>CANTAL010000004.1:0-1332500 GCA_947650365.1 Chamaelirium japonicum
CAATCCATTCTAATTCATTCATACGATCCATTCTTACTCATTCGTACGATCCATTCTAATTCATTCGCATGATCCATTCTAATTCATTAATACGATCCATTCTAATTCATTCGCACGATCCATTCTAATTCATTCACACAATCCATTCTATTTCATTCGTACGATCCATTCTAATTCATTCGCACGATCCATTCTAATTCATTCATACGATCCATGCTAATTCATTCATACGATCCATTCTAATTCATTCGCACAATCCATTCTAATTCATTCGCACGATCCATTCTAATTCATTCGCATGATCCATTCTAATTCATTCGTACGATCGATTCTAATTTATTCATACGATCCATTCTAATTCATTCGCACGAATATATCCATTCTAATTCATTCTTACGATCCATTCTAATTCATTCGCACAATCTATTCTAATTAATCCATACGATCCATTCTAATTCATTCATACGATCCAATCTAATTCATTCACACGATCCATTCTAATTCATTCGTACGATCTATTCTATTTTATTCATACGATCCATTCTAATTCGTTTGTACGATCCTTTCTAATTCCTTCGTACGATCCATTCTATTTCATTCGTACGAATGAATTAGAATGGATCGTACGAATGAATTAGAATGGATTCATTCGTGCGAATGAATTAGAATGGATCGTACGAATGAGTAAGAATGGATCGTACGAATGAATTAGAATGAATCGTACGAATGAATTAGAATGGATCGTACGAATGAATTAGAATGGATTGAATTAGAATGAATCGTACGAATGAATTAGAATGAATCATACCATACGAATGAATTAGAATGGATCATACAAAGGAATTAGAATGGATCGTGCGAATAAATTAGAATGGATCGTACGAATGAATTAGAATAGATTGTGCGAATGAATTAGAATGGATCGTATGAATGAATTAGAATGGATCGTACGAATGAATTAGAATGGATCATATGAATGAATTAGAATGGATCGTGCGAATTAATTAGAATGGATTCGCACGAATCTATCCATTCTAATTCATTCAAACGATCCATTCTAATTCATTCGTACAATCCATTCTAATTCATTCGCACGAGATATTCACATTCTCTCAAACGATCCTTTCTAATTCATTTATATAATCTATTCTAATTCATTCGTACGATCCATTCTAATTCATTCGTATGATCCATTCTAATTCATTCGCACAATCTATTCTAATTCATTCGTACGATCCATTCTAATTCATTAATACGATCCATTCTAATTCATTCGTACAATCCATTCTAATTCATTCGCACGTCCATTCTAATTCATTCGTACGATCCATTCTAATTCATTCGCACGATCCAATCTAATTCATTCGTACGATCCATTCTAATTCATTCATACATGTACGAATGAATTAGAATGGATACATTCGTGCGAAGGAATTAGAATGGATCGTATGAATGAATTAGATTGGATCGTATGCATGAATTAGAATGGATCGTGCGAATGAATGAGAATGGATCGTACGAATGAATTAGAATGGATCGAACGAATGAATTAGAATGGATACATTCGTGCAAAAGAATTAGAATGTATTGTATGAATGAATTAGAATGGATCGTACGAATGAATTAGAATGCATCGTACGAATGAATTAGAATGGTTCGAATTAGAATGGATCGTGCGAATGAATTAGAATATGGATCGTACGAATGAATTAGAATGGATCGTGCGAATGAATTAGAATGGATCGTACGAATGAATTAGAATAAATTGTGCGAATGAATGAGAATGGATCGTACGAATGAATTAGAATGGATCGTACGAATGAATTAGAATGGATCGTACGAATGAATTGGAATGGATATATTCGTGCGAATGAATTAGAATGGATCGTATGAATGAATTAGATTGGATCGTATTAATGAATTAGAATGGATCGTGCGAATGAATTAGAATGGATCGTACGAATGAATTAGAATGGATAGATTCGTGCGAATGAATTTGAATGGATCATACGAAGGAATTAGAATGGATCGTACGAATGAATTAGAATGGATCGTACGAATGAATTAGAATGGATCGTACGAAGGAAATAGAATGGATCGTACGAAGGAATTAGAATGAATAGTACAAATGAATTAGAATGGATCGTACGATTGAGTAAAAATGGATCGTACGAATGAAATAGAATGGATCGTATGAATGAATTAGAATGGATCGTGCGAAAGAATTAGAATGGATCGTACGAATGATCTAGAATAGATTGTGCGAATGAATTAGAATGGATCGTGCGAATGAATTAGAATGGATCGTACGAATGAATTAGAATGGATCGTACGAATGAATTAGATTAGATCGTATGAATGAATTAGAATGGATCGTGCGAATGAATTAGAATGGATCGTACGAATGAAATAGAATGGATTCGCACGAATGTATCCATTCTAATTCATTCGAACGATCCATTCTAATTCATTCGTACAATCCATTCTAATTCATTCGCACGATCCATTCGCATTCACTCAAACGATCCATTCTAATTCATTCATACAATCCATTCTAATTCTTTTGCACGAATGTATCCATTCTAATTCATTCGTACGATCCATTCTAATTCATTCGTATGATCTATTCTAATTCATTCGCATGATCCATTCTAATTTCTTCGTACGATCCATTTTAATTCATTCGCACGATCCATTCTAATTCATTCATACGATCCATTCTAATTCATTCGTACGATCCATTCTAATTTCTTCGTATGATCTATTCTAATTCCTTCGTACGATCCATTCTAATTCATTCATACGATCTATTCTAATTCTTTCGCACGAATGTATCCATTCTAATTCATTCGTACGATCCATTCTAATTCCTTCGTACGATCCATATTCTAATTCATTCGTACGATCCATTCTAATTTATTCGTACAATCCATTCTAATTCATTCGCACGAATGTATTGATTCTAATTCATTCGTACGATCCATTCTACGAATTAGAATGGATTGTATGAATGAATTAGAATGGATTGTGCGAATAAATTAGAATGGATCGTATGAATGAATTAGAATAGATCGTGCGAATGAATTAGAATGGATCGTACGAATGAATTAGAATGGATACATTCGTGCGAAAGAATTAGAATGGGTCATACGAATGAATTAGAATGGATCATATGAATGAATTAGAATGGATCGTACGAATGAATTAGAATGGATACATTCATGCGAATGAATTAGAATGGATCATACGAATGAATTAGAATGGATTTATTCGTGCGAATGAGTTAGAATGGATCGTACGAATGATTAAGAATGGATCGTACGAATGAATTAGAATGGATTGAATTAGAATGAATCGTACGAATGAATTAGAATGGATCGTACGAATGAATTAGAATGGATCGTACGAATGAAATATAATGGATCGTATGAATGAATTAGAATGGATCGTGCGAATGAGTTAGAATGGATCGTACGAATGAATTAGAATAGATTGTGCGAATGAATTAGAATGGATCGTGTGAATGAATTAGAATGCATCGTACAAATGAATTAGAATAGATTGTGCGAATGAATTAGAATGGATCGTATAAAAGAATTAGAATGGATCGTACGAATGAATTAGAATGGATCGTATGAATGAATTAGAATGGATCGTGCGAATGAATTAGAATGGATCGTACGAATGAAATAGAATGGATTCGCACGAATGTATCCATTCTAATTCATTCGTACGATCCATTCTAATTCATTCGTACAATCCATTCTAATTCATTCGCACGATCCATTCTAATTCATTCATACGATCCATTCTATTTCATTCGTACGATCCATTCTTACTCATTCGTACGATCCATTCTTACTCATTCGTACGAACCATTCTTACTCATTCGTACGATCCATTCTAATTCATTCGTACGACCCATTCTAATTAATTCGTACGATCCATTCTAATTCATTCGCACGATCCATTCTAATTCATTCATACGATCCATTCTAATTCATTCATATGATCCACTCTAATTCATTCATACGATCCATTCTAATTCATTCGTACGATCCATTCTAATTCATTCGGATTGTGCGAATGAATTAGAATGGATCTTACGAATGAATTAGAATGGAACGTATAGATTGTGCGAATGAATTAGAATGGATCGTACGAATGAATTAGAATGGATCGTACGAATGAATTAGAATGGATCGTACGAATGAAATAGAATGGATCGTATGAATGAATTAGAATGGATACGTGCGAATGAATTAGAATTGATCGTACGAATGAATTAGAATAGATTGTGCGAATAAATTAGAATGGATCGAACGAATGAATTGGAATGGATACATTCGTACGAATGAATTAGAATGGATCGTACGAATGAAATAGAATGGATCGTGCGAATGAATGAGAATGGATCGTATGAATGAATTAGAGTGGATCATATGAATTAATTAGAATGGATCATATGAATGAATTAGAATGGGTCGTGCGAATGAATTAGAATGGATTGTACTAATGAATTAGAATGGATCGTACGAATGAATTAGAATGGATACATTCGTGCAAATGAATTAGAATGGATCATATGAAGGAATTAGAATGGATCGTTTGAGTGAATGCGAATGGATCGTGCGAATGAATTAGAATAGATCGTACGAATGAATTAGAATAGATTATGCGAATGAATTAGAATGGATCGTACGAATGAATTAGATTGGATCGTACGAATGAATTAGAATGGATCGTACGAATGAGTAAGAATGGATTGAATTAGAATGAATTAGAATGGATACATTCGTGCAAAAGAATTAGAATGCATTGTACGAATGAAATAGAATAGATCGTACGAATGAATTAGAATGGATCATGCTAATGAATTAGAATAGATCGTACGAATGAATTAAAATAGATTGTGCGAATGAATTAGAATGGATCGTACGAATGAATTGGAATGGATACATTCGTGCGAATGAATTAGAATGGATCGTATGAATGAATTAGAGTGGATTCATTCGTACAAATAAATTAGAATGGATCGTACGAATGAATTAGAATGGATACATTCGTGCGAATGAATTAGAATGGATCATATGAATGAATTAGAATGGATCGTATGAATGAATTAGAATGGATCGTATGAATGAATTAGAATGGATCGTGCGAATGAATTAGAATGGATCGTATGAATGAATTAGAATGGATCGTGCGAATGAATTAGAATGGATCATACGAATGAATTAGAATGGATTGAATTAGAATGAATCGTACGAATGAATTAGAATGGATCGTACGAATGAAATAGAATGGATCGTACGAATGAATTGGAATGGATACATTCGTGCGAATGAATTAGAATGGATCGTATGAATGAATTAGAGTGGATCGTTTGAATGAATTAGAATGGATCGTACTTATGAATTAGAATGGGTCATAGGAATGAAATAGAATGGATTGTACGAAGGAATTAGAAAGGATCGTACAAACAAATTAGAATGGATCGTATGAATGAAATAGAATAGATCGTACGAATGAATTAGAATGGATCGTATGAATGAATTAGATTGGATCGTATGAATGAATTAGAATGGATTGTACGAATGAAATAGAATGGATCGTGCGAATGAATTAGAATGGATCGTACGAATGAGTAAGAATGGATCGTACGAATGAATTAGAATGGATTGAATTAGAATGAATCGTACGAATGAATTAGAATGGATCGTACGAATGAATTAGAATGGATCGTACGAATGAAATAGAATGGATCGTACGAAGGAATTAGAATAGATCATACGAAGAAATTAGAATGGATCGTACGAATGAATTAGAATGGATTGAATTAGAATGAATCGTACGAATGAATTAGAATGAATCATACCGTACGAATGAATTAGAATGGATCATACGAAGGAATTAGAATGGATCGTACGAATGAATTAGAATGGATCGTACGAAGGAATTTGAATGGATCGTACGAAGGAATTAGAATGGATAGTACGAATGAATTAGAATGGATCGTACGAATGAAATAGAATGGATTCGCACGAATGTATCCATTATAATTCATTCGTACGATCCATTCTAATTCATTCGTACGATCCATTCTAATTCATTCGTACGATCCATTCTAATTCATTCGCACCATCCATTCTAATTCATTCGTACGATCCATTCTAATTCATTCGCACGATCCATTCTAATTCATTCATACGATCCATTCTAATTCATTCGTACGATCCATTCCAATTCATTCGTACGATCCATTCTAATTCATTCGCACAATATATTCTAATTCATTCGTACGATCCATTCTAATTCATTCGCACGATCCATTCTAATTCATTCATACGATCCATTCTATTTCATTCGCACGATCCATTCTTACTCATTCGTACGATCCATTCTAATTCATTTGCACGAAGGTATCCATTCTAATTCATTCGTACTATCCATTCTAATTCCTTCGTACGATCCATTCTAATTCCTTCGTACGAATGTGTAAGAATGGATAGTACGAATGAATTAGAATAGATCGTACGAATGAATTAGAATGGATCGTACGAAGGAATTAGAATGGATTGTATGAATGAATTAGAATAGATCGTATGAATGAATTAGAATGGATCTTACGAATGAATTAGAATGGAACGTACGAATGAATTAGAATGGATCGTACGAATGAATTAGAATGGATACATTCGTGCAAATGAATTAGAATGGATCGTGCGAATGAATTAGAATGGATCGTACGAATGAATTAGAATGGATACATTTGTGCGAATCCATTCTATTTCATTCGTACGATCCATTCTAATTCATTCGCACGATCCATTCTAATTCATTCATACGATCCATTCTAATTCATTCGTACGATCCATTCTAATTCATTCATACGATCCATTCTAATTCATTCGCACAATCTATTCTAATTCATTCGTACGATCCATTCTAATTCATTCGCACGATCCATTCTAATTCATTCATACGATCCATTCTATTTCATTCGTACGATCCATTCTTACTCATTCGTACGATCCATTCTAATTCATTTGCACAAAGGTATCCATTCTAATTCATTCGTACTATCCATTCTAATTCATTCGCACGAATGTACCCATTCTAATTCATTCGTACAATCCATTATAATTCATTCGTACGATCCATTCTAATTCCTTCGTATGATCCTTTCTAATTCATTCGCACGAATGTATCCATTCTAATTCATTCGTACGATCCATTCTAATTCATTCGTACGATCCATTCTAATTCCTTCGTATGATCCATTCTAATTCATTCGCACGAATGTATCCATTCTAATTCATTCGTACGATCCATTCTAATTCATTCGTACGAATGGATTGTACGAATGAGATAGAATGGATCATGCGAATGAATTAGAATGGATCGTGCGAATGAATTAGAATGGATTGTACGAATGAAATAGAATGGATTGTACGAATGAGATAGAATGGATCGTACGAATGAATTAGAATGGATACATTCATGCGAATGAATTAGAATGGATCATACGAATGAATTAGAATGGATTCATTCGTGCGAATGAATTAGAATGGATCGTACGAATGAGTAAGAATGGATCGCACGAATGAATTAGAATGGATTGAATTAGAATGAATCGTACGAATGAATTAGAATAGATTGTGCGAATGAATTAGAATGGATCGTACGAATGAATTGGAATGGATACATTCGTGCGAATGAATTAGAATGGATCGTATGAATGAATTAGAGTGGATACATTCGTACAAATGAATTAGAATGGATCGTACGAATGAATTACAATGGATACATTCGTGCGAATGAATTATAATGGATCATATGAATGAATTAGAATGGATCGTTTGAGTGAACTAGAATAGATTGTGCGAATGAATTAGAATGGATCGCACGAATGAATTAGAATGGATCGTGCGAATAAATTAGAATGGATCGTATGAATGAATTAGAATGGATCGTGCGAATGAATTAGAATATAGATCGTACGAATGAATTAGAATGGATCGTACGAATGAATTCGAATGTATCCTTTCTAATTCATTCATACCATCCATTCTAATTCATTCGTACGATCCATTCTAATTCATTCGTACGATCCATTCTAATTCATTCGCACGATCCATTCTAATTCATTCGCACGATCCATTCAAATTCATTCATACAATCCATTCTAATTCTTTTGCACGAATGTATCCATTTTAATTCATTCGTACGATCCATTCTAATTCATTCGTACGATCCATTCTAATTCATTCGCACAATCCATTCTAATTCATTCACACTCATGCGATCCATTCTAATTCATTCGCACGAATGTATCCTTTCTAATTCATTCGTACGATCCATTCTAATTCATTCGCACAATCTATTCTAATTCATTCGAACGATCCATTCTAAGTCATTCGTACGATCCATTCTAATTCATTCGTACGATCCATTCTAATTCATTCGCACGATCCATTCTATTTCATTCGTACGATCCATTCTAATTCATTCGCACGAATGTATCCATTCCAATTCATTCGTACGATCCATTCTAATTCATTCGCACAATCTATTCTAATTCATTCGTACGATCAATTCTAATTCATTCGCACGTATCCATTCTAATTCATTCATACGATCCATTCTATTTCATTCGTACGATCCATTCTTACTCATTCGTACGATCCATTCTAATTCATTCGTACGATCCATTCTAATTCATTCGTACGATCCATTCTAATTCATTCGCACAATCTATACGTTCCATTCTAATTCATTCGTAAGATCCATTCTAATTCATTCGCACGATCCGAATGAATTAGAATGGATCGTACGAATGAATTAGAATGGATCGTATGAATGAATTAGAGTGGATCATATTAATGAATTAGAATGGATCGTATGAATGAATTAGAATGGATCGTACGAATGAATTAGAATGGATCGTGCGAATGAATTAGAATGGATCGTAGGAACGAATTAGAATGGGACGTACGAATGAATTAGAATGGATACACGATCCAGATCCATTCTAATTCATTCGCACAATCTATTCTAATTCATTCGTAGGATCCATTCTAATTCATTACTACGATCCATTCTAATTCATTCATACGATCCATTCTAATTCATTCGTACGATCCATTCTAATTCATTCGCACGATCCATTCTAATTCATTCAAACCATCCATTCTAATTCCTTCGTACGATCCATTCTAATTCCTTCGTACGATCCATTCTAATTCATTCGTACGACCCATTCTAATTCATTCGTACGATCCATTCAAATTCATTCGCACGATCCATTCTAATTCATTCGCACGATCCATTCTAATTCATTCATACGATCCATTCTAATTCATTCATATGATCCACTCTAATTCATTCATACGATCCATTCTAATTCATTCGTACGATCCATTCTAACTCATTCGTACGATCCACTCACATACGAATAAATTAGAATGAATTAGAATGGATTGTGTGAATGAATTAGAATGGATCGTATGAATGAATTAGAATGGATCGTGCGAATGAATTAGAATGGATCGTGCGATTAAATTAGAATATGGATCGTACGAAGGAATTAGAATGGATCGTACGAATGAATTCGAATGTATCCTTTCTAATTCATTCGTACGATCCATTCTAATTCCTTCATACGATCCATTCTAATTCATTCGTACGATTCATGCTAATGAATTAGAATTGATCGTACGAATGAATTAGAATAGATTGTGCGAATGAATTAGAATGGATCGTACGAATGAATTGGAATGGATACATTCGTGCGAATGAATTAGAATGG
This sequence comes from Chamaelirium japonicum, assembly GCA_947650365.1. NCBI lineage: Eukaryota > Viridiplantae > Streptophyta > Magnoliopsida > Liliales > Melanthiaceae > Chamaelirium > Chamaelirium japonicum. The sequence continues at coordinate 9,812 of CANTAL010000004.1, forward strand.
ATCGTATGAATGAATTAGAGAGGATACATTCGTACAAATGAATTAGAATGGATCGTACGAATGAATTAGAATGGATACATTCGTGCGAATGAATTAGAATGGATCATATGAATGAATTAGAATGGATCGTTTGAGTGAATGCGAATGGATCGTGCGAATGAATTAGAATGGATTGTACGAATGAATTAGAATGGATCGTACGAAGGAATTAGAATGGATCGTACGAAGGAATTAGAATGGATAGTACGAATGAATTAGAATGGATACCTTCGTGCAAATGAATTAGAATGGATCGTACGAATGAGTAAGAATGGATCGTACGAATGAAATAGAATGGATCGTATGAATGAATTAGAATGGATCGTGCGAATGAATTAGAATGGATCGTACGAATGAATTAGAATAGATTGTGCGAATGAATTAGAATGGATCGTACGAATGAATTAGAATGGATCGTACGAATGAATTAGAATGGATCGTATGAATGAATTAGAATGGATCGTGCGAATGAATTAGAATGGATCGTACGAATGAAATAGAATGGATTGTACGAATGAAATAGATTAGATCGTGCGAATGAATTAGAATAGATCGTATGAATGAATTAGATTGGATCGTATTAATGAATTAGAATGGATCGTACGAATGAATTAGAATGGATTGTACGAATGAATTAGAATGGATACATTCGTGCAAAAGAATTAGAATGGATTGTATGAATGAATTAGAATGGATCGTGTGAATGAATTCGAATGTATCGTACGAATGAATTAGAATGGATCGTATGAATGAATTAGAATGGATCGTACGAATGAATTAGAATAGATTGTGCGAATGAATTAGAATGGATCGTACGAATGAATTAGAATGGATCGTACGAATGAATTAGAATGGATCGTATGAATGAATTAGAATGGATCGTGCGAATGAATTAGAATGAATCGTACGAATGAAATAGAATGGATTCGCACGAATGTATCCATTCTAATTCATTCGTACAATCCATTCTAATTCATTCGTACAATCCATTCTAATTCATTCGCACGATCCATTCGCATTCACTTAAACGGTCCATTCTAATTCATTCATATGATCCATTCTAATTCATTCGCACGAATGTATCCATTCTAATTCATTCGTACAATCCATTCTATTTCATTCGTACGATCCATTCTAATTCATTCGCATGATCCATTCTAATTCATGCATACGATCCAATCTAATTCATTCATACGATCCATTCTAATTCATTCGCACGAATGTATCCATTCTAATTCATTCGTACATGTATGAATGAATTAGAATGGATCGTACGAATGAATTAGAGTTGATACATTCGTGCGAATGAATTAGAATGGATCGTACGAATGAATTAGATTGGATCGTATGAATGAATTAGAATGGATCGTGCGAATGAATTAGAATGGATCGTGCGAATGAATTAGAATGGATCGTATGAATGAATTAGAATGGATCCTGCGAATGAATTAGAATGGATCGTTTGAGTGAATGCGAATGGATCGTGCGAATGAATTAGAATGGATTGTAGGAATGAATTAGAATGGATCGTACGAATGAATTAAAATGGATATATTCGTGCGAATCCATTCTATTTCATTCGTACGATCCATTCTAATTCATTCGCACGATCCATTCTAATTCATTCGTACGATCCATTCTAATTCATTCGTACGATCCATTCTAATTCATTCGCACGAATGTATCCATTCCAATTCATTCGTACGATCCATTCTAATTCATTCGCACAATCTATCCTTTCTAATTCATTCGTACGATCCATTCTAATTCATTCGTACAATCTATTCTAATTCATTCGAACGATCCATTCTAATTCATTAGCATGATCCATTCTAATTCATTCGTACGATCTATTCTATTTCATTCGTACGATCCATTCTAATTCATTCATACAATCCATTCTATTTCATTCGTACGATCCATTCTTACTCATTCGTACAATCCATTCGTATCCATTCTAATTTATTCGTACGATCTATTCTAATTCATTCGTAGGATCCATTCTAATTCATTAATACGATCCAATCTAATTCATTCATACGATCCATTCTAATTCATTCGTACGATCCATTCTAATTCATTCGTACGATCCATTCTAATTCATTCATACGATCCATTCTAATTCATTCGTACGATCCATTCTAATTCATTCGTACGATCCATTCTAATTCATTCATACGATCCATTCTAATTCATTCGTACGATCCATTCTTACTCATTCGTACGATCCATTCTAATTCATTTGCACGAAGGTATCCATTCTAATTCATTCGTACTATCCATTCTAATTCCTTCGTACGATCCATTCTAATTCCTTCGTACGATCCATTCTAATTCATTTGTACGAATGTATCCACTCTAATTCATTCATACGATCCATTCTAATTCATTCGCACGAATGTATCTATTCCAATTCATTCGTACGATCCATTCTAATTCATTCGCACAATCTGTTCTAATTCATTCGTACGATCAATTCTAATTCATTAGCATGATCCATTCTAATTCATTCGTATGATCTATTCTATTTCATTCGTACAATCCATTCTTACTCAATCGTATGATCCATTCTAATCCATTCGCACAATCTATTCTAATTCATTCGTACGATCCATTCTATTTCAATCGTACGATCCATTCTAATTCATGCAAACCATTCTAATTCATTCATACGATCCATTCTAATTTATTCGCACGATCCATTCTAATTCATTCATACGATCCATTCTAATTCATTCGTACGATCCATTCTAATTCATTCGCACGATCCATTCTAATTCATACGATCCATTCTAATTCATACGATCCATTTTATTTCATTCATACGATCCATATTCTATTTCATTCGTACGATCCATTCTAATTCCTTCGTATGATCCATTCTAATTCATTCGTACGGTATGATTCATTCTAATTCATTCGTACGATTCATTCTAATTCAATCCATTCTAATTCATTCGTACGATTCATTCTAATTCAATCCATTCTAATTCATTCGTACGATCCATTCTTACTCATTCGTACGATCCATTCTAATTCATTCGCACGAATGAATCCATTCTAATTCATTCGTATGATCCATTCTAATTCTTTCGCATGAATGTGTCCATTCTAATTCATTCGTACGATCCATTCTATCTTATTCGTACAATCCATTCTATTTCATTCGTACGATCCATTCTAATTCATTCGCACGATCCATTCTAATTCATTCGCATGATCCATTCTAATTCATTCATACGATCGATTCTAATTCATTCATACGATCCATTCTAATTCATTCGCACGAATGTATACATTCTAATTCATTCGTACGATCCATTCTAATTCATTCGCACAATCTATTCTAATTCATTCATACGATCCATTCTAATTCATTCGCACGATCCATTCTAATTCATTCACACTCATACGATCCATTCTAATTCATTCGCACAAATGTATCCTTTCTAATTCATTCGTACGATCCATTCTAATTCATTCGCACAATCTATTCTAATTCATTCGAACGATCCATTGTAATTCATTCGTACGATCCATTCTAATTCATTCGCACGATCCATTCTAATTCATTCGCACTGTGGGTGCAAATTTTGGCAAAAATCTACCGCGGGACCCACCGGCCCTGCCTGGTGGGCCCACGAGGACTACCACGGGACCCACCGGCCCTGCCTGGTGGGCCCACGAGGGCTACCGCGGGACCCACCGGCCCTGCCTGGTGGGCCCACGAGGACTACCACGGGACCCACCGGCCCTGCCTGGTGGGCCCACGAAGACTACCACGGGACCCACCGGCCCTGCCTGGTGGGCCCACGAAGACTACCACGGGACCCACCGGCCCTGCCTGGTGGGCCCACGAGGACTACCACGGGACCCACCGGCCCTGCCTGCTGGGCCCCCGAAGACAACCGCAGGGCCCGCAACTTTACCTGGAGGATCCCCAGATACAATAGCAAAAACCGCCATTCGCCACCCGAAATGTCTATAAATAGCAGAGCCTTCGAATGTAAAAGGATCGAAATCTAGAATCCAATCCGAAAATCTGATTTCCACTCTGAGATCTGACTTTCAGAACCAGAGCTTTGGGATTTCTAACCTCCGATCTACCATCTCTCTTCGATCTTCTTCTCTCTTTCGAATAGATCAGGGAGCTTTCAGTGATACTCGGCCTGTCGAGGTCACTTCAACATAAGTGTTAGTGAATTCGGGTTGCTCCCTATAGCACGGAGACGTAGGCTTCGGCTGAACTCCGAGATCACTTCTCTTGTGTCAAAATCTCTCTCTGATTGTTTTTCTGTTTACATATCAAAAAAGCAACAACTTCAACCAACCGATCGACCAACGATCTTTGACATTAACTTCGACTCCAATTGACTGGTGCTGCGAAGGTCTTCGGGTCGGCACGAAGATTTTCCCCCACAGTTTGGCGCCGTCTGTGGGATCCGAGCGAAAAGCTGTGTTCTCTCTACTTCGACTACCATATCAATATAGCCAAACTTCCTCGCCCCCTCGGTTGATCAGACAACTGATCGGACGTCGGCAATCTCGTTGCACCCTTCGTACTCTGAATGGCGAGAACCAAACATCAGGGTCAACCAGAAGGAAGTAACACTCAACATCAACCTCGTCCTGAGACTCGTTCAATGAGTCAAAGGCTCAACTTCGGGCAGCCCCTTGCTGTCCCCGAGATGGGGGTTCACTCAGGAAGCGGAAGATCAGTCGATCGACCGATCGCCCCTCATCCTCATCAATCAATTGGGCAGACTGTCCCTGCTCCTGCTGAAGACCCTCCATCGACATATCAAGTCTCTGCAGTCGATTTCCAATTGCTTCAATTGGCGAAACAAAACGCCACCCTCACAGCTGAGAGGGATGCTCTTAAGAAAGCAGCTTCCGAAGCTGGAATCGTTCTGCCTATCCCCTCTGCAAGTGAGAGGATCAATCTTCCACAACGTTCAATTCACTCCGAGCAACGGAGATCAATGGGTACTACTGCCCCCGAGAGGATTCGCCGCGACCCAACTCCCTCTGCCGCTCCTTGGAAGCAGAGTGTCTGGGATCGTCTTGACGACGAGTCCTCCCAATCCTCATCTGGTCGTAATTGCGACAAGAGAGCACCATCGAAGCTCAACATGCCAAGGAAGCACCAAATGAAAGGCGCTCCTTCAAAGAGTAGAGTCTCTCCTTCCATTCCATTTCAACGTGGACTTGGATCGGACCTTCGACATCGACTTCAACCGGCGAACACTCCGATGCCAGAACAAGACCTTGCGATCTTACCTCTTGACCCACCTCTAGGTCGAGGACACGGTCGTAGGGATGGCTACTCTTCTGCCGGGCCACTACATCGAAGCCTCTTCGAATCAGCATTTCCAAGAGGATGGAGAACTCCTACCCTCCCCAAATTCAACTGCGTCCGAGGAGATCCAAGCCTCCATATACTTGCCTTCAAGCAAGCTCTAACGCCACACGAAGAGGAAAACAACGTGCTCTGCCGCACCTTCGCGGGAAGTCTCGACGAGCCTTCACTCGACTGGTATCACAATCTCCGAGCTGGGTCCATTACCCAGTTCGGTGTTTTGGCTAACCTCTTTGTACAGCATTACCAGCTCAACCTGAAACCCGAGAAGAAGCTCGACTCTCTATATCGACTAAGGATGGGTGCAGATGAGACTCTCCGCAGCTTCACGAGGAGATTTCGCAACGAGCATGCTGCTCTCTCTGGAAGACATCTGGATGATGAAGCCATCATGTTGGCTTTCCAGAACGCTCTCCGCTTCGATCTACACATCTACAACGACTTCATCCGCAATCCCCCTCCTTCTCTGGGTGCGATGTTTGATCGAATTCAAAGAGAGATTGAGGTGGAAGACGATCAAGTCGCTCGGAAAGGGCGTGAAACTAAGAGAAGGCCTGCTGAAAGAGAAGCTCCTAAATATGCTGCAAAGGCTCACAACACGGAAGCAGCAGCCCCTCCGGCCAACAAAAGATCAAAGAATGATGGGCGTCGATCTCCAACGAAGACCACTTTCACCGAGTGGAACATGCCAGTCGAGCAGATACTCGACCGTATTCAACACGACGAGTATCTTCGGAGGCCCAATCCTCTTCAACCAAATTCCAAATTCACAGCAGACAAAACAGTCTACTGTGAATTCCATCGAAGTCACGGCCACTCCACCGATCGGTGTTTTCGGTTGAAGTTCCATCTCGAAGACTTACTGCGAGAGGGCCACCTTCAAGAATTCGTCAACAACGGGCACGATCAACGTCGAACCTCTGCAAAGGGGAAAGAAGTGTGCTGGATACATCAAATCTCTTCCAACCGGCAACCAATTTCTGTGAATGCCAATGTCTTTGGCATTCATGGAACCTTGCACAATCAAGCTTTGACCGGGAAGGAAGTCGATCGGCAGGTTCGACGCATCTTCCATGTTCGATCTACTGCAAACAAAGAAGATACCTGGATCGAGAAGCCCATCGAAGGTCTGGCTTGGCCATCCATAGTCTTCAACGACACCGATCTTCAAGGAGTTCACACTCCCCATCGAGATCCTCTGGTCTTGAAACTCATTATCGACGGAAGCACCGTCAACCGGATCCTCATCGACATCGGAAGCTCCATCGATATTATGTTCTCAGACTGTTTCAAACGTCTGGGACATAAGTATCAAAGCCTCGACGTCGTCCCGACTGTGATCACCGGCTTCAATGGTGAACAAAGCATCACAGTGGGCGAATCCAGATTTACCATCGACCTCAGCCGAGAGACTCGAGTCTCGGTGAGGTTTGCAATCGTCGAAGGAATGTCTAGCTATAATGCCATTCTTGGGCGACCATTCCTCCATCAGATCAATGCCATCTCCTCCTCTTACCATCAACTACTCAAATTTGCAACTGGAGAAGGCATCGTCTGCATTCGAGGCGATCAGCAAGCTGGAAGGTCTTGTGAAGCTGCTGCGGCAAAGACAGATCGAAAGATCAACATTGCTCCTCCAAAGCGGCCACGAGATGAAGCTGGTCCCTCTTCCAAATAGCAATCAAAGGAGATTCCGCTGACCGAACCTCCACCAATCGAATGGGAAGCATCACCTTCAATAGAAGAAATCGTCCCGATCAACATTGGCAGTGGAGATCTCCCTCGACAAACATTTATTGGTACCGGTCTTAGCGACGCAGAAGCGCAAGACATGGTATCCTTCCTCAAGTCCAACATCGACGTCTTCGCCTGGTGTTTCGAAGACATGCCTGGTATCAATCCAGAGGATGCTTGTCATCGACTTGCAATCAAAGAAGAAATAAAACCTGTCAAGCAAAAGCCACGCACTATCCGACCAGAGCTGCAAATTGCCGTTCAAGAAGAAATCACCAAGCTACTCGCGGCCGGCTTCATCCGAGAAGTAGAGTATCCAACCTGGATCTCTAACATAGTGGCTGTTCCGAAGAAAAATGGGAAAGTCAGAGTCTGCATCGACTTCACCAATCTCAACAAAGCTTGTCCCAAAGACCCATTCCCCATGCCAAGGATTGATAGACTCGTCGATGCCACTGCTGGCCACGAGCTATTGTCTTTCATGGATGGGTACTCTGGGTACAATCAAATTCCTCTTCACGCCGACGATCAAGAGAAGACATGTTTTGTGACTAGCCGAGGCCTTTATTGCTACAATGTCATGCCATTCGGCCTCAAAAATGCTGGTTCCACCTATCAAAGGCTAGTCACCAAAATGTTCGAAGATCAGATCGGTCGCAACGTCGAAGTCTATGTCGATGATCTCCTCACCAAGAGTTCCGTTCGGAGCAAACATCTATCTGATTTGGCTGAAACCTTCCAAGTCCTTCGAAAGTACCGAATGAAGCTCAATCCAGCCAAGTGCGCTTTCGGAGTTCAATCTGGCAAATTCCTGGGTCATCTTGTGACCAGGAGGGGTATCGAAGCCAATCCCGATCAAATTCGAGCCATCATCGATATGCCTTCACCTACAAATCGAAAAGAAGTTCAACGTCTCACTGGAAGGTTAGCAGCACTCAATCGATTCATCTCAAAGTCCTCAGACAAGTGCAAGCCACTCTTCGACAAACTACGAAAGGCGGATACCTCCGGCTGGAGTCCAACTTGTGAAGAAGCGTTTCAAAGCATCAAGAAATATCTGGTGCAAGCTCCTATCCTGACTGCTCCACTTCCAAAAGAAGACTTGTGGCTCTACCTTGCCGTGACCGATCAAGCAATCAGCGCAGTCTTAGTCAGTAGAAGAGAAGGCATCGAACATCCAGTCTACTACATCAGCCACACTCTTCTTCCGGCTGAGACTCGCTACTCAAAAACTGAGAAGGTCATCCTGGCCTTGCTCACTGCATCGCGTCGTCTCCAACCATACTTCGTCTCTCACCAGATCACTGTCATTTCAGAACACTCACTCAAAGATATCATTGACAAAGCTGGTCGAGCTGGTCGAATGACCAAATGGGTGATCGAAATGAGCTCCCTGGGGATTCAGTTCGAATCTCGCACTTCCATCAAAGGTCAAGCTATTGCTGATTTTCTTGCTGACTTTCCAGTTGAAGACCCCATCACTTGGGAAGAAGATGTCGACATGCGCTTGGAAGATGAGGATAATCCTCCGATCAATCCTGCAACAAAAATTGATCCAAGTCTTAAAGTTATTTCTGCAATTCCTCCATGGAAGCTCTATACTGATGGAGCATCAAGTTCAATCGGTTCGAGAACTGGGATAGTCTTAATATCCCCCGAATTCGATCATCTCCAGAAGGCCACTCTCCTTGGGTTTAATGCCACCAACAACGAAGCTGAGTATGAAGCACTCATTTCCGGACTCGAAATGGCAGAATCTCTGGGGGTAGATCGAATCATCATCTACAGCGACTCCCAATTGATCATAAGGCAAATCAATGGAGAGTACACAGCTCGAGAAGAAAGAATGCAACTCTACTTGGCCTTAGTACAACGTCTTCAACAACGTTTTACTAGCGCTGAATTCATTCAAATCCCCAGAGCAGAGAACCGAGAAGTAGATGCCTTAGCCAATGCTGCCTCAGTTCTTGGAGACTCACTCGGAGGAAGGCAAATACAGATCGATTATCAAGAAGTGCCCAAGACCATCCCCGATCAACAGATTCTTACTACTATAAAAGGATCTGGGGGTGGAGATCAGCTTGCAGATTGGAGACGACCAATTCTTGACTTCTTCAAACATGGCAAAATGCCAGAAGATCCAAATCAAGCCCGAAGGCTTCAAAGGAAGCTCCCATGCTACACTTTACAAGGTGAAGATTTATATTTCAAATCTCACAGCAGGATGTTACTCAAGTGCCTTGGTCCTGAACAAGCACAGGCAATCCTGATTGATATCCACTCCGGAGCTTGCAGAAATCATTCGGGAGGAAGATCCCTTGAAGCCAAGACAAAGCTACAAGGGTACTACTGGCCAACAATGGCAAGGGATGCTCAACAAGTCGTTCAAAGGTGCGAGCCTTGTCAACGGCACGCTCGAGCTATTCATCTCCCTGCAGATGAACTCCATCAATTATCAAGTCCCTGGCCCTTCCATCAATGGGGGTTAGACTTCTTGGGTCCTTTCCCTCCAACTCCAAGCAAGAAAAAGTATCTACTGCTGGCCACAGATTACTTCACCAAATGGGTTGAAGCTGTGCCCCTCTTCCGAGAGACTGATGACGAAGTGATCAAATTCATTCGGCACAACATCTTCTCAAGGTTTGGTACACCTCAAGTTCTCGTTGCAGACAATGGAGCTCAGTTTGACTCCGACAAGTTTCGAGAGTTCTGTCTGAACCATGGTATCAAGCTATTCTATTCAACTCCAAGATATCCTCAATGCAATGGTCAAGCAGAAGCCTCCAACAGAGCTATTCTTGGTATACTCAAGAAGAAACTCAATGATAAGAAAGGATTGTGGGAGCAAGTCCTACCTGAAGTTCTTTGGGGGTATCGCACAACTCCGAGAAGATCAACTGGGTTCTCGCCTTTTCGCCTAACATATGGATCAGAGGCAGTACTCCCAACAGAAAACATATCAAGTACTTTGAAGACTAAGGCAGTTGAAGAAGGAATCAACGAAGAACTTCGAATCAATGATTTAGACTTCTCAAAAGAACTACGAGATCAAGCCTCACTTCGTGTGGCCAAGTACCAGCAGAAGATCAAAAGAGCCTACGACGAGAAAGTCTACAAGAGACAGTTCCCAGTGGGTAGTTTAGTTCTCAGAGCAGTTTTCTATAACACCAAAGAACACAGCAGTGGGAAACTTGCTCCCAACTGGGAAGGTCCATACATCATTGAGTCAGTTGGAGGCAAAGGTTCTTACAGACTGATCACACCAGAAGGAGATAGATTGCCTCGAGCTTGGAATTCTAGACACCTTAAGATGTTCTACCCATGATGTAAATTTTTGTGATGAATAAAGTTCTCTTTCAAAGTGTTCAAATGTGCAGCTGTTCAATTTTTCAATTCAAGTTCTGAAGCAGTTTCAAGTTATCCATATTCAAATTACCAGGTCTTTTAACAAGTTTGGGAGTTAGAGTTGCGACTCAACCCCTTACTAGCAAATGTTAAAAACTGACCACCTTCAAGTTACCAAGTCTTAACAAGTTTGGGTGTTAGAGTTGCGACTCAACCCCTTACTGGCAAATGTTAAACTGACTTTCAAATTTCAATATTCAATTTCAATCAATTTCTACATCGTTTAACAGGTTTGGGTGCTTGAGTTGCGACTCAACCCCTCACATTCAAGTGTTATACGAATTCAAGTCCAATTTTCAAAGTTACATTCAAAAGATTGTATCTATTCTAATGCTATTGAGATCATGATAGTCAAAGGCATTCAATTCAAGAGACATTCAATTTTCAAACACCAAGAAGATCTTTTATTATCAAAATATGTCAGATACAAGGAGCTGTTACATTTCAAAAATTTACAAGTACAACAACGAAGAAGAAGAAAAGTCTCAGGGCTTGGCCACACTCTTCGCATGCGACTTCTCCCCTTCAGATCCAGGACGAGCTTTACTCGCCACTGATGCCTTGGAGGATCGGACGCTAGCTACATGAGTCCTGAGCGCTTCTGCCGCCTTCTCTGCTGTCTCCTTGTACACTTTGCATTCAGACAACGCGTGCTCCAGTGCCTTCTTCGAAGTCTCTTCTCTGGCAGTGAAGGCAGCGTGCTGAGTAGCGAGTTGTTGCTTCAGCTCTGTGATCTCGATAGTGCGACCGCAGGACACGTCCTCAACCTTGGAGAGTCGAGTCTTCAAGGATTCGAGCTCGTGACTCTGTGCCTCACAACGATCTTTCAGCCCCTTGATCTCCAGCTTCCCCTTGCGAAGTTCCTCAATCTTGGTTTTGAGAGAGGCTTTCTTCGAAGTCAGGAGCTCTCTCAGCTCATCTCTCTCCGCGGTCAATTGATTTATCTCAGCTAAAGCTTCTTTTGCTCCCGCCCTCATGGAGAGTTTGGTTGCAACATTCATAAGTGCTGAGTTCTGCAAAAGAACAAAAGAGTTGAATTATTCTGAAGAAAGATACGATTCAAATGACCGATCAAGCAGATGCACCTACCAACAGGTTAATTCTATCGAAAGCTTCATCCAAAGTGGCACCCGGGAGGTTGATGAGTTTTCTGATCGCAGCAGTAGGGCGGTTGATATCAACATCACCCAAGTTTTTTATTGTTGGAGTCAATCCAGCAGGCGCACCTGCAATCAAAGGGAATCAAAGTGTTAGATTATTTTCGAACTTCAGAGACAAGACATTCAAAGCAAGTTAAGTTCAATTACCTGATGTTTCGACCCTCGGCTCTTTGCCCTTCCGACGATCAGAGCCACTCTGAGGAGTCGATTTCTCCTGAGTCGGGGTTGGCGCTGGTTGAGGTTGAGGAACCCCATCGCCCACTCGACTTCCCCTCTCCAAATTAGCAGGGGGGGAAGTATTCCTGGGAGGTGAGGCCCTCTCTTCTTGCGACCCGCCTGGCTGGATGAGCCCGGCCACCATGGCCTCCACCTCGTTGAGCAGAGAGCGAGAGGGGGGAGGGGGTTGCTCAACCTCTACACCCCCACTCATTGTCGCTCCCTCAATGCGAAGAGCGTCGGGGGGGATTTGATCAAGAGGCGTGGGGTTGCTTCCAACCCCAGCACTCTTCGATAGTTTAATCTTGAAGCGCATTGGCCTCTTCAATTCGTCAAATTTGTAGGTGGGAACCACCTTTTTGCCGTCGCCTTCTGTGTCGAGAATTTCCTCCATCTGACGGGCTTTAACCTCGTCAATAGGAATAGGGATCGAGTCCTCCCCCGTTGCACCACCAGTGGGGGTGGGAGGAATTTCTTCCTCACCACCCCCATTCTCACCATCCCCACTGGAGGGGGTAGAAGACGGATCATCCTCGCCGTCCCCGTCCTCGTCTTCATCATTGCCACTGATGTCGTGGCTAACATTCTCTGTCTCTTCTTCTTCTTCATTCTTCTTCCTCTCTTCTTCCTCTTCGTTCTTCTTCCCTTCATCTTCATCTTCCTTAGGCTTGACAAGAGTTTTTCGCTTCTTCTTCACTGGGCCTCTTTGGATCACCAGTTTCTCATCCATGGTAGGTAATCGGCGCCTTGCAGTGTAGATTTTCTTCTCGGCCCGAACCTTCCGGATGATCTTACCCGACTGAGGGTCCTCCTCGTAGTCCGAGTATAGAACTTCGTTGTCCTTATACCTGTCTTTTGATCTGTGGAGGAGATTGGCCTTGCCATATCTCACAGGACAGTTAGAAAACTGTTTCCACGACCTGGTTCCACAGGTCAGCTCGAGGAACAAGTTATCTATGGCTCCCGCCCTCTCAGAATTCCAGGCGAAGATGCCTCCAGCGCTGTACATCTTAACCGCCTCGTGCACGCTGTCTCGGGGGGTGTCGGGCACAGACATGGATGTCCACGCGCCGGAGACGGAGATAGGCCAATCTGTATACAGTTTGTCCGAAGGAACTGTATCAGTTAACGGGCGCAGCGGAGACACACCGGTCAGATTGTAGAAAGGGCTGTCCTTCCTGTAATTCCATCGATAATGAAAGAAGAAGTATCCGAGCTCGATCCTGGCAGGTTCACCTTCCGGGATACTGGAGTAGCATGCCCTCAAGTCCTCCTGGAAATCTGATTCCACCCGGCAGAACGCATAGATGATTCGCCAGGCATTCCCTGTGACTTGCCCCGGGCAGAGGCCAGAGGTGTTCAGTAATCTGGCAGCGAAGGGTGGCAGAGGCAGACGTAGACCGCAGTTCATTTGGCCGATGGTCACGATGGTTCCTATGACCTTCTCGTTGCTGGCATAACTGGTGAAGACGGTCTTCTTGTCGATGCCGAAAGCCGTCTGGATGCTAGGGAGTGAAGGCTGCGCTCCCTTCCCTTCAGTGAAATAAGAGAGAAGTGCTTGCCACTTCTTCCTCTTCGTATCTGTGAACTCACCACCTACATTATACATGTACTCCGTCTCCTCTGTCAGGGGCATGAGAGGGCCCAGAACAAACTTGACCTTAGGGATGAACTCTGGCCTTGATGGCGCCGAAGCGAACCCAACCCCTTGGTGCCTTTTGCCCAGCTGGCCAAGTTCAGCGAGAGCAGCCTTGCCTTTGCCGCGGCCCCTCGGAGGAGATTGAACCTCGACGATTTCCTTCCCCTTTCTCTTTGAAGGAACCGTACCGGACTTCTGCGAACTGCCTGAGGAAGCCATTCGACCGATCGAACGAGAACAAGAGCCGAAAATCGGGAGCAGAGAGTCTGGACTTCGAAAAATTTTGGAAGCGTGAGGCGAAATGACAGCCGGTGAAAGCTTTTGTACCCAGGGTAAAACAGGTACGCAAATCGAGAAGACACGTGTCTTCACCATATCAAATCGCGTGTTTTTGTAGGTACACGTGGCATCCATCCGTAGCAAGCGCAAAATCAGGCGAACCGTCGGACCAGACGAAACGTCGGACCTACCGGTCCACGTGAACCAACGGTCCAAGCGGGCCGCCGGTCTAAATAAACCGGACCGCCGGTTCAAATCCGCATTCAAGCCAACCAAAGAGTCAAAAACAAGAACGATCAAACTCCAATCAAAACTCTTCCAAAAGATCGAATTAAGGAACAGTTATGAAACCTCTCTGAGGGCAGGTTCAAAGCTTTCAACTCATCTTTCAGAATCCTACTGGATCTGGCAAAAAACCAAGGGTTTTTGCCGATCACTCGAACCTTGACCGGATATTTTTTCACCGATCGGACAAACCTGTCCGATCGGCGAAAGTTATCTGATCGGTCAAAATTCTACTGGATCTGGCAAAAAACCAAGGGTTTTTGCCGATCACTCGAACCTTGACCGGATATTTTTTCACCGATCGGACAAACCTGTCCGATCGGCGAAAGTTATCTGATCGGTCAAAATTCTACTGGATCTGGCAAAAAACCAAGGGTTTTTGCCGATCACTCGAACCTTGACCGGATATTTTTTCACCGATCGGACAAACCTGTCCGATCGGCGAAAGTTATTTGATCGGTCAAATTTCTACTGGATCTGGCAAAAAACCAAGGTTTTTTGCCGATCACTCGAACCTTGACCGGATATTTTTTCACCGATCGGACAAACATGTCCGATCGGCGAAAGTTATCTGATCGGTCAAATTTCTACTGGATCTGGCAAAAAACCAAGGGTTTTTGCCGATCACTCGAACCTTGACCGGATATTTTTTCACCGATCGGACAAACCTGTCCGATCGGCGAAACTTATCTGATCGGTCAAAATTCTACTGGATCTGGCAAAAAACCAAGGGTTTTTGCCGATCACTCGAACCTTGACCGGATATTTTTTCACCGATCGGACAAACCTGTCCGATCGGCGAAAGTTATTTGATCGGTCAAATTTCTACTGGATCTGGCAAAAAACCAAGGTTTTTTGCCGATCACTCGAACCTTGACCGGATATTTTTCACCGATCGGACAAACATGTCCGATCGGCGAAAGTTATCTGATCGGTCAAATTTCTACTGGATCTGGCAAAAAAAAGGTTTTTTGCCGATCACTCGAACCTTGACCGGATATTTTTCACCGATCGGACAAACATGTCCGATCGGCGAAAGTTATCTGATCGGTCAAATTTCTACTGGATCTGGCAAAAAACCAAGGTTTTTTGCCGATCACTCGAACCTTGACCGGATATTTTTCACCGATCGGACAAACATGTCCGATCGGCGAAAGTTATCTGATCGGTCAAATTTCTACTGGATCTGGCAAAAAACCAAGGTTTTTTGCCGATCACTCGAACCTTGACCGGATATTTTTCACCGATCGGACAAACATGTCCGATCGGCGAAAGTTATCTGATCGGTCAAATTTCTACTGGATCTGACAAAAAACCAAGGTTTTTTGCCGGAACCTTGACCGGATATTTTTCACCGATCGGACAAACATGTCCGATCGGCAAAAGTTATTTGATCGGTCAAATTTACTACTGAATCGGTCAAAAAATCCTGTTTTTTGACCGATCACCCGATTCTTGACCGGTTGAATTTTGCCCGATCGGTCAAAAGTGACCGATCGGTAAAAATTTAACCGATCGGTCAAATTTCAGCTGATCGGTCAAAATTACTACTGGATCGGTCAAAAAACCCTGTTTTTTGACCGATCACCCGATTCTTGACCGGTTGAATTTTGACCGATCGGTCAAAATTTGACCGATCGGTCAAATTTGACCGATCGGTCCAAATTGACCGATCAGTCCCTTTTTTCTCTAATATGCGACAAGTTTCTTCGTGTCCGTTTTTTAATAACAGGAAGTTGCTATTTTTTGCACCAAGTCCAAGCCAGCCAGAATGCACTCTAGCTAACTTGGAGGGGGTAACTGTGGGTGCAAATTTTGGCAAAAATCTACCGCGGGACCCACCGGCCCTGCCTGGTGGGCCCACGAGGACTACCACGGGACCCACCGGCCCTGCCTGGTGGGCCCACGAGGACTACCGCGGGACCCACCGGCCCTGCCTTGTGGGCCCACGAGGACTACCACGGGACCCACCGGCCCTGCCTGGTGGGCCCACGAAGACTACCACGGGACCCACCGGCCCTGCCTGGTGGGCCCACGAAGACTACCACGGGACCCACCGGCCCTGCCTGGTGGGCCCACGAGGACTACCACGGGACCCACCGGCCCTGCCTGCTGGGCCCCCGAAGACAACCGCAGGGCCCGCAACTTTACCTGGAGGATCCCCAGATACAATAGCAAAAACCGCCATTCGCCACCCGAAATGTCTATAAATAGCAGAGCCTTCGAATGTAAAAGGATCGAAATCTAGAATCCAATCCGAAAATCTGATTTCCACTCTGAGATCTGACTTTCAGAACCAGAGCTTTGGGATTTCTAACCTCCGATCTACCATCTCTCTTCGATCTTCTTCTCTCTTTCGAAGAGATCAGGGAGCTTTCAGTGATACTCGGCCTGTCGAGGTCACTTCAACATAAGTGTTAGTGAATTCGGGTTGCTCCCTATAGCACGGAGACGTAGGCTTCGGCTGAACTCCGAGATCACTTCTCTTGTGTCAAAATCTCTCTCTGATTGTTTTTCTGTTTACATATCAAAAAAGCAACAACTTCAACCAACCGATCGACCAACGATCTTTGACATTAACTTCGACTCCAATTGACTGGTGCTGCGAAGGTCTTCGGGTCGGCACGAAGATTTTCCCCCACACGCACGATCCATTCTAATTCATTAGCACGATCCATTCTAATTCATTCGTACGATCCATTCTAATTCATTTATACGATCCAATCTAATTCATTCATACGATCCATTCTAATTCTTTCGCACGAATGTATCCATTCTAATTCATTCGTACGATCCATTCTAATTCATTAGCACGAAAAAACACGATCCACTCACATACGAATAAATTAGATTGGATTGTGTGAATGAATTAGAATGGATCATATGAATGAATTAGAATGGATCGTGCGAATGAATTAGAATGGATCGTGCGAATGAATTAGAATATGGATCGTACGAAGGAATTAGAATGGATCGTACGAATGAATTAGAATGGATCGTAGAATTAGAATAGATCGTATGAATGAATTATAATGGATCGTACGAATGAATTAGAATGGATACATTCGTGCGAATGAATTAGAATGGATCGTACGAATGAGTAAGAATGGATCGTACGAAGGAATTAGAATGGATCGTACGAAGGAATTAGAATAGATCGTATGAATGAATTAGAATGGATACGAATGGATCGTACGAATGAGTAAGAATGGATCGTACGAATGAAATAGAATGGATTGTACGAATGAATTAGAATGGATACATTCGTGCGAATGAATTAGGATGGATCCTATGAATGAATTAGAATAGATTGTGCGAATGAATTAGAATGGATCGTACGAATGAATTGGAATGGATACATTCGTGCGAATGAATTAGAATGGATCGTATGAATGAATTAGAGTGGATACATTCGTACAAATGAATTAGAATGGATCGTACGAATGAATTAGAATGGATACATTCGTGCGAATGAATTAGAATGGATCATATGAATGAATTAGAATGGATCGTTTGAGTGAATGCGAATGGATCGTGCGAATGAATTAGAATGGATTGTCCGAATGAATTAGAATGGATCGTACGAATGAATTAGAATGGATACATTCGTGCGAATCCATTCTATTTCATTCGTACGATCCATTCTAATTCATTCGCACGATCCATTCTAATTCATTCATACGATCCATTCTAATTCATTCGTACGATCCATTCTAATTCATTCGTACGATCCATTCTAATTCATTCGCACGAATGTATCCATTCCAATTCATTCGTACGATCCATTCTAATTCATTCGCACAATCTATCCTTTCTAATTCATTCGTACGATCCATTCTAATTCATTCGCACAATCTATTCTAATTCATTCGAACGATCCATTCTAATTCATTAGCATGATTCATTCTAATTCATTCGTACGATCTATTCTATTTCATTCGTACGATCCATTCTAATTCATTCATACAATCCATTCTATTTCATTCGTACGATCCATTCGTACTCATTCGTACGATCCATTCGTATCCATTCTAATTCATTCGTACGATCTATTCTAATTTATTCGTACGATCCATTCTAATTCATTAATACGATCCAATCTAATTCATTCATACGATCCATTCTAATTCATTCGTACGATCCATTCTAATTCATTCGTACAGTCCATTCTAATTCATTTGTACGATCCATTCTAATTCATTCGTACGATCCATTCTAATTCATTCGTACAATCCATTCTAATTCATTCGCACAATCTATTCTAATTCATTCGTATGGTCCATTCTAATTCATTCGCACGATCCATTCTAATTCATTCATACGATCCATTCTATTTCATTCGTACGATCCATTCTTACTCATTCGTACGATCCATTCTAATTCATTTGCACGAAGGTATCCATTCTAATTCATTCGTACTATCCATTCTAATTCCTTCGTATGATCCATTCTAATTCCTTCGTACGATCCATTCTAATTCATTTGTACGAATGTATCCACTCTAATTCATTCATACGATCCATTCTAATTCATTCGCACGAATGTATCCATTCCAATTCATTCGTACGATCCATTCTAATTCATTCGCACAATCTATTCTAATTCATTCCTACGATCAATTCTAATTCATTAGCATGATCCATTCTAATTCATTCGTATGATCTATTCTATTTCATTCGTACAATCCATTCTTACTCAATCGTATGATCCATTCTAATCCATTCGCACAATCTATTCTAATTCATTCGTACGATCCATTCTATTTCATTCGTACGATCCATTCTAATTCATTCGCACGATACATTCTAATTCATTCGCACGATCCATTCTAATTCATTCATACGATCCATTCTAATCCATTCGCACAATCTATTCTAATTCATTCGTACGATCCATTCTATTTCATTCGTACGATCGTATGAATGAATTAGAATGGATTGTATGAATGAATTAGATTAGATCGTATAAATGAATTAGAATAGATCGTACGAATGAATTAGAATGGATACGAATGGATCGTACGAATGAGTAAGAATGGATCGTACGAATGAAATAGAATCGATTGTACGAATGAATTAGAATGGATACATTTGTGCGAATGAATTAGGATGGATCGTATGAATGAATTAGAATAGATTGTGCGAATGAATTAGAATGGATCGTACGAATGAATTAGAATGGATACATTCATGCGAATGAATTAGAATGGATCGTACGAATGAGTAAGAATGGATCGTACGAATGAATTAGAATCGATCGTACGAATGAATTAGAATTAGAATGAATTGGAATGGATCGTACGAATGAATTAGAGTCGATCGTACGAATGAATTAGAATGGATACATTCGTGCCAATGAATTAGAATGGATCTTACGAATGAGTAAGAATGGATCGTACGAATGAAATAGAATGGATTGTACGAATGAATTAGAATGGATTCATTCGTGCGAATGAATTAGAATGGATCGTACGAATGAATTAGAATGGATCGTACGAATGAATTAGATTGGATCGTACGAATGAATTAGAATGGATCGTGTGAAAGAATTAGAATGGATCGTATGAATGAATTAGAATGGATCGGACGAATGAATTAGAATGGATCGTACGAATGAATTAGAATGGATCGTACGAATGAATTAGAATGGATACATTCATGTGAATGAATTAGAATGGATCATACGAATGAGTAAGAATGGATCGTACGAATGAAATAGAATGGATCGTATGAATGAATTAGAATGGATCGTGCGAATGAATTAAAATGGATCGTATGAATGAAATAGAATGGATCGTATGAATTAGAATGGATCGTACGAATGAAATAGAATGGATCGTACGAATGAATTAGAATAGATTGTGCGAATGGATTAGAATGGATCATACGATTGAGTAAGAATGGATTGTACGAATGAAATAGAATAGATCGTACGAATGAATTAGAATGGATCATGCTAATGAATTAGAATTGATCGTACGAATGAATTAGAATAGATTGTGCGAATGAATTAGAATGGATCGTACAAATGAATTGGAATGGATACATTCGTGCGAATGAATTAGAATGGATCGTATGAATGAATTAGAGTGGATACATTCGTACAAATGAATTAGAATGGATCGTATGAAGGAATTAGAATGGATACATTCGTGCGAATGAATTAGAATGGATCGTATGAATGAATTAGAATCGATCGTACGAATGAATTAGAATGGATCATGCGAATGAATTAGAATGGATCGTGCGAATGAATTAGAATGGATCGTACGAATGAAATAGAATGGATTGTACGAATGAGATAGAATGGATCGTACGAATGAATTAGAATTGATACATTCATACGAATGAATTAGAATGGATCATACGAATGAATTAGAATGGATTCATTCATGCGAATGAATTAGAATGGATCGTACGAATGAGTAAGAATGGATCGTACGAATGAATTAGAATGGATTGAATTAGAATGAATCGTACGAATGAATTAGAATGGATCGTACGAATGAATTAGAATGGATCGTGCGAATGAATTAGAATGGGTCGTACGAATGAATTAGAATGGATACACGATCCAGATCCATTCTAATTCATTCGCACAATCTATTCTAATTCATTCGTAGGATCCATTCTAATTCATTACTACGATCCATTCTAATTCATTCATACGATCCATTCTAATTCATTCGTACGATCCATTCTAATTCATTCGCACGATCCATTCTAATTTATTCATACGATCCATTCTAATTCATTCGTATGTATCCATTCTAATTCATTCATACGATCCATTCTAATTCTACGATCCATTCTTACTCATTCGTATTATCCATTTTAATTCATTCACACGAATGTATCAACTCTAATTCATTCGTATGATCCATTCTAATTCATTCGCACGAATGTATCCATTCTAATTCATTCATACGATCCATTCTAATTCATTCGTACGATCCATTCTAATTCATTCGTACGATCCATTCTAATTTATTCGTACAATCCATTCTAATTTATTCGTACAATCCATTCTAATTCATTCATACGATCCATTCTAATTCATTCGTACGATCCATTCTAATTCATTCGTACAATCCATTCTAATTCATTCGCACGATCCATTCGCATTCACTCAAACGATCCATTCTAATTCATTCATATGATCCATTCTAATTCATTCGCACGAATGTATCCATTCTAATTCATTCGTACGATCCATTCTAATTCATTTGTACGAATGTATCCACTCTAATTCATTCATACGATCCATTCTAATTCATTTGCACGAATGTATCCATTCCAATTCATTCGTACGATCCATTCTAATTCATTCGCACAATCTATTCTAATTCATTCGTACGATCAATTCTAATTCATTAGCATGATCCATTCTAATTCATTCGTACTATCCATTCTAATTCCTTCGTACGATCCATTCTAATTCCTTCGTCCGATCCATTCTAATTCATTCGTACGATCCATTCTAATTCATTCCTACGATCCATTCTAATTCCTTCGTAAGATCCATTCTAATTCATTCGTACGGTATGATTCATTCTAATTCATTCGTACGATTTATTCTAATTTCTTCGTATGAATGAATTAGATTGGATCGTACGAATGAAATAGAATGGATCGTACGAATGAATTAGAATGGATACATACGAATGAATTAGAATGGATCGTATGAACGAATTAGAATGGATCGTGCGAATGAATTCGAATGGATCATACGAATTAGAATCGATCCATTCTAATTCATTCGTACGATCCATTCTAATTCATTCATACGATCCATTCTAATTCTTTCGCACGAATGTATCCATTTTAATTCATTCGTACGATCCATTCTAATTCATTCGCACGATCCATTCTAATTCATTCGTACGATCCATTCTAATTCATTCGTACGATCTATATTCTAATTCATTCGCATGATCCATTCTAATTCATTCGCACAATCTATTCTAATTCATTCGTACGATCCATTCTAATTCATTCGCACGATCCATTCTAATTCATTCATACGATCCATTCTATTTCATTCGTACGATCCATTCTTACTCATTCGTACGATCCATTCTAATTCATTTGCACGAAGGTATCCATTCTAATTCATTCGTACTATCCATTCTAATTCCTTCGTATGATCCATTCTAATTCCTTCGTACGATCCATTCTAATTCATTCGTACGATCCATTCTAATTCCTTCGTATGATCCATTCTAATTCATTCGTACGATTCATTCTAATTCAATCCATTCTAATTCATTCGTACGATCCATTCTTACTCATTCGTACGATCCATTCTAATTCATTCATACGATCCAATCTAATTCATTCATACGATCCATTCAAATTCATTAATACGATCCAATCTAATTCATTCATACGATCCATTCTAATTCCTTTGTACGATCCATTCTAATTCATACGATCCATTCTAATTCATTCGTAAGATCCATTCTAATTCATTCATACGATCTATTCTAATTCATTCATACAATCCATTCTAATTCCTTCGTACGATCCATTCTAATTCATTCATACGATCCATTCTAATTCATTCGTACGATCTATTCTATTTCATTCATACGATCCATTCTAATTCATTAATACGATCCATTCTAATTCATTCACATGATCCATTCTAATTCATTCACACTCATACGATCCATTCTAATTCATTCGTACGAATGAATTAGAGTGGATACATTCGTACAAATGAATTAGAATGGATCGTATGAATGAATTAGAGTGGATACATTCGTACAAATGAATTAGAATGGATCGTACGAATGAATTAGAATGGATACATTCGTGCGAATGAATTAGAATGGATCATATGAATGAATTAGAATGGATTGTTTGAGTGAATGCGAATGGATCGTGCGAATGAATTAGAATGGATTGTACGAATGAATTAGAATGGATCGTACGAATGAATTAGAATGGATACATTCATGCGAATCCATTCTATTTCATTCGTATGACCCATTCTAATTCATTCGCACGATCCATTCTAATTCATTCGTACGATCCATTCTAATTCATTCGTACGATCCATTCTAATTCATTCGTACGATCCATTCTAATTCATTCGCACCATCTATTTTAATTCATTCGTACGATCCATTCTAATTCATTCGCACGATCCATTCTAATTCATTCATACGATTCATTCTATTTCATTCGTACGATCCATTCTTAATCATTCGTACGATCTATTCTAATTCATTTGCACGAAGGTATCCATTCTAATTCATTCGTACTATCCATTCTAATTCCTTCATACGATCCATTCTAATTCCTTCGTACGATCCATTCTAATTCATTCGTACGATCCATTCTAATTCCTTCGTATGATCCATTCTAATTCATTCGTACGGTATGATTCATTCTAATTCATTCGTACGATTCATTCTAATTCAATCCATTCTAATTCATTCGTACAATCAATTCTAATTCATTCGTACGACCCATTCTAATTCATTCGTACGATTCATTCTAATTCAATCCATTCTAATTCATTCGTACGATCCATTCTTACTCATTCGTACGATCCGTTTTAATTCATTCGCACGAATGAATCCATTCTAATTCATTCGTATGATCCATTCTAATTCATTCGCATGAATGTATCCATTCTAATTCATTCGTACGATCCATTCTATCTCATTCATACAATCCATTCTATTTCATTCGTAAGATCCATTCTAATTCATTCGCACGATCCATTCTAATTCATTCGCATGATCCATTCTAATTCATTCGTACGATCGATTCTAATTCATTCATACGATCCATTCTAATTCATTCGCACGAATGTATCCATTCTAATTCATTCGTACGATCCATTCTAATTCATTCGCACAATCTATTCTATTTCATTCATACGATCGATTCTAATTTATTCGCACGATCCATTCTAATTCCTTCGTATGATCCATTCTAATTCATTCGTACGGTATGATTCATTCTAATTCATTCGTACGATTCATTCTAATTTAATCCATTCTAATTTATTCGTACGATCCATTCTAATTCATTCTTACGATTCATTCTAATTCAATCCATTCTAATTCATTCGTACGATCCATTCTTACTCATTCGTACGATCCATTCTAATTCATTCGCACGAATGAATCCATTCTAATTCATTCGTATGATCCATTCTAATTCATTCGCATGAATTATCCATTCTAATTCATTCGTACGATCCATTCTATCTCATTTGTACAATCCATTCTATTTCATTCGTACGATCCATTCTAATTCATTCGCACGATCCATTCTAATTCATTCGCATGATCCATTCTAATTCATTCGTACGATCGATTCTAATTCATTCATACGATCCATTCTAATTCATTAGCACGAAAAAACACGATCCACTCACATACGAATAAATTAGAATGAATTAGAATGGATTGTGTGAATGAATTAGAATGGATCGTGCGAATGAATTAGAATGGATCGTGCGAATGAATTAGAATATGGATCGTACGAATGAAATAGAATGGATCGTACGAATGAATTCGAATGTATCCTTTCTAATTCATTCGTACGATCCATTCTAATTCCTTCGTACGATCCAATCTAATTCATTCGTACAATCCATTCTAATTCATTCGCACGATCAATTGAATTAGAATGGATACATTCGTGCGAATCCATTCTATTTCATTCGTACGATCCATTCTAATTCATTCGCACGATCCATTCTAATTCATTCATACGATCCATTCTAATTCATTCGTACGATCCATTCCAATTCATTCGTACGATCCATTCTAATTCATTCGCACAATCTATTCTAATTCATTCGTACGATCCATTCTAATTCATTCGCACGATCCATTCTAATTCATTCATACGATCCATTCTATTTCATTCGTACGATCCATTCTTACTCATTCGTACGATCCATTCTAATTCATTTGCACGAAGGTATCCATTCTAATTCATTCGTACTATCTATTCTAATTCCTTCGTACGATCCATTCTAATTCCTTCGTACGATCCATTCTAATTCATTCGTACGATCTATTCTAATTCATTCGTACGATCCATTCTAATTCCTTCGTATGATCCATTCTAATTCATTCGTACGGTATGATTCATTCTAATTCATTCGTACGGTATGATCCATTCTAATTCATTCGTACAGTCCATTCTAATTCATTCTCACGAATGTATCTATTCTAATTCATTCGTACGATCCATTCTAATTCATTTGTACGAATGTATCCACTCTAATTCATTCATACGATCCATTCTAATTCATTCGCACGAATGTATCCATTCCAATTCATTCGTACGATCCATTCTAATTCATTCGCACAATCTATTCTAATTCATTCGTACGATCAATTCTAATTCATTAGCATGATCCATTCTAATTCATTCGTACTATCCATTATAATTCCTTCGTACGATCCATTCTAATTCCTTCGTATGATCCATTCTAATTTATTCGTACGATCCATTCTAATTCATTCGTACGATCCATTCTAATTCCTTCGTATGATCCATTCTAATTCATTCATACGGTATGATTCATTCTAATTCATTCGTACGATTCATTCTAATTTCTTCGTATGAATAAATTAGATTGGATCGTACGAATGAAATAGAATGGATCATACGAATGAATTAGAATGGATACATACGAATGAATTAGAATGGATCGTATGAATGAATTAGAATGGATCGTGCGAATGAATTCGAATGGATCGTACGAATTAGAATCGATCCATTCTAATTCATTCGTACGATCCATTCTAATTCATTCATACGATCCATTATAATTCTTTCGCACGAATGTATCCATTCTAATTCATTCGTACGATCCATTCTAATTCATTCGCACGATCCATTCTAATTCATTCGTACGATCCATTCTAATTCATTCGTACGATCTATATTCTAATTCATTCGCACGATCCATTCTAATTCATTCGCACAATCTATTCTAATTCATTCGTACGATCCATTCTAATTCATTCACACGATCCATTCTAATTCATTCATACGATCCATTCTATTTCATTCGTACGATCCATTCTTACTCATTCGTACGATCCATTCTAATTCATTTGCACGAAGGTATCCATTCTAATTCATTCGTACTATCCATTCTAATTCCTTCGTACGATCCATTCTAATTCCTTCGTACGATCCATTCGAATTCATTCATACGATCCATTCTAATTCATTCGTACGATCCATTCTAATTCCTTCGTATGATCCATTCTAATTCATTCGTACGATTCATTCTAATTCAATCCATTCTAATTCATTCGTACGATCCATTCTTACTTATTCGTACGATCCATTCTAATTCATTCATACGATCCAATCTAATTCATTCATACGATCCATTCAAATTCATTAATACGATCCACTCTAATTCATTCATACGATCTATTCTAATTCCTTCGTACGATCCATTCTAATTCATACGATCCATTCTAATTCATTCGTAAGATCCATTCTAATTCATTCATACGATCTATTCTAATTCATTCATACAATCCATTCTAATTCCTTCGTACGATCCATTCTAATTCATTCATACGATCCATTCTAATTCATTCAAACGATCTATTCTATTTCATTCATACGATCCATTCTAATTCATTAATACGATCCATTCTAATTCATTCGCATGATCTATTCTAATTCATTCACACTCATACGATCCATTCTAATTCATTCGTACGAATGAATTAGAGTGGATACATTCGTACAAATGAATTAGAATGGATCGTATGAATGAATTAGAGTGGATACATTCGTACAAATGAATTAGAATGGATCGTACGAATGAATTAGAATGGATACATTCGTGCGAATGAATTAGAATGGATCATATGAATGAATTAGAATGGATCGTTTAAGTGAATGCGAATGGATCGTGCAAATGAATTAGAATGGATTGTACGAATGAATTAGAATGGATAGTACGAATGAATTAGAATGGATACATTCGTGCGAATCCATTCTATTTCATTCGTACGATCCATTCTTATTTATTCGCACGATCCATTCTAATTCATTCATACGATCCATTCTAATTCATTCGTACGATCCATTCTAATTCATTCGTACGATCCATTCTAATTCATTCGCACAATCTATTCTAATTAATTCGTACGATCCATTCTAATTCATTCGCACGATCCATTCTAATTCATTCATACGATCCATTCTATTTCATTCGTACGAACCATTCTTACTCATTCGTACGATCCATTCTAATTCATTTGCACGAAGGTATCCATTCTAATTCATTCGTACTATCCATTCTAATTCCTTCATACGATCCATTATAATTCCTTCGTACGATCCATTCTAATTCCTTCGTACGATCCATTCTAATTCATTCGTACGATCCATTCTAATTCATTCGTACGATCCATTCTAATTCCTTCGTATGATCCATTCTAATTCATTCGTACGGTATGATTCATTCTAATTCATTCATACGATTCATTCTAATTCAATCCATTCTAATTCATTCGTACGATCCATTCTAATTCATTCGTACGATCCATTCTAATTCATTCGTACGATTCATTCTATTTCAATCCATTCTAATTCATTTGTACGATTCATTATTACTCATTCGTACGATCCATTCTAATTCATTCGCACGAATGAATCCATTCTAATTCATTCGTATGATCCATTCTAATTCATTCGCATGAATGTATCCATTCTAATTCATTCGTACGATCCATTATATCTTATTCGTACAATCCATTCTATTTCCTTCGTACGATCCATTCTAATTCATTCGCACGATCCATTCTAATTCATTCGCATGATCCATTCTAATTCATTCGTACGATCGATTCTAATTCATTCATACGATCCATCCTAATTTATTCGCACGAATGTATCCATTCTAATTCATTCGTACGATCCATTCTAATTCATTCGCACAATCTATTCTAATTCATTCAGACGATCCATTCTAATTTATTCGCACGATCCATTCTAATTCCTTCGTATGATCCATTCTAATTCATTCGTACGGTATGATTCATTCTAATTCATTCGTACGATTCATTCTAATTCAATCCATTCTAATTCATTCATACGATCCATTCTAATTCATTCGTACGATCCATTCTAATTCATTCGTACGATTCATTCTAATTCAATCCATTCTAATTCATTCGTACGATCCATTCTAATTCATTCGTACGATTCATTCTAATTCAATCCATTCTAATTCATTCGTACGATCCATTCTTACTCATTCGTACGATCCATTCTAATTCATTCGCACGAATGAATCCATTCTAATTCATTCGTATGATCCATTCTAATTCATTCGCATGAATTATCCATTCTAATTCATTCGTACGATCCATTCTATCTCATTCGTACAATCCATTCTATTTCATTCGTACGATCCATTCTAATTCATTCGCACGATCCATTCTAATTCATTCGCATGGTCCATTCTAATTCATTCGTACGATCGATTCTAATTCATTCATACGATCCATTCTAATTCATTAGCACGAAAAAACACGATCCACTCACATACGAATAAATTAGAATGAATTAGAATGGATTGTGTGAATGAATTAGAATGGATCGTATGAATGAATTAGAATAGATCGTGCGAATGAATTAGAATGGATCGTGCGAATGAATTAGAATATGGATCGTACAAATGAATTAGAATGGATCGTACGAATGAATTCGAATGTATCCTTTCTAATTCATTCGTACAATCCATTCTAATTCCTTCGTACGATCCATTCTACTTCATTCGTACGATCCATTCTAATTCATTCGCACGATCAATTGAATTAGAATGGATACATTCGTGCGAATCCATTCTATTTCATTCGTACGATCCATTCTAATTCATTCGCACAATCCATTCTAATTTATTCATACGATCCATTCTAATCCATTCGTACTATCCATTCTAATTCATTCGTACGATCCATTCTAATCCATTCGCACAATCTATTCTAATTCATTCGTACGATCCATTCTAATTCATTCGCATGATCCATTCTAATTCATTCATACGATAAATTCTATTTCATTCGTACGATCCATTCTTACTCATTCGTACGATCCATTCTAATTCATTTGCACGAAGGTATCCATTCTAATTCATTCGTACTATCCATTCTAATTCCTTCGTACGATCCATTCTAATTCCTTCGTACGATCCATTCTAATTCATTCGTACGATCCATTCTAACTCATTCATACGATCCATTCTAATTCCTTCGTATGATCCATTCTAATTCTTTCGTACGGTATGATTCATTCTAATTCATTCGTACGATTCATTCTAATTCAATCCATTCTAATTCATTCGTACGATCCATTCTAATTCATTCGTACGATCCATTCTAATTCATTCGTATGATTCATTCTAATTCAATCCATTCTAATTCATTCGTACGATCCATTCTAATTCATTCGCACGATCCATTCTAATTCATTCGTACGATCCATTCTATTTCATTCATACGATCCATTCTAATTCATTCATACGATCTATTCTAATTCTTTCGCACGAATGTATCCATTCTAATTCATTCGTACGATCCATTCTAATTCATTCATACAATCCATTCTAATTCTTTTGCACGAATGTATCCATTCTAATTCATTCGTACTATCCATTCTAATTCCTTCGTACGATCCATTCTAATTCCTTCGTACGATCCATTCTAATTCATTCGTACGATCCATTCTAATTCATTCATACGATCGATTCTAATTCCTTCGTATGATCCATTCTAATTCATTAGTACGGTATGATTCATTCTAATTCATTCGTACAATTCATTCTAATTCAATCCATTCTAATTCATTCGTACGATCCATTCTAATTCATTCGTACGATCCATTCTAATTCATTCGTACGATTCATTCTAATTCAATCCATTCTAATTCATTCGTACGATCCATTCTTACTCATTCGTACGATCCATTCTAATTCATTCGCACGAATGAATCCATTCTAATTCATTCGTACGATCCATTCTAATTCATTCGTACGATCAATTCTAATTCCTTCATATCATCCATTCTAATTCATTCGTACGATTCATTCTAATTCAATCCATTCTAATTCATTCGTACGATCCATTCTTACTCATTCGTACGATCCAATCTAATTCATTCATACGATCCAATCTAATTCATTCATACGATCCATTCAAATTCATTAATACGATCCAATCTAATTCATTCATACGATCCATTCTAATTCCTTCGTACGATCCATTCTAATTCATACGATCCATTCTAATTCATTCGTAAGATCCATTTTAATTCATTCATACGATCTATTCTAATTCATTCATACAATCCATTCTAATTCCTTCGTACGATCCATTCTAATTCATTCATACGATCCATTCTAATTCATTCGTACGATCCATTCTAATTCATTCGCACGATCCATTCTAATTCATTCATACGATCCATTCTAATTCATTCGTACGATCCATTCTAATTCATTCGCACGATCCATTCTAATTTATTCATACGATCCATTCTAATTCATTCGTATGTATCCATTCTAATTCATTCATACGATCCATTCTAATTCTACGATCCATTCTTACTCATTCGTATTATCCATTTTAATTCATTCACACGAATGTATCAACTCTAATTCATTCGTATGATCCATTCTAATTCATTCGCACGAATGTATCCATTCTAATTCATTCATACGATCCATTCTAATTCATTCGTACGATCCATTCTAATTCATTCGTACGATCCATTCTAATTTATTCGTACAATCCATTCTAATTTATTCGTACAATCCATTCTAATTCATTCATACGATCCATTCTAATTCATTCGTACGATCCATTCTAATTCATTCGTACAATCCATTCTAATTCATTCGCACGATCCATTCGCATTCACTCAAACGATCCATTCTAATTCATTCATATGATCCATTCTAATTCATTCGCACGAATGTATCCATTCTAATTCATTCGTACGATCCATTCTAATTCATTTGTACGAATGTATCCACTCTAATTCATTCATACGATCCATTCTAATTCATTTGCACGAATGTATCCATTCCAATTCATTCGTACGATCCATTCTAATTCATTCGCACAATCTATTCTAATTCATTCGTACGATCAATTCTAATTCATTAGCATGATCCATTCTAATTCATTCGTACTATCCATTCTAATTCCTTCGTACGATCCATTCTAATTCCTTCGTCCGATCCATTCTAATTCATTCGTACGATCCATTCTAATTCATTCCTACGATCCATTCTAATTCCTTCGTAAGATCCATTCTAATTCATTCGTACGGTATGATTCATTCTAATTCATTCGTACGATTTATTCTAATTTCTTCGTATGAATGAATTAGATTGGATCGTACGAATGAAATAGAATGGATCGTACGAATGAATTAGAATGGATACATACGAATGAATTAGAATGGATCGTATGAACGAATTAGAATGGATCGTGCGAATGAATTCGAATGGATCATACGAATTAGAATCGATCCATTCTAATTCATTCGTACGATCCATTCTAATTCATTCATACGATCCATTCTAATTCTTTCGCACGAATGTATCCATTTTAATTCATTCGTACGATCCATTCTAATTCATTCGCACGATCCATTCTAATTCATTCGTACGATCCATTCTAATTCATTCGTACGATCTATATTCTAATTCATTCGCATGATCCATTCTAATTCATTCGCACAATCTATTCTAATTCATTCGTACGATCCATTCTAATTCATTCGCACGATCCATTCTAATTCATTCATACGATCCATTCTATTTCATTCGTACGATCCATTCTTACTCATTCGTACGATCCATTCTAATTCATTTGCACGAAGGTATCCATTCTAATTCATTCGTACTATCCATTCTAATTCCTTCGTATGATCCATTCTAATTCCTTCGTACGATCCATTCTAATTCATTCGTACGATCCATTCTAATTCCTTCGTATGATCCATTCTAATTCATTCGTACGATTCATTCTAATTCAATCCATTCTAATTCATTCGTACGATCCATTCTTACTCATTCGTACGATCCATTCTAATTCATTCATACGATCCAATCTAATTCATTCATACGATCCATTCAAATTCATTAATACGATCCAATCTAATTCATTCATACGATCCATTCTAATTCCTTTGTACGATCCATTCTAATTCATACGATCCATTCTAATTCATTCGTAAGATCCATTCTAATTCATTCATACGATCTATTCTAATTCATTCATACAATCCATTCTAATTCCTTCGTACGATCCATTCTAATTCATTCATACGATCCATTCTAATTCATTCGTACGATCTATTCTATTTCATTCATACGATCCATTCTAATTCATTAATACGATCCATTCTAATTCATTCACATGATCCATTCTAATTCATTCACACTCATACGATCCATTCTAATTCATTCGTACGAATGAATTAGAGTGGATACATTCGTACAAATGAATTAGAATGGATCGTATGAATGAATTAGAGTGGATACATTCGTACAAATGAATTAGAATGGATCGTACGAATGAATTAGAATGGATACATTCGTGCGAATGAATTAGAATGGATCATATGAATGAATTAGAATGGATTGTTTGAGTGAATGCGAATGGATCGTGCGAATGAATTAGAATGGATTGTACGAATGAATTAGAATGGATCGTACGAATGAATTAGAATGGATACATTCATGCGAATCCATTCTATTTCATTCGTATGACCCATTCTAATTCATTCGCACGATCCATTCTAATTCATTCGTACGATCCATTCTAATTCATTCGTACGATCCATTCTAATTCATTCGTACGATCCATTCTAATTCATTCGCACCATCTATTTTAATTCATTCGTACGATCCATTCTAATTCATTCGCACGATCCATTCTAATTCATTCATACGATTCATTCTATTTCATTCGTACGATCCATTCTTAATCATTCGTACGATCTATTCTAATTCATTTGCACGAAGGTATCCATTCTAATTCATTCGTACTATCCATTCTAATTCCTTCATACGATCCATTCTAATTCCTTCGTACGATCCATTCTAATTCATTCGTACGATCCATTCTAATTCCTTCGTATGATCCATTCTAATTCATTCGTACGGTATGATTCATTCTAATTCATTCGTACGATTCATTCTAATTCAATCCATTCTAATTCATTCGTACAATCAATTCTAATTCATTCGTACGACCCATTCTAATTCATTCGTACGATTCATTCTAATTCAATCCATTCTAATTCATTCGTACGATCCATTCTTACTCATTCGTACGATCCGTTTTAATTCATTCGCACGAATGAATCCATTCTAATTCATTCGTATGATCCATTCTAATTCATTCGCATGAATGTATCCATTCTAATTCATTCGTACGATCCATTCTATCTCATTCATACAATCCATTCTATTTCATTCGTAAGATCCATTCTAATTCATTCGCACGATCCATTCTAATTCATTCGCATGATCCATTCTAATTCATTCGTACGATCGATTCTAATTCATTCATACGATCCATTCTAATTCATTCGCACGAATGTATCCATTCTAATTCATTCGTACGATCCATTCTAATTCATTCGCACAATCTATTCTATTTCATTCATACGATCGATTCTAATTTATTCGCACGATCCATTCTAATTCCTTCGTATGATCCATTCTAATTCATTCGTACGGTATGATTCATTCTAATTCATTCGTACGATTCATTCTAATTTAATCCATTCTAATTTATTCGTACGATCCATTCTAATTCATTCTTACGATTCATTCTAATTCAATCCATTCTAATTCATTCGTACGATCCATTCTTACTCATTCGTACGATCCATTCTAATTCATTCGCACGAATGAATCCATTCTAATTCATTCGTATGATCCATTATAATTCATTCGCATGAATTATCCATTCTAATTCATTCGTACGATCCATTCTATCTCATTTGTACAATCCATTCTATTTCATTCGTACGATCCATTCTAATTCATTCGCACGATCCATTCTAATTCATTCGCATGATCCATTCTAATTCATTCGTACGATCGATTCTAATTCATTCATACGATCCATTCTAATTCATTAGCACGAAAAAACACGATCCACTCACATACGAATAAATTAGAATGAATTAGAATGGATTGTGTGAATGAATTAGAATGGATCGTGCGAATGAATTAGAATGGATCGTGCGAATGAATTAGAATATGGATCGTACGAATGAAATAGAATGGATCGTACGAATGAATTCGAATGTATCCTTTCTAATTCATTCGTACGATCCATTCTAATTCCTTCGTACGATCCAATCTAATTCATTCGTACAATCCATTCTAATTCATTCGCACGATCAATTGAATTAGAATGGATACATTCGTGCGAATCCATTCTATTTCATTCGTACGATCCATTCTAATTCATTCGCACGATCCATTCTAATTCATTCATACGATCCATTCTAATTCATTCGTACGATCCATTCCAATTCATTCGTACGATCCATTCTAATTCATTCGCACAATCTATTCTAATTCATTCGTACGATCCATTCTAATTCATTCGCACGATCCATTCTAATTCATTCATACGATCCATTCTATTTCATTCGTACGATCCATTCTTACTCATTCGTACGATCCATTCTAATTCATTTGCACGAAGGTATCCATTCTAATTCATTCGTACTATCTATTCTAATTCCTTCGTACGATCCATTCTAATTCCTTCGTACGATCCATTCTAATTCATTCGTACGATCTATTCTAATTCATTCGTACGATCCATTCTAATTCCTTCGTATGATCCATTCTAATTCATTCGTACGGTATGATTCATTCTAATTCATTCGTACGGTATGATCCATTCTAATTCATTCGTACAGTCCATTCTAATTCATTCTCACGAATGTATCTATTCTAATTCATTCGTACGATCCATTCTAATTCATTTGTACGAATGTATCCACTCTAATTCATTCATACGATCCATTCTAATTCATTCGCACGAATGTATCCATTCCAATTCATTCGTACGATCCATTCTAATTCATTCGCACAATCTATTCTAATTCATTCGTACGATCAATTCTAATTCATTAGCATGATCCATTCTAATTCATTCGTACTATCCATTATAATTCCTTCGTACGATCCATTCTAATTCCTTCGTATGATCCATTCTAATTTATTCGTACGATCCATTCTAATTCATTCGTACGATCCATTCTAATTCCTTCGTATGATCCATTCTAATTCATTCATACGGTATGATTCATTCTAATTCATTCGTACGATTCATTCTAATTTCTTCGTATGAATAAATTAGATTGGATCGTACGAATGAAATAGAATGGATCATACGAATGAATTAGAATGGATACATACGAATGAATTAGAATGGATCGTATGAATGAATTAGAATGGATCGTGCGAATGAATTCGAATGGATCGTACGAATTAGAATCGATCCATTCTAATTCATTCGTACGATCCATTCTAATTCATTCATACGATCCATTATAATTCTTTCGCACGAATGTATCCATTCTAATTCATTCGTACGATCCATTCTAATTCATTCGCACGATCCATTCTAATTCATTCGTACGATCCATTCTAATTCATTCGTACGATCTATATTCTAATTCATTCGCACGATCCATTCTAATTCATTCGCACAATCTATTCTAATTCATTCGTACGATCCATTCTAATTCATTCACACGATCCATTCTAATTCATTCATACGATCCATTCTATTTCATTCGTACGATCCATTCTTACTCATTCGTACGATCCATTCTAATTCATTTGCACGAAGGTATCCATTCTAATTCATTCGTACTATCCATTCTAATTCCTTCGTACGATCCATTCTAATTCCTTCGTACGATCCATTCGAATTCATTCATACGATCCATTCTAATTCATTCGTACGATCCATTCTAATTCCTTCGTATGATCCATTCTAATTCATTCGTACGATTCATTCTAATTCAATCCATTCTAATTCATTCGTACGATCCATTCTTACTTATTCGTACGATCCATTCTAATTCATTCATACGATCCAATCTAATTCATTCATACGATCCATTCAAATTCATTAATACGATCCACTCTAATTCATTCATACGATCTATTCTAATTCCTTCGTACGATCCATTCTAATTCATACGATCCATTCTAATTCATTCGTAAGATCCATTCTAATTCATTCATACGATCTATTCTAATTCATTCGTACAATCCATTCTAATTCATTCGTACGATCCATTCTAATTCATTCATACGATCCATTCTAATTCATTCAAACGATCTATTCTATTTCATTCATACGATCCATTCTAATTCATTAATACGATCCATTCTAATTCATTCGCATGATCTATTCTAATTCATTCACACTCATACGATCCATTCTAATTCATTCGTACGAATGAATTAGAGTGGATACATTCGTACAAATGAATTAGAATGGATCGTATGAATGAATTAGAGTGGATACATTCGTACAAATGAATTAGAATGGATCGTACGAATGAATTAGAATGGATACATTCGTGCGAATGAATTAGAATGGATCATATGAATGAATTAGAATGGATCGTTTAAGTGAATGCGAATGGATCGTGCAAATGAATTAGAATGGATTGTACGAATGAATTAGAATGGATAGTACGAATGAATTAGAATGGATACATTCGTGCGAATCCATTCTATTTCATTCGTACGATCCATTCTTATTTATTCGCACGATCCATTCTAATTCATTCATACGATCCATTCTAATTCATTCGTACGATCCATTCTAATTCATTCGTACGATCCATTCTAATTCATTCGCACAATCTATTCTAATTAATTCGTACGATCCATTCTAATTCATTCGCACGATCCATTCTAATTCATTCATACGATCCATTCTATTTCATTCGTACGAACCATTCTTACTCATTCGTACGATCCATTCTAATTCATTTGCACGAAGGTATCCATTCTAATTCATTCGTACTATCCATTCTAATTCCTTCATACGATCCATTATAATTCCTTCGTACGATCCATTCTAATTCCTTCGTACGATCCATTCTAATTCATTCGTACGATCCATTCTAATTCATTCGTACGATCCATTCTAATTCCTTCGTATGATCCATTCTAATTCATTCGTACGGTATGATTCATTCTAATTCATTCATACGATTCATTCTAATTCAATCCATTCTAATTCATTCGTACGATCCATTCTAATTCATTCGTACGATCCATTCTAATTCATTCGTACGATTCATTCTATTTCAATCCATTCTAATTCATTTGTACGATTCATTATTACTCATTCGTACGATCCATTCTAATTCATTCGCACGAATGAATCCATTCTAATTCATTCGTATGATCCATTCTAATTCATTCGCATGAATGTATCCATTCTAATTCATTCGTACGATCCATTATATCTTATTCGTACAATCCATTCTATTTCCTTCGTACGATCCATTCTAATTCATTCGCACGATCCATTCTAATTCATTCGCATGATCCATTCTAATTCATTCGTACGATCGATTCTAATTCATTCATACGATCCATCCTAATTTATTCGCACGAATGTATCCATTCTAATTCATTCGTACGATCCATTCTAATTCATTCGCACAATCTATTCTAATTCATTCAGACGATCCATTCTAATTTATTCGCACGATCCATTCTAATTCCTTCGTATGATCCATTCTAATTCATTCGTACGGTATGATTCATTCTAAGTCATTCGTACGATTCATTCTAATTCAATCCATTCTAATTCATTCATACGATCCATTCTAATTCATTCGTACGATCCATTCTAATTCATTCGTACGATTCATTCTAATTCAATCCATTCTAATTCATTCGTACGATCCATTCTAATTCATTCGTACGATTCATTCTAATTCAATCCATTCTAATTCATTCGTACGATCCATTCTTACTCATTCGTACGATCCATTCTAATTCATTCGCACGAATGAATCCATTCTAATTCATTCGTATGATCCATTCTAATTCATTCGCATGAATTATCCATTCTAATTCATTCGTACGATCCATTCTATCTCATTCGTACAATCCATTCTATTTCATTCGTACGATCCATTCTAATTCATTCGCACGATCCATTCTAATTCATTCGCATGGTCCATTCTAATTCATTCGTACGATCGATTCTAATTCATTCATACGATCCATTCTAATTCATTAGCACGAAAAAACACGATCCACTCACATACGAATAAATTAGAATGAATTAGAATGGATTGTGTGAATGAATTAGAATGGATCGTATGAATGAATTAGAATAGATCGTGCGAATGAATTAGAATGGATCGTGCGAATGAATTAGAATATGGATCGTACAAATGAATTAGAATGGATCGTACGAATGAATTCGAATGTATCCTTTCTAATTCATTCGTACAATCCATTCTAATTCCTTCGTACGATCCATTCTACTTCATTCGTACGATCCATTCTAATTCATTCGCACGATCAATTGAATTAGAATGGATACATTCGTGCGAATCCATTCTATTTCATTCGTACGATCCATTCTAATTCATTCGCACAATCCATTCTAATTTATTCATACGATCCATTCTAATCCATTCGTACTATCCATTCTAATTCATTCGTACGATCCATTCTAATCCATTCGCACAATCTATTCTAATTCATTCGTACGATCCATTCTAATTCATTCGCATGATCCATTCTAATTCATTCATACGATAAATTCTATTTCATTCGTACGATCCATTCTTACTCATTCGTACGATCCATTCTAATTCATTTGCACGAAGGTATCCATTCTAATTCATTCGTACTATCCATTCTAATTCCTTCGTACGATCCATTCTAATTCCTTCGTACGATCCATTCTAATTCATTCGTACGATCCATTCTAACTCATTCATACGATCCATTCTAATTCCTTCGTATGATCCATTCTAATTCTTTCGTACGGTATGATTCATTCTAATTCATTCGTACGATTCATTCTAATTCAATCCATTCTAATTCATTCGTACGATCCATTCTAATTCATTCGTACGATCCATTCTAATTCATTCGTATGATTCATTCTAATTCAATCCATTCTAATTCATTCGTACGATCCATTCTAATTCATTCGCACGATCCATTCTAATTCATTCGTACGATCCATTCTATTTCATTCATACGATCCATTCTAATTCATTCATACGATCTATTCTAATTCTTTCGCACGAATGTATCCATTCTAATTCATTCGTACGATCCATTCTAATTCATTCATACAATCCATTCTAATTCTTTTGCACGAATGTATCCATTCTAATTCATTCGTACTATCCATTCTAATTCCTTCGTACGATCCATTCTAATTCCTTCGTACGATCCATTCTAATTCATTCGTACGATCCATTCTAATTCATTCATACGATCGATTCTAATTCCTTCGTATGATCCATTCTAATTCATTAGTACGGTATGATTCATTCTAATTCATTCGTACAATTCATTCTAATTCAATCCATTCTAATTCATTCGTACGATCCATTCTAATTCATTCGTACGATCCATTCTAATTCATTCGTACGATTCATTCTAATTCAATCCATTCTAATTCATTCGTACGATCCATTCTTACTCATTCGTACGATCCATTCTAATTCATTCGCACGAATGAATCCATTCTAATTCATTCGTACGATCCATTCTAATTCATTCGTACGATCAATTCTAATTCCTTCATATCATCCATTCTAATTCATTCGTACGATTCATTCTAATTCAATCCATTCTAATTCATTCGTACGATCCATTCTTACTCATTCGTACGATCCAATCTAATTCATTCATACGATCCAATCTAATTCATTCATACGATCCATTCAAATTCATTAATACGATCCAATCTAATTCATTCATACGATCCATTCTAATTCCTTCGTACGATCCATTCTAATTCATACGATCCATTCTAATTCATTCGTAAGATCCATTTTAATTCATTCATACGATCTATTCTAATTCATTCATACAATCCATTCTAATTCCTTCGTACGATCCATTCTAATTCATTCATACGATCCATTCTAATTCATTCGTACGATCCATTCTAATTCATTCGCACGATCCATTCTAATTCATTCATACGATCCATTCTAATTCATTCGTACGATCCATTCTAATTCATTCGCACGATCCATTCTAATTTATTCATACGATCCATTCTAATTCATTCGTATGTATCCATTCTAATTCATTCATACGATCCATTCTAATTCTACGATCCATTCTTACTCATTCGTATTATCCATTTTAATTCATTCACACGAATGTATCAACTCTAATTCATTCGTATGATCCATTCTAATTCATTCGCACGAATGTATCCATTCTAATTCATTCATACGATCCATTCTAATTCATTCGTACGATCCATTCTAATTCATTCGTACGATCCATTCTAATTTATTCGTACAATCCATTCTAATTTATTCG
This sequence comes from Chamaelirium japonicum, assembly GCA_947650365.1. Lineage (NCBI taxonomy): Eukaryota > Viridiplantae > Streptophyta > Magnoliopsida > Liliales > Melanthiaceae > Chamaelirium > Chamaelirium japonicum. The sequence goes on from CANTAL010000004.1 coordinate 50,544, forward strand.
TACAATCCATTCTAATTCATTCATACGATCCATTCTAATTCATTCGTACGATCCATTCTAATTCATTCGTACAATCCATTCTAATTCATTCGCACGATCCATTCGCATTCACTCAAACGATCCATTCTAATTCATTCATATGATCCATTCTAATTCATTCGCACGAATGTATCCATTCTAATTCATTCGTACGATCCATTCTAATTCATTTGTACGAATGTATCCACTCTAATTCATTCATACGATCCATTCTAATTCATTTGCACGAATGTATCCATTCCAATTCATTCGTACGATCCATTCTAATTCATTCGCACAATCTATTCTAATTCATTCGTACGATCAATTCTAATTCATTAGCATGATCCATTCTAATTCATTCGTACTATCCATTCTAATTCCTTCGTACGATCCATTCTAATTCCTTCGTCCGATCCATTCTAATTCATTCGTACGATCCATTCTAATTCATTCCTACGATCCATTCTAATTCCTTCGTAAGATCCATTCTAATTCATTCGTACGGTATGATTCATTCTAATTCATTCGTACGATTTATTCTAATTTCTTCGTATGAATGAATTAGATTGGATCGTACGAATGAAATAGAATGGATCGTACGAATGAATTAGAATGGATACATACGAATGAATTAGAATGGATCGTATGAACGAATTAGAATGGATCGTGCGAATGAATTCGAATGGATCATACGAATTAGAATCGATCCATTCTAATTCATTCGTACGATCCATTCTAATTCATTCATACGATCCATTCTAATTCTTTCGCACGAATGTATCCATTTTAATTCATTCGTACGATCCATTCTAATTCATTCGCACGATCCATTCTAATTCATTCGTACGATCCATTCTAATTCATTCGTACGATCTATATTCTAATTCATTCGCATGATCCATTCTAATTCATTCGCACAATCTATTCTAATTCATTCGTACGATCCATTCTAATTCATTCGCACGATCCATTCTAATTCATTCATACGATCCATTCTATTTCATTCGTACGATCCATTCTTACTCATTCGTACGATCCATTCTAATTCATTTGCACGAAGGTATCCATTCTAATTCATTCGTACTATCCATTCTAATTCCTTCGTATGATCCATTCTAATTCCTTCGTACGATCCATTCTAATTCATTCGTACGATCCATTCTAATTCCTTCGTATGATCCATTCTAATTCATTCGTACGATTCATTCTAATTCAATCCATTCTAATTCATTCGTACGATCCATTCTTACTCATTCGTACGATCCATTCTAATTCATTCATACGATCCAATCTAATTCATTCATACGATCCATTCAAATTCATTAATACGATCCAATCTAATTCATTCATACGATCCATTCTAATTCCTTTGTACGATCCATTCTAATTCATACGATCCATTCTAATTCATTCGTAAGATCCATTCTAATTCATTCATACGATCTATTCTAATTCATTCATACAATCCATTCTAATTCCTTCGTACGATCCATTCTAATTCATTCATACGATCCATTCTAATTCATTCGTACGATCTATTCTATTTCATTCATACGATCCATTCTAATTCATTAATACGATCCATTCTAATTCATTCACATGATCCATTCTAATTCATTCACACTCATACGATCCATTCTAATTCATTCGTACGAATGAATTAGAGTGGATACATTCGTACAAATGAATTAGAATGGATCGTATGAATGAATTAGAGTGGATACATTCGTACAAATGAATTAGAATGGATCGTACGAATGAATTAGAATGGATACATTCGTGCGAATGAATTAGAATGGATCATATGAATGAATTAGAATGGATTGTTTGAGTGAATGCGAATGGATCGTGCGAATGAATTAGAATGGATTGTACGAATGAATTAGAATGGATCGTACGAATGAATTAGAATGGATACATTCATGCGAATCCATTCTATTTCATTCGTATGACCCATTCTAATTCATTCGCACGATCCATTCTAATTCATTCGTACGATCCATTCTAATTCATTCGTACGATCCATTCTAATTCATTCGTACGATCCATTCTAATTCATTCGCACCATCTATTTTAATTCATTCGTACGATCCATTCTAATTCATTCGCACGATCCATTCTAATTCATTCATACGATTCATTCTATTTCATTCGTACGATCCATTCTTAATCATTCGTACGATCTATTCTAATTCATTTGCACGAAGGTATCCATTCTAATTCATTCGTACTATCCATTCTAATTCCTTCATACGATCCATTCTAATTCCTTCGTACGATCCATTCTAATTCATTCGTACGATCCATTCTAATTCCTTCGTATGATCCATTCTAATTCATTCGTACGGTATGATTCATTCTAATTCATTCGTACGATTCATTCTAATTCAATCCATTCTAATTCATTCGTACAATCAATTCTAATTCATTCGTACGACCCATTCTAATTCATTCGTACGATTCATTCTAATTCAATCCATTCTAATTCATTCGTACGATCCATTCTTACTCATTCGTACGATCCGTTTTAATTCATTCGCACGAATGAATCCATTCTAATTCATTCGTATGATCCATTCTAATTCATTCGCATGAATGTATCCATTCTAATTCATTCGTACGATCCATTCTATCTCATTCATACAATCCATTCTATTTCATTCGTAAGATCCATTCTAATTCATTCGCACGATCCATTCTAATTCATTCGCATGATCCATTCTAATTCATTCGTACGATCGATTCTAATTCATTCATACGATCCATTCTAATTCATTCGCACGAATGTATCCATTCTAATTCATTCGTACGATCCATTCTAATTCATTCGCACAATCTATTCTATTTCATTCATACGATCGATTCTAATTTATTCGCACGATCCATTCTAATTCCTTCGTATGATCCATTCTAATTCATTCGTACGGTATGATTCATTCTAATTCATTCGTACGATTCATTCTAATTTAATCCATTCTAATTTATTCGTACGATCCATTCTAATTCATTCTTACGATTCATTCTAATTCAATCCATTCTAATTCATTCGTACGATCCATTCTTACTCATTCGTACGATCCATTCTAATTCATTCGCACGAATGAATCCATTCTAATTCATTCGTATGATCCATTCTAATTCATTCGCATGAATTATCCATTCTAATTCATTCGTACGATCCATTCTATCTCATTTGTACAATCCATTCTATTTCATTCGTACGATCCATTCTAATTCATTCGCACGATCCATTCTAATTCATTCGCATGATCCATTCTAATTCATTCGTACGATCGATTCTAATTCATTCATACGATCCATTCTAATTCATTAGCACGAAAAAACACGATCCACTCACATACGAATAAATTAGAATGAATTAGAATGGATTGTGTGAATGAATTAGAATGGATCGTGCGAATGAATTAGAATGGATCGTGCGAATGAATTAGAATATGGATCGTACGAATGAAATAGAATGGATCGTACGAATGAATTCGAATGTATCCTTTCTAATTCATTCGTACGATCCATTCTAATTCCTTCGTACGATCCAATCTAATTCATTCGTACAATCCATTCTAATTCATTCGCACGATCAATTGAATTAGAATGGATACATTCGTGCGAATCCATTCTATTTCATTCGTACGATCCATTCTAATTCATTCGCACGATCCATTCTAATTCATTCATACGATCCATTCTAATTCATTCGTACGATCCATTCCAATTCATTCGTACGATCCATTCTAATTCATTCGCACAATCTATTCTAATTCATTCGTACGATCCATTCTAATTCATTCGCACGATCCATTCTAATTCATTCATACGATCCATTCTATTTCATTCGTACGATCCATTCTTACTCATTCGTACGATCCATTCTAATTCATTTGCACGAAGGTATCCATTCTAATTCATTCGTACTATCTATTCTAATTCCTTCGTACGATCCATTCTAATTCCTTCGTACGATCCATTCTAATTCATTCGTACGATCTATTCTAATTCATTCGTACGATCCATTCTAATTCCTTCGTATGATCCATTCTAATTCATTCGTACGGTATGATTCATTCTAATTCATTCGTACGGTATGATCCATTCTAATTCATTCGTACAGTCCATTCTAATTCATTCTCACGAATGTATCTATTCTAATTCATTCGTACGATCCATTCTAATTCATTTGTACGAATGTATCCACTCTAATTCATTCATACGATCCATTCTAATTCATTCGCACGAATGTATCCATTCCAATTCATTCGTACGATCCATTCTAATTCATTCGCACAATCTATTCTAATTCATTCGTACGATCAATTCTAATTCATTAGCATGATCCATTCTAATTCATTCGTACTATCCATTATAATTCCTTCGTACGATCCATTCTAATTCCTTCGTATGATCCATTCTAATTTATTCGTACGATCCATTCTAATTCATTCGTACGATCCATTCTAATTCCTTCGTATGATCCATTCTAATTCATTCATACGGTATGATTCATTCTAATTCATTCGTACGATTCATTCTAATTTCTTCGTATGAATAAATTAGATTGGATCGTACGAATGAAATAGAATGGATCATACGAATGAATTAGAATGGATACATACGAATGAATTAGAATGGATCGTATGAATGAATTAGAATGGATCGTGCGAATGAATTCGAATGGATCGTACGAATTAGAATCGATCCATTCTAATTCATTCGTACGATCCATTCTAATTCATTCATACGATCCATTATAATTCTTTCGCACGAATGTATCCATTCTAATTCATTCGTACGATCCATTCTAATTCATTCGCACGATCCATTCTAATTCATTCGTACGATCCATTCTAATTCATTCGTACGATCTATATTCTAATTCATTCGCACGATCCATTCTAATTCATTCGCACAATCTATTCTAATTCATTCGTACGATCCATTCTAATTCATTCACACGATCCATTCTAATTCATTCATACGATCCATTCTATTTCATTCGTACGATCCATTCTTACTCATTCGTACGATCCATTCTAATTCATTTGCACGAAGGTATCCATTCTAATTCATTCGTACTATCCATTCTAATTCCTTCGTACGATCCATTCTAATTCCTTCGTACGATCCATTCGAATTCATTCATACGATCCATTCTAATTCATTCGTACGATCCATTCTAATTCCTTCGTATGATCCATTCTAATTCATTCGTACGATTCATTCTAATTCAATCCATTCTAATTCATTCGTACGATCCATTCTTACTTATTCGTACGATCCATTCTAATTCATTCATACGATCCAATCTAATTCATTCATACGATCCATTCAAATTCATTAATACGATCCACTCTAATTCATTCATACGATCTATTCTAATTCCTTCGTACGATCCATTCTAATTCATACGATCCATTCTAATTCATTCGTAAGATCCATTCTAATTCATTCATACGATCTATTCTAATTCATTCATACAATCCATTCTAATTCCTTCGTACGATCCATTCTAATTCATTCATACGATCCATTCTAATTCATTCAAACGATCTATTCTATTTCATTCATACGATCCATTCTAATTCATTAATACGATCCATTCTAATTCATTCGCATGATCTATTCTAATTCATTCACACTCATACGATCCATTCTAATTCATTCGTACGAATGAATTAGAGTGGATACATTCGTACAAATGAATTAGAATGGATCGTATGAATGAATTAGAGTGGATACATTCGTACAAATGAATTAGAATGGATCGTACGAATGAATTAGAATGGATACATTCGTGCGAATGAATTAGAATGGATCATATGAATGAATTAGAATGGATCGTTTAAGTGAATGCGAATGGATCGTGCAAATGAATTAGAATGGATTGTACGAATGAATTAGAATGGATAGTACGAATGAATTAGAATGGATACATTCGTGCGAATCCATTCTATTTCATTCGTACGATCCATTCTTATTTATTCGCACGATCCATTCTAATTCATTCATACGATCCATTCTAATTCATTCGTACGATCCATTCTAATTCATTCGTACGATCCATTCTAATTCATTCGCACAATCTATTCTAATTAATTCGTACGATCCATTCTAATTCATTCGCACGATCCATTCTAATTCATTCATACGATCCATTCTATTTCATTCGTACGAACCATTCTTACTCATTCGTACGATCCATTCTAATTCATTTGCACGAAGGTATCCATTCTAATTCATTCGTACTATCCATTCTAATTCCTTCATACGATCCATTATAATTCCTTCGTACGATCCATTCTAATTCCTTCGTACGATCCATTCTAATTCATTCGTACGATCCATTCTAATTCATTCGTACGATCCATTCTAATTCCTTCGTATGATCCATTCTAATTCATTCGTACGGTATGATTCATTCTAATTCATTCATACGATTCATTCTAATTCAATCCATTCTAATTCATTCGTACGATCCATTCTAATTCATTCGTACGATCCATTCTAATTCATTCGTACGATTCATTCTATTTCAATCCATTCTAATTCATTTGTACGATTCATTATTACTCATTCGTACGATCCATTCTAATTCATTCGCACGAATGAATCCATTCTAATTCATTCGTATGATCCATTCTAATTCATTCGCATGAATGTATCCATTCTAATTCATTCGTACGATCCATTATATCTTATTCGTACAATCCATTCTATTTCCTTCGTACGATCCATTCTAATTCATTCGCACGATCCATTCTAATTCATTCGCATGATCCATTCTAATTCATTCGTACGATCGATTCTAATTCATTCATACGATCCATCCTAATTTATTCGCACGAATGTATCCATTCTAATTCATTCGTACGATCCATTCTAATTCATTCGCACAATCTATTCTAATTCATTCAGACGATCCATTCTAATTTATTCGCACGATCCATTCTAATTCCTTCGTATGATCCATTCTAATTCATTCGTACGGTATGATTCATTCTAATTCATTCGTACGATTCATTCTAATTCAATCCATTCTAATTCATTCATACGATCCATTCTAATTCATTCGTACGATCCATTCTAATTCATTCGTACGATTCATTCTAATTCAATCCATTCTAATTCATTCGTACGATCCATTCTAATTCATTCGTACGATTCATTCTAATTCAATCCATTCTAATTCATTCGTACGATCCATTCTTACTCATTCGTACGATCCATTCTAATTCATTCGCACGAATGAATCCATTCTAATTCATTCGTATGATCCATTCTAATTCATTCGCATGAATTATCCATTCTAATTCATTCGTACGATCCATTCTATCTCATTCGTACAATCCATTCTATTTCATTCGTACGATCCATTCTAATTCATTCGCACGATCCATTCTAATTCATTCGCATGGTCCATTCTAATTCATTCGTACGATCGATTCTAATTCATTCATACGATCCATTCTAATTCATTAGCACGAAAAAACACGATCCACTCACATACGAATAAATTAGAATGAATTAGAATGGATTGTGTGAATGAATTAGAATGGATCGTATGAATGAATTAGAATAGATCGTGCGAATGAATTAGAATGGATCGTGCGAATGAATTAGAATATGGATCGTACAAATGAATTAGAATGGATCGTACGAATGAATTCGAATGTATCCTTTCTAATTCATTCGTACAATCCATTCTAATTCCTTCGTACGATCCATTCTACTTCATTCGTACGATCCATTCTAATTCATTCGCACGATCAATTGAATTAGAATGGATACATTCGTGCGAATCCATTCTATTTCATTCGTACGATCCATTCTAATTCATTCGCACAATCCATTCTAATTTATTCATACGATCCATTCTAATCCATTCGTACTATCCATTCTAATTCATTCGTACGATCCATTCTAATCCATTCGCACAATCTATTCTAATTCATTCGTACGATCCATTCTAATTCATTCGCATGATCCATTCTAATTCATTCATACGATAAATTCTATTTCATTCGTACGATCCATTCTTACTCATTCGTACGATCCATTCTAATTCATTTGCACGAAGGTATCCATTCTAATTCATTCGTACTATCCATTCTAATTCCTTCGTACGATCCATTCTAATTCCTTCGTACGATCCATTCTAATTCATTCGTACGATCCATTCTAACTCATTCATACGATCCATTCTAATTCCTTCGTATGATCCATTCTAATTCTTTCGTACGGTATGATTCATTCTAATTCATTCGTACGATTCATTCTAATTCAATCCATTCTAATTCATTCGTACGATCCATTCTAATTCATTCGTACGATCCATTCTAATTCATTCGTATGATTCATTCTAATTCAATCCATTCTAATTCATTCGTACGATCCATTCTAATTCATTCGCACGATCCATTCTAATTCATTCGTACGATCCATTCTATTTCATTCATACGATCCATTCTAATTCATTCATACGATCTATTCTAATTCTTTCGCACGAATGTATCCATTCTAATTCATTCGTACGATCCATTCTAATTCATTCATACAATCCATTCTAATTCTTTTGCACGAATGTATCCATTCTAATTCATTCGTACTATCCATTCTAATTCCTTCGTACGATCCATTCTAATTCCTTCGTACGATCCATTCTAATTCATTCGTACGATCCATTCTAATTCATTCATACGATCGATTCTAATTCCTTCGTATGATCCATTCTAATTCATTAGTACGGTATGATTCATTCTAATTCATTCGTACAATTCATTCTAATTCAATCCATTCTAATTCATTCGTACGATCCATTCTAATTCATTCGTACGATCCATTCTAATTCATTCGTACGATTCATTCTAATTCAATCCATTCTAATTCATTCGTACGATCCATTCTTACTCATTCGTACGATCCATTCTAATTCATTCGCACGAATGAATCCATTCTAATTCATTCGTACGATCCATTCTAATTCATTCGTACGATCAATTCTAATTCCTTCATATCATCCATTCTAATTCATTCGTACGATTCATTCTAATTCAATCCATTCTAATTCATTCGTACGATCCATTCTTACTCATTCGTACGATCCAATCTAATTCATTCATACGATCCAATCTAATTCATTCATACGATCCATTCAAATTCATTAATACGATCCAATCTAATTCATTCATACGATCCATTCTAATTCCTTCGTACGATCCATTCTAATTCATACGATCCATTCTAATTCATTCGTAAGATCCATTTTAATTCATTCATACGATCTATTCTAATTCATTCATACAATCCATTCTAATTCCTTCGTACGATCCATTCTAATTCATTCATACGATCCATTCTAATTCATTCGTACGATCTATTCTATTTCATTCATACGATCCATTCTAATTCATTAATACGATCCATTCTAATTCATTCGCACGATCCATTCTAATTCATTCACACTCATACGATCCATTCTAATTCATTCGTACGAATGAATTAGAGTGGATACATTCGTACAAATGAATTAGAATGGATCGTATGAATGAATTAGAGTGGATACATTCGTACAAATGAATTAGAATGGATCGTACGAATGAATTAGAATGGATACATTCGTGCGAATGAATTAAAATGGATCATATGAATGAATTAGAATGGATCGTTTGAGTGAATGCAAATGGATCGTGCGAATGAATTAGAATGGATTGTACGAATGAATTAGAATGGATCGTACGAATGAATTAGAATGGATACATTCATGCGAATCCATTCTATTTCATTCGTACGATCCATTCTAATTCATTCGCACGATCCATTCTAATTCATTCATACGATCCATTCTAATTCATTCGTACGATCCATTCTAATTCATTCGCACAATCTATTCTAATTCATTCGTACGATCCATTCTAATTCATTCGCACGATCCATTCTAATTCATTCATACGATCCATTCTATTTCATTCGTACGATCCATTCTTACTCATTCGTACGATCCATTCAAATTCATTTGCACGAAGGTATCCATTCTAATTCATTCGTACTATCCATTCTAATTCCTTCGTACGATCCATTCTAATTCCTTCGTACGATCCATTCTAATTCATTCGTACGATCCATTCTAATTCCTTCGTATGATCCATTCTAATTCATTCGTACGGTATGATTCATTCTAATTCATTCGTGCGAATGAATTAGAATGGATCGTATGAATGAATTAGAATGGATCGTGCGAATGAATTAGAATGGATCGTACGAATGTATTAGAATAGATTGTGCGAATGAATTAGAATGGATCATACGAATGAATTAGAATGGATCGTACGAATGAATTAGAATGGATCGTATGAATGAATTAGAATGGATCGTACGAATGAATTAGAATGGATCGTACTAATGAATTAGAATAGATTGTGCGAATGAATTAGAATGGATCGTACGAATGAATTAGAATGGATTGAATTAGAATGAATCGTACGAATAAATTAGAATGAATCATACCGTACTAATGAATTAGAATGGATCATAAAAAAGGAATTAGAATCGATCGTACGAATGAATTAGAATGGATACATTCGTGCGAATCCATTCTATTTCATTCGTACGATCCATTCTAATTCATTCGCACGATCCATTCTAATTCATTCGTACGATCCATTCTAATTCATTCGTACGATCCATTCTAATTCATTCGTACGATCCAATCTAATTCATTCGTATGATCCATTCTAATTCATTCGTACGATCCATTCTAATTCATTCGCACAATCTATTCTAATTCATTCGTACGATCCATTCTAATTCATTCGCACGATCCATTCTAATTCATTCGCACGATCCATTCTAATTCATTCGCACGATCCATTCTAATTCATTAGCACGATCCATTCTAATTCATTCGTACGATCCATTATAATTCATTTATACGATCCAATCTAATTCATTCATACGATCCATTCTAATTCTTTCGTGCAAATGAATTAGAATGGATCGTACGAATGAATTAGAATGGATCGTACGAATGAATTAGAATGGATCGTATGAATGAATTAGAATGGATCGTGCGAATGAATTAGAATGGATCGTATGAATGAAATAGAATGGATCGTATGAATGAATTAGAATGGATTGTACGAATGAAATAGATTAGATCGTACGAATGAATTAGAATGGATCGGGTGAATAAATTAGAATGGATCGTACGAATGAATTAGAATGGATACATTCGTGCGAATGAATTAGAATGGATCGTATGAATGAATTAGAATCGATCGTACGAATGAATTAGAATGGATCGTACGAATGAAATAGAATGGATTGTACGAATGAGATAGAATGGATCGTACGAATGAATTAGAATGGATAATTCATGCGAATGAATTAGAATGGATCATACGAATGAATTAGAATGGATTCATTCGTGCGAATGAATTAGAATGGATCGTACGAATGAGTAAGAATGGATCGTACGAATGAATTAGAATGGATTGAATTAGAATGAATCGTACGAATGAATTAGAATGGCTCGTACGAATGAATTAGAATGGATCGTGCGAATGAATTAGAATGGGTCGTATGAATGAATTAGAATGGATACACGATCCAGATCCATTCTAATTCATTCACACAATCTATTCTAATTCATTCGTAGGATCCATTCTAATTCATTACTACGATCCATTCTAATTCATTCATACGATCCATTCTAATTCATTCGTACGATCCATTCTAATTCATTCGCACGATCCATTCTAATTCATTCATACGATCCATTCTAATTCATTCGTATGTATCCATTCGAATTCATTCATACGATCCATTCTAATTCTACGATCCATTCTTACTCATTCGTATTATCCATTTTAATTCATTCACACGAATGTATCAACTCTAATTCATTCGTATGATCCATTTTAATGCATTCGCACGAATGTATCCATTCTAATTCATTCGTACGATCCATTCTAATTCATTCGTACGACCCATTCTAATTCATTCGTACAATCTATTCTAATTCATTAGTACGATCCATTCTAATTTATTCGAACAATCCATTCTAATTCATTCATACGATCCATTCTAATTCATTCGCACGAATGTATCCATTCTAATTCATTCATACGATCCATTCTAATTCATTCGTACAATCCATTCTAATTCATTCGCACGATCCATTCGCATTTACTCAAACGATCCATTCTAATTCATTCATATGATCCATTCTAATTCATTCGCACGAATGTATTCATTCTAATTCATTCGTACGATCCATTCTAATTCATTTGTACGAATGTATCCACTCTAATTCATTCATACGATCCATTCTAATTCATTCGCACGAATGTATCCATTCCAATTCATTCGTACGATCCATTCTAATTCATTCGCACAATCTATTCTAATTCATTCGTACGATCAATTCTAATTCATTCGTAGGATCCATTCTAATTCATTACTACGATCCATTCTAATTCATTCGCACGATCCATTCTTACTCATTCGTACGATCCATTCTAATTCATTCATACAATCCATTCTAATTCATTCATATGATCCATTCTAATTCATTCGCACGATCCATTCTAATTCTTTCGCACGAATGTATCCATTCTAATTTATTTGTACGACCCATTCTAATTCATTCGCACGATCCATTCTAATTCATTCGTACGATCCATTCTAATTCATTCGTACGATTCATTCTAATTCAATCCATTCTAATTCATTCGTACGATCCATTCTTACTCATTCGTACGATCGATTCTAATTCATTCATACGATCCATTCTAATTCATTCGTACGATCTATTCTATTTAATTCGTACAATCCATTCTTACTTAATCGTATGATCCATTCTAATCCATTCGCACAATCTAGTCTAATTCATTCGTACGATCCATTCTAATTCTTTCGCACGAATGTATCCATTCTAATTCATTCGTACGATCCATTCTAATTCATTCGTACGATCTATATTCTAATTCATTCGCACGATCCATTCTAAATTCATTCGTACGATCCATTCTAATTCATTCGCATGATCCATTCTAATTCCTTCGTACGATCCATTTTAATTCATTCGCACAATCTATTCTAATTCATTCGCACAATCTATTCTAATTCATTCGTACGATCAATTCTAATTCATTAGCATTATCCATTCTAATTCATTCGTACGATCTATTCTAATTCATTCGTACGATCTATTCTATTTCATTCATACGATCCATTCTAATTCATTAATACGATCCATTCTAATTCATTCGCACGATCCATTCTAATTCATTCACATTCATACAATCCACTCTAATTCATTCGCATGAATGTATCCATTCTAATTCATTCGTATGAGCCATTCTAATTCATTCGCACGAATGTATCCATTCTAATTCATTCGTACGATCCATTCTAATTCATTCGTACGATCCATTCTAATTCATTCGTACAATCCATTCTAATTCATTCGTACGATCCATTCTAATTTATTCGTACAATCCATTCTAATTCATTCATACGATCCATTCTAATTCATTCGCACGAATGTATCCATTCTAATTCATTCGTACGATCCATTCTAATTCATTCGTACAATCCATTCTAATTCATTCGCACGATCCATTTGCATTCAATCAAACGATCCATTCTAATTCATTCATATGATCCATTCTAATTCATTCGCACGAATGTATTCATTCTAATTCATTCGTACGATCCATTCTAATTCATTTGTACGAATGTATCCACTCTAATTCATTCATACGATCCATTCTAATTCATTCGCACGAATGTATCCATTCCAATTCATTCGTACGATCCATTCTAATTCATTCGCACAATCTATTCAAATTCATTCGTACGATCAATTCTAATTCATTCGTAGGATCCATTCTAATTCATTACTACGATCCATTCTAATTCATTCGCACGATCCATTCTTACTCATTCGTACGATCCATTCTAATTCATTCATACGATCCATTCTAATTCATTCATATGATCCATTCTAATTCATTCGCACAATCCATTCTAATTCTTTCGCACGAATGTATCCATTCTAATTCATTTGTACGACCCATTCTAATTCATTCGCACGATCCATTCTAATTCATTCGTACGATCCATTCTAATTCATTCGTACGATTCATTCTAATTCAATCCATTCTAATTCATTCGTACGATCCATTCTTACTCATTCGTACGATCGATTCTAATTCATTCATACGATCCATTCTAATTCATTTGTACAATCTATTCTATTTAGTTCGTACAATCCATTCTTACTCAATCGTATGATCCATTCTAATCCATTCGCACAATCTAGTCTAATTCATTCGTACGATCTATTCTAATTCTTTCGCACGATGTATCCATTCTAATTCATTCGTACGATCCATTCTAATTCATTCGTACGATCCATTCTAATTCATTCGTACGATCTATATTCTAATTCATTCGCACGATCCATTCTAATTCATTCGTACGATCCATTCTAATTCATTCGCATGATCCATTCTAATTCCTTCGTACGATCCATTTTAATTCATTCGCACAATCTATTCTAATTCATTCGCACAATCTATTCTAATTCATTCGTACGATCAATTCTAATTCATTAGCATGATCCATTCTAATTCATTCGTACGATCTATTCTAATTCATTCGTACGATCTATTCTATTTCATTCATACGATCCATTCTAATTCATTAATACGATCCATTCTAATTCATTCGCACGATCCATTCTAATTCATTCACATTCATACAATCCATTCTAATTCATTCGCACGATCCATTCGCATTCACTCAAACGATCCATTCTAATTCATTCATATGATCCATTCTAATTCATTCGCACGAATGTATCCATTCTAATTCATTCGTACGATCCATTCTAATTCATTTGTACGAATATATCCACTCTAATTCATTCATACGATCCATTCTAATTCATTTGTACGAATGTATCCACTCTAATTCATTCGTACGAATGAATTAGAATGGATCGTATGAGTGTGAATGAATTAGAATGGATCGTACGAATGAATTAGAATGGATCGTATTAATGAATTAGAATGGATCGTATGAATGAAATAGAATAGATCGTACGAATGAATTAGAATAGATCGTACGAATGAATTAGAATGGATCATGCTAATGAATTAGAATTGATCGTACGAATGAATTAGAATAGATTGTGCGAATGAATTAGAATGGATCGTACGAATGAATTGGAATGGATACATTCGTGCGAATGAATTAGAATGGATCGTATGAATGAATTAGAGTGGATACATTCATACAAATGAATTAGAATGGATCGTACGAATGAATTAGAATGGATACATTCGTGGGAATGAATTAGAATGGATCATATGAATGAATTAGAATGGATCGTTTGAGTGAATGCGAATGGATCGTGCGAATGAATTAGAATGGATTGTACGAATGAATTAGAATGGATCGTACGAATGAATTAGAATGGATACATTCGTGCGAATCCATTCTATTTCATTCGTACTATCCATTCTAATTCATTCGCACGATCCATTCTAATTCATTCATACGATCCATTCTAATTCATTCGTACGATCCATTCTAAATCATTCGTACGATCCATTCTAATTCATTCGCACAATCTATTCTAATTCATTCGTACGATCCATTCTAATTCATTCGCACGATCCATTCTAATTCATTCATACGATCCATTCTATTTCATTCGTACGATCCATTCTTACTCATTCGTACGATCCATTCTAATTCATTTGCACGAAGGTATCCATTCTTATTCATTCGTACTATCCATTCTAATTCCTTCGTACGATCCATTCTAATTCCTTCGTACGATCCACTCTAATTCATTCGTACGATCCATTCTAATTCCTTCGTATGATCCATTCTAATTCATTCGTACGGTATGATTCATTCTAATTCATTCGTACGATTCATTCTAATTCAATCCATTCTAATTCATTCGTACGATCCATTCTAATTCATTCGCACGATCTATTCTAATTCATTCATACGATCTATTCTAATTCATTCGCACGAATGTATCCATTCTAATTCATTCGCACGATCCATTCTAATTCATTCATACAATTTATTCTAATTCTTTTGCACGAATGTATCCATTCTAATTCATTCGTACGATCCATTCTAATTCATTCGTATGATCTATTCTAATTCATTCGCATGATCCATTATAATTCATTCATACGATCCACGAATGAAATAGAATGGATTAGAATGGGTTAGAATAGATTGTGCGGATTAATTAGATTGGATCGTACGAATGAATTAGAATGAATCATACCGTACGAATGAATTAGAATGGATCATACGAAGGAATTAGAATGGATCGTACGAATGAATTAGAATGGATCGTACGAATGAAATAGAATGGATTGTACGAATGAGATAGAATGGATCGTACAAATGAATTAGAATGGATACATTCATGCGAATGAATTAGAATGGATCATACGAATGAATTAGAATGGATTCATTCGTGCGAATGAATTAGAATGGATCGTACGAATGAGTAAGAATGGATCGTACGAATGAATTAGAATGGATTGAATTAGAATGAATCGTACGAATGAATTAGAATGGATCGTACGAATGAATTAGAATGGATCGTACGAATGAATTAGAATGGATTGAATTAGAATGAATCGTACGAATGAATTAGAATGAATAATACCGTACGAATGAATTAGAATGGTTAGAATGGAAAGATTCGTGCGAATGAATTTGAATGGATCGTACGAAGGAATTAGAATGGATCGTACGAAGGAATTAGAATAGATCATACGAAGAAATTAGAATGGATCGTACGAATGAATTAGAATGGATCGTATGAATGAATTAGAATGGATCGTGCGAATGAATTAAAATGGATCGTATGAATGAAATAGAATGGATCGTATGAATTAGAATGGATCGTACGAATGAAATAGAATAGATCGTACGAATGAATTAGAATAGATTGTGCGAATGGATTAGAATGGATCATACGATTGAGTAAGAATGGATTGTACGAATGAAATAGAATAGATCGTACGAATGAATTAGAATGGATCATGCTAATGAATTAGAATTGATCGTACGAATGAATTAGAATAGATTGTGCGAATGAATTAGAATGGATCGTACGAATGAATTGGAATGGATACATTCGTGCGAATGAATTAGAATGGATCGTATGAATGAATTAGAGTGGATACATTCGTACAAATGAATTAGAATGGATCGTACGAAGGAATTAGAATGGATCGTACGAAGGAATTAGAATGGATAGTACGAATGAATTAGAATGGATACCTTCATGCAAATGAATTAGAATGGATCGTACGAATGAGTAAGAATGGATCGTACGAATGAAATAGAATGGATCGTATGAATGAATTAGAATGGATCGTGCGAATGAATTAGAAAGGATCGTACGAATGAATTAGAATAGATTGTGCGAATGAATTAGAATGGATCCTACGAATGAATTAGAATGGATCGTACGAATGAATTAGAATGGATCGTACGAATGAATTAGATTGGATCGTATTAATGAATTAGAATGGATCGTACGAATGAATTAGAATAGATCGTACGAATGAATTAGAGTGGATACGAATGGATCGTACGAATGAGTAAGAATGGATCGTACGAATGAAATAGAATGGATTGTATGAATGAATTAGAATGGATCGTACGAATGAAATAGAATAGATCGTACGAATGAATTAGAATGGATCATGCTAATGAATTAGAATGGATCGTTCGAATGAATTAGAATAGATTGTGCGAATGAATTAGAATGGATCGTACGAATGAATTAGAAAGGATAGATTGTGCGAATGAATTAGAATGGATCGTACGAATGAATTAGAATGGATGCATTCGTGCGAATGAATTAGAATGGATCGTACGAATGAATTAGAATGGATCGTAAGAATGAATTAGAAAGGATCGTATGAATGAATTAGAATGGATCGTGCGAATGAATTAGAATGGATCGTACGAATGAAAAAGAATGGATTCGTACGATAGTATCCATTCTAATTCATTCGTACGATCCATTCTAATTCATTCGTACAATCCATTCTAATTCATTCGCACGATCCATTCGCATTCACTCAAACGATCCATTCTAATTCATTCATATGATCCATTCTAATTCATTCGCAGAATGTATCCATTCTAATTCATTCGTACGATCCATTCTAATTCATTTGTACGAATATATCCACTCTAATTCATTCATACGATCCATTCTAATTCATTCGCACGAATGTATCCATTCCAATTCATTCGTACGATCCATTCTAATTCATTCGCACAATCTATTCTAATTCATTCAAACGATCCATCCTAAGTCATTCGCACGAATGTATGCATTCTAATTCATTCGTACAATCCATTCTATTTCATTCATACGATCCATTCTTACACATTCGTACGATCCATTCGTATCCATTCTAATTCATTCGTACGATCTATTCTAATTCCTTCGTACGATCCATTCTAATTCCTTCGTATGATCAATTCTAATTCAATCCATTCTAATTCAATCGTACGATCCATTCTAATTCATTCGTATGATCTATTCTAATTCATTCGCATGATCCATTCTAATTCCTTCGTACGATCCATTTTAATTCATTCGCACGATCCATTCTAATTCATTCATACGATCCATTCTAATTCATTCGTACGATCAATTCTAATTTCTTCGTATGATTTATTCTAATTCCTTCGTACGATCCATTCTAATTCATTCATACGATCTATTCTAATTCTTTCGCACGAATGTATCCATTCTAATTCATTCGTACGATCCATTCTAATTCCTTCGTACGATCCATATTCTAATTCATTCGTACGATCCATTCTAATTTATTCGTACAATCCATTCTAATTCATTCGCACGAATGTATCCATTCTAATTCATTCGTACGATCCATTCTACGAATTAGAATGGATCGTATGAATGAATTAGAATGGATCGTGTGAATAAATTAGAATGGATCGTATGAATGAATTAGAATAGATTGTGCGAATGAATTAGAATGGATCGTACGAATGAATTAGAATGGATACATTCGTGCGAATGAATTAGAATGGATCATACGAATGAATTAGAATGGATCATATGAATGAATTAGAATGGATCGTACGAATGAATTAGAATGGATACATTCATGCGAATGAATTAGAATGGATCATACGAATGAATTAGAATGGATTCATTCGTGCGAATGAATTAGAATGGATCGTACGAATGAGTAAGAATGGATCGTACGAATGAATTAGAATTGATTGAATTAGAATGAATCGTACGAATGAATTAGAATGGATCGTACGAATGAAATAGAATGGATCGTATGAATAAATTAGAATGGATCGTGCGATTGAATTAGAATGGATCGTACGAATGAATTAGAATAGATTGTGCGAATGAATTAGAATGGATCGTGCGAATGAATTAGAATGGATCGTGCGAATAAATTAGAATGGATCGTATGAATGAATTAGAATAGATTGTGCGAATGAATTAGAATGGATCGTACGAATGAATTAGAATGGATACATTCGTGCGAATGAATTAGAATGGATCGTATGAATGAATTAGAATCGATCGTACGAATGAATTAGAATGGATCATACGAATGAATTAGAATGGATCGTGCGAATGAATTATAATGGATCGTACGAATGAAATAGAATGGATTGTACGAATGAGATAGAATGGATCGTACGAATGAATTAGAATGGATACATTCATGCGAATGAATTAGAATGGATCATACGAATGAATTAGAATGGATTCATTCGTGCGAATGAATTAGAATGGATCGTACGAATGAGTAAGAATGGATCGTGCGAATGAATTAGAATGGATCGTATTAAAGAATTAGAATGGATCGTATGAATGAATTAGAATGGATCATACGAAGGAATTAGAATGGATCGTACGAAGGAATTAGAATGGATAGTACGAATGAATTAGAATGGATACCTTCGTGCAAATGAATTAGAATGGATCGTACGAATGAGTAAGAATGGATCGTACGAATGAATTGGAATGGATTGAATTAGAATGAATTGTACGAATGAATTAGAATGGATCGTACGAATGAATTAGAATGGATCGTACGAATGAATTAGAATGGATTGAATTAGAATGGATCGTACGATAAGAATGGATCGTACGAATGAAATATAATAGATCGTAGGGATAAATGAATTTGGATCGTGCTAATGAATTAGAATGGATCGTACGAATGAATTAGAATAGATCGTACTAATGAATTAGAATAGATTGTGCGAATGAATTTGAATAGATCGTACGAATGAATTAGAAAGGATATATTCGTGCGAATGAATTAGAATAGATCGTATGAATGAATTAGATTGGATCGTATTAATGAATTAGAATGGATTGTGCGAATGAATTAGAATGGATCGTACGAATGAAATAGAATGGATTGTACGAATGAGATAGAATGGATCGTACGAATGAATTAGAATGGATACATTCATGCGAATGAATTAGAATGGATCATACGAATGAATTAGAATGGATTCATTCGTGCGAATGAATTAGAATGGATGGCACGAATTAGTAAGAATGGATCGTACGAATGAATTAGAATGGATTGAATTAGAATGAATCGTACAAATGAATTAGAATGGATCGTACGAATGAATTAGAATGGATCGTACGAATGAATTAGAATGGATTGAATTAGAATGAATCGTACGAATGAATTAGAATGAATCATACCGTACGAATGAATTAGAATGGATCATACGAAGGAATTAGAATGGATCGTACGAATGAATTAGAATGGATCGTACGAATGAATTAGAATGGATCGTACGAAGGAATTAGAATGGATCGTACGAAGGAATTAGAATGGATAGTACGAATGAATTAGAATGGATACCTTCGTGCAAATGAATTAGAATGGATCGTACGAATGAGTAAGAATGGATCGTACGAATGTCCATTCTAATTCATTCGTACTATTCATTCTAATTCCTTCGTACGATCCATTCTAATTCCTTCGTACGATCCATTCTAATTCATTCGTATGATCCATTCTAATTCATTCGTACAATCCATTCTAATTCATTCACATGATCCATTCTATTTCATTCGTACGAAAGATTCTAATTCATTCATACGATCCATTCTAATTCATTCGCATGATCCGTTCTAATTCATTCGTACGATCGATTCTAATTCATTCATACGATCCATTCTAATTCATTCGCACGAATGTATCCATTCTAATTCATTCGTACGATCCATTCTAATTCATTCGCACAATCTATTCTAATTCATTCATACGATCCATTCTAATTTATTCGCACGATCCATTCTAATTCATTCATACGATCCATTCTAATTCATTCATATGATCCATTCTAATTCATTCGCACGATCCATTCTTACACATTCGTACGATCCATTCTAATTCATTCGCACAATCCATTCTAATTCATTAATACGATCCATTCTAATTCATTCGCACGATCCATTCTAATTCATTCACACTCATACGATCCATTCTAATTCATTCGCATGAATGTATCCTTTCTAATTCATTCGTACGATCCATTCTAATTCATTCGCATAATCTATTCTAATTCATTCGAACGATCCATTCTAATTCATTCGTACGATCCATTCTAATTCATTCGTACGATCCATTCTAATTCATTCGCGCGATCCATTCTAATTCATTCGAACGATCCATTCTAATTCATTAGCACGATCCATTCTAATTCATTCGTACGATCCATTCTAATTCATTTATACGATCCAATCTAAGTCATTCATACGATCCATTCTAATTCTTTCGCACGAATGTATCCATTCTAATTCATTCGTACGATCCATTCTAATTCTTTAGCACGAAAAAACACGATCCACTCACATACGAATAAATTAGAATGAATTAGAATGGATTGTGTGAATGAATTAGAATGGATCGTATGAATGAATTAGAATGGATCGTGCGAATGATTTAGAATATGGATCGTATGAAGGAATTAGAATGGATCGTACGAATGAATTCGAATGTATCCTTTCTAATTCATTCGTACGATCCATTCTAATTCCTTCGTACGATCCATTCTAATTCATTCGTACGATCCATTCTAATTCATTCGCACGATCCATTCTAATTCATTCGTACGATCCATTCTATTTCATTCATACGATCCATTTTAATTCATTCATACGATCTATTCTAATTCTTTCGCACGAATGTATCCATTCTAATTCATTCGTACGATCCATTCTAATTCATTCGCACGATCCATTCTAATTCATGCATACGATCCAATCTAATTCATTCATACGATCCATTCTAATTCATTCGCACGAATGTATCCATTCTAATTCATTCTTACATGTATGAATGAATTAGAATGGATTGTACGAATGAATTAGATTGGATCGTGCGAATGAATTAGAATGGATCGTACGAATGAATTAGAATGGATCGAACGAATGAATTAGAATGGATACATTCGTAAAAAAAAATTAGAATGGATTGTATGAATGAATTAGAATGGATCGTGCGAATGAATTAGAATGGATCGTACGAATGAATTAGAATGGATACATTCGTGCGAAAAAATTAGAATAGATCGTATGAATGAATTAGAATGGATCGTGCGAATGAATTAGAATGGATCGTACGAATGAAATAGAATGGATTGTACGAATGAGATAGAATGGATCGTACGAATGAATTAGAATGGATACATTCATGCGAATGAATTAGAATGGATCATACGAATGAATTAGAATGGATTCATTTGTGCGAATGAATTAGAATGGATCGTACGAATGAGTAAGAATGGATCGTACGAATGAATTAGAATGGATTGAATTAGAATGAATCGTACAAATGAATTAGAATAGATCGTACGAATGAATTAGAATGGATCGTACGAATAAATTAGAATGGATCGTGCGAATGAATTAGAATGGATCGTGCGAATGAATTAGAATGGATCATATGAATGAATTAGAATTAGAATGGATCGTACGAATGAGTAAGAATGGATCTTACGAATGAAATAGAATGGATCGTACGTATCAATTAGAATGGATACATTCATGGGAATGAATTAGAATGGATTGTACGAAGGAATTAGAATGGATCGTACGAAGAAATTAGAATGGATCGTACGAATGAATTAGAATGGATACATTCGTACGAATGAAATAGAATAGATTGTACGAATGAGATAGAATGGATCGTACGAATGAATTAGAATGGATACATTCATGCGAATGAATTAGAATGGATCATAGGAATGAATTAGAATGGATTCATTCGTGCGAATGAATTAGAATGGATCATACGAATGAGTAAGAATGGATCGTACGAATGAGTTAGAATGGATTGAATTAGAATGAATCGTACGAATGAATTAGAATGGATCGTACGAATGAATTATAATGGATCGTACGAATGAATTAGAATAGATCGTGCGAATGAATTAGAATGGATCGTGCGAATGAATTAGAATGGATCATATGAATGAATTAGAATTAGAGTGGATCGTACGAATGAGTAAGAATGGATCATACGATTGAAATAGAATGGATCGTACGTATCAATTAGAATTGATACATTCATGGGAATGAATTAGAATAGATCGTACGAAGGAATTAGAACGGATCGTACGAAGGAATTAGAATGGATCGTACGAATGAATTAGAATGGATACATTCGTACGAACGAAATAGAATGGATTGTACGAATGAGATAGAATGGATCGTACGAATGAATTAGAATGGATACATTCATGCGAATGAATTAGAATGGATCATACGAATGAATTAGAATGGATCGTACGAATGAGTAAGAATGGATCGTACGAATGAATTAGAATGGATTGAATTAGAATGAATCGTACGAATGAATTAGAATGGATCGTACGAATGAATTAGAATGGATCGTACGAATGAATTAGAATGGATTGAATTAGAATGGATCGTACGATAAGAATGGATCGTACGAATGAAATAGAATAGATCGTACGGATAAATGAATTTGGATCGTGCTAATGAATTAGAATGGATAGTACAAATGAATTAGAATGGATCGTACTAATGAATTAGAATAGATTGTGCGAATGAATTAGAATGGATCGTACGAATGAATTAGAAAGGATATATTCGTGCGAATGAATTAGAATAGATCGTATGAATGAATTAGATTGGATCGTATTAATGAATTAGAATGGATCGTGCGAATGAATTAGAATGGATCGTACGAATGAAATAGAATGGAATGTACGAATGAGATAGAATGGATCGTACGAATGAATTAGAATGGATACATTCATGCGAATGAATTAGACTGGATCATACGAATGAATTAGAATGGATTCATTCGTGCGAATGAATTAGAATGGATCGTACGAATGAGTAAGAATAGATCGTACGAATGAATTAGAATGGATTGAATTAGAATGAATCATACGAATGAATTAGAATGGATCGTACGAATGAATTAGAATGGATCGTACGAATGAATTAGAATGGATTGAATTAGAATGAATCGTACGAATGAATTAGAATGAATCATACCGTACGAATGAATTAGAATGGATCATACGAAGGAATTAGAATGGATCGTACGAATGAATTAGAATGGATCGTACGAATGAATTAGAATGGATCGTACGAAAGAATTAGAATGGATCGTACGAAGGAATCCATTCTAATTCATTCGTACGATCCATTCTAATTCATTCGCACAATCTATTCTAATTCATTACGAATGAGTAAGAATGGATTGTACGAATGAATTAGAATGGATACATTCGTGCGAATGAATTAGAATGGATCGTACGAATGAAATAGAATGGATCGTACGAATGAATTAGAATGGATCGTGCGAATAAATTAGAATGGATCATACGAAGGAATTAGAATGGATCGTACGAATGAATTAGAATGGGTCGTACGAATGAATTAGAATGGATCGTATGAATGAATTAGAATGGATACATTCGTGCGAATGAATTAGAATGGATCATACGAATGAATTAGAATGGATTCATTCGTGCGAATGAATTAGAATGGATCGTACGAATGAGTAAGAAAGGATCGTACGAATGAATTAGAATGGATTGAATTAGAATGAATCGTACGAATGAATTAGAATGGATCATACGAAGGAATTAGAATGGATCGTACGAATGAATTAGAATGGATCGTACGAATGAATTAGAATGGATCGTGCGAATGAATTAGAATGGATCGTGCGAATGAATTAGAATGGATCGTGCGAATGAATTAAAATGGATCGTATGAATGAAATAGAATGGATCGTACGAATGAATTAGAATGGATCGTACGAATGAATTAGAATGGATCGTACGAAGGAATTAGAATGGATCGTACGAAGGAATTAGAATGGATAGTACGAATGAATTAGAATGGATACCTTCGTGCAAATGAATTAGGAAGGATCGTACGAATGAGTAAGAATGGATCGTACGAATGAAATAGAATGGATTGTATGAATGAATTAGAATAGATCGTGCGAATGAATTAGAATGGATCGTACGAATGAGTAAGAATGGATCGTACGAATGAAATAGAATGGATTGTATGAATGAATTAGAATGGATCGTGCGAATGAATTAGAATGGATCGTACGAATGAATTAGAATGGATACATTCGTGCGAATGAATTAGAATGGATCGTATGAATGAATTAGAATGGATCGTACGAATGAATTAGAATGGATCATGCGAATGAATTAGAATGGATCGCGCGAATGAATTATAATGGATCGTACGAATGAAATAGAATGGATTGTACGAATGAATTAGAATGGATTGAATTAGAATGGATCGTACGATAAGAATGGATCGTATGAATGAAATAGAATAGATCGTACGGATAAATGAATTTGGATCGTGCTAATGAATTAGAATGGATCGTACGAATGAATTAGAATGGATCGTACTAATGAATTAGAATAGATTGTGCGAATGAATTAGAATGGATCGTACGAATGAATTAGAAAGGATATATTCGTGCGAATGAATTAGAATAGATCGTATGAATGAATTAGATTGGATCGTATTAATGAATTAGAATGGATCGTGCGAATGAATTAGAATGGATCGTACGAATGAATTAGAAAGGATATATTCGTGCGAATGAATTATAATAGATCGTATGAATGAATTAGATTGGATCGTATTAATGAATTAGAATGGATCATGCGAATAAATTAGAATGGATCGTACGAATGAATTAGAATGGATAGATTCATGCGAATGAATTAGAATGGATCGTACGAAGGAATTAGAATATATCATACGAAGAAATTAGAACGGATCGTACGAATGAATTAGAATGGATCGTATGAATGAATTACAATGGATCGTGCGAAAGAATTAAAATGGATCATATAAATGAAATAGAATGGATCGTATGAATTAGAATGGATCGTACGAATGAAATAGAATGGATCGTACAAATGAATTAGAATAGATTGTGCGAATGGATTAGAATGGATCATACGATTGAGTAAGAATGGATTGTACGAATGAAATAGAATAGATCGTACGAATGAATTAGAATGGATCATGCTAATGAATTAGAATTGATCATACGAATGAATTAGAATAGATTGTGCGAATGAATTAGAATGGATCGTACGAATGAATTGGAATGGATACATTCGTGCGAATGAATTAGAATGGATCGTATGAATGAATTAGAGTGGATACATTCATACAAATGAATTAGAATGGATCGTACGAATGAATTAGAAAGGATACATTCGTGCGAATGAATTAGAATGGATCATATGAATGAATTAGAATGGACCGTTTGAGTGAATGCGAATGGATCTTGCAAATGAATTAGAATGAATTGTACGAATGAATTAGAATGGATCGTACGAATGAATTAGAATGGATACATTCGTGCGAATCCATTCTATTTCATTCGTATGATCCATTCTAATTCATTCGCACGATCCATTCTAATTTATTCATATGATCCATTCTAATTCATTCGTACGATCCATTCTAATTCATTCGTACGATCCATTCTAATTCATTCGCACAATCTATTCTAATTCATTCGCACGATCCATTCTAATTCATTCATACGATCCATTCTATTTCATTCGTACGATCCATTCTTACTCATTCGTACGATCCATTCTAATTCATTTGCACGAAGGTATCTATTCTAATTCATTCGTACTATCCATTCTAAATCCTTCGTACGATCCATTTTAATTCCTTCGTACGATCCATTCTAATTCATTCGTACGATCCATTCTAATTCATTCGTACGATCCATTCTAATTCCTTCATATGATCCATTCTAATTCATTCGTACGGTATGATTCATTCTAATTCATTCGTACGATTCATTCTAATTCAATCCATTCTAATTCATTCGTACGATCCATTCTAATTCGTTCGTACGATCCATTCTAATTCATTCGTACGATTCATTCTAATTCAATCCATTCTAATTCATTCGTACGATCCATTCTTACTCATTCGTACGATCCATTCTAATTCATTCGTACGATCCATTCTAATTCATTCGCACAATCTATACGTTCCATTCTAATTCATTCGTAAGATCCATTCTAATTCATTCGTAAGATCCATTCTAATTCATTCGCACGATCCGAATGAATTAGAATGGATCGTACGAATGAATTAGAATGGATCGTATGAATGAATTAGAGTGGATCATATGAATGAATTAGAATGGATCGTATAAATGAATTAGAATGGATCGTGCGAATGAATTAGAATGGATCGTGCGAATGAATTAGAATGGATCATACGAATGAATTAGAATGGGTCGTACGAATGAATTAGAATGGATACACGATCCAGATCCATTCTAATTCATTCGCACAATCTATTCTAATTCATTCGTAGGATCGTGCGAATGAATTAGAATGGATCGTGCGAATGAGTTACAATGGATCGTACGAATGAATTAGAATGGATCGTACGAATGAATTAGAATGGATCGTACGAATGAATTAGAAAGGATACATTCGAATTCATTCGTACGATCCATTCTAATTCCTTCGTACGATCCATATTCTAAGTCATTCGCACGATCCGTTCTAATTCATTCGTACGATTCATTCTAATTCAATCCATTCTAATTCATTTGTACGATCTATTCTAATTCATTCGTACGATCCATTCTAATTCATTAGTACGATCCATTCTAATTAGAATAGATTGTATGAATTAGAATGGATCGTATGAATGAATTAGAATAGATCGTACGAATGAATTAGAATGGATTGAATTAGAATGAATCGTACGAATGAATTAGAATGGATCGTGCGAATGAATTAGAATATGGATCGTACGAAGGAATTAGAATGGATCGTACGAATGAATTCGAATGTATCCTTTCTAATTCATTCGTACGATCCATTCTAATTCATTCGTACGATCCATTCTAATTCATTCGTACGATCCATTCTAACTCATTCGCACGATCCATTCTAATTCATTCGCACGATCCTACGAATGAATTAGAATAGATTGTGCGAATGAATTAGAATGGATCTGGATCGTGTATCCATTCTAATTCATTCGTACGACCCATTCTAATTCATTCATACGATCCATTCTAATTCATTCGTACGATCCATTCTAATTCCTTTGTACGATCCATTCTAATTCCTTCGTACGATCCATATTAATTCATTCATACGATCCATTCTAATTCCTTCGCACGATCCATTCTAATTCATTCGTACGATCCATTCTAATTCATTCATATGATCCATTCTAATTCATTCGTATGATCCATTCTAATTCATTCGCGCGAATGTATCCATTCAAATTCATTCGTACGATCCATTCTAATTCATTCGCACAATCTATTCTAATTCATCCATACGATCCATTCTAATTTATTGGCACGATCCATTCAAATTCATTCATACGATCCATTCTAATTCGTAGAATGGATCGTACGAATGAATTAGAATGGATACATTCGTGCGAATGAATTAGAATGGATTGTACGAATAAATTAGAATGGATCGTACGAATGAATTAGAATACGGATCGTACGAAGGAATTAGAATGGATCGTACGAATGAATTAGAATGGATACATTCGTGCGAAAGAATTAGAATAGATCATATGAATGAATTAGAATGGATCGTACGAAGGAATTAGAATAGATCATACGAAGAAATTAGAATGGATCGTACGAACGAATTAGAATGGATCGTATGAATGAATTAGAATGGATCGTGCGAATGAATTTAAATGGATCATACGAAGGAATTAGAATGGATCATGCGAATGAATTAGAATAGATCATACGAATGAATTAGAATGGATCGTACGAATGAATTAGAATGGATACATTCGTGCAAAAGAATTAGAATGGATTTTGTGAATGAATTAGAATGGATCGTTTGAGTGAATGCGAATGGATCGTGAGAATGAATTAGAATGGATTGTACGAATGAATTAGAATGGATCGTATGAATGAATTAGAATGGATACATTCGTGCGAATCCATTCTATTTCATTCGTACGATCCATTCTAATTCATTCGCACGATCCATTCTAATTCATTCG
The DNA here is from genome assembly GCA_947650365.1 of Chamaelirium japonicum. Taxonomy (NCBI): domain Eukaryota; kingdom Viridiplantae; phylum Streptophyta; class Magnoliopsida; order Liliales; family Melanthiaceae; genus Chamaelirium; species Chamaelirium japonicum. The sequence goes on from CANTAL010000004.1 coordinate 80,230, forward strand.
TACGGTCCATTCTAATTCATTCGTACGATCCATTCTAATTCATTCGTACGATCCATTCTAATTCATTCGCACTATCTATTATAATTCATTCGAACGATCCATTCTAATTCCTTCATACGATCCATTCTAATTCATTCGTACAATCTATTCTATTTCATTCGTACAATCCATTCTTACTCAATCGTATGATCCATTCTAATCCATTCGCACAATCTACTCTAATTCATTCGTACGATCCATTCTATTTCATTTGCACGAAGGTATCCATTCTAATTCATACAATCCATTCTAATTCATTCATACGATCCAATCTAATTCATTCATACGATCCATTCTAATTCATTCGCACGAATGTATCCATTCTAATTCATACGTACGATCTATTCTAATTCATTCATACGATCCATTCTAATTCATTCGCACAATCCATTCTAATTCATTTGCACGATTTCTAATTCATTCATACAATCCATTCTAATTCTTTTGCACGAATGTATCTATTCTAATTCATTACGAATGAGTAAGAATGGATTGTACGAATGAATTAGAATGGATACATTCGTGCGAATGAATTAGAATGGATCATACGAATGAATTAGAATGGATCGTACGAATGAATTAGAATGGATCATACAAATGAATTAGAATGGATCGTACGAAGGAATTAGAATGGATCGTACGAAGGAATTAGAATGGATCGTACGAATGAATTAGAATGGATCATGTGAATGAATTAGAATGGATCGTACGAAAGAATTAGAATGGATCGTATGAATGAATTAGAATGGATCGTAGTAATGAATTAGAATGGATCCTACGAATGAATTAGAATAGATTGTGCGAATGAATTAGAATGGATCTGGATCGTGTATCCATTCTAATTCATTCGTACGACCCATTCTAATTCATTCGTACGATCCATTCTAATTCATTCGCACGATCCATTCTAATTCATTCGCACGATCCATTCTAATTCATTCATACGATCCATTCTAATTCATTCATACAATCCATTCTAATTCATTCGTACGATCCATTCTAATTCATTCGGATCGTGCGAATGAATTAGAATGGATCTTACGAATGATTTAGAATGGAACGTATAGATCGTACGAATGAATTAGAATGGATCGTACGAATGAATTAGAATGGATCGTACGAATGAGTAAGAATGGATCGTACGAATGAAATAGAATGGATCGTATGAATGAATTAGAATGGATACGTGCGAATGAATTAGAATTGATCGTACGAATGAATTATAATAGATTGTGCGAATGAATTAGAATGGATCGTACGAATGAATTGGAATGGATACATTCGTGCGAATGAATTAGAATGGATCGTACGAATGAAATAGAATGGATCGTTTGAGTGAATTAGAATAGATTGTGCGAATGAATTAGAATGGATCGTACGAATGAATTAGAATGGATCGTGCGAATAAATTAGAATGGATCGTATGAATGAATTAGAATGGATCGTGCGAATGAATTAGAATATAGATCGTATGAATGAATTAGAATGGATCGTACGATCTATTCTAATTCATTCATGCAATCCATTCTAATTCATTCGTACGAAGGAATTAGAAAGGATCGAACAAATGAATTAGAATGGATCGTACGAAGGAATTAGAAAGGATACATTCGAATTCATTCGTACGATCCATTCTAATTCATTCGTACGATCTATATTCTAATTCATTCGCACGATCCATTCTAATTCATTCGTACGATCCATTCTAATTCATTCGCACGATCCAATCTAATTCATTCACACGATCCATTCTAATTCATTCATACAATCCATTCTAATTCTTTTGCATGAATGTATCCATTCTAATTCATTCGTACGATCCATTCTAATTCATTCGTACGATCCATTCTAATTCATTCGCACAATCCATTCTAATTCATTCACACTCATACGATCCATTCTAATTCATTCGCACGAATGTATCCGTTTTAATTCATTCGTACGATCCATTCTAATTCATTCGCACAATCTATTCTAATTCATTCGAACGATCCATTCTAAGTCATTCGTACGATCCATTCTAATACATTCGTACGATCCATTCTAATTCATTCGCACGATCCATTCTATTTCATTCGTACGATCCATTCTAATTCATTTGCATGAATGTATCCATTCCAATTCATTCGTACGATCCATTCTAATTCATTCGCACAATCTATTCTAATACATTCGTACGATCAATTCTAATTCATTCGCACGTATCCATTCTAATTCATTCATACGAACCATTCTATTTCATTCGTACGATCCATTCTTACTCATTCGTACGATCCATTCTAATTCATTCGTACGATCCATTCTAATTCATTCGTACGATCCATTCTAATTCATTCGCACAATCTATACGTTCCATTCTAATTCATTCGTAAGATCCATTCTAATTCATTCGCACGATCCGAATGAATTAGAATGTATCGTACGAATGAATTAGAATGGATCGTATGAATGAATTAGAATGGATCGTATGAATGAATTAGAATGGATCGTGCGAATGAATTAGAATGGATCGTGCGAATGAATTAGAATGGATCGTACGAATGAATTAGAATGGGTCGTACGAATGAATTAGAATGGATACACGATCCAGATCCATTATAATTCATTCGCACAATCTATTCTAATTCATTCGTAGGATCGTGCGAATGAATTAGAATGGATCGTGCGAATGAGGTAGAATGGATCGTACGAATGAATTAGAATGGATCGTACGAATGAATTAGAAAGGATACATTCGAATTCATTCGTACGATCCATTCTAATTCCTTCGTACGATCCATATTCTAATTCATTCGCACGATCCATTCTAATTCATTCGTACGATTCATTCTAATTCAATCCATTCTAATTCATTCGTACGATCCATTCTAATTCATTCGTACGATCTATTCTAATTCATTAGTACGATCCATTCTAATTAGAATAGATTGTATGAATTAGAATGGATCGTATGAATGAATTAGAATAGATCGCACGAATGAATTAGAATGGATTGAATTAGAGTGAATCGTACGAATGAATTAGAATGGATCGTGCGAATGAATTAGAATATGGATCGTACGAAGTAATTAGAATGGATCGTACGAATGAATTCGAATGTATCCTTTCTAATTCATTCGTACGATCCATTCTAATTCATTCGTACGATCCATTCTAATTCATTCGTACGATCCATTCTAACTCATTCGCACGATCCATTCTAATTCATTCGCACGATCCTACGAATGAATTAGAATAGATTGTGCGAATGAATTAGAATGGATCTGGATCGTGTATCCATTCTAATTCATTCGTACGACCCATTCTAATTCATTCATACGATCCATTCTAATTCATTCGTACGATCCATTCTAATTCATTCGCACAATCCATTCTAATTCATTCATACAATCCATTCTAATTCTTTTGCACGAATGTATCCATTCTAATTCATTACGAATGAGTAAGAATGGATTGTACGAATGAATTAGAATGGATACATTCGTGCAAATGAATTAGAATGGATCATACGAATGAATTAGAATGGATCGTACGAATGAATTAGAATGGATCGTACGAAGGAATTAGAATGGATCGTACGAAGGAATTAGAATGGATCGTATGAATGAATTAGAATGGATCGTGCGAATGAATTAGAATGGATCGTACGAATGAATTAGAATGGATCGTATGAATGAATTAGAATGGATCGTAGTAATGAATTAGAATGGATCCTACGAATGAATTAGAATAGATTGTGCGAATGAATTAGAATGGATCTGGATCGTGTATCCATTCTAATTCATTCGTACGACCCATTCTAATTCATTCGTACGATCCATTCTAATTCATTCGCACGATCCATTCTAATTCATTCGCACGATCCATTCAAATTCATTCATACGATCCATTCTAATTCATTCATATGATCCACTCTAATTCATTCATACGATCCATTCTAATTCATTCGTACGATCCATTCTAATTCATTCGGATCGTGCGAATGAATTAGAATAGATCTTACGAATGAATTAGAATGGAACGTATAGATTGTGCGAATGAATTAGAATGGATCGTACGAATGAATTAGAATGGATCGTACGAATGAATTAGAATGGATCGTACGAATGAGTAAGAATGGATCGTACGAATGAAATAGAATGGATCGTATGAATGAATTAGAATGGATACGTGCGAATGAATTAGAATTGATCGTACGAATGAATTAGAATAGATTGTGCGAATGAATTAGAATGGATCGTACGAGTGAATTGGAATGGATACATTCGTGCGAATGAATTAGAATTGATCGTACGAATGAAATAGAATGGATCGTTTGAGTGAATTAGAATAGATTGTACGAATGAATTAGAATGGATCGTATGAATGAATTAGAATGGATCGTGCGAATAAATTAGAATGGATCGTATGAATGAGTTAGAATGGATCGTGCGAATGAATTAGAATATAGATCGTACGAATGAATTAGAATAGATTGTGCGAATGAATTAGAATGGATCGTATGAATGAATTAGAATGGATAGTACGATCTATTCTAATTCATTCATGCAATCCATTCTAATTCATTCGTACGAAGGAATTAAAAAGGATCGTACGAATGAATTAGAATGGATCGTACGAAGGAATTAGAAAGGATACATTCGAATTCATTCGTACGATCCATTCTAATTCATTCATACGATCTATATTCTAATTCATTCACACGATCCATTCTAATTCATTCGTACGATCCATTCTAATTCATTCGCACGATCCATTCTAATTCATTCGCACGATCCATTCTAATTCATTCATACAATCCATTCTAATTCTTTTGCACGAATGTATCCATTCTAATTCATTCGTACGATCCATTCTAATTCATTCGTACGATCCATTCTAATTCATTCGCACAAATCATTCTAATTCATTCACACTCATACGATCCATTCTAATTCATTCGCACCAATGTATCCGTTTTAATTCATTCGTGCGATCCATTCTAATTCATTCGGACAATCTATTCTAATTCATTCGAACGATCCATTCTAAGTCATTCGTACGATCCATTCTAATTCATTCGTACGATCCATTCTAATTCATTCGCACGATCCATTCTATTTCATTCGTACGATCCATTCTAATTCATTTGCACGAATGTATCCATTCCAATTCATTCGTACAATCCATTCTAATTCATTCGCACAATCTATTCTAATTTATTCGTACGATCAATTCTAATTCATTCGCACGTATCCATTCTAATTCATTCATACGATCCATTCTATTTCATTCGTACGATCCATTCTTACTCATTCGTACGATCCATTCTAATTCATTCGTACGATCCATTCTAATTCATTCGTACGATCCATTCTAATTCATTCGTACGATCCATTATAATTCATTCGCACGAATTAATGAATCCATTCTAATTCGTGCAAAAGAATTAGAATGGATACATTCGTGCAAAAGAATTAGAATGGATTGTATGAATGAATTAGAAGGGATCGTGCAAATGAATTAGAATGGATTGTGCGAATGAATTAGAATGGATCGTACGAATGAATTAGTATAGATCGTACGTATGAATTAGAATGGATACATTCGTGCGAATGAATTAGAATGGATCGTATGAATGAATTAGATTGGATCGTATGAATGAATTAGAATGGATTGTATGAATTAGAATGGATACCTTCGTGCAAATGAATTAGAATGGATCGTACGAATGAATTAGAGTAGATTGTGCGAATGGATTAGAATGGATCATATGATTGAGTAAGAATGGATTGCACGAATGAAATAGAATAGATCGTACGAATGAATTAGAATGGATCGTACGAATGAATTAGAATGGATCGTTCGAATGAATTAGAATAGATTGTGCGAATGAATTAGAATGGATCGTGCGAATGAATTAGAATGGATCGTACGAATGAAATAGAATGGATTCGCACTAATGTATCCATTCTAATTCATTCGTACGATCCATTCTAATTCATTCGTACAATCCATTCTAATTCATTCGCACGATCCATTCGCATTCACTCAAACGATCCATTCTAATTCATTCATACAATCCATTCAAATTCTTTTGCACGAATGTATGCATTCTAATTCATTCGTACGATCCATTCTAATTCATTCGTATGATCTATTCTAATTTATTCGCATGATCCATTCTAATTCCTTCGTACGATCCATTTTAATTCATTCGCACGATCCAATCTAATTCATTCATACGATCAATTCTAATTCATTCGTACGATCCATTCTAATTTCTTCGTATGATCTATTCTAATTCCTTCGTACGATCCATTCTAATTCATTCATACGATCTATTCTAATTCTTTCGCACAAATGTATCCATTCTAATTCATTCGTACGATCCATTCTAATTCCTTCGTACGATCCATATTCTAATTCATTCGTACGATCCATTCTAATTTATTCGTACAATCCATTCTAATTCATTCGCAAGAATGTATCCATTCTAATTCATTCGTACGATCCATTCTACGAATTAGAATGGATCGTATGAATGAATTATAATGGATCGTGCGAATAAATTAGAATGGATCGTATGAATGAATTAGAATAGATTGTGCGAATGAATTAGAATGGATCGTACGAATGAATTAGAATGGATACATTCGTGCGAATGAATTAGAATGGATCATACGAATGAATTAGAATGGATCATATGAATGAATTAGAACGGATCGTACGAATGAATTAGAATGGATACATTCATGCGAATAAATTAGAATGGATCATATGAATGAATTAGAATGGATTCATTCGTGCGAATGAATTAGAATGGATCGTACGAATGAGTAAGAATGGATCGTACGAATGAATTAGAATGGATTGAATTAGAATGAATCGTACGAATGAAGGGATCGTACGAATGAATTAGAATGGATCGTACGAATGAAATAGAATGGATCGTATGAATGAATTAGAATGGATCGTGCGAATGAATTAGAATGGATCGTACGAATGAATTAGAATAGATTGTGCGAATGAATTAGAATGGATCGTGCGAATGAATTAGAATGGATCGTACGAATGAATTAGAATAGATTGTGCGAATGAATTAGAATGGATCGTACGAATGAATTAGAATGGATCGTACGAATGAATTAGAATGGATCGTATGAATGAATTAGAATGGATCGTGCGAATGAATTAGAATGGATCGTACGAATGAAATAGAATCGATTCGCACGAATGTATCCATTCTAATTCATTCGTACGATCCATTCTAATTCATTTGTACAATCCATTCTAATTCATTTGCACGATCCATTCGTATTCACTCAAACGATCCATTCTAATTCATTCATATGATCCATTCTAATTCATTCGTACGATCCATTCTATTTCATTCGTACCATCCATTCTAATTCATTCGCTCAATCTATTCTAATTCATTCGTACGATCCATTCTAATTCATTCGCACGATCCATTCTAATTCATTCGTACGATCCATATTCTAATTCATTCGCACGATCCATTCTAATTCGAACCATTCTAATTCATTCGTACGATCCATTCTAATTCATTCGTACGATCCATTCTAACTCATTTGTACGATTCATTCTAATTCAATTCATTCTAATTCATTCGTACGATCCATTCTTACTCATTCGTATGATCCATTCTAATTCATTCGCACGAATGAATCCATTCTATCTCATTCGTACAATCCATTCTATCTCATTCGCACAATCTATTCTAATTCATTCATACGATCCATTCTAATTTATTCGCACGATCCATTCTAATTCATTCATACGATCCATTCTAATTCATTCGTACGATCCATTCTAATTCATTCGTACGATCCATTCTAATTCATTCATACGATCCATTCTAATTCATTCGTACGATCCATTCTAATTCATTCGTACGATCCATTCTAATTCATTAATACGATCCAATCTAATTCATTCATACGATCCATTCTAATTCATTCGTACGATCCATTCTAATTCATTCGCACGATCCATTCTAATTCATTCGCACGATCATTTCTAATTCATTCATACGATCCATTCTAATTCATTCGTACGATCCATTCTAATTCATTCGCACGATCCATTGTAATTCATTCGTACGATCCAATCTAATTCATTCGTACGATCCATTCTAATTCTAATTCATTCGTACAATCCATTCTAATTCATTTGTACGAATGAATTAGAATGGATCGTACGAATGAGTAAGAATGGATCGTACGAATGAATTAGAATGGATTGAATTAGAATGAATCGTACGAATGAATTAGAATGGATCGTACGAATGAATTAGAATGGATCGTACGATTGAATTATAATGGATTGAATTAGAATGAATCGTACGAATGAATTACAATGAATCATACCGTACGAATGAATTAGAATGGATCATACGAAGGAATTAGAATGGATCATACGAATGAATTAGAATGGATCGTACGAATGAATTAGAATGGATCGTACGAAGGAATTAGAATGGATCGTACGAAGGAATTAGAATGGATCATACCGTACGAATGAATTAGAATGGATCGTACGAATGAATTAGAATGGATCGTACGAATGAATTAGAATGGATCGTGCGAATGAATTAGAATGGATCGTGCGAATGAATTAGAATGGATCATACGAATGAATTAGAATAGATTGTGCGAATGAATTAGAATGGATCGTACGAATGAATTAGAATGGATCGTACGAATGAATTAGAATGGATCGTATGAATGAATTAGAATGGATCGTGCGAATGAATTAGAATGGATCGTACGAATGAAATAGAATGGATTTGCACGAATGTATCCATTCTAATTCATTCGTACGATCCATTCTAATTCATTCGTACGATCCATTCTAATTCTAATTCATTCGTACAATCCATTCTAATTCATTTGTACGAATGAATTAGAATGGATCGTACGAATGAGTAAGAATGGATCGTACGAATGAATTAGAATGGATTGAATTAGAATGAATCGTACGAATGAATTAGAATGGATCGTACGAATGAATTAGAATGGATCGTACGATTGAATTATAATGGATTAAATTAGAATGAATCGTACGAATGAATTAGAATGAATCATACCGTACGAATGAATTAGAATGGATCATACGAAGGAATTAGAATGAATCGTACGAATGAATTAGAATGGATCATACGAATGAATTAGAATGGATCGTACGAAGGAATTAGAATGGATCGTACGAAGAAATTAGAATGGATCATATCGTACGGATGAATTAGAATGGATCGTACGAATGAATTAGAATGGATCGTACGAATGAATTAGAATGGATCGTACGAATGAATTAGAATGGATCGTGCGAATGAATTAGAATGGATCGTACGAATGAATTAGAATAGATTGTGCGAATGAATTATAATGGATCGTACGAATGAATTAGAATGGATCGTACGAATGAATTAGAATGGATCGTATGAATGAATTAGAATGGATCGTGCGAATGAATTAGAATGGATCGTACGAATGAAATAGAATGGATTTGCACGAATGTATCCATTCTAATTCATTCGTACGATCCATTCTAATTCATTCGTACAATCCATTCTAATTCATTCGCACAATCCATTCGCGCGAATGAATTAGAATGGATCGTGCGAATAAATTAGAATGGATCGTATGAATGAATTAGAATAGATTGTGCGAATGAATTAGAATGGATCGTACGAATGAATTAGAATGGATAGATTTGTGCGAATGAATTAGAATGGATCGTATGAATGAATTAGAATCGATCGTACGAATGAATTAGAATGGATCATGCGAATGAATTAGAATGGATTGAATTAGAATGAATCGTACGAATGAGTAAGAATGGATCCATTCTATTTCATTCGTACGATCCATTCTAATTCATTCATAAAATCCTTTCTAATTCCTTCGTACGAATGAATTAGAATGGATTGCATGAATGAATTAGAATAGATCGTACGAATGAATTAGAATGGATCGTACGAAATGTATCCATTCTAATTCATTCGTACGATCCATTATAATTCATTCGTATGATCCATTCTTACTCATTCGTACTATCCAATCTAATTCATTCATACGATCCATTCTACGATCCATTCTAATTCATTCGTACATTCCATTCTAATTCATTCGTACGATCCATTCAAATTCATTAATACGATCCATTCTAATTCATTCGCACGATCCATTCTAATTCATTCGTACGATCCATTCTAATTCATTCGCATGATCCATTCTAATACATTCGCACGATTCATTCTAATTCATTCATACAATCCATTCTAATACTTTTGCATGAATGTATCCATTCTAATTCATTCGTACGATCCATTCTAATTCATTCGTACGATCCATTATAATTCATTCGCACAATCCATTCTAATTCATTCACACTCATACGATCCATTCTAATTCATTTGCACGAATGTATCCATTCTAATTCATTCGTACGATCCATTCTAATTCATTCGTACAATCTATTCTAATTCATTCGAACGATCCATTCTAAGTCATTCGTATGATCCATTCTAATTCATTCGTACGATCCATTCTAATTCATTCGCACGATCCATTCTATTTCATTCGTACGATCCATTCTAATTCATTCGCACGAATGTATCCATTCCAATTCATTCATACGATCCATTCTAATTCATTCGCACAATCTATTCTAATTCATTCGTACGATCAATTCTAATTCATTCGCACGTATCCATTCTAATTCATTCATACGATCCATTCTATTTCATTCATACGATCCATTCTTACTCATTCGTACGATCCATTCTAATTCATTCGTACGATCCATTCTAATTCATTCGTACGATCCATTCTAATTCATTCGCACAATCTATACGTTCCATTCTAATTCATTCGTATGAGTGAAATAGAATGGATACCAAGGAATTAGAATGGATCGTACGAAGGAATTAGAATGGAGAATGGATCGTGCGAATGAATTAGAATGGATCGTGCGATAAGAATGGATCGTACGGATAAATGAATTTGGATCGTGCTAATGAATTAGAATGGATCGTACGAATGAATTAGAATGGATCGTACGAATGTGTAAGAATGGATCGTACGAATAAAATATAATGGATCGTATGAATGAATTAGAATGGATCGTGCGAATGAATTAGAATGGATCGTACGAATGAATTAGAATGGATACATTCGTGCGAATGAATTAGAATGGATCATACGAAGGAATTAGAATGGATCGTACGAATGAATTAGAATGGATCGTACGAATGAATTAGAATGGATACATTCGTGCGAATGAATTAGAATGGATCATACGAATGAATTAGAGTTGATACATTCGTGTGAATGAATTAAAATGGATAATACGAATAAGTAAGAATGGATCGTAGAATTAGAATGGATCGTATGAATGAATTAGAATGGATACATACGAATGAATTAGAATGGATCGTATGAATGAATTAGAATGGATCGTGCGAATGAATTAGAATGGATCGTACGAATGAAAAAGTATGGATCGTATGAATGAATTAGAATAGATTGTGCGAACGGATTAGAATGGGTCATACGATTGAGTAAGAATGGATTGTACGAATGAAATAGAATAGATCGTACGAATGAATTAGAATGGATCGTATGAATGAATTAGAATGGATTGTGTGAATGAATTAGAATGGATCGTACGAATGAATTAGAATGGATCGTAGTAATGAATTAGAATGGATACTACGAATGAATTAGAATAGATTGTGCGAATGAATTAGAATGGATCTGGATCGTGTATCCATTCTAATTCATTCGTACGACCCATTCTAATTCATTCGCACGATCCATTCTTATTCATTCGTACGATCTAATCTATTTCATTCGTACAATCCATTCTAATTCATTCATACGATCCAATCTAATTCATTCATACGATCCATTCTAATTCCTTCGTACGATCTATTCTATTTCATTCATACGATACATTCTAATTCGTTTGTACGATCCTTTCTAATTCCTTCGTACGATCCATTCTATTTCATTCGTATGACCCATTCTAATTCATAAGTACGATCCATTCTAATTCATTCAAACGATCCATTCTAATTCATTCGTACGATCCATTCTAGTTCATTCGCATGATCCATTCTAATTCATTCATACGATCCAATCTAATTAATTCTTACGATCCATTCTAATTCATTCGTACAATCCATTCTAATTCATTCGCACGATCCATTCTAATTCATTCGTTCGATTTATTCTAATTCAATCCATTCTAATTCATTCGTACGATCCATTGATACATTCGTGCGAATGAATTAGAATGGATCGTATGAATGAATTAGAGTGGATACATTCGTACAAATGAATTAGAATGGATCGTACGAATGAATTAGAATGGATACATTCGTGCGAATGAATTAGAATGGATCATATGAATGAATTAGAATGGATCGTTTGAGTGAATTAGAAAAGATTGTGCGAATGAATTAGAATGGATCGTACGAATGAATTTGAATGGATCGTGCGAATAAATTAGAATGGATCGTATGAATGAATTAGAATGGATCGTGCGAATGAATTAGAATATAGATCGTACGAATGAATTAGAATGGATCGTACGAATGAATTCGAATGTATCCTTTCTAATTCATTCGTACGATCCATTCTAATTCATTCGTACGATCCATTCTAATTCATTCGCACGATCTATTCTAATTCATTCGCACGATCCATTCTAATTCATTCGCACGATCCATTCTAATTCATTTATACGATCCATTCTAATTTATTCGATCGAATGTATCCATTCTAATTCATTCGTTCGATTCATTCTAATTCATTCGTACGATCCATTCTAATTCATTCGCACGATCCATTCTAATTCATGCATACGATCCAATCTAATTCATTCATACGATCCATTCTAATTCATTCGCACGAACGTATCCATTCTAATTCATTCGTACATGTATAAATGAATTAGAATGGATCTTACGAATGAATTAGAGTTGATACATTCATACGAATGAATTAGAATGGATCGTATGAATGAATTAGAATCGATCGTACGAATGAATTAGAATGGATACCTTCGTGCAAATGAATTAGAATGGATCGTACGAATGAGTAAGAATGGATCGTACGAATGAAATAGAATGGATCGTATGAATGAATTAGAATGGATCGTGCGAATGAATTAGAATAGATCGTACGAATGAAATAGAATGGATTCGCACGAATGTATCCATTCTAATTCATTCTTACGATCCATTCTAATTCATTCGTACAATCCATTCTAATTCATTCGCACGATCCATTCGCATTCACTCAAACGACCCATTCTAATTCATAAGTACGATCCATTCTAATTCATTCATACGATCCATTCTAATTCATTCATATGATCCACTCTAATTCATTCATACGATCCATTCTAATTCATTCGCACGATCCATTCTAATTCATTCGTACGATCCATTCTAATTCATTCGTACGATCCATTCTAATTCATTCGTACGATCCATTCTAATTCATTCGCACAATCTATTCTAATTCATTCGTACGATCCATTCTAATTCATTCGCACGATCCATTCTAATTCATTCATACGATCCATTCTATTTCATTCGTACGACCCATTCTTACTCATTCGTACGATCCATTCTAATTCATTTGCACGAAGGTATCCATTCAAATTCATTCGTACTATCCATTCTAATTCCTTCGTACGATCCATTCTAATTCCTTCGTACGATCCATTCTAATTCATTCGTACGATCCATTCTAATTCCTTCGTATGATCCATTCTAATTTATTCGTACGGTATAATTCATTCTAATTCATTCGTACGATTCATTCTAACTCAATCCATTCTAATTCATTCGTACGATCCATTCTAATTCATTCGTACGATCCATTCTAATTCATTCGTACGATTCATTCTAATTCAATCCATTCTAATTCATTCGTACGATCCATTCTAACTCATTCGTACTATCCATTCTAATTCCTTCGTTCGATCCATTCTAATTCATTCGCACGATCCATTCTAATTCATTCATACGATCCATTCTAATTCATTCGTATGATCCATTCTAATTCATTCGTACAATCTATTCTAATTCATTCGTTAGAATGAATTAGAATGGATCGTACGAATGAATTAGAATGGATCGTACAAATGAATTAGAATAGATTGTGCGAATGAATTAGAATGGATCGTACGAATGAATTAGAATAGATCATACGAATGAATTAGAATGGATCGTACGAATGAATTAGAATGGTTCGAATTAGAATTGATCGTACGAATGAATTAGAATGGATACATTCGTGCGAATCCATTCTATTTCATTCGTACGATCCATTCTAATTCATTCGCACGATCCATTCTAATTCATTCGTACGATCCATTCTAATTCATTCGTACGATCCATTCTAATTCATTCGTGCGATCCATTCTAATTCATTCCTACGATCCATTCTAATTTATTCGCACGATCCATTCTATCTCATTCGTACAATCCATTCTATTTCATTCGTACGAATGTATCCATTCTAATTCATTCGTACGATCCATTCTAATTCATTCGTACGATCCATTCTAATTCATTCGCACAATCTATTCTAATTCATTAGTGCGATCCATTCTAATTCATTCGTACGATCCATTCTAATTCATTAGCACGATCCATTCTAATTCATTCGCACAATCTATTCTAAATCATTCATACGATCCATTCTAATTCATTCGTACGATCCATTCTAATTCATTCGCACAATCGATTCTAATTCATTCGTACGATCCATTCTAATTCATTCGCACAATCCATTTTATTTCATTCGTACGATCCATTCTTACTCATTCGTACGATCCATTCGTATCCATTCTAATTCATTCGTACGATCCATTCTATTTCATTCGTACGATCCATTCTAATTCATACGATCCATTCTATTTCATTCATACGATCCATTTTAATTCATTCGCACGATCCATTCTAATTCATTCATACGATCCATTCTAATTCATTCGCACGATCCATTCTAATTCATTCGTACGATCCATTCTAATTCATTTATACGATCCAATCTAATTCATTCATACAATCCATTCTAATTCATTTGCGTACGAATGAAATAGAATGGATTGTACGAATGAGATAGAATGGATCGTGCGAATAAATTAGAATGGATCGTATGAATGAATTAGAATGGATCGCACGAATGAATTAGAATGGATCGTACGAATGAATTAGAATGGATCGTGCGAATGAATTAGAATGGATCGTACGAATGAAATAGAATGGATTCGCACGAATGTATCCATTCTAATTCATTCGTACGATCCATTCTAATTCGAACCATTCTAATTCATTCGTACGATCCATTCTAATTTATTCGCACGATCCAATCTAATTCATTCGTACGATCAATTCTATTTCATTTGTACAATCCATTCTTACTCAATCGTATGATCCATTCTATTCCATTCGCACAATTTATTCGTACGATTCATTCCTATGCATGAATTAGAATGGATCGTGCGAATGAATTAGAATGGACCGTACGAATGAGTTAGAATGGATACATTCGTGCGAAAGAATTAGAATAGATCGTATGAATGAATTAGAATGGATCGTATGAATGAAATAGAATGGATCGTACGAATGAATTAGAATGGATCGTGCGAATGAATTAGAATGGATCATACGAATGAATTAGAATGGATCGTACGAAGGAATTAGAATGGATCGTACGAATGAATTAGAATAGATCGTACGAATGAATTAGAATGGATACGAATGGATCGTACGAATGAGTAAGAATGGATCGTACGAAGGAAATAGAATGGATCGTACGAATGAATTAGAATGGATTGAATTAGAATGAATCGTACGAATGAATTAGAATGGATCGTACGAATGAATTAGAATGGATCGTACGAATGAATTAGAATGGATTGAATTAGAATGGATCGTACGATAAGAATGGATCGTACGAATGAAATAGAATAGATCGTACGGATAAATGAATTTGGATCGTACGAATGAATTAGAAAGGATATATTCGTGAGAATGAATTAGAATAGATCGTATGAATGAATTGGATTGGATCATATTAATGAATTAGAATGGATCGTGCGAATGAATTAGAATGGATCGTACGAATGAATTAGAATGGATAGATTCATGCGAATGAATTTGAATGGATCGTACGAAGGAATTAGAATGGATCGTATAAAGGAATTAGAATAGATCATACGAAGAAATTAGAATGGATCGTACGAATGAATTAGAATGGATCGTATGAATGAATTAGAATGGATCGTGCGAATGTATTAAAATGGATCGTATGAATGAAATATAATGAATCGTATGAATTAGAATGGATCGTACGAATGAAATAGAATGGATCGTACGAATGAATTAGAATAGATTGTGCGAATGGATTAGAATGGATCATACGATTGAGTAAGAATGGATTGCACGAATGAAATAGAATGGATCGTATGAACGAATTAGATTGGATCGTATTAATGAATTTGTGGGTGCAAATCTTGGTAAGAAATCTGCAAGCAGCGGGACCCACCAGCCCTGCCTGGTGGGCCCCCGAAGACAACAGCGGGACCCACCAGCCCTGCCTGGTGGGCCCCCGAGTACCACAGCGGGACCCACCGGCCCTGCCTGGTGGGCCCCGGAAGACTACAACGGGACCCACCGGCCCTGCCTAGTGGGCCCCCGGAGACCGCAACGGGACCCACCGGCCCTGCCTGATGGGCCCCTGAAGGCTTTCAAGGGACCCACCGGCCCTGCCTGGAGGATCCCCAGATACGGTAGCAGAAACCGCCATTTGCCCCGGAATCCCTCCCAGAGAATCCTATAAATAGCAGAGCCTTCGAATGTAAAAGGATCGATTCTGAAGAAATCGAATTCTCAGTTCTAAAAACCAGAGCTCTGGGATTTCCAACTTCCCATCTTCCACCTCTCTTTGATCTTCTTTTTCTCTCAGAGAGATCAGTGTTTACAGTGATACTCGGCCTGTCGAGATCACTCCAACATAAGTGTTAGTGAATTCGGGTTGCTCCCTATAGCACGGAGACGTAGGCTTCGGCTGAACTCCGAGATCACATCTCGTGTTAACAATCTCTCTGATTGCATCTCTGTTTACATATCAAAGACTTCAACTTCAATCAACAAATCGAACAGCGATTTCCTCGAATCAAACCTTCAATTGACTGGTGCTGCGAGAGTCTTCGGGTCGGCACGAAGATTTTCCCCCACAGAATTAGAATGGATCGTACGAATGAATTAGAATAGATCGTACGAATGAATTAGAATGGATACGAATGGATCGTACGAATGAGTAAGAATGGATCGTACGAATGAAATAGAATGGATTGTACGAATGAATTAGAATGGATACATTCGTGCGAATGAATTAGGATGGATCGTATGAATGAATTAGAATGGATTGTACGAATGAATTAGAATGGATACATTCGTGCGAATGAATTAGAATGGATCGTATGAATGAATTAGAATCGATCGTACGAATTAATTAGAATGGATCATGCGAATGAATTAGAATGGATCGTGCGAATGAATTAGAATGGATCGTATGAATGAATTAGAATAGATCGTGCGAATGAATTAGAATGGATCGTACGAATGAATTAGAATAGATTGTGCGAATGAATTAGAATGGATCGTCCGAATGAATTAGAATGGATCGTACGAATGAATTAGAATGGATCGTACGAATGAATTAGAATGGATCGTGCGAATGAATTAGAATGGATCGTACGAATGAAATAGAATGGATTCGCACGAATGTATCCATTCTAATTCATTCGTACGATCCATTCTAATTCATTCGTACAATCCATTCTAATTCATTCGCACGATCCATTCGCATTCACTCAAACGATCCATTCTAATTCATTCATATGATCCATTCTAATTCATTCGCACGAATGTATCCATTCTAATTCATTCGTACGATCCATTCTAATTCATTTGTACGAATGTATCCACTCTAATTCATTCATACGATCCATTCTAATTCATTCGCACGAATGTATCCATTCCAATTCATTCGTACGATCAATTCTAATTCATTCGCACGATCTATTCGAGAATGGATC
Source organism: Chamaelirium japonicum (assembly GCA_947650365.1). Classification (NCBI taxonomy): domain Eukaryota; kingdom Viridiplantae; phylum Streptophyta; class Magnoliopsida; order Liliales; family Melanthiaceae; genus Chamaelirium; species Chamaelirium japonicum. Next base: position 98,398 of record CANTAL010000004.1, read on the forward strand.
GTATTAATGAATTAGAATGGATCGTGCGAATGAATTAGACTGGATCGTACGAATCAGTAAGAATGGATCGTGCGAATGAATTAGAATGGATCATGCGAATGAATTAGAATGGATCGTACGAATGAATTAGAATGGATACATTCGTGCGAATGAATTAGAATGGATCGTATGAATGAATTAGAGTGGATACATTCGTACAAATGGATTAGAATGGATCGTACGAATGAATTAGAATGGATACATTCGTGCGAATGAATTAGAATGGATCATATGAATGAATTAGAATGGATCGTTTGAGTGAATGCGAATGGATCGTGCGAATGAATTAGAATGGATTGTTCGAATGAATTAGAATGGATCGTACGAATGAATTAGAATGGATCGTATGAATGAATTAGAATAGATCGTACGAATGAATTAGAATGGATCGTACGAATGAATTAGAATGGATTGAATTAGAATGAATCGCACGAATGTATTAGAATGGATCGTATGAATGATTTAGAATGGATCGTGCGAATGAATTAGAATGGATCGTATGAATGAATTAGAATGGATCGTATGAATGAATTAGATTGGATCGTATTAATGAATTAGAATGGATCGTACGAATGAATAAGAATAGATCGTACGAATGAATTAGAATAGATACGAATGGATCATACGAATGAGTAAGAATGGATCGTATGAATGAAATAAAATGGATTGTACAAATGAATTAGAATGGATACATACGTGCGAATGAATTAGGATGGATCGTATGAATGAATTAGAATGGATCGTACGAATGAATTAGAATGGATACATTCGTGCGAATGAATTAGAATGGATCGTATGAATGAATTAGAATCGATCGTACGAATGAATTAGAATGGATCATGCGAATGAATTAGAATGGATCGTGCGAATGAATTAGAATGGATCGTATGAATGAATTAGAATGGATTGTATGAATGAAATAGAATGGATCGTACGAATGAATTAGAATGGATCGTGCGAATGAATTAGAATGGATCGTACGAATGAATTAGAATGGATTGTACGAAGGAATTAGAATGGATAGTACGAATGAATTAGAATGGATACCTTCGTGCAAATGAAATAAAATGGATCGTACGAATGAATTAGAATGGATCGTTTGAGCGAATGCGAATGGATCGTGCGAATGAATTAGAATGGATTGTACGAATGAAATAGAATGGATCGTATGAATGAATTAGAATGGATTGAATTAGAATGAATCGTACGAATGAATTAGAATGAATCATACCGTACGAATGAATTAGAATGGATCGTACGAAGGAATTAGAATGGATCATACGAATGAATTAGAATGGATCGTACGAATGAATTAGAATGGATCGTACGAAGGAATTAGAATGGATCGTACGAAGGAATTAGAATGGATAGTACGAATGAATTAAAATGGATACCTTCGTGCAAATGAATTAGAATGGATCGTACGAATGAGTAAGAATGGATCATACGAATGAAATAGAATGGATCGTATGAATGAATTAGAATGGATCGTGCGAATGAATTAGAATGGATCGTACGAATGAATTAGAATAGATTGTGCGAATGAATTAGAATGGATCGTACGAATGAATTAGAATGGATCGTACGAATGAATTAGAATGGATCGTATGAATGAACTAGAATGGATCGTGCGAATGAATTAGAATGGATCGTACGAATGAAATAGAATGGATTCGCACGAATGTATCCATTCTAATTCATTCGTACGATCCATTCTAATTCATTCGTACAATCCATTCTAATTCATTCTCACGATCCATTCTAATTCATTCGCACGAATGAATCCATTCTAATTCATTCATATGATCCATTCTAATTCATTAGCATGAATGTATCCATTCTAATTCATTCTAATTCATTCGTACGATCCATTCTAATTCATTCGCACAATCCATTCTAATTCATTCGCACAATCCATTTTAATTCATTCGTACGATCCATTCTAATTCATTCGTACGATCCATTCTAATTTATTCGCACGATCCATTCTAATTCATTCATACGATCCATTCTAATTCATTCATATGATCCATTCTAATTCATTCGCACGATCCATTCTTACTCAGTCGTACGATCCATTCTAATTCATTCGCACGATCCATTCTAATTCATTAATACGATCCATTCCAATTCATTCGCACGATCCATTCTAATTCATTCACACTCATACGATCCATTCTAACTAATTCGCACGAATGTATCCTTTCTAATTCATTCGTACGATCCATTCTAATTCATTCGCACAATCTATTCTAATTCATTCGTAGGATCCATTCTAATTCATTACTACGATCCATTCTAATTCATTCATACGATCCATTCTAATTCATTCATACGATCCATTCTAATTTATTCGCACGATCCATTCTAATTCCTTCGTATGATCCATTCTAATTCATTCATATGATCCATTCTAATTCATTCGCACGATCCATTCTAATTCATTCGTATGATCCGTTCTAATTCATTCGTACGATCCATTCTAATTCTTTCGCACGATCCATTCTATTTCATTCGTACGATCCATTCTAATTCATTCGCACGAATGTATCCATTCCAATTCATTCGTACGATCCATTCTAATTAATTCGCACAATCTATTCTAATTCATTCGTACGATCCATTCTAATTCATTCGCACAATCTATTCTAATACATTCGTACGATCCATTCTAATTCATTCGCACGATCCATTCTAATTCATTCATACGATCCATTCTAATTCAATCGCACGAATGAATTAGAATGGATACATTCGTGCGAATGAATTAGAATGGATCGTATGAATGAATTATAATGGATCGTGCGAATGAATTAGAATGGATCATACCGTACGAATGAATTAGAATGGATCATACGAAGGAATTAGAATGGATCGTACGAATGAATTAGAATGAATTAGAATAGATTGTGCAAATGAATTAGAATGGATCGTACGAATGAATTAGAATGGATCGTACGAATGAATTAGAATGGATCGTATGAATGAATTAGAATGGATCGTACGAATGAATTAGGATGGATCGTGCGAAGGAATTAGAATGGATCGTACGAAGGAATTAGAATGGATAGTACGAATGAATTAGAATGGATACCTTCGTGCAAATGAATTAGAATGGATCGTACGAATGAGTAAGAATGGATCGTACGAATGAAATAGAATGGATCGTATGAATGAATTAGAATGGATCATGCGAATGAATTAGAAAGGATATTTTCGTGCGAATGAATTAGAATAGATCGTATGAATGAATTAGATTGGATCGTAATAATGAATTAGAATGGATCGTGCGAATGAATTAGAATGGATCGTACGAATGAATTAGAATGGATAGATTCGTGCAAATGAATTTGAATGGATCGAACGAAGGAATTAGAATGGATCGTACGAAGGAATTAGAATAGATCATACAAAGAAATTAGAATGGATCGTACAAATGATTTAGAATGGATCGTATGAATGAATTAGAATGGATCGTGCGAATGAATTAAAATGGATCGTATGAATGAAATAGAATGGATCGTATGAATTAGAATGGATCGTACGAATGAAATAGAATGGATCGTACGAATGAATTAGAATAGATTGTGCGAATGGAGTAGAATGGATCATACGATTGAGTAAGAATGGATTGTACGAATGAAATAGAATAGATCGTACGAATGAATTAGAATGGATCATGCTAATGAATTAGAATTGATCGTACGAATGAATTAGAATAGATTGTGCGAATGAATTAGAATGTATCGTACGAATGAATTGGAATGGATACATTCGTGCGAATGAATTAGAATGGATCGTATGAATGAATTAGAGTGGATACATTCATACAAATGAATTAGAATGGATCGTACGAATGAATTAGAATGGATACATTCGTGCGAATGAATTAGAATGGATCATATGAATGAATTAGAATGGATCGTTTGAGTGAATACGAATGGATCGTGCGAATGAATTAGAATGGATTGTACGAATGAATTAGAATGGATCGTACGAATGAATTAGAATGGATACATTCGTGCGAATCCATTCTATTTCATTCGTACGATCCATTCTAATTCATTCGCACGATCCATTCTAATTCATTCATACGATCCATTCTAATTCATTCGTACGATCCATTCTAATTCATTCGTACGATCCATTCTAATTCATTCGCACAATCTATTCTAATTCATTCGTACAATCCATTCTAATTCATTCGCACGATCCATTCTAAATCATTCATACGATCCATTCTATTTCATTCGTACGATCCATTCTTACTCATTCGTACGATCCATTCTAATTCATTTGCACGAAGGTATCCATTCTAATTCATTCATACTATCCATTCTAATTCCTTCGTACGATCCATTCTAATTACTTCGTACGATCCATTCTAATTCATTCGTACGATCCATTCTAATTCATTCGTACGATCCATTCTAATTCTTTCGTATGATCCATTCTAATTCATTCGTACGGTATGATTCATTCCAATTCATTCGTACGATTCATTCTAATTCATTCCATTCTAATTCATTCGTACGATCCATTCTAATTCATTCGTACGATCCATTTTAATTCATTCGTACGATTCATTCTAATTCAATCCATTCTAATTCATTCGTACGATCCATTCTTACTCATTCGTACGATCCATTCTAATTCATTCGTACGATCCATTCTAATTCATTCGCACAATCTATACGTTCCATTCTAATTCATTCGTAAGATCCATTCTAATTCATTCGCACGATCCGAATGAATTAGAATGGATCGTACGAATGAATTAGAATGGATCGTATGAATGAATTAGAGTGGATCATATGAATGAATTAGAATGGATCGTATGAATGAATTAGAATGGATTGTGCGAATGAATTAGAATGGATCGTGCGAATGAATTAGAATGGATCGTACGAATGAATTAGAATGGGTCGTACGAATGAATTAGAATGGATACACGATCCAGATCCATTCTAATTCATTCGCACAATCTATTCTAATTCATTCATAGGATCGTGCGAATGAATTAGAATGGATCGTGCGAATGAGTTAGAATGGATCATACGAATGAATTAGAATGGATCGTACGAATGAATTAGAATGGATCGTACGAATGAATTAGAAAGGATACATTCGAATTCATTCGTACGATCCATTCTAATTCCTTCGTACGATCCATATTCTAATTCATTCGCACGATCCATTCTAATTCATTCGTACGATTCATTCTAATTCAATCCATTCTAATTCATTCGTACGATCCATTCTAATTCATTCGTACGATCCATTCTAATTAGAATAGATTGTATGAATTAGAATGGATCGTATGAATGAATTAGAATAGATCGTACGAATGAATTAGAATGGATTAAATTAGAATGAATCGTACGAATGAATTAGAATGGATCGTGCGAATGAATTAGAATATGGATCGTACGAAGGAATTAGAATGGATCGTACGAATGAATTTGAATGTATCCTTTCTACCTCATTCGTACGATCCATTCTAATTCATTCGCACGATCCATTCTAATTCATTCGTACGAGCCATTCTAATTCATTTGTACAATCCATTCTAATTCATTCGCACGATCCATTCTAATTCATTCGTAAGATTCATTCTAATTCAATCCATTCTAATTCATTCGTACGATCCATTGATACATTCGTGCGAATGAATTAGAATGGATCGTGCGAATGAATTAGAATGGATCGTATGAATGAATTAGAATGGATCGTGCGAATGAATTAGAATGGATCGTACGAATGAAATAGAATGGATTCGCACGAATGTATCCATTCTAATTCATTCGTACGATCCATTCTAATTCATTCGTATGATCTATTCTAATTCATTCGCATGATCCACTATAATTCATTCATACGATCCAATCTAATTCATTCGTACGATCCATTCTAATTCATTCGCACGAATGTATCAACTCTAATTCATTCATACGATCCATTCTAATTCATTCATACATGTACGAATGAATTAGAATGGATACATTCGTGCGAATGAATTAGAATGGATCGTATGAATGAATTAGATTGGATCGTATGCATGAATTAGAATGGATCGTGCGAATGAATTAGAATGGATCGTACGAATGGATTAGAATGGATCGAACTAATGAATTAGAATGGATCGTACGAATGAGTAAGAATGGATCGTACGAATGAATTAGAATGGATCGTACGAATGAATTAGAATGGATACATTCATGCGAATGAATTAGAATGGATCATATGAATGAATTAGAATGGATCGTTTGAGTGAATGCGAATGGATCGTGCGAATAAATTAGAATGAATTGTACGAATGAATTAGAATGGATCGTACGAATGAATTAGAATGGATACATTCGTGCGAATCCATTCTATTTCATTCGTACGATCCATTCTAATTCATTCGCACGATCCATTCTAATTCTTTCGTACGATCCATTCTAATTCATTCGTACGATCCATTCTAATTCATTCGTACGATCCATTCTAATTCATTCGCACCATCTATTCTAATTCATTCGTAAAATCCATACTAATTCATTCGCACGATCCATCCTAATTCATTCATACGATCCATTCTAATTCATTCGTACGATCCATTCTAATTCTTTCGCACGATCCATTCTAATTCATTCATACGATCCATTCTAATTTATTCGCACGATCCATTCTAATTCATTCATACGATCCATTCTAATTCATTCGTACGATCCATTCTAATTCATTCGCACGATCCATTCTAATTCATTCATACGATCCATTCTATTTCATTCGCACGATCCATTCTAATTCATTCGCACGATCCATTCTAATTCCTTCGTATGATCCATTCTAATTCATTCGTACGATTCATTCTAATTCAATCCATTCTAATTCATTCGTACGATCCATTCTTACTCATTCGTACGATCCATTCTAATTCATTCGCACGAATGAATCCATTCTAATTCATTCGTACGATCCATTCTAATTCATTCGCACGAATGAATCCATTCTAATTCATTCATAAGATCCATTCTAATTCATTCGTATAATCCATTCTATTTCATTCGTACGATCCATTCTAATTCATTCGTACGATCCATTCTAATTCATTCGCACAATCTATTCTAATTCATTCGTACGATCCATTCTAATTCATTCGTACGATCCATTCTAATTCATTCATACGATCCTTTCTAATTCCTTCGTACGATCCATTCTATTTCATTCGTATGACCCATTCTAATTCATAAGTACGATCCATTCTAATTCATTCAAACGATCCATTCTATTTCATTCGTACGATCCATTCTAATTCATTCGCACAATCTATTCTAATTCATTCGTACGAATGTATCCACTCTAATTCATTCGCACAATCCATTCTAATTCATTCACACTCATACGATCCATTCTAATTCATTCGCACGAATGTATCCGTTCTAATTCATTCGTACGATCCATTCTAATTCATTCGCACAATCTATTCTAATTCATTCGAACGATCCATTCTAAGTCATTCGTACGATCCATTCTAATTCATTCGTACGATCCATTCTAATTCATTTGCACGATCCATTCTATTTCATTCGTACGATCCATTCTAATTCATTCGCACGAATGTATCCATTCCAATTCATTCGTACGATCCATTCTAATTCATTCGCACAATCTATTCTAATTCATTCGTACGATCAATTCTAATTCATTCGCACGTATCCATTCTAATTCATTCATACGATCCATTCTATTTCATTCGTACGATCCATTCTTACTCATTCGTACGATCCATTCTAATTCATTCGTACGATCCATTCTAATTCATTCGTACAAATGAATTAGAATGGATCGTGCGAATGAATTAGAATGGATACATACAAATGAATTAGTATGGATCGTAGTAATGAATTAGAATGGATCCTACGAATGAATTAGAATAGATTGTGCGAATGAATTAGAATCGATCGTGCAAAAGAATTAGAATGGATTGTATGAATGAATTAGAATGGATCGTGCGAATGAATTAGAATGGATCGTACGAATGAAATAGAATGGATCATGCGAATGAATTAGAATGGATCGTACGAATGAATTAGAATGGATCGTACGAATGACTTAGAATGGATCGTTCGAATGAATTAGAATAGATTGTGCGAATGAATTAGAATGGATCGTACGAATGAATTAGAACCGATACATTCGTGCGAATGAATTAGAATGGATCGTATGAGTGTGAATGAATTAGAATGGATTGTGCGAATGAATTAGAATGGATCATGCTAATGAATTAGAATTGATCGTACGAATAAATTAGAATAGATTGTGCGAATGAATTCGAATGGATTGTACGAATGAATTGGAATGGATACATTCGTGGGAATGAATTAGAATGGATCGTATGAATTAGAATGGATCGTACGATTGAGTAAGAATGGATTGTACGAATGAACTAGAATAGATCGTACGAATGAATTAGAAAGGATACATTCGTGCGAATGAATTAGAATGGATCGTATGAATGAATTAGAATGGATCGTACAAATGAATTAGCATGGATTGAATTAGAATGAATCGTACGAATGAATTAGAATGAATCATACCGTACGAATGAATTAGAATGGATCATACGAAGGAATTAGAATGGATCGTACGAATGAATTAGCATGGATCGTACGAATGAATTAGAATGGATCGTACGAATGAATTAGAAAGGATACATTCGTGCGAATGAATTAGAATGGATCGTATGATTGTGAATGAATTAGAATGGATCGTGTGAATGAATTAGAATAGATCGTATTATTGAATTAGAATGGATCGTGCGAATGAATTAGAATGGATCGTACGAATGAGTAAGAATGGATCGTGCGAATGAATTAGAATGGATTGTACGAATGAATTAGAATGGATCGTACGAATGAATTAGAATGGATACATTCGTGCGAATCCATTCTATTTCATTCGTACGATCCATTCTAATTCATTTGCACGATCCATTCTAATTCATTTGTATGAATGAATTAGAATGGATCGTGCGAATGAATTAGAATGGATCGTACGAATGAATTAGAATGGATCGTATGAATGAATTAGAATGGATCGTGCGAATAAATTAGAATGGATCGTATGAATGAATTAGAAAGGATCGTGCGAATGAATTAGAATGGATCGTACAAATGAATTAGAATGGATCGTATGAATGAATTAGAATGGATCGTGCGAATGAATTAGAATGGATCGTACAAATGAATTAGAATAGATTGTATGAATGAATTAGAATGGATCGTGCGAATGAATTAGAATGGATCGTACGAATGAATTAGAATAGATCGTACGAATAAATTAGAATGGATCGTATATTAGAATGGATCGTGCGAATGAATTAGAATGGATCGTACGAATGAAATAGAATGGATTCGCACGAATGTATCCATTCTAATTCATTCGTACGATCCATTCAAATTCATTCGTACAATCCATTCTAATTCATTCGCACGATCCATTCGCATTCACTCAAACGATCCATTCTAATTCATTCATATGATCCATTCTAATTCATTCGCATGAATGTATCCATTCTAATTCATTCGTACGATCCATTCTAATTCATTCGTACGATCCATTCTTACTCATTCGTACGATCCATTCTAATTCATTCGTTCGATCCATTCTAATTCATTCGTACGATCCATTCTAATTCATTCGCACGATCCATTCTAATTCATGCATACGATCCAATCTAATTCATTCATACGATCCATTCTAATTCATTCGCACAAATGTATCCATTCTAATTCATTCGCACGATCCATTCTAATTCATTCATACAATCCATTCTAATTCTTTTGCACGAATGTATCCATTCTAACTCATTCGCACGATCCATTCTAATTCTACGATCCATTATTACTCATTCATATGATCCATTCTAATTCATTCGTACGATCCATTCTAATTCATTCGTACGATCCATTCTAATTCATTCGCACGAATGAATCCATTCTAATTCATTCGTATGATCCATTCTAATTCATTCGCATGAATGTATCCATTCTAATTCATTCATACGATCCATTCTAATTCAATCGTATGAGTGTGAATGAATTAGAATGGATTGTGCGAATGAATTAGAATGGATCGTATGAATGAATTAGAATGGATCGTACGAATGAATTAGAATGGATACATTCGTGCAAAAGAATTAGAATGGATTGTATGAATGAATTAGAATGGATCGTGCGAATGATTTAGAATGGATCGTGCGAATGAATTAGAATGGATACATTCATGCGAATGAATTAGAATGGATCATACGAATGAATTAGAATGGATTCATTCGTGCGAATGAATTAGAATGGATCATACGAATGTATTAGAATAGATCGTACGAATGAATTAGAATGGATCGTATGAATGAATTAGAATGGATCGTGCGAATGAATTAGAATGGATCGTATTAATGAATTTGAATGGATCGTACGAATGAATTAGAATGGAACGTATGAATGAATTAGAATGGATCGTAGAATAGATCGTATGAATGAATTAGATTGGATCGTACGAATGAGTAAGAATGGATCATACGAATGAATTAGAATGGATCGTACGAATGAATTAAAATGGATACATTTCGTACGATCCATTCTAATTCATTCGTACGATCTATTCTAATTCATTCATGCAATCCATTCTAATTCATTCGTACGAAGGAATTAGAAAGGATCGTATGAATGAATTAGAATGGATCGTACGAATGAAATTGAATGGATCCATTCTTACTCATTCGTACGATTCATTCTAATTCAATCCATACTAATTCATTCGCATGATCCATTCTAATTCATTCGTACGATCGATTCTAATTCATTCATACGATCCATTCTAATTCATTCGCACGAATGTATCCATTCTAATTCATTCGTACGATCCATTCTAATTCATTCGCACAATCTATTCTAATTCATTCATACGATCCATTCAAATTTATTCGCATGATCCATTCTAATTCATTCATACGATCCATTCTAATTCATTCATATGATCCATTCTAATTCATTTGCACGATCCATTCTTACTCATTCGTACGATCCATTCTAATTCATTCGCGTGAATGGATCGTGCGAATGAATTAGAATGGATTGTACGAATGAATTAGAATGGATCGTACGAATGAATTAGAATGGATACATTCGTGCAAATCCATTCTATTTCATTCGTACGATCCATTCTAATTCATTCGCACGATCCATTCTAATTCATTCGTACGATCCATTCTAATTCATTCGTACGATCCATTCTAATTCATTCGCACAATCTATTCTAATTCATTCGCACGATCCATTTTAATTCATTCGCACGATCCATTCTAATTCATTCATACGATCCATTTTATTTCATTCGTACGATCCACTCTTACTCATTCGTACGATCCCTTCTAATTCATTTGCACGAAGTAATCCAATCTAATTCATTCGTACTATCCATTCTAATTCATTCGTACGATCCATTCTAATTCCTTCGTACGATCCATTCTAATTCATTCGTACGATCCATTCTAATTCCTTCGTATGATCCATTCCAATTCATTCGTACAGTATGATTCATTCTAATTCATTCGTACGATTCATTCTAATTCAATCCATTCTAATTCATTCGTACGATCCATTCTAATTCATTCGTACGATTCATTCTAATTCAATCCATTCTAATTCATTCGTACGATCCATTCTTACTCATTCGTACGATCCATTCAAATTCATTCGTACAAATGAATTAGAATGGATTGTACGAATGAATTAGAATTAGAATGGACCATACGAATGAATTAGATTGGATCGTACGAATGAATTAGAATGGATCGTGTGAATGAATTAGAATGGATCGTACGAATGAATTAGAATGGATCGTATGAATGAATTAGAAAGGATCGTGCGAATGAATTAGAATGGATCGTGCGAATGAATTAGAATGGATCGTACGAATAAATTAGAATGGATCGTATGAATGAATTAAAATGGATCATACCAAAGAATTAAAATGGATCGTACGAATGAATTAGAATGGATCATACGAATGAATTGGAATGGATTCATTCGTGCGAATAAATTAGAATGGATCGTACGAATGAGTAAGAATGGATCGTACGAATGAATTAAAATGGGTCGTACGAATGAATTAGAATGGATCATACGAATGAGTAAGAATGGATCGTACGAATGAGTAAGAATGGATCGTACGAATGAAATAGAATGGATCGTATGAATGAATTAGAATGGATCGTGCAAATGAATTAGAATGGATTGTACGAATGAATTAGAATGGATCGTACGAATGAATTAGAATGGATACATTCGTGCGAATCCATTCTATTTCATTCGTACGATCCATTCTAATTCATTCGCACGATCCATTCTAATTCATTCATACGATCCATTCTAATTCATTCGTACGATCCATTCTAATTCATTCGTACGATCCATTCTAATTCATTCGCACAATCTATTCTAATTCATTCGTACGATCCATTCTAATTCCTTCGCACGATCCATTCTAATTCATTCGCACAATCTATTCTAATTCATTCGTACGATCCATTCTAATTCATTCGCACGATCCATTCTAATTCATTCATACGATCCATTCTATTTCATTCGTACGATCCATTCAAATTCATTCGTACGATCCATTCTAATTCATTCGTACGATTCATTCTAATTCAATCCATTCTAATTCATTCGTACGATCCATTCTTTCCCATTCGTACGATCCATTCTAATTCATTCGCACGAATGAATCCATTCTAATTCATTCGTATGATCCATTCTAATTCATTCGTATGATCCATTCTAATTCATTCGCATGAATGAATCCATTCTAATTCATTCGTACGATCCATTCTAATTCATTCATATGATCCATTATAATTCATTCGTATGATCCATTCTAATTCATTCGCACGAATGTATCCATTCTAATTCATTCATACGATCCATTCTAATTCATTCGTGCGAATCCATTCTATTTCATTCGTACGATCCATTCTAATTCAATCGCATGATCCATTCTAATTCATTCATACGATCCATTCTAATTCATTCGTACGATCCATTCTAATTCATTCGTACGATCCATATTCTAATTCATTCGCACGATCCATTCTAATTTGAACCATTCTAATTCATTCGTACGATCCATTCTTATTTATTCGTACGATCCATTCTAATTCATTCGTATGATTCATTCTAATTCAATCCATTTTAATTCATTCGTACGATCCATTCTTACTCATTCGTACGATCCATTCTAATTCATTCGCACGAATGAATCCATTCTAATTCATTCGTATGATCCATTCTAATTCATTAGCATGAATGTATCCATTCTAATTCATTCGTACGATCCATTCTATCTCATTCGTATAATCCATTCTATCTCATTCGCACAATCTATTCTAATTCATTCATACGTTCCATTCTAATTTACTCGCACGATCCATTCTAGTTCATTCATACGATCCATTCTAATTCATTCATACGATCCATTCTAATTCATTCGTACGATCCATTCTAATTCATTCGTACGATCCATTCTAATTCATTCGTACGATCCATTCTAATTCATTAATACGATCCAATCTAATTCATTCATACGATCCATTCTAATCATTCGTACGATCCATTCTAATTCATTCGCACGATCCATTCTAATTCATTCGCACGATCATTTATAATTCATTCATACGATCCAATCTAATTCATTCGTACGATCCATTATAGTTCATTCGCACGATCCATTTTAATTCATTCGTACGATCCAATCTAATTCATTCGTACGATCCATTCTAATTCTAATTCATTCGTACAATCCATTCTAATTCATTTGTACGAATGAATTAGAATGGATCGTACGAATGAGTAAGAATGGATCGTACGAATGAATTAGAATGGATTGAATTAGAATGAATCGTACGAATGAATTAGAATGGATTGTACGAATGAATTAGAATGGATTGTACGAATGAATTAGAATGGATTGAATTAGAATGAATCGTACGAATGAATTAGAATGAATCATACCATACGAATGAATTAGAATGGATCATACGAAGGAATTAGAATGGATCGTACGAATGAATTAGAATGGATCGTACGAATGAATTAGAATGGATCATACGAATGAATTAGAATGGATCGTACGAAGGAATAAGAATGGATAGTACGAATGAATTAGAATGGATACCTTAGTGCAAATGAATTAGAATGGATCGTACGAATGAGTAAGAATGGATCGTACGAATGAAATAGAATGGATCGTATGAATGAATTAGAATGGATCGTGCGAATGAATTAGAATGGATCGTACGAATGAATTAGAATAGATTGTGCGAATGAATTAGAATGGATCGTACGAATGAATTAGAATGGATCGTACGAATGAATTAGAATGGATCGTGCGAATGAATTAGAATGGATCGTACGAATGAAATAGAATGGATTTGCACGAATGTATCCATTCTAATTCATTCGTACGATCCATTCTAATTCATTCGTACAATCCATTCTAATTCGTTCGCACGATCCATTCGCGCGAATGAACTAGAATGGATCGTACGAATGAGTAAGAATGGATCGTGCGAATGAATTAGAATGGATCATATGAATGAATTAGAATGGATCGTATGAATGAATTAGAATGGATCGTGCGAATAAATTTGAATGGATCGTATGAAAGAATTAGAATAGATTGTGCGAATGAATTAGAATGGATCGTACGAATGAATTAGAATGGATACATTCGTGCGAATGAATTAGAATGGATACATTCGTGCGAATGAATTAGAATGGATCGTATGAATGAATTAGAATTGATCGTACGAATGAATTAGAATGGATCATGCGAATGAATTAGAATGGATTGAATTAGAATGAATCGTACGAATGAGTAAGAATGGATCCATTCTATTTCATTCGTACGATCCATTCTAATTCATTCATACGATCCTTTCTAATTCCTTCGTACGAATGAATTAGAATGGATTGCATGAATGAATTAGAATAGATCGTACAAATGAATTAGAATGGATCGTATGAAATGTATCCATTCTAATTCATTCGTACGATCCATTCTAATTCATTCGTATGATCCATTCTTACTCATTCGTACGATCCAATCTAATTCATTCATACGATCCATTCTACGATCCATTCTAATTCATTCGTACGTTCCATTCTAATTCATTCATACGATCCATTCAAATTCGTTAATACGATCCATTCTAATTCATTCGCACGATCCATTCTAATTCATTCATACGATCCATTCTAATTCATTCGTACGATCCATTCTAATTCATTCGTACGATCCATTCTAATTCATTCGCACGAATGAATCCATTCTAATTCATTCGTATGATCCATTCTAATTCATTCGCATGAATGTATCCATTCTAATTCATTCGCACGATCTATTCTAATTCATTCGCACGATCCATTCTAATTCATTCATACAATCCATTCTAATTCTTTTGCACGAATGTATCCATTCTAATTCATTCGTACGATCCATTCTAATTCATTCGTACGATCCATTCTAATTCATTCGCACAATCCATTCTAATTCATTCACACTCATACGATCCATTCTAATTCATTCGCACGAATGTATCCATTCTAATTCATTCGTGCGATCCATTCTAATTCATTCGCACAATCTATTCTAATTCATTCGAACGATCCATTCTAAGTCATTCGTACGATCCATTCTAATTCATTCGTACGATCCATTCTAATTCATTCGCACGATCCATTCTATTTCATTCGTACGATCCATTCTAATTCATTCGCACGATCCATTCTAATTCATTCATACAATCCATTCTAATTCTTTTGCACGATCGATTCTAATTCATTCGCACAATCTATTGTAATTCATTCGTAGGATCCATTCTAATTCATTACTATGATCCATTCTAATTCATTCGTATGTATCCATTCTAATTCATTCGCACGATCCATTCTAATTCATTTGTACGAATGAATTAGAATGGATCGTACGAATGAATTAGAACGGATCGTACGAATGAGTAAGAATGGATCGTACGAATGAAATAGAATGGATCGTATGAATGAATTAGAATGGATACGTGCGAATGAATTAGAATTGATCGTACGAATGAATTAGAATAGATTGTGCGAATGAATTAGAATGGATTGTACGAATGAATTGGAATGGATACATTCGTGCGAATGAATTAGAATGGATCGTACGAATGAAATAGAATGAATCATGCGAATGAATTAGAATGGATCGTACGAATGAATTAGAATGGATCGTACGAATGAATTAGAATAGATTATGCGAATGAATTAGAATGGATCGCACGAATGAATTAGAACGGATACATTCGTGCGAATGAATTAGAATGGATCGTATGAGTGTGAATGAATTAGAATGGATTGTGCGAATGAATTAGAGTGGATACATTCGTACGAATGAATTAGAATAGATTGTGCGAATGAATTAGAATGGATCGTACGAATGAAATAGAATGGATCGTTTGAATGAATTAGAATGGATCGTACTTATGAATTAGAATGGGTGATACGAATGAAATAGAATGGATCGTACGAAGGAATTAGAAAGGATCGTATGAATGAATTAGAATGGATTGTACGAATGAATTAGAATGGATCGTACGAATGAATTAGAATAGATTATGCGAATGAATTAGAATGGGTCGTACGAATGAATTAGAATGGATCGTACTAATGAATTAGAATGGATTGTACGAATGAATTAGAATGGATCGTACGAATGAATTAGAATGGATTCATTCGTGCGTATGAATTAGAATGGATCGTACGAATGAATTAGAATGGATTCATTCGTGCGAATGAATTAGAATGGATCGTACGAATGAGTAAGAATGGATCGTATGATTGAATTAGAATGGATTGAATTAGAATAAATCGTACGAATGAATTAGAATGGATCATACGAAGGAATTAGAATGGATCGTACGAATGAATTAGAATGGATCGTGCGAATGAAATAGAATGGAATGTATGAATGAATTAGAATGGATCGTGCGAATGAATTAGAATGGATCGTACGAATGAATTAGAATGGATCGTATGAATGAATTAGAATGGATCGTGCGAATAAATTAGAATGGATCGTATGCATGAATTAGAATGGATCGTGCGAATGAATTAGACTGGATCGTACGAATGAATTAGAATGGATCGTATGAATGAATTTGAATGGATCGTGCGAATGAATTAGAATGGATCGTACGAATGAATTAGAATAGATTGTGCGAATGAATTAGAATGGATCATACGAATGAATTAGAATGGATCGTACGAATGAATAAGAATGGATCGTATGAATGAATTAGAATGGATCATGCGAATGAATTAGAATGGATCGTACGAATGAAATAGAATGGATTCGCACGAATGTATCCATTCTAATTCATTCGTACGATCCATTCTAATTCATTCGTACAATCCATTCTAATTCATTCGCACGATCCATTCGCATTCACTCAAACGATCCATTCTAATTCATTCATATGATCCATTCTAATTCATTCGCACGAATGTATCCATTCTAATTCATTCGTACAATCCATTATAAATCATTCGTACGATCCATTCTTACTCATTCGTACGATCCATTCTAATTCATTCGTTCGATCCATTCTAATTCATTCGTACGATCCATTCTAATTCATTCGCACGATCCATTCTAATTCATGCATACGATCCAATCTAATTCATTCATACGATCTATTCTAATTCATTCGCACGAATGTATCCATTCTAATTCATTCGTACATGTATGAATGAATTAGAATGGATCGTACGAATGAATTAGAGTTGATACATTCATGCGAATGAATTAGAATGGATCGTACGAATGAATTAGATTGGATCGTATGAATGAATTATAATGGATCATGCGAATGAATTAGAATAGATCATACGAATGAATTAGAATGGATCGTACGAATGAATTAGAATGGATACATTTGTGCGAATCCATTCTATTTCATTCGTACGATCCATTCTAACTCATTCGCACGATCCATTCTAATTCATTCATACGATCCATTCTAATTCATTCGCACGATCCATTCTAATTCATTCATACTATCCATTCTAATTCATTCGCACGAATGTATCAATGGATCGTACGAATGAATTAGAATGGATTGAATTAGAATGAATCGTACGAATGAATTAGAATGGATCGTGCGAATGAATTAGAATGAATTGTACGAATGAATTAGAATGGATCGTACGAATGAATTAGAATGGATCGTGCGAATGAATTAGAATGGATCGTACAAATGAATTAGAAAGGATACATTCGAATTTATTCGTACGATATATTCTAATTCATTCGCACAATCTATTCTAATTCATTCGTACGATCCATTCTAATTAGAATGGATACATTCGTGCGAATGAATTAGAATGGATCGTATGAATGAATTAGAATCGATCGTACGAATGAATTAGAATGGATCATGCGAATGAATTAGAATGGATCGTGCGAGTAAATTAGAATGGATCGTATGAATGAATTAGAATGGATCGTATGAATGAAATAGAATGGATCGTACGAATGAATTAGAATGGATCGTGTGAATGAATTAGAATGGATCGTAGGAATGAGTAAGAATGGATCGTATGAATGAAATAGAATGGATCGTATGAATAAATTAGAATGGATCGTGCGAATGAATTAGAATGGATCATACGAATGAATTAGACTGGATCGTACGAATGAATTAGAATGGATCGTACGAATGAATTAGAATGGATCGTACGAATGAATTAGAATGGATACATTCGTGCGAATGAATTAGAATGGATCATACGAATGAATTAGAGTTGATACATTCGTGTGAATGAATTAAAATGGATAATACGAATGAGTAAGAATGGATCGTAGAATTAGAATGGATCGTATGAATGAATTAGAATGGATACATACAAATGAATAAGAATGGATCGTATGAATGAATTAGAATGGATCGTGCGAATGAATTAGAATGAATCGTACGAATGAATTAGAATGGATCGTACGAATGAATTAGAATGGATCGTACGAATGAATTAGAATGGATCGTACGAATGAATTAGAATAGATCGTACGAATGAATTAGAATAGATCGTACGAAGGAATTAGAATGGATCGTACGAAGGAATTAGAATGGATAGTACGAATGAAGTAGAATGGATCGTGCGAATGAATTAGAATGGATCGTACGAATGAGTAAGAATGGATCGTACGAATGAATTAGAATGGATCGTATGAATGAAATAGAATGGATACATTCGTGCGAATGAATTAGAATGGATCATATGAATGAATTAGAATGGATCGTTTGAGTGAATGCGAATGGATCGTGCGAATGAATTAGAATGGATTGTACGAATGAATTAGAATGGATCGTACGAATGAATTAGAATGGATACATTCGTGCGAATCCATTCTATTTCATTCGTACGATCCATTCTAATTCATTCGCACGATCCATTCTAATTCATTCATACGATCCATTCTAATTCATTTGTACGATCCATTCTAATTGATTCGTACGATCCATTCTAATTCATTCGCACAATCTATTCTAATTCATTCGTACGATCCATTCTAATTCATTCGCACGATCTATTCTAATTCATTCATACGATCCATTCTAATTCATTAATACGATCCAATCTAATTCATTCATACGATCCATTCTAATTCATTCGTACGATCCATTCTAATTCATTCGCACGATCCATTCTAATTCATTCGCACGAATGTATCCATTCTAATTCATTTGTACAATCCATTCTAATTCATTCGTACGATCCATTCTAATTCATTCGTACGATCCATTCTAATTCATTCGCACGATCCATTCTAATTCATTCGCATGATCCATTCTAATTCATTCGTACGATCGATTCTAATTCATTCATACGATCCATTCTAATTCATTCGCACGAATGTATCCATTCTTATTCATTCGTACGATCCATTCTAATTCATTCGCACAATCTATTCTAATTCATTCATACGATCCATTCTAATTTATTCGCACGATCCATTCTAATTCCTTCGTATGATCCATTCTAATTCATTCGTACGGTATGATTCATTCTAATTCATTCGTAAGATTCATTCTAATTCAATCCATTCTAATTCATTCGTACGATCCATTCTAATTCATTCGTACGATCCATTCTAATTCATTCGTACGATTCATTCTAATTCAATCCATTCTAATTCATTCGTACGATCCATTCTTACTCATTCGTACGATCCATTCTAATTCATTTGCACGAATAAATCCATTCTAATTCATTCGTAAGATCCATTCTAATTCATTCATACATGTACGAATGAATTAGAATGGATACATTCGTGCGAATGAATTATAATGGATCGTATGAATGAATTAGATTGGATCGTATGCATGAATTAGAATGGATCGTGCGAATGAATTAGAATGGATCGTACGAATGAGTAAGAATGGATCGTACGAATGAATTAGAATGGATCGTACGAATGAATTGGAATGGATACATTTGTGCGAATGAATTAGAATGGATCATATGAATGAATTAGAATGGATCGTTTGAGTGAATACGAATGGATCTTGCGAATTAATTAGAATGGATTGTACGAATGAATTAGAATGGATCGTACGAATGAATTAGAATGGATACATTCGTGCGAATCCATTCTATTTCATTCGTACGATCCATTCTAATTCATTCGCACGATCCATTCTAATTCATTCGTACGATCCATTCTAATTCATTCGTACGATCCATTCTAATTCATTCGCACAATCTATTCTAATTCATTCGTACGATCCATACTAATTCATTCGCACGATCCATTCTAATTCATTCATACGATCCATTCTATTTCATTCGTACGATCCATACTTACTCATTCATACGATCCATTCTAATTCATTTGCACGAAGGTATCCATTCTAATTCATTCGTACTATCCATTCTAATTCCTTCGTACGATCCATTCTAATTCCTTCGTACGATCCATTCTAATTCATTCGTACGATCCATTCTAATTCATTCGTACGATCCATTCTAATTCCTTCGTATGATCCATTCTAATTCATTCGTACGGTATGATTCATTCTAATTCATTCGTACGATTCATTCTAATTCAATCCATTCTTATTCATTCATACGATCCATTCTATTTCATTCGTACAATCCATTCTAATTCTTTCGCATGATCCATTCGCATTCACTCAAACGATCCATTCTAATTCATTCATACGATCCATTCTATTTCATTTGCACGAAGGTATCCATTCTAATTCATTCGTACTATCCATTCTAATTCCTTCGTACGATCCATTCTAATTCATTCGCACGATCCATTCTAATTCATTCGTACGATCCATTCTAATTCATTCGTACGATCTATACTAATTCATTCGCACGATCCATTCTAATTCACTAATACGATTCAATCTAATTCATTCGCACGAATATATCCTTTCTAATTCATTCGTACGATCCAAATTCATTTATCCGTACGATCTATTCTATTTCATTCATATGATCCATTCGTATCGTACGATCCATTCTAATTCAATCCATTCTAATTCATTCGTACGATCCATTCTAATTCATTCGTACGATTCATTCTAATTCAATCTATTCTAATTCATTCGTACGATCCATTCTATTTCATTCATACGATCCATTCTTACTCATTCGTACTATCCATTCGTATCCATTCTAATTCATTCGTATGATCTATTCTAATTCATTCGTACGATCCATTCTAATTCCTTCGTACGATCCATTCTAATTCATTCGTACGATCCATTCTAATTCATTCGCACGATCCATTCTAATTCATTCTTACGATCCATTCTATTTCATTCATACGATCCATTCTAATTCATTCATACGATTTATTCTAATTCTTTCGTACGAATGTATCCATTCTAATTCATTCGTACGATCCATTCTAATTCATTCGCACGATCCATTCTAATTCATTCATATAATCCATTCTAATTCTTTTGCACGAATGTATCCATTCTAATTCATTCATTCGATCCATTCTAATTCATTCGTACGATCCATTCTAATTCATTCGCACGATCCATTCTAATTCATGCATACGATCCAATCTAATTCATTCATACGATCCATTCTAATTCAATCGCACGAATGTATCCATTCTAATTCATTCGTATGATCCATTCTAATTCATTCGTACGATCTATTCTAATTCATTCATACGATCCATTCTAATTTATTCACACGATCCATTCTAATTCCTTCGTATGATCCATTCTAATTCATTCGTACGGTATGATTCATTCTAATTCATTCGTACGATTCATTCTAATTCAATCCATTCTAATTCATTCGTACGATCTATTCTAATTCATTCGTACGATTCATTCTAATTCATTCGTACGATTCATTCTAATTCAATCCATTCTAATTCATTCGTACGATCCATTCTTACTCATTCGTACGATCCATTCTAATTCATTCGCACGAATGAATCTATTCTAATTCATTCGTATGATCCATTCTAATTCATTCGCATGAATTATCCATTCTAAGTCATTCGTACGATCCATTCTATCTCATTCGTACAATCCATTCTATTTCATTCGTACGATCCATTCTAATTCATTCGCACGATCCATTCTAATTCATTCACATGATCCATTCTAATTCATTCGTCCGATCGATTCTAATTCATTCATACGATCCATTCTAATTCATTCGCACGAATGTATCCATTCTAAATGAATTAGAATGGATCGTACGAATGAGTAAGAATGGATCGTGCGAATGAATTAGAATGGATCATATGAATGAATTAGAATGGATCGTATGAATGAATTAGAATGGATCGTGCGAATAAATTAGAATGGATCGTATGAATGAATTAGAATCGATCGTACGAATGAATTAGAATGGATCATGCGAATGAATTAGAATGGATCGTGCGAATGAATTAGAATGGATCGTACGAATGAAATAGAATGGGTTGTACGAATGAGATAGAATGGATCGTACGAATGAATTAGAATGGATACATTCATGCGAATGAATTAGAATGGATCATACGAATGAATTAGAATGGATTCATTCGTGCGAATGAATTAGAATGGATCGTACGAATGAGTAAGAATGGATCGTACGAATGAATTAGAATGGATTGAATTAGAATGAATCGTACGAATGAATTAGAATGGATCGTACGAATGAATTAGAATGGATCGTACGAAGGAATTAGAATGGATCGTACGAAGGAATTGGAATGGATAGTACGAATGAATTAGAATGGATAGAACGAATGAATTAGAATGGATCGTGCGAATGAAGTAAAATGGATCGTATGAATGAAATAGAATGGATCGTATGAATTAGAATGGATCGTACGAATGAAATAGAATGGATCGTACGAATGAATTAGAATAGATTGTGCGAATGGATTAGAATGGATCATACGATTGAGTAAGAATGGATTGTACGAATGAAATAGAATAGATCGTACGAATGAATTAGAATGGATCTTGCTAATGAATTAGAATTGATCGTACGAATGAATTAGAATAGATTGTGCGAATGAATTAGAATGGATCGTACGAATGAATTGGAATGGATACATTCGTGCGAATGAATTAGAATGGATCGTATGAATTAGAATGGATATTACGCTTGAGTAAGAATGGGTTGTACGAATGAAATAGAATAGATCATACGAATGAATTAGAATGGATAATGCTAATGAATTAGAATTGATCGTACGAATGAGTAAGAATGGATCGTACGAATGAAATAGAATGGATCGTATGAATGAATTAGAATGGATCGTACGAATGAATTAGAATGGGTCGTACGAATGAATTAGAATGGATACACGATCCAGATCCATTCTAATTCATTCGCACAATCTATTCTAATTCATTCGTAGGATCGTGCGAATGAATTAGAATGGATCGTGCGAATGAGTTAGAATGGATCGTACGAATGAATTAGAATGGATACATTCGTGCGAATCCATTCTATTTCATTCGTACGATCCATTCTAATTCATTCGCACGATCCATTCTAACTCATTAGTATGAATGAATTAGAATGGATCGTGCGAATGAATTAGAATGGATCGTACGAATGAATTAGAATGGATCGTATGAATGAATTAGAATGGATCGTGCGAATAAATTAGAATAGATCGTATGAATGAATTAGAATGGATCGCACGAATTAGAATGGATCGTACGAATGAAATAGAATGGATTGTATGAATGAATTAGAATAGATTGTGCGAATGGATTAGATTGGATCATACGATTGAGTAAGAATGGATTGTACGAATTAAATAGAATAGATCGTACGAATGAATTAGAATGGATCATGCGAATCCATTCTATTTCATTCGTACGATCCATTCTAATTCATTACTACGATCCATTCTAATTCATTCGTACGATCCATTCTAATTCATTCGTACGATCCATTCTAATTCATTCGCACGATCCATTCTAATTCATTCATACGATCCATTCTAATTCATTCATACGATCCATTCTAATTCATTCGTACGATCCATTCTAATTCATTCGTACGATTCATTCTAATTCAATCCATTCTAATTCATTCGTACGATCCATTCTAATTCCTTCGTATCCATTCTAATTAGAATGGATCGTACGAATGAATTAGAATGGATCGTACGAATGAATTGGAATGGATACATTCGTGCGAATGAATTAGAATGGATCGTATCAATGAATTAGATTGGATCGTATTAATGAATTAGAATGGATCGTGCGAATGAATTAGAATGGATCGTACGAATGAATTAGAATGGATAGATTCGTGCGAATGAATTTGAATGGATCATACGAAGGAATTAGAATGGATCGTACGAATGAACTAGAATGGATCGTACGAATGAATTAGAATGGATCGTACGAAGGAATTAGAATGGATCGTACGAAGGAATTAGAATGGATAGTACGAATGAATTAGAATGGATACCTTCGTGCAAATGAATTAGAATGGATCGTACGATTGAGTAAGAATGGATCATACGAATGAAATAGAATGGATCGTATGAATGAATTAGAATGGATCGTGCGAATGAATTAGAATGGATCATGCGAATGAATTAGAATGTATCGTGCGAATGAATTAGAATGGATCGTACGAATGAATTAGAATGGATCGTACGAATGAATTAGAATGGATTGAATTAGAATGGATCGTACGATAAGAATGGATCGTACGAAGGAATTAGAATGGATCGTATGAAGGAATTAGAATGGATAGTACGAATGAATTAGAATGGATACCTTCGTGCAAATGAATTAGAATGGATCGTACGAATGAGTAAGAATGGATCGTACGAATGAATTAGAATGGATCGTACGAATGAATTAGAATGGATAGATTCATGCGAATCCATTCTATTTCATTCGTACGATCCATTCTAATTCATTCGCACGATCCATTCTAATTCATTTATACGATCCATTCTTATCGTACGATCCATTCTAATTCAATCCATTCTAATTCATTCGTACGATCCATTCTAATTCATTCGTACGATCCATTCTAATTCCTTCGTACGATCCATTCTAATTCCTTCGTACGATCCATTCTTATCGTACGATCCATTCTAATTCAATCCATTCTAATTCATTCGTACGATCCATTCTAATTCATTCGTACGATTCATTCTAATTCAATCCATTCTAATTCATTCGTACGATCCATTCCAATTCATTCGTACAATCTATTCTAATTCATTCGTATGATCCATTCTAATTCAATCCATTCTAATTCATTCGTACGATCCATTCTAATTCATTCGTACGATCCATTCTTACTCATTCGTACGATCCATTCTAATTCATTCGTACGATCCATTCTAATTCATTCGTACGATCCATTCTAATTCATTCGCACAATCTATTCTAATTCATTCGTACGATCCATTCTAATTCATTCGCACGATCCATTCTAATTCATTCATACGATCCATTCGATTTCATTCGTACGATCCATTCTAATTCTTTTGCACGAATGTATCGAACGAATGAATTAGAATGGATCGTACGAATGAATTAGAATGGATCGAACGAATGAATTAGAATGGATTCGCACGAATGTATCCATTCTAATTCATTCGTACGATCCATTCTAATTCATTCGTATAGTCCATTCTAATTCATTCGCACGATCCATTCGCATTCACTCAAACGATCCATTCTAATTCATTCATATGATCCATTCTAATTCATTCGTACGATCCATTCTAATTCATTCGTACGATCCATTCAAATTCATTCGCACAATCTATTCTAATTCATTCGTACGATCCATTAGAATGGATCGTACAAATGAGTAAGAATGGATCGTGCGAATGAATTAGAATGGATCATATGAATGAATTAGAATGGATCGTATGAATAAATTAGAAAGGATCGTGCGAATAAATTAGAATGGATCGTACGAATGAATTAGAATGGATCGTACGAATGAATTAGAATGGATCGTACGAATGAATTAGAATGGATTCATTCGGGCGAATGAATTAGAATGGATCGTACGAATTAGTAAGAATGGATCGTACGAATGGATTAGAATGGATTGAATTAGAATGAATCGTACGAATGAATTAGAATGGATCGTACGAATGAATTAGAATGGATCGTACAAATGAATTAGAATGGATTGAATTAGAATGAATCGTACGAATGAATTAGAATGAATCATACCGTACGAATGAATTAGAATGGATCATACGAAGGAATTAGAATAGATCGTGCGAATAAATTAGAATGGATCATATGAATGAATTAGAATAGATTGTGCGAATGGATTAGAATGGATCATATGATTGAGTAAGAATGGATTGTACGAATGAAATAGAATAGATCGTACGAATGAATTAGAATGGATCATGCGAATAAATTAGAATGGATCGTATGAATGAATTAGAATCGATCGTACGAATGAATTAGAATGGATCATGCGAATGAATTAGAATGGATTGAATTAGAATGAATCGTACGAATGAGTAGGAATGGATCCATTCTATTTCATTCGTACGATCCATTCTAATTCATTCATACGATCCTTTCTAATTCCTTCGTACGAATTAATTAGACTGGATTGCATGACTGAATTAGAATAGATCGTACGAATGAATTAGAATGGATCGTACGAAATGTATCCATTCTACTTCATTCGTACGATCCATTCTAATTCATTCGTATGATCCATTCTTACTCATTCGTACGATCCAATCTAATTCATTCATACGATCCATTCTACGATCCATTCTAATTCATTCGTACGTTCCATTCTAATTCATTCGTACGATCCATTCAAATTCATTAATACGATCCATTCTAATTCATTCGCCCGATCCATTCTAATTCATTCATACGATCCATTCTAATTCATTCGTACGATCCATTCTAATTCATTCGTACGATCCATTCTAATTCATTCGCACGAATGAATCCATTCTAATTCATTCGTATGATCCATTCTAATTCATTCGCATGAATGCATCCATTCTAATTCATTCGCACGATCCATTCTAATTCATTCATACAATCTATTCTACTTCTTTTGCACGAATGTATCAATTCTAATTCATTCGTACGATCCATTCTAATTCATTCGTACGATCCATTCTAATTCATTCGCACAATCCATTCTAATTCATTCACACTCATACGATCCATTCTAATTCATTCGCACGAATGTATCTGTTCTTATTCATTCGTACGATCCATTCTAATTCATTCGCACAATCTATTCTAATTCATTCGAACGATCCATTCTAAGTCATTCGTACGATCCATTCTAACTCATTCGCACGATCCATTCGCATTCACTCAAACGATCCATTCTAATTCATTCATATGATCCATTCTAATTTATTCGCACGAATGTATCCATTCTAATTCATTCGTACGATCCATTCTAATTCATTCGTACGATCCATTCTTAGTCATTCGTACGATCCATTCTAATTCATTCGCACGATCCATTCTAATTCATTCATACAATCCATTCTACTTCTTTTGCACGAATGTATCCATTCTAATTCATTCGTATGATCCATTCTAATTCATTCGTACGATCCATTCTAATTCATTCGCACAATCCATTCTAATTCATTCACACTCA
Organism: Chamaelirium japonicum; assembly: GCA_947650365.1. Taxonomy (NCBI): domain Eukaryota; kingdom Viridiplantae; phylum Streptophyta; class Magnoliopsida; order Liliales; family Melanthiaceae; genus Chamaelirium; species Chamaelirium japonicum. Next base: position 126,657 of record CANTAL010000004.1, read on the forward strand.
TACGATCCATTCTAATTCATTCGCACGAATGTATCCGTTCTAATTCATTCGTACGATCCAATCTAATTCATTCGCACAATCTATTCTAATTCATTCGAACGAACCATTCTAAGTCATTCGTACGATCCATTCTAATTCATTCGCACGATCCATTCTAATTCATTCATACGATCCATTCTATTTCATTCCTATGACCCATTCTAATTCATAAGTACGATCCATTCTAATTCATTCAAACGATCCATTCTATTTCATTCGTACGATCCATTCTAATTCATTCGCACAATCTATTCTAATTCATTCGTACGAATGTATCCACTCTAATTCATTCGCACAATCCATTCTAATTCATTCACACTCATACGATCCATTCTAATTTATTCGCACGAATGTATCCGTTCTAACTCATTCGTACGATCCATTCTAATTCATTCGCACAATCTATTCTAATTCATTCGAACGATCCATTCTACGAATGAATTAGAATGAATCATACCGTACGAATGAAATAGAATGGATCATACGAAGGAATTAGAATGGATCGTACGAATGAATTAGAATGGATCGTACGAATGAATTAGAATGGATCGTACGAATGAATTAGAATGGATTGCATTAGAATGAATCGTACGAATGAATTAGAATGAATCATACCGTACGAATGAATTAGAATGGATCATACGAAGGAATTAGAATGGATCGTGCGAATAAATTAGAATGGATCGTACGAATGAAATAGAATGGATCGTTTGAGTGAATTAGAATAGATTGTGCGAATGAATTAGACTGGATCGTACGAATGAATTAGAATGGATCGTATGAATGAATTAGAAACGATCATGCGAATGAATTAGAATGGATCGTACGAATGAATTAGAATAGATTGTGCGAATGAATTAGAATGGATCGTGCGAAGGAATTAGAATGGATCGTACGAAGGAATTAGAATGGATCGTACGAAGGAATTAGAATGGATAGTACGAATGAATTAGAATGGATACCTTCGTGCAAATGAATTAGAATGGATCGTACGAATGAGTAAGAATGGATCGTACGAATGAAATAGAATGGATCGTATGAATGAATTAGAATGGATCGTGCGAATGAATTAGAATGGATCGTACGAATGAATTAGAATGGATAGTACGAATGAATTAGAATGGATACCTTCGTGCAAATGAATTAGAATGGATCGTACGAATGAGTAAGAATGGATCGTACGAATGAAATAGAATGGATCGTATGAATGAATTAGAATGGATCGTGCGAATGAATTAGAATGGATCGTACGAATAAATTAGAATAGATTGTGCGAATGAATTAGAATGGATCGTACGAATGAATTCGATTGGATCGTACGAATGAATTAGAATGGATCGTGCGAATGAATTAGAATGGATCGTAGGAATGAATTAGAATGGATCGTACGAAGGAATTAGAATGGATCGTACGAATGAATTAGAAAGGATACATTCGAATTCATTCGTACGATCCATTCTAATTCCTTTGTACGATCCATATTCTAATTCATTCGCACGATCCATTCTAATTCATTCATACGATCCATTCTAATTCATTCGTACGATCCATTCTAATTCATTCCCACAATCTATTCTAATTCATTCGAACGATCCATTCTAATTCATTCATACGATCCATTCTAATTCATTCGTACGATCTATTCTATTTCATTCGTACAGTCCATTCTTACTCAATCGTATGATCCATTCTAATCCATTCGCACAATCTACTCTAATTCATTCGTACGATCCATTCTATTTCATTTGCATGAAGGTATCCATTATAATTCATTCGTACTATCCGGTCTAATTCCTTCGTACGATCCATTCTAATTCATTCGCACGATCCATTCTAATTCATTCGTACGATCCATTCTATTTCATTCATACGATCCATTCTAATTAATTCATACGATCCTTTCTAATTCATTCGCACGATCCATTCTAATTCATTCGCATGATCCATTCTAATTCATTCGTACGATCGATTCTAATTCATTCATACGATCCATTCTAATTCATTCGCACGAATGTATCCATTCTAATTCATTTGTACGATCCATTCTAATTCATTCATACGATCCATCCTAATTCATTCGCACGAATGTATCCATTCTAATTCATTCGTACAATCCATTCTATTTCATTCGTACGATCCATTCTTACTCATTCGTACGATCCATTCGTATCCATTCTAATTCATTCGTACGATCTATTCTAATTCATTCGTACGATCCATTCTAATTCATTAATACGATCCAATCTAATTCATTCATACGATCCATTCTAATTCATTCGTACGATCCATTCTAATTCATTCGCACGATCCATTCTAATTCATTCGCACGATCCATTCTAATTCATTCATACGATCCATTCTAATTCATTCATACGATCCATTCTAATTCATTCATACAATCCATTCTAATTCATTCATATGATCCATTCTAATTCATTCGTGCGAAGTAGAATGGATACCTTCGTGCAAATGAATTAGAATGGATCGTATGAATGAATTAGAATGAATCGTACGAATGAATTAGAATGGATCGTACGAATGAATTAGAATGGATCATGCGAATCAATTAGAATAGATGGTACGAATGAATTAGAATGGATCGTACGAAGGAATTAGAATGGATTGTACGAAGGAATTAGAATGGATAGTACGAATGAAGTAGAATGGATACCTTCGTGCGAATGAATTAGAATGGATCGTATGAATGAATTAGATTGCATCGTATGCATGAATTAGAATGGATCGTGCGAATGAATTAGAATGGATCGTACGAATGAATTAGAATGGATCGAACGAATGAATTAGAATGGATCGTACGAATGAGTAAGAATGGATCGTACGAATGAATTAGAATGGATCGTACGAATGAATTAGAATGGATACATTCGTGCGAATCCATTCTATTTCAATCGTACGATCCATTCTAATTTATTCGCACGATCCATACTAATTCATTCATACGATCCATTCTAATTCATTCGTACGATCCATTCTAATTCATTCGTACGATCCATTCTAATTCATTCGCACGATCCATACTAATTCATTCATACGATCCATTCTAATTCATTCATACGATCAATTCTAATTCATTCGTACGATCCATTCTAATTCATTCGTACGATCCATTCTAATTCATTCGCACAATCTATTCTAATTCATTCGTACGATCCATTCTAATTCATTCGCACGATCCATTCTAATTCATTCATACGATCCATTCTATTTCATTCGTACGATCCATTCTTACTCATTCGTATGATCCATTCTAATTCATTTGCACGAAGGTATCCATTCTAATTCATTCTTACTATCCATTCTAATTCCTTCGTACGATCCATTCTAATTCCTTCGTACGATCCATTCTAATTCATTCGTACGATCCATTCTAATTCATTCGTACGATCCATTCTAATTCCTTCGTATGATCCATTCTAATTCATTCGTACGGTATGATTCATTCTTATTCATTCGTACGATTCTTTCTAATTCAATCCATTCTAATTCATTCATACGATCCATTCTATTTCATTCGTACAATCCATTCTAATTCTTTCGCACGATCCATTCGCATTCACTCAAACGATCCATTCTAATTCATTCATACGATCCATTCTATTTCATTTGCACGAAGGTATCCATTCTAATTCATTCGTACTATCCATTCTAATTCATTTGTACGAATGTATCCTTTCTAATTCATTCGTACGATCCATTCTAATTCATTCGCACGATCTATTCTAATTCATTCATACGATCCATTCTAATTCATTAATACGATCCAATCTAATTCATTCATACGATCCATTCTAATTCATTCGTACGATCCATTCTAATTCATTCATATGATCCTATTCTTACTCTAATTAGAATAGATTGTGCGAATAAATTAGAATGGATCGTACGAATGAATTAGAATGGATCGTAGTAATGAATTAGAATGGATCCTACGAATGAATTAGAATAGATTGTGCGAATGAATTAGAATGATACATTCGTACGAAGGAATTAGAATGGATCATACGAAAGGAATTAGAATGGATAGTATGAATGAATTAGAATGGATACGAATGAATTAGAATGGATTGAATTAGAATGAATCGTACGAATGAATTAGAATGGATCATACAAAGAAATTAGAATGGATCGTATGAATGAATTAGAATGGATCGTACGAATGAATTAGAATGGATCGTACGATAAGAATGGATCGTGTATCCATTCTAATTCATTCGTACGATCAATTCTAATTCCTTCGTATGATCCATTCGTACGATCCATTCTAATTCATTCGCACGATCCATTCTAATTCATTCGTACGATCCATTCTATTTCATTCGTATGACCCATTCTAATTCATAAGTACGATCCATTCTAATTCATTCGCACGATCCATTCTAATTCATTCATACGAATCCATTCTATTTCATTCGTACGATCTATTCTATTTCATTCGTACAATCTATTCTAATTCATTCATACGATCCATTCTAATTCATTCGTACGATCCATTCTAATTCATACAATCTATTCTAATTCATTCGTACGATCCATTCTAATTCATTCGCACAATCTATTCTAATTCATTCTAATTCATTCGCACGATCCATTCTAATTCATTCATACGATCCATTATAATTCATTCGCACGAATGTATCCATTCTAATTCATTCGCACGATCCATTCTAATTCATTCATACAATCCATTCTTACTCATTCGTATTATCCATTTTAATTCATTCACACGATTGTATCAACTCTAATTCATTCGTACGATTCATTCTAATTCAATCCATTCTAATTCATTCGTACGATCCATTCTAATTCATTCATACGATCCATTCTAATTCATTCGTACGATCCATTCTAATTCATTCGTACGATCCATTCTAATACATTCGTACAATCCATTCTAATTCATTCGCACGATCCATTCGCATTCACTCAAACGATCCATTCTAATTCATTCATATGATCCATTCATTCGTACGATCCATTCTTACTCATTCGTACGATCCATTCTAATTCATTTGCACGAAGGTATCCATTCTAATTCATTCATACTATTCGTGCGATCCATTCATTCGTACAACCCATTCTAATTCATTCGTACGATCCATTCTAATTCATTCGCATTCTAATTCATTCGCACGATCCATTCTAATTCATTCATACAATCCAATGAATTAGAATGGATCGTACGAATGAATTAGAATGGATCGTACGAATGAATTAGAATAGATTGTGCGTACGAATGAATTAGAATGGATCGTACGAATGAATTAGAATGGATCGTGCTAATGAATTAGAATGGATCGTGCGAATGAATTAGAATGGATCGTGCGAATGAATTAGAATGGATCGTACGAATGAATTAGAATGGAAACATTCGTGCGAATGAATTAGAATGGATCGTGCGAATGAATTAGAATGGATCGTACGAATGAATTAGAATAGATTGTGCTAATGAATTAGAATGGATCGTATGAATGAATTAGAATGGATACATTCGTGCGAATCCATTCTATTTCATTCGTACGATCCATTCTAATTCATTCGCACGATCCATTCTAATTCATTCATACGATCCATTCTAATTCCTTCCTACGATCCATTCTAATTCATTCGTACGATCCATTCTAATTCCTTCGTATGATCCATTCTAATTCATTCGTACGGTATGATTCATTCTAATTCATTCGTACGATTCATTCTAATTCAATCCATTCTAATTCATTCGTATGATCCATTCTAATTTCTTCGTATGATCTATTCTAATTCCTTCGTACGATCCATTCTATTTCATTCGTATGATCCATTCTAATTCATTCGTACGATCCATTCTAATTCATTCGTACGATCCATTCTAATTCATTCGTACGATTCATTCTAATTCAATCCATTCTAATTCATTTGCACGATCCATTCGCATTCACTCAAACGATCCATTCTAATTCAGTCATACAATCCATTCTAATTCTTTTGCACGAATGTATCCATTCTAATTCATTCGTACGATCCATTCTAATTCATTCGTATGATCTATTCTAATTCATTCGCATGATCCATTCTAATTCCTTCGTACGATCCATTTTAATTCATTCGCACGATCCATTCTAATTCATTCATACGATCCATTCTAATTCATTCGTACGATCCATTCTAATTTCTTCGTATGATCTATTCTAATTCCTTCGTACGATCCATTCTAATTCATTAGCACGATCCATTCTAATTCATTCATATGATCCATTCTAATTCATTCGTATGATCCATTCTAAGTCCTTCGTATGATCCATTCTAACTCATTCGCACGATCGATTCTAATTCATTCACACAATCTATTCTAATTCATTCGTATGATCCATTCTAATTAGAATGGATCGTATGAATGAATTAGAATGGATCGTGCGAATGAATTAGAATGGATCGTACGAATGAAATAGAATGGATACATTCGTGCAAATGAATTAGAATGGATCATATGAATGAATTAGAATGGATCATTTGAGTGAATGCGAATGGATCGTGCGAATGAATTAGAATGGATTGTACAAATGAATTAGAATGGATCGTACGAATGAATTAGAATGGATACATTGGTGCGAATGAATTAGAATGGATCATATGAATGAATTAGAATGGATCGTGCGAATAAATTAGAAAGGATCGTATGAATGAATTAGAATTGATCGTGCGAATGAATTAGAATGGATCGTATGAATGAATTAGAATGGATCGTGCGAATGAATTAGAATGGATCATACGAATGAATTAGAATAGATTGTGCGAATGAATTAGAATGGATCGTACGAATGAATTCGATTAGATCGTGCGAATGAATTAGAATGGATCGTGCGAATGAATTAGAATGTATCGTACGAATGAATTAGAATGGATCGTACGAAGGAATTAGAATGGATCGTACGAATGAATTAGAAAGGATACATTCGAATTCTTTCGTACGATCCATTCTAATTCCTTTGTACGATCCATATTCTAATTCATTCGCACGATCCATTCTAATTCATTCATACGATCCATTCTAATTCATTCGTACGATCCATTCTAATTCATTCGCACAATCTATTCTAATTCATTCGAACGATCCATTCTAATTCATTCATACGATCCATTCAAATTCATTCGTACGATCTATTCTATTTCATTCGTACAGTCCATTCTTACTCAATCGTATGATCCATTCGAATCCATTCGCACAATCTACTCTAATTCATTCGTACGATCCATTCTATTTCATTTGCACGAAGGTATCCATTCTAATTCATTCGTACTATCCATTCTAATTCCTTCGTACGATCCATTCTAATTCATTCGTATGATCCATTCTAATTCATTCGCACGATCCATTCTAATTCATTCGTACGATCCATTCTATTTCATTCATACGATCCATTCTAATTCATTCATACGATCCTTTCTAATTCATTCGCACGATCCATTCTAATTCATTCGCATGATCCATTCTAATTCATTCGTACGATCGATTCTAATTCATTCATACGATCCATTCTAATTCATTCGCACGAATATATCCATTCTAATTCATTCGTACGATCCATTCTAATTCATTCATACGATCTATCCTAATTCATTCGCACGAATGTATCCATTCTAATTCATTCGTACAATCCATTCTATTTCATTCGTACGATCCATTCTTACTCATTCGTACGATCCATTCGTATCCATTCTAATTCATTCGTACGATCTATTCTAATTCATTCTTACGATCCATTCTAATTCATTAATACGATCCAATCTAATTCATTCATACGATCCATTCTAATTTATTCGTACGATCCATTCTAATTCATTCGCACGATCCATTCTAATTCATTCGCACGATCCATTCTAATTCATTCATACGATCCATTCTAATTCATTCGTACAATCCATTCTAATTCATTCATACAATCCATTCTAATTCATTCATATGATCCATTCTAATTCATTCGTGCGAAGTAGAATGGATACCTTCGAGCAAATAAATTAGAATGGATCGTATGAATGAATTAGAATAAATCGTACGAATGAATTAGAATGGATCGTACGAATGAATTAGAATGGATCGTACGAATGAATTAGAATAGATGGTATGAATGAATTAGAATGGATCGTACGAAGAAATTAGAATGGATCGTACGAAGGAATTAGAATGGATAGTACGAATGAAGTAGAATGGATACCTTCGTGCGAATGAATTAGAATGGATCGTATGAATGAATTAGATTGGATCGTATGCATGAATAAGAATGGATCGTGCGAATGAATTAGAATGGATCGTACGAATGAATTAGAATGGATCGTACGAATGTGTAAGAATGGATCGTACGAATGAATTAGAATGGATCGTACGAATGAATTAGAATGGATACATTCGTGCGAATGAATTAGAATGGATCGTACGAATGAATTAGAATGGATCGTTTGAGTGAATACGAATGGATCGTGCGAATGAATTAGAATGGATTATACGAATGAATTAGAATGGATCGTACGAATGAATTAGAATGGATACATTCGTGCGAATCCATTCTATTTCATTCGTACGATCCATTCTAATTCATTCGCACGATCCATTCTAATTCATTCGTACGATCCATTCTAATTCATTCGTACGATCCATTCTAATTCATTCGTACGATCCATTCTAATTCATTCGCACAATCTATTCTAATTCATTCGTACGATCCATTCTAATTCATTCGCACGATCCATTCTAATTCATTTATACGATCTATTCTATTTCATTCGTACGATCCATTCATATTCATTCGTACGATCCATTCTAATTCATTTGCACGAAGGTATCCATTCTAATTCATTCGTACTATCCATTCTAATTCCTTCGTACGATCCATTCTAATTCCTTCGTACGATCCATTCTAATTCATTCGTACGATCCATTCTAATTCCTTCGTATGATCCATTCTAATTTATTCGTACGGTATGATTCATTCTAATTCATTCGTACGATTCTTTCTAATTCAATCCATTCTAATTCATTCATACGATCCTTTCTATTTCATTCGTACAATCCATTCTAATTCATTCGCACGATCCATTCGCATTCACTCAAACGATCCATTCTAATTCATTCATACGATCCATTCTATTTCATTTGCACGAAGGTATCCATTCTAATTCATTCGTACTATCCATTCTAATTCATTTGTACGAATGTATCCTTTCTAATTCATTCGTACGATCCATTCTAATTCATTCACACGATCTATTCTAATTCATTCATACGATCCATTCTAATTCATTAATACGATCCAATCTAATTCATTCATACGATCCATTCTAATTCATTCGTACGATCCATTCTAATTCATTCATACGATCCTATTCTTACTCTAATTAGAATAGATTGTGCGAATGAATTAGAATGGATCGTACGAATGAATTAGAATGGATCGTAGTAATGAATTAGAATGGATCCTACGAATGAATTAGAATAGATTGTGCGAATGAATTAGAATAGATTGTGCGAATGAATTAGAATAGATTGTGCGAAGGAATTAGAATGGATAGTACGAATGAATTAGAATGGATACAAATGAATTAGAATGGATTGAATTAGAATGAATCGTACGAATGAATTAGAATGGATCATACGAAGGAATTAGAATGGATCGTACGAATGAATTAGAATGGATCGTACGAATGAATTAGAATGGATCGTACGATAAGAATGGATTGTGTATCCATTCTAATTCATTCGTACGATCCATTCTAATTCCTTCGTATGATCCATTCGTACGATCCATTCTAATACATTCGCACGATCCATTCTAATTCATTCGTACGATCCATTCTATTTCATTCGTATGACCCATTCTAATTCATAAGTACGATCCATTCTAATTCATTCGCACGATCCATTCTAATTCATTCATATGAATCCATTCTATTTCATTCGTACGATCTATTCTATTTCATTCGTACAATCTATTCTAATTCATTCATACGATCCATTCTAATTCATTCGTACGATCCATTCTAATTCATACGATCTATTCTAATTCATTCGTACGATCCATTCTAATTCATTCGCACAATCTATTCTAATTCATTCTAATTTATTCGCACGATCCATTCTAATTCATTCATACGATCCATTCTAATTCATTCGCACGAATGTATCCATTCTAATTCATTCGCACGATCCATTCTAATTCATTCATACAATCCATTCTAACTCATTCGTACGATTCATTCTAATTCAATCCATTCTAATTCATTCGTACGATCCATTCTAATTCATTCATAAGATCCATTCTAATTCATTCGTACGATCCATTCTAATTCATTCGTACGATCCATTCTAATTCATTCGCACGATCCATTCTAATTCATTCGTACGATCCATTCTATTTCATTCGTATGACCCATTCTAATTCATAAGTACGATCCATTCTAATTCATTCGCACGATCCATTCTAATTCATTCATACGAATCCATTCTATTTCATTCGTACGATCTATTCTATTTCATTCGTACAATCTATTCTAATTCATTCATACGATCCATTCTAATTCATTCGTACGATCCATTCTAATTCATACGATCTATTCTAATTCATTCGTACGATCCATTCTAATTCATTCGCACAATCTATTCTAATTCATTCTAATTCATTCGCACGATCCATTCTAATTCATTCATACTATCCATTCTAATTCATTCGCACGAATGTATCCATTCTAATTCATTCGCACGATCCATTCTAATTCATTCAAACAATCCATTCTTACTCATTCGTACGATTCATTCTAATTCAATCCATTCTAATTCATTCGTACGATCCATTCTAATTCATTCGTACGATCCATTCTAATTCATTCGTACGATCCATTCTAATTCATTCGTACGATCCATTCTAATTCATTCGTACAATCCATTCTAATTCATTTGCACGATCCATTCGCATTTACTCAAACGATCCATTCTAATTCATTCATATGATCCATTCATTCGTACGATCCATTCTTACTCATTCGTACGATCCATTCTAATTCATTTGCACGAAGGTATCCATTCTAATTCATTCGTACTATTCGTGCGATCCATTCATTCGTACGAAAGAATTAGAATGGATTGTATGAATGAATTAGAATGGATCGTGCGAATGAATTAGAATGCGAATGAATTAGAATGGATCGTACGAATGAATTAGAATAGATTGTGCGAATGAATTAGAATGGATCTGGATCGTGTATCCATTCTAATTCATTCGTACGACCCATTCTAATTCATTCGTACGATCCATTCTAATTTATTCGCATTCTAATTCATTCGCACGATCCATTCTAATTCATTCATACAATCCAATGAATTAGAATGGATCGTACGAATGAATTAGAATGGATCGTACGAATGAATTAGAATAGATTGTGCGTACGAATGAATTAGAATGGATCGTACGAATGAATTAGAATGGATCGTGCTAATGAATTAGAATGGATCGTGCGAATGAATTAGAATGGATCGTGCGAATGAATTAGAATGGATCGTACGAATGAATTAGAATGGATACATTCGTGCGAATGAATTAGAATGGATCGTGCGAATGAATTAGAATGGATCGTACGAATGAATTAGAATAGATTGTGCTAATGAATTAGAATGGATCGTATGAATGAATTAGAATGGATACATTCGTGCGAATCCATTCTATTTCATTCGTACGATCCATTCTAATTCATTCGCACGATCCATTCTAATTCATTCATACGATCCATTCTAATTCCTTCGTACGATCCATTCTAATTCATTCGTACGATCCATTCTAATTCCTTCGTATGATCCATTCTAATTCATTCGTACGGTATGATTCATTCTAATTCATTTGTACGATTCATTCTAATTCAATCCATTCTAATTCATTCGTACGATCCATTCTAATTTCTTCGTATGATCTATTCTAATTCCTTCGTACGATCCATTCTATTTCATTCGTACGATCCATTCTAATTCATTCGTACGATCCATTCTAATTCATTCGTACGATTCATTCTAATTCAATCCATTCTAAATCATTCCATTCTAATTCATTCGCACGATCTATTCGCATTCACTCAAACGATCCATTCTAATTCAGTCATACAATCCATTCTAATTCTTTTGCACGAATGTATCCATTCTAATTCATTCGTACGATCCATTCTAATTCATTCGTATGATCTATTCTAATTCATTCGCATGATCCATTCTAATTCCTTCGTACGATCCATTTCAATTCATTCGCACGATCCATTCTAATTCATTCATACGATCCATTCTAATTCATTCGTACGATCCATTCTAATTTCTTCGTATGATCTATTCTAATTCCTTCGTACGATCCATTCTAATTCATTCGCACGATCCATTCTAATTCATTCATATGATCCATTCTAATTCATTCGTACGATCCATTCTAAGTCCTTCGTATGATCCATTATAACTCATTCGCACGATCCATTCTAATTCATTCACACAATCTATTCTAATTCATTCGTATGATCCATTCTAATTAGAATGGATCGTATGAATGAATTAGAATGGATCGTGCGAATGAATTAGAATGGATCGTACGAATGAAATAGAATGGATACATTCGTGCAAATGAATTAGAATGGATCATATGAATGAATTAGAATGGATCGTTTGAGTGAATGCGAATGGATCGTGCGAATGAATTAGAATGGATTGTACAAATGAATTAGAATGGATCGTACGAATGAATTAGAATGGATACATTGGTGCGAATGAATTAGAATGGATCATATGAATGAATTAGATTGGATCGTATGAATGAATTAGAATGGATTGTATGAATTAGAATGGATACCTTAGTGCAAATGAAATAGAATGGATCGTACGAATGAATTAGAGTAGATTGTGAGAATGGATTAGAATGGATCATACGATTGAGTAAGAATGGATTGTATGAATGAAATAGAATAGATCGTATGAATGAATTAGAATGGATCGTACGAATGGATTAGAATGGATCGTTCGAATGAATTAGAATAGATTGTGCGAATGAATTAGAATGGATCGTACGAATGAATTAGAATGGATCGTACGAATGAATTAGAATGGATCGTGCGAATGAATTAGAATGGATCGTACGAATGAATTAGAATGGATCGTATGAATGAATTAGAATGGATCGTACGAATGAATTAGAATGGATACATTCGTGCGAATGAATTAGAATGGATCGTATGAATGAATTAGAATCGATCGTACGAATGAATTAGAATGGATCATGCGAATGAATTAGAATAGATCGTGCGAATGAATTAGAATGGATCGTACGAATGAAATAGAATGGATTGTACGAATGAGATAGAATGGATCGTACGAATGAATTAGTATGAATCGTATGAATGAATTAGAATTTATCGTGCGAATGAATTAGAATGGATCGTACGAATGAATTAGAATGGATCGTACGAAGGAATTAGAATGGATCGTACGAAGGAATTAGAATGGATCGTACAAATGAATTAGAATGGATCGTACGAAGGAATTAGAATGGATCGTACGAAGGAATTAGAATGGATACCTTCGTGCAAATGAATTAGGATGGATCGTACGAATGAGTAAGAATGGATCGTACGAATGAAATAGAATGGATCGTATGAATGAATTAGAATGGATCGTGCGAATGAATTAGAATGGATCGTACGAAAGAATTAGAATGGATACATTCGTGCGAATGAATTAGAATGGATCGTATGAATGAATTAGAATCGATCGTATGAATGAATTAGAATGGATCCTGCGAATGAATTAGAATGGATCGTGCGAATGAAGTAGAATAGATTGTGCGAATGGATTAGAATGGATCATACGATTGAGTAAGAAAGGATTGTACGACTGAATTAGAATGAATTAGAATGGAGTCATTCGTGCGAATGAATTAGAATGGATCATACGGTTGAGTAAGAATGGATTGTACGAATGAAATAGAATAGATCGTACGAATGAATTAGAATGGATCATGCTAATGAATTAGAATTGATCGTACGAATGAATTAGAATAGATTGTGCGAATTTATTAAAATGGATCGTATAAATGAATTAGAATGGATCGTATGAATGAATTAGAATGGATGGTGCGAATGAATTAAAATGGATCGTATGAATGAAATAGAATGGATCGTACGAATGAAATAGAATGGATCGTACGAATGAAATAGAATGGATCGTATGAATGAATTAGAATGGATCGTGCGAATGAATTAGAATGGATCGTACGAAGGAATTAGAATGGATCGTACGAAGGAATTAGAATGGATAGTACGAATGAATTAGAATGGATACCTTCGTGCAAATGAATTAGAATGGATCGTACGAATAAGTAAGAATGGATCGTACGAATGAAATAGAATGGATCGTATGCATGAATTAGAATGGATCGTGCGAATGAATTAGAATGGATCGTACGAATGAATTAGAATGGATCGTACGAAGGAATTAGAATGGATCGTATGAATGAATTAGAATGGATCGTGCGAATGAATTAGAATGGATCGTACGAATGAAATAGAATGGATTCGCACGAATGTATCCATTCTAATTCATACATACGATCCATTCTATTTCATTCGTACGATCCATTCTATTTCATTCGTATGATCCATTCTTACTCATTCGTACGATCCATTCTAATTCATTTGCACGAAGGTATCCATTCTAATTCATTCGTACTATCCATTCTAATTCCTTCGTACGATCCATTCTAATAAATTAATACGATCCATTTTAATTCATTCGCACGAATGTATCCATTCTAATTCATTCATACGATCCATTCTAATTCATTCATACGATCTATTCTAATTCTACGATCCATTCTTACTCATTCGTATTATCCATTTTAATTCATTCACACGAATGTATCAACTCTAATTCATTCGTACGATTCAATCTAATTCAATCCATTCTAATTCATTCGTACGATCCATTCTAATTCATTCGTACGATCCATTCTAATTCATTCATACGATCCATTCTAATTCATTCGTACGATCCATTCTAATTCATTCGTACAATCCATTCTAATTCATTCGCACGATCTATTCGCATTCACTCAATCGATCCATTCTAATTCATTCATATGATCCATTCATTCGTACGATCCATTCTTACTCATTCGTACGATCCATTCTTATTCATTTGCACGAAGGTATCCATTCTAATTCATTCGTACTATTCGTGCGAATGAATTAGAATAGATCATATGGTTGAGTAAGAATGGATTGTACGAATGAAATAGAATAGATCGTACGAATGAATTAGAATGGATCATGCTAATGAATTAGAATTGATCGTACGAATGAATTAGAATAGATTGTGCGAATGAATTAAAATGGATACATTCGTGCGAATGGATTAGAATGGATCGTATGAATGAATTAGAATGGATCGTATGAATTAGAATGGATCGTATGAATGAATTAGAATGAATCGTATGAATGAAATAGAATGGATCGTACGGATTAATTAGAATGGATCGTGCGAATGAATTAGAATGGATCGTGCGAATGAGTAAAATACATCGTACGAATGAAATAGAATGGATCGTATGAATGAATTATATTGGATCGTATTAATGAATTAGAATGGATCGTACGAATGAATTAGAATAGATCGTACGAATGAATTAGAATAGATACGAATGGATCGTATGAATGAATTAAAATGGATAGTACGAATGTATTAGAATGGATCGTACAAATGAATTAGAATGGATTGAATTAGAATGAATCGTACGAATGAATTAGAATGAATCATACCGTACGAATGAATTATAATGGATCATATGAATGAATTAGAATGGATCGTATGAATGAATTAGAATGGATCGTACGAATGAATTAGAATGTATCCATTCTAATTCATTCGTACGATCCATTCTAATTCATTCGTATGATCTATTCTAATTCATTCGCATGATCCATTCTAATTTCTTCGTACGATCCATTTTAATTCATTCGCACGATCCATTCTAATTCATTCATACGATCCATTCTAATTCATTCGTACAATCCATTCTAATTTCTTCGTATGATCTATTCTAATTCCTTCGTACGATCCATTCTAATTCATTCGCACGATCCATTCTAATTCATTCGTACGATCCATTCTATTTCATTCGTACGATCCATTCTAATTCATTCGTACGATCCATTCTAATTCATTCGCACAATCTATTCTAATTCATTCGTATGATCCATTCAAATTCATTCGCACGATCCATTCTAATTCATTCGCACAATCTATTCTAATTCATTCGTACGTTCCATTCTAATTCATTCGCACGATCCATTCTAATTCATTCATACGATCCATTCTATTTCATTCGTACGATCCATTCTAATTCATTCGTACGATCCATTCTAATTCATTTGTACGATCCATTCTAATTCATTCGCACAATCTATTCTAATTCATTCGTACGATCCATTCTAATTCATTCGCACGATCCATTGTAATTCATTCATACGATCCATTCTATTTCATTCGTACGATCCATTCTTACTCATTCGTACGATCCATTCTAATTCATTTGCACGAAGGTATCCATTCTAATTCATTCGTACTATCCATTCTAATTCCTTCGTACGATCCATTCTAATTACTTCGTACGAATAAATTAGAATGGATCGTACGAATGAATTAGAATGGATACATTCGTGCAAAAGAATTAGAATGGATTGTATGAATGAATTAGAATGGATCGTGCGAATGAATTAGAATGGATCGTGCGAATGAATTAGAATAGATCATATGAATGAATTAGAATGGATCGTGCGAATGAATTAGAATGGATCGTACGAATGAATTAGAATGGATCGTACGAATGAATTAGAATGGATCATATGAATGAGTAAGAATGGATCGTACGAATGAAATAGAATGGATCGTATGAATGAATTAGAATGGATACGTGCGAATGAATTAGAATTGATCGTACGAATGAATTAGAATAGATTGTGCGAATGAATTAGAATGGATCGTACGAATGAATTGGAATGGATACATTCGTGCGAATGAAATAGAATGGATCGTATAAATGAATTAGAATGGATCGTGCGAATGAATTAGAATGGATCGTACGAATGAATTAGAATAGATTGTGCGAATGAATTAGAATGGATCGTACGAATGAATTAGAATGGATCGTTCGAATGAATTAGAATGGATCGTATGAATGAATTAGAATGGATCGTGCGAATGAATTAGAATGGATCGTATGAATGAAATAGAATGGATTCGCACGAATGTATCCATTCTAATTCATTCGTACGATCCATTCTAATTCATTCGTACAATCCATTCTAATTCATTCGCACGATCCATTCGCATTCACTCAAATGATCCATTCTAATTCATTCATATGATCCATTCTAATTCATTCGCACGAATGTATCCATTCTAATTCATTCGTACGATCCATTCTAATTCATTCGTACGATCCATTCTTACTCATTCGTACGATCCATTCAAATTCATTCGTTCGATCCATTCTAATTCATTCGTACGATCCATTCTAATTCATTCGCACGATCCATTCTAATTCATGCATACGATCCAATCTAATTCATTCATACGATCCATTCTAATTCATTCGCACGAATGTATCCATTCTAATTCATTCACACGATCCATTCTAATTCATTCATACAATCCATTCTAATTCATTCGTATTATCCATTTTAATTCATTCACACGAATGTATCAACTCTAATTCATTCGTACGATTCATTCTAATTCAATCCATTCTAATTCATTCGTACGATCCATTCTAATTCATTCTAATGGATACATTCGTGCAAAAGAATTAGAATGGATTTTATGAATGAATTAGAATGGATCGTGCGAATGAATTAGAATGGATACATTCGTACGAATGAATTAGAATGGATCGTATGAATGAATTAGATTGGATCGTATGAATGAATTAGAATGGATCATACGAATGAATTAGAATGGATACCTTCGTGCAAATGAATTAGAATGGATCGTACGAATGAGTAAGAATGGATCGTACGAATGAAATAGAATGAATCGTATGAATGAATTAGAATGGATCGTACGAATGAATTAGAATGGATTGTACAAATGAATTAGAATGGATCGTACGAATGAAATAGAATGGATCGTACGAATGAAATAGAATGGATCGTACGAATGAATTAGAATAGATTGTGCGAATGGATTAGAATGGATCATACGATTGAGTAAGAATGGATTGTACGAATGAAATAGAATAGATCGTACGAATGAATTAGAATGGATCGTATGAATGAATTAGAATGGATCGTACGAATGAATTAGAATGGATCGTACGAAGGAATTAGAATGGATCGTACGAATGAATTAGAATGGATCGTACAAATGAATTAGAATGGATACGAATGGATCGTATGAATGAATTAGAATGGATCGTACGAATGAAATAGAATGGATCGTACGAAGGAATTAGAATGGATCATATGAATGAATTAGAATGGATTGTATGGATGAATTAGAATGGATCGTGCGAATAAATTAGAATGGATCGAATGAATGAATTAGAATGGATCGTACGAATGAATTAGAATGGATCGTGCGAATGAATTAGAATGGATCGTACGAAGGAATTAGAATGGATAGTACGAATGAATTAGAATGGATACCTTCGTTCAAATGAATTAGAATTGATCGTACGAATGTATCCATTCTAATTAGGATGGATCATACGAATGAATTAGAATGAATCATACCGTACGAATGAATTAGAATGGATCATACGAAGGAATTAGAATGGATCGTACGAATGAATTAGAATGGATCGTACGAATGAATGTGAAAGGATACATTCGTGTGAATGAATTAGAATGGATCGTATGAGTGTGAATGAATTAGAATGGATCGTGCGAATGAATTAGAATGGATCGTATTAATGAATTATAATGGATCGTGCGAATGAATTAGAATGGATCGTACGAATGAGTAAGAATGGATCGTGCGAATGAATTAGAATGGATTGTACTAATGAATTAGAATGGATCGTACGAATGAATTAGAATGGATACATTCGTGCGAATCCATTCGATTTCATTCGTATGATCCATTCTAATTCATTCGCACGATCCATTCTAATTCATTCGTATGAATGAATTAGAATGGATCGTGCGAATGAATTAGAATGGATCATACGAATGAATTAGAATGGATCGTATGAATGAATTAGAATGGATCGTGCGAATAAATTAAAATGGATCGTATGAATGAATTAGAATGGATCGTGCGAATGAAGTAGAATGGATCGTACGAATGAATTAGAATGGATCGTATGAATGAATTAGAATGGATCGTGCGAATGAATTAGAATGGATCGTACGAATGAATTAGAATAGATTGTGCGAATGAATTAGAATCGATCGTACGAATGAATTAGAATGGATCGTACGAATGAATTAGAATGGATCGTATGAATGAATTAGAATGGATCGTGCGAATTAATTAGAATGGATCGTACGAATGAAATAGAATGGATTCGCACGAATGTATCCATTCTAATTCATTCGTACGATCCATTCTAATTCATTCGTACAATCCATTCTAATTCATTCGCACGATCCATTCGCATTCACTCAAACGATCCATTCTAATTCATTCATATGATCCATTCTAATTCATTCGCATGAATGTATCCATTCTAATTCATTCGTACGATCCATTCTAATTCATTCGTACGATCCATTCTTACTCATTCGTACGATCCATTCTAATTCATTCGTTCGATCCATTCTAATTCATTCGTACGATCCATTCTAATTCATTCGCACGATCCATTCTAATTCATTAGCACGAAACATTCTAATTCATTCGTACGATCCATTCTAATTCATTTATACGATCCAATCTAATTCATTCATACGATCTATTCTAATTCTTTCGCACGAATGTATCCATTCTAATTCATTCGCACAATATATTCTAATTCATTCGTACGATCAATTCTAATTCATTAGCATGATCCATTCTAATTCATTTGTATGATCTATTCTATTTCATTCGTACAATCCATTCTTACTCAATCGTATGATCCATTCTAATCCATTCGCACAATCTATTCTAATTCATTCGTACGATCCATTCTATTTCATTCGTACGATCCATTCTAATTCATACGATCCATTCTATTTCATTCATACGATCCATTTTAATTCAATCGCACGATCCATTCTAATTCATTCATACGATCCATTCTAATTCATTCGTACGATCCATTCTAATTTCTTCGTATGATCTATTCTAATTCCTTCGTACGATCCATTCTTACTCAATCGTATGATCCATTCTAATCCATTCGCACAATCTATTCTAATTCATTCATACGATCCATTCTAATTTATTCGCACGATCTATTCTAATTCCTTCGTATGATCCATTCTTATTCATTCGTACGATCCATTCTAATTCATTCGTATGATCCATTCTAATTCATTCGCACAATCTATTCTAATTCATTCGTACGATACATTCTAATTCATTCGTACGATCCGTTCTAATTCATTCGCACGATCCATTCTAAATCATTCATACGATCCATTCTATTTCATTCGTACGATCCATTCTTACTCATTCGTACGATCCATTCTAATTCATTTGCACGAAGGTATCCATTCTAATTCCTTCGTACGATCCATTCTAATTCCTTCGTACAATCCATTCTAATTCATTCGTACGATCCATTCTAATTCATTCGTAAGATCCATACTAATTCATTCTAATTCCTTCGTACGATCCATTCTAATTCCTTCGTACAATCCATTCTAATTCCTTCGTACAATCCATTCTAATTCATTCGTACGATCCATTCTAATTCATTCGTACGATCCATTCTTATTCAATCGTACGAATGAATTAGAATGGATCATACGATTGAATAAGAATGGATTGTACGAATGAATTAGAATGGATCATACGATTGAATAAGAATGGATTGTACGAATGAAATAGAATAGATCGTACGAATGAATTAGAATGGATCGTACGAATGAATTAGAATGGATCGTTCGAATGAATTAGAATAGATTGTGCGAATGAATTAGAATGGATCGTACGAATGAATTAGAATGGATCGTACGAATGAATTAGAATGGATCGTACGAATGAATTAGAATGGATCGTGCGAATGAATTAGAATGGATCGTACGAATGAATTAGAATGGATCGTATGAATGAATTAGAATGGATCGTACGAATGAATTAGAATGGATACATTCGTGCGAATGAATTAGAATGGATCGTATGAATGAATTAGAATCGATCGTACGAATGAATTAGAATGGATCATGTGAATGAATTAGAATGGATCGTGCGAATGAGATAGAATGGATCGTACGAATGAGATAGAATGGATCGTACGAATGAATTAGAATGGATCGTACGAATGAATTAGAATGGATCGTACGAATGAATTAGAATGGGTCATACGAAGGAATTAGAATGGATCGTACGAAGGAATTAGAATGGATCGTACGAAGGAATTAGAATGGATAGTACGAATGAATTAGAATGGATACCTTCGTGCAAATGAATTAAGATGGATCGTACGAATGAGTAAGAATGGATCGTACGAATGAAATAGAATGGATCATATGAATGAATTAGAATGGATCGTGCGAATGAATTAGAATGGATTGTACGAATGAATTAGAATGGAAACATTCGTGCGAATGAATTAGAATGGATCGTATGAATGAATTAGAATCGATCGTACGAATGAATTAGAATGGATCCTGCGAATGAATTAGAATGGATCGTGCGAATGAAGTAGAATAGATTGTGCGAATGGATTAGAATGGATCATACGATTGAGTAAGAAAGGATTGTACGATTGAATTAGAATGAATTAGAATGGATTCATTCGTGCGAATGAATTAGAATGGATCATACGGTTGAGTAAGAATGGATTGTACGAATGAAATAGAATAGATCGTACGAATGAATTAGAATGGATCATGCAAATGATTTCGAATTGATCGTACGAATGAATTAGAATAGATTGTGCGAATGAATTAAAATGGATCGTATAAATGAATTAGAATGGATCGTATGAATGAATTAGAATGGATCGTGCGAATGAATTAAAATGGATCGTATGAATGAAATAGAATGGATCGTATGAATTAGAATGGATCGTACGAATGAAATAGAATGGATTGTACGAATGAATTAGAATAGATTGTGCGAATGGATTAGAATGGATCATACGATTGAGTAAGAAAGGATTGTACGAATGAAATAGAATAGATCGTACGAATGAATTAGAATGGATCGTATGAATGAATTAGAATGGATCGTTCGAATGAATTAGAATAGATTGTGCGAATGAATTAGAATGGATCGTACGAATGAATTAGAATGGATCGTGCGAATAAATTAGAATGGATCGTATGAATGAATTAGAATGGATCATGCGAATGAATTAGAATATGGATCCATTCTAATTCATTCATACAATCCATTCTAATTCTTTTGCACGAATGTATCCATTCTAATTCATTCGTACGATCCATTCTAATTCATTCGTACGATCCAATCTAATTCATTCGCACAATCCATTCTAATTCATTCACACTCATACGATCCATTCTAATTCATTCGCACAAATGTATCCTTTCTAATTCATTTGTACGATCCATTCTAATTCATTCGCACAATCTATTCTAATTCATTCGAACAATCCATTCTAAGTCATTCGTACGATCCATTCTAATTCATTCATACGATCCATTCTAATTCATTCGCACGATCCATTCTATTTCATTCGTACGATCCATTCTAATTCATTCGCACGAATGTATCCATTCCAATTCATTCGTACGATCCATTCTAATTCATTCGCACAATCTATTCTAATTCATTCGTACGATCAACTCTAATTCATTCGCATGTATCCATTCTAATTCATTCATACGATCCATTCTATTTCATTCGTACGATCCATTCTTACTCATTCGTACGATCCAATCTAATTCATTCGTACGATCTATTCTAATTCATTCGTACGATCCATTCTAATTCATTCGCACAATCTATACGTTCCATTCTAATTCATTCGTAAGATCCATTCTAATTCATTCGCACGATCCATTCTAATTCATTAATACGATCCAATCTAATTCATTCGTACGATCCATTCTAATCCATTCGTATTCATTCGCACAATCTATTCTAATTCATTCATACGATCCATCCTAATTCATTCGCACGAATGTATCCATTCTAATTCATTCGTACAATCCATTCTATTTCATTTGTACGATCCATTCTTACTCATTCGTACGATCCATTCTTACTCATTCGTGCAAAGGAATTAGAATGGATCGTACGCAGGAATTAGAATGGTTTGTACGAAGGAATTAGAATGGATCGTACGAATGAATTAAAATGGATACATTCGTGCGAATGAATTAGAATGGATCGTACGAATGAGTAAGAATGGATCATACGAATGAAATAGAATGGATCGTAAGGATGAATTAGAATGGATCGTGCGAATGAATTAGAATGGATCGTACGAATGAGTAAGAATGGATCCTATGAATGAATTAAAATGGATCGTGCGAATAAATTAGAATGGATCGAAGGAATGAATTAGAATGGATCATACGAATGAATTAGAATGGATCGTATGAATGAATTAGAATGGATCGTGCGAATGAATTAGAATGGATTATATGAATGAAATAGAATGGATTGTACGAATGAGGTAGAATGGATCGTACGAATGCATTAGAATGGATAATTCATGCGAATGAAATAGAATGGATCATACGAATGAATTAGAATGGATTCATTCGTGTGAATGAATTAGAATGGATCGTACGAATGAGTAAGAATGGATCGTACGAATGAATTAGAATGGATTGAATTAGAATGAATCGTACGAATGAATTAGAATGGATCGTACGAATAAATTAGAATGGATCGTACGAATGAATTAGAATGGATTGAATTAGAATGAATCGTACGAATGAATTAGAATGAATCATACCGTACGAATGAATTAGAATGGATCATATGAATGAATTAGAATGGATCGTATGAATGAATTAGAATGGATCGTACGAATGAATTAGAATGGATCGTACGAATGAATTAGAATGGATCGTACGAATGAATTAGAATGAATACATTCGTGCGAATGAATTAGAATGGATCATACGAATGAATTAGAGTTGATACATTCGTGTGAATGAATTAAAATGGATAATACGAATGAGTAAGAATGGATCGTAGAATTAGAATGGATCTTATGAATGAATTAGAATGGATACATACGAATGAATTAGAATGGATCGTATGAATGAATTAGAATGCATCGTGCGAATGAATTAGAATGGATCGTACGAATGAATTAGAATGGATCGTATGAATGAATTAGAATGGATCATAGTAATGAATTAGAATGGATCCTATGAATGAATTAGAATAGATTGTGCGAATGAATTAGAATGGATCTGGATCGTGTATCCATTCTAATTCATTCGTACGACCCATTCTAATTCATTCGCACGATCCATTCTAATTCATTCGTACGATCCATTCTAATTCATTCATACGATTCATTCTAATTCAATCCATTCTAATTCATTCGTACGATCCATTCTTACTCATTCGTACGATCGATTCTAATTCATTCATACGATCCATTCTAATTCATTCGTATGATCTATTCTATTTCATTCGTACAATCCATTCTTATTCAATCGTATGATCCATTCTAATCCATTCGCACAATCTAATCTAATTCATTCATACTATCCATTCTAATTCATTCGTACGATCCATTCTAATTCATTCGCACAATCTATTCTAATTCATTCGTACGATCCATTCTAATTCATTCGCACGATCCATTCTAATTCATTCGTACGATCCATTCTAATTCATTCGTACGATCCATTCTAATTCATTTGCACAATCTATTCTAATTCATTCGTACGATCCATTCTAATTCATTCGCACGATCCATTCTAATTCATTCGCAGAATCTATTCTAATTCATTAGTACGATCCATTCTAATTCATTCGCACGATCCATTCTAATTCATTCATACGACCCATTCTATTTCATTCGTACGATCCATTCTAATTCATTCGTACGATCCATTCTAATTCATTCGTACGATTCATTCTAATTCAATCCATTCTAATTCATTCGTACGATCCATTCTTACTCATTCGTACGATCCATTCTAATTCATTCGCACGAATGAATCCATTCTAATTCATTCGTATGATCCATTCTAATTCATTCGCATGAATGTATCCATTCTAATTCATTCATACGATCCATTCTAATTCATTCATATGATCCATTCTAATTCATTCGTATGATCCATTCTAATTCATTCGCATGAATGTATCCATTCTAATTCATTCGTACGATCCATTCTAATTCATTCGCACAATCTATTCTAATTCATTCATACGATCCATTCTAATTTATTCGCACGATCCATTCTAATTCATTCATACGATCCATTCTAATTCGTAGAATGGATCGTACGAATGAATTAGAATGGATACATTCGTGTGAATGAATTAGAATGGATTGTACGAATAAATTAGAATGGATAGTACGAATGAATTAGAATATGGATCGTACGAAGGAATTAGAATGGATCGTACGAATGAATTAGAATGGATACATTCGTGCGAAAGAATTAGAATAGATCGTATGATTGAATTAGAATGGATCGTACGAAGGAATTAGAATAGATCATACGAAGAAATTAGAATGGATCGTACGAATGAATTAGAATGGATCGTATGAATGAATTAGAATGGATCGTGCGAATGAATTAGAATGGATCGTACGAATGAATTAGAATAGATTGTGCGAATGAATTAGAATGGTTCGTACGAATGAAATAGAATGGATCGTACGGATGAATTAGAATGGATCGTGAGAATGAATTAGAATGGATCGTACGAATGAGTAAGAATGGATCGTATGAATGAATTATAATGGATCGTGCGAATGAATTAAATTGGATCGTATGAATGAAATAGAATGGATCGTATGAATTAGAATGGATCGTACGAATGAAATAGAATGGATCGTACGAATGAATTAGAATAGATTGTGCGAATGGATTAGAATGGATCATACGATTGAGTAAGAATGGATTGTACGAATGAAATAGAATAGATCGTACGAATGAATTAGAATGGATCGTATGAATGACTTAGAATGGATCGTGCGAATGAATTAGAATGGATCGTACGAATGAATTAGAATGGATCGTATGAATGAATTAGAATGGATCGTACGAATGAAATAGACTGGATTGTACAAATGAGATAGAATGGATCGTACGGATGAATTAGAATGGATACATTCATACGAATGAATTAGAATGGATCATACGAATGAATTAGAATGGATTCATTCGTGCGAATGAATTAGAATGGATCGTACGAATGAGTAAGAATGGATCGTACGAATGAATTAGAATGGATTGAATTAGAATGAATCGTACGAATGAATTAGAATGGATCGTACGAATGAATTAGAATGGATCGTATGAATGAATTAGAATGGATCATGCGAATGAATTAGAATGGATCGATCGTACGAATGAAATAGAATGGATTCGCACGAATGTATCCATTCTAATTCATTCGTACGATCCATTCTAATTCATTTGTACGATCCATTCGTACGATCAATTCTATTTCATTCGTACGATCCATTCTAATTCATTCGCATGATCCATTCGCATTCACTCAAACGATCCATTCTAATTCATTCATATGATCCATTCTAATTCATTCGCACGAATGTATCCATTCTATTTCATTCGTACGATCCATTCTAATTCATTCGTACGATCCATTCTAATTCATTCGCACAATCTATTCTAATTCATTAGTACGATCCATTCTAATTCATTCGTACGATCCATTCTAATTCATTCGTACGATCCATTCTAATTCATTCGTACGATCAATTCTAATTCATTCGTACGATCCATTCTAATTCATTCGCACAATCTATTCTAATTCATTCGAACGATCCATTCTAATTCATTCGTACGATCCATTCTAATTCATTCGTACGATCTATTCTATTTCATTCGTACAATCCATTCTTACTCAATCGTATGATCCATTCTAATCCATTCGCACAATCTACTCTAATTCGAATGGATCGTACGAATGAAATAGAATGGATTCGCACGAATGTATCCGAATGGATCGTACGAAGGAATTAGAATGGATCGTACGAAGGAATTAGAATGGATAGTACGAATAAATTAGAATGGATAGTACGAATGAATTAGAATTGATACTACGAATGAATTAGAATGGATCGTACGAATGAATTAGAGTGGATCATATGAATGAATTAGAATGGATCGTATGAATGAATTAAAATGGATCGTGCGAATGAATTAGAATGGATCGTGCGAATGAATTAAAATGGATCGTACGAATGAATTAGAATGGGTCGTACGAATGAATTAGAATGGATACACGATCCAGATCCATTCTAATTCATTCGCACAATCTATTCTAATTCATTCGTAGGATCGTGCGAATGAATTAGAATGGATCGTGCGAATGAGTTAGAATGGATCGTACGAATGAATTAGAATGGATCGTACGAATGAATTAGAGTGGATACATACGTACAAATGAATTAGAATGGATCATACGAATGAATTAGAATGGATACATTCGTGCGAATGAAATAGAATGGATTCGTATGAATGAATTAGAAAGGATCGTGCGAATGAATTAGAATGGATCGTACTTATGAATTAGAATGGGTCATACGAATGAAATAGAATGGATCGTACGAATGAATTAGAATGGATCGTGCGAATGAATTAGAGTGGATCTGGATCGTGTATCCATTCTAATTCATTCGTACGACCCATTCTAATTCATTCGCACGATCCATTCTAATTCATTCGCACGATCCATTCTAAT
The DNA here is from genome assembly GCA_947650365.1 of Chamaelirium japonicum. Classification (NCBI taxonomy): domain Eukaryota; kingdom Viridiplantae; phylum Streptophyta; class Magnoliopsida; order Liliales; family Melanthiaceae; genus Chamaelirium; species Chamaelirium japonicum. Next base: position 154,729 of record CANTAL010000004.1, read on the forward strand.
TCATTCATACGATCCATTCTAATTCATTCATACGATCCACTCTAATTCATTCGTACGATCCATTCTAATTCATTCGTAGTATCCATTCTAATTCATTCGTACTATCCATTCTAATTCATTCGTACTATCCATTCTAATTCCTTCGTACGATCCATTCTAATTCCTTCGTACGATCCATTCGGATACATTCGTGCGAATCCATTCTATTTCATTCGTACGATCCATTCGAATTAGAGTAGATTGTGCAAATGGATTAGAATGGATCATACGATTGAGTAAGAATGGATTGTACGAATGAAATAGAATAGATCGTACGAATGAATTAGAATGGATCGTACGAATGAATTAGAATGGATCGTTCGAATGAATTAGAATAGATTGTGCGAATGAATTAGAATGGATCGTACGAATGAATTAGAATGGATCGTACGAATGAATTAGAATGGATCGTACTAATGAATTAGAAAATAGAATGGATCGTATGAATGAATTAGAAAGGATCGTGCGAATGAATTAGAATGGATCGTACGAATGAATTAGAATAGATTGTGCGAATGAATTAGAATGGATCGTGCGAATGAATTAGAATGGATCGTACGAATGAATTAGAATAGATTGTGCGAATGAATTAGAATGGATCGTACGAATGAATTAGAATGGATCGTACAAATGAATTAGAATGGATCGTATGAATGAATTAGAATGGATCGTGCGAATGAATTAGAATGGATCGTACGAATGAATTACAATAGATTGTGCGAATGAATAAGAATAGATCATACGAAGAAATTAGAATGGATCGTACGAATGAATTCGAATGGATCGTATGAATGAATTAGAATGGATACATTCGTGCGAATCCATTCTATTTCATTCGTATGATCCATTCTAATTCATTCGCACGATCCATTCTTACTCATTCGTACGATCCATTCTAATTCATTCGTACGATCCATTCTAATTCATTCGTACGATCCATTCTAATTCAATCCATGCGAATGAATACGAATGGATTAGAATGGATCGTACGAATGAATTAGATTGGATCAAATTAATGAATTAGAATGGATCGTACGAATGAATTAGAATGGATCGTACGAATGAATTAGAATGGATCGTACGAATGAATTAGAATGGATCGTGCGAATGAATTAGAATGGATCGTGCGAATGAATTAGAATGGATCGTACGAATGAATTAGAATGGATCGTATGAATGAATTAGAATGGATCGTACGAATGAATTAGAATGGATACATTCGTGCTAATGAATTAGAATGGATGGTATGAATGAATTAGAATCGATCGTACAAATGAATTAGAATGGATTCGTGCGAATGAATTAGAATGGATCGTATGAATGAATTAGAGTGGATACATTCGTACAAATGGATTAGAATGGATCGTACGAATGAATTAGAATAGATACATTCGTGCGAATGAATTAGAATGGATCGTATGAATGAATTAGAATGGATTGTATGAATTAGAATGGATACCTTCGTGCAAATGAAATAGAATGGATCGTTCGAATGAATTAGAGTAGATTGTGCGAATGGATTAGAATAGATCGTACGAAGGAATTAGAATGGATAGTACGAATGAATTAGAATGGATACCTTCGTGCAAATGAATTAGAATGGATCGTACGAATGAGTAAGAATGGATCGTACGAATGAAATAGAATGGATCGTACGAATGAATTAGAATAGATTCTGCGAATGGACTAAATGGATCATACGATTGAGTAAGAATGGATTGTACGAATGAAATAGAATAGATCGTACGAATGAATTAGAATGGATCGTATGAATGAATTAGAATGGATTGAATTAGAATGGATCGTACGAATGAATTAGAATGGATCGTACGAATGAATTAGAATGGATTGAATTAGAATGAATCGTACGAATGAATTAGAATGAATCATACCGTACGAATGAATTAGAATGGATCATACGAAGGAATTAGAATGGATCGTACGAATGAATTAGAATGGATTGAATTAGAATGAATCGTGCGAATGAATTAGAATGGATCGTGCGAATGAATTAGAATGAATCGTACGAATGAATTAGAATGGATACATTCGTGCGAAAGAATTAGAATAGATCTTATGAATGAATTAGAATGGATCGTATGAATGAAATAGAATGGATCATACGAATGAATTAGAATGGATCGTGCGAATGAATTAGAATGGATCGTACGAATGAATTAGAATGGATCGTACAAACGAATTAGAATGGATCGTACGAATGAATTAGAATAGATCGTACGAATGAATTAGAACGGATACGAATGGATCGTACGAATGAGTAAGAATGGATCGTACGAATGAAATAGAATGGATCGTACGAATGAATTAGAATGGATTGAATTAGAATGAATCGTACGAATGAATTAGAATGGATCGTACTAATGAATTAGAATGGATCGTACGAATGAATTAGAATGGATTGAATTAGAATGGATCGTACGATAAGAATGGATCGTACGAATGAAATAGAATAGATCGTATGAATGAATTAGAATGGATCGTACGATAAGAATGAATTAGAATGGATACGAATGGATCGTACGAATGAGTAAGAATGGATCGTACGAATGAAATAGAATGGAATGTACGAATGAATTAGAATGGATATATTCGTGCGAATGAATTAGGATGGATCATATGAATGAATTAGAATGGATCGTACGAATGAATTAGAATGGATACATTCGTGCGAATGAATTAGAATGGATCGTATGAATGAATTAGAATCGATCGTACGAATGAATTAGAATGGATCATGCGAATGAATTAGAATGGATCATGCGAATGAATTAGAATGGATCGTATGAATGAATTAGAATGGATCGTATGAATGTAATAGAATGGATCGTATGAAAGAATTAGAATGGATCGTGCGAATGAATTAGAATGGATCGTACAAATGAATTTGAATGGATTGTATGAAGGAATTAGAATGGATAGTACGAATGAATTAGAATGGATACCTTCATGCAAATGAAATAGAATGGATCGTACGAATGAATTAGAATGGTTCGTTTGAGTGAATGCGAATGGATCGTGCGAATAAATTAGAATGGATCGTATGAATGAATTAGAATAGATCGAACGAATGAATTAGAATGGATCGTACGAATGAGTAAGAATGGATCGTGCGAATGAATTAGAATGGATCGTACGAATGAATTAGAATGGATCGAACGAATGAATTAGAATGGATACATTCGTGCAAAAGAATTAGAATGGATTGTATGAATGAATTAGAATGGATCGTGCGAATGAATTAGAATGGATCGTACGAATGAATTAGAATGGATACATTCGTGCGAAAGAATTAGAATAGATCGTATGAATGAATTAGAATGGATCGTATGAATGAAATAGAATGGATCGTACGAATGAATTAGAATGGATCGTGCGAATGAATTAGAATGGATCGTACGAAGGAATTAGAATGGATCGTACGAATGAATTAGAATAGATCGTACGAATGAATTAGAATGGATACGAATGGATCGTACGAATGAGTAAGAATGGATCGTACGAATAAAATAGAATGGATCGTACGAATGAATTAGAATGGATTGAATTAGAATGAATCGTATGAATGAATTAGAATGGATCGTACGAATGAATTAGAATGGATCGTACGAATGAATTAGAATGGATTGAATTCGAATGGATCGTATGATAAGAATGGATCGTACGAATAAAATAGAATAGATCGTATGAATGAATTAGAATGGATCGTACTATAAGAATGAATTAGAATGGATACGAATGGATCGTAAGAATGAGTAAGAATGGATCGTACGAATGAAATAGAATGGATTGTACGAATGAATTAGAATGGATACATTCGTGCGAATGAATTAGGATGAATCGTATGAATGAATTAGAATGGATCGTACGAATGAATTAGAATAGATACATTCGTGCGAATGAATTAGAATGGATCGTATGAATGAATTAGAATCGATCGTACGAATGAATTAGAATGGATCATGCGAATGAATTAGAATGGATCGTGCGAATGAATTAGAATGGATCGTATGAATGAATTAGAATAGATCGTATGAATGAAATAGAATGGATCGTACGAATAAATTAGAATGGATCGTGCGAATGAATTAGAATGGATCATACGAGTGAATTAGAATGGATCGTATGAAGGAATTAGAATGGATAGTACGAATGAATTAGAATGGATTGAACGAATGAATTAGAATGGATCGTACGAATGAGTAAGAATGGATCGTGCGAATGAATTATAATGGATTGTACGAATGAAATAGAATGGATTCGCACGAATGTATCCATTCTAATTCATTCATACAATCCATTCTAATTCATTCGTACGATCCATTCTAATTTCTTCGTATGATCTATTCTTATTCATTCGCACAATCTATTCTAATTCATTCGTACGATCCATTCTAATTCATTCGCACGATCCATTCTAATTCATTCATATGATCCATTCTAATTCATTCGTACGATCCATTCTAATTCATTCGTATGATCCATTCTAATTCATTCGCACAATCTATTCTAATTCATTCGTACGATCCATTCTAATTCATTCGCACGATCCATTCTAATTCATTCGCACAATCTATTCTAATTCATTCGTACGATCCATTCTAATTCATTCGCACGATTCATTCTAATTCATTCATACGATCCATTCTATTTTCTAATTCATTAGTACGATCCATTCTAATTCATTCGTACGATCCATTCTAATTCATTCGTACGATCCATTCTAATTCATTCGTACGATCCATTCTAATTCATTCGCACAATCTATTCTAATTCATTCGAACGATCCATTCTAATTCATTCGTACGATCCATTCTAATTCATTCGTACGATCTATTCTATTTCATTCGTACAATCCATTCTTACTCAATCGTATGATCCATTCTAATCCATTCGCACAATCTACTCTAATTCGAATGGATCGTACGAATGAAATAGAATGGATTCGCACGAATGTATCCGAATGGATCGTACGAAGGAATTAGAATGGATCGTACGAAGGAATTAGAATGGATAGTACGAATGAATTAGAATGGATAGTACGAATGAATTAGAATGGATACTACGAATGAATTAGAATGGATCGTACGAATGAATTAGAGTGGATCATATGAATGAATTAGAATGGATCGTATGAATGAATTAGAATGAATCGTGCAAATGAATTAGAATGGATCGTGCGAATGAATTAGAATGGGTCGTACGAATGAATTAGAATGGATACACGATCCAGATCCATTCTAATTGATTCGCACGATCCATTCTAATTCATTCGTACGATCCATTCTATTTCATTCGTATGACCCATTCTAATTCATAAGTATGATCCATTCTAATTCATTCGCACGATCCATTCTAATTCATTCATACGAATCCATTCTATTTCATTCGCACGAATGGATTGAACAAATGAATTAGAATGGATCGTTTGAGTGAATGCGAATGGATCGTGCGAATGAATTAGAATGGATTGTACGAATGAAATAGAATGGATCGTATGAATGAATTAGAATGGATTGAATTAGAATGAATCGTACGAATGAATTAGAATGAATCATACCGTACGAATGAATTAGAATGGATCATACGAAGGAATTAGAATGGATCGGACGAATGAATTAGAATGGAACGTACGAATGAATTAGAATGGATCGTACGAAGAAATTAGAATGGATCGTATGAAGGAATTAGAATGGATAGTACGAATGAATTAGAATGGATACCTTCGTGCAAATGAAATAGAATGGATCGTACGAATGAGTAAGAATGGATCGTACGAATGAAATAGAATGGATCGTATGAATGAATTAGAATGGATCGTGCGAATGAATTAGAATGGATCGTACGAATGAATTAGAATGGATCGTATGAATGAATTAGAATGGATCGTGCGAATGAATTAGAATGGATCGTATGAATGAAATAGAATGGATTCGCACGAATGTATCCATTCTAATTCATTCGTGCGATCCATTCTAATTCATTCGTACAATCCATTCTAATTCATTCGCACGATCCATTCTAATTCATTCGCACGAATGAATCCATTCTAATTCATTCGTATGATCCATTCTAATTCATTAGCATGAGTGTATCCATTCTAATTCATTCTAATTCATTCGTACGATCCATTCTAATTCATTCGCACAATCCATTCTAATTCATTCGTACGATCCATTCTAATTCATTCGTACGATCCATTCTAATTTATTCGCACGATCCATTCTAATTCATTCATACGATCCATTCTAATTCATTCATATGATCCATTCTAATTCATTCGCACGATCCATTCTTACTCATTCGTACGATCCATTCTAATTCATTCGCACGATCCATTCTAATTCATTCGTACGATCCATTTTAATTCATTCGCGCGATCCATTCTAATTCATTCATACGATCCATTCTAATTCATTCGTACGATCCATTCTAATTCATTTGTACTATCCATTCTAATTCCTTCGTACGATCCATTCTAATTCCTTCATACGATCCATTCTAATTCATTCGTACGATCCATTCTAATTCATTCGTACGATCCATTCTAATTCATTCGTATGATCCATTCTAATTCATTCGCATGATCCATTCTCCATTCTAATTCCTTCGTACGATCCATTCTAATTCCTTCGTATCCATTCTAAGTCACTCATACGATCCATTCTAATTCATTCATACGATCCATTCTAATTCATTCATACGATCCATTCTAATTCATTCGTACGATCCATTCTAATTCATTCGCACAATCTATTCTAATTCATTCATACGATCCATTCTAATTCATTCATACGATCCATTCTAATTCATTCGCATGAATGTATCCATTCTAATTCATTCGTACGATCCATTCTAATTCATTCGTACGATCCATTAAATTAGAATGGATCATACGAAGGAATTAGAATGGATCGTACGAATGAATTAGAATGGATCGTACGAATGAATTAGAATGGATCATACGAAGGAATTAGAATGGATAGTACAAATGAATTAGAATGGATCGTACGAATGAATTAGAATGGATCGTACGAATGAATTAGAATGGATCGTACGAATGAATTAGAATGGATCGTACGAAGGAATTAGAATGGATCGTACGAAGGAATTAGAATGGATAGTACGAAGGAATTAGAATGGATTGTACGAATGAATTAGAATGGATCGTATGAATGAATTAGAATGGATCGTGCGAATGAATTAGAATGGATCGTGCGAATGAAATAGAATGGATCGTACGAATGAATTAGAATGGATTGAATTAGAATGAATCGTACGAATGAATTAGAATGGATCGTACGAATGAATTAGAATGGATCGTACGAATGAATTAGAATGGATTGAATTAGAATGGATCGTACGATAAGAATAAATCGTACGAATGAAATAGAATAGATCGTACGGATAATTAGAATGGATAGTACGAATGAATTAGAATGGATACCTTCGTGCAAATGAATTAGAATGGATCGTACGAATGAGTAAGAATGGATCGTACGAATGAAATAGAATGGATCGTATGAATGAATTAGAATGGATCGTGGGAATGAATTAGAATGGATCGTATGAATGAATTAGAATAGATTGTGCGAATGAATTAGAATGGATCGTACGAATGAACTAGAATGGATCGTACGAATGAATTAGAATGGATCGTATGAATGAATTAGAATGGTTCGTGCGAATGAATTAGAATGGATACCTTCGTGCAAATGAATTAGGATGGATCGTACAAATGAGTAAGAATGGATCGTACGAATGAAATAGAATGGATTGTATGAACGAATTAGAATGGATCGTACGAATGAATTAGAATGGATTGTACGAATGAATTAGAATGGATCGTATGAATGAATTAGAATATATCGTTTTGAGTGAATGCGAATGGATCGTGCGAATGAATTAGAATGGAATGAATTAGAATGGATTGAATTAGAATGAATCGTACGAATGAATTAGAATGGATCGTACGAATGAATTAGAATGGATCGTACGAATGAATTAGAATGGATCGTACGAATGAAATAGAATGGATCGTACGAAGGAATTAGAATAGATCATACGAAGAAATTAGAATGGATCGTACGAATGAATTAGAATGGATTGAATTAGAATGAATCGTACGAATGAATTAGAATGAATCATACCGTACGAATGAATTAGAATGGATCATACGAAGGAATTAGAATGGACCGTACGAATGAATTAGAATGGATCGTACGAAGGAATTAGAATGGATCGTATGAATGAATTAGAATGGATCGTGCGAATGAATTAGAATGGAACATATGAATGAAATAGAATGGATTTGCACGAATGTATCCATTCTAATTCATTCATACGATCCATTCAAATTCTTTAGCACAATCTATTCTAATTCATTCGTACGATCCATTCTAATTCATTCGCACGATCCATTCTAATTCATTCGCACGAATGTATCCATTCTAATTCATTTGTACGAATGTATCCACTCTAATTCATTCGTACGATCCATTCTAATTCATTAGCACGATCCATTCTAATTCGTTCGTACGATCCATTCTAATTCATTTATACGATCCAATCTAATTCATTCATACGATCCATTCTAATTCATTCGTACGATCCATTCTAATTCATTCGTACGATCCATTCTAATTCGTACGAATGTATCCATTCTAATTCATTCGTACGATCAATTCTAATTCATTCGTACGAATGTATCCATTCTAATTCATTTGTACGAATGTATCCACTCTAATTCATTCGTACGATCCATTCTAATTCATTAGCACGATCCATTCTAATTAATTCGTACGATCCATTCTAATTCATTTATACGATCCAATCTAATTCATTCATACGATCCATTCTAATTCATTCGTACGATCCATTCTAATTCATTCGTACGATCCATTCTAATTCATTCGTACGATCCATTCTAATTCGTGCGAATGTATCCATTCTAATTCATTCGTACGATCCATTCTAATTCATTCGTACAATCCATTCTAATTCATTCGCACGATCCATTCTAATTCATTCGCATGATCCATTGTAATTCATTCGTACGATCGATTCTAATTCATCCATTCTAATTCATTCGTACTATCCATTCTAATTCCTTCGTACGATCTATTCTAATTCATTCGCACGAATGTATCCATTCTAATTCATTCGTACGAATGGATCGTATGAATGAATTAGAATGGATCTTACGAATGAATTAGAATGGATCGTGCTAATGAATTAGAATGGATCGTACGAATGAATTAGAATAGATTGTGCGAATGAATTAGAATGGATCGTACGAATGAATTAGAATGGATCGTACGAATGAATTAGACTAGATTGTGCGAATGGATTAGAATGGATCATACGATTGAGTAAGAATGGATTGTACGAATGAAAAAGAATAGATCGTACGAATGAATTAGAATGGATCGTATGAATGAATTAGAATCGATTGTACGAATGAGTAAGAATGGATCGTACGAATGAATTAGAATGGATTGAATTAGAATGAATCGTACGAATGAATTAGAATGGATCGTACGAATGAATTAGAATGGATCGTGCGAATGAATTAGAATGGGTCGTACGAATGAATTAGAATGGATACACGATCCAGATCCATTCTTATTCATTCACACAATCTATTCTCATACGATCCATTCTAATTCATTCGCACGAATGTATCCATTCTAATTCATTCGTACGATCCATTCTAATCCATTTGTACGAATGTATTCACTCTAATTCATTCATACGATCCATTCTAATTCATTCGCACGAATGTATCCATTCTAATTCATTCGTACGATCCATTCTAATTCATTCGCACAATCTATTCTAATTCATTCGTACGATCAATTCTAATTCATTAGCATGATCCATTCTAATTCATTCGTACGATCTATTCTATTTCATTCGTACAATCCATTCTAATTCATTCGTACTATCCATTCTAATTCCTTCGTACTATCCATTCTAATTCATTCATACGATCCATTCTAATTCATTCGCACGATCCATTCAAATTCATGCATACGATCCATTCTAATTCATTACTACGATCCATTCTAATTCATTCGTACGATCCATTCTAATTCCGTCGTATGATCCATTCTAATTTATTCGCACGATCCATTCTAATTCATTCGTACGATCCATTCTATTTCATTCGTACGATCCATGCTAATTCATTCGCACAATCTATTCTAATTCATTCATACGATCCATTCTAATTCATTCGTACGATCCATTCTAATTCATTCGTACGATCCATTCTAATTCATTCGCACGATCCATTCTAATTCATTCGTACGATCCATTCTATTTCATTCGTACGATCCATTCGATTTTATTCGTACGATCCATTCTTACTCATTTGTACGATCCATCATTCGTGCGATACCTTCATGCAAATGAATTAGGATGGATCGTACGAATGAGTAAGAATGGATCGTACGAATGAAATAGAATGGATCGTATGAATGAATTAGAATGGATCGTACGAATGAGTAAGAATGGATCGTGCGAATAAATTAGAATGGATCGTATGAATGAATTAGAATGGATCGTGCGAATGAATTAGAATATGGATCGTACGAAATAATTAGAATGGATCGTACAAATGAATTCGAATGTATCCTTTCTAATTCATTCGTACGATCCATTCTAATTCATTCGTACGATCCATTCTAATTCATTCGCAGGATCTATTCTAATTCATTCGCACAATCTATTCTAATTCATTCGTACGATCCATTCTAATTCATTCGTACGATCCATTCTAATTCATTCGCACGCTATTCTAATTCATTCGTACGATCCATTCTAATTCATTCGTACGATCCATTCTAATTCATTCGTACGATCCATTCTTACTCATTCGTACGATCCATTCTTACTCCTTCGTACGATCCATTCTAATTCATTGATACGATCCATTCTTACTCATTCGTACGATCCATTCGTATCCATTCTAATTCATTCGTACAAATGGATTAGAATGGATCGTACGAATGAATTAGAATGGATACATTCGTGCGAATGAATTAGAATGGATCGTATGAATGAATTAGATTGGATCGTATGAATGAATTAGAATGGATTGTATGAATTAGAATGGATACCTTCGTGCAAATGAAATAGAATGGATCGTACGAATGAATTAGAGTAGATTGTGCGAATGGATTAGAATGGATCATACGATTGAGTAAGAATGGATTGTACGAATGAAATAGAATAGATCGTACGAATGAATTAGAATGAGTCGTACGAATGAATTAGAATGGATCGTTCGAATGAATTAGAATAGATTGTGCGAATGAATTAGAATGGATCGTACGAATGAATTAGAATGGATCCTACGAATGATTTAGAATGGATCGTACGAAAGAATTAGAATGGATCATATGAATGAATTAGAATGGATCGTGCGAATAAATTAGAATGGATCGTACGAATGAATTAGAATGGATCTACGAATGAATTAGAATGGATCGTATTAATGAATTAGAATGGATCCTACGAATGAATTAGAATAGATTGTGCAAATGAATTAGAATGGATCTGGATCATGTATCCATTCTAATTCATTCGTACGACCCATTCTAATTCATTCGCACGATCCATTCTAATTCATTCGTACGATCCATTCTAATTCATTCGTACGATTCATTCTAATTCAATCCATTCTAATTCATTCGTACGATCCATTCTTACTCAATCGTACGATCGATTCTAATTCATTCATACGATCCATTCTAATTCATTCGTATGATCTATTCTATTTCATTCGTACAATCCATTCTTACTCAATCGTATGATCCATTCTAATCCAGTCGCACAATCTAGTCTAATTCATTCGTACGATCCATTCTAATTCATTCGTACGATCCATTCTAATTCATTCACACAATCTATTCTAATTCATTCGTACGATCCATTCTAATTCATTCGCACGATCCATTCTAATTCATTCGTACGATCCATTCTAATTCATTTATACGATCCAATCTAATTCATTCATACGATCCATTCTAATTCATTCGTACGATCCATTCTAATTCATTTGTACGATCCATTCTAATTCTTGCGAATGTATCCATTCTAATTCATTCGTACGATCCATTCTAATTCATTCGTACAATCCATTCTAATTCATTCGTACGATTCATTCTAATTCATTCGCACGATCCATTCTAATTCATTCATACGATCCATTCTAATTCTACGATCCATTCTTACTCATTCGTATTATCCATTTTAATTCATTCACACGAATGTATCAACTCTAATTCATTCGTATGATCCATTCTAATTCATTCGCACGAATGTATCCATTCTAATTCAATCCATTTGAATTCATTCGTACGATCCATTCTTACTCATTCGTACGATCCATTCTAATTCATTCGCACGAATGAATCCATTCTAATTCATTCGTACGATCCATTCTAATTCATTCGTACGATCCATTCTAATTCATTCGTACGATCCATTCTAATTTATTCGCACAATCCATTCTAATTCATTCATACGATCCATTCTAATTCATTCATATGATCCATTCTAATTCATTCACAAGATCCATTCTAATTCATTCGTACGATCCATTCTATTTCATTCATACGATCCATTAGAATCGATACCTTCGTGCAAATGAATTAGAATGGATCGTACGAATAAGTAAGAATGGATCGTACGAATGAAATAGAATGGATCGTATGAATGAAATAGAATGGATCGTATGAATGAATTAGATTGGATACATTCGTGCGAATCCATTCTACTTCATTTGTACGATCCATTCTAATTCATTCGCACGATCCATTCTAATTCATTCATATGATCCATTCTAATTCCTTCGTACGATCCATTCTAATTCATTCGTACGATCCATTCTAATTCATTCGCACGATCCATTCTAATTCATGCATACGATCCATTCTAATTCATTCGTACGATCCATTCTAATTCATTCGTACGATCCATTCTAATTCATTCGCACAATCTATTCTAATTCATTCATACGATCCATTCTAATTCATTCGCACGATCCATTCTAATTCATTCATACGATCCATTCTATTTCATTCGTACGATCCATTCTTACTCATTCGTACGATCCATTCTAATTCATTTGCACGAAGGTATCCATTCTAATTCATTCGTACTATCCATTCTAATTCCTTCGTACGATCCATTCTAATTCCTTCGTACGATCCATTCGGATACATTCGTGCGAATCCATTCTATTTCATTCGTACGATCCATTCTAATTCATTCGCACGATCCATTCTAATTCATTCATACGATCCATTCTAATTCATTCGTACGATCCATTCTAATTCATTCGTACGATCCATTCTAATTCATTCGCACAATCTATTCTAATTCATTCGTACGATCCATTCTAATTCATTCGCACGATCCATTCTTACTCATTCGTACGATCCATTCTAATTCATTCGCACGATCCATTCTAATTCATTAATATGAGTTAGAATAAATTAGAATGGATCGTACGAATGAATTAGAATGGATCATACGAATGAATTAGAATGGATCGTACGAATGAATTAGAATGGATCGTACGAATGAATTAGAATGGATCGTACGAATGAAATAGAATGGATTTGCACGAATGTATCCGAATGGATCGTACGAAGGAATTAGAATGGATCGTATGAAGGAATTAGAATGGATAGTACGAATGAATTAGAATTGATACCTTCATGCAAATGAATTAGAATGGATTGTACGAATGAGTAAGAATGGATCGTACGAATGAAATAGAATGGATCGTATGAATGAATTAGAATGGATCGTGCGAATGAATTAGAAAGGAATAGAATGGATTCATTCTAATTCATACGATAGTACTAATGAATTAGAATAGATTGTGCGAATGAATTAGAATGGATCGTACGAATGAATTAGAAAGGATATATTCGTGCGAATGAATTAGAATAGATCGTACGAATGAGATAGAATGGATCGTACGAATGAATTAGAATGGATACATTCATGCGAATGAATTAGAATGGATCATACGAATGAATTAGAATGGATCGTACGAATGAAATAGAATGGATTGTACGAATGAGATAGAATGGATCGTTCTAATGAATTAGAATGGATACATTCATGTGAATGAATTAGCATGGATCGTACGAATGAATTAGAATGGCTACATTCGTGCGAATGAATTAGAATGGATCATACGAAGGAATTAGAATGGATCGTACGAATGAATTAGAATGGATACACGATCCAGATCCATTCTAATTCATTCGCACAATCTATTCTCATACGATCCATTCTAATTCATTCGCACGAATGTATCCATTCTAATTTATTCGTACGATCCATTCTAATCCATTTGTACGAATGTATCCACTCTAATTCATTCATACGATCCATTCTAATTCATTCGCACGAATGTATCCATTCCAATTCATTCGTACGATCCATTCTAATTCATTCGCACAATCTATTCTAATTCATTCGTACGATCAATTCTAATTCATTAGCATGATCCATTCTAATTCATTCGTACGATCTATTCTATTTCATTCGTACAATCCATTCTAATTCATTCGTACTATCCATTCTAATTCCTTCGTACGATCCATTCTAATTCATTCATACGATCCATTCTAATTCATTCGCACGATCAATTCTAATTCATGCATACGATCCATTCTAATTCATTACTACGATCCATTCTAATTCATTCGTACGATCCATTCTAATTCCGTCGTATGATCCATTCTAATTTATTCGCACGATCCATTCTAATTCATTCGTACGATCCATTCTATTTCATTCGTACGAGCCATGCTAATTCATTCGCACAATCTATTCTAATTCATTCATACGATCCATTCTAATTCATTCGTACGATCCATTCTAATTCATTCGCACGATCCATTCTAATTCATTCGTACGATCCATTCTATTTCATTCGTACGATCCATTCTATTTTATTCGTCCGATCCATTCTTACTCATTTGTACGATCCATCATTCGTGCGATACCTTCGTGCAAATGAATTAGGATGGATCGTACGAATGAGTAAGAATGGATCGTACGAATGAAATAGAATGTATCGTATGAATGAATTAGAATGGATCGTACGAATGAGTAAGAATGGATCGTGCGAATAAATTAGAATGGATCGTATGAATGAATTAGAATGGATCGTGCGAATGAATTAGAATATGGATCGTACGAAGGAATTAGAATGGATCGTACAAATGAATTCGAATGTATCCTTTCTAATTCATTCGTACGATCCATTCTAATTCCTTCGTACGATCCATTCTAATTCATTCGCACGATCTATTCTAATTCATTCGCACAATCTATTCTAATTCATTCGTACGATCCATTCTAATTCATTCGTACGAACCATTCTAATTCATTCGCACGCTATTCTAATTCATTCGTAGGATCCATTCTAATTCATTCGTACGATCCATTCTAATTCATTCGTACGATCCATTCTAATTCATTCGTACGATCCATTCTTACTCATTCATACGATCCATTCTTACTCCTTCGTACGATCCGTTCTAATTCATTCATACGATCCATTCTTACTCATTCGTACGATCCATTCGTATCCATTCTAATTCATTCGTACAAATGGATTAGAATGGATCGTACGAATGAATTAGAATGGATACATTCGTGCGAATGAATTAGAATGGATCGTATGAATGAATTAGATTGGATCGTATGAATGAATTAGAATGGATTGTATGAATTAGAATGGATACCTTCGTGCAAATGAAATAGAATGGATCGTACGAATGAATTAGAGTAGATTGTGCGAATGGATTAGAATGGATCATACGATTGAGTAAGAATGGATTGTACGAATGAAATAGAATAGATCGTACGAATGAATTAGAATGGATCGTACGAATGAATTAGAATGGATCGTTCGAATGAATTAGAATAGATTGTGCGAATGAATTAGAATGGATCGTACGAATGAATTAGAATGGATCGTACGAATGAATTAGAATGGATCGTACGAATGAATTAGAATGGATCGTATGAATGAATTAGAATGGATCGTGCGATTAAATTAGAATGGATCGTACGAATGAATTAGAATGGATCTACGAATGAATTAGAATGGATCGTAGTAATGAATTAGAATGGATCCTACGAATGAATTAGAATAGATTGTGCAAATGAATTAGAATGGATCTGGATCGTGTATCCATTCTAATTCATTCGTACGACCCATTCTAATTCATTCGCACGATCCATTCTAATTCATTCGTACGATCCATTCTAATTCATTCGTACGATTCATTCTAATTCAATCCATTCTAATTCATTCGTACGATCCATTCTTACTCAATCGTACGATCGATTCTAATTCATTCATACGATCCGTTCTAATTCATTCGTACGATCTATTCTATTTCATTCGTACAATCCATTCTTACTCAATCGTATGATCCATTCTAATCCAGTCGCACAATCTAGTCTAATTCATTCGTACGATCCATTCTAATTCATTCGTACGATCCATTCTAATTCATTCGCACAATCTATTCTAATTCATTCGTACGATCCATTCTAATTCATTCGCACGATCCATTCTAATTCATTCGTACAATCCATTCTAATTCATTTATACGATCCAATCTAATTCATTCATACGATCCATTCTAATCCATTCGTACCATCCATTCTAATTCATTCGTACGATCCATTCTAATTCGTGCGAATGTATCCATTCTAATTCATTCGTACGATCCATTCTAATTCATTCGTACAATCCATTCTAATTCATTCGTACGATTCATTCTAATTCATTCGCACGATCCATTCTAATTCATTCATACGATCCATTCTAATTCATTCGTATGTATCCATTCTAATTCATTCATACGATCCATTCAAATTCTACGATCCATTCTTACTCATTCGTATTATCCATTTTAATTCATTCACACGAATGTATCAACTCTAATTCATTCGTATGATCCATTCTAATTCATTCGCACGAATGTATCCATTCTAATTCAATCCATTCGAATTCATTCGTACGATCCATTCTTACTCATTCGTACGATCTATTCTAATTCATTCGCACGAATGAATCCATTCTAATTCATTCGTACGATCCATTCTAATTCATTCGTACGATCCATTCTAATTCATTCGTACGATCCATTCTAATTTATTCGCACGATCCATTCTAATTCATTCATACGATCCATTCTAATTCATTCATATGATCCATTCTAATTCATTCACACGATCCATTCTAATTCATTCGTACGATCCATTCTATTTCATTCATACGATCCATTAGAATCGATACCTTCATGCAAATGAATTAGAATGGATCGTACGAATGAGTAAGAATGGATCGTACGAATGAAATAGAATGGATCGTATGAATGAAATAGACTGGATCGTATGAATGAATTAGAATGGATAAATTCGTGCGAATCCATTCTATTTCATTCGTACGATCCATTCTAATTCATTCGCACGATCCATTCTAATTCATTCATACGATCCATTCTAATTCCTTCGTACGATCCATTCTAATTCCTTCGTACGATCCATTCTAATTCATGCATACGATCCATTCTAATTCATTCGTACGATCCATTCTAATTCATTCGTACGATCCATTCTAATTCATTCGCACAATCTATTCTAATTCATTCGTACGATCCATTCTAATTCATTCGCACGATCCATTCTAATTCATTCATACGATCCATTCTATTTCATTCGTACGATCCATTCTTACTCATTCGTACGATCCATTCTAATTCATTTGCACGAAGGTATCCATTCTAATTCATTCGTACTATCCATTCTAATTCCTTCGTACGATCCATTCTAATTCCTTCGTACGATCCATTCGGATACATTCGTGCGAATCCATTCTATTTCATTCGTACGATCCATTCTAATTCATTCGCACGATCCATTCTAATTCATTCATACGATCCATTCTAATTCATTCGTACGATCCATTCTAATTCATTCGTACGATCCATTCTAATTCATTCGTACGATCCATTCTAATTCATTCGCACGATCCATTCTTACTCATTCGTACGATCCATTCTAATTCATTCGCACGATCCATTCTAATTCATTAATATGAGTTAGAATGAATTAGAATGGATCGTACGGATGAATTAGAATGGATCGTACGAATGAATTAGAATGGATCGTACGAATGAAATAGAATGGATTTGCACGAATGTATCCGAATGGATCGTACGAAGGAATTAGAATGGATCGTATGAAGTAATTAGAATGGATAGTACGAATGAATTAGAATTGATACCTTCATGCAAATGAATTAGAATGGATCGTACGAATGAGTAAGAATGGATCGTACGAATGAAATAGAATGGATCGTATGAATGAATTAGAATGGATCGTGCGAATGAATTAGAAAGGAATAGAATGGATTCATTCTAATTCATACGATAGTAGTAATGAATTAGAATAGATTGTGCGAATGAATTAGAATGGATCGTACGAATGAATTAGAAAGGATATATTCGTGCGAATGAAGTAGAATAGATCGTACGAATGAGATAGAATGGATCGTACGAATGAATTAGAATGGATACATTCATGCGAATGAATTAGAATGGATCATACGAATGAATTAGAATGGATCGTACGAATGAAATAGAATGGATTGTACGAATGAGATAGAATGGATCGTACTAATGAATTAGAATGGATACATTCATGTGAATGAATTAGCATGGATCGTACGAATGAATTAGAATCGCTACATTCGTGCGAATGAATTAGAATGGATCATACGAAGGAATTAGAATGGATCGTACGAATGAATTAAATGGATACACGATCCAGATCCATTCTAATTCATTCGTGCGAATGAATTAGAATGGATCGTATGAGTGTGAATGAATTAGAATGAATTGTGCGAATGAATTAGAATGGATCGTACGAATGAATTAGAATGGATCGTACGAATGAATTAGAATGGATACATTCGTGCAAAAGAAGTAGAATGGATTGTATGAATGAATTAGAATGGATCGTGCGGATGAATTAGAATGGATCGTACGAATGAGTAAGAATGGATCGTACGAATGAATTAGAATGGATCGTACGAATGAATTAGAATGGATCGTACGAATGAATTAGAATAGATCGTGCGAATGAATTAGAATAGATTGTGCGCACGAATTAGAATGGATCGTACGAATGAATTAGAATGGATCGTACGAATGAATTAGAATGGATCGTACGAATGAATTAGAATGGATCGTACGAATGAATTAGAATGGATCATAGTAATGAATTAGAATGGATCCTACGAATGAATTAGAATAGCGTGCGAATGAATTAGAATGGATCGTACGAATGAATTAGTATGGATCGTATGAATGAATTAGAATAGATTGTACGAATGAAATAGAATAGATCGTACGAATGAAATATAATGGATTCGTATGAATGAATTAGAATGGATCGTGCGAATGAATTAGAATGGATCGTACTTATGAATTAGAATGGGTCATACGAATGAAATAGAATGGATCGTACGAATGAATTAGAATGGATCGTGCGAATGAATTAGAATGGATCGTACGAATGACTTAGAATGGTTCGTTCGAATGAATTAGAATAGATTGTGCGAATGAATTAGAATGGATTGTACGAATGAATTAGAATGGATCGTACGAAGGAATTAGAATGGATCATACGAATGAATTAGAATGGATCGTACGAATGAATTAGAATGGATTGAATTAGAATGAATCGTACGAATGAATTAGAATGGATTGTACGAATGAATTAGAATGGATCGTACGAATGAAATAGAATGGATCGTATGAATGAATTAGAATGGATCGTACGAATGAATTAGAATGGATCGTACGAATGAATGAGAATAGATTGTGCGAATGAATTAGAATGGATCGTACGAATGAATTAGAATGGATCGTACGAATGAATTAGAAAGGATACATTCATGCGAATGAATTAGAATGGATCGTAGAATCCATTCTAATTCATTCGTACGATCCATTCTAATTCATTCGTACGATCCATTCTAATTCATTCGTACGATCCATTCTTACTTATTCGTATGATCTATTCTAATACATTCGTACGATCCATTCTAATTCATGCGAATGAATTAGCATGGATCGTACGAATGAATTAGAATGGATACCTTCGTGCAAATGAATTAGAATGGATCGTACGAATGGATCGTACGAATGGATCGTACGAATGAAATAGAATTGATCGTATGAATGAATTAGAATGGATCGTGCGAATGAATTAGAATGGATCGTACGAATGAATTAGAATAGATTGTGCGAATGAATTAGAATGGATCGTACGAATGAATTAGAATGGATCGTACGAATGAATTAGAAAGGATAAATTCGTGCGAATGAATTAGAATGGATACCTTCGTGCAAATGAATTAGGATGGATCGTACGAATGAGTAAGAATGGATCGTACGAATGAAATAGAATGGATCGTATGAATGAATTAGAATGGATCGCACGAATGAATTGGAATGGATACATTCGTGCGAATGAATTAGAATGGATCGTATGAATGAATTAGAGTGGATACATTCGTACAAATGGATTAGAATGGATCGTACGAATGAATTAGAATGGATACATTCGTGCGAATGAATTAGAATGGATCGTACGAATGAATTAGATTGGATCGTATGAATGAATTAGAATGGATTGTATGAATTAGAATGGATACCTTCGTGCGAATGAATTAGACTGGATCGTACGAATAAAATAGAATGGATTGTGTGAATGAATTAGAATGGATCGTGTGAATGAATTAGAATGGACATTTTAATGAATTAGAATGGATCGTGCGAATGAATTAGAATGGATCGTACGAATGAGTAAGAATGGATCGTACGAATGAATTAGAATGGATTGAATTAGAATGAATCGTACGAATGAATTATACTGGATCGTGCGAATGAATTAGAATGGATCGTACGAATGAATTAGAATGGATCGTATGAATGAATTAGAATGGATACACGATCCAGATCCATTCTAATTCATTCGTACGATCCATTCTAATTCATTCGTACGATCCATTCTAATTCATTCGCGCGATCCATTCTAATTCATTCGCACGATCCAGTCTAATTCATTCGCATGAATTAGAATTAGAATGGATACACGATCCAGATCCATTCTAATTCATTCGCACAATCTATTCTAATTCATTCATAGGATCGTGCGAATGAATTAGAATGGATCGTGCGAATGAATTAGAATGGATCGTACGAATGAAATAGAATGGATTGTGTGAATGAATTAGAATGGATCGTGCGAATGAATTAGAATGGATCGTATTAATGAATTAGAATGGATCGTGCGAATGAATTAGAATGGATCGTACGAATGAGTAAGAATGGATCGTACGAATGAATTAGAATGGATTGAATTAGAATGAATCGTACGAATGAATTAGACTGGATCGTGCGAATGAATTAGAATGGATCGTACGAATGAATTAGAATGGATCGTATGAATGAATTAGAATGGATACACGATCCAGATCCATTCTAATTCATTCGTACGATCCATTCTAATTCATTCGTACGATTCATTCTAATTCATTCGCACGATCCATTCTAATTCATTCGCACGATCCAGTCTAATTCATTCGCATGAATTAGAATTAGAATGGATACACGATCCATATCCATTCTAATTCATTCGCACAATCTATTCTAATTCATTCGTAGGATCGTGCGAATGAATTAGAATGGATCGTGCGAATGAGTTAGAATGGATCGTACGAATGAATTAGAATGGATCGTGCGAATGAATTAGAATGGATCGTGCGAATGAGTTAGAATGGATCGTACGAATGAATTAGAATGGATCGTACGAATGAATTAGAAAGGATACATTCGAATTCATTCGTACGATCCATTCTAATTCCTTCGTACGATCCATATTCTAATTCATTCGCACGATCCATTCTAATTCATTCGTACGATCTATTCTAATTCATTCGTACGATCCATTCTAATTCATTCGTACGATCTATTCTAATTCATTCGTACGATCTATTCTAATTCATTCGTACGATCTATTCTAATTCATTAGTACGATCCATTCTAATTAGAATAGATTGTATGAATTAGAATGGATCGTATGAATGAATTAGAATAGATCGTACGAATGAATTAGAATGGATTGAATTAGAATGAATCGTACGAATGAATTAGAATGGATCGTGCGAATGAATTAGAATATGGATCGTACGAAGGAATTAGAATGATACACTCATACGAATAGATTGTGCGAAAGAATTAGAATGGATCGTACGAATAAATTAGAACGGATACATTCGTGCGAATGAATTAGAATGGATCGTATGAGTGTGAATGAATTAGAATGGATTGTGCGAATGAATTAGAATGGATCGTACGAATGAATTAGAATGGATCGTACGAATGAATTAGAATGGATACATTCGTGCAAAAGAAGTAGAATGGATTGTATGAATGAATTAGAATGGATCGTGCGAATGAATTAGAATGGATCGTACGAATGAGTAAGAATGGATAGTACGAATGAATTAGAATGGATCGTACGAATGAATTAGAATGGATACATTCGTGCGAATGAATTAGAATGGATCATATGAATGAATTAGAATGGATCGTTTGAGTGAATGCGAATGGATCGTGCGAATGAATTAGAATGGATCGTACGAATGACTTAGAATGGATCGTTCGAATGAATTAGAATAGATTGTGCGAATGAATTAGAATGGATCGTACGAATGAATTAGAACGGATACATTCGTGCGAATGAATTAGAATGGATCGTATGAGTGTGAATGAATTAGAATGGATTGTGCGAATAAATTAGAATGGATCGTACGAATGAATTAGAATAGATCGTACGAATGAATTAGAATGGATACATTCGTGCAAAAGAAGTAGAATGGATTGTATGAATGAATTAGAATGGATCGTGCGAATGAATTAGAATGGATCGTGCGAATGAATTAGAATGGATACATTCATGCGAATGAATTAGAATGGATCATACGAATGAATTAGAATGGATTCATTCGTGCGAATGAATTAGAATGGATCGTACGAATGAATTAGAATGGATCGTACGAATGAATTAGAATGGATCGTATGAACGAATTAGAATGGATCGTGCGAATGAATTAGAATGGATCGTATTAATGAATTTGAATGGATCGTACGAATGAATTAGAATGGAACGTACGAATGAATTAGAATGGATCGTAGAATGGATCGTATGAATGAATTAGATTGGATCGTACGAATGAGTAAGAATGGATCATACGAATGAATTAGAATGGATCGTAAGAATGAATCAGAATGGATACATTTCGTACGATCCATTCTAACTCATTCGTACGATCTATTCTAATTCATTCATGCAATCCAGTCTAATTCATTCGTACGAAGGAATTAGAAAGGATCGTATGAATGAATTAGAATGGATCGTACGAATGAAATAGAATGGATCCACTCTTACTCATTCGTACGATTCATTCTAATTCAATCCATTCTAATTCATTCGCATGATCCATTCTAATTCATTCGTACAATCGATTCTAATTCATTCATACGATCCACTCTTCTAATTCATTCGTACGATTCATTCTAATTCATTAGTACGATCCATTCGATCCAGATCCATTCTAATTCATTCGTACGACCCATTCTAATTCATTCGTACGATCCATTCTAATTAATTCATGCGATCCATTCTATTTCATTCGTACGATCCATTCTTACTCATTCGTACGATCCATTCTAATTCATTTGCACGATCCATTCTAATTCATTCATATGATCCATTCTAATTCATTCGCACGAATGTATCCATTCTAATTCATTCGTACGATCCATTCTAATTCATTTGTACGAATGTATCCACTCTAATTCATTCGTACGATCCATTCTAATTCATTTGTACGAATGTATCCTTCCTAATTCATTCGTACGATCCATTCTAATTCATTCGTACGATCCATTCTAATTCATTCGTACGATCCATTCTAACTCATTCGCACGATCCATTCTAATTCATTCGCACGATCCTACGAATGAATTAGAAAAGATTGTGCGAATGAATTAGAGTGGATCTGGATCGTGTATCCATTCTAATTCAGTCGTACGACCCATTCTAATTCATTCGTACGATCCATTCTAATTCATTCGCACGATCCATTCTAATTCATTCGCACGATCCATTCTAATTCATTCATACGATCCATTCTAATTCATTCATATGATCCACTCTAATTCATTCATACGATCCATTCTAATTCATTCGTACGATCCATTCTAATTTATTCGCACGATCCATTCTAATTCATTCGTACGATCTATTCTATTTCATTCGTACAATCCATTCTTACTCAATCGTATGATCCATTCTAATCCATTCGCACAATCTACTCTAATTCATTCGTACGATCTATTCTAATTCATTCGTACAATCCATTCTAATTCATTCGCACAATTCATTCTAATTCATTCATACGATCCGTTCTAATTTATTCGCACGATCTATTCTAATTCATTCATACGATCCATTCTAATTCATTCATATGATCCATTCTAATTCATTCGCACGATCCATTCTTACTCATTCGTACGATCCATTCTAATTCATTTGCACGAAGGTATCCATTCTAATTCATTCGTACTATCCATTCTAATTCCTTCGTACGATCCATTCTAATTCCTTCATACGATCCATTCTAATTCATTCGAACGATCCTTTCTAATTCATTCGTATGATCCATTCTAATTCCTTCGTATGATCCATTCTAATTCATTCGTACGGTATGATTCATTCTAATTCATTCGTACGATTCATTCTAATTCAATCCATTCTAATTCATTCGTACGATCCATTCTAATTCATTCGTACGATCCATTCTAATTCATTCATACGATCCATTCTAATTCATTCATACGATCCATTCTAATTCTTTTGCACGAATGTATCCATTCTAATTCATTCATACGATCCATTCTAATTCATTCGTATGATCCGAATTAGAATGGATCATACGAAGGAATTAGAATGGATCGTGCGAATAAATTAGAATGGATCGTATGAATGAATTAGAATAGATTGTGCGAATGGATTAGAATGGATCATACGATTGAGTAGGAATGGATTGTACGAATAAAATAGAATAGATCGTACGAATGAATTAGAATGGATCGTGCGAATAAATTAGAATGGATCGTATGAATGAATTAGAATGGATCGTGCGAATGAATTAGAATATAGATCGTACGAATGAATTAGAATAGATCGTATGAATGAACAAGAATGGATCGTGCGAATGAATTAGAATGGATCGTACGAATGAAATAGAATTGATCGTACGAATGGATCGTACGAATGAATTAGAATGGATCGTACGAATGAATTAGAATGGATACATTCGTGCGAATCCATTCTATTTTATTCGTACGATCCATTCTAATTCATTCGCATGATCCATTCTAATTCATTCGTACGATCCATTCTAATTCATTCGTACGATCCATTCTAATTCATTCGTACGATTCATTCTAATTCAATCCATTCTAATTCATTTGTACGATCCATTCTTACTCATTCGTACGATCCATTCTAATTCATTCGCACGAATGAATCCATTCTAATTCATTCGTATGATCCTATCTAATTCATTCGTACGATCCATTCTAATTCATTCGCACGATCCATTCTATTTCATTCGTACGATCCATTCTAATTCATTCGCACGAATGTATCCATTCCAATTCATTCGTATGATCCATTCTAATTCATTCGGACAATCGATTCTAATTCATCCGTACGATCAATTCTAATTCATTCGCACGTATCCATTCTAATTCATTCATACGATCCATTCTATTTCATTCGTACGATCCATTCTTACTCATTCGTACGATCAATTCTAATTCATTCGTACGATCGATTCTAATTCATTCGTACGATCCATTCTAATTCATTCGCACAATCTATACGTTCCATTCTAATTCATTCGTAAGATCCATTCTAATTCATTCGCACGATCCATTCTAATTCATTAATACGATCCAATCTAATTCATTCGTACGATCCATTCTAATCCATTCGTATTCATTCGCACAATCTATTCTAATTCATTCATACGGTCCATCCTAATTCATTCGCACGAATGTATCCATTCTAATTCATTCGTACAATCCATTCTATTTCATTCGTACGAATGAATTAGAATGGATACCTTCTTGCAAATGAATTAGGATGGATCGTACGAATGAGTAAGAATGGATCGTACGAATGAAATAGAATGGATCGTATGAATGAATTAGAATGGATCGTGCGAATGAATTAGAATGGATCGTACGAATGAAATAGAATTGATCGTACGAATGGATCGTACGAATGAATTAGAATGGATCGTACGAATGAATTAGAATGGATACATTCGTGCGAATCCATTCTATTTTATTCGTACGATCCATTCTAATTCATTCGCATGATCCATTCTAATTCATTCGTACGATCCATTCTAATTCATTCGTACGATCCATTCTAATTCATTCGTACGATTCATTCTAATTCAATCCATTCTAATTCATTTGTACGATCCATTCTTACTCATTCGTACGATCCATTCTAATTCATTCGCACGAATGAATCCATTCTAATTCATTCGTATGATCCTATCTAATTCATTCGTACGATCCATTCTAATTCATTCGCACGATCCATTCTATTTCATTCGTACGATCCATTCTAATTCATTCGCACGAATGTATCCATTCCAATTCATTCGTATGATCCATTCTAATTCATTCGGACAATCGATTCTAATTCATCCGTACGATCAATTCTAATTCATTCGCACGTATCCATTCTAATTCATTCATACGATCCATTCTATTTCATTCGTACGATCCATTCTTACTCATTCGTACGATCAATTCTAATTCATTCGTACGATCGATTCTAATTCATTCGTACGATCCATTCTAATTCATTCGCACAATCTATACGTTCCATTCTAATTCATTCGTAAGATCCATTCTAATTCATTCGCACGATCCATTCTAATTCATTAATACGATCCAATCTAATTCATTCGTACGATCCATTCTAATCCATTCGTATTCATTCGCACAATCTATTCTAATTCATTCATACGGTCCATCCTAATTCATTCGCACGAATGTATCCATTCTAATTCATTCGTACAATCCATTCTATTTCATTCGTACGAATGAATTAGAATGGATACCTTCTTGCAAATGAATTAGGATGGATCGTACGAATGAGTAAGAATGGATCGTACGAATGAAATAGAATGGATCGTATGAATGAATTAGAATGGATCGTACGAATGAATTAGAATGGATACATTCGTGCAAAAGAAGTAGAATGGATTGTATGAATGAATTAGAATGGATCGTGCGAATGAATTAGAATGGATCGTGCGAATGAATTAGAATGGATACATTCATGCGAATGAATTAGAATGGATCATACGAATGAATTAGAATGGATTCATTCGTGCGAATGAATTAGAATGGATCGTACGAATGAATTAGAATGGATCGTACGAATGAATTAGAATGGATCGTATGAACGAATTAGAATGGATCGTGCGAATGAATTAGAATGGATCGTATTAATGAATTTGAATGGATCGTACGAATGAATTAGAATGGAACGTACGAATGAATTAGAATGGATCGTAGAATGGATCGTATGAATGAATTAGATTGGATCGTACGAATGAGTAAGAATGGATCATACGAATGAATTAGAATGGATCGTACGAATGAATCAGAATGGATACATTTCGTACGATCCATTCTAACTCATTCGTACGATCTATTCTAATTCATTCATGCAATCCAGTCTAATTCATTCGTACGAAGGAATTAGAAAGGATCGTATGAATGAATTAGAATGGATCGTACGAATGAAATAGAATGGATCCACTCTTACTCATTCGTACGATTCATTCTAATTCAATCCATTCTAATTCATTCGCATGATCCATTCTAATTCATTCGTACAATCGATTCTAATTCATTCATACGATCCACTCTTCTAATTCATTCGTACGATTCATTCTAATTCATTAGTACGATCCATTCGATCCAGATCCATTCTAATTCATTCGTACGACCCATTCTAATTCATTCGTACGATCCATTCTAATTAATTCATGCGATCCATTCTATTTCATTCGTACGATCCATTCTTACTCATTCGTACGATCCATTCTAATTCATTTGCACGATCCATTCTAATTCATTCATATGATCCATTCTAATTCATTCGCACGAATGTATCCATTCTAATTCATTTGTACGATCCATTCTAATTCATTTGTACGAATGTATCCACTCTAATTCATTCGTACGATCCATTCTAATTCATTTGTACGAATGTATCCTTCCTAATTCATTCGTACGATCCATTCTAATTCATTCGTACGATCCATTCTAATTCATTCGTACGATCCATTCTAACTCATTCGCACGATCCATTCTAATTCATTCGCACGATCCTACGAATGAATTAGAAAAGATTGTGCGAATGAATTAGAATGGATCTGGATCGTGTATCCATTCTAATTCAGTCGTACGACCCATTCTAATTCATTCGTACGATCCATTCTAATTCATTCGCACGATCCATTCTTATTCATTCGCACGATCCATTCTAATTCATTCATACGATCCATTCTAATTCATTCATATGATCCACTCTAATTCATTCATACGATCCATTCTAATTCATTCGTACGATCCATTCTAATTTATTCGCACGATCCATTCTAATTCATTCGTACGATCTATTCTATTTCATTCGTACAATCCATTCTTACTCAATCGTATGATCCATTCTAATCCATTCGCACAATCTACTCTAATTCATTCGTACGATCTATTCTAATTCATTCGTACAATCCATTCTAATTCATTCGCACAATCTATTCTAATTCATTCATACGATCCGTTCTAATTTATTCGCACGATCTATTCTAATTCATTCATACGATCCATTCTAATTCATTCATATGATCCATTCTAATTCATTCGCACGATCCATTCTTACTCATTCGTACGATCCATTCTAATTCATTTGCACGAAGGTATCCATTCTAATTCATTCGTACTATCCATTCTAATTCCTTCGTACGATCCATTCTAATTCCTTCATACGATCCATTCTAATTCATTCGAACGATCCTTTCTAATTCATTCGTATGATCCATTCTAATTCCTTCGTATGATCCATTCTAATTCATTCGTACGGTATGATTCATTCTAATTCATTCGTACGATTCATTCTAATTCAATCCATTCTAATTCATTCGTACGATCCATTCTAATTCATTCGTACGATCCATTCTAATTCATTCATACGATCCATTCTAATTCATTCATACGATCCATTCTAATTCTTTTGCACGAATGTATCCATTCTAATTCATTCATACGATCCATTCTAATTCATTCGTATGATCCGAATTAGAATGGATCATACGAAGGAATTAGAATGGATCGTGCGAATAAATTAGAATGGATCGTATGAATGAATTAGAATAGATTGTGCGAATGGATTAGAATGGATCATACGATTGAGTAGGAATGGATTGTACGAATGAAATAGAATAGATCGTACGAATGAATTAGAATGGATCGTGCGAATAAATTAGAATGGATCGTATGAATGAATTAGAATGGATCGTGCGAATGAATTAGAATATAGATCGTACGAATGAATTAGAATAGATCGTATGAATAAACAAGAATGGATCGTGCGAATGAATTAGAATGGATCGTACGAATGAAATAGAATTGATCGTACGAATGGATCGTACGAATGAATTAGAATGGATCGTACGAATGAATTAGAATGGATACATTCGTGCGAATCCATTCTATTTTATTCGTACGATCCATTCTAATTCATTCGCATGATCCATTCTAATTCATTCGTACGATCCATTCTAATTTATTCGTACGATCCATTCTAATTCATTCGTACGATTCATTCTAATTCAATCCATTCTAATTCATTTGTACGATCCATTCTTACTCATTCGTACGATCCATTCTAATTCATTCGCACGAATGAATCCATTCTAATTCATTCGTATGATCCTATCTAATTCATTCGTACGATCCATTCTAATTCATTCGCACGATCCATTCTATTTCATTCGTACGATCCATTCTAATTCATTCGCACGAATGTATCCATTCCAATTCATTCGTATGATCCATTCTAATTCATTCGGACAATCGATTCTAATTCATCCGTACGATCAATTCTAATTCATTCGCACGTATCCATTCTAATTCATTCATACGATCCATTCTATTTCATTCGTACGATCCATTCTTACTCATTCGTACGATCAATTCTAATTCATTCGTACGATCGATTCTAATTCATTCGTACGATCCATTCTAATTCATTCGCACAATCTATACGTTCCATTCTAATTCATTCGTAAGATCCATTCTAATTCATTCGCACGATCCATTCTAATTCATTAATACGATCCAATCTAATTCATTCGTACGATCCATTCTAATCCATTCGTATTCATTCGCACAATCTATTCTAATTCATTCATACGGTCCATCCTAATTCATTCGCACGAATGTATCCATTCTAATTCATTCGTACAATCCATTCTATTTCATTCGTACGAATGAATTAGAATGGATACCTTCTTGCAAATGAATTAGGATGGATCGTACGAATGAGTAAGAATGGATCGTACGAATGAAATAGAATGGATCGTATGAATGAATTAGAATGGATCGTACGAATGAATTAGAATGGATTGTACGAATGAATTAGAATGGATCGTATGAATGAAATAGAATGGATCGTACGAATGAAATAGAATGGATCGTACGAATGAATTAGAATAGATTGTGCGAATGGATTAGAATGGATCGTATGAATGAATTAGAGTGGATCATATGAATGAATTAGAATGGATTGTATGAATGAATTAGAATGGATCGTGCGAATGAATTAGAATGGATCGTACGAATGAATTAGAATGGATACAGGATCCAGATTTATTCTAATTCATTCGCACAATCTATTCTAATTCATTCGTAGGATCGTGCGAATGAATTAGAATGGATCGTGCAAATGAGTTAGAATGGATCGTACGAATGAATTAGAATGGATCGTACGAATGAATTAGAAAGGATACATTCGTACAAATGAATTAGAATGGATCGTACGAATGAATTAGAGTGGATACATTCGTACAAATGAATTAGAATGGATCGTACGAATGAATTAGAATGGATACATTCATGCGAATGAATTAGAATGGATCATATGAATGAATTAGAATGGATCGTGCGAATGAATTAGAATGGATCGTACGAATGAGTAAGAATGGATCGTACGAATGAAATAGAATGGATCGTATGAATGAATTAGAATGGATCGTACGAATGAATTAGAATGGGTCGTACGAATGAATTAGAATGGATACACGATCCAGATCCATTCTAATTCATTCGCACAATCTATTCTAATTCATTCGTAGGATCGTGCGAATGAATTAGAATGGATCGTGCGAATGCGTTAGAATGGATCGTACAAATGAATTAGAATGGATCGTACGAATGAATTAGAATGGATCGTACAAATGAATTAGAAAGGATACATCCGAATTCATTCGTACGATCCATTCTAATTCCTTCTTACGATCCATAGTCTAATTCATTCGCACGATCCATTCTAATTCATTCGTACGATTCATTCTAATTCAATCCATTCTAATTCATTCGTATGATCTATTCTAATTCATTCATACGATCCATTCTAATTCATACAATCTATTCTAATTAGAATGGATCGTACTAATGAATTAGACTGGATCGTACGAATGAATTAGAATGGATCGTACGAATGAATTAGAATGGATTGAATTAGAATGAATCGTACGAATGAATTAGAATGGATCGTGCGAAGGAATTAGAATGGATCGTACGAATGAATTAGAATGGATCGTACGAATGAATTAGAATAGATCGTACGAATGAATTAGAATGGATCATGCTAATGAATTAGAATTGATCATACAAATGAATTAGAATAGATTGTCCGAATGAATTAGAATGGATCGTACGAATGAATTGGAATGGATACATTCGTGCGAATGAATTAGAATAGATCGTATGAATGAATTAGAGTGGACACATTCGTACAAATGGATTAGAATGGATCGTACGAATGAATTAGAATGGATACATTCGTGCGAATGAATTAGAATGGATCGTATGAGAATAGATTGTGCGAATGAATTAGAATGGATCTGGATCGTGTATCCATTCTAATTCATTCGTACGACCCATTCTAATTCATTCGCACGATCCATTCTAATTCATTCGTACGATCCATTCTAATTCATTCGTACGTTTCATTCTAATTCAATCCATTCTAATTCATTCGTACGATCCATTCTTACTCATTCGTACGATCGATTCTAATTCATTCATACGATCCATTCTAATTCATTCGTAGGATCTATTCTATTTTATTCGTACAATCCATTCTTACTCAATCGTATGATCCATTCTAATCCATTCGCACAATCTAGTCTAATTAATTCGTACGATCCATTCTAATTCATTCGTACGATCCATTCTAATTCATTCGCACAATCTATTCTAATTCATTCGTACGATCTATTCTAATTCATTAGCACGATCCATTCTAATTCATTCGTACGATCCATTATAATTCATTCATATGATCCATTCGTACGAATGAATTAGAATGGATACATTCGTGCGAATGAATTAGAATGGATCGTACGAAGGAATTAGAATGGATAGTACGAATGAATTAGAATGGATGAATTAGAATCGATCATACGAATGAATTAGAATGGATCATGCGAATAAATTAGAATGGATCGTGCGAATGAATTAGAATGGATTGTACGAATGAATTAGAATGGATCGTACGAATGAATTAGAATGGATACATTCGCACGAATTAGAATGGATCGTACGAATGAATTAGAATGGATCGTACGAATGAATTAGAATGGATCGTATGAATGAATTAGATTGGATCGTATAAATGAATTAGAATGGATCGTACGAATGAGTTAGAATGGATCATGCTAATGAATTAGAATGGATCGTACGAATGAATTAGAGTGGATACATTCGTACAAATGAATTAGAATGGATACATTCGTACGAATGAATTAGAATGGATCGTACGAATGAATTAGAATGGATACATTCGCACGTATTAGAATGGATCGTACGAATGAATTAGAATGGATCGTACGAATGAATTAGAATGGATCGTATAAATGAATTAGATTGGATCGTATAAATGAATTAGAATGGATCGTACGAATGAATTAGAATGGATCGTGCTAATGAATTAGAATGGATCGTACGAATGAATTAGAGTGGATACATTTATACAAATGAATTAGAATGGATACATTCGTGCGAATGAATTAGAATGGATCGTGCGAATGAATTAGAATGGATCGTACGAATGAATTAGAATAGATTGTGCTAATGAATTAGAATGGATCGTATGAATGAATTAGAATGGATACATTCGTGCGAATCCATTCTATTTCATTCGTACGATCCATTCTAATTCATTCGCACGATCCATTCTAATTCATTCATACGATCCATTCTAATTCCTTCGTACGATCCATTCTAATTCATTCGTACGGTCCATTCTAATTCCTTCGTATGATCCATTCTAATTCATTCGTACGGTATGATTCATTCTAATTCATTCATACGATTCATTCTAATTCAATCCATTCTAATTCATTCGTACGATCCATTCTAATTTCTTCGTATGATCTATTCTAATTCCTTCGTACGATCCATTCTATTTCATTCGTACGATCCATTCTAATTCATTCGTACGATCCATTCTAATTCATTCGTACGATCCATTCTAATTCATTCGTACGATTCATTCTAATTCAATCCATTCTAATTCATTCTATTCTAATTCATTCGCACGATCCATTCGCATTCACTCAAACGATCCATTCTAATTCATTCATACGATCCATTCTAATTCATTCGCACAATCTATTCTAATTCATTCGTACGATCCATTCTAATTCATTCGCACGATCCATTCTAATTCATTCATACGATCCATTCTATTTCAATCGTACGATCTATTCTTACTCATTCGTACGATCCATTCTAATTCATTCGCACGAATGGATCGTACGAATGAATTAGAATGGATCATACGAATGAGTAAGAATGGATCGTACGAATGAGTAAGAATGGATCGTACAAATGAAATAGAATGGATCGTATGAATGAATTAGAATGGATCGTGCGAATGAATTAGAATGGATTGTACGAATGAATTAGAATGGATCGTACGAATGAATTAGAATGGATACATTCGTGCGAATGAATTAGAATGGATCATATGAATGAATTAGAATGGATCGTTTGAGTGAATGCGAATGGATCGTGCGAATGAATTAGAATGGATCGTACGAATGAATTAGAATAGATTGTGCGAATGAATTAG
Source organism: Chamaelirium japonicum (assembly GCA_947650365.1). Lineage (NCBI taxonomy): Eukaryota > Viridiplantae > Streptophyta > Magnoliopsida > Liliales > Melanthiaceae > Chamaelirium > Chamaelirium japonicum. The sequence continues at coordinate 189,430 of CANTAL010000004.1, forward strand.
AATGGATCGTATGAATGAATTAGATTGGATCGTACGAATGAATTAGAATGGATCGTACGAATGAGTAAGAATGGATTGAATTAGAATGAATTAGAATGGATACATTCGTGCAAAAGAATTAGAATGGATCGTACGAATGAAATAGAATGGATCGTACGAATGAATTAGAATGGATCGTACGAATGAATTAGAATGGATCGTATGAATGAATTAGAATTGATCGTATGAATGAATTAGAATAGATTGTGCGAATGAATTAGAATGGATCGTACGAATGAATTAGAATAGATTGTGCGAATGAATTAGAATGGATCGTACGAATGAATTAGATTGGATCGTACGAATGAATTAGAATGGATCGTACGAATGAGTAAGAATGGATTGAATTAGAATGAATTAGAATGGATACATTCGTGCAAAAGAATTAGAATGGATCGTACGAATGAAATAGAATGGATCGTACGAATGAATTAGAATGGATCGTACGAATGAATTAGAATGGATCGTATGAATGAATTAGAATTGATCGTACGAATGAATTAGAATAGATTGTGCGAATGAATTAGAATTGATCGTACGAATGAATTAGAATAGATTGTACGAATGAATTAGAATGGATCGTACGAATGAATTAGAATGGATCGTACGAATGAATTAGAAAGGATCGTATGAATGAATTAGAATTGATCGTGCGAATGAATTAGAATGGATCGTATGAATGAATTAGAATGGATCGTGCGAATGAATTAGAATGGATCATACGAATGAATTAGAATAGATTGTGCGAATGAATTAGAATGGATCGTACGAATGAATTCGATTGGATCGTGCGAATGAATTAGAATGGATCGTGCGAATGAATTAGAATGGATCGTACGAATGAATTAGAATGGATCGTACGAAGGAATTAGAATGGATCGTACGAATGAATTAGAAAGGATACATTCGAATTCATTCGTACGATCCATTCTAATTCCTTTGTACGATCCATATTCTAATTCATTCGCACGATCCATTCTAATTCATTCATACGATCCATTCTAATTCATTCGTACGATCCATTCTAATTCATTCGCACAATCTATTCTAATTCATTCGAACGATCCATTCTAATTCATTCATACGATCCATTCAAATTCATTCGTACGATCTATTCTATTTCATTCGTACAGTCCATTCTTACTCAATCGTATGATCCATTCGAATCCATTCGCACAATCTACTCTAATTCATTCGTACGATCCATTCTATTTCATTTGCACGAAGGTATCCATTCTAATTCATTCGTACTATCCATTCTAATTCCTTCGTACGATCCATTCTAATTCATTCGTATGATCCATTCTAATTCATTCGCACGATCCATTCTAATTCATTCGTACGATCCATTCTATTTCATTCATACGATCCATTCTAATTCATTCATACGATCCTTTCTAATTCATTCGCACGATCCATTCTAATTCATTCGCATGATCCATTCTAATTCATTCGTACGATCGATTCTAATTCATTCATACGATCCATTCTAATTCATTCGCACGAATATATCCATTCTAATTCATTCGTACGATCCATTCTAATTCATTCATACGATCTATCCTAATTCATTCGCACGAATGTATCCATTCTAATTCATTCGTACAATCCATTCTATTTCATTCGTACGATCCATTCTTACTCATTCGTACGATCCATTCGTATCCATTCTAATTCATTCGTACGATCTATTCTAATTCATTCTTACGATCCATTCTAATTCATTAATACGATCCAATCTAATTCATTCATACGATCCATTCTAATTTATTCGTACGATCCATTCTAATTCATTCGCACGATCCATTCTAATTCATTCGCACGATCCATTCTAATTCATTCGTACAATCCATTCTAATTCATTCATACAATCCATTCTAATTCATTCATATGATCCATTCTAATTCATTCGTGCGAAGTAGAATGGATACCTTCGAGCAAATGAATTAGAATGGATCGTATGAATGAATTAGAATAAATCGTACGAATGAATTAGAATGGATCGTACGAATGAATTAGAATGGATCGTACGAATGAATTAGAATAGATGGTACGAATGAATTAGAATGGATCGTACGAAGAAATTAGAATGGATCGTACGAAGGAATTAGAATGGATAGTACGAATGAAGTAGAATGGATACCTTCGTGCGAATGAATTAGAATGGATCGTATGAATGAATTAGATTGGATCGTATGCATGAATTAGAATGGATCGTGCGAATGAATTAGAATGGATCGTACGAATGAATTAGAATGGATCGTACGAATGTGTAAGAATGGATCGTACGAATGAATTAGAATGGATCGTACGAATGAATTAGAATGGATACATTCGTGCGAATGAATTAGAATGGATCGTACGAATGAATTAGAATGGATCGTTTGAGTGAATACGAATGGATCGTGCGAATGAATTAGAATGGATTATACGAATGAATTAGAATGGATTGTACGAATGAATTAGAATGGATACATTCGTGCGAATCCATTCTATTTCATTCGTACGATCCATTCTAATTCATTCGCACGATCCATTCTAATTCATTCGTACGATCCATTCTAATTCATTCGTACGATCCATTCTAATTCATTCGTACGATCCATTCTAATTCATTCGCACAATCTATTCTAATTCATTCGTACGATCCATTCTAATTCATTCGCACGATCCATTCTAATTCATTTATACGATCTATTCTATTTCATTCGTACGATCCATTCATATTCATTCGTACGATCCATTCTAATTCATTTGCACGAAGGTATCCATTCTAATTCATTCGTACTATCCATTCTAATTCCTTCGTACGATCCATTCTAATTCCTTCGTACGATCCATTCTAATTCATTCGTACGATCCATTCTAATTCCTTCGTATGATCCATTCTAATTTATTCGTACGGTATGATTCATTCTAATTCATTCGTACGATTCTTTCTAATTCAATCCATTCTAATTCATTCATACGATCCTTTCTATTTCATTCGTACAATCCATTCTAATTCATTCGCACGATCCATTCGCATTCACTCAAACGATCCATTCTAATTCATTCATACGATCCATTCTATTTCATTTGCACGAAGGTATCCATTCTAATTCATTCGTACTATCCATTCTAATTCATTTGTACGAATGTATCCTTTCTAATTCATTCGTACGATCCATTCTAATTCATTCGCACGATCTATTCTAATTCATTCATACGATCCATTCTAATTCATTAGTACGATCCAATCTAATTCATTCATACGATCCATTCTAATTCATTCGTACGATCCATTCTAATTCATTCATACGATCCTATTCTTACTCTAATTAGAATAGATTGTGCGAATGAATTAGAATGGATCGTACGAATGAATTAGAATGGATCGTAGTAATGAATTAGAATGGATCCTACGAATGAATTAGAATAGATTGTGCGAATGAATTAGAATAGATTGTGCGAATGAATTAGAATAGATTGTGCGAAGGAATTAGAATGGATAGTACGAATGAATTAGAATGGATACAAATGAATTAGAATGGATTGAATTAGAATGAATCGTACGAATGATATAGAATGGATCATACGAAGGAATTAGAATGGATCGTACGAATGAATTAGAATGGATCGTACGAATGAATTAGAATGGATCGTACGATAAGAATGGATTGTGTATCCATTCTAATTCATTCGTACGATCCATTCTAATTCCTTCGTATGATCCATTCGTACGATCCATTCTAATTCATTCGCACGATCCATTCTAATTCATTCGTACGATCCATTCTATTTCATTCGTATGACCCATTCTAATTCATAAGTACGATCCATTCTAATTCATTCGCACGATCCATTCTAATTCATTCATATGAATCCATTCTATTTCATTCGTACGATCTATTCTATTTCATTCGTACAATCTATTCTAATTCATTCATACGATCCATTCTAATTGATTCGTACGATCCATTCTAATTCATACGATCTATTCTAATTCATTCGTACGATCCATTCTAATTCATTCGCACAATCTATTCTAATTCATTCTAATTTATTCGCACGATCCATTCTAATTCATTCATACGATCCATTCTAATTCATTCGCACGAATGTATCCATTCTAATTCATTCGCACGATCCATTCTAATTCATTCATACAATCCATTCTTACTCATTCGTACGATTCATTCTAATTCAATCCATTCTAATTCATTCGTACGATCCATTCTAATTCATTCATAAGATCTATTCTAATTCATTCGTACGAACCATTCTAATTCATTCGTACGATCCATTCTAATTCATTCGCACGATCCATTCTAATTCATTCGTACGATCCATTCTATTTCATTCGTATGACCCATTCTAATTCATAAGTACGATCCATTCTAATTCATTCGCACGATCCATTCTAATTCATTCATACGAATCCATTCTATTTCATTCGTACGATCTATTCTATTTCATTCGTACAATCTATTCTAATTCATTCATATGATCCATTCTAATTCATTCGTACGATCCATTCTAATTCATACGATCTATTCTAATTCATTCGTACGATCCATTCTAATTCATTCGCACAATCTATTCTAATTCATTCTAATTCATTCGCACGATCCATTCTAATTCATTCATACTATCCATTCTAATTCATTCGCACGAATGTATCCATTCTAATTCATTCGCACGATCCATTCTAATTCATTCAAACAATCCATTCTTACTCATTCGTACGATTCATTCTAATTCAATCCATTCTAATTCATTCGTACGATCCATTCTAATTCATTCGTACGATCCATTCTAATTCATTCATACGATCCATTCTAATTCATTCGTACGATCCATTCTAATTCATTCGTACAATCCATTCTAATTCATTTGCACGATCCATTCGCATTTACTCAAACGATCCATTCTAATTCATTCATATGATCCATTCATTCGTACGATCCATTCTTACTCATTCGTACGATCCATTCTAATTCATTTGCACGAAGGTATCCATTCTAATTCATTCGTACTATTCGTGCGATCCATTCATTCGTACGAAAGAATTAGAATGGATTGTATGAATGAATTAGAATGGATCGTGCGAATGAATTAGAATGCGAATGAATTAGAATGGATCGTACGAATGAATTAGAATAGATTGTGCGAATGAATTAGAATGGATCTGGATCGTGTATCCATTCTAATTCATTCGTACGACCCATTCTAATTCATTCGTACGATCCATTCTAATTCATTCGCATTCTAATTCATTCGCACGATCCATTCTAATTCATTCATACAATCCAATGAATTAGAATGGATCGTACGAATGAATTAGAATGGATTGTACGAATGAATTAGAATAGATTGTGCGTACGAATGAATTAGAATGGATCGTACGAATGAATTAGAATGGATCGTGCTAATGAATTAGAATGGATCGTGCGAATGAATTAGAATGGATCGTGCGAATGAATTAGAATGGATCGTACGAATGAATTAGAATGGATACATTCGTGCGAATGAATTAGAATGGATCGTGCGAATGAATTAGAATGGATCGTACGAATGAATTAGAATAGATTGTGCTAATGAATTAGAATGGATCGTATGAATGAATTAGAATGGATACATTCGTGCGAATCCATTCTATTTCATTCGTACGATCCATTCTAATTCATTCGCACGATCCATTCTAATTCATTCATACGATCCATTCTAATTCCTTCGTACGATCCATTCTAATTCATTCGTACGATCCATTCTAATTCCTTCGTATGATCCATTCTAATTCATTCGTACGGTACGATCCATTCTAATTCATTCGTACGGTATGATTCATTCTAATTCATTCGTACGATCCATTCTAATTTCTTCGTATGATCTATTCTAATTCCTTCGTACGATCCATTCTATTTCATTCGTACGATCCATTCTAATTCATTCGTACGATCCATTCTAATTCATTCGTACGATTCATTCTAATTCAATCCATTCTAATTCATTCCATTCTAATTCATTCGCACGATCCATTCGCATTCACTCAAACGATCCATTCTAATTCAGTCATACAATCCATTCTAATTCTTTTGCACGAATGTATCCATTCTAATTCATTCGTACGATCCATTCTAATTCATTCGTATGATCTATTCTAATTCATTCGCATGATCCATTCTAATTCCTTCGTACGATCCATTTCAATTCATTCGTAGGATCCATTCTAATTCATTCATACGATCCATTCTAATTCATTCGTACGATCCATTCTAATTTCTTCGTATGATCTATTCTAATTCCTTCGTACGATCCATTCTAATTCATTCGCACGATCCATTCTAATTCATTCATATGATCCATTCTAATTCATTCGTACGATCCATTCTAAGTCCTTCGTATGATCCATTCTAACTCATTCGCACGATCCATTCTAATTCATTCACACAATCTATTCTAATTCATTCGTATGATCCATTCTAATTAGAATGGATCGTATGAATGAATTAGAATGGATCGTGCGAATGAATTAGAATGGATCGTACGAATGAAATAGAATGGATACATTCGTGCAAATGAATTAGAATGGATCATATGAATGAATTAGAATGGATCGTTTGAGTGAATGCGAATGGATCGTGCGAATGAATTAGAATGGATTGTACAAATGAATTAGAATGGATCGTACGAATGAATTAGAATGGATACATTGGTGCGAATGAATTAGAATGGATCATATGAATGAATTAGATTGGATCGTATGAATGAACTAGAATGGATTGTATGAATTAGAATGGATACCTTAGTGCAAATGAAATAGAATGGATCGTACGAATGAATTAGAGTAGATTGTGCGAATGGATTAGAATGGATCATACGATTGAGTAAGAATGGATTGTATGAATGAAATAGAATAGATCGTATGAATGAATTAGAATGGATCGTACGAATGAATTAGAATGGATCGTTCGAATGAATTAGAATAGATTGTGCGAATGAATTAGAATGGATCGTACGAATGAATTAGAATGGATCGTACGAATGAATTAGAATGGATCGTACGAATGAATTAGAATGGATCGTGCGAATGAATTAGAATGGATCGTACGAATGAATTAGAATGGATCGTATGAATGAATTAGAATGGATCGTACGAATGAATTAGAATGGATACATTCGTGCGAATGAATTAGAATGGATCGTATGAATGAATTAGAATCGATCGTACGAATGAATTAGAATGGATCATGCGAATGAATTAGAATGAATCGTGCGAATGAATTAGAATGGATCGTACGAATGAAATAGAATGGATTGTACGAATGAGATAGAATGGATCGTACGAACGAATTAGTATGAATCGTATGAATGAATTAGAATTTATCGTGCGAATGAATTAGAATGGATCGTACGAATGAATTAGAATGGATCGTACGAAGGAATTAGAATGGATCGTACGAAGGAATTAGAATGGATCGTACAAATGAATTAGAATGGATCGTACGAAGGAATTAGAATGGATCGTACGAAGGAATTAGAATGGATACCTTCGTGCAAATGAATTAAGATGGATCGTACGAATGAGTAAGAATGGATCGTACGAATGAAATAGAATGGATCGTATGAATGAATTAGAATGGATCGTGCGAATGAATTAGAATGGATCGTACGAAAGAATTAGAATGGATACATTCGTGCGAATGAATTAGAATGGATCGTATGAATGAATTAGAATCGATCGTATGAATGAATTAGAATGGATCCTGCGAATGAATTAGAATGGATCGTGCGAATGAAGTAGAATAGATTGTGCGAATGGATTAGAATGGATCATACGATTGAGTAAGAAAGGATTGTACGACTGAATTAGAATGAATTAGAATGGATTCATTCGTGCGAATGAATTAGAATGGATCATACGGTTGAGTAAGAATGGATTGTACGAATGAAATAGAATAGATCGTACGAATGAATTAGAATGGATCATGCTAATGAATTAGAATTGATCGTACGAATGAATTAGAATAGATTGTGCGAATGAATTAAAATGGATCGTATAAATGAATTAGAATGGATCGTATGAATGAATTAGAATGGATGGTGCGAATGAATTAAAATGGATCGTATGAATGAAATAGAATGGATCGTACGAATGAAATAGAATGGATCGTACGAATGAAATAGAATGGATCGTATGAATGAATTAGAATGGATCGTGCGAATGAATTAGAATGGATCGTACGAAGGAATTAGAATGGATCGTACGAAGGAATTAGAATGGATAGTACGAATGAATTAGAATGGATACCTTCGTGCAAATGAATTAGAATGGATCGTACGAATAAGTAAGAATGGATCGTACGAATGAAATAGAATGGATCGTGTGCATGAATTAGAATGGATCGTGCGAATGAATTAGAATGGATCGTACGAATGAATTAGAATGGATCGTACGAAGGAATTAGAATGGATCGTATGAATGAATTAGAATGGATCGTGCGAATGAATTAGAATGGATCGTACGAATGAAATAGAATGGATTCGCACGAATGTATCCATTCTAATTCATACATACGATCCATTCTATTTCATTCGTACGATCCATTCTATTTCATTCGTATGATCCATTCTTACTCATTCGTACGATCCATTCTAATTCATTTGCACGAAGGTATCCATTCTAATTCATTCTTACTATCCATTCTAATTCCTTCGTACGATCCATTCTAATAAATTAATACGATCCATTCTAATTCATTCGCACGAATGTATCCATTCTAATTCATTCATACGATCCATTCTAATTCATTCATACGATCCATTCTAATTCTACGATCCATTCTTACTCATTCGTATTATCCATTTTAATTCATTCACACGAATGTATCAACTCTAATTCATTCGTACGATTCAATCTAATTCAATCCATTCTAATTCATTCGTACGATCCATTCTAATTCATTCGTACGATCCATTCTAATTCATTCATACGATCCATTCTAATTCATTCGTACGATCCATTCTAATTCATTCGTACAATCCATTCAAATTCATTCGCACGATCTATTCGCATTCACTCAATCGATCCATTCTAATTCATTCATATGATCCATTCATTCGTACGATCCATTCTTACTCATTCGTACGATCCATTCTAATTCATTTGCACGAAGGTATCCATTCTAATTCATTCGTACTATTCGTGCGAATGAATTAGAATGGATCATATGGTTGAGTAGGAATGGATTGTACGAATGAAATAGAATAGATCGTACGAATGAATTAGAATGGATCATGCTAATGAATTAGAATTGATCGTACGAATGAATTAGAATAGATTGTGCGAATGAATTAAAATGGATACATTCGTGCGAATGGATTAGAATGGATCGTATGAATGAATTAGAATGGATCGTATGAATTAGAATGGATCGTATGAATGAATTAGAATGGATCGTATGAATGAAATAGAATGGATCGTACGGATGAATTAGAATGGATCGTGCGAATGAATTAGAATGGATCGTGCGAATGAGTAAAATACATCGTACGAATGAAATAGAATGGATCGTATGAATGAATTATATTGGATCGTATTAATGAATTAGAATGGATCGTACGAATGAATTAGAATAGATCGTACGAATGAATTAGAATAGATACGAATGGATCGTATGAATGAATTAAAATGGATAGTACGAATGTATTAGAATGGATCGTACAAATGAATTAGAATGGATTGAATTAGAATGAATCGTACGAATGAATTAGAATGAATCATACCGTACGAATGAATTATAATGGATCATATGAATGAATTAGAATGGATCGTATGAACGAATTAGAATGGATCGTACGAATGAATTAGAATGTATCCATTCTAATTCATTCGTACGATCCATTCTAATTCATTCGTATGATCTATTCTAATTCATTCGCATGATCCATTCTAATTCCTTCATACGATCCATTTTAATTCATTCGCACGATCCATTCTAATTCATTCATACGATCCATTCTAATTCATTCGTACAATCCATTCTAATTTCTTCGTATGATCTATTCTAATTCCTTCGTACGATCCATTCTAATTCATTCGCACGATCCATTCTAATTCATTCGTACGATCCATTCTATTTCATTCGTACGATCCATTCTAATTCATTCGTACGATCCATTCTAATTCATTCGCACAATCTATTCTAATTCATTCGTATGATCCATTCAAATTCATTCGCACGATCCATTCTAATTCATTCGCACAATCTATTCTAATTCATTCGTACGTTCCATTCTAATTCATTCGCACGATCCATTCTAATTCATTCATACGATCCATTCTATTTCATTCGTACGATCCATTCTAATTCATTCGTACGATCCATTCTAATTCATTTGTACGATCCATTCTAATTCATTCGCACAATCTATTCTAATTCATTCGTACGATCCATTCTAATTCATTCGCACGATCCATTGTAATTCATTCATACGATCCATTCTATTTCATTCGTACGATCCATTCTTACTCATTCGTACGATCCATTCTAATTCATTTGCACGAAGGTATCCATTCTAATTCATTCGTACTATCCATTCTAATTCCTTCGTACGATCCATTCTAATTACTTCGTACGAATAAATTAGAATGGATCGTACGAATGAATTAGAATGGATACATTCGTGCAAAAGAATTAGAATGGATTGTATGAATGAATTAGAATGGATCGTGCGAATGAATTAGAATGGATCGTGCGAATGAATTAGAATAGATCATATGAATGAATTAGAATGGATCGTGCGAATGAATTAGAATGGATCGTACGAATGAATTAGAATGGATCGTACGAATGAATTAGAATGGATCATACGAATGAGTAAGAATGGATCGTACGAATGAAATAGAATGGATCGTATGAATGAATTAGAATGGATACGTGCGAATGAATTAGAATTGATCGTACGAATGAATTAGAATAGATTGTGCGAATGAATTAGAATGGATCGTACGAATGAATTGGAATGGATACATTCGTGCGAATGAATTAGAATGGATCGTATGAATGAATTAGAATGGATCGAGCGAATGAATTAGAATGGATCGTACGAATGAATTAGAATAGATTGTGCGAATGAATTAGAATGGATCGTACGAATGAATTAGAATGGATCGTTCGAATGAATTAGAATGGATCGTATGAATGAATTAGAATGGATCGTGCGAATGAATTAGAATGGATCGTACGAATGAAATAGAATGGATTCGCACGAATGTATCCATTCTAATTCATTCGTACGATCCATTCTAATTCATTCGTACAATCCATTCTAATTCATTCGCACGATCCATTCGCATTCACTCAAATGATCCATTCTAATTCATTCATATGATCCATTCTAATTCATTCGCACGAATGTATCCATTCTAATTCATTCGTACGATCCATTCTAATTCATTCGTACGATCCATTCTTACTCATTCGTACGATCCATTCAAATTCATTCGTTCGATCCATTCTAATTCATTCGTACGATCCATTCTAATTCATTCGCACGATCCATTCTAATTCATGCATACGATCCAATCTAATTCATTCATACGATCCATTCTAATTCATTCGCACGAATGTATCCATTCTAATTCATTCACACGATCCATTCTAATTCATTCATACAATCCATTCTAATTCATTCGTATTATCCATTTTAATTCATTCACACGAATGTATCAACTCTAATTCATTCGTACGATTCATTCTAATTCAATCCATTCTAATTCATTCGTACGATCCATTCTAATTCATTCTAATGGATACATTCGTGCAAAAGAATTAGAATGGATTTTATGAATGAATTAGAATGGATCGTGCGAATGAATTAGAATGGATACATTCGTACGAATGAATTAGAATGGATCGTATGAATGAATTAGATTGGATCGTATGAATGAATTAGAATGGATCATACGAATGAATTAGAATGGATACCTTCGTGCAAATGAATTAGAATGGATCGTACGAATGAGTAAGAATGGATCGTACGAATGAAATAGAATGAATCGTATGAATGAATTAGAATGGATCGTACGAATGAATTAGAATGGATTGTACAAATGAATTAGAATGGATCGTACGAATGAAATAGAATGGATCGTACGAATGAAATAGAATGGATCGTACGAATGAATTAGAATAGATTGTGCGAATGGATTAGAATGGATCATACGATTGAGTAAGAATGGATTGTACGAATGAAATAGAATAGATCGTACGAATGAATTAGAATGGATCGTATGAATGAATTAGAATGGATCGTACGAATGAATTAGAATGGATCGTACGAAGGAATTAGAATGGATCGTACGAATGAATTAGAATGGATCGTACGAATGAATTAGAATGGATACGAATGGATCGTATGAATGAATTAGAATGGATCGTACGAATGAAATAGAATGGATCGTACGAAGGAATTAGAATGGATCATATGAATGAATTAGAATGGATTGTATGGATGAATTAGAATGGATCGTGCGAATAAATTAGAATGGATCGAATGAATGAATTAGAATGGATCGTACGAATGAATTAGAATGGATCGTGCGAATGAATTAGAATGGATCGTACGAAGGAATTAGAATGGATAGTACGAATGAATTAGAATGGATACCTTCGTGCAAATGAATTAGAATTGATCGTACGAATGTATCCATTCTAATTAGGATGGATCATACGAATGAATTAGAATGAATCATACCGTACGAATGAATTAGAATGGATCATACGAAGGAATTAGAATGGATCGTACGAATGAATTAGAATGGATCGTACGAATGAATGTGAAAGGATACATTCGTGTGAATGAATTAGAATGGATCGTATGAGTGTGAATGAATTAGAATGGATCGTGCGAATGAATTAGAATGGATCGTATTAATGAATTAGAATGGATCGTGCGAATGAATTAGAATAGATCGTACGAATGAGTAAGAATGGATCGTGCGAATGAATTAGAATGGATTGTACTAATGAATTAGAATGGATCGTACGAATGAATTAGAATGGATACATTCGTGCGAATCCATTCGATTTCATTCGTACGATCCATTCTAATTCATTCGCACGATCCATTCTAATTCATTCGTATGAATGAATTAGAATGGATCGTGCGAATGAATTAGAATGGATCGTACGAATGAATTAGAATGGATCGTATGAATGAATTAGAATGGATCGTGCGAATAAATTAAAATGGATCGTATGAATGAATTAGAATGGATCGTACGAATGAATTAGAATGGATCGTATGAATGAATTAGAATGGATCGTGCGAATGAATTAGAATGGATCGTACGAATGAATTAGAATAGATTGTGCGAATGAATTAGAATCGATCGTACGAATGAATTAGAATGGATCGTACGAATGAATTAGAATGGATCGTATGAATGAATTAGAATGGATCGTGCGAATGAATTAGAATGGATCGTACGAATGAAATAGAATGGATTCGCACGAATGTATCCATTCTAATTCATTCGTACGATCCATTCTAATTCATTCGTACAATCCATTCTAATTCATTCGCACGATCCATTCGCATTCACTCAAACGATCCATTCTAATTCATTCATATGATCCATTCTAATTCATTCGCACGAATGTATCCATTCTAATTCATTCGTACGATCCATTCTAATTCATTCGTACGATCCATTCTTACTCATTCGTACGATCCATTCTAATTCATTCGTTCGACCCATTCTAATTCATTCGTACGATCCATTCTAATTCATTCGCACGATCCATTCTAATTCATTAGCACGAAACATTCTAATTCATTCGTACGATCCATTCTAATTCATTTATACGATCCAATCTAATTCATTCATACGATCTATTCTAATTCTTTCGCATGAATGTATCCATTCTAATTCATTCGCACAATCTATTCTAATTCATTCGTACGATCAATTCTAATTCATTAGCATGATCCATTCTAATTCATTCGTATGATCTATTCTATTTCATTCGTACAATCCATTCTTACTCAATCGTATGATCCATTCTAATCCATTCGCACAATCTATTCTAATTCATTCGTACGATCCATTCTATTTCATTCGTACGATCCATTCTAATTCATACGATCCATTCTATTTCATTCATACGATCCATTTTAATTCAATCGCACGATCCATTCTAATTCATTCATACGATCCATTCTAATTCATTCGTACGATCCATTCTAATTTCTTCGTATGATCTATTCTAATTCCTTCGTACGATCCATTCTTACTCAATCGTATGATCCATTCTAATCCATTCGCACAATCTATTCTAATTCATTCATACGATCCATTCTAATTTATTCGCACGATCTATTCTAATTCCTTCGTATGATCCATTCTTATTCATTCGTACGATCCATTCTAATTCATTCGTATGATCCATTCTAATTCATTCGCACAATCTATTCTAATTCATTCGTACGATACATTCTAATTCATTCGTACGATCCATTCTAATTCATTCGCACGATCCATTCTAAATCATTCATACGATCCATTCTATTTCATTCGTACGATCCATTCTTACTCATTCGTACGATCCATTCTAATTCATTTGCACGAAGGTATCCATTCTAATTCCTTCGTACGATCCATTCTAATTCCTTCGTACAATCCATTCTAATTCATTCGTACGATCCATTCTAATTCATTTGTAAGATCCATTCTAATTCATTCGCACGATCCGAATGAATTAGAATGGATCGTACGAATGAATTAGAATGGATCGTATGAATGAATTAGAGTGGATCATATGAATGAATTAGAATGGATCGTACGAATGAACTAGAATGGATACATTCATGCGAATGAATTAGAATGGATCGTGCGAATGCATTAGAATGGATCGTACGAATGAAATAGAATGGATCGTACGAATGAAATAGAATGGATTGTACGAATGAGATAGAATGGATCGTACGAATGAATTAGAATAGATTGTGCGAATGAATTAGAATGGATCGTACGAATGAATTAGAATGGATCGTACGAATGAATTAGAATGGATCGTATGAATGAATTAGAATGGATCGTGCGAATGAATTAGAATGGATCGTACGAATGAAATAGAATGGATACATTCGTGCGAATGAATTAGAATGGGTCATATGAATGAATTAGAATGGATCGTTTGAGTGAATGCGAATGGACCGTGCGAATGAATTAGAATGGATTGTACGAATGAATTAGAATGGATCGTACGAATGAATTAGAATGGATACATTCGTGCGAATCCATTCTAATTCTTTCGCACGATCCATTCTAATTCATTCATACGATCCATTCTAATTCATTCGTACGATCCATTCTAATTCATTCGTACGATCCATTCTAATTCATTCGCACAATCTATTCTAATTCATTCGTACGATCCATTTTAATTCATTCGCACGATCCATTCTAATTCATTCATACGATCCATTCTATTTCATTCGTACGATCCATTCTTACTCATTCGTACGATCCATTCTAATTCATTTGCACGAAGGTATCCATTCTAATTCATTCGTACTATCCATTCTAATTCCTTCGTACGATCCATTCTAATTCCTTCGTACGATCCATTCTAATTCATTCATACGATTGAGTAAGAATGGATTGTACGAATGAAATAGAATAGATCGTACGAATGAATTATAATGGATCATGCTAATGAATTAGAATTGATCGTACGAATGAATTAGAATAGATTGCGCGAATGAATTAGAATGGATCGTACGAATGAATTGGAATGGATACATTCATGCGAATGAATTAGAATGGATCGTATGAATGAATTAGAGTGGATACATTCGTACAAATGGATTAGAATGGATCGTACGAATGAATTAGAATGGATACATTCGTGCGAATGAATAAGAATGGATCGTTTGAATGAATTAGATTGGATCGTATGAATGAATTAGAATGGATTGTATGAATTAGAATGGATTGTATGAATTAGAATGGATACCTTCGTGCAAATGAAATAGAATGGATCGTACGAATGAATTAGAGTAGATTGTGCGAATGGATTAGAATGGATCATACGATTGAATAAGAATGGATTGTACGAATGAAATAGAATAGATCGTACGAATGAATTAGAATGGATCGTACGAATGAATTAGAATGGATCGTTCGAATGAATTAGAATAGATTGTGCGAATGAATTAGAATGGATCATACGAATGAATTAGAATGGATCGTACGAATGAATTAGAATGGATCGTACGAATGAATTAGAATGGATCGTGCGAATGAATTAGAATGGATCGTACGAATGAATTAGAATGGATCGTATGAATGAATTAGAATGGATCGTACGAATGAATTAGAATGGATACATTCGTGCGAATGAATTAGAATGGATCGTATGAATGAATTAGAATCGATCGTACGAATGAATTAGAATGGATCATGTGAATGAATTAGAATGGATCGTGCGAATGAGATAGAATGGATCGTACGAATGAGATAGAATGGATCGTACGAATGAATTAGAATGGATCGTACGAATGAATTAGAATGGATCGTACGAATGAATTAGAATGGGTCATACGAAGGAATTAGAATGGATCGTACGAAGGAATTAGAATGGATCGTACGAAGGAATTAGAATGGATAGTACGAATGAATTAGAATGGATACCTTCGTGCAAATGAATTAAGATGGATCGTACGAATGAGTAAGAATGGATCGTACGAATGAAATAGAATGGATCATATGAATGAATTAGAATGGATCGTGCGAATGAATTAGAATGGATTGTACGAATGAATTAGAATGGATACATTCGTGCGAATGAATTAGAATGGATCGTATGAATGAATTAGAATCGATCGTACGAATAAATTAGAATGGATCCTGCGAATGAATTAGAATGGATCGTGCGAATGAAGTAGAATAGATTGTGCGAATGGATTAGAATGGATCATACGATTGAGTAAGAAAGGATTGTACGATTGAATTAGAATGAATTAGAATGGATTCATTCGTGCGAATGAATTAGAATGGATCATACGGTTGAGTAAGAATGGATTGTACGAATGAAATAGAATAGATCGTACGAATGAATTAGAATGGATCATGCAAATGATTTAGAATTGATCGTACGAATGAATTAGAATAGATTGTGCGAATGAATTAAAATGGATCGTATAAATGAATTAGAATGGATCGTATGAATGAATTAGAATGGATCGTGCGAATGAATTAAAATGGATCGTATGAATGAAATAGAATGGATCGTATGAATTAGAATGGATCGTACGAATGAAATAAAATGGATTGTACGAATGAATTAGAATAGATTGTGCGAATGGATTAGAATGGATCATACGATTGAGTAAGAAAGGATTGTACGAATGAAATAGAATAGATCGTACGAATGAATTAGAATGGATCGTATGAATGAATTAGAATGGATCGTTCGAATGAATTAGAATAGATTGTGCGAATGAATTAGAATGGATCGTACGGATGAATTAGAATGGATCGTGCGAATAAATTAGAATGGATCGTATGAATGAATTAGAATGGATCATGCGAATGAATTAGAATATGGATCCATTCTAATTCATTCATACAATCCATTCTAATTCTTTTGCACGAATGTATCCATTCTAATTCATTCGTACGATCCATTCTAATTCATTCGTACGATCCATTCTAATTCATTCGCACAATCCATTCTAATTCATTCACACTCATACGATCCATTCTAATTCATTCGCACAAATGTATCCTTTCTAATTCATTTGTACGATCCATTCTAATTCATTCGCACAATCTATTCTAATTCATTCGAACAATCCATTCTAAGTCATTCGTACGATCCATTCTAATTCATTCATACGATCCATTCTAATTCATTCGCACGATCCATTCTATTTCATTCGTACGATCCATTCTAATTCTTTCGCACGAATGTATCCATTCCAATTCATTCGTACGATCCATTCTAATTCATTCGCACAATCTATTCTAATTCATTCGTACGATCAACTCTAATTCATTCGCATGTATCCATTCTAATTCATTCATACGATCCATTCTATTTCATTTGTACGATCCATTCTTACTCATTCGTACGATCCAATCTAATTCATTCGTACGATCCATTCTAATTCATTCGTACGATCCATTCTAATTCATTCGCACAATCTATACGTTCCATTCTAATTCATTCGTAAGATCCATTCTAATTCATTCGCACGATCCATTCTAATTCATTAATACGATCCAATCTAATTCATTCGTACGATCCATTCTAATCCATTCGTATTCATTCGCACAATCTATTCTATTTCATTCATACGATCCATCCTAATTCATTCGCACGAATGTATCCATTCTAATTCATTCGTACAATCCATTCTATTTCATTCGTACGATCCATTCTTACTCATTCGTACGATCCATTCTTACTCATTCGTACAAAGGAATTAGAATGGATCGTACGCAGGAATTAGAATGGTTTGTACGAAGGAATTAGAATGGATCATACGAATGAATTAAAATGGATACATTCGTGCGAATGAATTAGAATGGATCGTACGAATGAGTAAGAATGGATCATACGAATGAAATAGAATGGATCGTACGGATGAATTAGAATGGATCGTGCGAATGAATTAGAATGGATCGTACGAATGAGTAAGAATGGATCGTATGAATGAATTAAAATGGATCGTGCGAATAAATTAGAATGGATCGAACGAATGAATTAGAATGGATCATACGAATGAATTAGAATGGATCGTATGAATGAATTAGAATGGATCATGCGAATGAATTAGAATGGATTATATGAATGAAATAGAATGGATTGTACGAATGAGGTAGAATGGATCGTACGAATGCATTAGAATGGATAATTCATGCGAATGAAATAGAATGGATCATACGAATGAATTAGAATGGATTCATTCGTGTGAATGAATTAGAATGGATCGTACGAATGAGTAAGAATGGATCGTACGAATGAATTAGAATGGATTGAATTAGAATGAATCGTACGAATGAATTAGAATGGATCGTACGAATAAATTAGAATGGATCGTACGAATGAATTAGAATGGATTGAATTAGAATGAATCGTACGAATGAATTAGAATGAATCATACCGTACGAATGAATTAGAATGGATCATATGAATGAATTAGAATGGATCGTATGAATGAATTAGAATGGATCGTACGAATGAATTAGAATGGATCGTACGAATGAATTAGAATGGATCGTACGAATGAATTAGAATGAATACATTCGTGCGAATGAATTAGAATGGATCATACGAATGAATTAGAGTTGATACATTCGTGTGAATGAATTAAAATGGATAATACGAATGAGTAAGAATGGATCGTAGAATTAGAATGGATCTTATGAATGAATTAGAATGGATACATACGAATGAATTAGAATGGATCGTATGAATGAATTAGAATGGATCGTGCGAATGAATTAGAATGGATCGTACGAATGAATTAGAATGGATCGTATGAATGAATTAGAATGGATCATAGTAATGAATTAGAATGGATCCTATGAATGAATTAGAATAGATTGTGCGAATGAATTAGAATGGATCTGGATCGTGTATCCATTCTAATTCATTCGTACGACCCATTCTAATTCATTCGCACGATCCATTCTAATTCATTCGTACGATCCATTCTAATTCATTCATACGATTCATTCTAATTCAATCCATTCTAATTCATTCGTACGATCCATTCTTACTCATTCGTACGATCGATTCTAATTCATTCATACGATCCATTCTAATTCATTCGTATGATCTATTCTATTTCATTCGTACAATCCATTCTTATTCAATCGTATGATCCATTCTAATCCATTCGCACAATCTAATCTAATTCATTCGTACTATCCATTCTAATTCATTCGTACGATCCATTCTAATTCATTCGCACAATCTATTCTAATTCATTCGTACGATCCATTCTAATTCATTCGCACGATCCATTCTAATTCATTCGTACGATCCATTCTAATTCATTCGTACGATCCATTCTAATTCATTTGCACAATCTATTCTAATTCATTCGTACGATCCATTCTAATTCATTCGCACGATCCATTCTAATTCATTCGCAGAATCTATTCTAATTCATTTGTACGATCCATTCTAATTCATTCGCACGATCCATTCTAATTCATTCATACGATCCATTCTATTTCATTCGTACGATCCATTCTAATTCATTCGTACGATCCATTCTAATTCATTCGTACGATTCATTCTAATTCAATCCATTCTAATTCATTCGTACGATCCATTCTTACTCATTCGTACGATCCATTCTAATTCATTCGCACGAATGAATCCATTCTAATTCATTCGTATGATCCATTCTAATTCATTCGCATGAATGTATCCATTCTAATTCATTCATACGATCCATTCTAATTCATTCATATGATCCATTCTAATTCATTCGTATGATCCATTCTAATTCATTCGCATGAATGTATCCATTCTAATTCATTCGTACGATCCATTCTAATTCATTCGCACAATCTATTCTAATTCATTCATACGATCCATTCTAATTTATTCGCACGATCCATTCTAATTCATTCATACGATCCATTCTAATTCGTAGAATGGATCGTACGAATGAATTAGAATGGATACATTCGTGTGAATGAATTAGAATGGATTGTACGAATAAATTAGAATGGATCGTACGAATGAATTAGAATATGGATCGTACGAAGGAATTAGAATGGATCGTACGAATGAATTAGAATGGATACATTCGTGCGAAAGAATTAGAATAGATCGTATGATTGAATTAGAATGGATCGTACGAAGGAATTAGAATAGATCATACGAAGAAATTAGAATGGATCGTACGAATGAATTAGAATGGATCGTATGAATGAATTAGAATGGATCGTGCGAATGAATTAGAATGGATCGTACGAATGAATTAGAATAGATTGTGCGAATGAATTAGAATGGTTCGTACGAATGAAATAGAATGGATCGTACGGATGAATTAGAATGGATCGTGAGAATGAATTAGAATGGATCGTACGAATGAGTAAGAATGGATCGTATGAATGAATTAGAATGGATCGTGCGAATGAATTAAATTGGATCGTATGAATGAAATAGAATGGATCGTATGAATTAGAATGGATCGTACGAATGAAATAGAATGGATCGTACGAATGAATTAGAATAGATTGTGCGAATGGATTAGAATGGATCATACGATTGAGTAAGAATGGATTGTACGAATGAAATAGAATAGATCGTACGAATGAATTAGAATGGATCGTATGAATGACTTAGAATGGATCGTGCGAATGAATTAGAATGGATCGTACGAATGAATTAGAATGGATCGTATGAATGAATTAGAATGGATCGTACGAATGAAATAGACTGGATTATACAAATGAGATAGAATGGATCGTACGGATGAATTAGAATGGATACATTCATGCGAATGAATTAGAATGGATCATACGAATGAATTAGAATGGATTCATTCGTGCGAATGAATTAGAATGGATCGTACGAATGAGTAAGAATGGATCGTACGAATGAATTAGAATGGATTGAATTAGAATGAATCGTACGAATGAATTAGAATGGATCGTACGAATGAATTAGAATGGATCGTATGAATGAATTAGAATGGATCATGCGAATGAATTAGAATGGATCGATCGTACGAATGAAATAGAATGGATTCGCACGAATGTATCCATTCTAATTCATTCGTACGATCCATTCTAATTCATTTGTACGATCCATTCGTACGATCAATTCTATTTCATTCGTACGATCCATTCTAATTCATTCGCATGATCCATTCGCATTCACTCAAACGATCCATCCTAATTCATTCATATGATCCATTCTAATTCATTCGCACAAATGTATCCATTCTATTTCATTCGTACGATCCATTCTAATTCATTCGTACGATCCATTCTAATTCATTCGCACAATCTATTCTAATTCATTAGTACGATCCATTCTAATTCATTCGTACGATCCATTCTAATTCATTCGTACGATCCATTCTAATTCATTCGTACGATCAATTCTAATTCATTCGTACGATCCATTCTAATTCATTCGCACAATCTATTCTAATTCATTCGAACGATCCATTCTAATTCATTCGTACGATCCATTCTAATTCATTCGTACGATCTATTCTATTTCATTCGTACAATCCATTCTTACTCAATCGTATGATCCATTCTAACCCATTCGCACAATCTACTCTAATTCGAATGGATCGTACGAATGAAATAGAATGGATTCGCACGAATGTATCCGAATGGATCGTACGAAGGAATTAGAATGGATCGTACGAAGGAATTAGAATGGATAGTACGAATAAATTAGAATGGATAGTACGAATGAATTAGAATTGATATACTACGAATGAATTAGAATGGATCGTACGAATGAATTAGAGTGGATCATATGAATGAATTAGAATGGATCGTATGAATGAATTAAAATGGATCGTGCGAATGAATTAGAATGGATCGTGCGAATGAATTAAAATGGATCGTACGAATGAATTAGAATGGGTCGTATGAATGAATTAGAATAGATACACGATCCAGATCCATTCTAATTCATTCGCATAATCTATTCTAATTCATTCGTAGGATCGTGCGAATGAATTAGAATGGATCGTGCGAATGAGTTAGAATGGATCGTACAAATGAATTAGAATGCATCGTACGAATGAATTAGAGTGGATACATTCGTACAAATGAATTAGAATGGATCATACGAATGAATTAGAATGGATACATTCGTGCGAATGAAATAGAATGGATTCGTATGAATGAATTAGAATGGATCGTGCGAATGAATTAGAATGGATCGTACTTATGAATTAGAATGGGTCATACGAATGAAATAGAATGGATCATACGAATGAATTAGAATGGATCGTGCGAATGAATTAGAATGGATCTGGATCGTGTATCCATTCTAATTCATTCGTACGACCCATTCTAATTCATTCGCACGATCCATTCTAATTCATTCGCACGATCCATTCTAATTCATTCATACGATCCATTCTAATTCATTCATACGATCCACTCTAATTCATTCGTACGATCCATTCTAATTCATTCGTAGTATCCATTCTAATTCATTCGTACTATCCATTCTAATTCATTCGTACTATCCATTCTAATTCCTTCGTACGATCCATTCTAATTCCTTCGTACGATCCATTCGGATACATTCGTGCGAATCCATTCTATTTCATTCGTACGATCCATTCGAATTAGAGTAGATTGTGCAAATGGATTAGAATGGATCATACGATTGAGTAAGAATGGATTGTACGAATGAAATAGAATAGATCGTACGAATGAATTAGAATGGATCGTACGAATGAATTAGAATGGATCGTTCGAATGAATTAGAATAGATCGTGCGAATGAATTAGAATGGATCGTACGAATGAATTAGAATGGATCGTACGAATGAATTAGAATGGATCGTACTAATGAATTAGAAAATAGAATGGATCGTATGAATGAATTAGAAAGGATCGTGCGAATGAATTAGAATGGATCGTACGAATGAATTAGAATAGATTGTGCGAATGAATTAGAATGGATCGTGCGAATGAATTAGAATGGATCGTACGAATGAATTAGAATAGATTGTGCGAATGAATTAGAATGGATCGTACGAATGAATTAGAATGGATCGTACAAATGAATTAGAATGGATCGTATGAATGAATTAGAAT
This sequence comes from Chamaelirium japonicum, assembly GCA_947650365.1. NCBI lineage: Eukaryota > Viridiplantae > Streptophyta > Magnoliopsida > Liliales > Melanthiaceae > Chamaelirium > Chamaelirium japonicum. The sequence goes on from CANTAL010000004.1 coordinate 213,286, forward strand.
GGATCGTGCGAATGAATTAGAATGGATCGTACGAATGAATTAGAATAGATTGTGCGAATGAATAAGAATAGATCATACGAACAAATTAGAATGGATCGTACGAATGAATTCGAATGGATCGTATGAATGAATTAGAATGGATACATTCGTGCGAATCCATTCTATTTCATTCGTATGATCCATTCTAATTCATTCGCACGATCCATTCTTACTCATTCGTACGATCCATTCTAATTCATTCGTACGATCCATTCTAATTCATTCGTACGATCCATTCTAATTCAATCCATGCGAATGAATACGAATGGATTAGAATGGATCGTACGAATGAATTAGATTGGATCAAATTAATGAATTAGAATGGATCGTACGAATGAATTAGAATGGATCGTACGAATGAATTAGAATGGATCGTGCGAATGAATTAGAATGGATCGTGCGAATGAATTAGAATGGATCGTATGAATGAATTAGAATGGATCGTACGAATGAATTAGAATGGATACATTCGTGCTAATGAATTAGAATGGATGGTATGAATGAATTAGAATCGATCGTACAAATGAATTAGAATGGATTCGTGCGAATGAATTAGAATGGATCGTATGAATGAATTAGAGTGGATACATTCGTACAAATGGATTAGAATGGATCGTACGAATGAATTAGAATAGATACATTCGTGCGAATGAATTAGAATGGATCGTATGAATGAATTAGAATGGATTGTATGAATTAGAATGGATACCTTCGTGCAAATGAAATAGAATGGATCGTACGAATGAATTAGAGTAGATTGTGCGAATGGATTAGAATAGATCGTACGAAGGAATTAGAATGGATAGTACGAATGAATTAGAATGGATACCTTCGTGCAAATGAATTAGAATGGATCGTACGAATGAGTAAGAATGGATCGTACGAATGAAATAGAATGGATCGTACGAATGAATTAGAATAGATTCTGCGAATGGACTAAAATGGATCATACGATTGAGTAAGAATGGATTGTACGAATGAAATAGAATAGATCGTACGAATGAATTAGAATGGATCGTATGAATGAATTAGAATGGATTGAATTAGAATGGATCGTACGAATGAATTAGAATGGATCGTACGAATGAATTAGAATGGATTGAATTAGAATGAATCGTACGAATGAATTAGAATGAATCATACCGTACGAATGAATTAGAATGGATCATACGAAGGAATTAGAATGGATCGTGCGAATAAATTAGAATGGATCGTATGAATGAATTAGAATAGATCGTACGAATGAATTAGAATGGATCGTACGAATGAGTAAGAATGGATCGTGCGAATGACTTAGAATGGATCGTACGAATGAATTAGAATGGATCGAACGAATGAATTAGAATGGATACATTCGTGCAAAAGAATTAGAATGGATTGTATGAATGAATTAGAATGGATCGTGCGAATGAATTAGAATGGATCGTACGAATGAATTAGAATGGATACATTCGTGCGAAAGAATTAGAATAGATCTTATGAATGAATTAGAATGGATCGTATGAATGAAATAGATTGGATCATACGAATGAATTAGAATGGATCGTGCGAATGAATTAGAATGGATCGTACGAATGAATTAGAATGGATTGTACAAACGAATTAGAATGGATCGTACGAATGAATTAGAATAGATCGTACGAATGAATTAGAATGGATACGAATGGATCGTACGAATGAGTAAGAATGGATCGTACGAATGAAATAGAATGGATCGTACGAATGAATTAGAATGGATTGAATTAGAATGAATCGTACGAATGAATTAGAATGGATCGTACGAATGAATTAGAATGGATCGTACGAATGAATTAGAATGGATTGAATTAGAATGGATCGTACGATAAGAATGGATCGTACGAATGAAATAGAATAGATCGTATGAATGAATTAGAATGGATCGTACGATAAGAATGAATTAGAATGGATACGAATGGATCGTACGAATGAGTAAGAATGGATCGTACGAATGAAATAGAATGGAATGTACGAATGAATTAGAATGGATATATTCGTGCGAATGAATTAGGATGGATCGTATGAATGAATTAGAATGGATCGTACGAATGAATTAGAATGGATACATTCGTGCGAATGAATTAGAATGGATCGTATGAATGAATTAGAATCGATCGTACGAATGAATTAGAATGGATCATGCGAATGAATTAGAATGGATCATGCGAATGAATTAGAATGGATCGTATGAATGAATTAGAATGGATCGTATGAATGTAATAGAATGGATCGTACGAATGAATTAGAATGGATCGTGCGAATGAATTAGAATGGATCGTACAAATGAATTTGAATGGATTGTATGAAGGAATTAGAATGGATAGTACGAATGAATTAGAATGGATACCTTCATGCAAATGAAATAGAATGGATCGTACGAATGAATTAGAATGGTTCGTTTGAGTGAATGCGAATGGATCGTGCGAATAAATTAGAATGGATCGTATGAATGAATTAGAATAGATCGAACGAATGAATTAGAATGGATCGTACGAATGAGTAAGAATGGATCGTGCGAATGAATTAGAATGGATCGTACGAATGAATTAGAATGGATCGAACGAATGAATTAGAATGGATACATTCGTGCAAAAGAATTAGAATGGATTGTATGAATGAATTAGAATGGATCGTGCGAATGAATTAGAATGGATCGTACGAATGAATTAGAATGGATACATTCGTGCGAAAGAATTAGAATAGATCGTATGAATGAATTAGAATGGATCGTATGAATGAAATAGAATGGATCGTACGAATGAATTAGAATGGATCGTGCGAATGAATTAGAATGGATCGTACGAAGGAATTAGAATGGATCGTACGAATGAATTAGAATAGATCGTACGAATGAATTAGAATGGATACGAATGGATCGTACGAATGAGTAAGAATGGATCGTACGAATGAAATAGAATGGATCGTACGAATGAATTAGAATGGATTGAATTAGAATGAATCGTATGAATGAATTAGAATGGATCGTACGAATGAATTAGAATGGATCGTACGAATGAATTAGAATGGATTGAATTCGAATGGATCGTATGATAAGAATGGATCGTACGAATAAAATAGAATAGATCGTATGAATGAATTAGAATGGATCGTACTATAAGAATGAATTAGAATGGATACGAATGGATCGTAAGAATGAGTAAGAATGGATCGTACGAATGAAATAGAATGGATTGTACGAATGAATTAGAATGGATACATTCGTGCGAATGAATTAGGATGAATCGTATGAATGAATTAGAATGGATCGTACGAATGAATTAGAATAGATACATTCGTGCGAATGAATTAGAATGGATCGTATGAATGAATTAGAATCGATCGTACGAATGAATTAGAATGGATCATGCGAATGAATTAGAATGGATCGTGCGAATGAATTAGAATGGATCGTATGAATGAATTAGAATGGATCGTATGAATGAAATAGAATGGATCGTACGAATAAATTAGAATGGATCGTGCGAATGAATTAGAATGGATCATACGAGTGAATTAGAATGGATCGTATGAAGGAATTAGAATGGATAGTACGAATGAATTAGAATTGATTGAACGAATGAATTAGAATGGATCGTACGAATGAGTAAGAATGGATCGTGCGAATGAATTATAATGGATCGTACGAATGAAATAGAATGGATTCGCACGAATGTATCCATTCTAATTCATTCATACAATCAGTTCTAATTCATTCGTACGATCCATTCTAATTTCTTCGTATGATCTATTCTTATTCATTCGCAAAATCTATTCTAATTCATTCGTACGATCCATTCTAATTCATTCGCACGATCCATTCTAATTCATTCATATGATCCATTCTAATTCATTCGTACGATCCATTCTAATTCATTCGTATGATCCATTCTAATTCATTCGCACAATCTATTCTAATTCATTCGTACGATCCATTCTAATTCATTCGCACGATCCATTCTAATTCATTCGCACAATCTATTCTAATTCATTCGTACGATCCATTCTAATTCATTCGCACGATTCATTCTAATTCATTCATACGATCCATTCTATTTTCTAATTCATTAGTACGATCCATTCTAATTCATTCGTACGATCCATTCTAATTCATTCGTACGATCCATTCTAATTCATTCGTACGATCCATTCTAATTCATTCGCACAATCTATTCTAATTCATTCGAACGATCCATTCTAATTCATTCGTACGATCCATTCTAATTCATTCGTACGATCTATTCTATTTCATTCGTACAATCCATTCTTACTCAATCGTATGATCCATTCTAATCCATTCGCACAATCTACTCTAATTCGAATGGATCGTACGAATGAAATAGAATGGATTCGCACGAATGTATCCGAATGGATCGTACGAAGGAATTAGAATGGATCGTACGAAGGAATTAGAATGGATAGTACGAATGAATTAGAATGGATAGTACGAATGAATTAGAATGGATACTACGAATGAATTAGAATGGATCGTACGAATGAATTAGAGTGGATCATATGAATGAATTAGAATGGATCGTATGAATGAATTAGAATGAATCGTGCAAATGAATTAGAATGGATCGTGCGAATGAATTAGAATGGGTCGTACGAATGAATTAGAATGGATACACGATCCAGATCCATTCTAATTGATTCGCACGATCCATTCTAATTCATTCGTACGATCCATTCTATTTCATTCGTATGACCCATTCTAATTCATAAGTACGATCCATTCTAATTCATTCGCACGATCCATTCTAATTCATTCATACGAATCCATTCTATTTCATTCGCACGAATGGATTGAACAAATGAATTAGAATGGATCGTTTGAGTGAATGCGAATGGATCGTGCGAATGAATTAGAATGGATTGTACGAATGAAATAGAATGGATCGTATGAATGAATTAGAATGGATTGAATTAGAATGAATCGTACGAATGAATTAGAATGAATCATACCGTACGAATGAATTAGAATGGATCATACGAAGGAATTAGAATGGATCGGACGAATGAATTAGAATGGATCGTATGAATGAATTAGAATGGATCGTACGAAGAAATTAGAATGGATCGTATGAAGGAATTAGAATGGATAGTACGAATGAATTAGAATGGATACCTTCGTGCAAATGAATTAGAATGGATCGTACGAATGAGTAAGAATGGATCGTACGAATGAAATAGAATGGATCGTATGAATGAATTAGAATGGATCGTGCGAATGAATTAGAATGGATCGTACGAATGAATTAGAATAGATTGTGCGAATGAATTAGAATGAATCGTACGAATGAATTAGAATGGATCGTACGAATGAATTAGAATGGATCATATGAATGAATTAGAATGGATCGTGCGAATGAATTAGAATGGATCGTATGAATGAAATAGAATGGATTCGCACGAATGTATCCATTCTAATTCATTCGTACGATCCATTCTAATTCATTCGTACAATCCATTCTAATTCATTCGCACGATCCATTCTAATTCATTCGCACGAATGAATCCATTCTAATTCATTCGTATGATCCATTCTAATTCATTAGCATGAGTGTATCCATTCTAATTCATTCTAATTCATTCGTACGATCCATTCTAATTCATTCGCACAATCCATTCTAATTCATTCGTACGATCCATTCTAATTCATTCGTACGATCCATTCTAATTTATTCGCACGATCCATTCTAATTCATTCATACGATCCATTCTAATTCATTCATATGATCCATTCTAATTCATTCGCACGATCCATTCTTACTCATTCGTACGATCCATTCTAATTCATTCGCACGATCCATTCTAATTCATTCGTACGATCCATTTTAATTCATTCGCGCGATCCATTCTAATTCATTCATACGATCCATTCTAATTCATTCGTACGATCCATTCTAATTCATTTGTACTATCCATTCTAATTCCTTCGTACGATCCATTCTAATTCCTTCATACGATCCATTCTAATTCATTCGTACGATCCATTCTAATTCATTCGTACGATCCATTCTAATTCATTCGTATGATCCATTCTAATTCATTCGCATGATCCATTCTCCATTCTAATTCCTTCGTACGATCCATTCTAATTCCTTCGTATCCATTCTAAGTCACTCATACGATCCATTCTAATTCATTCATACGATCCATTCTAATTCATTCATACGATCCATTCTAATTCATTCGTACGATCCATTCTAATTCATTCGCACAATCTATTCTAATTCATTCATACGATCCATTCTAATTCATTCATACGATCCATTTTAATTCATTCGCATGAATGTATCCATTCTAATTCATTCGTACGATCCATTCTAATTCATTCGTACGATCCATTAAATTAGAATGGATCATACGAAGGAATTAGAATGGATCGTACGAATGAATTAGAATGGATCGTACGAATGAATTAGAATGGATCGTACGAAGGAATTAGAATGGATAGTACAAATGAATTAGAATGGATCGTACGAATGAATTAGAATGGATCATACGAATGAATTAGAATGGATCGTACGAATGAATTAGAATGGATCGTACGAAGGAATTAGAATGGATCGTACGAAGGAATTAGAATGGATAGTACGAAGGAATTAGAATGGATCGTACGAATGAATTAGAATGGATCGTATGAATGAATTAGAATGGATCGTGCGAATGAATTAGAATGGATCGTGCGAATGAAATAGAATGGATCGTACGAATGAATTAGAATGGATTGAATTAGAATGAATCGTACGAATGAATTAGAATGGATCGTACGAATGAATTAGAATGGATCGTACGAATGAATTAGAATGGATTGAATTAGAATGGATCGTACGATAAGAATAAATCGTACGAATGAAATAGAATAGATCGTACGGATAATTAGAATGGATAGTACGAATGAATTAGAATGGATACCTTCGTGCAAATGAATTAGAATGGATCGTACGAATGAGTAAGAATGGATCGTACGAATGAAATAGAATGGATCGTATGAATGAATTAGAATGGATCGTGGGAATGAATTAGAATGGATCGTACGAATGAATTAGAATAGATTGTGCGAATGAATTAGAATGGATCGTACGAATGAATTAGAATGGATCGTACGAATGAATTAGAATGGATAGTATGAATGAATTAGAATGGATCGTGCGAATGAATTAGAATGGATACCTTCGTGCAGATGAATTAGGATGGATCGTACAAATGAGTAAGAATGGATCGTACGAATGAAATAGAATGGATCGTATGAACGAATTAGAATGGATCGTACGAATGAATTAGAATGGATTGTACGAATGAATTAGAATGGATCGTATGAATGAATTAGAATGGATCGTTTTGAGTGAATGCGAATGGATCGTGCGAATGAATTAGAATGGAATGAATTAGAATGGATTGAATTAGAATGAATCGTACGAATGAATTAGAATGGATCGTACGAATGAATTAGAATGGATCGTACGAATGAATTAGAATGGATCATACGAATGAAATAGAATGGATCGTACGAAGGAATTAGAATAGATCATACGAAGAAATTAGAATGGATCGTACGAATGAATTAGAATGGATTGAATTAGAATGAATCGTACGAATGAATTAGAATGAATCATACCGTACGAATGAATTAGAATGGATCATACGAAGGAATTAGAATGGACCGTACGAATGAATTAGAATGGATCGTACGAAGGAATTAGAATGGATTGTATGAATGAATTAGAATGGATCGTGCGAATGAATTAGAATGGAACATATGAATGAAATAGAATGGATTTGCACGAATGTATCCATTCTAATTCATTCATACGATCCATTCAAATTCTTTTGCACAATCTATTCTAATTCATTCGTACGATCCATTCTAATTCATTCGCACGATCCATTCTAATTCATTCGCACGAATGTATCCATTCTAATTCATTTGTACGAATGTATCCACTCTAATTCATTCGTACGATCCATTCTAATTCATTAGCACGATCCATTCTAATTCGTTCGTACGATCCATTCTAATTCATTTATACGATCCAATCTAATTCATTCATACGATCCATTCTAATTCATTCGTACAATCCATTCTAATTCATTCGTACGATCCATTCTAATTCGTACGAATGTATCCATTCTAATTCATTCGTACGATCAATTCTAATTCATTCGTACGAATGTATCCATTCTAATTCATTTGTACGAATGTATCCACTCTAATTCATTCGTACGATCCATTCTAATTCATTAGCACGATCCATTCTAATTAATTCGTACGATCCATTCTAATTCATTTATACGATCCAATCTAATTCATTCATACGATCCATTCTAATTCATTCGTACGATCTATTCTAATTCATTCGTACGATCCATTCTAATTCATTCGTACGATCCATTCTAATTCGTGCGAATGTATCCATTCTAATTCATTCGTACGATCCATTCTAATTCATTCGTACAATCCATTCTAATTCATTCGCACGATCCATTCTAATTCATTCGCATGATCCATTGTAATTCATTCGTACGATCGATTCTAATTCATCCATTCTAATTCATTCGTACTATCCATTCTAATTCCTTCGTACGATCCATTCTAATTCATTCGCACGAATGTATCCATTCTAATTCATTCGTACGAATGGATCGTATGAATGAATTAGAATGGATCGTACGAATGAATTAGAATGGATCGTGCTAATGAATTAGAATGGATCGTATGAATGAATTAGAATAGATTGTGCGAATGAATTAGAATGGATCGTACGAATGAATTAGAATGGATCGTACGAATGAATTAGACTAGATTGTGCGAATGGATTAGAATGGATCATACGATTGAGTAAGAATGGATTGTACGAATGAAAAAGAATAGATCGTACGAATGAATTAGAATGGATCGTATGAATGAATTAGAATCGATTGTACGAATGAGTAAGAATGGATCGTACGAATGAATTAGAATGGATTGAATTAGAATGAATCGTACGAATGAATTAGAATGGATCGTACGAATGAATTAGAATGGATCGTGCGAATGAATTAGAATGGGTCGTACGAATGAATTAGAATGGATACACGATCCAGATCCATTCTAATTCATTCACACAATCTATTCTCATACGATCCATTCTAATTCATTCGCACGAATGTATCCATTCTAATTCATTCGTACGATCCATTCTAATCCATTAGTACGAATGTATCCACTCTAATTCATTCATACGATCCATTCTAATTCATTCGCACGAATGTATCCATTCTAATTCATTCGTACGATCCATTCTAATTCATTCGCACAATCTATTCTAATTCATTCGTACGATCAATTCTAATTCATTAGCATGATCCATTCTAATTCATTCGTACGATCTATTCTATTTCATTCGTACAATCCATTCTAATTCATTCGTACTATCCATTCTAATTCCTTCGTACGATCCATTCTAATTCATTCATACGATCCATTCTAATTCATTCGCACGATCCATTCAAATTCATGCATACGATCCATTCTAATTCATTACTACGATCCATTCTAATTCATTCGTACGATCCATTCTAATTCCGTCGTATGATCCATTCTAATTTATTCGCACGATCCATTCTAATTCATTCGTACGATCCATTCTATTTCATTCGTACGATCCATGCTAATTCATTCGCACAATCTATTCTAATTCATTCATACGATCCATTCTAATTCATTCGTACGATCCATTCTAATTCATTCGTACGATCCATTCTAATTCATTCGCACGATCCATTCTAATTCATTCGTACGATCCATTCTATTTCATTCGTACGATCCATTCGATTTTATTCGTACGATCCATTCTTACTCATTTGTACGATCCATCATTCGTGCGATACCTTCGTGCAAATGAATTAGGATGGATCGTACGAATGAGTAAGATTGGATCGTACGAATGAAATAGAATGGATCGTATGAATGAATTAGAATGGATCGTACGAATGAGTAAGAAGGGATCGTGCGAATAAATTAGAATGGATCGTATGAATGAATTAGAATGGATCGTGCGAATGAATTAGAATATGGATCGTACGAAGGAATTAGAATGGATCGTACAAATGAATTCGAATATATCCTTTCTAATTCATTCGTACGATCCATTCTAATTCCTTCGTACGATCCATTCTAATTCATTCGCAGGATCTATTCTAATTCATTCGCACAATCTATTCTAATTCATTCGTACGATCCATTCTAATTCATTCGTACGATCCATTCTAATTCATTCGCACGCTATTCTAATTCATTCGTACGATCCATTCTAATTCATTCGTACGATCCATTCTAATTCATTCGTACGATCCATTCTTACTCATTCGTACGATCCATTCTTACTCCTTCGTACGATCCATTCTAATTCATTGATACGATCCATTCTTACTCATTCGTACGATCCATTCGTATCCATTCTAATTCATTCGTACAAATGGATTAGAATGGATCGTACGAATGAATTAGAATGGATACATTCGTGCGAATGAATTAGAATGGATCGTATGAATGAATTAGATTGGATCGTATGAATGAATTAGAATGGATTGTATGAATTAGAATGGATACCTTCGTGCAAATGAAATAGAATGGATCGTACGAATGAATTAGAGTAGATTGTGCGAATGGATTAGAATGGATCATACGATTGAGTAAGAATAGATTGTACGAATGAAATAGAATAGATCGTACGAATGAATTAGAATGAATCGTACGAATGAATTAGAATGGATCGTTCGAATGAATTAGAATAGATTGTGCGAATGAATTAGAATGGATCGTACGAATGAATTAGAATGGATCCTACGAATGAATTAGAATGGATCGTACGAAAGAATTAGAATGGATCATATGAATGAATTAGAATGGATCGTGCGAATAAATTAGAATGGATCGTACGAATGAATTAGAATGGATCTACGAATGAATTAGAATGGATCGTATTAATGAATTAGAATGGATCCTACGAATGAATTAGAATAGATTGTGCAAATGAATTAGAATGGATCTGGATCGTGTATCCATTCTAATTCATTCGTACGACCCATTCTAATTCATTCGCACGATCCATTCTAATTCATTCGTACGATCCATTCTAATTCATTCGTACGATTCATTCTAATTCAATCCATTCTAATTCATTCGTACGATCCATTCTTACTCAATCGTACAATCGATTCTAATTCATTCATACGATCCATTCTAATTCATTCGTACGATCTATTCTATTTCATTCGTACAATCCATTCTTACTCAATCGTATGATCCATTCTAATCCAGTCGCACAATCTAGTCTAATTCATTCGTACGATCCATTCTAATTCATTCGTACGATCCATTCTAATTCATTCGCACAATCTATTCTAATTCATTCGTACGATCCATTCTAATTCATTCGCACGATCCATTCTAATTCATTCGTGCGATCCATTCTAATTCATTTATACGATCCAATATAATTCATTCATACGATCCATTCTAATTCATTCGTACGATCCATTCTAATTCATTTGTACGATCCATTCTAATTCTTGCGAATGTATCCATTCTAATTCATTCGTACGATCCATTCTAATTCATTCGTACAATCCATTTTAATTCATTCGTACGATTCATTCTAATTCATTCGCACGATCCATTCTAATTCATTCATACGATCCATTCTAATTCTACGATCCATTCTTACTCATTCGTATTATCCATTTTAATTCATTCACACGAATGTATCAACTCTAATTCATTCGTATGATCCATTCTAATTCATTCGCACGAATGTATCCATTCTAATTCAATCCATTTGAATTCATTCGTACGATCCATTCTTACTCATTCGTACGATCCATTCTAATTCATTCGCACGAATGAATCCATTCTAATTCATTCGTACGATCCATTCTAATTCATTCGTACGATCCATTCTAATTCATTCGTACGATCCATTCTAATTTATTCGCACTATCCATTCTAATTCATTCATACGATCCATTCTAATTCATTCATATGATCCATTCTAATTCATTCACAAGATCCATTCTAATTCATTCGTACGATCCATTCTATTTCATTCATACGATCCATTAGAATCGATACCTTCGTGCAAATGAATTAGAATGGATCGTACGAATAAGTAAGAATGGATCGTACGAATGAAATAGAATGGATCGTATGAATGAAATAGAATGGATCGTATGAATGAATTAGATTGGATACATTCGTGCGAATCCATTCTACTTCATTTGTACGATCCATTCTAATTCATTCGCACGATCCATTCTAATTCATTCATATGATCCATTCTAATTCCTTCGTACGATCCATTCTAATTCATTCGTACGATCCATTCTAATTCATTCGCACGATCCATTCTAATTCATGCATACGATCCATTCTAATTCATTCGAACGATCCATTCTAATTCATTCGTACGATCCATTCTAATTCATTCGCACAATCTATTCTAATTCATTCGTACGATCCATTCTAATTCATTCGCACGATCCATTCTAATTCATTCATACGATCCATTCTATTTCATTCGTACGATCCATTCTTACTCATTCGTACGATCCATTCTAATTCATTTGCACGAAGGTATCCATTCTAATTCATTCGTACTATCCATTCTAATTCCTTCGTACGATCCATTCTAATTCCTTCGTACGATCCATTCGGATACATTCGTGCGAATCCATTCTATTTCATTCGTACGATCCATTCTAATTCATTCGCACGATCCATTCTAATTCATTCATACGATCCATTCTAATTCATTCGTACGATCCATTCTAATTCATTCGTACGATCCATTCTAATTCATTCGCACAATCTATTCTAATTCATTCATACGATCCATTCTAATTCATTCGCACGATCCATTCTTACTCATTCGTACGATCCATTCTAATTCATTCGCACGATCCATTCTAATTCATTAATATGAGTTAGAATAAATTAGAATGGATTGTACGAATGAATTAGAATGGATCGTACGAATGAATTAGAATGGATCGTACGAATGAATTAGAATGGATCGTACGAATGAATTAGAATGGATCGTACGAATGAAATAGAATGGATTTGCACGAATGTATCCGAATGGATCGTACGAAGGAATTAGAATGGATCGTATGAAGGAATTAGAATGGATAGTACGAATGAATTAGAATTGATACCTTCATGCAAATGAATTAGAATGGATTGTACGAATGAGTAAGAATGGATCGTACGAATGAAATAGAATGGATCGTATGAATGAATTAGAATGGATCGTGCGAATGAATTAGAAAGGAATAGAATGGATTCATTCTAATTCATACGATAGTACTAATGAATTAGAATAGATTGTGCGAATGAATTAGAATGGATCGTACGAATGAATTAGAAAGGATATATTCGTGCGAATGAATTAGAATAGATCGTACGAATGAGATAGAATGGATCGTACGAATGAATTAGAATGGATACATTCATGCGAATGAATTAGAATGGATCATACGAATGAATTAGAATGGATCGTACGAATGAAATAGAATGGATTGTACGAATGAGATAGAATGGATCGTACTAATGAATTAGAATGGATACATTCATGTGAATGAATTAGCATGGATCGTACGAATGAATTAGAATGGCTACATTCGTGCGAATGAATTAGAATGGATCATACGAAGGAATTAGAATGGATCGTACGAATGAATTAGAATGGATACACGATCCAGATCCATTCTAATTCATTCGCACAATCTATTCTCATACGATCCATTCTAATTCATTCGCACGAATGTATCCATTCTAATTCATTCGTACGATCCATTCTAATCCATTTGTACGAATGTATCCACTCTAATTCATTCATACGATCCATTCTAATTCATTCGCACGAATGTATCCATTCCAATTCATTCGTACGATCCATTCTAATTCATTCGCACAATCTATTCTAATTCATTCGTACGATCAATTCTAATTCATTAGCATGATCCATTCTAATTCATTCGTACGATCTATTCTATTTCATTCGTACAATCCATTCTAATTCATTCGTACTATCCATTCTAATTCCTTCGTACGATCCATTCTAATTCATTCATACGATCCATTCTAATTCATTCGCACGATCAATTCTAATTCATGCATTCGATCCATTCTAATTCATTACTACGATCCATTCTAATTCATTCGTACGATCCATTCTAATTCCGTCGTATGATCCATTCTAATTTATTCGCACGATCCATTCTAATTCATTCGTACGATCCATTCTATTTCATTCGTACGATCCATGCTAATTCATTCGCACAATCTATTCTAATTCATTCATACGATCCATTCTAATTCATTCGTACGATCCATTCTAATTCATTCGCACGATCCATTCTAATTCATTCGTACGATCCATTCTATTTCATTCGTACGATCCATTCTATTTTATTCGTACGATCCATTCTTACTCATTTGTACGATCCATCATTCGTGCGATACCTTCGTGCAAATGAATTAGGATGGATCGTACGAATGAGTAAGAATGGATCGTACGAATGAAATAGAATGGATCGTATGAATGAATTAGAATGGATCGTACGAATGAGTAAGAATGGATCGTGCGAATAAATTAGAATGGATCGTATGAATGAATTAGAATGGATCGTGCGAATGAATTAGAATATGGATCGTACGAAGGAATTAGAATGGATCGTACAAATTAATTCGAATGTATCCTTTCTAATTCATTCGTACGATCCATTCTAATTCCTTCGTACGATCCATTCTAATTCATTCGCACGATCTATTCTAATTCATTCGCACAATCTATTCTAATTCATTCGTACGATCCATTCTAATTCATTCGTACGATCCATTCTAATTCATTCGCACGCTATTCTAATTCATTCGTAGGATCCATTCTAATTCATTCGTACGATCCATTCTAATTCATTCGTACGATCCATTCTAATTCATTCGTACGATCCATTCTTACTCATTCATACGATCCATTCTTACTCCTTCGTACGATCCGTTCTAATTCATTCATACGATCCATTCTTACTCATTCGTACGATCCATTCGTATCCATTCTAATTCATTCGTACAAATGGATTAGAATGGATCGTACGAATGAATTAGAATGGATACATTCGTGCGAATGAATTAGAATGGATCGTATGAATGAATTAGATTGGATCGTATGAATGAATTAGAATGGATTGTATGAATTAGAATGGATACCTTCGTGCAAATGAAATAGAATGGATCGTACGAATGAATTAGAGTAGATTGTGCGAATGGATTAGAATGGATCATACGATTGAGTAAGAATGGATTGTACGAATGAAATAGAATAGATCGTACGAATGAATTAGAATGGATCGTACGAATGAATTAGAATGGATCGTTCGAATGAATTAGAATAGATTGTGCGAATGAATTAGAATGGATCGTACGAATGAATTAGAATGGATCGTACGAATAAATTAGAATGGATCGTACGAATGAATTAGAATGGATCGTATGAATGAATTAGAATGGATCGTGCGAATAAATTAGAATGGATCGTACGAATGAATTAGAATGGATTTACGAATGAATTAGAATGGATCGTAGTAATGAATTAGAATGGATCCTACGAATGAATTATAATAGATTGTGCAAATGAATTAGAATGGATCTGGATCGTGTTTCCATTCTAATTCATTCGTACAACCCATTCTAATTCATTCGCACGATCCATTCTAATTCATTCGTACGATCCATTCTAATTCATTCGTACGATTCATTCTAATTCAATCCATTCTAATTCATTCGTACGATCCATTCTTACTCAATCGTACGATCGATTCTAATTCATTCATACGATCCGTTCTAATTCATTCGTACGATCTATTCTATTTCATTCGTACAATCCATTCTTACTCAATCGTATGATCCATTCTAATCCAGTCGCACAATCTAGTCTAATTCATTCGTACGATCCATTCTAATTCATTCGTACGATCCATTCTAATTCATTCGCACAATCTATTCTAATTCATTCGTACGATCCATTCTAATTCATTCGCACGATCCATTCTAATTCATTCGTACAATCCATTCTAATTCATTTATACGATCCAATCTAATTCATTCATACGATCCATTCTAATCCATTCGTACCATCCATTCTAATTCATTCGTACGATCCATTCTAATTCGTGCGAATGTATCCATTCTAATTCATTCGTACGATCCATTCTAATTCATTTGTACAATCCATTCTAATTCATTCGTATGATTCATTCTAATTCATTCGCACGATCCATTCTAATTCATTCATACGATCCATTCTAATTCATTCGTATGTATCCATTCTAATTCATTCATACGATCCATTCTAATTCTACGATCCATTCTTACTCATTCGTATTATCCATTTTAATTCATTCACACGAATGTATCAACTGTAATTCATTCGTATGATCCATTCTAATTCATTCGCACGAATGTATCCATTCTAATTCAATCCATTCGAATTCATTCGTACGATCCATTCTTACTCATTCGTACGATCTATTCTAATTCATTCGCACGAATGAATCCATTCTAATTCATTCGTACGATCCATTCTAATTCATTCGTACGATCCATTCTAATTCATTCGTACGATCCATTCTAATTTATTCGCACGATCCATTCTAATTCATTCATACGATCCATTCTAATTCATTCATATGATCCATTCTAATTCATTCACACGATCCATTCTAATTCATTCGTACGATCCATTCTATTTCATTCATACGATCCATTAGAATCGATACCTTCGTGCAAATGAATTAGAATGGATCGTACGAATGAGTAAGAATGGATCGTACGAATGAAATAGAATGGATCGTATGAATGAAATAGACTGGATCGTATAAATGAATTAGAAT
Source organism: Chamaelirium japonicum (assembly GCA_947650365.1). Lineage (NCBI taxonomy): Eukaryota > Viridiplantae > Streptophyta > Magnoliopsida > Liliales > Melanthiaceae > Chamaelirium > Chamaelirium japonicum. The sequence continues at coordinate 230,275 of CANTAL010000004.1, forward strand.
GGATACATTCGTGCGAATCCATTCTATTTCATTCGTACGATCCATTCTAATTCATTCGCACGATCCATTCTAATTCATTCATACGATCCATTCTAATTCCTTCGTACGATCCATTCTAATTCCTTCGTACGATCCATTCTAATTCATGCATACGATCCATTCTAATTCATTCGTACGATCCATTCTAATTCATTCGTACGATCCATTCTAATTCATTCGCACAATCTATTCTAATTCATTCGTACGATCCATTCTAATTCATTCGCACGATCCATTCTAATTCATTCATACGATCCATTCTATTTCATTCGTACGATCTATTCTTACTCATTCGTACGATCCATTCTAATTCATTTGCACGAAGGTATCCATTCTAATTCATTCGTACTATCCATTCTAATTCCTTCGTACGATCCATTCTAATTCCTTCGTACGATCCATTCGGATACATTCGTGCGAATCCATTCTATTTCATTCGTACGATCCATTCTAATTCATTCGCACGATCCATTCTAATTCATTCATACGATCCATTCTAATTCATTCGTACGATCCATTCTAATTCATTCGTACGATCCATTCTAATTCATTCGCACGATCCATTCTTACTCATTCGTACGATCCATTCTAATTCATTCGCACGATCCATTCTAATTCATTAATATGAGTTAGAATGAATTAGAATGGATCGTACGAATGAATTAGAATGGATCGTACGAATGAATTAGAATGGATCGTACGAATGAAATAGAATGGATTTGCACGAATGTATCCGAATGGATCGTACGAAGGAATTAGAATGGATCGTATGAAGTAACTAGAATGGATAGTACGAATGAATTAGAATTGATACCTTCATGCAAATGAATTAGAATGGATCGTACGAATGAGTAAGAATGGATCGTACGAATGAAATAGAATGGATCGTATGAATGAATTAGAATGGATCGTGCGAATGAATTAGAAAGGAATAGAATGGATTCATTCTAATTCATACGATAGTAGTAATGAATTAGAATAGATTGTGCGAATGAATTAGAATGGATCGTACGAATGAATTAGAAAGGATATATTCGTGCGAATGAATTAGAATAGATCGTACGAATGAGATAGAATGGATCGTACGAATGAATTAGAATGGATACATTCATGCGAATGAATTAGAATGGATCATACGAATGAATTAGAATGGATCGAACGAATGAAATAGAATGGATTGTACGAATGAGATAGAATGGATCGTACTAATGAATTAGAATGGATACATTCATGTGAATGAATTAGCATGGATCGTACGAATGAATTAGAATGGCTACATTCGTGCGAATGAATTAGAATGGATCATACGAAGGAATTAGAATGGATCGTACGAATGAATTAGAATGGATACACGATCCAGATCCATTCTAATTCATTCGTGCGAATGAATTAGAATGGATCGTATGAGTGTGAATGAATTAGAATGAATTGTGCGAATGAATTAGAATGGATCGTACAAATGAATTAGAATGGATCGTACGAATGAATTAGAATGGATACATTCGTGCGAATGAATTAGAATGGATCGTACGAATGAATTAGAATGGATCGTACGAATGGATCCATTCTAATTCATTCGTACGATCCATTCTAATTCATTCGTACGATCCATTCTAATTCATTCGTACGATCCATTCTTACTCATTCGTATGATCTATTCTAATACATTCGTACGATCCATTCTAATTCATGCGAATGAATTAGCATGGATCGTACGAATGAATTAGAATGGATACCTTCGTGCAAATGAATTAGAATGGATCGTACGAATGGATCGTACGAATGAAATAGAATTGATCGTATGAATGAATTAAAATGGATCGTGCGAATGAATTAGAATGGATCGTACGAATGAATTAGAATAGATTGTGCGAATGAATTAGAATGGATCGTACGAATGAATTAGAATGGATCGTACGAATGAATTAGAAAGGATAAATTCGTGCGAATGAATTAGAATGGATACCTTCGTGCAAATGAATTAGGATGGATCGTACGAATGAGTAAGAATGGATCGTACGAATGAAATAGAATGGATCGTATGAATGAATTAGAATGGATCGCACGAATGAATTGGAATGGATACATTCGTGCGAATGAATTAGAATGGATCGTATGAATGAATTAGAGTGGATACATTCGTACAAATGGATTAGAATGGATCGTACGAATGAATTAGAATGGATACATTCGTGTGAATGAATTAGAATGGATCGTACGAATGAATTAGATTGGATCGTATGAATGAATTAGAATGGATTGTATGAATTAGAATGGATACCTTCGTGCGAATGAATTAGACTGGATCGTACGAATAAAATAGAATGGATTGTGTGAATGAATTAGAATGGATCGTGCGAATGAATTAGACTGGATCATTTTAATGAATTAGAATGGATCGTGCGAATGAATTAGAATGGATCGTACGAATGAGTAAGAATGGATCGTACGAATGAATTAGAATGGATTGAATTAGAATGAATCGTACGAATGAATTAGACTGGATCGTGCGAATGAATTAGAATGGATCGTACGAATGAATTAGAATGGATCGTATGAATGAATTAGAATGGATACACGATCCAGATCCATTCTAATTCATTCGTACGATCCATTCTAATTCATTCGTACGATCCATTCTAATTCATTCGCACGATCCATTCTAATTCATTCGCACGATCCAGTCTAATTCATTCGCATGAATTAGAATTAGAATGGATACACGATCCATATCCATTCTAATTCATTCGCACAATCTATTCTAATTCATTCGTAGGATCGTGCGAATGAATTAGAATGGATCGTGCGAATGAGTTAGAATGGATCGTACGAATGAATTAGAATGGATCGTGCGAATGAATTAGAATGGATCGTACGAATGAATTAGAATGGGTCGTACGAATGAATTAGAATGGATACACGATCCAGATCCATTCTAATTCATTCGCACAATCTATTCTAATTCATTCGTAGGATCGTGCGAATGAATTAGAATGGATCGTGCGAATGAGTTAGAATGGATCGTACGAATGAATTAGAATGGATCGTACGAATGAATTAGAAAGGATACATTCGAATTCATTCGTACGATCCATTCTAATTCCTTCGTACGATCCATATTCTAATTCATTCGCACGATCCATTCTAATTCATTCGTACGATTCATTCTAATTCAATCCATTCTAATTCATTCGTACGATCCATTCTAATTCATTCGTACGATCTATTCTAATTCATTAGTACGATCCATTCTAATTAGAATAGATTGTATGAATTAGAATGGATCGTATGAATGAATTAGAATAGATCGTACGAATGAATTAGAATGGATTGAATTAGAATGAATCGTACGAATGAATTAGAATGGATCGTGCGAATGAATTAGAATATGGATCGTACGAAGGAATTAGAATGATACACTCATACGAATAGATTGTGCGAAAGAATTAGAATGGATCGTACGAATAAATTAGAACGGATACATTCGTGCGAATGAATTAGAATGGATCGTATGAGTGTGAATGAATTAGAATGGATTGTGCGAATGAATTAGAATGGATCGTACGAATGAATTAGAATGGATCGTACGAATGAATTAGAATGGATACATTCGTGCAAAAGAAGTAGAATGGATTGTATGAATGAATTAGAATGGATCGTGCGAATGAATTAGAATGGATCGTACGAATGAGTAAGAATGGATCGTACGAATGAATTAGAATGGATCGTACGAATGAATTAGAATGGATACATTCGTGCGAATGAATTAGAATGGATCATATGAATGAATTAGAATGGATCGTTTGAGTGAATGCGAATGGATCGTGCGAATGAATTAGAATGGATCGTACGAATGACTTAGAATGGATCGTTCGAATGAATTAGAATAGATTGTGCGAATGAATTAGAATGGATCGTACGAATGAATTAGAACGGATACATTCGTGCGAATGAATTAGAATGGATCGTATGAGTGTGAATGAATTAGAATGGATTGTGCGAATAAATTAGAATGGATCGTACGAATGAATTAGAATGGATCGTACGAATGAATTAGAATGGATACATTCGTGCAAAAGAAGTAGAATGGATTGTATGAATGAATTAGAATGGATCGTGCGAATGAATTAGAATGGATCGTGCGAATGAATTAGAATGGATACATTCATGCGAATGAATTAGAATGGATCATACGAATGAATTAGAATGGATTCATTCGTGCGAATGAATTAGAATGGATCGTACGAATGAATTAGAATGGATCGTACGAATGAATTAGAATGGATCGTATGAACGAATTAGAATGAATCGTGCGAATGAATTAGAATGGATCGTATTAATGAATTTGAATGGATCGTACGAATGAATTAGAATGGAACGTACGAATGAATTAGAATGGATCGTAGAATGGATCGTATGAATGAATTAGATTGGATCGTACGAATGAGTAAGAATGGATCATACGAATGAATTAGAATGGATCGTACGAATGAATCAGAATGGATACATTTCGTACGATCCATTCTAACTCATTCGTACGATCTATACTAATTCATTTATGCAATCCAGTCTAATTCATTCGTACGAAGGAATTAGAAAGGATCGTATAAATGAATTAGAATGGATCGTACGAATGAAATAGAATGGATCCATTCTTACTCATTCGTACGATTCATTCTAATTCAATCCATTCTAATTCATTCGCATGATCCATTCTAATTCATTCGTACAATCGATTCTAATTCATTCATACGATCCACTCTTCTAATTCATTCGTACGATTCATTCTAATTCATTAGTACGATCCATTCGATCCAGATCCATTCTAATTCATTCGTACGACCCATTCTAATTCATTCGTACGATCCATTCTAATTAATTCATGCGATCCATTCTATTTCATTCGTACGATCCATTCTTACTCATTCGTACGATCCATTCTAATTCATTTGCACGATCCATTCTAATTCATTCATATGATCCATTCTAATTCATTCGCACGAATGTATCCATTCTAATTCATTCGTACGATCCATTCTAATTCATTTGTACGAATGTATCCACTCTAATTCATTCGTACGATCCATTCTAATTCATTTGTACGAATGTATCCTTCCTAATTCATTCGTACGATCCATTCTAATTCATTCGTACGATCCATTCTAATTCATTCGTACGATCCATTCTAACTCATTCGCACGATCCATTCTAATTCATTCGCACGATCCTACGAATGAATTAGAAAAGATTGTGCGAATGAATTAGAATGGATCTGGATCGTGTATCCATTCTAATTCAGTCGTACGACCCATTCTAATTCATTCGTACGATCCATTCTAATTCATTCGCATGATCCATTCTAATTCATTCGCACGATCCATTCTAATTCATTCATACGATCCATTCTAATTCATTCATATGATCCACTCTAATTCATTCATACGATCCATTCTAATTCATTCGTACGATCCATTCTAATTTATTCGCACGATCCATTCTAATTCATTCGTACGATCTATTCTATTTCATTCGTACAATCCATTCTTACTCAATCGTATGATCCATTCTAATCCATTCGCACAATCTACTCTAATTCATTCGTACGATCTATTCTAATTCATTCGTACAATCCATTCTAATTCATTCGCACAATCTATTCTAATTCATTCATACGATCCGTTCTAATTTATTCGCACGATCTATTCTAATTCATTCATATGATCCATTCTAATTCATTCATATGATCCATTCTAATTCATTCGCACGATCCATTCTTACTCATTCGTACGATCCATTCTAATTCATTTGCACGAAGGTATCCATTCTAATTCATTCGTACTATCCATTCTAATTCCTTCGTACGATCCATTCTAATTCCTTCGTACGATCCATTCTAATTCATTCGAACGATCCTTTCTAATTCATTCGTATGATCCATTCTAATTCCTTCGTATGATCCATTCTAATTCATTCGTACAGTATGATTCATTCTAATTCATTCGTACGATTCATTCTAATTCAATCCATTCTAATTCATTCGTACGATCCATTCTAATTCATTCGTACGATCCATTCTAATTCATTCATACGATCCATTCTAATTCATTCATACGATCCATTCTAATTCTTTTGCACGAATGTATCCATTCTAATTCATTCATACGATCCATTCTGATTCATTCGTATGATCCGAATTAGAATGGATCATACGAAGGAATTAGAATGGATCGTGCGAATAAATTAGAATGGATCGTATGAATGAATTAGAATAGATTGTGCGAATGGATTAGAATGGATCATATGATTGAGTAAGAATGGATTGTACGAATGAAATAGAATAGATCGTACGAATGAATTAGAATGGATCGTGCGAATAAATTAGAATGGATCGTATGAATGAATTAGAATGGATCGTGCGAATGAATTAGAATATAGATCGTACGAATGAATTAGAATAGATCGTATGAATGAACAAGAATGGATCGTGCGAATGAATTAGAATGGATCGTACGAATGAAATAGAATTGATCGTACGAATGGATCGTACGAATGAATTAGAATGGATCGTACGAATGAATTAGAATGGATACATTCGTGCGAATCCATTCTATTTTATTCGTACGATCCATTCTAATTCATTCGCACGATCCATTCTAATTCATTCGTACGATCCATTCTAATTCATTCGTACGATCCATTCTAATTCATTCGTACGATCCATTCTAATTCATTCGTACGATTCATTCTAATTCAATCCATTCTAATTCATTTGTACGATCCATTCTTACTCATTCGTACGATCCATTTTAATTCATTCGCACGAATGAATCCATTCTAATTCATTCGTATGATCCTATCTAATTCATTCGTACGATCCATTCTAATTCATTCGCACGATCCATTCTATTTCATTCGTACGATCCATTCTAATTCATTCGCACGAATGTATCCATTCCAATTCATTCGTATGATCCATTCTAATTCATTCGGACAATCTATTCTAATTCATCCGTACGATCAATTCTAATTCATTCGCACGTATCCATTCTAATTCATTCATACGATCCATTCTATTTCATTCGTACGATCCATTCTTACTCATTCGTACGATCAATTCTAATTCATTCGTACGATCGATTCTAATTCATTCGTACGATCCATTCTAATTCATTCGCACAATCTATACGTTCCATTCTAATTCATTCGTAAGATCCATTCTAATTCATTCGCACGATCCATTCTAATTCATTAATACGATCCAATCTAATTCATTCGTACGATCCATTCTAATCCATTCGTATTCATTCGCACAATCTATTCTAATTCATTCATACGGTCCATCCTAATTCATTCGCACGAATGTATCCATTCTAATTCATTCGTACAATCCATTCTATTTCATTCGTACGAATGAATTAGAATGGATACCTTCTTGCAAATGAATTAGGATGGATCGTACGAATGAGTAAGAATGGATCGTACGAATGAAATAGAATGGATCGTATGAATGAATCAGAATGGATCGTACGAATGAATTAGAATGGATTGTACGAATGAATTAGAATGGATCGTATGAATGAAATAGAATGGATCGTACGAATGAAATAGAATGGATCGTACGAATGAATTAGAATAGATTGTGCGAATGGATTAGAATGGATCGTATGAATGAATTAGAGTGGATCATATGAATGAATCACAATGGATTGTATGAATGAATTAGAATGGATCGTGCGAATGAATTAGAATGGATCGTACGAATGAATTAGAATGGATACAGGATCCAGATTTATTCTAATTCATTCGCACAATCTATTCTAATTCATTCGTAGGATCGTGCGAATGAATTAGAATGGATCGTGCAAATGAGTTAGAATGGATCGTACGAATGAATTAGAATGGATCGTACGAATGAATTAGAAAGGATACATTCGTACAAATGAATTAGAATGGATCGTACGAATGAATTAGAGTGGATACATTCGTACAAATGAATTAGAATGGATCGTACGAATGAATTAGAATGGATACATTCGTGCGAATGAATTAGAATGGATCATATGAATGAATTAGAATGGATCGTGCGAATGAATTAGAATGGATCGTACGAATGAGTAAGAATGGATCGTACGAATGAAATAGAATGGATCGTATGAATGAATTAGAATGGATCGTACGAATGAATTAGAATGGGTCGTACGAATGAATTAGAATGGATACACGATCCAGATCCATTCTAATTCATTCGCACAATCTATTCTAATTCATTCGTAGGATCGTGCGAATGAATTAGAATGGATCGTGCGAATGCGTTAGAATGGATCGTACAAATGAATTAGAATGGATCGTACGAATGAATTAGAATGGATCGTACGAATGAATTAGAAAGGATACATCCGAATTCATTCGTATGATCCATTCTAATTCCTTCGTACGATCCATAGTCTAATTCATTCGCACGATCCATTCTAATTCATTCGTACGATTCATTCTAATTCAATCCATTCTAATTCATTCGTATGATCTATTCTAATTCATTCATACGATCCATTCTAATTCATACAATCTATTCTAATTAGAATGGATCGTACTAATGAATTAGACTGGATCGTACGAATGAATTAGAATGGATCGTACGAATGAATTAGAATGGATTGAATTAGAATGAATCGTACGAATGAATTAGAATGGATCGTGCGAAGGAATTAGAATGGATCGTACGAATGAATTAGAATGGATCGTACGAATGAATTAGAATAGATCGTACGAATGAATTAGAATGGATCATGCTAATGAATTAGAATTGATCATACAAATGAATTAGAATAGATTGTCCGAATGAATTAGAATGGATCGTACGAATGAATTGGAATGGATACATTCGTGCGAATGAATTAGAATGGATCGTATGAATGAATTAGAGTGGACACATTCGTACAAATGGATTAGAATGGATCGTACGAATGAATTAGAATGGATACATTCGTGCGAATGAATTAGAATGGATTGTATGAGAATAGATTGTGCGAATGAATTAGAATGGATCTGGATCGTGTATCCATTCTAATTCATTCGTACGACCCATTCTAATTCATTCGCACGATCCATTCTAATTCATTCGTACGATCCATTCTAATTCATTCGTACGATTCATTCTAATTCAATCCATTCTAATTCATTCGTACGATCCATTCTTACTCATTCGTACGATCGATTCTAATTCATTCATACGATCCATTCTAATTCATTCGTAGGATCTATTCTATTTTATTCGTACAATCCATTCTTACTCAATCGTATGATCCATTCTAATCCATTCGCACAATCTAGTCTAATTAATTCGTACGATCCATTCTAATTCATTCGTACGATCCATTCTAATTCATTCGCACAATCTATTCTAATTCATTCGTACGATCTATTCTAATTCATTAGCACGATCCATTCTAATTCATTCGTACGATCCATTATAATTCATTCATATGATCCATTCGTACGAATGAATTAGAATGGATACATTCATGCGAATGAATTAGAATGGATCGTACGAAGGAATTAGAATAGAATGAATTAGAATGGATTGAATTAGAATGAATTAGAATGGATCATACGAAGGAATTAGAATGGACCGTACGAATGAATTAGAATGGATCGTACGAAGGAATTAGAATGGATCGTACGAATGAATTAGAATGGATCGTGCTAATGAATTAGAATGGATCGTACGAATGAATTAGAGTGGATACATTTATACAAATGAATTAGAATGGATACATTCGTGCGAATGAATTAGAATGGATCGTGCGAATGAATTAGAATGGATCGTACGAATGAATTAGAATAGATTGTGCTAATGAATTAGAATGGATCGTATGAATGAATTAGAATGGATACATTCGTGCGAATCCATTCTATTTCATTCGTACGATCCATTCTAATTCATTCGCACGATCCATTCTAATTCATTCATACGATCCATTCTAATTCCTTCGTACGATCCATTCTAATTCATTCGTACGGTCCATTCTAATTCCTTCGTATGATCCATTCTAATTCATTCGTACGGTATGATTCATTCTAATTCATTCATACGATTCATTCTAATTCAATCCATTCTAATTCATTCGTACGATCCATTCTAATTTCTTCGTATGATCTATTCTAATTCCTTCGTACGATCCATTCTATTTCATTCGTACGATCCATTCTAATTCATTCGTACGATCCATTCTAATTCATTCGTACGATCCATTCTAATTCATTCGTACGATTCATTCTAATTCAATCCATTCTAATTCATTCTATTCTAATTCATTCGCACGATCCATTCGCATTCACTCAAACGATCCATTCTAATTCATTCATACGATCCATTCTAATTCATTCGCACAATCTATTCTAATTCATTCGTACGATCCATTCTAATTCATTCGCACGATCCATTCTAATTCATTCATACGATCCATTCTATTTCAATCGTACGATCTATTCTTACTCATTCGTACGATCCATTCTAATTCATTCGCACGAATGGATCGTACGAATGAATTAGAATGGATCGTACGAATGAGTAAGAATGGATCGTACGAATGAGTAAGAATGGATCGTACGAATGAAATAGAATGGATCGTATGAATGAATTAGAATGGATCATGCGAATGAATTAGAATGGATTGTACGAATGAATTAGAATGGATCGTACGAATGAATTAGGATGGATACATTCGTGCGAATGAATTAGAATGGATCATATGAATGAATTAGAATGGATCGTTTGAGTGAATGCGAATGGATCGTGCGAATGAATTAGAATGGATCGTACGAATGAATTAGAATAGATTGTGCGAATGAATTAGAATGGATCGTACGAATGAATTAGATTGGATCGTACGAATGAATTAGAATGGATCGTACGAATGAGTAAGAATGGATTGAATTAGAATGAATTAGAATGGATACATTCGTGCAAAAGAATTAGAATGGATCGTACGAATGAAATAGAATGGATCGTACGAATGAATTAGAATGGATCGTACGAATGAATTGGAATGGATTGAATTAGAATGGATCGTACGATAAGAAAGGATCGTACGAATGAAATAGAATAGATCGTACGGATAAATGAATTTGGATCGTACGAATGAGTTAGAAAGGATACATTCGTGCAAAAGAATTAGATTGGATTGAACGAATGAATTAGAATGGATCGTTTGAGTGAATGCGAATTGATCGTGCGAATGAATTAGAATGGATTGTACGAATGAAATAGAATGGATCGTATGAATGAATTAGAATGGATTTAATTAGAATGAATCGTACGAATGAATTAGAATGAATCATACCGTACGAATGAATTAGAATGGATCATACGAAGGAATTAGAATGGATCGTACGAATGAATTAGAATGGATCGTACGAATGAATTAGAATGGATCGTACGAAGGAATTAGAATGGATCGTACGAAGGAATTAGAATGGATAGTACGAATGAATTAGAATAGATACCTTCATGCAAATGAATTAGAATGGATCGTACGAATGAGTAAGAATGGATCTACGAATGAAATAGAATGGATCGTATGAATGAATTAGAATGGATCGTGTGAATGAATTAGAATGGATCGTACGAATGAATTAGAATAGATTGTGCGAATGAATTAGAATGGATCGTACGAATGAATTAGAATGGATCGTATGAATGAATTAGAATGGATCGTGCGAATGAATTAGAATGGATCGTACGAATGAAATAGAAAATGGGTCATACGAATGAAATAGAATGGATCGTACGAATGAATTAGAATGGATCGTATGAATCGTACGATTCATTCTAATTAGAGTTGATACATTCGTACAAATGAATTAGAATGGATCGTATGAAGGAATTAGAATGGATCGTACGAATGAATTCGAATGTATCCTTTCTAATTCATTCGTACGATCCATTCTAATTCCTTCGTACGATCCATTCTAATTCATTTGTATGATCCATTCTAATTCATTCGCACGATCCATTCTAATTCATTCGTACGATCCATTCTAATTCATTCGTACGATCCATTCTAATTCCTTCGTACGATCCATTCTAATTCATTCGTACAATCAATTCTAATTCATTCGTACGATCCATTCTAATTCATTCATACGATCCATTCTAATTCATTCGCACGATCCATTCTAATTCATTCGTACGATCCATTCTATTTCATTCGTATGACCCATTCTAATTCATACGTACGATCCATTCTAATTCTTTCGTACGATCCACTCTAATTCATTCGCACGATCCATTCTAATTCATTCGTACGATCCATTCTATTTCATTCGTATGACCCATTCTAATTCATAAGTACGATCCATTCTAATTCATTCGCACGATCCATTCTAATTCATTCATACGAATCCATTCTATTTCATTCGTACGATCTATTCTATTTCACTCGTACGATCTATTCTAATTCATTCATACGATCCATTCTAATTCATTCGTACGATCCATTCTAATTCATTCGCACGCTATTCTAATTCATTCGTAGGATCCATTCTAATTCATTACTACGATCCATTCTAATTCATTCGTACGATCCATTCTAATTCATTCGTACGATCCATTCTAATTCATTCGTACGATCCATTCTAATTAATTCGTACGATCCATTCTAATTCATTCGTACGATCCATTCTAATTCATGCGCACAATCTATACCAATTCATTCGCACGATCTATTCTAATTCATTCGTACGATCCATTCTAATTCATTCGTACGATCCATTCTTACTCATTCGTACGATCCATTCTAATTCATTCGCACGATCCATTCTAATTCATTCATACAAACCATTCTACTTCTTTTGCACGAATGTACCCATTCTAATTCATTCGTACGATCCATTCTAATTCATTCGCAAAATCCATTCTAATTCATTCACACTTATACGATCCATTCTAATTCATTCGCACGAATGAATTAGAATGGATCTGGATCGTGTATCCATTCTAATTCATTCGTACGGTCCATTCTAATTCCTTCGTATGATCCATTCTAATTCATTCGCACGAATGTAGCCATTCTAATACATTCGTACGATCCATGCTAATTCATTCATACGGTATGATTCATGCTAAACGATCCATTCTAATTCATTCGCACAATCATTCGTGCGAATGAATTAGAATGGATCGTATGAATGAATTAGAGTGGATACATTCGTACAAATGAATTAGAATGGATCGTACGAATGAATTAGAATTCGCACGAATGAGTAAGAATGGATCGTACGAATGAATTAGAGTGGATCATATGAATGAATTAGAATGGATCGTATGAATGAATTAGAATGGATCGTGCGAATGAATTAGAATGGATCGTGCGAATGAATTAGAATGGATCGTACGAATGAATTAGAATGGGTCGTACGAATGAATTAGAATGGATACACGATCCAGATCCATTCTAATTCATTCGTACGATCCATTCTTTCTCATTCATACGATCCATTCGTATCCATTCTAATTCATTCGTACGATCTATTCTAATTCATTCGTACGATCCATTCTAATTCATTAATACGATCCAATCTAATTCAATCATACGATCCATTCTAATTCATTCGTACGATCCATTCTAATTCATTCGCACGATCCATTCTAATTCATTCGCACGATCCATTCTAATTCATTCATACGATCCATTCTAATACATTCGTACGATTCATTCTAATTCAATCCATTCTAATTCATTCGTACGATCCATTCTAATTCATTCGTACGATCCATTCTAATTCATTCGTACGATCCATTCTAATTCATTCGTACAATCCATTCTAATTCATTCGCATGATCCATTCGCATTCACTCAAACGATCCATTCTAATTCATTCATATGATCCATTCTAATTCATTCGCACGAATGTATCCATTCTAATTCATTCGTACGATCCATTCTAATTCATTTGTACGAATGTATCCACACTAATTCATTCATACGATCCATTCTAATTCATTCGCACGAATGTATCCATTCTAATTCATTCATACGATCCATTCTAATTCATTCATAAAATCCATTCTAATGGATCGTGCGAATGAATTAGAATAGATCGTACGAATGAATTGGAATGGATACATTCGTGCGAATGAATTAGAATGGATCATACGAATGAAATAGAATGGATCGTATGAATGAATTAGAATGGATCGTGCGAATGAATTTGAATGGATCGTACGAATGAAATAGAATGGATTCGCACGAATGTATCCGAATGGATCGTACGAAGGAATTAGAATGGATCGTACGAAGAAATTAGAATGGATAGTACGAATGAATTAGAATGGATACCTTCGTGCAAATGAATTAGAATGGATCGTACGAATGAGTAAGAATGGATCGTACGAATGAAATAGAATGGATCGTATGAATGAATTAGAATGGATCGTGCGAATAAATTATAATGGATCGTACGAATGAATTAGAATAGATTGTGCGAATGAATTAGAATGGATCGTACGAATGAATTAGAATGGATCGTACGAATGAATTAGAATGGATCGTATGCATGAATTAGAATGGATCATACGAATGAATTAGAATGGATCGTACGAAGGAATTAGAATGGATCGTATGAATGAATTAGAATGGATCGTGCGAATGAATTAGAATGGATCGTACGAATGAAATAGAATGGATTCGCATGAATGTATCCATTCTAATTCATTCATACGATCCATTCTAATTCATTCATATGATCCATTCTATTTCATTCGTACGATCCATTCTTACTCATTCGTACGATCCATTCTAATTCATTTGCACGAAGGTATCCATTCTAATTCATTCGTACTATCCATTCTAATTCCTTCGTACGATCCATTCTAATTCCTTCGTATGATCCATTCTAATTCATTCGTACGATCCATTCTAATTCATTCGTACGATCCATTCTAATTCCTTCGTATGATCCATTATAATTCATTCGTACGGTATGATTCATTCTAATTCATTCGTACGATTTATTCTAATTCATTCGTACGATCCATTCTAATTCATTCGTACGATCCATTCTAATTCATTCGTACGATTCATTCTAATTCAATCCATTCTAATTCATTCGTACGATCGATTTTTACTCATTCGTACGATCCATTCTAATTCATTCGCATGAATGAATCCATTCTAATTCATTCGTACGATCCATTCTAATTCATTCGCATGAATGTATCTATTCTAATTCATTCGTACGGCCCATTCTATCTCATTCGTACAATCCATTCTATTTCATTCGTACGATCCATTCTAATTCATTCGCACGATCCATTCTAATTCATTCGCATGATCCATTCTAATTCATTCGTACGATCGATTCTAATTCATTCATACGATCCATTTTAATTCATTCGCACGAATATATCCATTCTAATTCATTCGTACGATCCATTCTAATTCATTCGTACGATCCATTCTAATTCATTCGTATGATCCATTCTAATTCATTCGTATGATCCATTCCAATTCATTCGCATGAATGTATCTATTCTAATTCATTCGTACGATCCATTCTATCTCATTCGTACAATCCATTCTATTTCATTCGTACGATCCATTCTAATTCATTCGCACGATCCATTCTAATTCATTCGCATGATCCATTCTAATTCATTCGTACGATCGATTCTAATTCATTCCTACGATCCATTCTAATTCATTCGCACGAATATATCCATTCTAATTCATTCGTACGATCCATTCTAATTCATTCGTACGATCCATTCTAATTAGAATGAATCGTACGAATGAATTAGAATGAATCATACCGTACGAATGAATTAGAATGGATCATACGAAGGAATTAGAATAGATCGTACGAATGAATTATAATGAATTAGAATAGATTGTGCGAATGAATTAGAATGGATCGTACGAATGAATTAGAATGGATCGTATGAATCGTACGATCCATTCTAATTCATTCGTACGATCCATTCTAATTCATTCGTACAATCCATTCTAATTCCTTCGTATGATCCATTCTAATTCATTCGTACGGTATGATTCATTCTAATTCATTCGTACGATTCATTCTAATTCAATCCATTCTAATTCATTCGTACGATCCATTCTAATTCATTCGTACGATCCATTCTAATTCATTCGTACGATTCATTCTAATTCAATCCAGTCTAATTCATTCGTACGATCCATTCTTACTCATTCGTACGATCCATTCTAATTCATTCGTGCGATCCATTCAAATTAGAATGGATCGTATGAATGAATTAGAATGGATCGTGCGAATGAATTAGAATGGATCGTACGAATGAAATAGAATGGATACATTCGTGCGAATGAATTAGAATGGATCATATGAATGAATTAGAATGGATCGTACAAATGAATTAGAATGGATTGCATTAGAATGAATCGTACGAATGAATTAGAATGAATCATACCGTACGAATGAATTAGCATGGATTGAATTAGAATGAATCGTACGAATGAATTAGAATGAATCATACCGTACGAATGAATTAGAATGGATCATACGAAGGAATTAGAATGGATCGTACGAATGAATTAGAATAGATCGTACGAATGAATTAGAATGGATCGTACGAATGAATGGACTGTATGAATGAATTAGAATGGATCGTTTGAGTGAATGCGAATGGATCGTGCGAATGAATTAGAATGGAATGAATTAGAATGGATTGAATTAGAATGAATCGTACGAATGAATTAGAATGGATCGTACGAATGAATTAGAATGGATCGTACGAATGAATTAGAATCGTATGAATGAAATAGAATGGATCGTACGAAGGAATTAGAATAGATCATACGAAGAAATTAGAATGGATCGTACGAATGAATTAGAATGGATTGAATTAGAATGAATCGTACGAATGAATTAGAATGAATCATACCGTACGAATGAATTAGAATGGATCATACGAAGGAATTAGAATGGATCGTACGAATGAATTAGAATGGATCGTACGAAGGAATTAGAATGGATCGTATGAATGAATTAGAATGGATCGTGCGAATGAATTAGAATGGATCGTACGAATGAAATAGAATGGATTCGCACGAATGTATCCATTCTAATTCATTCATACGATCCATTCTAATTCATTAGCACAATCTATTCTAATTCATTTGTACGATCCATTCTAATTCATTCGCACGATCCATTCTAATTCATTCGCACGAATGTATCCATTCTAATTCATTTGTACGAATGTATCCACTCTAATTCATTCGTACGATCCATTCTAATTCATTAGCACGATCCATTCTAATTCATTCGTACGATCCATTCTAATTCATTTATACGATCCAATCTAATTCATTCATACGATCTATTCTAATTCATTCATACGATCCATTCTAATTCATTCGTACGATCCATTCTAATTCGTGCGAATGTATCCATTCTAATTCATTCGTACGATCCATTCTAATTCATTCGTACGAATGTATCCATTCCAATTCATTTGTACGAATGTATCCACTCTAATTCATTCTAATTCATTCGCATGATCCATTCTAATTCATTCATACGATCCATTCTAATTCATTCATATGATCCATTCTAATTCATTCGCACGATCCATACTTACTCATTCGTATGATCCATTCTAATTCATTCGCACGAATGTATCCATTCTAATTCATTCGTACGATCCATTCTAATTCATTCGTACGATCCATTCTAATTCATTCGTACGATCCATTCTATTTCATTCGCATGATCCATTCTAATTCATTCATACGATCCAATCTAATTCATTCGCACGATCCATTCTAATTCATTCATACGATCCATTCTAATTCCTTCGTACGATCCATTCTAATTCATTCGCACGATCCATTCTAATTCATTATAATCCATTCTAATTCATTCGTACGATCTATTCTAATTCATTCATACGATCCATTCTAATTCATTCGTACGATCTATTCTAATTCATTCATATGATCCATTCTAATTCATTCGTACGATCCATTCTAATTTATTCGCACGATCCATTCTAATTCATTCGCACGATCCATTCTAATTCATTCGCACGAATGAATCCATTCTAATTCATTCGTACGATCCATTCTAATTCATTCGTACGATCCATTCTAATTAGAATGAATCGTACGAATGAATTAGAATGAATCATACCGTACGAATGAATTAGAATGGATCATACGAAGGAATTAGAATAGATCGTACGAATGAATTAGAATGAATTAGAATAGATTGTGCGAATGAATTAGAATGG
Source organism: Chamaelirium japonicum (assembly GCA_947650365.1). Taxonomy (NCBI): domain Eukaryota; kingdom Viridiplantae; phylum Streptophyta; class Magnoliopsida; order Liliales; family Melanthiaceae; genus Chamaelirium; species Chamaelirium japonicum. The sequence goes on from CANTAL010000004.1 coordinate 248,585, forward strand.
ATCGTACGAATGAATTAGAATGGATCGTATGAATCGTACGATCCATTCTAATTCATTCGTACGATCCATTCTAATTCATTCGTACAATCCATTCTAATTCCTTCGTATGATCCATTCTAATTCATTCGTACGGTATGATTCATTCTAATTCATTCGTACGATTCATTCTAATTCAATCCATTCTAATTCATTCGTACGATCCATTCTAATTCATTCGTACGATCCATTCTAATTCATTCGTACGATTCATTCTAATTCAATCCAGTCTAATTCATTCGTACGATCCATTCTTACTCATTCGTACGATCCATTCTAATTCATTCGTGCGATCCATTCAAATTAGAATGGATCGTATGAATGAATTAGAATGGATCGTGCGAATGAATTAGAATGGATCGTACGAATGAAATAGAATGGATACATTCGTGCGAATGAATTAGAATGGATCATATGAATGAATTAGAATGGATCGTACAAATGAATTAGAATGGATTGCATTAGAATGAATCGTACGAATGAATTAGAATGAATCATACCGTACGAATGAATTAGCATGGATTGAATTAGAATGAATCGTACGAATGAATTAGAATGAATCATACCGTACGAATGAATTAGAATGGATCATACGAAGGAATTAGAATGGATCGTACGAATGAATTAGAATAGATCGTACGAATGAATTAGAATGGATCGTACGAATGAATGGACTGTATGAATGAATTAGAATGGATCGTTTGAGTGAATGCGAATGGATCGTGCGAATGAATTAGAATGGAATGAATTAGAATGGATTGAATTAGAATGAATCGTACGAATGAATTAGAATGGATCGTACGAATGAATTAGAATGGATCGTACGAATGAATTAGAATCGTATGAATGAAATAGAATGGATCGTACGAAGGAATTAGAATAGATCATACGAAGAAATTAGAATGGATCGTACGAATGAATTAGAATGGATTGAATTAGAATGAATCGTACGAATGAATTAGAATGAATCATACCGTACGAATGAATTAGAATGGATCATACGAAGGAATTAGAATGGATCGTACGAATGAATTAGAATGGATCGTACGAAGGAATTAGAATGGATCGTATGAATGAATTAGAATGGATCGTGCGAATGAATTAGAATGGATCGTACGAATGAAATAGAATGGATTCGCACGAATGTATCCATTCTAATTCATTCATACGATCCATTCTAATTCATTAGCACAATCTATTCTAATTCATTTGTACGATCCATTCTAATTCATTCGCACGATCCATTCTAATTCATTCGCACGAATGTATCCATTCTAATTCATTTGTACGAATGTATCCACTCTAATTCATTCGTACGATCCATTCTAATTCATTAGCACGATCCATTCTAATTCATTCGTACGATCCATTCTAATTCATTTATACGATCCAATCTAATTCATTCATACGATCTATTCTAATTCATTCATACGATCCATTCTAATTCATTCGTACGATCCATTCTAATTCGTGCGAATGTATCCATTCTAATTCATTCGTACGATCCATTCTAATTCATTCGTACGAATGTATCCATTCCAATTCATTTGTACGAATGTATCCACTCTAATTCATTCTAATTCATTCGCATGATCCATTCTAATTCATTCATACGATCCATTCTAATTCATTCATATGATCCATTCTAATTCATTCGCACGATCCATACTTACTCATTCGTATGATCCATTCTAATTCATTCGCACGAATGTATCCATTCTAATTCATTCGTACGATCCATTCTAATTCATTCGTACGATCCATTCTAATTCATTCGTACGATCCATTCTATTTCATTCGCATGATCCATTCTAATTCATTCATACGATCCAATCTAATTCATTCGCACGATCCATTCTAATTCATTCATACGATCCATTCTAATTCCTTCGTACGATCCATTCTAATTCATTCGCACGATCCATTCTAATTCATTATAATCCATTCTAATTCATTCGTACGATCTATTCTAATTCATTCATACGATCCATTCTAATTCATTCGTACGATCTATTCTAATTCATTCATATGATCCATTCTAATTCATTCGTACGATCCATTCTAATTTATTCGCACGATCCATTCTAATTCATTCGCACGATCCATTCTAATTCATTCGCACGAATGAATCCATTCTAATTCATTCGTACGATCCATTCTAATTCATTCATACGATCCATTCTAATTTATTCACACGATCCATTCTAATTCATTCGTACGATCTATTCTATTTCATTCATACAATCCATTCTTACTCAATCGTATGATCCATTCTAATCCATTCGCACAATCTATTCTAATTCATTCATATGATCCATTCTAATTTATTCGCACGATCCATTCTATTTCATTCGTACGATTCATTCTAATTCAATCCATTCTAATTCATTCGCATGATCCATTCTAATTCATTCGTACGATCGATTCTAATTCATTCATACGATCCATTCTAATTCATTCGCACGAATGTATCCATTCTAATTTATTCGTACGATCCATTCTAATTCATTCGCACAATCTATTCTAATTCATTCATACGATCCATTCTAATTTATTCACACGATCCATTCTAATTCATTCATACGATCCATTCTAATTCATTCATATGATCCATTCTAATTCATTCGCACGATCCATTCTTACTCATTCGTATGATCCATTCTAATTCATTCGCACGAATGTATCCATTCTAATTCATTCGTACGATCCATTCTAATTCATTCGTACGATCCATTCTAATTCAGTCGTACGATCCATTCTAATTCCTTCGTATGATCCATTCTAATTCATTCGCACGAATGTATCCATTCTAATTCATTCGTACGATCCATTCTAATTCATTCGCACGATCCATTCTAATTCATTCATACGATCCATTCTAATTCCTTCGTACGATCCATTCTAATTCATTCGTACGATCCATTCTAATTCATTCGCACGATCCATTCTAATTCATTCATACGATCGATTCTATTTCATTCATACGATCCATTCTAATTCATTCATACGATCCATTCTAATTCATTCGCACGATCCATTCTAATTCATTCGCATGATCCATTCTAATTCATTCGTACGATCGATTCTAATTCATTCATACGATCCATTCTAATTCATTCGCACGAATGTATCCATTCTAATTCATTCGTACGATCCATTCTAATTCATTCATACGATCCATCCTAATTCATTCGCACGAATGTATCCATTCTAATTCATTCGTACAATCCATTCTATTTCATTCGTACGATCCATTCTTACTCATTCGTACGATCCATTCATATCCATTCTAATTCATTCGTACGATCTATTCTAATTCATTCGTACGATCCATTCTAATTCATTAATACGATCCAATCTAATTCATTCATACGATCCATTCTAATTCATTCGTACGATCCATTCTAATTCATTCGCACGATCCATTCTAATTCATTCGCACGAATGTATCCATTCTAATTCATTTGTACGAATGTATCCACTCTAATTCATTCGTACAATCCATTCTAATTCATTAGCACGATCCATTCTAATTCATTCGTACGATCCATTCTAATTCATTTATACGATCCAATCTAATTCATTCATACGATCCATTCTAATTCATTCGTACGATCCATTCTAATTCATTCGTACAATCCATTCTAATTCGTGCGAATGTATCCATTCTAATTCATTCGTAAGATCCATTCTAATTCATTCGTACGAATGTATCCATTCTAATTCATTTGTACGAATGTATCCACTCTAATTCATTCGTACGATCCATTCTAATTCATTAGCACGATCCATTCTAATTCATTCGTACGATCCATTCTAATTCATTTATATGATCCAATCTAATTCATTCATACGATCCATTCTAATTCATTCGTACGATCCATTCTAATTCATTCGTACGATCCATTCTAATTCGTGCGAATGTATTCATTCTAATTCATTCATATGATCCATTCTAATTCATTCGTACAATCCATTCTAATTCATTCGCACGATCCATTCTAATTCATTCGCATGATCCATTCTAATTCATTCGTACGATCGATTCTAATTCATCCATTCTAATTCATTCGTACTATCCATTCTAATTCCTTCGTACGATCCATTCTAATTCATTCGCACGAATGTATCCATTCTAATTCATTCGTACGAATGGATCGTATGAATGAATTAGAATGGATCGTACGAATGAATTAGAATGGATCGTGCTAATGAATTAGAATGGATCGTACGAATGAATTAGAATAGATTGTGCGAATGAATTAGAATGGATCGTACGAATGAATTAGAATGGATCGTACGAATGAATTAGACTAGATTGTGCGAATGGATTAGAATGGATCATACGATTGAGTAAGAATGGATTGTACGAATGAAATACAATAGATCGTACGAATGAATTAGAATGGATCGTATGAATGAATTAGAATCGATCGTACGAATGAGTAAGAATGGATCGTACGAATGAATTAGAATGGATTGAATTAGAATGAATCGTACGAATGAATTAGAATGTATCGTACGAATGAATTAGAATGGATCGTGCGAATGAATTAGAATGGGTCGTACGAATGAATTAGAATGGATACACGATCCAGATCCATTCTAATTCTTTCGCACAATGTATTCTCATACAATCCATTCTAATTCATTCGCACGAATGTATCCATTCTAATTCATTCGTACGATCCATTCTAATCCATTTGTACGAATGTATCCACTCTAATTCATTCATACGATCCATTCTAATTCATTCGCACGAATGTATCCATTCCAATTCATTCGTACGATCCATTCTAATTCATTCGCACAATCTATTCTAATTCATTCGTACGATCAATTCTAATTCATTAGCATGATCCATTCTAATTCATTCGTACGATCTATTCTAATTCATTCGTACGATCCATTCTAATTCATTCGTACGATCCATTCTAATTCCTTCGCACGATCCATTCTAATTCATTCGTACGATTCATTCTAATTTAATCCATTCTAATTCATTCATACGATCCATTCTAATTCATTCGTATGATCCATTCTAATTCATTAGTACGATCCATTCTAATTAGAATAGATTGTATGAATTAGAATGGATCGTATGAATGAATTAGAATAGATCGTACGCATGAATTAGAATGGATTGAATTAGAATGAATCGTACGAATGAATTAGAATGGATCGTGTGAATGAATTAGACTATGGATCGTACGAAGGAATTAGAATGGATCGTACGAATGAATTCGGATGTATCCTTTCTAATTCATTCGTACGATCCATTCTAATTCATTCGTATGATCTATTCTAATTCATTCATATGATCCATTCTAATTCATACAATCTATTCTAATTAGAATGGATCGTACTAATGAATTAGAATGGATCGTACGAATGAATTAGAATGGATCGTACGAATGAATTAAAATGGATTGAATTAGAATGAATCGTACGAATGAATTAGAATGGATCGTGCGAAGGAATTAGAATGGATCGTACGAATGAATTAGAATGGATCGTACGAATGAATTAGAATAGATCGTACGAATGAATTAGAATGGATCATGCTAATGAATTAGAATTGATCGTACGAATGAATTAGAATAGATTGTGCGAATGAATTAGAATGGATCGTACGAATGAATTGGAATGGATACATTCGTGCGAATGAATTAGAATGGATCCATTCTAATTCATTCGTACGATCCATTCTAATTCATTCGTATGATCTATTCTAATTCATTCATACGATCCATTCTAATTCATACAATCTATTCTAATTAGAATGGATCGTACTAATGAATTAGACTGGATCGTACGAATGAATTAGAATGGATCGTACGAATGAATTAGAATGGATTGAATTAGAATGAATCGTACGAATGAATTAGAATGGATCGTGCGAAGGAATTAGAATGGATCGTGCGAATGAATTAGAATGGATCGTACGAATGAATTAGAATGGATCGTACGAAGGAATTAGAATGGATCGTATGAATGAATTAGAGTGGATCGTGCGAATAAATTAGAATGGATCGTACGAATGAATTAGAATGGATACATTCGTGCGAATGAATTAGAATGGATCATACGAAGGAATTAGAATGGATCGTACGAATGAATTAGAATGGATCGTACGAATGAATTAGAATGGATCGTACGAATGAATTAGAATGGATACATTCGTGCGAATGAATTAGAATGGATCATACGAATGAGTAAGAATGGATCGTGCGAATGAATTAGAATGGATCATATGAATGAATTAGAATGGATTGTATGAATGAATTAGAATGGATCGTGCGAATAAATTAGAATGGATCGTATGAATGAATTAGAATAGATTGTGCGAATGAATTAGAATGGATCGTACGAATAAATTAGAATGGATACATTCGTGCGAATGAATTAGAATGGATCGTATGAATGAATTAGAATCGATCGTACGAATGAATTAGAATGGATCATGCGAATGAATTAGAATGGATTGAATTAGAATGAATCGTACGAATGAAATAGAATGGATCGTGCGAATAAATTAGAATGGATCATATGAATGAATTAGAATAGATTGTGCGAATGGATTAGAATGGATCATACGATTGAGTAAGAATGGATTGTACGAATGAAATAGAATAGATCGTACGAATGAATTAGAATGGATATTGTGAATAAATTAGAATGGATCGTATGAATGAATTAGAATGGATCGTACGAATGAATTAGAATGGATTCATTCGTGCGAATGAATTAGAATGGATCGTGCGAATGAATTAGAATGGATCGTGCGAATGAATTAGAATGGATCGTACGAATGAATTAGAATGGATCGTATGAATGAATTAGAATAGATCGTACGAATGAATTAGAATGGATTAGAATGAATTAGAATGGATCGTGCGAATGAATTAGAATGGATCGTACGAAGGAATTAGAATGGATCGTATGAATGAATTAGAATGGATCGTGCGAATGAATTAGATTGGATCGTATGATTGAATTAGAATGGATCGTGCGAATGAAATAGAATGGATCGTACGAATGAATTAGAATGGATCGTACGAATGAATTAGAATGGATCGTACGAATGAATTAGAATGGATACATTCGTGCGAATGAATTAGAATGGATCATACAAATGAGTAAGAATGGATCGTGCAAATGAATTAGAATGGATCATATGAATGAATTAGATTGGATCGTATGAATGAATTAGAATGGATCATGCGAATGAATTAGAATGAATTAGAGTGGATACATTCGTACAAATGAATTAGAATGGATACATTCGTACGAATGAATTAGAATGGATCGTACGAATGAATTAGAATGGATACATTCGCACGAATTAGAATGGATCGTACGAATGAATTAGAATGGATCGTACGAATGAATGAGAATGGATCGTATGAATGAATTAGATTGGATCGTATAAATGAATTAGAATGGATCGTACGAATGAATTAGAATGGATCGTGCTAATGAATTAGAATGGATCGTACGAATGAATTAGAGTGGATACATTCTTACAAATGAATTAGAATGGATACATTCGTGCGAATGAATTAGAATGGATCGTGCGAATGAATTAGAATGGATCGTACGAATGAATTAGAATGGATCGTATGAATGAATTAGATTAGATCGTATTAATGAATTAGAGTGGATCGTACGAATGAATTAGAATAGATCGTACGAATGAATTAGAATGGATACGAATGGATCGTACGAATGAGTAAGAATGGATCGTACGAATGAAATAGAATGGATTGTACGAATGAATTAGAATGGATACATTCGTGCGAATGAATTAGGATGGATCGTATGAATGAATTAGAATGGATCGTACGAATGAATTAGAATGGATGCATTCGTGCGAATGAATTAGAATGGATCGTATGAATGAATTAGACTCGATCGTACGAATGAATTAGAATGGATCATGCGAATGAATTAGAATGGATTGTGCGAATGAATTAGAATGGATCGTATGAATGAATTAGAATGGATCGAATGAATGAAATAGAATGGATCGTACGAATGAATTAGAATGGATCGTGCGAATGAATTAGAATGGATCGTACGAATGAATTAGAATGGATCGTACGAAGGAATTAGAATGGATCGTATGAATGAATTAGAATGGATCGTGCGAATGAATTAGAATGGATCATACGAATGAATTAGAATGGATACATTCGTGCGAATGAATTAGAATGGATCATACGAAGGAATTAGAATGGATTGTACGAATGAATTAGAATGGATCGTACGAATGAATTAGAATGGATCGTACGAATGAATTAGAATGGATACATTCGTGCGAATGAATTAGAATGGATCATACGAATGAGTAAGAATGGATCGTGCGAATGAATTAGAATGGATCATATGAATGAATTAGAATGGATCGTATGAATGAATTAGAATGGATCGTGCGAATAAATTAGAATGGATCGTATGAATGAATTAGAATAGATTGTGCGAATGAATTAGAACGGATCGTACGAATGAATTAGAATGGATACATTCGTGCGAATGAATTAGAATGGATCGTATGAATGAATTAGAATCGATCGTACGAATGAATTAGAATGGATCATGCGAATGATTTAGAATGGATTGAATTAGAATGAATCGTACGAATGAAATAGAATGGATCGTGCGAATGAATTAGAATGGATCGTATGAATGAATTAGAATAGATTGTGCAAATGGATTAGAATGGATCATACGATTGAGTAAGAATGGATTGTACGAATGAAATAGAATAGATCGTACGAATGAATTAGAATGGATCGTGCGAATAAATTAGAATGGATCGTATGAATTAATTAGAATGGATCGTACGAATGAATTAGAATGGATTCATTCGTGCGAATGAATTAGAATGGATCATGCGAATGAATTAGAATGGATCGTGCAAATAAATTAGAATGGATCGTACGAATGAATTAGAAAGGATCGTATGAATGAATTAGAATAGATCGTACGAATGAATTAGAATAGATTAGAATGAATTAGAATGGATCGTGCGAATGAATTAGAATGGATCGTACGAAGGAATTAGAATGGATCGTATGAATGAATTAGAATGGATCGTGCGAATGAATTAGATTGGATCGTATGAATGAATTAGAATGGATCGTGCGAATGAAATAGAATCGATCGTACGAATGAATTAGAATGGATCGTACGAATGAAATAGAATGGATCGTACGAATGAATTAGAATGGATACATTCGTGCGAATGAATTAGAATGGATCATACGAATGAGTAAGAATGAATCATGCGAATAAATTAGAATGGATCTTATGAATGAATTAGAATGGATCGTATGAATGAATTAGAATGGATCGTGCGAATGAATAAGAATGAATTAGAGTGGATCGTGCGAATGAATTAGAATGGATCGTACGAATGAATTAGAATGGATCGTACGAATGAATTAGAATGGATCGCATGAATTAGAATAGATCCATTCTTACTCATTCATACGATCCATTCGTATCCATTCTAATTCATTCGTACGATTCATTCTAATTCATTAATACGATCCAATCTAATTCATTCATACGATCTATTCTAATTCATTCGTACGATCCATTCTAATTCATTCGCACGATCCATTCTAGTTTATTCATACGATCCATTCTATTTCATTCGTACGATCCATTCTTACTCATTCGTACGATCCATTATAATTCATTTGCACGAAGGTATCCATTCTAATTCATTCGTACGATCCATGCTAATTCATTCGCATGAATTAGAATGGATCGTACGAATGTATTAGAATAGATCGTACGAATGAGTAAGAATGGATCGTACGAATGGATCGTACGAATGAATTAGATTGGATCGTATGAATGAATCCATTCTAATTGATTCGCATGAATTATCCATTCTAAGTCATTCGTACGATCCATTCGATCTCATTCGTACAATCCATTCTATTTCATTCGTACGATCCATTCTAATTCATTCGCACGATCCATTCTAATTCATTCGCATGATCCATTCTAATTCATTCGTACGATCGATTCTAATTCATTCATACGATCCATTCTAATTTATTCGCACGGTCCATTCTAATTCATTCATACGATCCATTCTAATTCATTCATACGATCCATTCTAATTCATTCGCACGATCCATTCTAATTAATTCGTACGATCCATTCTAATTCATTCTAATGGATACATTCGTGCAAAAGAATTAGAATGGATTGTATGAATGAATTAGAATCGATCGTACGAATGAATTAGAATGGATCATGCGAATGAATTAGAATGGATCGTACGAATGAATTAGAATGGATCGTATGAATGAATTAGAATGGATCGTGCGAATGAATTAGAATGGATCGTACGAATGAAATAGAATGGATTCGCACGAATGTATCCATTCTAATTCATTCGTACGATCCATTCTAATTCATTCGTACAATCTATTCTAACTCATTCGTACGATCCATTCTAATTCATTCGCACAATCCATTCTAATTCATTAATACGATCCTTTCTAATTCATTCGCACGATCCATTCTAATTCATTCACACTCATACGATCCATTCTAATTCATTCGCACGAATGTATCCTTTCTAATTCATTCGTACGATCCATTCTAATTCATTCGCACAATCTATTCTAATTCATTCGAACGATCCATTCTAATTCATTCGTACGATCCATTCTAATTCATTCGTACGATCCATTCTAATTCATTCGCATGATCCATTCTAATTCATTCTAATTCATTCGCACGAATGAATTAGAATGGATCGTACGAATGAATTAGAATGTATCAATTCTAATTCATTAGCATGATCCATTCTAATTCATTCGTGCGAATGAATTAGATTGGATTGTACGAATGAAATAGAATGGATTGTACGAATGAGATAGAATGGATCGTACGAATGAATTAGAATGGATACATTCATGCGAATGAATTAGAATGGATCATACGAATGAATTAGAATGGATTCATTCGTGCGAATGAATTAGAATGGATCGTACGAATGAGTAAGAATGGATCGTACGAATGAATTAGAATGGATTGAATTAGAATGAATCGTACGAATGAATTAGAATGGATCATACGAATGAATTAGAATGGATCGTACGAAAGAATTAGAATGGATTGAATTAGAATGAATCGTACGAATGAATTAGAATGAATCATACCGTACGAATGAATTATAATGGATCATACGAAGGAATTAGAATGGATCGTACGAATGAATTAGAATGGATCGTACGAATGAATTAGAATGGATCGTACGAAGGAATTAGAATGGATAGTACGAATGAATTAGAATGGATACCTTCGTGCAAATGAATTAGTATGGATCGTACGAATGAGTAAGAATGGATCGTACGAATGAAATAGAATGGATCGTATGAATGAATTAGAATGGATCGTATGAATGAATTAGAATGGATACATTCGTGCGAATCCATTTTATTTCATTCGTACGATCCATTCTAATTCATTCGCACGATCCATTCTAATTCATTCATACGATCCATTCTAATTCCTTCGTACGATCCATTCTAATTCATTCGTACGATCGATTCTAATTCATTCATACGATACATTCTAATTCATTCGTACGATCCATTCTAATTCATTCGTACGATCCATTATAATTCATGCGAATGTATCCATTCTAATTCATTCGTACGATCCATTCTAATTCATTCGTACAAATGTATCCATTCTAATTCATTTGTACGAATGTATCCACTCTAATTCATTCGTACGATCCATTCTAATTCATTAGCACGATCCATTCTAATTCATTCGTACGATCCATTCTAATTCATTTATACGATCCAATCTAATTCATTCGCACGATCCATTCGCATTCACTCAAACGATCCATTCTAATTCATTTATATGATCCATTCTAATTCATTCGCACGATCCATTCTAATTCATTCGCACGATCCATTCTAATTTATTCATACGATCCATTCTAATTCATTCGTACGATCCATTCTAATTCATTCGTACGATCCATTCTAATTCATTCGCACGATCTATTCTAATTCATTCGTACGATCCATTCTAATTTATTCGCACGATCCATTCTAATTCATTCATACGATCCATTCTATTTCATTCGTACGATCCATTCTTACTCATTCGTACGATCCATTCTAATTCATTTGCACGAAGGTATTCATTCTAATTCATTCGTACTATCCATTCTAATTCCTTCGTACGATCCATTCTAATTCCTTCGTACGAATGAATTAGAATGGATCGTACAAATGAATTAGAATGGATACATTCGTGCAAAAGAATTAGAATGGATTGTATGAATGAATTAGAATGGATCGTGCGAATGAATTAGAATGGATCGTGCGAATGAATTAGAATGGATCGTACGAATGAGTAAGAATGGATCGTACGAATGAATTAGAATGGATTGAATTAGAATGAATCGTATGAATGAATTAGAATGGATCGTACGAATGAATTAGAATGGATCGTACGAATGAATTAGAATGGATCGTACGAATGAATTAGAATGGATGGAATTCGAATGAATCGTACGAATGAATTAGAATGAATCATACCGTACGAATGAATTAGAATGGATCATACGAAGGAATTAGAATGGATCGTACGAATGAAATAGAATGGATCATGCTAATGAATTAGAATGGATCGTACGAATGAATTAGAATGGATACATTCGTGCAAAGGAATTAGAATGAATTAGAATGGATCGTACGAATGAATTAGAATGGATCGTATGAATGAATTAGAATGGATCGTGCGAATGAATTAGAATGGATCGTACGAATGAAATAGAATGGATTCGCACGAATGAATTAGAATGGATCGTTCGAATGAATTAGAATAGATTGTGCGAATGAATTAGAATGGATCGTACGAATAAATTAGAAAGGATATATTCATGCGAATGAATTAGAATAGATCGTATGAATGAATTAGATTGGATCGTATTAATGAATTAGAATGGATTGTGCGAATTAATTAGAATGGATCGTATGAACGAATTAGAATGAATAGATTCGTGCGAATGAATTTGAATGGATCGTACGAAGGAATTAGAATGGATACATTCGTGCGAATAAATTAGAATGGATCGTACGAAGGAATTAGAATGGATTGTACGAATGAATTAGAATGGATCGTACGAATGAATTAGAATGGATACATTCGTGCGAATCCATTCTATTTCATTCGTACGATCCATTCTAACTCATTCGCACGATCCATTCTAATTCATTCATACGATCCATTCTAATTGGATCGTATGAATGAATTAGAATGGATAGTGCGAATGAATTAGAATGGATTGTACGAATGAAATAGAATGGATTCGCACGAATGTATCCATTCTAATTCATTCATACGATCCATTCTATTTCATTCATACGATCCATTCTATTTCATTCGTACGATCCATTCTAATTCATTCATACGATCCATTCTAATTCATTCGTACGATTCATTCTAATTCAATCCATTCTAATTCATTCCATTCTAATTCATTCGCACGATCCATTCGCATTCACTCAAACGATCCATTCTACTTCATTCATACAATCCATTCTAATTCTTTTGCACGAATGTATCCATTCTAATTCATTCGTACGATCCATTCTAATTCATTCGTATGATCTATTCTAATTCATTCGCATGATCCATTCTAATTCCTTCGTACGATCCATTCTAATTCATTCGTACGATCTATTCTAATTCATTCATACGATCCATTCTAATTCATTTGCACGATCCATTCTAATTCATTCGCATGATCCATTCTAATTCATTCGTACGATCGATTCTAGTTCATTCGTACGATCCATTCTAATTCATTCGCACGAATATATCCATTCTAATTCATTCGTACGATCCATTCTAATTCATTCATACGATCCATCCTAATTCATTCGCACGAATGTATCCATTCTAATTCATTCGTACAATCCATTCTATTTCATTCGTACGATCCATTCTTACTCATTCGTACGATCCATTCGTATCCATTCTAATTCATTCGTACGATCTATTCTAATTCATTCGTACGATCCATTCTAATTCGTTAATACGATCCAATCTAATTCATTCATACGATCCATTCTAATTAGATAAGACCGTATCCATGAATTAGAATGGATCGTACGAATGAATTAGAATGGATCGTACGAATGAGTAAGAATGGATCGTGCGAATGAATTAGAATGGATCGTACGAATGAAATAGAATGGATTCGCACGAATGTATCCATTCTAATTCATTCATACGACCCATTCTAATTCATTCGTACGATCCATTCTTACTCATTCATACGATCTATTCTAATTCATTCGTACGAATGAAATAGAATGGATCGTACGAATGAATTAGAATAGAATGTGCGAATGGATTAGAATGGATCATACGATTGAGTAAGAATGGATTGTACGAATGAAATAGAATAGATCGTACGAATGAATTAGAATGGATCGTATGAATGAATTAGAATGGATCGTGCGAATGAATTAGAATGGATCGTACGAATGAATTAGAATGGATCGTACGAAGGAATTAGAATGGATCGTACGAATGAATTAGAATGGATCGTATGAATGAATTAGAATGGATACGAATGGATCGTATGAATGAATTAGAATGGATCGTACGAATGAAATAGAATGGATCGTACGAAGGAATTAGAATGGATCATATGAATGAATTAGAATGGATCGTATGAATGAAATAGAATGGATCGTACGAATGAATTAGAATGGATTGAATTAGAATGAATCGTACGAATGAATTAGAATGGATCATACGAATGAATTAGAATGGATCGTACGAATGAATTAGAATGGATTGAATTAGAATGAATCGTACGAATGAATTAGAATGGATCGTGCGAATGAATTAGAATGGATCGTACGAATGGATCATGCGAATGAAATAGAATGGATCGTATGAATGAATTAGAATGGATCGTGCGAATGAATTAGAATGGATTGTACGAATGAATTAGAATGGATTGAATTAGAATGAATCGTACGAATGAATTAGAATGAATCATACCGTACGAATGAATTAGAATGGATCATACGAAGGAATTAGAATGGATCGTGCGAATGAATTAGAATGGATAGTATGAATGAATTAGAATGGATACCTTCGTGCAAATGAATTAGAATGGATCGTACGAATGAGTGAGAATGGATCGTACGAATGAAATAGAATGGATCGTATGAATGAATTAGAATGGATCGTACGAATGAATTAGAATGGATCGTACGAATGAATTAGAATGGATCGTATGAATGAATTAGAATTGATCGTGCGAATGAATTATAATGGATCGTACGAATGAAATAGAATGGATACATTCGTGCGAATGAATTAGAATGGATCATATGAATGAATTAGAATGGATCGTTTGAGTGAATGCGAATGGATCGTGCGAATGAATTAGAATGGATCGTACGAATGAAATAGAATTGATCGTACGAATGGATCGTACGAATGAATTAGAATGGATCGTACGAATGAATTAGAACGGATACATTCGTGCGAATCCATTCTATTTCATTCGTACGATCTATTCTAATTCATTCGCACGATCCATTCTAATTCATTCATACGATCCATTCTAATTCATTCGTACGATCCATTCTAATTCCTTCGTACGATCCATTCTAATTCATTCGTACGATCCATTCTAATTCATTCGCACGATCCATTGAATTAGAATGGATACATTCGTGCGAATCCATTCTATTTCATTCGTATGATCCATTCTAATTCATTCGCACAATCTATTCTAATTCGTACAATCCATTCTAATTCATTGCTACGATCCATTCTAATTCATTCGCACAATCTATTCTAATTCATTCGTACGATCCATTCTAATTCATTCGTACGGTATGATTCATTAGACTGGATCATATGAATGAATTAGAATGGATCGTACAAATGAATTAGAATAGATTGTGCGAATGAATTAGAATGGATCGTACGAATGAATTAGAATGGATCGTACGAATGAATTAGAATGGATCGTACGAAGGAATTAGAATGGATCATACGAAGGAATTAGAATGGATAGTACAAATGAATTAGAATGGATACCTTCGTGCAAATGAATTAGAATGGATCGTACGAATGAGTAAGAATGGATCGTACGAATGAAATAGAATGGATCGTATGAATGAATTAGAATGGATCGTACGAATGAATTAGAATGGATCGTACGAATGAATTAGAATGGATCGTATGAATGAATTAGAATGGATCGTGCGAATGAATTATAATGGATCGTACGAATGAAATAGAATCGATACATTCGTGCGAATGAATTAGAATGGATCATATGACTGAATTAGAATGGATCGTTTGAGTGAATGCGAATGGATCGTGCGGATGAATTAGAATGGATCGTACGAATAAAATAGAATTGATCGTACGAATGGATCGTACGAATGAATTAGAATGGATCGTACGAATGAATTAGAATGGATACATTCGTGCGAATCCATTCTATTTCATTCGTACGATCCATTCTAATTCATTCGCACGATCCATTCTAATTCATTCATACGATCCATTCTAATTCATTCGTACGATCCATTCTAATTCATTCGTACGATCCATTCTAATTCCTTCGTACGATCCATTCTAATTCATTCGTACGATCCATTCTAATTCATTCGCACGATCCATTGAATTAGAATGGATAGATTCGTGCGAATCCACTCTATTTCATTCGTATGATCCATTCTAATTCATTCGTACAATCTATTCTAATTCGTACAATCCATTCTAATTCATTACTACGATTCATTCTAATTCATTCGCACAATCTATTCTAATTCATTCGTACGATCCATTCTAATTCATTCGCACGATCCATTCTAATTCATTCATACGATCCATTCTATTTCAATCGTACGATCTATTCTTACTCATTCGTACGATCCATTCTAATTCATTCGCACGAATAGATCGTACGAATGAATTAGAATGGATCGTACGAATGAGTAAGAATGGATCGTACGAATGAGTAAGAATGGATCGTACGAATGAAATAGAATGGATCGTATGAATGAATTAGAATGGATCGTGCGAATGAATTAGAATGGATTGTACGAATGAATTAGAATGGATCGTACGAATGAATTACAATGGATCGTATGCATGAATTAGAATGGATCGTGCGAATGAATTAGAATGGATCGTACGAATGAATTAGAATGGATCGTACAAATGAATTAGAATGGATCGTATGAATGAATTAGATTGGATCGTATTAATGAATTAGAATGGATCGTATGAATGAATTAGCATGGATTGAAATAGAATGAATCGTACGAATAAATTAGAATGAATCATACCGTACGAATGAATTAGAATGGATCATACGAAGGAATTAGAATGGATCGTATGAATGAATTAGAATGGATCATACGAATGAAATAGAATGGATCGTATGAATGAATTAGAATGGATCGTGCGAATGAATTAGAATGGATCGTTCGAATGAATTAGAATAGATTGTGCGAATGAATTAGAATGGATCGTACGAATGAATTAGAATGGATCGTGCGAATAAATTATAATGGATCATATGAATGAATTAGAATGGATCGTACGAATGAATTAGAATAGATTGTGCGAATGAATTAGAATGGATCGTACAAATGAATTAGAATGGATCGTACGAATGAATTAGAATAGATTGTGCGAATGAATTAGAATGGATCGTACGAATGAATTAGAATGGATCGTGCGAATGAATTAGAATGGATCGTACGAATGAATTAGAATCGATTGTGCGAATGAATTAGAATGGATCGTACGAATGAATTAGAATGGATCGTATGAATGAATTAGAATGGATCGTACGCATGAATTAGAATGGATCGTGCGAATGAATTAGAATGGATCGTACGAATGAATTAGAATGGATCGTACGAAGGAATTAGAATGGATCGTATGAATGAATTAGAATGGATCGTGCGAATGAATTAGAATGGATCGTACGAATGAATTAGAATGGATTCGCACGAATGTATCCATTCTAATTCATTCATACGATCCATTCTAATTCATTCATACGATCCATTCTATTTCATTCGTACGATCCATTCTTACTCATTCGTACGATCCATTCTAATTCATTTGCATGATCCATTCTAATTCATTCATACGATCCATTCTAATTCCTTCGTACGATCCATTCTAATTCATTCGTACGATCCATTCTAATTCATTCGCACGATCCATTCTAATGCATGCATGCGATCCATTCTAATTCATTACTACGATCCATTCTAATTCATTCGTACGATCCATTCTAATTCCTTCGTATGATCCATTCTAATTTATTCGCACGATCCATTCTAATTCATTCGTACGATCCATTTTAATTTATTCGTATGATCCATTCTAATTCATTCGCACGAATGTATCCATTCTAATTCATTCGTACAATCCATTCTTACTCATTCGTAATGAATTAGAATGGATACATTCGTGCAAAAGAATTGGAATGGATTGTATGAATGAATTAGAATGGATCGTGCAAATGAATTAGAATGGATTGTGCAAATGAATTAGAACGGATCGTACGAATGAATTAGAATAGATCGTACGTATGAATTAGAATGGATACATTCGTGCGAATGAATTAGAATAGATCGTGCGAATGAACTAGAATGGATCGTACGAATAAATTAGAATGGATCGTACGAAGGAATTAGAATGGATACACGATCCAGATCCATTCTAATTCATTCGCACGATCCATTCTAATTCATTCGTACGATCCATTCTAATTCATTCGTACGATCCATTCTAACTCATTCGCACGATCCATTCTAATTCATTCGCACGATCCATTCTAATTCATTCGCACGATACATTCTAATTCATTCGTACGATCCATTCTAATTCATTCGCACAATCCATTCTTACTCATTCGTACGATCCATTCTAATTCATTTGCACGAAGGTATCCATTCTAATTCATTCGTACTATCCATTCTAATTCCTTCGTACGATCCATTCTAATTCCTTCGTACGATCCATTCTAATTCCTTCGTACGATCCATTCTAATTCATTCATACGATCCATTCTAATTCATTCATACGATCCATTCTAATTTATTCGCACGATCCATTCTAATTCATTCTTACTCAATCGTATGAATGAATTAGAGTGGATACATTCGTACAAATGAATTAGAATGGATCGTACGAATGAATTAGAATGGATACATTCGTGCGAATGAATTAGAATGGATAGTATGAATGAATTAGAATGGATCGTACGAATGAATTAGAAAGGATACATCCGAATTCATTCGTACGATCCATTCTAATTCATTCATACGATCCATTCTAATTCATTCTAATCCATTCTAATTCATTCGTACGATCCATTCTAATTCATTCGCACAATCTATTCTAATTCCTTCGTACGATCCATTCTAATTCATTCGCACAATCTATTCTAATTCATTCGAACGATCCATTCTAATTCATTCGTACGATCCATTCTAATTCATTCATACGATCCATTCTAATTCATTCACACGATCCATTCTAATTCATTCGCACGATCCATTCTAATTCATTAGCACGATCCATTCTAATTCATTCGTACGATCCATTCTTACTCATTCGTACGATCCATTCTAATTGATTCGTTCGATCCATTCTAATTCATTCGTACGATCCATTCTAATTCATTCGCACGATCCATTCTACTTCATGCATTCAATCCAATCTAATTCATTCATACGATCCATTCTAATCCATTCGCACGAATGTATCCATTCTAATTCATTCGTACAGGTATGAATGAATTAGAATGGATCGTACGAATGAGTAAGAATGGATCGTACGAATGAATTAGAATGGATTGAATAAGAATGAATCGTACGAATGAATTAGAATGGATCGTACGAATGAATTAGAATGGATCGTACGAATGAATTAGAATGGATCGTATGAATGAATTAGAATGGATCGTGCGAATGAATTAGAATGGATCGTACGAATGAATTAGAATGGATCGTATGAATGAATTAGAATGGATCGTAGTAATGAATTAGAATGGATCCGACGAATGAATTAGAATAGATTGTGCGAATGAATTAGAATGGATCTGGATCGTGTATCCATTCTAATTCATTCGTACGACCCATTCTAATTCATTCTTACGATCCATTCTAATTCATTCGCACGATCCATTCTAATTCATTCATACGATCCATTCTAATTCATTCATACAATCCATTCTAATTCTTTTGCACGAATGTATCCATTCTAATTCATTCGTTCGATCCATTCTAATTCATTCATACAATCCATTCTAATTCATTCTAATCCATTCTAATTCATTTGTACGATCCATTTTAATTCATTCTAATCCATTCTAATTCATTCATACGATCCATTCTATTTCATTCGTACGATCCTTTCTAATTCATTCGCACAATCTATTCTAATTCATTCGTACGATCCATTCTAATTCATTCGTACGATCCATTCTATTTCATTCGTACGATCCATTCTAATTTATTCGCACGATCCATTCTAATTCATTCATACGATCCATTCTAATTCATTCATACGATCCATTCTAATTCATTCGCACAATCTATTCTAATTCATTCGTACGAATGTATCCACTCTAATTCATTCATACGATCTATCCTAATTCATTTGTACGAATGTATCCACTCTAATTGATTCATACGATCCATTCTAATTCATTCGCACGAATGTCTCCATTCCAATTCATTCGTACGATCCATTCTAATTCATTCGCACAATCTATTCTAATTCATTCGTACGATCAATTCTTATTCATTAGCATGATCCATTCTAATTCATTCGTACGATCTATTCTAATTCATTCGTACGATCCATTCTAATTCATTCGCAGGATCCATTCTAATTCTTTCGTACAATCCAGTCTATTTCATTCGCACGATCCATTCTAATTCATTCATACGATCCATTCTAATTCATTCGTACGATCCATTCTAATTCATTCATACGATCCATTCTAATTCATTCGCACCATCTATTCTAATTCATTCGTACGATCCATTCTAATTCATTCGCATGATCCATTCTAATTCATTCATACGATCCATTCTAATTCATTCGTACGATCTATTCTATTTCATTCGTATAATCCATTCTTGCTCAATCGTACTATCCATTCTAATTCCTTCGTACGATCCATTCTAATTCATTCGTACGATCCATTCTAATTCATTCGTACGATCCATTCTAATTCCTTCGTATGATCAATTCTAATTCATTCGTACGGTATGATTCATTCTAATTTATTCGTACGATTCATTCTAATTCAATCCATTCTATTTCATTCGTACGATCCATTCTTGCTCATTCGTGCGAATGAATTAGAATAGATCGTACGAATGAATTAGAATGGATACGAATGGATCGTACGAATGAGTAAGAATGGATCGTACGAATGAAATAGAATAGATTGTACGAATGAATTAGAATGGATCATACGAATGAATTAGAATGGATTCATTCGTGTGAATGAATTAGAATGGATCGTACGAATGAGTAAAATGGATCGTGCGAATGAATTAGAATGGATCGTACGAATGAAATAGAATGGATTGTACGAATGAGATAGAATGGATCGTACGAATGAATTAGAATGGATACATTCATGCGAATGAATTAGAATGGAGCATACGAATGAATTAGAATGGATTCATTCGTGCGAATAAATTAGAATGGATCGTACGAATGAGTAAGAATGGATCGTACGAATGAATTAGAATGGATCGTACGTATGAATTAGAATGGATTGAATTAGAATGGATTGTACGAATGAGATAGAATGGATCATGCGAATGAATTAGAATGGATCGTACGAATGAATTAGAATGGATCGTACGATCCATTCGTATCCATTCTAATTCATTCGTACGATCTATTCTAATTCTTTCGTACAATCCATTCTAATTCATTAATACGATCCAGTCTAATTCATTCGTACGATCCATTCTAATTCATTCGTACGATCCATTCTAATTCATTCATACGATCCATTCTAATTCATTCTAATCCATTCTAATTCATTCGTACGATCCATTCTAATTCATTCGCACAATCTATTCTAATTCCTTCGTACGATCCATTCTAATTCATTCGCACAATCTATTCTAATTCATTCGAACGATCCATTCTAATTCATTCGTACGATCCATTCTAATTCATTCATACGATCCATTCTAATTCATTCGCACGATCCATTCTAATTCATTCGCACGATCCATTCTAATTCATTTGCACGATCCATTCTAATTCATTCGTACGATCCATTCTTACTCATTCGTACGATCCATTCTAATTCATTCGTTCGATCCATTCTAATTCATTCGTACGATCCATTCTAATTCATTCGCACGATCCATTCTACTTCATGCATTCGATCCAATCTAATTCATTCAAACGATCCATTCTAATTCATTCGCACGAATGTATCCATTCTAATTCATTCGTACAGGTATGAATGAATTAGAATGGATCGTACGAATGAGTAAGAATGGATCGTACGAATGAATTAGAATGGATTGAATTAGAATGAATCGTACGAATGAATTAGAATGGATCGTACGAATGAATTAGAATGGATCGTACGAATGAATTAGAATGGATCGTGCGAATGAATTAGAATGGATCGTACGAATGAATTAGAATGGATCGTACGAATGAATTAGAATGGATCGTAGTAATGAATTAGAATGGATCCGACGAATGAATTAGAATAGATTGTGCGAATGAATTAGAATGGATCTGGATCATGTATCCATTCTAATTCATTCGTACGACCCATTCTAATTCATTCGTACGATCCATTCTAATTCATTCGCACGATCCATTCTAATTCATTCATACGATCCATTCTAATTCATTCATACAATCCATTCTAATTCTTTTGCACGAATGTATCCATTCTAATTCATTCGTTCGATCCATTCTAATTCATTCATACAATCCATTCTAATTCATTCTAATCCATTCTAATTCATTCGTACGATCCATTCTAATTCATTCGCACAATCTATTGTAATTCATTCGTACGATCCATTCTAATTCATTCATACGATCCATTCTATTTCCTTCGTACGATCCTTTCTAATTCATTCGCACAATCTATTCTAATTCATTCGTACGATCCATTCTAATTCATTCGTACGATCCATTCTATTTCATTCGTACGATCCATTCTAATTTATTCGCACGATCCATTCTAATTCATTCATACGATCCATTCTAATTCATTCATACGATCCATTCTAATTCATTCGTACGATCCATTCTAATTCATTCGCACAATCTATTCTAATTCATTCGTACGAATGTATCCACTCTAATTCATTCATACGATCCATCCTAATTCATTTGTACGAATGTATCCACTCTAATTGATTCATACGATCCATTCTAATTCATTCGCACGAATGTATCCATTCCAATTCATTCGTACGATCCATTCTAATTCATTCGCACAATCTATTCTAATTCATTCGTACAATCAATTCTTATTCATTAGCATGATCCATTCTAATTCATACGTACGATCTATTCTAATTCATTCGTACGATCCATTCTAATTCATTCGCACGATCCATTCTAATTCTTTCGTACAATCCAGTCTATTTCATTCGCACGATCCATTCTAATTCATTCATACGATCCATTCTAATTCATTCGTACGATCCATTCTAATTCATTCATACGATCCATTCTAATTCATTCGCACAATCTATTCTAATTCATTCGTACGATCCATTCTAATTCATTCGCACGATCCATTCTAATTCATTCATACGATCCATTCTAATTCATTCGTACGATCTATTCTATTTCATTCGTATAATCCATTCTTACTCAATCGTACTATCCATTCTAATTCCTTCGTACGATCCATTCTAATTCCTTCGTACGATCCATTCTAATTCATTCGTACGATCCATTCTAATTCATTCGTACGATCCATTCTAATTCCTTCGTATGATCCATTCTAATTCATTCGTACGGTATGATTCATTCTAATTCATTCGTACGATTCATTCTAATTCAATCCATTCTATTTCATTCGTACGATCCATTCTTGCTCATTCGTGCGAATGAATTAGAATAGATCGTACGAATGAATTAGAATGGATACGAATGGATCGTACGAATGAGTAAGAATGGATCGTACGAATGAAATTGAATAGATTGTACGAATGAATTAGAATGGATCATACGAATGAATTAGAATGGATTCATTCGTGCGAATGAATTAGAATGGATCGTACGAATGAGTAAAATGGATCGTGCGAATGAATTAGAATGGATCGTACGAATGAAATAGAATGGATTGTACGAATGAGATAGAATGGATCTTACGAATGAATTAGAATGGATACATTCATGCGAATGAATTAGAATGGATCATACGAATGAATTAGAATGGATTCATTCGTGCGAATGAATTAGAATGGATCGTACGAATGAGTAAGAATGGATCGTACGAATGAATTAGAATGGATCGTACGTATGAATTAGAATGGATTGAATTAGAATCGATTGTACGAATGAGATAGAATGGATCGTGCGAATGAATTAGAATGGATCGTACGAATGAATTAGAATGGATCGTACGATCCATTCGTATGCATTCTAATTCATTCGTACGATCTATTCTAATTCATTCGTACAATCCATTCTAATTCATTAATACGATCCAATCTAATTCATTCGTATGATCCATTCTAATTCATTCGTACGATCCATTCTAATTCCTTCGTACGATCCATTCTAATTCATTCGTACGATCCATTCTAATTCCTTCGTACGATCCATTCTAATTCATTCGCACAATCGATTCTAATTCATTCGTACGATCCATTCTATCTCATTCGTACAATCCATTCTATTTCATTCGTACGATCCATTCTAATTCATTCGCACGATCCATTCTAATTCATTCGCACGATCCATTCTAATTCATTCATAATGGATCGTACGAAGGAATTAGAATGGATAGTACGAATGAATTAGAATGGATACCTTCGTGCAAATAAATTAGAATGGATTGTGCGAATGAATTAGAATGGATCGTACGAATGAGTAAGAATGGATCGTATGAATGAATTAGAATGGATTGAATTAGAATGGATTGTGCGAATGAATTAGAATGGATCGTACGAATGAGTAAGAATGGATCGTACGAATGAATTAGAATGGATTGAATTAGAATGAATCGTGCTAATGAATTAGAATGGATCGTACGAATGAATTAGAATGGATATGAATGAATCAGAATGGATCGTATGAATGAATTAGAATGGATCGTGCGAATGCATTAGACTGGATCGTGCGAATGAATTAGAATGGATCGTACGAATGAATTAGAATGGATCGTGCGAATGAATTAGAATGGATCGTATGAATGAATTAGAATGGATCGTGCGAATAAATTAGAATGGATCGTATGAATGAATTAGAATGGATCGTACGAATGAAATAGAATGGATTGTACGAATGAGATAGAATGGATCGTACGAATGAATTAGAATGGATACATTCCTGCGAATCCATTCTATTTCATTCGTACGATCCATTCTAATTCATTCGCACGATCCATTCTAATTCATTTATACGATCCATTCTAATTCATTCGTACGATCCATTCTAATTCATTCGACCAATCTATTCTAATTCATTCATACGATCCATTCTAATTCATTCATCGTATCCATTCTAATTCATTCGTATGATCCATTCTAATTCATTCGTACGATCCATTCTAATTCATTCGTACGATCCATTCTAATTCATTCGCACAATCTATTCTAATTCATTCGAACGATCCATTCTAAGTCATTCGTACGATCCATTCTAATTCATTCGTACGATCCATTCTAATTCATTCGCACGATCCATTCTATTTCATTCGTACGATCCATTCTAATTTATTCGCAAGATCCATTCTAATTCATTCATACGATTCATTCTAATTCAATCCATTCTAATTCATTCGTACGATCCATTCTAATTCATTCATACGATCCATTCTAATTCATTCATATGATCCATTCTAATTCATTCGTACGGTATGATTCATTCTAATTCATTCGTACGATTCATTCTAATTAAATCCATTCTAATTCATTCGTACGATCCATTCTAATACATTCGTACGATCCATTCTAATTCATTCATACGATCCATTCGTATCCATTCTATTCATTCGTACGATCTATTCTAATTCATTCGTACGAATGAAATAGAATGGATTGTGCGAATGAATTAGAATGGATCGTACGAATGAAATAGAATGGATCGTGCGAATGAATTAGAACGGATCGTACGAATGAATTAGAATGGATCGTACGAATGACTTAGAATGGATCGTTCGAATGAATTAGAATAGATTGTGCGAATGAATTAGAATGGATCGTACGAATGAATTAGAAAGGATACATTCGTGCGAATGAATTAGAATGGATCGTATGAGTGTGAATGAATAAGAATGGATTGTGCGAATGAATTAGAATGGATCGTACGAATGAATTAGAATGGATCGTACGAATGAATTAGAATGGATACATTCGTGCAAAAGAATTAGAATGGATTGTATGAATGAATTAGAATGGATCGTGCGAATAAATTAGAATGGATCGTATGAATGAATTAGAATAGATCATGCGAATGAATTAGAATGGATCATACGAATGAATTAGAATGGATTGTGCGAATGAATTAGAATGGATCGTACGATTGAATTAGAATGGATCGTACGAAGGAATTAGAATGGATCATGCGAATGAATTAGAATAGATCATATGAATGAATTAGAATGGATCGTACGAATGAATTAGAATGGATACATTCGTGCAAAAGAATTAGAATGGATTGTATGAATGAATTAGAATGGATCGTTTGAGTGAATGCGAATGGATCGTGCGAATGAATTAGAATGGAATGAATTATAATGGATTGAATTAGAATGAATCGTACGAATGAATTAGAATGGATCGTACGAATGAATTAGAATGGATCGTACGAATGAAATAGAATGGATCGTATGAATGAAATAGAATGGATCGTATGAATGAATTAGAATGGATACATTCGTGCGAATCCATTCTATTTCATTCGTACGATCCATTCCAATTCATTCGCACGATCCATTCTAATTCATTCATACGATCCATTCTAATTCCTTCGTACGATCCATTCTAATTCATTCGTACGATCCATTCTAATTCATTCGCACGATCCATTCTAATTCATTCGTACGATTCATTCTAATTCAATCCATTCTAATTCATTCCATTCTAATTCATTCGCACGATCCATTCGTATTCACTCAAACGATCCATTCTAATTCATTCATACAATCCATTCTAATTCATTCATACGATCCATTCTAATTCATTCGTACGATCCATTCTAATTCATTCATACAATCTATTCTAACTCATTCGTAGGATCGTGCGAATGAATTAGAATGGATCGTGCGAATGTGTTAGAATGGATCGTACGAATGAATTAGAATGGATTGTACGAATGATTTAGAATGGATCGTACGAATGAATTAGAAAGGATACATTCGTACAAATGAATTAGAATGGATCGTACGAATGAATTAGAGTGGATACATTCGTACAAATGAATTAGAATGGATCGTAAGAATGAATTAGAATGGATCGTACGAATGAATTAGAATGGATCGTACGAATGAATTAGAATGGATTGAATTAGAATGAATCGTAGGAATGAATTAGAATGAATCATACCGTACGAATGAATTAGAATGGATCATACGAAGGAATTAGAATGGATACATTCGCACGAAGGAATTAGAATGGATCGTACGAAGGAATTAGAATGGATAGTACGAAAGAAGTAGAATGGATACCTTCGTGCAAATGAATTAGAATGGATCGTACGAATGAGTAAGAATGGATCGTACGAATGAATTAGAATGGATCGTACGAATGAATTAGAATGGAACGTATAGATTGTGCGAATGAATTAGAAAGGATCGTACGAATGAATTAGAATGGATCGTACGAATGAATTAGAATGGATCGTGCGAATGAATTTGAATGGATCGCACGAATGTATCCATTCTAATTCATTCATACGATCCATTCTAATTCATTCGTACGATCCATTCTTACTCATTCGTACGATCCATTCTAATTCATTCGCACGAATGAATCCATTCTAATTCATTCGTATGATCCATTCTAATTCATTAGCATGAATGTATCCATTCTAATTCATTCGTACGATCCATTCTAATTCATTAATACGATCCAATCTAATTCATTCGTACGATCCATTCTAATCCATTCGTATTCATTCGCATGGATTGAATTAGAATGGATCGTACGAATGAATTAGAATGGATCGTACGAATGAATTAGAATGGATCGTACGAATGAGTAAGAATGGATCGTGCGAATTAATTAGAATGGATACATTCGTGCGAATCCATTCTATTTCATTCGTATGATCCATTCTAATTCATTCGCACGATCCATTCTAATTCATTCATACGATCCATTCTATTTCATTCGTATGATCCATTCTAATTCATTCGTACGGTATGATTCATTCTAATTCATTCGTACGATTCATTCTAATTCAATCCATTCTAATTCATTCGTACGATCCATTCTAATTCCTTCATACGATCCATTCTAATTCATTCGTACGATCCATTTTAATTCATTCGTACAATCCATTCTAATTCATTCGTGCGAATGGATTAGAATGGATAGTACGAATGAATTAGAATGGATACCTTCGTGTAAATGAATTAGAATGGATCGTACGAATGAATTAGAATGGATCGTATGAATGAATTAGAATGGATCGTGCGAATGAATTAGAATCGATCGTACAAATGAATTAGAATGGATCGTACGAAGGAATTAGAATGGATCGTATGAATGAATTAGAATGGATCGTGCGAATGAATTAGAATGGATCGTACGAATGAATTAGAATGGATCATGCGAATGAATTAGAATGGGTCGTATGAATGAATTAGAATGGATCGTGCGAATGAATTAGAATAGATCATACGAATGAATTAGAATGGATCGTACGAATGAATTAGAATGGATTGAATTATAATGGATCGTACGAATGAATTCGAATGTATACATTCTAATTCAATCGTATGATCCATTCTATCTCATTCGCATGATACATTCGTACGAATGAATTAGAATGGATCGTGCGAATGAATTAGAATGGATCGTACGAATGAATTAGAATGGATTTTACGAATGAGATAGAATGGATCGTATGAATGAATTAGAATGGATACATTGGAATTCATTCGTACGATCCATTCTAATTCAATCCATTCTAATTCATTCGTACGATCCATTCTAATTCGTTCGTATGATCTATTCTAATTCATTCGCACGATCCATTCTAATTCATTCATACGATCCATTCTAATTCATTCGCATGATCCATTCTAATTCATTCGTACGATCCATTCTAATTTATTCGCATGATCCATTCTAATTCATTCATACGATCCATTCTAATTCATTCATATGATCCATTCTAATTCATTCGCACGATCCATTCTTACTCATTCGTACGATCTATTCTAATTCATTTAGAATGGATACATTCGTGCGAATGAATTAGAATGGATCGTATGAATGAATTAGAATCGATCATACAAATGAATTAGAATGGATTCATTCGTGCGAATGAATTAGAATGGATCGTATGAATGAATTAGAATGGATCGTACGAATGAATTAGAATGGATCATATGAATGAATTAGAATGGATCGTGCGAATGAATTAGAATGGATCGTATTAATGAATTTGAATGGATCGTACGAATGAATTAGAATGGAACGTACGAATGAATTAGAATGGATCGTACGAATGAATTAGAATGGATCGTACGAATGAGTAAGAATGGATCGTACGAATGAATTAGAATGGGTCGTATGAATGAATTAGAATGGATACGTGCGAATGAATAAGAATTGATCGTACGAATGAATAAGAATGGATACACGATCCAGATCATATGAATGAATTAGAATGGATTGAATTAGAATGAATCGTACGAATGAATTAGAATGAATCATACCGTACGAATGAATTAGAATGGATCATACGAAGGAATTAGAATGGATCGTACGAATGAATTAGAATGGATCGTACGAATGAATTAGAATGGATTGAATGGATACATTCGTGCGAATGAATTAGAATGGATCATATGAATGAATTAGAATGGATCGTTTGAGTGAATGCGAATGGATCATGCGAATGAATTAGAATGGATCGTACGAATGAATTAGAATAGATTGTGCGAATGAATTAGCATGGATCGTACGAATGAATTAGAATGGATCGTACGAATGAATTAGAATGGATCGTATGAATGAATTAGAGTGGATACATTCGTACAAATGGATTAGAATGGATCGTACGAATGAATTAGAATGGATCGTACGAAGGAATTAGAAAGGATTGTACGAAGGAATTAGAATGGATAGTACGAATGAATTAGAATGGATACCTTCGTGCAAATGAATTAGAATGGATCGTACGATTGAGTTAGAATGGATCGTACGAATGAAATAGAATGGACCGTATGAATGAATTAGAATGGATCGTGCGAATGAATTAGAATGGATCATGCGAATGAATTATAATGGATCGTGCGAATGAATTAGAATGGATCGTACGAATGAATTAGAATGGATCGTACGAATGAATTAGAATGGATTGAATTAGAATGGATCGTACGATAAGAATGGATCGTACGAAGGAATTAGAATGGATAGTAAGAATGAATTAGAATGGATACCTTCGTGCAAATGAATTAGAATGGATCGTACGAATGAGTAAGAATGGATCGTACGAATGAATTAGAATGGATCGTACGAATGAATTTGAATGGATCGTACAAAGGAATTAGAATGGATAGTACGAATGAATTAGAATGGATCGTATGAATGAATTAGAATGGATCGTATGAATGAATTAGAATGGATCGTGCGAATGAATTAGAATGGATCGTACGAATGAATTAGAATGGATCGTACGAGTGAATTAGAATGGTTCGTAGTAATGAATTAGAATGGATCGTACGAATGAAATAGAATGGATTCGCACGAATGTATCCATTCCAATTCATTCGTACGATCCATTCTAATTCATTCGCACAATCTATTCTAATTCATTCGTACGATCAATTCTAATTCATTAGCATGATCCATTCTAATTCATTCGTACGATCTATTCTATTTCATTCGTACAATCCATTATTACTCAATCGTATGATCCATTCTAATCCATTCGCACAATCTATTCTAATTCATTCGTACGATCCATTCTATTTCATTCGTACGATCCATTCTAATTCGTGCGATCCATTCTAATTCATTCATACGATCCATTCTAATTTATTCGCACGATCCATTCTAATTCATTCATACGATCCATTCTAATTCATTCGTACGATCCATTCTAATTCATTCGCACGATCCATTCTAATTCATCCATACGATCCATTCTAATTCATTGATACGATCCATTCTAATTCATTCGTACGATCCATTCTAATTCATTCGTACGATTCATTCTAATTCAATCCATTCTAATTCATTCGTACGATCCATTCTAATTCCTTCGTATCCATTCGAATTAGAATGGATCGTACGAATGAATTAGAATGGATCGTACGAATGAATTGGAATAGATACATTCGTGCGAATGAATTAGAATGCATCGTATGAATGAATTAGATTGGATCGTATTAATGAATTAGAATGGATCGTGCGAATGAATTAGAATGGATCGTACGAGTGAATTAGAATGGATAGATTTGTACGAATGAATTTGAATGGATCATACGAACGAATTAGAATGGATCGTACGAATGAATTAGAATGGATCGTACGAATGAATTAGAATGGATCGTACGAAGGAATTAGAATGGATCGTACGAAGGAATTAGAATGGATAGTACGAATCAATTAGAATGGATACCTTCGTGCAAATGAATTAGAATGGATCGTACGATTGAGTAAGAATGGATCGTACGAATGAAATAGAATGGATCGTATGAATGAATTAGAATGGATCGTGTGAATGAATTAGAATGGATCATGCAAATGAATTAGAATGGATCGTGCGAATGAATTAGAATGGATCGTACGAATGAATTAGAATGGATCGTACGAATGAATTAGAATGGATTGAATTAGAATGGATCGTACGATAAGAATGGATCGTACGATAAGAATGGATCGTACGAAGGAATTAGAATGGATCGTACGAAGGAATTAGAATGGATCGTACGAATGAATTAGAATGGATCGTACGAATGAATTAGAATGGATTGAATAAGAATGGATCGTACGATAAGAATGGATCGTATGAATGAATTAGAATGGATCGTGCGAATGAATTAGAATGGATCGTACGAATGAAATAGAATGGATTCGCACGAATGTGTCCATTCTAATTCATTCGTACGATCCATTCTAATTCATTCGTACGATCCATTCTTACTCATTCGTACGATCCATTCTAATTCATTTACACGAAGGTATCCATTCTAATTCATTCGTACTATCCATTCTAATTCCTTCGTACGATCCATTCTAATTCCTTCGTACGATCCATTCTTATCGTACGATCCATTCTAATTCAATCCATTCTAATTCATTCATACGATCCATTCTAATTCATTCGTACGATCCATTCTAATTCATTCGCACGATCCATTCTAATTCATTCGCATGATCCATTCTAATTCATTCGCACGATCCATTCTAATTCATTCATACGATCCATTCTATTTCATTCGTACGATCCATTCTTACTCAATCGTACGATCCATTCTAATTCATACGATCCATTCTAATTCATTCATATGATCCATTCTTACTCAATCGCACGATCCATTCTAATTCATTCGTACGATCCATTCTAATTCATTCATACGATCCATTCTAATTCATTCGTACGATTCATTCTAATTCAATCCATTCTAATTCATTCGTACGATCCATTCTAATTCATTCGCACGATCCATTCTAATTCATTCGTACGATCCTTTTAATTCATTCGTACGATCCATTCTAACTCATTCGCACGATCCATTCTAATTTATTCATACGATCCATTCTAATTCATTCGTACGATCTATATTCTAATTCATTCGCACGATCCATTCTAATTCATTCGTACGATCCATTCTTACTCATTCGTACGATCCATTCTAATTCATTCGTTCGATCCATTCTAATTCATTCGTACGATCCATTCTAATTCATTCGCACGATCCATTCTAATTCATGCATATGATCCAATCTAATTCATTCATACGATCCATTCTAATTCATTCGCACGAATGTATCCATTCTAATTCATTCGTACGATCCATTCTAATTCATTCGCACGATCCATTCTAATTCATTCATACAATCCATTCAAATTCTTTTGCACGAATGTATCCATTCTAATTCATTCGTTCGATCCATTCTAATTCATTCGTACGATCCATTCTAATTAATTCGCACGATCCATTCTAATTCATGCATACGATCCAATCTAATTCATTCATACGATCCATTCTAATTCATTCGCACGAATGTATCCATTCTAATTCATTCGTACGATCCATTCTAATTCATTTATACGATCTATTCTAATTCATTCATACGATCCATTCTAATTTATTCGCACGATCCATTCTAATTCCTTCGTATGATCCATTCTAATTCATTCGTACGGTATGATTCATTCTAATTCATTCGTACGATTCATTCTAATTCAATCCATTCTAATTTATTCGTACGATCCATTCTAATTCATTCATACGATCCATTCTAATTCATTCGTACGATTCATTCTAATTCAATCCATTCTAATTCATTCATACGATCCATTCTTACTCATTCGTACGATCCATTCTAATTCATTCGCACGAATAAATCCATTCTAATTCATTCGTATGATCCATTTAATTCATTCGCATGAATTATCCATTATAAGTCATTCCTACGATCCATTCTATCTCATTCGTACAATCCATTCTATTTCATTCGTACGATCCATTCTAATTCATTCGCACGATCCATTCTAATTCATTCGCATGATCCATTCTAATTCATTCATACGATCGATTCTAATTCATTCATACGATCCAATCTAATTTATTCGCACAATCCATTCTAATTCATTCATACGATCCATTCTAATTCATTCATATGATCCATTCTAATTCATTCGCACGATCCATTCTTACTCATTCGTACGATCCATTCTAATTCATTTAGAATGGATACATTCGTGCGAATGAATTAGAATGGATCGTATGAATGAATTAGAATCGATCGTACGAATGAATTAGAATGGATCATGCGAATGAATTAGAATGGATCGTGCGAATGAATTAGAATGGATCGTAGTAATAAATTAGAATGGATCCTACGAATGAATTAGAATAGATTGTGCGAATGAATTAGAATGGATCTGGATCGTGTATCCATTCTAATTCATTCGTACGACCCATTCTAATTCATTCGCACGATCCATTCTAATTCATTCGTACGATCCATTCTAATTCATTCGCATGATCTATTCTAATTTATTCGTACGATCGATTCTAATTCATTCATACGATCCATTCTAATTCATTCGCACGAATGTATCCATTCTAAATGAATTAGAATGGATCGTATGAATGAGTAAGAATGGATCGTGCGAATGAATTAGAATGGATTGTACGAATGAATTAGAATGGATCGTGCTAATGAATTAGAATGGATCATGCGAATGAATTATAATGGATCGTGCGAATGAATTAGAATTGATCGTACGAATGAATTAGAATGGATCGTGCGAATGAATTAGAATGGGTCGTACGAATGAATTAGAACGGGTACACGATCCAGATCCATACCGTACGAATGAAATAGAATGGATCCGCACGAATGTATCCATTCTAATTCATTCATACGATCCATTCTAATTCATTCATACGATCCATTCTATTTCATTCGTACGATCCATTCTTACTTATTCGTACGATCCATTCTAATTCATTTGCACGAAGGTATCCATTCTAATTCATTCGTACTATCCATTCTAATTCCTTCGTACGATCCATTCTAATTCCTTCGTACGATCCATTCTAATTCATTCGTACGATCCATTCTAATTCATTCGTACGATCTATTCTAATTCCTTCGTATGATCCATTATAATTCATTCGTACTGTATGATTCATTCTAACTCATTCGTACGATTCATTCTAATTCAATCCATTCTAATTCATTCGTACGATCCATTCTAATTCATTCGTACGATCCATTCTATTCATTCGTACGATCAATTCTAATTCATTAGCATGATCCATTCTAATTCATTCGTACGATCTATTCTATTTCATTCGTACAATCCATTCTAATTCATTCGTACGATCCATTCTTACTCATTCGTACGATCCATTCTAATTCATTCGTACGATCCTTTCTAATTCATTCGCACGATCCATTCTAATTCATTCGTACGATTCATTCTAATTCAATCCATTCTAATTCATTTGTACGATCCATTCTTACTCATTCGTACGATCCATTCTAATTCATTCGCACGATCCATTCTAATTCATTAATACGATCCATTCTAATTCATTCGCACGATCCATTCTTATTCATTCACACAATCTATTCTATTTCATTTGTACGATCCATTCTAATTCATTCGCACGAAGGTATCCATTCTAATTCATACAATCCATTCTAATTCATTCATACGATCCAATCTAATTCATTCATACAATCCATTCTAATTCTTTTGCACGAATGTATCCATTCTAATTCATTCGTTCGATCCATTCTAATTCATTCGTACGATCCATTCTAATTCATTCGCACGATCCATTCTAATTCATGCATACGATCCAATCTTATTCATTTATACGATCCATTCTAATTCATTCGCACGAATGTATCCATTCTAATTCATTCGTACGATCCATTCTAATTCATTCGTACGATCTATTCTAATTCATTCATACGATCCATTCTAAGTTGTTCGCACGATCCATTCTAATTCCTTCGTATGATCCATTCTAATTCATTCGTATTGTATGATTCATTCTAATTCATTCGTACGATTCATTCTAATTCAATCCATTCTAATTCATTCGTACGATCCATTCTAATTCATTCGTACGATCCATTCTAATTCATTCGTACGATTCATTCTAATTCAATCCATTCTAATTCATTCGTACGATCCATTCTTACTCATTCGTACGATCCATTCTAATTCATTCGCACGAATGAATCCATTCTAATTCATTCGTATGATCCATTCTAATTCATTCGCATGAATTATCCATTCTAAGTCATTCGTACGATCCATTCTATCTCATTCGTACAATCCATTCTATTTCATTCGTACGATCCATTCTAATTCATTCGCACGATCCATTCTAAATCATTCGCATGATCCATTCTAATTCATTCATACGATCGATTCTAATTCATTCATACGATCCATTCTAATTTATTCGCACGATCCATTCTAATTCATTCATACGATCCATTCTAATTCATTCATATGATCCATTCTAATTCATTCGCACGATCCATTCTTACTCATTCGTATGATCCATTCTAATTCATTTAGAATGGATACATTCATGCGAATGAATTAGAATGGATCGTATGAATGAATCAGAATCGATCGTACGAATGAATTAGAATGGATCATGCGAATGAATTAGAATGGATCGTGCGAATGAATTAGAATGGATCGTAGTAGTGAATTAGAATGGATCCTACGAATGAATTAGAATAGATTGTGCGAATGAATTAGAATGGATCTGGATCGTGTATCCATTCTAATTCATTCGTACGACCCATTCTAATTCATTCGCACGATCCATTCTAATTCATTCGTACGATCCATTCTAATTCATTCGCATGATCCATTCTAATTCATTCGTACGATCGATTCTAATTCATTCATACGATCCATTCTAATTCATTCGCACGAATGTATCCATTCTAAATGAATTAGAATGGATCGTACGAATGAGTAAGAATGGATCGTACGAATGAATTAGAATGGATCATATGAATGAAATAGAATGGATCGTACGAATGAAATAGAATGGATCGTACGAATGAATTAGAATGGATAGTACGATTGAATTAGAATGGATACCTTCGTGCAAATGAATTAGAATGGATCGTACGAATGAGTAAGAATGGATCGTACGAATGAAATAGAATGGATCGTATGAATGAATTAGAATGGATCGTGCGAATGAATTAGAATGGATCGTACGAATGAATTAGAATAGATTGTGCGAATGAATTAGAATGGATCGTACGAATGAATTAGAATGGATCGTACGAATGAATTAGAAAGGATACATTCTTGCGAATGAATTAGAATGGATACCTTCGTGCAAATGAATTAGGATGGATCGTACGAATGAGTAAGAATGGATCGTACGAATGAAATAGAATGGATCGTATGAATGAATTAGAATGGATCGTACGAATGAATTGGAATGGATACATTCGTGCGAATAAATTAGAATGGATCGTATGAATGAATTAGAGTGGATACATTCGTACAAATGAATTAGAATGGATCGTACGAATGAATTAGAATGGATACATTCATGCGAATGAATTAGAATGGATACATTCATGCGAATGAATTAGAATGGATCGTATGAATGAATTAGATTGGATCGTATGAATGAATTAGAATGGATTATATAAATTATAATGGATACCTTCGTGCGAATGAATTAGACTGGATCGTACGAATGAAATAGAATGGATTGTGTGAATGAATTAGAATGGATCGTGCGAATGAATTAGAATGGATCGTATTAATGAATTAGAATGGATCGTGCGAATGAATTAGAATGGATCGTACGAATGAGTAAGAATGGATTGTACGAATGAATTAGAATGGATTAAATTAGAATGAATCGTACGAATGAATTAGAATGGATCGTGCGAATGAATTAGAATGGATCGTACGAATGAATTAGAATGGATCGTATGAATGAATTAGAATGGATCATACGAAGGAATTAGAATGGATCGTACGAATGAATTAGAATGGATCGTACAAATGAATTAGAATGGATACGAATGGATCATATGAATGAATTAGAATGGATCGTACGAATGAAATAGAATGGATCGTACAAAGGAATTAGAATGGATCATATGAATGAATTAGAATGGATCGTATGAATGAATTAGAATGGATCGTATGAATGAATTAGAATGGATCGTGCGAATGAATTAGAATGGATCGTGCGAATGAATTAGAATGGATCGTACGAATGAAATAGAATGGATTCACACGAATGTATCCATTCTAATTCAATGGATCGTGCGAATGGATTGTATGAATTAGAATGGATACCTTCATGCGAATGAATTAGAATGGATCGTACGAATGAAATAGAATGGATTGTGTGAATGAATTAGAATGGATCGTGCGAATGAATTAGAATGGATCGTATTAATGAATTAGAATGGATCGTGCGAATGAATTAGAATGGATCATACGAATGAGTAAGAATGGATCGTACGAATGAATTAGAATGGATTGAATTAGAATGAATTGTACGAATGAATTAGAATGGAACGTACGAATGAATTAGAATGGATCGTAGAATGAATCGTATGAATGAATTAGATTGGATCGTACGAATAAATAAGAATGGATCATACGAATGAATTAGAATGGATCGTACGAATGAATTAGAATGGATCGTGCGAATGAATTAGAATGGATCGTACGAATGTATCCATTCTATGATCCATTCTAATTCATTTGCACGAATGTATCCATTCTAATTCATTCGTACAATCCATTCTTACTCATTCGTAATGAATTAGAATGGATACATTCGTGAAAAAGAATTAGGATGGATTGTATGAATGAATTAGAATGAATCGTGCAAATGAATTAGAATGGATCGTGCGAATGAAATAGAATGGATCGTACGAATGAATTAGCATTGATCGTGCTAATGAATTAGAATGGAACGTACGAATGAATTAGAATGGATCGTAGAATGGATCGTATGAATGAATTAGATTGGATCGTACGAATGAGTAAGAATGGATCATACGAATGAAATAGAATAGATCGTACGTATCAATTAGAATGGATACATTCATGGGAATGAATTAGAATGGATCGTACGAAGGAATTAGAATGGATCGTACGAAGGAATTAGAATGGATCGTACGAATGAATTATAATGGATACATTCGTGCAAAAGAAGTAGAATGGATTGTATGAATGAATTAGAATGGATCGTACGAATGAATTAGACATACGATCCATTCTAATTCATTCGTACAATCTATTCTAATTCATTCGTAAGATCCATTCTAATTTATTCATACAATCCATTCTAATTCTTCCGCACGAATGTATCCATTCTAATTCATTCGTATGATCCATTCTAATTCATTCATATAATCCATTCTAATTCATTCGTACGATCCATTCTAATTCCTTCGTACGAATGTATCAACTCTAATTCATTCATACGATCTATTCTAATTCATTCGCACGATCCATTCTAATTCATACGTACGATCCATTCTAATTCATTCATATGATCCATTCTAATTCATTCGTACGATCCATTCTAATTCATTCACATGATCAATTCTAATTCATTCATACAATCCATTCTATTTCATTCGTACGATCCATTCTAATTCATTCGCAAGATCCATTCTAATTCATTCATATGATCCAATCTAATTCATTCATACGATCCATTCAAATTCATTAATACGATCCAATCTAATTCATTCATACGATCCATTCTAATTCCTTTGTACGATCCATTCTAATTCATACGATCCATTCTAATTCATTCGTAAGATCCATTATAATTCATTCATATGATCCATTCTAATTCCTTCGTATGATCCATTCTAATTCATTAGTACGGTATGATTCATTCTAATTCATTCATACGATCTATTCTAATTCATTCGCACGAATATATCCTTTCTAATTCATTCGTACGATCCATTCTAATTCATTCGCACGATCCATTCTACTTCATTCATTCAATCCATTCTAATTCTTTTGCACGAATGTATCCATTCTAATTCATTCGTTCGATCCATTCTAATTCATTCGTACGATCCATTCTAATTCCTTCGTACGATCCATTCTAATTCATTCGTACGATCCATTCTAATTCATTCGCACGATCCATTGAATTAGAATGGATACATTCGTGCGAATCCATTCAATTTCATTCGTACAGTCCATTCTAATTCATTCGCACGATCCATTCTAATTCATTCATACGATCCATTCTATTTCATTCGTACGATCCATTCTAATTCATTCGTACGATCCCTTCTAATTCATTTGCACAATCTATTCTAATTCATTCGTACGATCCATTCTAATTCATTCGCACGAACCATTCTAATTCATTCATACGATCCATTCTATTTCATTCGTACGAT
Organism: Chamaelirium japonicum; assembly: GCA_947650365.1. Taxonomy (NCBI): domain Eukaryota; kingdom Viridiplantae; phylum Streptophyta; class Magnoliopsida; order Liliales; family Melanthiaceae; genus Chamaelirium; species Chamaelirium japonicum. The sequence goes on from CANTAL010000004.1 coordinate 289,240, forward strand.
CCATTCTTACTCATTCGTACGATCCATTCTAATTCATTTGCACAAAGGCATCCATTCTAATTCATTCGTACTATCCATTCTAATTCCTTCGTACGATCCATTCTAATTCCTTCGTACGATCCATTCGGATACATTCGTGCAAATCCATTCTATTTCATTCGTACGATCCATTCTAATTCATTCGCACCTTCATGCAAATGAATTAGAATGGTTCGTACGAATGAGTAAGAATGGATCGTACGAATGAAATAGAATGGATCGTATGAATGAATTAGAATGGATTAGAATGGATCGTATGCATGAATTAGAATCGATCGTACGAATGAATTAGAATAGATTATGCGAATGAATTAGAATGTATCGTATGAATGAATTGGAATGGAGACATTCGTGCGAATTCATTAGAATGGATCGTACGAATGAGTAAGAATGGATCGTACGAATGAATTAGAATGGATTGAATTAGAATGAATCCTACGAATGAATTAGAATGGATCCTATGAATGAATTAGAATGGATCGTACGAATGAATTAGAATGGATTGAATTAGAATGAATCGTACGAATGAATTAGAATGAATCATACTGTACGAATGAATTAGAATGGATCATACGAAGGAATTAGAATGGATCGTACGAATGAATTAGAATGGATCGTACGAATGAATTAGAATGGATCGTACGAATGAAATAGAATAGATCGTACGAATGAATTAGAATGGATCGTACGAATGAATTAGAATGGATACATTCGTGCGAATGAATTAGAATGGATAGTACGAAGGAATTAGAATGGATACCTTCGTGCAAATGAATTAGAATGGATCGTACGAATGAGTAAGAATGGATCGTACGAATGAATTAGAATGGATCGTATGAATGAATTAGAATGGATCGTGCGAATGAATTAGAATGGATCGTATGAATGAAATAGAATGGATTGTACGAATGAGATAGAATGGATCGTACGAATGAATTAGAATATCGATAGTGCGAATGAATTAGAATCGATCGTACGAATGAGATAGAATGGATCGTACGAATGAATTAGAATGGATACATTCATGCGAATGAATTAGAATGGATCATACGAATGAATTAGAATGGATCGTACGAAGGAATTAGAATGGATCATATGAATGAATTAGAATTAGAATGGATGGTACGAATGAGTAAGAATGGATCATACGAATGAAATAGAATGGATCGTACATATCAATTAGAATGGATACATTCATGGGAATGAATTAGAATGGATCGTACGAATGAATTAGAATGGATCGTACGAATGAATTAGAATGGATCGTATGAATGAATTAGAATGGATCGTGCGAATGAATTAGAATGGATCGTACGAATGAAATAGAATGGATTCGCACGAATGTATCCATTCTAATTCATTCGTACGATCCATTCTAATTCATTCGCACGATCTATTCTAATTCATTCGCATGAATGTATCCATTCTAATTCATTCGTATGAATGAATTAGAATGGATCATACGAATGAATTAGAATGGATACATTCGTGCGAATGAATTAGAATGGATCGTGCGAATGAATTAGAATGGATCGTACGAATGAATTAGAATGGATACATTCGTGCGAATCCATTCTATTTCATTCGTACGATCCATTCTAATTCATTCGCACGATCCATTCTAATTCATTCATACGATCCATTCTACGTATGAATGAATTAGAATGGATCGTGCGAATGAATTAGAATGGATTGTACGAATGAATTAGAATGGATACATTCGTGCGAATGAATTAGAATGGATCGTACGAATGAAATAGAATGGATCGTACGAAGGAGTAAGAATGGATCGTACGAATGAAATAGAATGGATCGTATGAATGAATTAGAATGGATCGTGCGAATGAATTAGAATGGATTGTACGAATGAATTAGAATGGATACATTCGTGCGAATGAATTAGAATGGATCGTACGAATGAAATAGAATGGATCGTACGAATGAATTAGAATGGATCATACGAAGGAATTAGAATGGATCGTACGAATGAATTAGAATGGATCGTACGAATGAATTAGAATGGATCGTACAAATGAATTAGAATGGATACATTCGTGCGAATGAATTAGAATGGATCATACGAATGAATTAGAAAGGATTCATTCGTGCGAATGAATTAGAATGGATCGTACGAATGAGTAAGAATGGATCGTATGAATGAATTAGAATGGATTGAATTAGAATGAATCGTACGAATGAATTAGAATGGATCATACGAAGGAATTAGAATGGATCGTTCGAATGAATTAGAATGGATCGTACGAATGAATTAGAATGGATCGTACGAATGAATTAGAATGGATCGTATGAATGAATTAGAATGGATCGTGCGAATGAATTAGAATGGATCGTACGAATGAATTAAAATAGATCGTATGAATGAAATAGAATGGATCATACGAATGAATTAGAATGGATCGTACGAATGAATTAGAATGGATCGTACGAAGGAATTAGAATGGATCGTACGAAGGAATTAGAATGGAGAGTACGAATGAATTAGAATGGATACCTTCGTGCAAATGAATTAGGATGGATCGTACGAATGAGTAAGAATGGATCGTACGAATGAAATAGAATGGATCGTATGAAAGAATTAGAATGGATCATGCGAATGAATTAGAATGGATCGTACGAATGAATTAGAATGGATACATTCGTGCGAATGAATTAGAATGGATCGTATGAATGAATTAGAATCGATCGTACGAATGAATTAGAATGGATCATGCGAATGAATTAGAATGGATTGTGCGAATGAATTAGAATGGATCGTACGAATGAAATAGAATGGATTGTACGAATGAGATAGAATGGATCGTATGAATGAATTAGAATGGATACATTCATGCGAATGAATTAGAATGGATCAGACGAATGAATTAGAATGGATTCATTCGCACGAATGAATTAGAATAGATTGTGCGAATGAATTAGAATGGATCGTACGAATGAATTAGAATGGACACATTCATGCGAATGAATTAGAATGGATCGTATGAGTGTGAATGAATTAGAATGGATCGTGCGAATGAATTAGAATGGATCATATTAATGAATTAGAATGGATCGTGCGAATGAATTTGAATGGATCGTACGAATGAGTAAGAATGGATCGTGCGAATGAATTAGAATGGATCGTACAAATGAAATAGAATGGATTCATTCGTGCGAATGAATTAGAATGGATCGTACGAATGAGTAAGAATGGATCGTACGAATGAATTAGAATGGATCGTACGAATGAATTAGAATGGATTGAATTAGAATGGATCATACGAATGAATTAGAATAGATTGTACGAATGAATTAGAATGGATCGTACGAATGAATTAGAATGGATCGTACGAATGAATTAGAATGGATCGTACGAATGAATTAGAATGGATACATTCGTGCGAATGAATTAGAATCGATCATACGAATGAATTAGAGTTGATACATTCATGTGAATGAATTAAAATGGATAATACGAATGAGTAAGAATGGATCGTACGAATGAATTAGAATGGATCGTACGAATGAATTAGAATGGATCGTACGAATGAATTAGAATGGATCGTACGAAGGAATTAGAATGGATCATACGAATGAATTAGAATTAGAATGAATTGTACGAATGAATTAGAATGGATCGTACGAATGAATTAGAATGGATCGTATGAATGAATTAGAATGGATTAAATTAGATTGAATCGTACGAATGAATTAGAATGAATCATACCGTACGAATGAATTAGAATGGATCATACGAAGAAATTAGAATGGATCGTACGAATGAATTAGAATGGATCGTACGAATGAATTAGAATGGTTCGTACGAATGAATTAAAATGGATCGTATGAATGAATTAGAATGGATCGTACGAATGAATTAGAATGGATCGTACGAATGAATTAGAATGGATCGTTTGAATAAATTAGAATGTATCGTACTTATGAATTAGAATGGGTCGTTTGAGTGAATACGAATGGATCCTGCGAATGAATTAGAATGGATTGTACGAATGAATTAGAATGGATCGTACGAATGAATTAGAATGGATACATTCGTGCGAATCCATTCTATTTCATTTGTACGATCCATTCTAATTCATTCGCACGATCCATTCTAATTCATTCATACGATCCATTCTAATTCATTCGTACGAACCATTCTAATTCATTCGTACGATCCATTCTAATTCATTCGTACGATCCATTCTAATTCCTTCGTATGATCCATTCTAATTCATTCGTACGGTATGATTCATTCTAATTCATTCGTACGATTCAATCTAATTCAATCCATTCTAATTCATTCGTACGATCCATTCTAATTCATTCGTACGATCCATTCTAATTCATTCGTACGATTCATTCTAATTCTAATTCATTCCTATGATCCATTCTAATTCCTTCGTACGATCCATTCTAATTAATTCGTACGATCCATTCTAATTCATTCGCACGATCCATTCTAATTCATTCGTACGATCCATTCTATTTCATTCATACGATCCATTCTAATTCATTCATACGATCTATTCTAATTCTTTCGCACAAATGCATCCATTCTAATTCATTCGTACGATCCATTCTAATTCATTCGTACGATCCATTCTAATTCATTTGCACAATCTATTCTAATTCATTCGCACGATCCATTCTAATTCATGCATACGATCCAATCTAATTCATTCGCACGAATGTATCCATTCTAATTCATTCGCACAATCTAATTCATTCATACGATCCGTTCTAATTCATTCGTACGATCTATTTTAATTCATTCATACAATCCATTCTAATTCATACAATCTATTCTAATTAGAATGGATCGTACTAATGAATTAGAATAGATTGTGCGAACGAATTAGAATGGATCGTACGAATGATTTAGAAAGGATATATTCGTGCGAATGAATTAGAATTGATCGTATGAATGAATTAGATAGGATCGTATTAATGAATTAGAATGGATCGTGCGAATGAATTAGAATGCATCGTACGAATGAATTAGAATGGATAGATTCGTGCGAATGAATTTGAATGGATCGTACGAAGGAATTAGAATGGATCGTACGAAGGAATTAGAATAGATCATACGAAGAAATTAGAATGGATCGTACGAATGAATTAGAATGGATCGTATGAATGAATTAGAATGGATCGTGCGAATGAATTAAAATGGATCGTATGAATGAAATAGAATGGATCGTATGAATTAGAATGGATCGTACGAATGAAATAGAATGGATCGTACGAATGAATTAGAATAGATTGTGCGAATGGATTAGAATGGATCATACGATTGAGTAAGAATGGATTGTACGAATGAAATAGAATAGATCGTATGAATGAATTAGAATGGATCATGCTAATGAATTAGAATTGATCGTACGAATGAATTAGAATAGATTGTGCGAATGAATTAGAATGGATCGTACGAATGAATTGGAATGGATACATTCGTGCGAATGAATTAGAATGGATCGTATGAATGAATTAGAGTGGATACATTCGTACAAATGAATTAGAATGGATCGTACGAATGAATTAGAATTGATACATTCGTGCGAATGAATTAGAATGGATCATATGAATGAATTAGAATGGATCGTTTGAGTGAATGCGAATGGATCGTGCGAATGAATTAGAATGGATTGTACGAATGAATTAGAATGGATCGTACGAATGAATTAGAATGGATACATTCGTGCGAATCCATTCTATTTCATTCGTACGATCCATTCTAATTCATTCGCACGATCCATTCTAATTCATTCGTACGATCTTCATTCGTACATGTATGAATGAATTAGAATGGATCATACGAATGAATTAGATTGGATCGTGCGAATGAATTAGAATGGATCGTACGAATGAATTAGAATGGATCGAGCGAATGAATTAGAATGGATACATTCGTGCGAAAGAATTAGAATTAATCGTATGAATGAATTAGAATGGATCGTATGAATGAAATAGAATGGATCGTACGAATGAAATAGAATGGATCGTATGAATGAATTAGAATGGATCGTGCGAATGAATTAGAATGGATCGTGCGAATGAATTAGAATAGATTGTGCGAATGAATTAGAATGGATCGTACGAATGAATTAGATTGGATCGTACGAATGAATTAGAATAGATCGTGCGAATGAATTAGAATGGATCGTACGAATGAATTAGAATGGATCGTATGAATGAAATAGAATGGATCGTATGAATTAGAATGGATCGTATGAATGAAATAGAATGGATCGTATGAATGAATTTGAATAGATTGTGCGAATGTATTAGAATGGATCATACGATTGAGCAAGAATGGATTGTACGAATGAAATAGAATAGATCGTACGAATGAATTAGAATGGATCGTATGAATGAATTAGAATGGATCGTGCGAATGAATTAGAATGGATCGTACGAATGAATTAGAATGGATCGTACGAAGGAATTAGAATGGATCATACGAATGAATTAGAATAGATCGTACGAATGAATTAGAATGGATACGAATGGATCGTACGAATGAGTAAGAATGGATCGTACGAATGAAATAGAATGGATCGTACGAATGAATTAGAATGGATTGAATTAGAATGAATCGTACGAATGAATTAGAATGGATCGTACGAATGAATTAGAATGGATCGTACGAATAAATTAGAATGGATTGAATTAGAATGGATCGTACGAATGAATTAGAAAGGATATATTCGTGCGAATGAATTAGAATAGATCGTATGAATGAATTAGATTGGATCGTATTAATGAATTAGAATGGATCGTGCGAATGAATTAGAATGGATCGTACGAATGAATTATAATGGATAGATTCGTGCGAATGAATTTGAATGGATCGTACGAAGGAATTAGAATGGATCGTACGAAGGAATTAGAATAGATCATACGAAGAAATTAGAATAGATCGTACGAATGAATTAGAATGGATCGTATGAATGAATTAGAATGGATCGTGCGAATGAATTAAAATGGATCGTATGAATGAAATAGAATGGATCGTATGAATTAGAATGGATCGTACGAATGAAATAGAATGGATCGTACGAATGAATTAGAATAGATTGTGCGAATGGATTAGAATAGATCATACTATTGAGTAAGAATGGATTGTACGAATGAAATAGAATAGATCGTACGAATGAATTAGAATGGATCATGCTAATGAATTAGAATAGATCGTACGAATGAATTAGAATAGATTGTGCGAATGAATTAGAATGGATCGTACGAATGAATTAGAATGGATTGTACGAATGAAATAGAATAGATCGTACGAATGAATTAGAATGGATCATGCTAATGAATTAGAATTGATCATACGAAGGAATTAGAATGGATCGTACGAATGAATTAGAATGGATCGTACGAATGAATTAGAATGGATCGTACGAAGGAATTAGAATGGATCGTACGAAGGAATTAGAATGGATAGTACGAATGAATTAGAATGGATACCTTCGTGCAAATGAATTAGAATGGATTGTACGAATGAATTAGAATGGATCATACGAATGAATTAGAATGGATTGTACGAATGAATTAGAATGGATCGTACGAATGAATTAAAATGGATACATTCGTGCGAATCCATTCTATTTCATTCGTACGATCCATTCTAATTCATTCGCACGATCCATTCTAATTCATTCGTACGATCCATTCTAATTCATTCGTACGATCCATTCTAATTCATTCGTACGATCCATTCTACTTTATTCGTACAATCCATTCTTACTCAATCGTATGATCCATTCTAATCCATTCGCACAATCTATTCTAATTCATTCGTACGATCCATTCTATTTCATTTGCACGAAGGTATCCATTCTAATTCATTCGTACTATCCATTCTAATTCCTTCGTACGATCCATTCTAATTCATTCATACGATCCATTCTAATTCATTCGCACGATCCATTCTATTTCATTCGTACGATCCTTCGTATGATCCATTCTAATTCATTCGGTATGATTCATTCTAATTTATTCGTACGATTCATTCTAATTCAATCCATTCTAATTCATTTGTACGATCCATTCTAATTCATTAATACGATCCAATCTAATTCATTCATACGATCCATTCTAATTCATTCGTACGATCCATTCAAATTCATTCGCACGATCCATTCTAATTCATTCGCACGATCCATTCTAATTCATTCATACGATCCATTCTAATTCATTCGTACGATCAATTCTAATTCATTCATACGATCCATTCTAATTCATTCGTACGATCCATTCTAATTCATTCGCAAGATCCATTCTAATTCATTCGTACGATCCATTCTTACTCAATCGTATGATCCATTCTAATCCATTCGCACAATCTACTCTAATTCATTGGTACGATCCATTCTATTTCATTTGCACGAAGGTATCCATTCTAATTCATTCGTACTATCCATTCTAATTCCTTCGTACGATCCAATCTAATTCATTCGTACGATCCATTCTAATTCATTCGCACGATCCATTCTAATTCATTCGAACGATCCATTCTATTTCATTCATACGATCCATTCTAATTCATTCATACGATCCATTCTAATTCATTCGCACGAATGTATCCATTCTAATTCATTCGTACGATCCATTCTAATTCATTCATACGATCCATCCTAATTCATTCGCACGAATGTATCAATTCTAATTCATTCGTACAATCCATTCTATTTTATTCGTACGATCCATTCTTACTCATTTGTGCGATCCATTCGTATCCATTCTAATTCATTCGTACGATCTATTCTAATTCATTCGTACGATCCATTCTAATTCATTAATACGATCCAATCTAATTCATTCGTACGATCAATTCTAATTCATTCGCACGATCCATTCGAATTCATTCGCACGATCCATTCTAATTCATTCATATGATCCATTCTAATTCACTCATACGATCCATTCTAATTCATTCATACGATCCATTCTAATTCATTCATATGATCCATTCTAATTCATTCGTACGGTATGATTCATTTTAATTCATTCGTACGATCCATTCTAATTCAATCCATTCTAATTCATTCGTACGATCCATTCTAATTCATTCGTACGATCCATTCTAATTCATTCATACGATCCATTCTAATTCATTCGTACGATCCATTCTAATTCATTCGCACGATCCATTCGCATTCACTCAAACGATCCATTCTAATTCATTCATATGATCCATTCTAATTCATTCGCACGAATGTATCCATTCTAATTCATTCGTACGATCCATTCTAATTCATTTGTACGAATGTATCCACTCTATTTCATTCATACGATCCATTCTAATTCATTCGCACGAATGTATCCATTCCAATTCATTCGTACGATCAATTCAAATTCATTCGCACGATCTATTCGAGAATGGATCGTATTAATGAATTCGAATGGATCGTGCGAATGAATTGGAATGGATCGTATGAATGAGTAAGAATGGATCGTGCGAATGAATTAGAATGGATCATATGAATGAATTAGAATGGATCGTATGAATGAATTTGAATGGATCGTATGAATGAATTCGAATGGATCGTACGAATGAATTAGAATGGATCGTTTGAGTGAATGCGAATGGATCGTGCGAATGAATTAGAATGAATTGTACGAATGAATTAGAATGGATCGTACGAATGAATTAGAATGGATACATTCGTGCGAATCCATTCTATTTCATTCGTACGATCCATTCTAATTCATTCGCACGATCCATTCTAATTCATTCATACGATCCATTCTAATTCATTCATACGATCCATTCTAATTCATTCGTGCGATCTATTCAAATTCATTCATACGATCCATTCTAATTTATTCGCACGATCCATTCTATCTCATTCGTACAATCCATTCTATTTCATTTGTACGAATGTATCCATTCTAATTCATTCGTACGATCCATTCTAATTCCTTCGTACGATCCGTTCTAATTCCTTCGTACGATCCATTCTAATTCATTCGTGCGATCCATTCGCATTCACTCAAACGATCCATTCTAATTCATTCATATGATCCATTCTAATTCATTCGCACGAATGTATCCATTCTATTTCATTCGTACGATCCATTCTAATTCATTCGTACGATCCATTCTAATTCATTTGTATTATCTATTCTAATTCATTCGTACGATCCATTCTAATTCATTCGCACAATCTATTCTAATTCATTCGTACGATCTATTCTAATTCATTAGCATGATCCATTCTAATTCATTCGTACGATCTATTCTATTTCATTCGTACAATCCATTCTTACTCAATCGTATGATCCATTCTAATCCATTCGCACAATCTATTCTAATTGATTCGTACGATCCATTCTATTTCATTCGTACGATCCATTCTAATTCATACGATCCATTCTATTTCATTCATACAATCCATTTTAATTCATTCGCATGATCTATTCTAATTCATTCATACGATCCATTCTAATTCATTCGTACGATCCATTCTAATTTCTTCGTATGATCTATTCTAATTCCTTCGTACGATCCATTCTAATTCCTTCATACGATCCATTCAAATTCATTCGCAAGAATCTATCCATTCTAATTCATTCGTACGATCCATTCTAATTCATTCGCACGATCCATTCTAATTCATTAATACGATCAAATCTAATTCATTCATACGATCTATTCTAATTCATTCGCACGAATATATCCTTTCTAATTCATTCGTACGATCCAAATTCATTTATCCGTACGATCTATTCTATTTCATTCGTACGATCCATTCTTATCGTATGATCCATTCTAATTCAATCCATTCTAATTCATTCGTACGATCCATTCTAATTCATTCGTACGATCCATTCTAATTCATTCGTACGATTCATTCTAATTCAATCCATTCTAATTCATTCGTACGATCCATTCTTACTCATTCGTACGATCCATTCGTATCCATTCTAATTCATTCGTACGATCTATTCTAATTCATTCGTACGATCCATTCTAATTCCTTCGTACGATCCATTCTAATTCATTCGTACGATCCATTCAAATTCATTCGCACGATCCATTCTAATTCATTCGTACGATCCATTCTATTTCATTCATACGATCCATTCTAATTCATTCATACGATCTATTCTAATTCTTTCGCACGAATGTATCCATTCTAATTCATTCGTACGATCCATTCTAATTCATTCGCACGATCCATTCTAATTCATTCATACGATCCATTCTAATTCATTCGCACGATCCATTCTAATTCATTCGTACGATCCATTCTAATTCATTGTAATTCATTCGCACGATCCATTCTAATTCATGCATACGAATGAATCGTACGAATAGATTGTGCGAATGGATTAGAATGGATGATACGATTGAGTAAGAATGGATTGTACGAATGAAATAGAATAGATCGTATGAATGAATTAGAATGGATCGTGCGAATAAATTAGAATGGATCGTATGAATCAATTAGAATGGATCGTGCGAATGAATTAGAATATAGATCGTACGAATGAATTAGAATGGATCGTACGAATGAATTAGAATGGATCGTGCGAATGAATTAGAATGGATCGTACGAATGAATTAGAATAGATTGTGCGCATGAATTAGAATGGATCGTACGAATGAATTAGAATGGATCGTACGAATGAATTAGAATGGATCGTATGAATGAATTAGATTGGATCGTGCGAATGAATTAGAATGGATCGTACGATTGAAATAGAATGGATTCGCATGAATGTATCCATTCTAATTCATTCGTACGATCCATTCTAATTCATTCGTACAATCCATTCTAATTCATTCGCACGATCCATTCGCATTCACTCAAACGATCCATTCTAATTCATTCATATGATCCATTCTAATTAATTCGTACGATCCATTCTAATTCATTCGTACGATCCATTCTAATTCATTCGCACAATCTATTCTAATTCATTCGTACGATCCATTCTAATTCATTCGCACGATCCATTCTAATTCATTCGTACGATCCATATTCTAATTCATTCGCACGATCCATTCAAATTCGAACCATTCTAATTCATTCGTACGATCCATTCTAATTCATTCATACGATCCATTCTAATTCATTCGCACAATCTATTCTAATTCATTCGTACGATCCATTCTAATTCATTCGCACGATCCATTCTAATTCATTCGTAAGATCCATTCTTACTCATTCGTACGATCCATTCTAATTTATTTGCACGAAGGTATCCATTCTAATTCATTCGTACTATCCATTCTAATTCCTTCGTACGATCCATTCTAGTTCCTTCGTATGATCCATTCGGATACATTCGTGCGAATCCATTCTATTTCATTCGTACAATCCATTCTAATTCATTCGCACGATCCATTCTAATTCATTCATACGATCCATTCTATTTCACTCGTACGATCCATTCTTACTCATTCGTACGATCCATTCTAATTCATTCGCACGATCCATTCTACCATTCTATTTCATTCGTACGATCTATTCTAATTCATTCGCACGATCCATTCTAATTCATTCATACGATCCATTCTAATTCCTTCGTACGATCCATTCTTATTCATTCGTACGATCCATTCTAATTCATTCGCACGATGGATCGTACGAATGAAATAGAATGGATTGTACGAATGAGATAGAATGGATCGTACGAATGAATTAGAATGGATAATTCATGCGAATGAATTAGAATGGATCGTACGAATGAATTAGAATAGATTGTGCGAATGAATTAGAATGGATCGTACGAATGAATTAGAATGGGTCGTACAAATGAATTAGAATGGATCGTATGAATCAATTAGAATGGATCTTGCGAATGAATTAGAATGGATCGTACGAATGAAATAGAATGGATTCGCATGAAGGTATCCATTCTAATTCATTCGTACGATCCATTCTAATTCATTCGTACAATCCATTCTAATTCATTCGCACGATCCATTCGCATTCACTCAAACGATCCATTGTATTTCATTCATATGTTCCATTCTAATTCATTCGCACGAATGTATCCATTCTATTTCATTCGTACGATCCATTCTAATTCATTCGCACGATCCATTCTAATTCATTCATACGATCCATTCTAATTAGAATGGATTGTACGAATGAATTAGAATAGATTGTGCGAATGAATTAGAATGGATCATGCGAATGAGTTAGAATGGATCATACGAAGGAATTAGAATGGATCATACGAATGAAATAGAATGGATCGTACGAATGAATTAGAATGGATCGTGCGAATGAATTAGAATTGATCGTACGAATGAATTAGAATAGATTGTGCGAATGAATTAAAATGATTCGTATAAATGAATTAGAATGGATCGTATGAGTGAATTAGAATGGATACGAAGGAATTAGAATGGATCGTACGAATGAATTAGAATGGATCGTATGAATGAAATTGAATGGATCGTACGAATGAATTAGAATGGATCGTGCGAATGAATTAGAATGGATCGTACGAAGGAATTAGAATGGATAGTACGAATGAATTAGAATGGATACCTTCGTGCAAATGAAATAGAATGGATCGTACGAATGAATTAGAATGGATCGTATGAATGAATTAGATTGGATCGTATTAATGAATTAGAATGGATCGTACGAATGAATTAGAATAGATCGTATGAATGAATTAGAATGGATACGAATGGATCGTACGAATGAGTAAGAATGGATCGTACGAATGAAATAGAATGGATTGTACGAATGAATTAGAATGGATACATTCGTGCGAATGAATTAGGATAGATCGTATGAATGAATTAGAATGGATCGTACGAATGAATTAGAATGGATACATTCGTGTGAATGAATTAGAATGGATCGTATGAATGAATTAGAATCGATCGTACGAATGAATTAGAATGGATCATGCGAATGAATTAGAATGGATCGTGCGAATGAATTAGAATGGATCGTATGAATGAATTAGAATAGATCGTACGAATGAATTAGAATGGATCGTACGAAGGAATTAGAATGTATCGTACGAAGGAATTAGAATCTATTCTAATTCATTCGTATGAATTAGAATGGATCGTACGAATGAATTAGAATGGATCGTGCGAATGAATTAGAATGGATTGTACGAATGAATTAGAATGGATCGTACGAATGAATTAGAATGGATCGTACGAATGAATTAGAATGGATCGTATGAATGAATTAAAATGGATCGTGCGAATGAATTAGAATGGATCGTACGAATGAAATAGAATGGATTCGCACGAATGTATCCATTCTAATTCATTCGTACGATCCATTCTAATTCATTCGTACAATCCATTCTAATTCATTCGCACGATCCATTCGCATTCACTCAAACGATCCATTCTAATTCATTCATATGATCCATTCTAATTCATTCGCACGAATGAATCCATTCTAATTCATTCGCACGATCCATTCTAATTCATTCATACGATCCATTCTAATTCATTCGTACGATCCATTCTTACTCATTCGTACGATCCATTATAATTCATTTGCACGTAGGTATCCATTCTAATTCATTCGTACTATCCATTCTAATTCCTTCTTACGATCCATTCTAATTCCTTCGTACGAATGAGTAAGAATGGATAGTACGAATGAATAATAATGGATCGTACGAATGAATTAGCATTGATCGTGCTAATGAATTAGAATGGAACGTACGAATGAATTAGAATGGATCGTAGAATGGATCGTATGAATGAATTAGATTGGAATGAATTAGAATGGATCGTGCGAATGAATTAGAATGGATCGTATGAATGAATTAGAATGGATCGTACGAATGAATTAGAATAGATTGTGCGAATGAATTAGAATGGATCGTACGAATGAATTAGAATGGATCGTGCTAATGAATTAGAATGGATCGTACGAATGAATTAGAATGGATACATTCGTGCGAAAGAATTAGAATAGATCGTATGAATGAATTAGAATGGATCGTACGAATGAATTAGAACGGATATATTCGTGCGAATGAATTAGAATGGATCATATGAGTGTGAATGAATTAGAATGGATTGTGCGAATGAAATAGAAAGGATTGTACGAATGAATTAGAATGGATCGTACGAATGAATTAGAATAGATTGTATGAATGAATTAGAATGGATACAATGGATCGTATTAATGAATTAGAATGGATCGTGCGAATGGATTAGAATGGATCGTACGAATGAGTAAGAATGGATCGTACGAATGAATTAGAATGGATTGAATTAGAATGAATCGTACGAATGAATTAGAATGGATCGTACGAATAAATTCGAATGGATCGTACGAATGAATTAGAATAGATTGTGCGAATGAATTAGAATAGATTGTGCGAATGAATTAGAATGGATCGTACGAATGAATTAGAATGGATAAATTCATGCAAATGAATAAGAATGGATTGTATGAATGAATTAGATTGGATCGTATAAATGAATTAGAATGGATCGTACGAATGAATTAGAATGGATCGTGCGAATGAATTAGAATGGATCGTATGAATGAATTAGAATGGATCATGCGAATGAATTAAAATGGATCGTATGAATGAAATAGAATGGATCGTATGAATTAGAATGGATCGTACGAATGAAATAGAATGGATCGTACGAATTAATTAGAATGGATATGATTGGATCGTACGAATGAGTAAGAATGGATCGTACGAATGAAATAGAATGGATTGTGCGAATGAATTAGAATGGATCGTACGAATGAATTAGAATAGATTGTGCGAATGAATCAGAATGGATCGTACGAATGAGTTAGAATGGATCGTACGAATGAATTAGAATGGATCGTATGAATGAATTAGAATAGATTGTGCGAATGAATTAGAATGGATCGTACGAATGAATTGGAATGGATACATTCGTGCGAATGAATTAGAATGGATCGTACGAATGAATTGGAATGGATATATTCGTGCGAATGAATTAGAATGGATCGTATGAATGAATTAGAGTGGATACATTCGTACAAATGAATTAGAATGGATCGTACGAATGAATTAGAATGAATCGTACGAATGAATTAGAAAGGATACATTCGTGCGAATCCATTCTATTTCATTCGTACGATCCATTCTAATTCTTTCGCACGATCCATAAGGAATTAGAATGGATCGTACAAATGAATTAGAATGGATCGTACGAATGAATTAGAATGGATCGTACGAAGGAATTAGAATGGATAGTACGAATGAATTAGAATGGATCGTACGAATGAATTAGAATGGATCGTGCGAATGAGTAAGAATGGATCGTACGAATGAATTAGAATGGATTGAATTGGAATTAATCGTACGAATGAATTAGAATGGATCGTACGAATGAATTAGAATGGATCGTGCGAATGAATTAGAATGGGTCGTACGAATGAATTAGAATGGATACACGATCCAGATCCATTCTAATTCATTCGTACGATCCATTGTATTTCATTCATACGATCCATTCTAATTCATTCATACGATCGTACGAAGGAAATAGAATGGATCGTGCGAATGAATTAGAATATGGATCGTACGAAGGAATTAGAATGGATCGTACGAATGAATTCGAATGTATCCTTTCTAATTCGTTCGTACGATCCATTCTAATTCATTCGTACGATCCATTCTAATTCATTCGCACGATCCATTCTAATTCATTCGCACGATCCTACGAATGAATTAGAATAGATTGTGCGAAGGAATTAGAATGGATCTGGATCGTGTATCCATTCTAATTCATTCGTACGACCCATTCTAATATATTCGTACGATCCATTCTAATTCATTCATACGATCCATTCTATTTCATTCGTTCGATCCATTCTTACTCATTCGTACGATCAATTCTAATTCATTAGCATGATCCATTCTAATTCATTCGTACGATCTATTCTATTTCATTCGTGCAATCCATTCTTACTCAATCGTACGATCCATTCTAATTCATACGATCCATTCTAATTCATTCGCACGAATGTATCCATTCCAATTCATTCATACGATCCATTCTAATTCATTCGCACAATCTATTCTAATTCCTTCGTATGATCAATTCTAATTCATTAGCATGATCCATTCTAATTCATTCGTACGATCTATTCTATTTCATTCGTACAATCCATTCTTACTCAATCGTATGATCCATTCTAATCCATTCGCACAATCTATTCTAATTCATTCGTACGATCCATTCTATTTCATTCGTACGATCCATTCTAATTCATACGATCCATTCTATTTCATTCATACGATCCATTTTACTTCATTCGCACGATCCATTCTAATTCATTCGTACTATCCATTCTAATTCATTCGTACTATCCATTCTAATTCCTTCGTACGATCCATTCTAATTCGTTCGTACGATCCATTCTAGTTCATTCGTACGATCCAATCTAATTCATTCGTACGATCCATTCTAATTCATTCGTACGATCCATTCTAATTCATTCGTACGATTCATTCTAATTCAATCCATTCTTATTCATTAGTATGAACCATTCTTACTCATTCGTACGATCCATTCTAATTCATTCGCACGAATGAATCCATTCTAATTCATTCGTATGATCCATTCTAATTCATTCGCATGAATGTATCCATTCTAATTCATTCGTACGATCCATTCTATCTCATTCGTACGATCCATTCTAATTCATTCGCACGATCCATTCTAATTCATTCGCATGATCCATTCTAATTCATTCGTACGATCGATTCTAATTCATTCATACGATCCATTCTAATTTATTCGCACGATTAGAATGGATCGTATGAATGAATTAGATTGGATATTATAAATGAATTAGAATGGATCGTACGAATGAATTAGAATGGATCGTGCTATTCATTCTAATTCATTCGTACGGTATGATTCATTCTAATTCATTCGTACGATTCATTCTAATTCAATCCATGCTAATTCATTCGTACGATCCATTCTAATTCATTCATACGATCCATCCTAATTCATTTGCACGAATGTATCCATTCTAATTCATTCGTACAATCCATTCTATTTCATTCGTACGATCCATTCTTACTCATTCGTACGATCCATTCGTATCCATTCTAATTCATTCGTACGATCCATTCTAATTCATTCGCACAATATATTATAATTCATTCGTACGATCAATTCTAATTCATTCGCACGTATCTATTCTAATTCATTCATACGATCCATTCTATTTCATTCGTACGATCCATTCTTACTCATTCGTACGATCCATTCTAATTCATTTGCACGAAGGTATCCATTCTAATTCATTCGTACGATCGATTCTAATTCATTCATACGATCCATTCTAATTCATTCGTATGAATGTATCAACTCTAATTCATTCGTGCGATCCATTCTAATTCATTCATACATGTACGAATGAATTAGAATGGATACATTCGTGCGAATGAATTAGAATGGATCGTATGAATGAATTAGATTGGATCGTATGCATGAATTAGGATGGATCGTGCGAATGAATTAGAATAGATCGTACGAATGAATTAGAATGGATCGAACGAATGAATTAGAATGGATACATTCGATCGAATAAATTAGAATGGATCGTATGAATGAATTAGAATGGATCGTGCGAATGAATTAGAATGGATCGTGCGAATGAATTTGAATGGATCGTACGAATGAATTAGAATGGATCGTACGAATGAATTAGAATGGATCGTACGAATGAATTAGAAAGGATACATTCGAATTCATTCATACGATCCATTCTAATTCATTCGTACGATCTATATTCTAATTCATTCGCATGATCCATTCTAATTCATTCATACGATCCATTCTAATTTATTCGCACGATCCATTCTAATTCATTCGTACGATCCATTCTAATTCATTCGCATATTCTAATTCACTCAAACGATCCATTCTAATTCATTCATATGATCCATTCTAATTCATTCGCACGAATGTATCCATTCTAATTCATTCGTATGATCCATTCTAATTCATTTGTACGAATGTATCCACTCTAATTCATTCATACGATCCATTCTAATTCATTCGCACGATTGTATCAATGGATCGTACGAATGAATTAGAATGGATTGAATTAGAATGAATCGTACGAATGAATTAGTATGGATCGTGCGAATGAATTAGAATGGATTGTACGAATGAATTAGAATGGATCGTATGAATGAATTAGATTGGATCGTATGAATGAATTAGAATGGATCGTGCGAATGAATTAGAATGGATCGTACGAATGAATTAGAATGGATCGTTTGAATGAATTAGAATGGATCATACTTATGAATTAGAATGGGTCATACGAATGAAATAGAATGGATCGTACGAAGGAATTAGAAAGGATCGTACAAACGAATTAGAATGGATCGTATGAATGAAATAGAATAGATCGTACGAATGAATTAGAATGGATCGTATGAATGAATTAGATTGGATCGTATGAATGAATTAGAATGGATTGTACGAATGAAATAGATTAGATCGTATGAATGAATTAGAATGGATCGTGCGAATGAATTAGAATGGGTCGTACGAATGAATTAGAATGGATCGTGCGAATTAATTAAAATGGATCGTATGAATGAAATAGAATGGATCGTATGAATTAGAATGGATCGTACGAATGAAATAGAATGGATCGTACGAATGAATTAGAATGGATCGTATGAGTGTGAATGAATTAGAATGGATTGTGCGAATGAATTAGAATGGATCATACGAATGAATTAGAATGGATCGTACGAAGGAATTAGAATGGATCGTACGAAGGAATTAGAATGGATAGTACGAATGAATTAGAATGGATACCTTCGAGCAAATGAATTTGAATGGATCGTACGAATGAATAAGAATGGATCGTACGAATGAAATAGAATGGATCGTATGAATGAATTAGAATGGATCGTGCGAATGAATTAGAATGGATCGTACGAATGAATTAGAATAGATTGTGCGAATGAATTAGAATGGATCGTACGAATGAATTAGAATGGATCGTACGAATGAATTAGAATGCATCGTATGAATGAATTAGAATGGATCGTGCGAATGAATTAGAATGGATCGTGCGAATGAAATAGAATAGATCGTACGAATGAATTAGAATGGATCGTACGAATGAATTAGAATGGATCGTACGAATGAATTAGAATGGATTGAATTAGAATGGATCGTACGATAAGAATGGATCGTACGAATGAAATAGAATAGATCGTACGGATAAATGAATTTGGATCGTACGAATGAATTAGAAAGGATATATTCGTGCGAATGAATTAGAATAGATCGTATGAATGAATTAGATTGGATCGTATTAATGAATTAGAATGGATCGTGCGAATGAATTAGAATGGATCGTACGAATGAATTAGAATGTATAGATTCGTACGAATGAATTTGAATGGATCGTATGAATGAATTAGAATGGATCGTTCGAATGAATTAGAATAGATTGTGCGAATGAAATAGAATAGATTGTACGAATGCATTAGAATGAATCGTACGAATGAATTAGAATGAATCATACCGTACGAATGAATTAGAATGGATCATACGAAGGAATTAGAATGGATCGTGCGAATAAATTAGAATGGATCGTATGAATGAATTAGAATAGATTGTGCGAATGGATTAGAATGGATCATACGATTGAGTAAGAATGGATTGTACGAATGAAATAGAATAGATCGTACGAATGAATTAGAATGGATCATGCTAATGAATTAGAATTGATCGTACGAATGAATTAGAATAGATTATGCGACTGAATTAAAATGGATTGTATAAATGAATTAGAATGGATCGTATGAATGAATTAGAATGGATCGTGCAAATGAATTAAAATGGATCGTATGAATGAAATAGAATGGATCGTATGAATTAGAATGGATCGTACGAATAAAATAGAATGGATCGTACGAATGAATTAGAATAGATTGTGCGAATGGATTCGAATGGATCATACGATTGAGTAAGAAAGGATTGTACGAATGAAATAGAATAGATCGTACGAATGAATTAGAATGGATCGTATGAATGAATTAGAAAGGATCATTCGAATGAATTAGAATGGATCGTACGAATGAATTAGAATGGATCGTGCGAATAAATTAGAATAGATCTTACGAATGAATTAGAATGGAACGTATAGATTGTGCGAATGAATTAGAATGGATCGTACGAATGAATTAGAATGGATCGTACGAATGAATTAGAATGGATCGTACAAATGAGTAAGAATGGATCGTACGAA
Organism: Chamaelirium japonicum; assembly: GCA_947650365.1. Classification (NCBI taxonomy): domain Eukaryota; kingdom Viridiplantae; phylum Streptophyta; class Magnoliopsida; order Liliales; family Melanthiaceae; genus Chamaelirium; species Chamaelirium japonicum. The sequence goes on from CANTAL010000004.1 coordinate 310,521, forward strand.
TGAAATAGAATGGATCGTATGAATGAATTACAATGGATACGTGCGAATGAATTAGAATTGATCGTACGAATGAATTAGAATAGATTGTGCGAATGAATTAGAATGGATCGTACGAATGAATTGGAATGGATACATTCGTGCGAATGAATTAGAATGAATCGTATGAATGAAATAGAATGGATCGAGCGAATGAATTAGAATGGATCATACGAATGACTTAGAATGGATCGTTCAAATGAATTAGAATAGATTGTGCGAATGAATTTGAATGGATCGTACGAATGAATTAGAACGGATACATTTGTGCGAATGAATTAGAATGGATCGTATGAGTGTGAATGAATTAAAATGGATTGTGCGAATGAATTAGAATGGATCGTACGAATGAATTAGAATGGATCGTACGAATGAATGAATTAGAATGGATCGTGCGAATGAATTAGAATGGATCGTGCGAATGAATTAGAATGGATACATTCATGCGAATGAATTAGAATGGAACATACGAATGAATTAGAATGGATTCATTCGTGCGAATGAATTAGAATGGATCGTACGAATGAATTAGAATGGATCGTACGAATGAATTAGAATGGATCGTATGAATGAATTAGAATGGATCGTGCGAATGAATTAGAATGGATCGTATTAATGAATTTGAATGGATCGTACGAATGAATTAGAATGGAACGTACGAATGAATTAGAATGGATCGTAGAATGGATCGTATGAATGAATTAGATTGGATCGTACGAATGAGTAAGAATGGATCATACGAATGAATTAGAATGGATCGTACGAATGAATTAGAATGGATACATTTCGTACGATCCATTCTAATTCATTCGTACGATCTATTCTAATTCATTCATGCAATCCATTCTAATGAATTAGAATGAATTAGAATGGATCGTACGAATGTATCCACTCTAATTCATTCATACGATCCATTCTAATTCATTCGCACGAATGAATTAGAATGGATCGTATGAGTGTGAATGAATTAGAATGGATTGTGCGAATGAACTAGAATGGATCGTACGAATGAATTAGAATGGATCGTACGAATGAATTAGAATGGATACATTCGTGCAAAAGAATTAGAATGGATTGTATGAATGAATTAGAATGGATCGTGCGAATGAATTAGAATGGATCGTACGAATGAGTAAGAATGGATCGTACGAATGAATTAGAATGGATTGAATTAGAATGAATCGTACGAATGAATTAGAATGGATCGTACGAATGAATTAGAATGGATCGTACGAATGAATTAGAATGGATTGAATTAGAATGGATCTTACGAATGAATTAGAATAGATTGTACGAATGAATTAGAATGGATCGTACGAATGAATTAGAATGGATCGTACGAATGAATTAGAATGGATCGTATGAATGAATTAGAATGGATACATTCGTGCGAATCCAATCTATATCATTCGTACGATCCATTCTAATTCATTCGCACGATCCATTCTAATTCATTCATACGATCCATTCTAATTCATTCGCACGATCCATTCTAATTCATTCGCACGATCCATTCTAATTCATTCATACAATCCATTCTAATTCTTTTGCACGAATGTATCCATTCTAATTCATTCGTACGATCCATTCTAATTCATTCGTACGATCCATTCTAGTTCATTCGCACAATCCATTCTAATTCATTCACACTCATACGATCCATTCTAATTCATTCGTGCGAATGAATTAGAATAGATCGTATGAATGAATTAGAGTGGATACATTCGTACGATCCATTCTAATTCATTATAATTCATTAGAATGGATTGCATGAATGAATTAGAATAGATCGTACGAATGAATTAGAATGGATCGTACGAAATGTATCCATTCTAATTCATTCGTACGATCCATTCTAATTCATTCGTATGATCCATTCTTACTCATTCGTACGATCCAATCTAATTCATTCATACGATCCATTCTACGATCCATTTTAATTCATTCGTACGTTCCATTCTAATTTATTCGTACGATCCATTCAAATTCATTAATACGATCCATTCTAATTCATTCGCACGATCCATTCTAATTCATTCATACGATCCATTCTAATTCATTCGTACGATCCATTCTAATTCATTCGTACGATCCATTCTAATTCATTCGCACGAATGAATCCATTCTAATTCATTCGTATGTTCCATTCTAATTCATTCGCATGAATGTATCCATTCTAATTCATTCGCACGATCCATTCTAATTCATTCGCACGATCCATTCTAATTCATTCATTCGTACGATCCATTCTAATTCATTCGTACGATCCATTCTAATTCATTCGCACAATCCATTCTAATTCATTCACACTCATACGATCCATTCTAATTCATTCGCACAAATGTATCCGTTCTAATTCATTCGTACGATCCATTCTAATTCATTCGCACAATCTATTCTAATTCATTCGAACGATCCATTCTAAGTCATTCGTACGATCCATTCTAATTCATTCGCACGATCCATTCTATTTCATTCATACGATTCATTCTAATTCGTTCGCACGAATGTATCCATTCCAATTCATTCGTACGATCCATTCTAATTCATTCGCACAATCTATTCTAATTCATTCGTACGATCAATTCTAATTCATTCGCACGTATCCATTGTAATTCATTCATACGATCCATTCTATTTCAATCGTACGATCCATTCTTACTCATTTGTACGATCCATTCTAATTCATTCGTACGATCCATTCTAATTCATTCGTACGATCCATTCTAATTCATTCGCACAATCTATACGTTCCATTCTAATTCATTCGTAAGATCTATTCTAATTTATTCGCACGATCCATTCTAATTCATTCGTACGATCCATTCTAATTCATTCGAATGATCCTTTCTAATTCATTCATACGATCCATTCTAATTCATTCGTACGATCTATTCTATTTCATTCGTACAATCCTTTCTTACTCAATCGTATGATCCATTCTAATCCATTCGCACAATCTATTCTAATTCATTCGTACGATCCATTCTATTTTATTCGTACGATCCATTCTAATTCATACGATCCATTCTATTTCATTCATACGATCCATTTTAATTCATTTGCATGATCCATTCTAATTCATTCATACGATCCATTCTAATTCATTTATACAATCCATTTTAATTCAGTCGCACAATCTATTCTAATTCATTCGTACGATCAATTCTAATTCATTAGCATGATCCATTCTAATTCATTCGTACGATCTATTCTATTTCATTCGTACAATCCATTCTTACTCAATCGTATGATCCATTCTAATCCATTCGCACAATCTATTCTAATTCATTCATACGATCCATTCTAATTTATTCGCACGATCCATTCTAATTCCTTCGTATGATCCATTCTAATTCATTCGTACGGTATGATTCATTCTAATTCATTCGTACGATTCATTCTAATTCATTCGTACAATCTATTCTATTTCATTCGCACAATCTATTCTAATTCATTCGAACGATCCATTCTAATTCATTCATACGATCCATTCAAATTCATTCGTACGAATCTATCCATTCTAATTCATTCGTACGATCCATTCTAATTCATTCGCACGATCCATTCTAATTCATTAATACGATCCAATCTAATTCATTCATACGATCTATTCTAATTCATTCGCACGAATATATCCTTTCTAATTCATTCGTACGATCCAAATTCATTTATCCGTACGATCTATTCTATTTCATTCGTACGATACATTCTTATCGTACGATCCATTCTAATTCAATCCATTCTAATTCATTCGTACGATCCATTCTAATTCATTCGTACGATCCATTCTAATTCATTCGTACGATTCATTCTAATTCAATCCATTCTAATTCATTCGTACGATCCATTCTATTTCATTCGCACGATCCATTCTAATTCATTCGCACGATCCATTCTAATTCATTCATACGATCCATTCTAATTCATTCGTACGATCCATTCTAATTCATTCGTACGATCCATTCTAATTCATTCGCACAATCTATTCTAATTCATTCGTACGATCCATTCTAATTCATTCGCACGATCCATTCTAATTCATTCATACGATCCATTCTATTTCATTCGTACGATCCATTCTTACTCATTCGTACGATCCATTCAAATTTATTTGCTCGAAGGTATCCATTCTAATTCATTCGTACTATCCATTCTAATTCCTTCGTACGATCCATTCTAATTCCTTCGTACGATCCATTCTAATTCATTCGTATGATCCATTCTAATTCATTCGCACAATCCATTCTAATTCATTCACACTCATACGATCCATTCTAATTCATTCGTACGATCCATTCTATTTCATTCGTACGATCCATTCTAATTCATACGATCCATTCTATTTCATTCATACGATCCATTTTAATTAATTCGCACGATCCATTCTAATTCATTCGTACGACCCATTCTAAGTCATTCGCACGATCCATTCTAATTCATTCGTACGATCTAATCTATTTCATTCGTACAATCCATTCTAATTCATTCATACGATCCAATCTAATTCATTCATACGATCCATTCTAATTCATTCGTACGATCTATTCTATTTCATTCATACGATCCATTCTAATTCGTTTGTACGATCCTTTCTAATTCCTTCGTACGATCCATTCTATTTCATTCATATGACCCATTCTAATTCATAAGTACGATCCATTCCAATTCATTCAAACGATCCATTCTAATTCATTCGTACGATCCATTCTAATTCATTCGCATGATCCATTCTAATTCATTCATACGATCCAATCTAATTCATTCGTACGATCCATTCTAATTCATTCGTACAATCCATTCTAATTCATTCGCACGATCCATACTAATTCATTCGTACGATTCATTCTAATTCAATCCATTCTAATTCATTCGTACAATCCATTGATACATTCGTGCGAATGAATTAGAATGGATCGTATGAATGAATTAGAGTGGATACATTCGTACAAATGAATTAGAATGGATCGTATGAATGAATTAGAATGGATCGTTTGAGTGAATTAGAATATGCGAATGAATTAGAATGGATCGTACGAATGAATTAGAATGGATCGTGCGAATAAATTAGAATGGATCGTATGAATGAATTAGAATGGATCATGCGAATGAATTAGAATATAGATCGTACGAATGAATTAGAATGGATCGTATGAATGAATTCGAATGTATCCTTTCTAATTCATTCGTACGATCCATTCTAATTCATTCGTACGATCCATTCTAATTCATTCGTACGATCCATTCAAATTCATTCGCACGATCCATTCTAATTCATTCGCACGATCCATTCTAATTCATTCATACGATCCATTCTAATTTATTCGATCGAATGTATCCATTCTAATTCATTCGTTCGATCCATTCTAATTCATTCGTTCGATCCATTCTAATTCATTCGCACGATCCATCCTAATTCATGCATACGATCCAATCTAATTCATTCATACGATCCATTCTAATTCATTCGCACGAATGTATCCATTCTAATTCATTCGTACATGTATGAATGAATTAGAATGGATCGCACGAATGAATTAGAGTTGATACATTCATACGAATGAATTAGAATGGATCGTATGAATGAATTAGAATCGATCGTACGAATGAATTAGAATGGATACCTTCGTGCAAATAAATTAGAATGGATCGTACGAATGAGTAAGAATGGATCGTACGAATGAAATAGAATGGATCGTATGAATGAATTAGAATGGATACGTGCGAATGAATTAGAATTGATCGTACGAATGAATTAGAATAGATTGTGCGAATGAATTAGAATGGATCGTACGAATGAATTAGAATGGATACGAATGGATCGTACGAATGAATTAGAATGGATTGTACGAATGAATTAGAATGGATCGTACGAATGAATTAGAATGGATACATTCGTGCGAATGAATTAGAATGGATCATATGAATGAATTAGAATGGATCGTTTGAGTGAATTAGAATATGCGAATGAATTAGAATGGATCGTACGAATGAATTAGAATGGATCGTGCGAATAAATTAGAATGGATCGTATGAATGAATTAGAATGGATCATGCGAATGAATTAGAATATAGATCGTACGAATGAATTAGAATGGATCGTATGAATGAATTCGAATGTATCCTTTCTAATTCATTCGTACGATCCATTCTAATTCATTCGTACGATCCATTCTAATTCATTCGTACGATCCATTCAAATTCATTCGCACGATCCATTCTAATTCATTCGCACGATCCATTCTAATTCATTCATACGATCCATTCTAATTTATTCGATCGAATGTATCCATTCTAATTCATTCGTTCGATCCATTCTAATTCATTCGTTCGATCCATTCTAATTCATTCGCACGATCCATCCTAATTCATGCATACGATCCAATCTAATTCATTCATACGATCCATTCTAATTCATTCGCACGAATGTATCCATTCTAATTCATTCGTACATGTATGAATGAATTAGAATGGATCGCACGAATGAATTAGAGTTGATACATTCATACGAATGAATTAGAATGGATCGTATGAATGAATTAGAATCGATCGTACGAATGAATTAGAATGGATACCTTCGTGCAAATAAATTAGAATGGATCGTACGAATGAGTAAGAATGGATCGTACGAATGAAATAGAATGGATCGTATGAATGAATTAGAATGGATACGTGCGAATGAATTAGAATTGATCGTACGAATGAATTAGAATAGATTGTGCGAATGAATTAGAATGGATCGTACGAATGAATTAGAATGGATACGAATGGATCGTACGAATGAGTAAGAATGGATCGTACGAATGAAATAGAATGGATTGTACGAATGAATTAGAATGGATACATTCGTGCGAATGAATTAGGATGGATCGTATGAATGAATTAGAATGGATCGTACGAATGAATTAGCATGGATTGAATTAGAATGAATCGTACGAATGAATTAGAATGAATCATACCGTACGAATGAATTAGAATGGATCATACGAAGGAATTAGAATGGATCGTACGAATGAATTAGAATGGATCGTACGAATGAATTAGAATGGATCGTACGAAGGAATTAGAATGGATCGTACGAAGGATATAGAATGGATAGTACGAATGAATTAGAATGGATACCTTCGTGCAAATGAATTAGAATGGATCGTACGAATGAGTAAGAATAGATCGTACGAATGAGTAAGAATGGATCGTACGAATGAAATAGAATGGATCGTATGAATGAATTAGAATGGATCGTGCGAATGAATTAGAATGGATCGTGCGAATGAATTAGAATGGATCGTACGAATGAAATAGAATGGATTGTACGAATGAAATAGAATGGATCGTGCGAATGAATTAGAATGGATCGTACGAATGAATTAGAATGGATCGTACGAATGACTTAGAATGGATCGTTCGAATGAATTAGAATAGATTGTACGAATGAATTAGAATGGATACATTCGTGCGAATGAATTAGAATGGATCGTATGAATGAATTAGAATCGATCGTATGAATGAATTAGAATGGATCATGCGAATGAATTAGAATAGATTATGCTAATGAATTAGAATGGATCGTATGAATGAATTAGAATGGATATATTCGTGCGAATCTATTCTATTTCATTCGTACGATCCATTCTAATTCATTCGCACGATCCATTCTAATTCATTCATACGATCCATTCTAATTCATTCGTACGATCCATTCTAATTCATTTGCACGAAGGTATCCATTCTAATTCATTCGTACTATCCATTCTAATTCCTTCGCACGATCCATTCTAATTCATTCGTACGATCCATTCTATTTCATTCATACAATCCATTCTAATTCATTCATACGATCCATTCTAATTCATTCGTAAGAATGGATCCTACGAAAGAATTAGAATGGATACATTCGTGCGAATGAATTAGGATGGATCATATGAATGAATTAGAATGGATCGTACGAATGAATTAGAATGGATACATTCATGCGAATGAATTAGAATGGATCGTATGAATGAATTAGAATCGATCGTACGAATGAATTAGAATGGATCATGTGAATGAATTAGAATGGATCGTGCGAATGAATTAGAATGGATCGTATGAATGAATTAGAATGGATCGTATGAATGAATTAGAATGGATCGTACGAATGAATTAGAATGGATCGTGCAAATAAATTAGAATGGATCGTATGAATGAATTAGAATGGATCGTGCGAATGAATTAGAATATGGATCGTACGAATGAATTAGAATGGATCGTACGAATGAATTCGAATGTATCCTTTCTAATTCATTCGTACGATCCATTCTAATTCCTTCGTACGATCCATTCTAATTCATTCGTACGATCCATTCTAATTCATTCGCACGATCCATTCTAATTCATTCGTACGATCCAATCTAATTCATTCGTACGATCCATTCTAATCATTCGCACAATCTATTCTAATTCATTCGTACGATCCATTCTAATTCATTCGCACGATCCATTCGTATGAATGAATTAGAATGGATCGTACGAATGAATTAGAATGGATCGTACGAATGAATTAGAATGGATACATTCGTGCAAAAGAATTAGAATGGATTGTATGAATGAATTAGAATGGATAGTACGACTGAATTAGAATGGATCGTATGAATGAATTAGAGTGGATCATATGAATGAATTAGAATGGATCGTATGAATGAATTAGAATGGATCGTGCGAATGAATTAGAATGGATCGTGCGAATGAATTAGAATGGATCGTACGAATGAATTAGAATGGGACGTACGAATGAATTAGAATGGATACACGATCCAGATCCATTATAATTCATTCGCACAATCTATTCTAATTCATTCGTAGGATCCATTCTAATTCATTACTACGATCCATTCTAATTTATTCATACGATCCATTCTAATTCATTCGTACGATCCATTCTAATTTATTCGCACGATCCATTCTAATTCATTGATACGATCCATTCTAATTCCTTCGTACGATCCATTCTATTTCCTTCGTACGATCCATTCTAATTCATTCGTACGATCCATTCTAATTCATTCGTATGATCCATTCTAATTCATTCGCACGAATGTATCCATTCTAATTCATTCGTACAATCTATTCTTACTCATTCGTAATGAATTAGAATAGATATATTCGTGCAAAAGAATTAGAATGGATTGTATGAATGAATTAGAATGGATCGTGCAAATGAATTAGAATGGATTGTGCGAATGAATTAGAATGGATCGTACGAATGAATTAGAATAGATCGTACGTATGAATTAGAATGGATACATTCATGCGAATGAATTAGAATGGATCGTATGAATGAATTAGATTGGATCGTATGAATGAATTAGAATGGATTGTATGAATTAGAATGGATACCTTCGTGCAAATGAAATAGAATGGATCGTACGAATGAATTAGAGTAGATTGTGCGAATGGATTAGAATGGATCATACGATTGAGTAAGAATGGATTGTATGAATGAAATAGAATAGATCGTACGAATGAATTAGAATGGATCGTACGAATGAATTAGAATGGATCGTTCGAATGAATTAGAATAGATTGTGCGAATGAATTAGAATGGATCGTACGAATAAATTAGAATGGATGATACGAATGAATTAGAATGGATCGTATGAATGAATTAGAATGGATCGTGCGAATGAATTAGAATGGATCGTACGAATGAAATAGAATGGATTCGCACGAATGTATCCATTCTAATTCATTCGTACGATCCATTCTAATTCATTGGTACAATCCATTCTAATTCATTCGCACGATCCATTCGCATTCACTCAAACGATCCATTCTAATAATTTTGACGAATGTATCCATTCTAATTCATTCGTACGATCCATTCTAATTCATTCGTATGATCTATTCTAATTCATTCGCATGATCCATTCTAATTCCTTCGTACGATCCATTTTAATTCATTCGCACGATCCATTCTAATTCATTCATACGATCCATTCTAATTCATTCGTACGATCCATTCTAATTTCTTCGTATGATCTATTCTAATTCCTTCGTACGATCCATTCTAATTCATTCATACGATCTATTCTAATTCTTTCGCACGAATGTATCCATTCTAATTCATTCGTACGATCCATTCTAATTCCTTCGTACGATCCATATTCTAATTCATTCGTACGATCCATTCTAATTTATTCATACAATCCATTCTAATTCATTCGCACGAATGTATCCATTCTAATTCATTCGTACGATCCATTCTACGAATTAGAATGGATCGTACGAATGAGTAAGAATGGATCGTACGAATGAAATAGAATGGATCGTATGAATGAATTAGAATGGATATTGCGAATGAATTAGAATAGATCGTACGAATGAATTAGAATGGATACATTCGTGCGAATGAATTAGAATGGATCATACGAATGAATTAGAGTTAATACATTCGTGTGAATGAATTAAAATAGATAATACGAATGAGTAAGAATGGATCGTAGAATTAGAATGGATCGTATGAATGAATTAGAATGGATACATACGAATGAATTAGAATGAATCGTATGAATGACTTAGAATGGATCGTGCGAATGAATTAGAATGGATCGTACGAATAAAATAGAATGGATCGTATGAATGAATTAGAATGGATACATTCATGCGAATGAATTAGAATGGATCATACGAATGAATTAGAATGGATTCATTCGTGCGAATGAATTAGAATGGATCGTACAAATGAGTAAGAATGGATCGTACGAATGAATTAGAATGGATTGAATTAGAATGAATCGTACGAATGAATTAGAATGGATCGTACGAATGAATTAGAATGGATCGTACGAATGAAATAGAATGGATCGTATGAATGAATTAGAATGGATCGTGCGAATGAATTAGAATGGATCGTACGAATGAATTAGAATAGATTGTGCGAATGAATTAGAATGGATCGTGCGAATGAATTAGAATGGATCGTACGAATGAATTAGAATAGATTGTGCGAATGAATTAGAATGGATCGTACGAATGAATTAGAATGGATCGTACGAATGAATTAGAATGGATCGTATGAATGAATTAGAATGGATTGTGCGAATGAATTAGAATGGATCGTACGAATGAAACAGAATGGATTCGCACGAATGTATCCATTCTAATTCATTCGTACGATCCATTCTAATTCATTCGTACAATCCATTCTAATTCATTCGCACGATCCATTCGCATTCACTCAATCGATCCATTCTAATTCATTCATATGATCCATTCTAATTCATTCGTACAATCCATTCTAATACATTCGTACGATCCATTCTAATTCATTTGCACAATCTATTCTAATTCGTTCGTACGATCTATTCTAATTCATTCGCACGATCCATTCTAATTCATTCGTACGATCCATATTCTAATTCATTCGCACGATCCATTCTAATTCGAACAATTCTAATTCATTCGTACGATCCATTCTAATTCATTCGTACGATCCATTCTAATTCATTCGTACGATTCATTCTAATTCAATTCATTCTAATTCATTCGTACGATCCATTCTTACTCATTCGTACGATCCATTCTAATTCATTGGCACGAATGAATCCATTCTAATTCATTCGTATGATCCATTCTAATTCATTAGCATGAATGTATCCATTCTAATTCATTCGTACGATCAATTCTATCTCATTCGTACAATCCATTCTATCTCATTCGCACAATCTATTCTAATTCATTCATACGATCCATTCTAATTTATTCGCACGATCCATTCTAATTCATTCAGACGATCCATTCTAATTCATTCATACGATCCATTCTAATTCATTCGTACGATCCATTCTAATTCATTCATACGATCTATTCTAATTCATTCGTACGATCCATTCTAATTCATTCGTACGATCCATTCTAATTCATTAATACGATCCAATCTAATTCATTCATACGATCCATTCTAATTCATTCGTACGATCCATTCTAATTCATTCGCACTATCCATTCTAATTCATTCGCAAGATCATTTCTAATTCATTCATACGATCCATTCTAATTCATTCGTACGATCCATTCTAATTCATTCGCACGATCCATTCTAATTCATTCGTACGATCCAATCTAATTCATTCGTACGATCCATTCTAATTCTAATTCATTCATACAATCCATTCTAATTCATTTGTACGAATGAATTAGAATGGATCGTACGAATGAGTAAGAATGGATCGTACGAATGAATTAGAATGGATTGAATTTGTATGAATCGTACGAATGATGTAGAATGGATCGAACGAATGAATTAGAATGGATCTCACGAATGAATTAGAATGGATTGAATTAGAATGAATCGTACGAATGAATTAGAATGAATCATACCGTACAAATGAATTAGAATGGATCATACGAAGGAATTAGAATGGATCGTACGAATGAATTAGAATGGATCGTACGAATGAATTAGAATGGATCGTACTAAGGAATTAGAATGGATCGTACGAAGGAATTAGAATGGATAGTACGAATGAATTAGAATGGATACCTTCGTGCAAATGAATTAGAATGGATCGTACGAATGAGTAAGAATGGATCGTACGAATGAAAAAGAATGGATCGTATGAATGAATTAGAATGGATCGTGCGAATGAATTAGAATGGATCGTACGAATGAATTAGAATAGATCGTGCGAATGAATTAGAATGGATCGTACGAATGAATTAGAATGGATCGTACGAATGAATTAGAATGGATCGTATGAATGAATTAGAATGGATCGTGCGAATGAATTAGAATGGATCGTACGAATGAAATAGAATGGATTCGCACGAATGTATCCATTCTAATTCATTCGTACGATCCATTCTAATTCATTCGTACAATCCATTCTAATTCATTCACACGATCCATTCGCGTGAATGAATTAGAATGGATCGTACGAATGAGTAAGAATGGATCGTGCGATTGAATTAGAATGGATCATATGAATGAATTAGAATGGATCATATGAATGAATTAGAATGGATCGTGCGAATAAATTAGAATGGATCGTATGAATGAATTAGAATAGATTGTGCGAATGAATTAGAATGGATCGTACGAATGAATTAGAATGGATACATTTGTGCGAATGAATTAGAATGGATCGTATGAATGAATTAGAATCGATCGTACGAATGAATTAGAATGGATCATGCGAATGAATTAGAATGGATTGAATTAGAATGAATCGTACGAATGAGTAAGAATGGATCCATTCTATTTCATTCGTACGATCCATTCTAATTCATTCATATGATCCTTTCTAATTCCTTCGTACGAATGAATAAGAATGGATTGCATGAATGAATTAGAATAGATCGTACGAATGAATTAGAATGGATCGTACGAAATGTATCCATTCTAATTCATTCGTACGATCCATTCTAATTCATTCGTATGATCCATTCTTACTCATTCGTACGATCCAGTCTAATTCATTCATACGATCCATTCTACGATCCATTCTAATTCATTCGTACGTTCCATTCTAATTCATTCGTACGATCCATTCAAATTCATTAATACGAACCATTCTAATTCATTCGCACGATCCATTCTAATTCATTCATACGATCCATTCTAATTCATTCGTACGATCCATTTTAATTCATTCGTACGATCCATTCTAATTCATTCGCACGAATGAATCCATTCTAATTCATTCGTATGATCCATTCTAATTCATTCGCATGAATGTATCCATTCTAAGTCATTCGCACGATCCATTCTAATTCATTCGCACAATCCATTCAAATTCATTCATACAATCCATTCTAATTCTTTTGCACGAATGTATCGATTCTAATTCATTCGTACGATCCATTCTAATTCATTCGTACGATCCATTCTAATTCATTCGCACAATCCATTCTAATTCATTCACACTCATACGATCCATTCTAATTCATTCGCACGAATGTATCCGTTCTAATTCATTCATACGATCCATTCTAATTCATTCGCACAATCTATTATAATTCATTCGAACGATCCATTCTAAGTCATTCGTACGATCCATTCTAATTCATTCCTACGATCCATTCTAATTCATTCGCACAATCCATTCTATTTCATTCGTACGATCCATTCTAATTCATTCGCACGAATGTATCCATTCCAATTCATTCGTACGATCCATTCTAATTCATTCGCACAATCTATTCTAATTCATTCGTACGATCAATTCTAATTCATTCGCACGTATCCATTCTAATTCTTTCATACGATCCATTCTTTTTCATTCGTACGATCCATTCTTACTCATTCGTACGATTCATTCTAATTCATTCGTACGATCCATTCTAATTCATTCGCACAATCTATACGTTCCATCCTAATTCATTCGTAAGATCCATTCTAATTCATTCGCACGATCCGAATGAATTAGAATGGATCGTACGAATGAATTAGAATGGATTGTATGAATGAATTAGAGTGGATCATATGAATGAATTAGAATGGATCGTATGAATGAATTAGAATGGATCGTATGAATGAATTAGATTGGATCGTATGAATGAATTAGAATGGATTGTACGAATGAAATAGATTAGATCGTACGAATGAATTAGAATGGATCGTGCGAATGAATTAGAATGGGTCGTACGAATGAATTAGAATGGATACACGATCCAGATCCATTCTAATTCATTCGCACAATCTATTCTAATTCATTCGTAGGATCCATTCTAATTCATTACTACGATCCATTCTAATTCATTCATACGATCCATTCTAATTCATTCGTACGATCCATTCTAATTCATTCGCACGATCCATTCTAATTCATTCATACGATCCATTCTAATTCATTCGTACGATCTATTCTATTTCATTCGTACAATCCATTCTTACTCAATCGTATGATCCATTCTAATCCATTCGCACAATCTATTCTAATTCATTCATACGATCCATTCTATTTTATTCGTACGATCCATTCTAATTCATTCGCACGATCCATTCTAAGTCATTCATACGATTCATTTTAATTCATTCGTATGTATCCATTCTAATTCATTCATACGATCCATTCTAATTCTACGATCCATTCTTACTCATTCGTATTATCTATTTTAATTTATTCACACGAATGTATCAACTCTAATTCATTTGTATGATCCATTCTAATTCATTCACACAAATGTATCCATTCTAATTCATTCGTACGATCCATTCTAATTCATTCGTACGATCCATTCTAATTCATTCGTACGATCCATTCTAATTCCTTCGTATGATCCATTCTAATTCATTCGCACGAATGTATCCATTCTAATTCATTCGTACAATCCATTCTAATTCATTCGCACGATCCATACTAATTCATTCATACGATCCATTCTATTTCATTCGTACGATCCATTCTTACTCATTCGTACGATCCATTCTAATTCATTCGTACGATCCATTCTAATTCATTAGCACGATCCAAATTCATTTATCCGTACGATCCATTCTTATCGCACGATCCATTCTAACTCATTCGTACGATCCATTCTAATGCATTTGCACGAAGGTATCCATTCTAATTCATTCGTACTATCCATTCTATTTCATTCGTACGATCCATATTAATTCATTCATACGATCCATTCTAATTCATTCGTACGATCCATTCTAATTCATTCGTACGATCTATTCTAATTCATTCGCACGATCTATTCTGATTCATTCGTACGATCCATTCTAATTCATTCGCACGATCCATTATAATTCCTTCATATGATCCATTCTAATTCATTCGCACAAATGTATCCATTCTAATTCATTCGTACAAATGGATCGTACGAATGAATTAGAATGGATACATTCGTGCGAAAGAATTAGAATAGATCGTATGAATGAATTATAATGGATCGTACGAATGAATTAGAATGGATACATTTGTGCGAATAAATTAGAATGGATCGTGTGAATAAATTAGAATGGATTGAATTAGAATGAATCGTACGAATGAATTAGAATGAATCATACCGTTCAAATGAATTAGAATGGATCATACGAAGGAATTAGAATGGATCGTACGAATGAATTAGAATGGATCGAACGAATGAATTAGAATGGATCGTACGAAGGAATTAGAATGGATCGTAGGAAGGAATTAGAATGGATAGTACGAATGAATTAGAATGGATACATTCGTGCAAATGAATTAGAATGGATCATACGAATGAGTAAGAATGGATCGTACGAATGAAATAGAATGGATCGTATGAATGAATTAGAATGGATCGTGCGAATGAATTAGAATGGATCGTACGAATGAATTAGAATAGATTGTGCGAATGAATTAGAATGGATCGTACGAATGAATTAGAATGGATCGTACGAATGAATTAGAATGGATCGTATGAATGAATTAGAATGGATCGTGCGAATGAATTAGAATGGATCGTACGAATGAAATAGAATGGATTCGCACGAATGTATCCATTCTAATTCATTCGTACGATCCATTCTAATTCATTCGCACGATCCATTCTAATTCATTCGTACGATCCATTCTAATTCATTCGCACGATCCATTCTAATTCATTCATACGATCCATTCTATTTCATTCGTACGATCCATTCTTACTCATTCGTACGATCCATTCTAATGCATTTGCATGAAGGTATCAGTTCTAATTCATTCGTACTATCCATTCTATCTCATTCGTACAATCCATTCTATTTCATTCGTACGATCCATTCTAATTCATTCGCACGATCCATTCTAATTCTTGCATACTATCCATTCTATTTCATTTGCGCGAAGGTATCCATTCTAATTCATTCGTACTATCCATTCTAATTACTTCATATGATCCATTCTAATTCATTCGTACGATCCATTCTAATTCATTCGCACGATCCATTCTAATTCATTCGTACGATCCATTCTATTTCATTCATACGATCCATTCTAATTCATTCATACGATCCATTCTAATTCATTCGCACGATCCATTCTAGTTCATTCGCATGATCTATTCTAATTCATTCGTATGATCGATTCTAATTCATTCATACGATCCATTCTAATTCATTCGCACGAATGTATCCATTCTAATTTATTCGTACGATCCATTCTAATTCATTCATACGATCCATCCTAATTCATTCGCACGAATGTATCCATTCTAATTCATTCGTACAATCCATTCTATTTCATTCGTACGATCCATTCTTACTCATTCGTACGATCCATTCGTATCCATTCTAATTCGTTCGACCGATCTATTCCAATTCATTCGTACGATCCATTCTAATTCATTAATACGATCCAATCTAATTCATTCATACGATCCATTCTAATTCATTCGTACGATCCATTCTAATTCATTCGCACGATCCATTCTAATTCATTCGCACGATTCATTCTAATTCATTCATACGATCCATTCTAATTCATTCGTACGATCCATTCTAATTCATTCATACGATCCATTCTAATTCATTCATATGATCCATTCTAATTCATTCGTACAGTATGATTCATTCTAATTCATTCGTACGATTCATTCTAATTCAATCCATTCTAATTCATTCGTACGATCCATTCTAATTCATTCGTACGATCCATTCTAATTCATTCATACGATCCATTCTAATTCATTCGTACGATCCATTCTAATTCCTTCGTACGATCCATTCTAATTCATTCATACGATCCATTCTAATTCATTCGTACGATCCATTCTTACTCAATCGTACGATCCATTCTAATTCATTCGTACGATTCATTCTAATTCAATCCATTCTAATTCATTCGTACTATCCATTCTAATTCCTTCGTACGATCCATTCTAATTCCTTCGTACGATCCATTCTAATTCATTCGTACGATCCATTCTAATTCATTCGTACGAATGAATTAGAAAGGATAGTACGAATGAATTAGAATGGATCGTACGAATGAATTAGAATGGATCGTACGAAGGAATTAGAATGGATCGTACGAAGGAATTAGAATGGATAGTACGAATGAATTAGAATAGATAGAATTAGAATGAATCGTACGAATGAATTAGAATGGATCGTACGATTGAGTAAGAATGGATTGTACGAATGAAATAGAATAGATCGTACGAATGAATTAGAATGGATCGTGCGAATAAATTAGAATGGATCGTATGAATGAATTAGAATGGATCGTACGAATGAATTAGAATGGATCGTATGAATGAATTAGAATCGATCGTACGAATGAATTAGAATGGATCATGCGAATGAATTAGAATGGATCGTACGAATGAATTAGAATGGATCGTACGAATGAATTAGAATGGATCGTGCGAATGAATTAGAATGGATCGTACGAATGAATTAGAATGGATCGTATGAATGAATTAGAATCGATCGTACGAATGAATTAGAATGGATCATGCGAATGAATTAGAATGGATCGTGCGAAGGAATTAGAATGGAGAATGGATCGTGCGAATGAATTAGAATGGATCATACGAAGGAATTAGAATGGATCGTACGAATGAATTAGAATGGATCGTACGAATGAATTAGAATGGATCGTACGAAGGAATTAGAATGGATCGTACGAATGAATTAGAATGGATCATATGAATGAATTAGAATGGATCGTACGAATGAATTAGAATGGATCGTACGAATGAATTAGAATGGATTGAATTAGAATGAATCGTACGAATGAATTAGAATGAATCATACCGTACGAATGAATTAGAATGGATCATATGATTGAATTAGAATGGATCGTATGAATGAATTAGAATGGATCGTACGAATGAATTAGAATGGATCGTATGAATGAATTAGAATGGATCGTGCGAATGAATTAGAATGGATCGTGCGAATGAATTAGAATGGATCGTACGAATGAATTAGAATGGATCGTATGAATGAATTAGATTGGATCGTATTAATGAATTAGAATGGATCGTACGAATGAATTAGAATAGATCGTATGAATGAATTAGAATGGATACGAATGGATCGTACAAATGAGTAAGAATGGATCGTACGAATGAAATAGAATGGATTGTACGAATGAATTAGAATGGATACATTCGTGTGAATGAATTAGGATGGATCGTATGAATGAATTAGAATGGATCGTACGAATGAATTAGAATGGATACATTCGTGCGAATGAATTAGAATGGATCGTATGAATGAATTAGAATCGATCGTACGAATGAATTAGAATGGATCATGCGAATGAATTAGAATGGATCGTGCGAATGAATTAGAATGGATCGTATGAATGAATTAGAATGGATCGTATGAATGAAATAGAATGGATCGTACGAATGAATTAGAATGGATCGTGCGAATGAATTAGAATGGATCGGACGAATGAATTAGAATGGATCATACGAAGGAATTAGAATGGATAGTACGAATGAATTAGAATGGATACCTTCGTGCAAATGAAATAGAATAGATCGTACGAATGAATTAGAGTTGATTGTGCGAATGGATTAGAATGGATCATACGATTGAGTAAGAATGGATTGTACGAATCAAATAGAATAGATCGTACGAATGAATTAGAATGGATCGTACGAATGAATTAGAATGGATCGTTCGAATGAATTAGAATAGATAGTGCGAATGAATTAGAATGGATCGTACGAATGAATTAGAATGGATCGTGCGAATAAATTAGAATGGATCATATGAATGAATTAGAATGGATCGTGCGAATGAATTAGAAAATGGATCGTACGAAGGAATTAGAATGGATCGTACGAATGAATTCGAATGTATCCTTTCTAATTCATTCGTACGATCCATTCTAATTCCTTCGTACGATCCATTCTAATTCATTCGTACGATCCATTCTAATTCATTCGCACGATCCATTGTAATTCATTCGTATGATCCAATCTAATTCATTCGTACGATCCATTCTAATTCATTCGCACAATCTATTCTAATTCATTCGTACGATCCATTCTAATTCATTCGCATGATCCATTCTATTTCATTCATACGATCCATTCTAGTTCATTCGTACGATCCATTCTTACTCATTCGTACGATCCATTCTAATTCATTTGCACGAAGGTATCCATTCTAATTCATTCGTACTATCCATTCTTATTCCTTCTTACGATCCATTCTAATTCATTCGTACGATCCATTCTAATTCATTCGTACGATCCATTCTAATTCATTTGTACGATTCATTCTAATTCAATCCATTCTAATTCATTCGTACGATCCATTCTTACTCATTCGTACGATCCATTCTAATTCATTCATACGATCCATTCTAATTCATTCGTACGATCCATTCTAATTCATTCGTACGATCCATTCTAATTTCATTCGTACAATCCATTCTAATTCTTTTGCACGAATGTATCCATTCTAATTCATTCTAATTCAATCCATTCTTACTCATTCATACGATCCATTCTAATTCATTCATACGATCCAATCTAATTCATTCGTACGATCCATTCTAATTCATTCACACAATCTATTCTAATTCATTCGTACGATCCATTCTAATTCATTCGCACGATCCATTCGCATTCACTCAAACGATCCATTCTAATTCATTCATATGATCCATTCTAATTCATTCGCACGAATGTATCCATTCTAATTCATTCGTACGATCCATTCTAATTCATTCGTACAATCCATTCTAATTCATTCGCACGATCCATTCTAATTCATTCATACGATCCATTCTATTTCATTCGTACGATCCATTCTTACTCATTCGTACGATCCATTCTTACTCATTCATATGATCCATTCTAATTCATTCATACGACCCATTCTAATTCATTCGTACGATCCATTCTAATTCATTCGCACGATCCATTCTAATTCACTCACACGATCCATTCTAATTCATTCATACGATCCATTCAAATTCATTCATATGATCCACTCTAATTCATTCATACGATCCATTCTCATTCATTCGCACGATCCATTCTATTTCATTCGTACGATCCATTCTAATTCATTCGCACGAATGTATCCATTCCAATTCATTCGTACGATCCATTCTAATTCATTCGCACAATCTATTCTAATTCATTCGTCCGATCAATTCTAATTCATTCGCACGTATCCATTCTAATTCATTCATACGATCCATTCTATTTCATTCGTACGATCCATTCTTACTCATTCGTACGATCCATTCTAATTCATTCGTACAATCCATTCTAATTCATTCGTACAATCCATTCTAATTCATTCGCACAATCTATACGTTCCATTCTAATTCATTCGTAAGATCCATTCGAATTCATTCGCACGATCCGAATGAATTAGAATGGATCGTACGAATGAATTAGAATGGATCGTATGAATGAATTAGAGTGGATCATATGAATGAATTAGAATGGATCGTATGAATGAATTAGAATGGATCGTGCGAATGAATTAGAATGGATCGTGCGAATGAATTAGAATGGATCGTACGAATGAATTAGAATGGGTTGTACGAATGAATTAGAATGGATCGTACGAATGAGTAAGAAAGGATCGTACGAATGAGTAAGAATGGATCGTACGAATGAAATAGAATGGATCGTATGAATGAATTAGAATGGATCGTGTGAATGAATTAGAATGGATTGTACGAATGAATTAGAATGGATCGTACGAATGAATTAGAATGGATACATTCGTGCGAATCCATTCTAATTCATTCGCACGATCCATTCTAATTCATTCATACGATCTATTCTAATTCATTCGTACGATCCATTCTAATTCATTCATACGATCCATTCTAATTCATTCGCACAATCTATTCTAATTCATTCGTACGATCCATTCTAATTCATTCGCACGATCCATTCTAATTCATTTGCACAATCTATTCTAATTCATTCGTACGATCCATTCTAATTCATTCGCACGATCCATTCTAATTCATTCATACGATCCATTCTATTTCATTCGTACGATCCATTCTAATTCATTCGTACGATCCATTCTAACTCATTCGTACGATTCATTCTAATTCAATCCATTCTAATTCATTCGTACGATCCATTCTTACTCATTCATACGATCCATTCTAATTCATTCGCACGAATGAATCCATTCTAATTCATTCGTATGATCCATTCTAATTCATTCGCATGAATGTATCCATTCTAATTCATTCGTACGATCCATTCTAATTCATTCATATGATCCATTCTAATTCATTCGTATGATCCATTTTAATTCATTCGCACGAATGTATCCATTCTAATTCAATCGTACGATCCATTCTAATTCATTCGCACAAGCTATTCTAATTCATTCATACGATCCATTCTAATTTATTCGCACGATCCATTCTAATTCATTCATACGATCCATTCTAATTCGTAGAATTGATCGTGAATCCATTCTATTTCATTCGTACGATCCATTCTAATTCATTCGCACGATCCATTCTAATTCATTCGTACGATCCATTCTAATTCATTCGTACGATCCATTCTAATTCATTCGTACGATCTATTCTAATTCATTCGTACGATCCATTCTAATTCATTCATACGATCTATTCTAATTCATTCGAACGATCCATTCTAATTCATTCGTACGATCCATTCTAATTCATTCGTACGATCTATTCTATTTCATTCGTACAATCCATTCTTACTCAATCGTATGATCCATTCTAATCCATTCGCACAATCTACTCTAATTTATTTGTACGATCCATTCTATTTCATTTGCACGAAGGTATCCATTCTAATTCATACAATCCATTCTAATTCATTCGTACGATCCAATCTAATTCATTCATACGATCCATTCTAATTCATTCGCACGAATGTATCCATTCTAATTCATACGTACGATCTATTCTAATTCATTCGTATGATCCATTCTAATTCATTCGCACAATCCATTCTAATTCATTTGCACGATACATTCTAATTCATTCATACAGTCCATTCTAATTCTTTTGCACGAATGTATCCATTCCAATTCATTACGAATGAGTAAGAATGGATTGTACAAATGAATTAGAATGGATACATTCGTGCGAATGAATTAGAATGGATCATACGAATGAATTAGAATGGATCGTATGAATGAATTAGAATGGATCGTACGAAGGAATTAGAATGGATCGTACGAAGGAATTAGAATGGATCGTGCGAATGAATTAGAATGGATCGTACGAATGAATTAGAATGGATCGTTCGAATGAATTAGAATAGATTGTGCGAATGAATTAGAAAGGATCGTACGAATGAATTAGAATGGATCGTACGAATGAATTAGAATGGATCGTACGAATGAATTAGAATGGATCGTAAGAGTGAATTAGAATGGATCGTGCGAATGAATTAGAATGGATCGTACGAATGAAATAGAATGGATTCGCACGAATGTATCCATTCTAATTCATTCGTACGATCCATTCTAATTCATTCGTACAATCCATTCTAATTCATTCGCACGATCCATTCGCATTCACTCAAACGATCCATTCTAATTCATTCATACAATCCATTCTAATTCTTTTGGACGAATGTATCCATTCTAATTCATTCGTACGATCCATTCTAATTCATTCGTATGATCTATTCTAATTCATTCGCATGATCCATTCTAATTCCTTCGTACGATCCATTTTAATTCATTCGTATGATCCATTCTAATTCATTCATTCGATCCTTTCTAACTCATTCGTACGATCCATTCTAATTCATTCGTACGATCCATTCTAATTAATTCGTACGATCCATTCTAATTCATTCGCACGATCCATTCTAATTCATTCGCACGATCCATTCTAATTCATTCATACAATCCATTCTAATTCTTTTGCACGAATGTATCCATTCTAATTCATTCGTACGATCCATTCTAATTCATTCGTATGATCCATTCTAATTCATTCGCACGATCCATTCTAATTCATTCGCATGATCCATTCTAATTCATTCGCACGATCCATTCTAATTCATTTGCACGAAGGTATCCATTCTAATTCATTCGTACTATCCATTCTAATTCATTCGTACTATCCATTCTAATTCCTTCGTACGATCCATTCTAATTCCTTCGTACGATCCATTCTAATTCATTCGTACGATCCATTCTAATTCATTCGTACGATCCATTCTAATTCATTCGTTCGATCCATTCTAATTCATTCGCACGATTCATTCTAATTCATGCATACGATCCAATCTAATTCATTCATACGATCCATTCTAATTCATTCGCACGAATGTATCCATTCTAATTCATTCGTACATGTATGAATGAATTAGAATGGATCGTACGAATGAATTAGAATGGATTGTATGAATGAATTAGAATGGATCGTGCGAATGAATTAGAATGGATCGTATGAATGAATTAGAATGGATCGTATGAGTGAATTAGAATGGATACGAAGGAATTAGAATGGATCGTACAAAGGAATTAGAATGGAGAATGGATCGTGCGAATGAATTAGAATGGATCATACGAAGGAATTAGAATGGATCGTACGAATGAATTAGAATGGATCGTACGAATGAATTAGAATGGATCGTACGAATGAATTAGAATGGATCGTACGAAGGAATTAGAATGGATCGTACGAATGAATTAGAATGGATCGTACGAAGGAATTAGAATGGATCGTACGAAGGAATTAGAATGGATAGTACGAATGAATTAGAATGGATACCTTCGTGCAAATGAATTAGGATGGATCGTACGAATGAGTAAGAATGGATCGTACGAATGAAATAGAATGGATCGTATGAATGAATTAGAATGGATCGTGCGAATGAATTAGAATGGGTCGTACGAATGAATTAGAATGGATACATTCGTGCGAATGAATTAGAATGGATCATATGAATGAATTAGAATTGATCGTACGAATGAATTAGAATGGATCCTGCGAATGAATTAGAATGGATCGTGCGAATGAAGTAGAATAGATTGTGCGAATGGATTAGAATGGATTATACGATTGAGTAAGAAAGGATTGTACGACAGAATTAGAATGAATTAGAATGGATTCATTCGTGCGAATGAATTAGAATGGATCATACCATTGAGTAAGAATGGATTGTACGAATGAAATAGAATAGATCGTACGAATGAATTAGAATGGATCATGCTAATGAATTAGAATTGATCGTACGAATGAATTAGAATAGATTGTGCGAATGAATTAAAATGGATCGTATAAATGAATTAGAATGGATCGTATGAATGAATTAGAATGGATCGTGCGAATGAATTAAAATGGATCGTATGAATGAAATAGAATGGATCGTATGAATTAGAATGGATCGTACGAATGAAATAGAATGGATCGTACGAATGAATTAGAATAGATTGTGCGAATGGATTAGAATGGATCATACGATTGAGTAAGAAAGGATTGTACGAATGAAATAGAATAGATCGTACGAATGAATTAGAATGGATCGTATGAATGAATTAGAATGGATCATAGAAATGAATTAGAATAGATCGTACGAATGAATTAGAATGGATACATTCGTGTGAATGAATTAGAATGGATCGTATGAATGAATTAGAATCGATGGTACGAATGAATTAGAATGGATCATGCGAATGAATTAGAATGGATCGTGCGAATGAATTAGAATGGATCGTACGAATGAAATAGAATGAATTGTACGAAAGAGATAGAATGGATCGTACGAATGAATTAGAATGGATACATTCATGCAAATGAATTAGAATGGATCATACGAATGAATTAGAATGGATTCATTCGTGCGAATGAATTAGAATGGATCGTACGAATGAGTAAGAATGGATCGTACAAATGAATTAGAATGGATTGAATTAGAATGAATCGTACGAATGAATTAGAATGGATCGTACGAATGAATTAGAATGGATCGTACGAATGAATTAGAATGGATTGAATTAGAATGAATCGTACGAATGAATTAGAATTAATCATACCGTACGAATGAATTATAATGAATCATACGAAGGAATTAGAATGGATCGTACGAATGAATTAGAATGGATCTTACGAATGAATTAGAATGGATCGTACGAAGGAATTAGAATGGATCGTACGAAGGAATTAGAATGGATAGTAGGAATGAATTAGAATGGATACCTTCATGCAAATGAATTAGAATGGATCGTACGAATGAGTAAGAATGGATCGTACGAATGAAATAGAATGGATCGTATGAATGAATTAGAATGGATCGTATGAATGAATTAGAATGGATACATTCGTGCGAATCCATTCTATTTCATTCGTACGATCCATTCTAATTCATTCCCACGATCCATTCTAATTCATTCATACGATCCATTCTAATTTCTTCGTACGATCCATTCTAATTCATTCGTACGATCCATTCCAATTCATTCGCACGATCCATTCTAATTCATGCATACGATCCATTCTAATTCATTCGTACGATCCATTCTAATTCATTCGTACGATCCATTCTAATTCATTCGCACAATCTATTCTAATTCATTCGTACGATCCATTCTAATTCATTCACACGATCCATTCTAATTCATTCATACGATCCATTCTATTTCATTCGTACGATCCATTCTTACTCATTCGTACGATCCATTCTAATTCATTTGCACGAAGGTATCCATTCTAATTCATTCGTACTATCCATTCTAATTCCTTCGTACAATCCATTCTAATTCCTTCGTACGATCCATTCGGATACATTCGTGCGAATCCATTCTATTTTATTCGTACGATCCATTCTAATTCATTCGCACGATCCATTCTAATTCATTCATACGATCCATTCTAATTCATTCGTACGATCCATTCTAATTCATTCGTACGATCCATTCTAATTCATTCGCACAATCCATTCTAATTCATTCGTACGATCCATTCTAATTCATTCGTACGATCCATTCTAATTCATTCGCACAATCTTTTCTAATTCATTCGTACGATCCATTCTAATTCATTTGCACGATCCATTCTAATTCATTCATACGAATCCATTCTATTTCATTCGTACGATCTATTCTATTTCATTCGTACAATCTATTCTAATTCATTCATACGATCCATTCTAATTCATTCGTACGATCCATTCTAATTCATTCGCACGATCCATTCTAATTCATTCATACGATCCATTCTAATTCATTCGCACGATCCATTCTAATTCATTCATACGATCCATTCTAATTTATTCGCACGATCCATTCTAATTCATTCGTACGATCCATTCTACGATCCATTCTAATTCATTCGTACGTTCCATTCTAATTCATTAGCACAATCTATTCTAATTCATTCGTACGATCCATTCTTATTCATTCGTACAATCTATTCTAATTCATTCGTATGATCCATTCTAATTCAATCCATTCTAATTCATTCGTACGATCCATTCTAATTCATTCGTACGATCCATTCTAATTCATTCGTACGATTCATTCTAATTCAATCCATTCTAATTCATTCGTACGATCCATTCTTACTCATTCGTACGATCCATTCTAATTCATTCGCACGAATGAATCCATTCTAATTCATTCGTTCGATCCATTCGTATTCATTCGTACGATCCATTCTAATTCATTCGCACGATCCATTCTAATTCATGCATACGATCCATTCTAATTAATTTGTACGATCTATTCTATTTCATTCGTACAATCCATTCTAATTCATTCGTACGATCCATTCTAATTCATTCGTACGATCCATTCTAATTCCTTCGTATGATCCATTCTAATTCATTCGTACGGTATGATTCATTCTAATTCATTCGTACGATTCATTCTAATTCAATCCATTCTAATTCATTCATATGATCCATTCTAATTCATTCGTACGAATGAATTAGAATGGATCGTATGAATGAATTAGAATGGATCGTGCGAATGAATTAGAATGGATCGTGCGAATGAAATAGAATGGATCGTATGAATGAATTAGAATGGATTGAATTAGAATGAATCGTACGAATGAATTAGAATGGATTGTACGAATGAATTAGAATGGATCGTACGAATGAATTAGAATGGATTTAATTAGAATGGATCGTACGATAAGAATGGATCGTACGAAGGAATTAGAATGGATCGTACGAAGGAATTAGAATGGATAGTACGAATGAATTAGAATGGATACCTTCGTGCAAATGAATTAGAATGGATCGTACGAATGAGTAAGAATGGATCGTACGAATGAAATAGAATGGATCGTATAATGAATTAGAATGGATCGTGCGAATGAATTAGAATGGATCGTACGAATGAATTAGAATAGATTGTGCGAATGAATTAGAATGGATCGTACGAATGAATTAGAATGGATCGTACGAATGAATTAGAATGGATCGTATGAATGAATTAGAATGGATCGTGCGAATGAATTAGAATGGATCGTACGAATGAAATAGAATGGATTCGCACGAATGTATCCATTCTAATTCATTCGTACGATCCATTCTAATTCATTCGCACGATCCATTCTAATTCATTCATACGATCCATTCTAATTCATTCGTACGATCCATTATAATTCATTCGTACGATCCATTCTAATTCATTCGCACAATCTATTCTAATTCATTCGTACGATCCATTCTAATTCATTCGCACGATCCATTCTAATTCATTCATACGATCCATTCTATTTCATTCGTACGATCCATTCTTACTCATTCGTACGATCCATTCTAATTCATTTGCACGAAGGTATCCATTCTAATTCATTCGTACTATCCATTCTAATTCATTCGCACGATCCATTCTAATTCATTCATACGATCCATTCTATTTCATTCGTACGATCCATTCTAATTCCTTCGTACGATCCCTTCTAATTCATTCGTACGATCCATTCTAATTCATTCGTACGATCCATTCTAATTCATTCGTACGATCTATTCTAATTCCTTCGTACGATCCATTCTAATTCATTCGTACGATCCATTCTAATTCATTCGTACGATCCATTCTAATTCATTCGTTCGATCCATTCTAATTCATTCGCATGATTCATTCTAATTCATGCATACGATCCAATCTAATTCATTCATACGATCCATTCTAATTAATTCACACGAATGTATCCATTCTAATTCATTAGTACATGTATGAATGAATTAGAATGGATCGTACGAATGAATTAGAATGGATTGTATGAATGAATTAGAATGGATCGTGCGAATGAATTAGAATGGATCGTATGAATGAATTAGAATGGATCGTATGAGTGAATTAGAATGGATACGAAGGAATTAGAATGGATTGTACGAAGGAATTAGAATGGAGAATGGATCGTGCGAATGAATTAGAATGGATCATACGAAGGAATTAGAATGGATCGTACGAATGAATTAGAATGGATCGTACAAATGAATTAGAATGGATCGTACGAATGAATTAGAATGGATCGTACGAAGGAATTAGAATGGATCGTACGAATGAATTAGAATGGATCGTACGAAGGAATTAGAATGGATCGTATGAAGGAATTAGAATGGATAGTACGAATGAATTAGAATGGATACCTTCGTGCAAATGAATTAGGATGGATCGTACGAATGAGTAAGAATGGATCGTACGAATGAAATAGAATGGATCGTATGAATGAATTAGAATGGATCGTGCGAATGAATTAGAATGGATCGTACGAATGAATTAGAATGGATACATTCGTGCGAATGAATTAGAATGGATCATATGAATGAATTAGAATCGATCGTACGAATGAATTAGAATGGATCCTGCGAATGAATTAGAATGGATCGTGCGAATGAAGTAGAATAGATTGTGCGAATGGATTAGAATGGATCATACGATTGAGTAAGAAAGGATTGTACGACTGAATTAGAATGAATTATAATGGATTCATTCGTGCGAATGAATTAGAATGGATCATACGATTGAGTAAGAATGGATTGTACGAATGAAATAGAATAGATCGTACGAATGAATTAGAATGGATCATGCTAATGAATTAGAATTGATTGTACGAATGAATTAGAATAGATTGTGCGAATGAATTAAAATGGATCGTATAAATGAATTAGAATGGATAGTATGAATGAATTAGAATGGATCGTGCGAATGAATTAAAATGGATCGTATGAATGAAATAGAATGGATCGTATGAATTAGAATGGATCGTACGAATGAAATAGAATTGATCGTACGAATGAATTAGAATAGATTGTGCGAATGGATTAGAATGGATCATACGATTGAGTAAGAAAGGATTGTACGAATGAAATAGAATAGATCGTACGAATGAATTAGAATGGATCATATGAATGAATTAGAATGGATCGTACAAATGAATTAGAATGGATCATACGAATGAATTAGAATGGATACATTCGTGTGAATGAATTAGAATGGATCGTATGAATGAATTAGAATCGATCGTACGAATGAATTAGAATGGATCATGCGAATGAATTAGAATGGATCGTGCGAATGAATTAGAATGGATCGTACGAATAAAATAGAATGGATTGTACGAATGAGATAAAATGGATCGTACGAATGAATTAGAATGGATACATTCTTGCGAATGAATTAGAATGGATCATACGAATGAATTAGAATGGATTCATTCGTGCAAATGAATTAGAATGGATCATACGAATGAGTAAGAATGGATCGTACGAATGAATTAGAATGGATTGAATTAGAATGAATCGTACGAATGAATTAGAATGGATCGTACGAATGAATTAGAATGGATCGTACGAATGAATTAGAATGGATTGAATTAGAATGAATCGTACGAATGAATTAGAATGACTCATACCGTACGAATGAATTATAATGAATCATACGAAGGAATTAGAATGGATCGTACGAATGAATTAGAATGGATCTTACGAATGAATTAGAATGGATCGTACGAAGGAATTAGAATGGATCGTACGAAGGAATTAGAATGGATAGTAGGAATGAATTAGAACGGATACCTTCATGCAAATGAATTAGAATGGATCGTACGATTGAGTAAGAATGGATCGTACGAATGAAATAGAATGGATCGTATGAATGAATTAGAATGGATCGTATGAATGAATTAGAATGGATAAATTCGTGCGAATCCATTCTATTTCATTCGTACGATCCATTCTAATTCATTCGCACGATCCATTCTAATTCATTCATACGATCCATTCTAATTCCTTCGTACGATCCATTCTAATTCATTCGTACGATCCATTCCAATTCATTCGCATGATCCATTCTAATTCATGCATACGATCCATTCTAATTCATTCGTACGATCCATTCTAATTCATTCGTACGATTCATTCTAATTCATTCGTACGATTCATTCTAATTCAATCCATTCTAATTCATTCACACGATCCATTCTAATTCATTCACACGATCCATTCTAATTTATTCATACGATCCATTCTATTTCATTCATACGATCCATTCTTACTCATTCGTACGATCCATTCTAATTCATTTGCACGAAGGTATCCATTCTAATTCATACGTACTATCCATTCTAATTCCTTCGTACGATCCATTCTAATTCCTTCGTACGATCCATTCGGATACAATCGTGCGAATCCATTCTATTTCATTCGTACGATCCATTCTAATTCATTCGCACGATCCATTCTAATTCATTCATACGATCCATTCTAATTCATTCGTACGATCCATTCTAATTCATTCGTACGATCCATTCTAATTCATTCGCACAATCTATTCTAATTCATTCGTACGATCCATTCTAATTCATTCGTACGATCCATTCTAATTCATTCGCACAATCTTTTCTAATTCATTCGTACGATCCATTCTAATTCATTCGCATGATCCATTCTAATTCATTCATACGAATCCATTCTATTTCATTCGTACGATCTATTCTATTTCATTCGTACAATCTATTCTAATTCATTCATACGATCCATTCTAATTCATTCGTACGATCCATTCTAATTCATTCGCACGATCCATTCTAATTCATTCATACGATCCATTCTAATTCATTCGCACGATCCATTCTAATTCATTCATACGATCCATTCTAATTTATTCGCACGATCCATTCTAATTCATTCGTACGATCCATTCTACGATCCATTCTAATTCATTCGTACGTTCCATTCTAATTCATTAGCACAATCTATTCTAATTCATTCGTACGATCCATTCTTATTCATTCGTACAATCTATTCTAATTCATTCGTATGATCCATTCTAATTCAATCCATTCTAATTCATTCGTACGATCCATTCTAATTCATTCGTACGATCCATTCTAATTCATTCGTACGATCCATTCTAATTCATTCGTTCGATCCATTCGTTCGATCCATTCGTATTCATTCGTTCGATCCATTCGTATTCATTCGTACGATCCATTCTAATTCATTCGCACGATCCATTCTAATTCATGCATACAATCCATTCTAATTCATTCATACGATCTATTCTATTTCATTCGTACAATCCATTCTAATTCATTCGTACGATCCATTCTAATTCATTCGTACGATCCATTCTAATTCCTTCGTAAGATCCATTCTAATTCATTCGTACGGTATGATTCATTCTAATTCATTCGTACGATTCATTCTAATTCAATCCATTCTAATTCATTCATACGATCCATTCTAATTCATTCGTACGAATGAATTAAAATGGATCGTATGAATGAATTAGAATGAATCGTGCGAATGGATTAGAATGGATCGTGCGAATGAAATAGAATGGATCGTACGAATGAATTAGAATGGATTGAATTAGAATGAATCGTACGAATGAATTAGAATGGATCGTACGAATGAATTAGAATGGATCGTACGAATGAATTAGAATGGATTGAATTAGAATGGATCGTACGATAAGAATGGATCGTACGAAGGAATTAGAATGGATCGTACGAAGGAATTAGAATGGATAGTACGAATGAATTAGAATGGATACCTTCGTGCAAATGAATTAGAATGGATCAAACGAATGAGTAAGAATGGATCGTACGAATGAAATAGAATGGATCGTATGAATGAATTAGAATGGATCGTGCGAATGAATTAGAATGGATCGTACGAATGAATTAGAATAGATTGTGCGAATGAATTAGAATGGATCGTACGAATGAATTAGAATGGATCGTACGAATGAATTAGAATGGATCGTATGAATGAATTAGAATGGATCATGCAAATGAATTAGAATGGATCGTACGAATGAAATAGAATGGATTCGCACAAATGTATCCATTCTAATTCATTCGTACGATCCATTCTAATTTATTCGCACGATCCATTCTAATTCATTCATACGATCCATTCTAATTCATTCGTACAATCCATTCTAATTCATTCGTACGATCCATTCTAATTCATTCGCACAATCTATTCTAATTAATTCGTACGATCCATTCTAATTCATTCGCACGATCCATTCTAATTCATTCATACGATCCATTCTATTTCATTCGTACGATCCATTCTTACTCATTCGTACGATCCATTCTAATTCATTTGCACGAAGGTATCCATTCTAATTCATTCGTACTATCCATTCTAATTCATTCGCACGATCCATTCTAATTCATTCATACGATCCATTCTATTTCATTCGTACGATCCATTCTAATTCATTCGCACGATCCATTCTAATTCATTCATACGATCCATTCTAATTCATTCGTACGATCCATTCTAATTCATTCGTACGATCCATTCTAATTCATTCGCACAATCTATTCTAATTCATTCGTACGATCCATTCTAATTCATTCGCACGATCCATTCTAATTCATTCATACGATCCATACTAATTCATTCGTACGATCCATTCTAATTCATTCGTATTAGAATGGATTGTACGAATGAATTAGAATGGATTGTACGAATGAATTAGAATGGATACATTCGTGCGAATCCATTCTATTTCATTCGTACGATCCATTCTAATTCATTCGCACGATCCATTCTAATTCATTCATACGATCCATTCTAATTCATTCGTACGATCCATTCTAATTCATTCGTACAATCCTATGATCCATTCTAATCCATTCGCACAGTCTACTCTAATTCATTCGTACGATCCATTCTATTTCATTTGCACGAAGGTATCCATTCTAATTCATACAATCCATTCTTATTTATTCATACGATCCAATCTAATTCATTCATACGATCCATTCTAATTCATTCGCACGAATGTATCCATTCTAATTCATTCGTACGATCTATTCTAATTCATTTGTATGAATGTATCCACTCTAATTCATTCATACGATCCATTCTAATTCCTTCGTATGATCCATTCTAATTCATTCGTACGGTATGATTCATTCTAATTCATTCGTACGATTCATTCTAATTCAATCCATTCTAATTCATTCATACGATCCATTCTAATTCATTCGTACGAATGAATTAGAATGGATCGTATGAATGAATTAGAATGGATCGTGCGAATGAATTAGTGTGGGGGAAAATCTTCGTGCCGACCCGAAGACCCTCGCAGCACCAGTCAATTGAAGTTGAAGTTGACGTCGAAGATCATTGATCGATCTGTTGTTGCAGTTGATGCTTTTGATATGTAAACAGAAGAATGCAATCAGAGAAATTATGACACGAGATGTGATTTCGGAGTTCAGCCGAAGCCTACGTCTCCGTGCTATAGGGAGCAACCCGAATTTACTAACACTTCAGTTGAAGTGACCTCGACAGACCGAGTGTCACTGAAAACCCTCTGATCTTTTCGAAGGAGAGAAGAAGATCAAAGAGAGACGGTAGATCGGAAGTTAGAAATCCCAGAGCTCTGGTTTTTCAGAACTGAGAATTCGATCTCTTCTGAATCGATCCATTTACATTCGAAGGCTCTGCTATTTATAGACATTCCGGGTGGCGAATGGCGGTTTCTGCTGTAATATCCGGGGATCCTCCAGGTAAAGCTGCGGGCCCCGCGGTTGCCTTCGGGAACCCACCAGGCAGGGCCGATGGGTCCCGCCGTAGTCCTTGTGGGCCCACCAGGCAGGGCCGGTGGGTCCCGCGGTAGTCTTCGTGGGCCCACCAGGCAGGGCCGGTGGGTCCCGCGGTAGCCTTCGTGGGCCCACCAGGCAGGGCCGGTGGGTCCCGCGGTAGCCTTCGTGGGCCCACCAGGCAGGGCCGGTGGGTCCCGCGGTAGCCTTCGTGGGCCCACCAGGCAGGGCCGGTGGGTCCCGCGGTAGCCTTCGTGGGCCCACCAGGCAGGGCCGGTGGGTCCCGCGGTAGCCTTCGTGGGCCCACCAGGCAGGGCCGGTGGGTCCCGTGGTGGATTTTTGCCAAAATTTGCACCCACAATTAGAATGGATCGTGCGAATGAAATAGAATGGATCGTACGAATGAATTAGAATGGATTGAATTAGAATGAATTGTACGAATAAATTAGAATGGATCGTACGAATGAATTAGAATGGATCGTACGAATGAATTAGAATGGATTGAATTAGAATGGATCGTACGATAAGAATGGATCGTACGAACGAATTAGAATGGATCGTACGAAGAAATTAGAATGGATAGTACGAATGAATTAGAATGGATACCTTCGTGCAAATGAATTAGAATGGATCGTACGAATGAGTAAGAATGGATCGTACGAATGAAATAGAATGGATCGTATGAATGAATTAGAATGGATCGTGCGAATGAATTAGAATGGATCGTATGAATGAATTAGAATAGATTGTACGAATGAATTAGAATGGATCGTACGAATGAATTAGAATGGATCGTACGAATGAATTAGAATGGATCGTATGAATGAATTAGAATGGATCGTACGAATGAAATAGAATGGATTCGCACGAATGTATCCATTCTAATTCATTCGTACGATCCATTCTAATTCTTTCGTATGATCTATTCTAATTCATTCGCATGATCCATTCTAATTCCTTCGTACGATCAATTTTAATTCATTCGCACGATCCATTCTAATTCATTCATACGATCCATTTTAATTCATTCGTACGATCCACTCTAATTTCTTCGTATGATCTATTCTAATTCCTTCGTATGATCCATTCTAATTCATTCGCACGATCCATTCTAATTCATTCATACGATCCAGTCTAATTCATTCGTACGATCCATTCTAATTCATTCGTACGATCCATTCTAATTCATTCGCACAATCTATTCTAATTCATTCGTACGATCCATTCTAATTCATTCGCACGATCCATTCTAATTCATTCGCACAATCTATTCTAATTCATTCGCACGATCCATTCTAATTCATTCGCACGATCCATTCTAATTCATTCTTACGATCCATTCTAATTCATTCGTACGATCCATTCTAATTCATTCGTACGATCCATTCTAATTCATTACTACGATCAATTCTAATTCATTCGTACGATCCATTCTAATTCCTTCGTATGATCCATTCTAATTTATTCGCACGATCCATTCTAATTCATTCGTACGATCCATTCTATTTCATTCGTACGATCCATGCTAATTCATTCGTACGAATGTATCCATTCTAATTCATTCGTACGATCCATTCTAATTCATTTATACGAATGTATCCACTCTAATTCATTCATTCGATCCATTCTAATTCATTCGCACGAATGTATCCATTCCAATTCATTCGTACGATCCATTCTAATTCATTCGCACAATGAATTAGAATGGATCGTACGAATGAATTAGAATAGATTGTGCGAATGAATTAGAATGGATCATACAAACGAATTAGAATGGATCGTACGAATGAAATAGAATAGATTGTACGAATGAAATAGAATGGATTCGTATGAATGAATTAGAATGGATCGTGCGAATGAATTAGAATGGATCGTACTTATGAATTAGAATGGATCGTACGAATGAATTAGAATGGATCCATTCGATCCAGATCCATTCTAATTCATTCGTACTATCCATTCGAATTCCTTCGTACGATCCATTCTAATTCATTCGCACGATCCATTCTAATTCATTCGTATGATCCATTCTAATTCATTCATACGATCCATTCTAATTTATTCGCACGATCCATTCTAATTCATTCATACGATCCATTCTAATTCATTCATATGATCCATTCTAATTCCTTCGTACGATCCATTCTATTTCATTCGTACGATCCATTCTAATTCATTCATACGATCCTTTCGTATCCATTCTAATTCATTCGTACGATCCATTCTAATTCATTCGTATGATCCATTCTAATTCCTTTGTACGATCCATTCTAATTCATTCGTACGATCCATTCTAATTCATTCGCACGATCCATTCTAATTCATTCATACGATCCATTCTAATTCATTCGTACGATCTATTCTATTTCATTCATACAATCCATTCTTACTCAATCGTATGATCCATTCTAATCCATTCGCACAATCTATTCTAATTCATTCGTACGATCCATTCTATTTCATTCGTACGATCCATTCTATTTCATTCGTATGATCCATTCTAATTCATTCGTACAATCCATTCTAATTCATTCGTACGATCCTTTCTAATTCATTCATACGATCCATTCTATTTCATTCGTACGATCCATTCTTACTCATTCGTACGATCCATCCTAATTCATTTGCACGAAGGTATCCATTCTAATTCATCCGTACTGTCACGCCCCAGAAATCTGGAGACCGATCTCTGGGTGTGAGGATAGGAAGGGGGTGAAGGGTTGGGTTAAGATTAAAGTACTACATCAATTTAGGAGCCTCATAGCTTATTTCTATATGTTTTCTTTTAGTATTCGTGGCACGTCGGTGCCATTACACGTTAACAGGATTTCCCGCTAAGGGAGCATGATGCTATGCTCTAGCCTCCGACGGCGAGCCAAGTAGCCTCACTCACTCTACCACTCACAAAGGCTAGTCTGGTGGTCCTATCTATAGGATTAACCCGTTAGGCCATCTATATCTCCTTATAATTTAAGTTGATCTGTTCTAAGCATGGGCCTTGAGGAGAGGCCTACCAAGATGGGTTTTACAGCTAGATCATTGCAACTACGATCTATACTAACAATACCACAGGCTAAACTAAACCGAACAATATTCTTATTCTGATATCCATAATACAGTCCCAATAAATACAACATAAGGCCTACAAAGGACTACTACAAAAAGAAAACTACAGCTACTAACTCTGCTACTACCACTACTCCGCAGCTGCCACCCGTACTCTAGCTCTGGTACCACTCTGCAAGAAGGTCTACTCGTGGAAAGAGTAGTGCCCCAAACGGGGTCAGTCCAAACCACTGACTGGCAAGTAAACCCCCGCTCTAAGGGGTGAGTGTGTGCGAGGGTGTCTTTAAAATAAGATAAATTATAACGAGATCAAAGAGAGCGATAATATAGCTTAATAAGAAACAATCTGAGAGAAAAATGTTATGAACTACCACTCAGCTACTGGCTTTTCAACTCCCATTCGATATTTCATTCAACTCTTAATTATAATATGTTTAGAGACACGCTATAATAATTTCCAATAGTATATGCCATAGTACTAACCCCATATCATACATAGTAGAAATACAGTGTTTGATCGTTTTCAATCATCCAGCAAGCACGGGTCTCAACAAGAGTGTTAATCGACAACATTAAGAATTTTGCCATGCAATTCTAATTAAATAATGTCAAACCCAATATGCCACCATAGCCCAATATTAATCATCCTACCACTCATGGTTATGTCATACAATATATGATGAATCATTTGCAAATATCACAAATTATGCATACGAAAACATAATTCGAAAATAACCTCAGAGCAAGTGAATACTTGCCTCGGTCAGGGCAATGACTATCTCGCACGGAATCCCAATTTCCAAATTATCACAATTAGCCTAGACTCCTGGCACATGCAGGGAAGGCTTCATAAGTACCACTAATGTGAAGGTAAAAGTAAAATCAAGACAGTCAAATAGATTAGAAGGTTTTGTGGGTCTCAATGTTTAGTGGCAATAGGTCGGTAATTAAAACTGGACCGACATAGCTGATTGGTCACGAATGGCTCCCCTAACAATCAGTAAAGAACCAAGGTCTGGAAATAGTGTGAGAAGACAGGGTTTAATGCAAGGAATCCATTGTCACTAGTTTCACACGAATCGGGCCACGAATATGCCAGATATCGTAAAAACACATATTTCGATGTAAGAGTTGGGTCTGGTTTGATCTAGTCTGAATGGACCCTATCCTATCCAAGTAGCATAAGACCTGATTCTTTGGGTCTGGTTATGGCTGGACTAATCGGATCTAAGATTGGATTAGGTTGGATCCAATGGGTATAACTCAAATAAATCTCAAACAATCAAAGTGCCACTATGTATAAAGAGGGTGATTTTATACTAGGAAAACAATCCCCATAATTACCTGTAAATCCCTAGTTCCTTATTTCAATCAGGAAAAGCTAGTGAGTCAGAGTTTTCTTTGAAAACTCCTAACCGGTCATGAGGATTCAGTTTGTTGGTTGTTTGGCCGGTCAAATTGCATCTCTGCAAGCATTGGCTACTGTCAATGGCGGCAGATCCGAACCGCATAGCGGTGGCCATAAGACTCCGGCTGGATGCACTAGACACGAGAAGAGGTGCATAGGAACCGGATTACGTCCCGCAAGTATTGGTGGTGTGTGCGTGTGTGGTGGCGACATGGCCGGCGCAATGTTGTTGGATGAGGTGGTCCCGGCAAGTGGCAGGGCCACATGTGGTGGTGCATGCATGGCTGGGCCGCCGGCATGGGTGCAGGTGTGCGTGGTGTAGTGTGGGCTCAAGGGGAAATAGAGGATGGAGAATGGCTCACCTCGGGACCGAAGAAAGGACCAGAGGATGGAGAACTACACTGGATCGATGCTGGGCTACTTCAGATGGGGTATGGCTGTACAAAGGAAGGATAGGAGGGTGTCGGCACCGTCACTTTCCTCTTCCATTCCTCTCTAACTCCCCGTCTGCTCTCTCTCTCTCTCTCTCTCTCTCTCTCTCTCTCACACACACACACACACACACACACACACCCACCCACCTCATGGGGATGGAGTGAAGCTGGGGTTAATAAAGGGAAAGGTTGAGAGTGGCAGCTGGGTGTGAATGCATGGGATAGGATGCGGCTGTCAACTATTAGGCGGAAAACATAGGTACGTCATGATCTGTGGGATGGGATGTGCCCGATCCCACCCCATAAATGTGAGACCTTTATTTTCAACCCTTGATCTGCCAAGCATGATGAGCATGACAAATAAACATGGCATCGAATCGCGACGTCTCGTTGCAATCGATCGGGGGGCCGAGTGTGAATCGCGACGTCTCGTTGCAATCGATCGGGGGGCTGAGTGTGATTCACTTGTCTGATCCGGAAGCAACAGACAACTATGACTTGAACAAGAAGATTTATTTATAGAAAGACCACAATTAAGTGTGTGAATTGAACGATAATTTCCCTCAAGTCAAGTAAGAGTGAGCTGTAATTGGCATAACTACATTTGCATCGACCACAATTTTACTATGCTACGGTTCGAACCCACATCTTGTTGCGTCGCGTCGGGCCGACACCGTGAGTATCAAGTCCAACTGATTCTCAATCTTCAGTCAATTAATATATATATATATATATATATATATATATATATATTTGAAAGATAGCCAATCAACATGTTATTATTCAAATTAAAAATGTACCCCACGCACAGATGTACATAATAATTCCCATTTCCAAATATTACTCCCGTCACCTCGTGACTCGGACCCGGGACTCCTGGCTAGTTCACCACACATTATACCCATAAAATTATGCCACACAAACACATTTATTTAATTTAGGATTATTCGTCCAAAAAAATTCTGGGGTTGCCCTTAGCCAAATTTAAGTTTGGAAAAATCGGGTATTACACGTACGATCCATTCTAATTCATTCATACGATCCAATCTAATTCATTCATACGATCCATTCTAATTCATTCGCACGAATGTATCCATTCTAATTCATTCGCACGATCCATTCTAATTCATTCATACAATCCATTCTAATTCTTTTGCACGAATGTATCCATTAGAATGAATTAGAATGGATCGTACGAATGAATTAGAATGGATCGTACGAATGAATTAGAATGGATTGAATTAGAACGAATCGTACGAATGAATTAGAGTTGATACATTCGTGTGAATGAATTAAAATGGATAATACGAATGAATTAGAATGGATTGTATGAATGAATTAGAATGGATCGTGCGAATGAATTAGAATGGATACATTCGTGCGAATGAATTAGAATGGATCGTATGAACGAATTAGATTGGATCGTATGCATGAATTAGAATGGATCGTGCGAATGAATTAGAATGGATCGTGTGAATGAATTAGAATGGATCGTACGAATGAATTAGAATGGATCGAACGAATGAATTAGAATGGATCGTACGAATGAGTAAGAATGGATCGTACGAATGAATTAGAATGGATCGTACGAATAAATTAGAATGGATACATTCGTGCGAATGAATTAGAATGGATCATATGAATGAATTAGAATGGATCGTTTGAGTGAATGCGAATGGATCGTGTGAATGAATTAGAATGGATTGTACGAATGAATTAGAATGGATCGTACGAATGAATTAGAATGGATACATTCGTGCGAATCCATTCTATTTCATTCGTACGATCCATTCTAATTCATTCGCACGATCCCTTCTAATTCATTCATACGATCCATTCTAATTCATTCGTACGATCCATTCTAATTCATTCGTACGATCCATTCTAATTCATTCGCACGATCCATTCTAATTCATTCTTACGATCCATTCTAATTCATTCGCACGAATGTATCCATTCCAATTCATTCGTACGATCCATTCTAATTCATTCGCACAATCTATTCTAATTCATTCGTACGATCAATTCTAATTCATTCGCACATATCCATTCTAATTCATTCATACGATCCATTCTATTTCATTCGTACGATCCATTCTAAGTCATTCGTACGATCCATTCTAATTCATTCGTACGATCCATTCTAATTCATTCGCACGATCCATTCTAATTCATTCATACGATCCATTCTAATTCATTCGCTCGATCCATTCTAATTCATTCGCACGATCCATTCTAATTCATTCATACAATCCATTCTAATTCTTTTGCACGAATGTATCCATTCTAATTCATTCGTACGATCCATTCTAATTCATTCGTACGGAGGAATTAGAACGGATCGTACGAAGGAATTAGAATGGATAGTACGAATGAATTAGAATGGATACCTTCGTGCAAATGAATTAGAATGGATCGTACGAATGAGTAAGAATGGATCGTACGAATGAAATAGAATGGATCGTATGAATGAATTAGAATGGATCGTGCGAATGAATTAGAATGGATCGTACGAATGAATTAGAATAGATTGTGCGAATGAATTAGAATGGATAGTACGAATGAATTAGAATGGATCGTACGAATGAATTAGAATGGATCGTATGAATGAATTAGAATGGATCGTACGAATGAATTAGAATGGATCGTGCGAATGAATTAGAATGGATCGTACGAATGAATTAGAATAGATTGTGCGAATGAATTAGAATGGATCGTGCGAATGAATTAGAATGGATCGTACGAATGAATTAGAATAGATTGTGCGAATGAATTAGAATGGATCGTACGAATGAATTAGAATGGATCGTACGAATGAATTAGAATGGATCGTGCGAATGAATTAGAATGGATCGTACGAAGGAATTAGAATAGATCATACGATGAAATTAAAATGGATCGTACGAATGAATTAGAATGGATCGTATGAATGAATTAGAAGGGATCGTGCGAATGAATTAAAATGGATCGTATGAAGGAATTAGAATGGATCATGCGAATGAATTAGAATAGATCATACGAATGAATTAGAATGGATCGTACGAATGAATTAGAATGGATACATTCTAATTCATTCATACGATCCATTCTAATTCATTCATACGATCCATTCTAATTCATTCATATGATCCATTCTAATTCATTCGTACGGTATGATTCATTCTAATTCATTCGTACGATTCATTCTAATTCAATCCATTCTAATTCATTCGTACGATCCATTCTAATACATTCGTACGATCCATTCTAATTCATTCATACGATCCATTCGTATCCATTCTAATTCATTCGTACGATCTATTCTAATTCATTCGTACGATCCATTCTAATTCATTAATACGATCCAATCTAATTCATTCATACGATCCATTCTATTTCATTCGTACGATCCATTCTTACTCATTCGCACGATCCATTCTAATTCATTCGCACGATCCATTCTAATTCATTCGTACGATCCATTCTATTTCATTCATACGATCCATTCTAATTTATTCATACGATCCATTCTAATTCATACGATCCATTCTAATTCATTCATACGATCCATTCTAATCCATTCGCACGAATGTATCCATTTTAATTCATTCGCACAATCTATTCTAATTCATTCGTACGATCAATTCTAATTCAATAGCATGATCCATTCTAATTCATTCGTACGATCTATTCTATTTCATTCGTACAATCCATTCTTACTCAACCGTATGATCCATTCTAATTCATTCGCACGAATAGTACGAATGAATTAGAATGGATACCTTCGTGCAAATGAATTAGAATGGATCGTACGAATGAGTAAGAATGGATCGTACGAATGAATGGATCATATGAATGAATTATAATGGATCGTTTGAGTGAATGCGAATGGATCGTGCGAATGAATTAGAATGGATTATACAAATGAATTAGAATGGATCGTACGAATGAATTAGAATGGATCGTATGAATGAATTAGAATGGATCGTACGAATGAATTAGAATGGATTGAATTAGAATGAATCGTACGAATGAATTAGAGTTGATACATTCGTGTGAATGAATTAAAATGGATAATATGAATGAGTAAGAATGGATCGTAGAATTAGAATGGATCGTATGAATGAATTAGAATGGATCGTACGAATGAATTAGAATGGATACATTCGTGCGAATGAATTAGAATGGATCGTCTGAATGAATTAGAATGGATCGTACGAAGGAATTAGAATGGATAGTACGAATGAATTAGAATGGATACCTTCGTGCAAATGAATTAGAATGGATCGTACGAATGAGTAAGAATGGATCGTACGAATGAAATAGAATGGATCGTATGAATGAATTAGAATGGATCGTATGAATGAATTAGAATGGATACATTCGTGCGAATCCATTCTATTTCATTCGTACGATCCATTCTAATTCATTCGCACGATCCATTCTAATTCATTCATACGATCCATTCTAATTCCTTCGTACGATCCATTCTAATTCATTCGTACGATCCATTCTAATTCATTCGCACGATCCATTCTAATTCATGCATACGATCCATTCTAATTCATTCGTACGATCCATTCTAATTCATTCGTACGATCCATTCTAATTCATTCGCACAATCTATTCTAATTCATTCGTACGATCCATTCTAATTCATTCGCACGATCCATTCTAATTCATTCATATGATCCATTCTATTTCATTCGTACGATCCATTCTTACTCATTCGTACGATCCATTCTAATTCATTTGCACGAAGGTATCCATTCTAATTCATT
Source organism: Chamaelirium japonicum (assembly GCA_947650365.1). NCBI lineage: Eukaryota > Viridiplantae > Streptophyta > Magnoliopsida > Liliales > Melanthiaceae > Chamaelirium > Chamaelirium japonicum. Next base: position 355,132 of record CANTAL010000004.1, read on the forward strand.
CGTACTATCCATTCTAATTCCTTCGTACGATCCATTCTAATTCCTTCGTACGATCCATTCGGATACATTCGTGCGAATCCATTCTATTTCATTCGTACGATCCATTCTAATTCATTAGCACGATCCATTCTTATTCATTCATACGATCCATTCTAATTCATTCGTACGATCCATTCTAATTCATTCGTACGATCCATTCTAATTCATTCGCACGATCTATTCTAATTCATTCGTACGATCCATTCTAATTCATTCGTACGATCCATTCTAATTCATTCGCACGATCTATTCTAATTCATTCGTACGATCCATTCTAATTCATTCATACGATCCATTCTAATTTATTCGCACGATCCATTCTAATTCATTCGTACGATCCATTCTAATTCATTCGCACAATCTATTCTAATTCATTCGAATGATCCATTCTAATTCATTCGCACGATCCATTCTAATTCATTCATACGATCCATTCTATTTCATTCGTATGAAGGAATTAGAAAGGATCGTACGAATGAATTAGAATGGATCGTGCGAATGAATTAGAATATAGATCGTACGAATGAATTAGAATGGATCGTACGAATGAATTCGAATGTATCCTTTCTAATTCATTCGTACGATCCATTCTAATTCATTCGTACGATCCTTTCTAATTCCTTCGTACGAATGAAATAGAATGGATCGTATGAATGAATTAGAATGGATCGTGCGAATGAATTAGAATGGATCGTTCGAATGAATTAGAATAGATTGTGCGAATGAATTAGAATGGATCGTACGAATGAATTAGAATGGATCGTGCGAATAAATTAGAATGGATCGTATGAATGAATTAGAATAGATCGTGCGAATGAATTAGAATATGGATCGTACGAAGGAATTAGAATGGATCGTACGAATGAATTCGAATGTATCCTTTCTAATTCATTCGTACGATCCATTCTAATTCCTTCGTACGATTCATTCTAATTCATTCGTACGATCCATTCTAATTCATTCGCACGATCCATTCTAATTCATTCGTACGATCCAATCTAATTCATTCGTACTATCCATTCTAATTCCTTCGTACGATCCATTCTAATTCCTTCGTACGATCCATTCTAATTCATTCGTACGAATGAGTAAGAATGGATCGTACGAATGAAATAGAATGGATCGTATGAATGAATTAGAATGGATACGTGCGAATGAATTAGAATTGATCGTACGAATGAATTAGAATAGATTGTGCGAATGAATTAGAATGGATCGTACGAATGAATTGGAATGGATACATTCGTGCGAATGAGTTAGAATGGATCGTACGAATGAATTAGAATGGATCGTACGAATGAATTAGAATGGATCGTACGAATGACTTAGAATGGATCGTTCGAATGAATTAGAATAGATTGTGCGAATGAATTAGAATGGATCGTACGAATGAATTAGAAAGGATACGTGCGAATGAATTAGAATTGATCGTACGAATGAATTAGAATAGATTGTGCGAATGAATTAGAATGGATCGTACGAATGAATTGGAATGGATACATTCGTACGAATGAATTAGAATGGATCGTACGAATGAATTAGAATGGATCGTACGAATGAGTAAGAATGGATCGTACGAATGAAATAGAATGGATCGTATGAATGAATTAGAATTGATACGTGCGAATGAATTAGAATTGATCGTACGAATGAATTAGAATAGATTGTGCGAATGAATTAGAATCGATCGTACGAATGAATTGGAATGGATACATTCGTGCGAATGAATTAGAATGGATCGTACGAATGAATTAGAATGGATCGTACGAATGAATTAGAATGGATCGTACGAATGAATTGGAATGGATACATTCGTGCGAATGAATTAGAATGGATCGTACGAATGAATTAGAATGGATCGTACGAATGAATTAGAATGGATCGTACGAATGACTTAGAATGGATCGTTCGAATGAATTAGAATAGATTGTGCGAATGAATTCGAATGGATCGTACGAATGAATTAGACAGGATACATTCGTGCGAACGAATTAGAATGGATACCTTCGTGCAAATGAATTAGGATGGATCGTACGAATGAGTAAGAATAGATCGTACGAATGAAATAGAATGGATCGTATGAATGAATTAGAATGGATCGTACGAATGAATTAGAATGGATTGTACGAATAAATTAGAATGGATCGTACGAATGAAATAGAATGGATTGTACGAATGAAATAGAATGGATCGTACGAATGAATTAGAATAGATTGTGCGAATGGATTAGAATGGATCATACGATTGAGTAAGAATGGATTGTACGAATGAAAAAGAATAGATCGTACGAATGAATTAGAATGGATCGTATGAATGAATTAGAATGGATCGTGCGAATGAATTAGAATGGATCGTACGAATAATTAGAATAGATCGTACGAAGGAATTAGAATGGAACGTACGAATGAATTAGAATGGATCGTACGAATGAATTAGAATGGATACGAATGGATCGTATGAATGAATTAGAATGGATCGTACGAATGAAATAGAATGGATCGTACGAAGGAATTAGAATGGATCATATGAATGAATTAGAATGGATCGTATGAATGAATTAGAATGGATCGTGCGAATAAATTAGAATGGATCGTATGAATGAATTAGAATGGATCGTACGAATGAATTAGAATGGATCATGCGAATGAATTAGAATGGATCGTACGAAGGAATTAGAATGGATAGTACGAATGAATTAGAATGGATACCTTCGTGCAAATGAATTAGAATGGATCGTACGAATGAGTAAGAATGGATCGTACGAATGAAATAGAATGGATCATATGAATGAATTAGAATAGATCGTGCGAATGAATTAGAATTGATTGTGCGAATGAATTAGAATGGATCGTACGAATGAAATAGAATGGATTGTACGAATGAGATAAAATGGATCGTACGAATGAATTAGAATAGATTGTGCGAATGAATTAGAATGGATCGTACGAATGAATTAGAATGGATCGTACGAATGAATTAGAATGGATCGTACGAATGAATTAGAATGGATCGTACGAATGAATTAGAATGGATCGTTCGAATGAATTAGAATAGATTGTGCGAATGAATTAGAATGGATCGTACGAATGAATTAGAAAGGATACATTCGTGCGAAAGAATTAGAATGGATACCTTCGTGCAAATGAATTAGGATGGATCGTACGAATGAGTAAGGATGGATCGTACGAATGAAATAGAATGGATCGTATGAATGAATTAGAATGGATCGCACGAATGAATTAGAATGGATCGTACGAATGAATTAGAATGGATCGTACGAATAAATTAGAATCGATCGTACGAATGAGTAAGAATGGATCATACGAATGAAATAGAATGGATCGTGTGAATGAATTAGAATGGATACGTGTGAATGAATTAGAATGGATACGAATGGATCGTACGAATGTGTAAGAATGGATCGTACGAATGAAATAGAATGGATCGTACGAATGAGAAATTAGAATGGATCGTATGAATGATTTAGACTGGATACATTCGTGCAAAAGAATTAGAATGGATCGTATGAATGAATTAGAATGGATCGTATGAATGAATTAGAATTGATCGTACGAATGAATTAGAATGGATCGTACGAATGAATTAGAATGGATTGAATTAGAATGAATCGTACGAATGAATTAGAATGAATCATACCATATGAATGAATTAGAATGGATCATACGAAGGAATTAGAATGGATCGTACGAATGAATTAGAATGGATCGTACGAAGGAATTAGAATGGATCGTACGAAGGAATTAGAATGGATAGTACGAATGAATTAGAATGGATCGTACGAATGAGTCAGAATGGATCGTGCGAATGAATTAGAATGGATCATATGAATGAATTAGAGTGGATCGTATGAATGAATTAGAATGGATCGTGCGAATAAATTAGAATGGATCGTATGAATGAATTAGAATAGATTGTGCGAATGAATTCGAATGGATGATACGAATGAATTAGAATGGATCGTACGAATGAATTAGAGTAGATTGTGCGAATGGATTAGAATGGATCATACGATTGAGTAAGAATGGATTGTACGAATGAAATAGAATAGATCGTACGAATGAATTAGAATGGATCGTGCGAATAAATTAGAATGGATCGTACGAATGAATTAGAATGGATCGTATGAATGAATTAGAGTGGATCATATGAATGAATTAGAATGGATCGTATGAATGAATTAGAATGGATCGTGCGAATGAATTAGAATGGATCGTGCGAATGAATTAGAATGGATCGTACGAATGAATTAGAATGGATACACGATCCAGATCCATTCAAATTCATTCACTCCCACGAATGTATCCATTCTAATTCATTCGTACGATTCATTCAAATTCATTCGTACAATCCATTCTAATTCATTCGCACGATCCATTCTAATTCATTCATACGATCCATTCTAATTCATTCGTACGATCCATTAGAATTCATACCGTACGAATGAATTAGAATGGATCATATGAATGAATTAGAATGGATCGTATGAATGAATTAGAATGGATCGTGCGAATAAATTAGAATGGATCGTACGAATGAATTAGAATGGATCGTACGAATGAATTAGAATGGATCGTACGAATGAATTAGAATAGATACATTCGTGCGAATGAATTAGAATGGATCATACGAATGAATTAGAGTTGATACATTCGTGTGAATGAATTAAAATGGATAATACGAATGAGTAAGAATGTATCGTAGAATTAGAATGGATCGTATGAATGAATTAGAATGGATACATACGAATGAATTAGAATGGATCGTATGAATGAATTAGAATGGATCGTGCGAATGAATTAGAATGGATCGTACGAATGAATTAGAATGGATCGTAGAATGAATTAGAATGGATCGTAGTAATGAATTTGAATGGATCCTACGAATGAATTAGAATAGATTGTGCGAATGAATTAGAATGGATCTAGATCGTGTATCCATTCTAATTCATTCGTACGACCCATTCTAATTCATTCGCACGATCCATTCTAATTCATTCGTACAATCCATTCTAATTCATTCGTACGATTCATTCTAATTCAATCCATTCTAATTCATTCGTACGATCCATTCTTACTCATTCGTACGATCGATTCTAATTCATTCATACGATCCATTCTAATTCATTCGTACAATCTATTCTATTTCATTCGTACAATCCATTCTTACTCAATCGTATGATCCATTCTAATCCATTCGCACAATCTAGTCTAATTCATTCGTACAATCCATTCTTACTCAATCGTATGATCCATTCTAATCCATTTGCACAATCTAGTCTAATTCATTCGTACGATCCATTCTAATTCATTCGTACGATCCATTCTAATTCATGCGCACAATCTATTCTAATTCATTCGTACGATCCATTCTAATTCATTCGCACGATCCATTCTAATTCATTTATACGATACATTCTAATTCATTCGTACGAATGAGTAAGAATGGATCGTACGAATGAAATAGAATGGATTGTACGAATGAATTAGAATGGATACATTCGTGCGAATGAATTAGGATGGATCGTATGAATGAATTAGAATGGATCGTACGAAGGAATTAGAATGGATCGTACGAATGAATTAGAATGGATCGTACGAAGGAATTAGAATGGGTCGTACGAATGAATTAGAATGGATCATACGAATGAATTAGAATGGATCGTACGAATGAATTAGAATGGATCGTATGAATGAATTAGATTGGATCATATTAATGAATTAGAATGAATCGTACGAATGAATTAGAATAGATCGTACGAATGAATTAGAATGGATACGAATGGATCGTACAAATGAGTAAGAATGGATCTATTCTAATTCATTCATACGATCCATTCTAATTCATTCGTACGATCCATTCTAATTCATTCGCACGCTATTCTAATTCATTCGTAGGATTGAATGGATCGTGCAAATGAATTAGAATGGATCTTGCGAATGAATTAGAATGGATCGTACGAATGAAATAGAATGGATCGTACGAATGAATTAGAATGGATCTGGATCGTGTATCCATTCTAATTCATTCGTACGATCCATTCTAATTCATTCGTACGATCCATTCTTACTCATTCGTACGATCCATTCTAATTCATTTGCACGAAGGTATCCATTCTAATTCATTCGTACTATCCATTCTAATTCCTTCGTACGATCCATTCTAATTCCTTCGTACGATCCATTCTAATTCATTCGTACGATCCATTCTAATTCATTCGTACTATCGATTCTAATTCATTCGCACGATCCATTCTATTTCATGCATACGATCCAATCTAATTCATTCGCACGAATGTATCCATTCTAATTCATTCGCACGAATGTATCCATTCTAATTCATTCGTACATGTATGAATGAATTAGAATGGATCGTACGAATGAATTAGAGTTGATACATTCATACGAATGAATTAGACTGGATCGTATGAATGAATTAGAATCGATCGTACGAATGAATTAGAATGGATACCTTCGTGCAAATGAATTAGAATGGATCGTACGAATGAGTAAGAATGGATCGTACGAATGAAATAGAATGGATCGTATGAATGAATTAGAATGGATCGTGCGAATAAATTAGAATGGATCGTACGAATGAATTAGAATATATTGTGCGAATGAATTAGAATGGATCGTACGAATGAATTAGAATGGATCGTACGAATGAATTAGAATGGATCGTATGAATGAATTAGAATGGATCGTACGAATGAGTAAGAATGGATCGTACGAATGAAATAGAATGGATCGTATGAATGAATTAGAATGGATACGTGCGAATGAATTAGAATTGATCGAACGAATGAATTAGAATAGATTGTGCGAATGAATTAGAATGGATCGTACGAATGAATTGGAATGGATACATTCGTGCGAATAAATTAGAATGGATCGTACGAATGAAATAGAATGTATCGTGCGAATGAATTAGAATGGATCGTACGAATGAATTAGAATGGATCGTACGAATGACTTAGAATGGATCGTTCGAATGAATTAGAATAGATTGTGCGAATGAATTAGAATGGATCGTACGAATGAATTAGAACGGATACATTCGTGCGAATGAATTAGAATGGATCGTATGAGTGTGAATGAATTAGAATGGATTAGAATGGATCGTACGAATGAATTAGAATGGATACATTCGTGCAAAAGAATTAGAATGGATTGTATGAATGAATTAGAATAAATCGTGCGAACGAATTAGAATAGATCGTGCGAATGAATTAGAATGGATCGTACGGATGAATTAGAATGGATCGTGCGAATGAATTAGAATATAGATCATACGAATGAATTAGAATGGATCGTACGAATGAATTCGAATGTATCCTTTCTAATTCATTTGTACGATCTATTCTAATTCATTCGTACGATCCTTTCTAATTCCTTTGTACGAATGAATTAGAATGGATTGCATGAATGAATTAGAATAGATCGTACGATCCATTCTAATTCATTCATACGATCCATTCTAATTCATTCGCACAATCTATTCTAATTCATTCGTACGATCTATATTCTAATTCATTCGCACGATCCATTCTAATTCATTCATACGGTCCATTCTAATTTATTCGCACGATCCATTCTAATTCATTCGTATGATCCATTCTAATTCATTCGCACAATCTATTCTAATTCACTCAAATGATCCATTCTATTTCATTCGTACGATCCATTCTAATTCATTCGCACGAATGTATCCATTCCAATTCATTCGTACGATCCATTCTAATTCATTCGCACGATCCATTCTAATTCATTCGTACGATCCATTCTATTTCATTCATACGATCCGTTCTAATTCATTCACACGATCTATTCTAATTCTTTCGCACGAATGTATCCATTCTAATTCATTCGTATGATCCATTCTAATTCATTCGCATGATCCATTCTAATTCATTCATACAATCCATTCTAATTCTTTTGCACGAATGTATCCATTCTAATTCTTTCGTTCGATCCATTCTAATTCATTCGTACGATCCATTCTCATTCATTCGCATGATCCATTCTAATTCATGCATACGATCCAATCTAATTCATTCATACGATCCATTCTAATTCATTCGCACGAATGTATCCATTCTAATTCATTCGTACATGTATGAATGAATTAGAATGGATCGTACGAATGAATTAGATTGGATCGTGCAAATGAATTAGAATGGATCGTACGAATGAATTAGAATGGATCGAACGAATGAATTAGAATGGATACATTCGTGCAAAAGAATTAGAATGGATTGTATGAATGAATTAGAATGGATCGTGCGAATGAATTAGAATGGATCGTACGAATGAATTAGAATGGATACATTCGTGCGAAAGAATTAGAATCGATCGTATGAATGAATTAGAATGGATCTTGCGAATGAATTAGAATGGATCGTACGAATGAAATAGAATGGATTGTACGAATGAGACAGAATGGATCGTACGAATGAATTAGAATGGATACATTCATGCGAATGAATTAGAATGGATCATACGAATGAATTAGAATGGATTCATTCGTGCGAATGAATTAGAATGAATCGTACGAATGAGTAAGAATGGATCGTACCAATGAATTAGAATGGATTGAATTAGAATGAATCGTACGTAAGAATTAGAATGGATCGTACGAATGAATTAGAATGGATCGTATGAATGAATTAGAATGGATCGTGCGAATGAATTAGAATGGATCGTGCGAATGAATTAGAATGGATCATATGAATGAATTAGAATTAGAATGGATCGTACGAATGAGTAAGATAGGATCATACGAATGAAATAGAATGGATCGTACGTATCAATTAGAAAGGATACATTCATGGGAATGAATTAGAATGGATCGTACGAAGCAATTAGAATGGATCGTACGAAGGAATTAGAATGGATCGTACGAATGAATTAGAATGGATACATTCGTACGAATGAAATAGAATGGATTGTACGAATGAGATAGAATGGATCGTACGAATGAATTAGAATGAATACATTCATGCGAATGAATTAGAATGGATCATACGAATGAATTAGAATGGATTCATTCGTGCGAATGAATTAGAATGGATCGTATGAATGAGTAAGAATGGATCGTACGAATGAATTAGAATGGATTGAATTAGAATGAATCGTACGAATGAATTAGAATGGATCGTACGAATGAATTAGAATGGATCGTACGAAGGAATTAGAATGGATCGTACGAATGAATTAGAATGGATCGTACGAATGAATTAGAATGGATCGTACGAATGAATTAGAATGGATTGTGCGAATGAATTAGAATGGATCGTACGAATGAATTAAAATAGATCGTATGAATGAAATAGAATGGATCGTACGAAGGAATTAGAATGGATCGTACGAATGAATTAGAATGGATCGTACGAAGGAATTAGAATGGATCGTACGAAGGAATTAGAATGGATAGTACGAATGAATTAGAATGGATACCTTCGTGCAAATGAATTAGGATGGATCGTACAAATGAGTAAGAATGGATCGTACGAATGAAATAGAATGGATCGTATGAATGAATTACAATGGATCGTACGAATGAATTAGAATGGATTGTACGAATGAATTAGAATGGATCGTACGAATGAAATAGAATGGATCATACGAATGAAATAAAATGGATCGTACGAATGAATTAGAATAGATTGTGCGAATGGATTAGAATTGATCATACGATTGAGTAAGAATGGATTGTACGAATGAAATAGAATAGATCGTACGAATGAATTAGAATGGATCGTATGAATGAATTAGAATGGATCGTGCGAATGAATTAGAATGGATCGTACGAATGAATTAGAATGGATCGTACGAAGGAATTAGAATAGATCGTACGAATGAATTAGAATGGATCGTACGAATGAATTAGAATGGATACGAATGAATTGTATGAATGAATTAGAATGGATCGTACGAATGAAATAGAATGGATCGTACGAAGGAATTAGAATGGATCATATGAATGAATTAGAATGGATCGTATGAATGAATTAGAATGGATCGTGCGAATAAATTAGAATGGATCGTATGAATGAATTAGAATGGATCGTACGAATGAATTAGAATGGATCGTGTGAATGAATTAGAATGGATCGTACGAATGAAATAGAATGGATACATTCGTGCGAATGAATTAGAATGGATCATATGAATAAATTAGAATGGATCGTTTGAGTGAATGCGAATGGATCGTGCGAATGAATTAGAATGAATTATAATGGATCGTACGAATGAATTAGAATGGATCGTGCGAATGAATTAGAATGGATCGTGCGAATGAATTAGATTGGATCGTGCGAATGGATTAGAATGGATCATACGATTTAGTAAGAATGGATTGTACGAATGAAATAGAATAGATCGTACGAATGAATTAGAATGGATCGTACGAATGAATTAGAATGGATCGTTCGAATGAATTAGAATAGATTGTGCGAATGAATTAGAATGGATCGTACGAATGAATTAGAATGGATCGTGCGAATAAATTAGAATGGATCGTATGAATGAATTAGAATGGATCGTGCAAATGAATTAGAATGGATCGTACGAATGAATTAGAATGGATCGTACGAATGAATTAGAATGGATCGTACGAATGAGTAAGAATGGATCGGACGAATAAAATAGAATGGATCGTATGAATGAATTAGAATGGATACGAGCGAATGAATTAGAATTGATCGTACGAATGAATTAGAATAGATTGTGCGAATGAATTAGAATGGATCGTACGAATGAATTGGAATGGATACATTCGTGCGAATGAATTAGAATGGATCGTACGAATGAAATAGAATGGATCGTGCGAATGAATTAGAATGGATCGTACGAATGAATTAGAATGGATCGTACGAATGAATTAGAGTAGATTGTGCGAATGGATTAGAATGGATCATACGATTGAGTAAGAATGGATTGTACGAATGAAATAGAATAGATCGTACGAATGAATTAGAATGGATCGTACGAATGAATTAGAATGGATCGTTCGAATGAATTAGAATAGATTGTGCGAATGAATTAGAATGGATCGTACGAATGAATTAGAATGGATCGTGCAAATAAATTAGAATGGATCGTATGAAGGAATTAGAATGGATCGTGCGAATGAATTAGAATGGATCGTACGAATGAATTAGAATGGATCGTACGAATGAGTAAGAATGGATCGTACGAATGAAATAGAATGGATCGTATGAATGAATTAGAATGGATACATGCGAATGAATTAGAATTGATCGTACGAATGAATTAGAATAGATTGTGCGAATGAATTAGAATGGATCGTACGAATGAATTGGAATGGATACATTCGTGCGAATGAATTAGAATGGATCGTACGAATGAAATAGAATGGATCGTGCGAATGAATTAGAATGGATCGTACGAATGAATTAGAATGGATCGTACGAATGACTTAGAATGGATCGTTCGAATGAATTAGAATAGATTGTGCGAATGAATTAGAATGGATCGTACGAATGAATTAGAAAGGATACATTCGTGCGAATGAATTAGAATGGATCGTATGAGTGTGAATGAATTAGAATGGATTGTGCGAATGAATTAGAATGGATTGTACGAATGAATTAGAATGGATCGTACGAATGAATTAGAATGGATACATTCGTGCGAATCCATTCTAATTCATTCGTACGATCCATTCTAATTCATTCGTACGATCCATTCTAATTCATTCGTACGATTCATTCTAATTCAATCTATTCTAATTCATTCGTACGATCCATTCTAATTCATTCGTATGATTCATTCTAATTCATTCACACGATCCATTCTAATTCATTCGTTCGATCCAATCTAATTCATTCGTACGATCCATTCTAATTCATTCGTACGATTCATTCTAATTCAATCCATTCTAATTCATTCGTACGATCCATTCTTACTCATTCGTACGAATAAATTAGAATGGATTGAATTAAAATGAATCGTTCGAATGAATTAGAATGGATCGTACGAATGAATTAGAATGGATCGTACAAATGAATTAGAATGGATTGAATTAGAATGAATCGTATGAATGAATTAGAATGAATCATACCGTACGAATGAATTAGAATGGATCATATGAAGGAATTAGAATGGTTCGTGCGAATAAATTAGAATGGATCGTATGAATGAATTAGAATAGATTGTGCGAATGGATTAGAATGGATCATACGATTGAGTAAGAATGGATTGTACGAATGAAAAAGAATAGATCGTACGAATGAATTAGAATGGATCGTGCGAATAAATTAGAATGGATCGTATGAATGAATTAGAATGGATCGTGCGAAGGAATTAGAATATAGATCGTACGAATGAATTAGAATGGATCGTACGAATGAATTAGAATGGATCGTGCGAATGAATTAGAATGGATCATACGAATGAATTAGAATAGATTGTGCGCATGAATTAGAATGGATCGTACGAATGAATTAGAATGGATCGTACGAATGAATTAGAATGGATCGTATGAATGAATTAGAATGGATCGTGCGAATGAATTAGAATTCATTCATATGATCCATTCTAATTCACTCAAACGATCCATTCTAATTCATTCATATGATCCATTCTAATTCATTCGTATGATCCATTCTAATTCATTCGTACGATCCATTATAATTCATTCGCACAATCTATTCTAATTCATTCGTACGATCCATTCTAATTCATTCGCACGATCCATTCTAATTCATTCGTACGATCCATATTCTAATTCATTCGCACGATCCATTCTAATTCGAACCATTCTAATTCATTCGTACGATCCATTCTAATTCATTCGTACGATCCATTCTAATTCATTCGTACGATTCATTCTTATTCAATCCATTCTAATTCATTCGTACGATCCATTCTTACTCATTCGTACGATCCATTCTAATTCATTCGCACGAATGAATCCATTCTAATTCATTCGTATGATCCATTCTAATTCATTAGCATGAATGTATCCATTCTAATTCATTCTAATTCATTCGTACGATCCATTCTAATTCATTCACACAATCTATTCTAATTCATTCGTACGATCCATTCTAATTCATTCGTACGATTCATTCTAATTCATGCGCACAATCTATTCTAATTCATTCGTACGATCTATTCTAATTCATTCGTATGATCCATTCTAATTCATTCGCACGATCCATTCTAATTCATTCATACGATCCATTCTATTTCATTCGTACGATCTATTCTTACACATTCGTACGATCCATTCTAATTTATTTGCACGAAGGTATCCATTCTAATTCATTCGTACTATCCATTCTAATTCCTTCGTACGATCCATTCTAATTCATTCGTACGATCCATTCTAATTCATTCGTACGATCCATTCTAATTCATTCGTACGATCCATTCTAATTCATTCGCACAATCTAGAATGGATCGTACGAATGAATTATAATGGATCGTATGAATGAATTAGAATGGATCGTACGGATGAATTAGAATGGATCGTACGAATGAATTAGAATGGATTGAATTAGAATGAATCGTACGAATGAATTAGAATGAATCGTATGAATGAATTAGAATGGATCATACGAATGAATTAGAATGGATCGTACGAATGAAATAGAATGGATACATTCGTGCGATTGAATTAGAATGGATCATATGAATGAATTTGAATGGATCGTTTGAGTGAATGCGAATGGATCGTGCGAATGAATTAGAATGGATTGTACGAATGAATTAGAATGGATCGTAAGAATGAATTAGAATGGATACATTCGTGCGAATCCATTCTATTTCATTCGTACGATCCATTCTAATTCATTCGCACGATCCATTCTAATTCATTCATACGATCCATTCTAATTCATTCGTACGATCCATTCTAATTCATTCGTACGATCCATTCTAATTCATTCGCACAATCTATTCTAATTCATTCGTACGATCCATTCTAATTCATTCGCCCGATCCATTCTAATTCATTCATACGATCCATTCTATTTCATTCGTACTATCCATTCTTACTCATTCGTACGATCCATTCTAATTCATTTGCACGAAGGTATCCATTCTAATTCATTCGTACTATCCATTCTAATTCCTTCGTACGATCCATTCTAATTCATTCTAATTAGAATGGATCGTAAAAATGAATTAGAATGGATCGTACGAATGAATTAGAATGGATCGTGCTAATGAATTAGAATGGATCGTGCGAATGAATTAGAATGGATCGTGCGAATGAATTAGAATGGATCGTGCGAATGAATTAGAATGGATCGTGCGAATGAATTAGAATGGATCGTATGAATGAATTAGATTGGATCGTATTAATGAATTAGAATGGATCTTATGAATGAATTAGAATAGATCGTGCGAATGAATTAGAATGGATCGTACGAATGAATTAGAATGGATCGTACGAATGAATTAGAATAGATTGTGCGAATGAATTAGAATGGATCGTACGAATGAATTAGAATGGATCGTACGAATGAATTACAATGGATCGTATGAATGAATTAGAATGGATCGTGCGAATGAATTAGAATGGATCGTACGAATGAAATCGAATGGATTCGCACGAATGTATTCATTCTAATTCATTTGTACGATCCATTCTAATTCTTTCGTACAATCCATTCTAATTCATTCGCACGATCCATTCGCATTCACTCAAACGATCCATTCTAATTCATTCATATGATCCATTCTAATTCATTCGCACGAATGTATCCATTCTATTTCATTCGTACGATCCATTCTAATTCATTCGTACGATCCATTCTTACTCATTTGTACGATCCATTCTAATTCATTTGCACGAAGGTATCCATTCTACTTCATTTGTACTATCCATTCTAATTCCTTCGTACGATCCATTCTAATTCCTTCGTACGATCCGTTCTAATTCATTTGTACGATCCATTCTAATTCATTTGTATGATCCATTCTAATTCATTCGTACGGTATGATTCATTCTAATTCATTCGTACGATTCATTCTAATTCAATCCATTCTAATTCATTCATACGATCCATTCTAATTCATTCGTATGTATCCATTCTAATTCATTCATACGATCCATTCTAATTCCTTCGTACGATCCATTCTAATTCATTCGTACGATCCATTCTAATTCATTTACACGATCCATTCTAATTCATGCATACAATCCATTCTAATTCATTCGTACGATCCATTCTAATTCATTCATACGATCCATTCTAATTCATTCGCACGATCTATTCTAATTCATTCATATGATCCATTCTATTTCATTCGTACGATCCATTCTTACTCATTCGTATGATCCATTCTAATTCATTTGCACGAAGGTATCCATTCTAATTCATTCGTACTATCCATTCTAATTCCTTCGTACGATCAATTCTAATTCCTTCGTACGATCCATTCGGATACATTCGTGCGAATCCATTCTATTTCATTCGTACGATCCATTCTAATTCATTCGCACGATCCATTCTAATTGATTCATACGATCCATTCTAATTCATTCGTGCGAATGAATTAGAATGGATCGTACGAATGAAATAGAATGGATTCGCACGAATGTATACATTCTAATTCATTCATACGATCCATTCTATTTCATTCATACGATCCATTCTATTTCATTCGTACGATCCATTCTTACTCATTCGTACGATCCATTCTAATTCATTTGCACGAAGGTATCCATTCTAATGGATCGTATGAAAGAAATAGAATGGATCGTACGAATGAATTAGAATGGATTGTGCGAATGAATTAGAATGGATCGTACGAATGAATTAGAATGGATCGTACGAATGAATTAGAATGGATCATATGAATGAATTAGAATGGATAGTTTGAGTGAATGCGAATGGATCGTGCGAATGAATTAGAATGGATTATACGAATGAATTAGAATGGATCGTACGAATGAATTAGAATGGATACATTCGTGCGAATCCATTCTATTTCATTCGTACGATCCATTCTAATTCATTCGGACGATCCATTCTAATTCATTCATATGATCCATTCTAATTCATTCGTATGATCCATTCTAATTCATTCGTACGATCCATTCTAATTCATGCGCACAATCTATTCTAATTCATTCGTACGGTCCATTCTAATTCATTCGCACGATCCATTCTAATTCATTCGTACGATCCATTCTAATTCATTCGTACGATCTATATTCTAATTCATTCGCACGATCCATTCTAATTCATTCATACGATCCATTCTAATTTATTCGCACGATCCATTCTAATTCATTCGTACGATCTATTCTATTTCATTCGTACAATCCATTCTTACTCAATCTTATGATCCATTCTAATCCATTCGCACAATCTATTCTAATTCATTCATACGATCCATTCTAATTTTTTCGCACGATCCATTCTAATTCCTTCGTATGATCCATTCTAATTCATTCGTACGGTATGATTCATTCTAATTCATTCGTACGATTCATTCTAATTCAATCCATTCTAATTCATTCGTACGTTCCATTCTAATTCATTCGTACGATCCATTCTAAGTCATTCGTACGATCCATTCTAATTCATTCGCACGAATGTATCCATTCTAATTCATTCGTACGATCCATTCTAATTCATTCGTACAATCCATTCTAATTCATTCGCACGATCCATTCGCATTCACTCAAACGATCCATTCTAATTCATTCATATGATCCATTCTAATTCATTCGCACGAATGTATCCATTCTATTTCATTCGTACGATCCATTCTAATTCATTCGCACGATCCATTCTAATTCATTCATATGATCCATTCTAATTAGAATGGATCGTACGAATGAATTAGAATAGATTGTGCGAATGAATTAGAATGGATCGTGCGAATGAGTTAGAATGGATCATACGAAGGAATTAGAATGGATCGTACGAATGAATTAGAATGGATCGTATGAATGAATTAGAATGGATCGTGCGAATGAATTAGAATGGATCGTACGAAGGAATTAGAATAGATCATACGAAGAAATTAGAATGGATCGTACGAATGAATTAGAATGGATCGTATGAATGAATTAGAATGGATCGTGCGAATGAATTAAAATGGATCGTACGAAGGAATTAGAATGGATCATGCGAATGAATTAGAATAGATCATACGAATGAATTAGAATGGATCGTACGAATGAATTAGAATGGATACATTCGTGCAAAAGAATTAGAATGGATTGTATGACTGAATTAGAATGGATCGTTTGAGTGAATGCGAATGGATCGTGCGAATGAATTAGAATGGAATGAATTAGAATGGATTGAATTAGAATGAATCGTACGAATGAATTAGAATGGATCGTACGAATGAATTAGAATGGATCGTACGAATGAATTAGAATGGATCGTACGAATGAAATAGAATGGATCGTACGATGGAATTAGAATAGATCATACGAAGAAATTAGAATGGATCGTACGAATGAATTAGAATGGATTGAATTAGAATGAATTGTACGAATGAATTAGAATGAATCATACCGTACGAATGAATTAGAATGGATCATACGAAGGAATTAGAATGGATCGTATGAATGAATTAGAATAGATCGTACGAATAGATCCATTCTAATTCATTAGCACAATCTATTCTAATTCATTCGTACGATCCATTCTAATTCATTCGGACGATCCATTCTAATTCATTCGCACGAGTGTATTCATTCTAATTCATTCGTACGATCCATTCTAATTCATTCGCACGATCCATTCTAATTCATTCGCACGATCCATTCTAATTCATTCGCACGATCCATTCTAATTCATTAGCACGATCCATTCTAATTCATTCGTACGATCCATTCTAATTCATTCGTACGCACAATCTATTCTAATTCATTCGTACGATCTATTCTAATTCATTCGTACGATCCATTCTAATTCATTGGATTGTATGAATGAATTAGAATGGATCGTGCGAATGAATTAGAATGCGAATGAATTAGAATGGATCGTACGAATGAATTAGAATGGGTCGTACGAATGAATTAGAATGGATACACGATCCAGATCCATTCTAATTCATTCGCATAATCTATTCTAATTCATTCGTACGATCCATTCTAATTCATTCGCATTCTAATTCATTCGCACGATCCATTCTAATTCATTCATACAATCCATTCTAATTCTTTCGTACGAATGAATGGATCGCACGAATAGTACGAATAAATTAGAATGGATACCTTCGTGCAAATGAATTAGAATGGATCCGACGAATGAGTAAGAATTGATCGTACGAATGAATGGATCATATGAATGAATTAGAATGGATCGTTTGAGTGAATGCGAATGGATCGTGCGAATGAATTAGAATGGATTGTACGAATGAATTAGAATGGATCGTACGAATGAATTAGAATGGATCGTATGAATGAATTAGAATGGATCGTACGAATGAATTAGAATGGATCGTACGAATGAATTAGAATGGATTGAATTAGAATGAATCGTACGAATTAATTAGAGTTGATACATTCGTGTGATTGAATTAAAATGGATAATACGAATGAGTAAGAATGGATTGTATGAATGAATTAGAATGGATCGTGCGAATGAATTAGAATGGATACATTCGTGCGAATGAATTAGAATGGATCGTATGAATGAATTAGAATGGATCGTGCGAATGAATTAGAATGAATTAGAATAGATTGTGCGAATGAATTAGAATGGATCGTAGGAATGAATTAGAATAGATCGTATGAATTAGAATGGATCGTACGAATGAATTAGAATGGATCGTATGAATGAATTAGAATAGATTGTACGAATGAAATAGAATAGATCGTACGAATGAAATAGAATGGATTCGTATGAATGAATTAGAATGGATCGTGCGAATGAATTAGAATGGATCGTACTTATGAATTAGAATGGGTCATACGAAGGAAATAGAATGGATCGTATGAATGAATAAAATAGGATCGTGCGAATGAATTAGAATGGATCGTGCGAATAAATTAGGATGGATCATACGAAGGAATTAGAATGGATCGTACGAATGAATTAGAATGGATCGTAGTAATGAATTAGAATGGATCGTATGCATGAATTAGAATGGATCGTACGAATGAATTAGAATGGATCGTACGAATGAATTAGAATGGTTCGAATTAGAATGGATCGTGCGAATGAATTAGAATATGGATCGTACGAATGAATTAGAATGGATCGTGCGAATGAATTAGAATGGATTGTACGAATGAATTAGAATAGATTGTGCGAATGAATGAGAATGGATCGTATGAATGAATTAGAATGGATCGTACGAATGAATTAAAATGGATCGTACGAATGAATTGGAATGGATACATTCGTGCGAATGAATTAGAATGGATCGTATGAATAAATTAGATTGGATCGTATTAATGAATTAGATTGGATCGTATTAATGAATTAGAATGGATCGAGCGAATGAATTAGAATGGATCGTACGAATGAATTAGAATGGATAGATTCGTGCGAATGAATTTGAATGGATCATACGAAGGAATTAGAATGGATCATACGAATGAATTAGAATGGATCATACGAATAAATTAGAATGGATCGTACGAAGGAATTAGAATGGATCGTACGAAGGAATTAGAATGGATAGTACGAATGAATTAGAATGGATACCTTCGTGCAAATGAATTAGAATGGATCGTACGATTGAGTAAGAATGGATCGTACGAATGAAATAGAATGGATCGTATGAATGAATTAGAATGGATCGTGCGAATGACTTAGAATGGATCGTACGAATGAATTAGAATAGATTGTGCGAATGAGTAAGAATGGATCGTACGAATGAAATAGAATGGATTGTACGAATGAATTAGAATTGATACATTCGTGCGAATGAATTAGGATGGATCGTGTGAATGAATTAGAATGGATCGTACGAATGAATTAGAATGGATCGTATGAATGAATTAGCATGGATCGTGCGAATGAATTAGAATGGATCGTACGAATGAAATAGAATGGATTCGCACGAATGTATCCGAATGGATCGTACGAAGGAATTAGAATGGATCGTACGAAGGAATTAGAATGGATAGTACAAATGAATTAGAATGGATACCTTCGTGCAAATGAATTCATTCGTATGATCCATTCTAATTCATTCGCACGATCCGTTCTAATTCATTCGCACAATCTATTCTAATTCATTCGTACGATCCATTCTAATTCATTCGCACGATCCATTCTAATTCATTCATACGATCCATTCTATTTCATTCGTACGATCCATTCTTACTCAATCGTACGATCCATTCTAATTCATTTGCACGAAGGTATCCATTCTAATTCATTCGTACTATCCATTCTAATTCCTTCGTACGATCCATTCTAATTCCTTCGTACGATCCATTCTAATTCATTCGTACGATCCATTCTAATTCATTCGTACGATCCATTCTAATTCCTTCGTATGATCCATTCAAATTCATTCGCACGAATCTATCCATTCTAATTCATTCGTACGCTCCATTCTAATTCATTCGCACGATCCATTCTAATTCATTAATACGATCCAATCTAATTCATTCATACGATCCATTCTAATTCATTCGCACGAATGTATCCATTCCAATTCATTCGTACGATTCATTCTAATTCATTCGTACGATCTATTCTAATTCATTCGTACGATCCATTCTGATTCATTCGCACAATCTATTCTAATTCATTCGTACGGTCCATTCTAATTCATTCGCACGATCCATTCTAATTCATTCGTACGATCCATATTCTAATTCATTCGCACGATCCATTCTAATTCGAACCATTCTAATTCATTCGTACGATCCATTCTAATTCATTCATACGATCCATTCTAATTCATTCATACAATCCATTCTAATTCTTTTGCACGAATGTATCCATTCTAATTCATTCGTTCGATCCATTCTAATTCATTCGTACGATCCATTCTCATTCATTCGCACGATCCATTCTAATTCATGCATACGATCCAATCTAATTCATTCATACGATCCATTCTAATTCATTCGCACGAATGTATCCATTCTAATTCATTCGTACATCTATGAATGAATTAGAATGGATCGTACGAATGAATTAGATTGGATCGTGCGAATGAATTAGAATGGATCGTACGAATGAATTAGAATGGACGTGCGAATGAATTAGAATGGATTGTACGAATGAATTAGAATGGATCGTATTAATGAATTAGAATGGATCGTACGAATGAATTAGAATAGATTGTGCGAATGAATTAGAATGGATCGTACGAATGAATTAGAATGGATCGTACGAATGAATTAGAATGGATCATATGAATGAATTAGAATGGATCGTTTGAGTGAATGTGAATGGATCATGCAAATGAATTAGAATGGATTGTACGAATGAATTAGAATGGATCGTACGAATGAATTAGAATGGATACATTTGTGCGAATCCATTCTATTTCATTCGTACGATCCATTTTAATTCATTCATACGATCCATTCAAATTCATTCGTACGATCCATTCTAATTCATTCGTACGATCCATTCTAATTCATTCGCACAATCTATTCTAATTCATTCGTACGATCCATTCTAATTTATTCGCACGATCCATTCTAATTCCTTCGTATGATCCATTCTAATTCATTCGTACGTTATGATTCATTCTAATTCATTCGTACGATTCATTCTAATTCAATCCATTCTAATTCATTCGTACGATCCATTCTAATTCATTCGTACGATCCATTCTAATTCATTCGTACGATTCATTCTAATTCAATCCATTCTAATTCATTCGTACGATCCGTTCTTACTCATTCGTACGATCCATTCTAATTCATTCGCACGAATGAATCCATTCTAATTCATTCGTACGAGTGAATTAGAATAGATCGTGCGAATGAATTAGAATGGATTGTGCGAATGAATTAGAATGGATCGTATGAATGAATTAGAATGGATCGTATGAATGAATTAGAATGGATCGTGCAAATGAATTAGAATGGATCATACGAATGAAATAGAATGGATTGTGCGAATGAATTAGAATGGATCGGGCGAATGAATTAGAATGGATCGTATTAATGAATTAGAATGGATCGTGCGAATGAATTAGAATGGATCGTACGAATGAGTAAGAATGGATCGTACGAAAGAATTAGAATGGATTGAATTAGAATGAATCGTACGAATGAATTAGAATGGATCGTGCGAATGAATTAGAATAGATCGTACGAATGAATTAGAATGGATCGTACGAATGAATTAGAATGGATCGTACGAATGAATTAGAAAGGATACATTCGAATTCATTCGTACGATCCATTCTAATTCATTCGTACGATCTATATTCTAATTCATTCGCACGATCCATTCTAATTCATTCATACGATCCATTCTAATTTATTCGCACGATCCATTCTAATTCATTCGTACGATCCATTCTAATTCATTCGCACAATCTATTCTAATTCACTCAAACGATCCATTCTAATTCATTCATATGATCCATTCTAATTCATTCGCACGAATGTATCCATTCTAATTCATTCGTACGATCCATTCTAATTCATTTGTACGAATGTATCCACTCTAATTCATTCATACGATTCATTCTAATTCATTCGCACGAATGTATCCATTCTAATTCATTCGCACGATCAATTCTAATTCATTCGTACGATCGATTCTAATTCATTCATACGATCCATTCTAATTCACTCGCACGAATGTATCCATTCTAATTCATTTGTACGATCCATTCTAATTCATTCGCACAATCTATTCTATTTCATTCATACGATCCATTCTAATTTATTCGCACGATCCATTCTAATTCATTCATACGATCCATTCTAATTCATTCATATGATCCATTCTAATTCATTCGCACGATCCATTCTTACTCATTCGTACGATCCATTCTAATTCATTCGCAAGATCCATTCTAATTCATTAATACGATCCATTCTAATTCATTCGCACGATCCATTCTAATTCATTCACACTCATACGATCCATTCTAATTTATTCGCACGATCCATTCTAATTCATTCATACGATCCATTCTAATTCATTCGTACGATCCATTCTAATTCATTCGTACGATCTATTCTAATTCATTCGTACGATCCATTCTAATTCATTCGTACGATCGATTCTAATTCATTCATACGATCCATTCTAATTCATTCATACGATCTAGTCTATTTCATTCGTACAATCCATTCTTACTCAATCGTATGATCCATTCTAATTCATTCGCATGATCCATTCTAATTCATTCGTATGATCCATTCTAATTTATTCGCACGATCCATTCTAATTCATTCATACGATCCATTCTAATTCATTCATATGATCCATTCTACATCATTCGCACGATCCATTCTTACTCATTCGTACGATCCATTCTAATTCATTTAGAATGGATACATTCGTGCAAATGAATTAGAATGGATCGTATGAATGAATTAGAATCGATCGTACGAATGAATTAGAATGGATTCATTCGTGCGAATGAATTAGAATGGATCGTACGAATGAATTAGAATGGATCGTATGAATGAATTAGAATGGATCGTGCGAATGAATTAGAATGGATCGTATTAATGAATTTGAATGGATCGTACGAATGAATTAGAATGGAACGTATGAATGAATTAGAATGGATCATAGAATGGATCGTATGAATGAATTAGATTGGATCGTACGAATGAGTAAGAATGGATCATACGAATGAATTAGAATGGATCGTACGAATGAATTAGAATGGATACATTTCGTACGATCCATTCTAATTCATTCGTACGATCTATTCTAATTCATTCATGCAATCCATTCTAATTCATTCGAACGAACGAATTAGAAAGGATCGTATGAATGAATTAGAATGGATCGTACGAATGAAATAGAATGGATCCATTCTTACTCATTCGTACGAATTATTCTAATTCAATCCATTCTAATTCATTCGCATGATCCATTCTAAGTCATTCGTACGATCGATTCTAATTCATTCATACGATCCATTCTAATTCATTCGCACGAATGTATCCATTCTAATTCATTCGTACGATCCATTCTAATTCATTCGCACAATCTATTCTAATTCATTCATACGATCCATTCTAATTTATTCGCACGATCCATTCTAATTCATTCATACGATCCATTCTAATTCATTCATATGATCCATTCTAATTCATTCGCACGATCCATTCTTACTCATTCGTATGATCCATTGTAATTCATTCGCACGAATGTATCCATTCTAATTCATTCGTACGATCCATTCTAATTCATTCGTACGATCCATTCTAATTCATTCGTACGATCCATTCTAATTCCTTCGTATGATCCATTCTAATTCATTCGCACGAATATATCCATTCTAATTCATTCGTACGATCCATTCTAATACATTCGCATGATCCATTCTAATTCATTCATAGGATCTATTCTAATTCATTCGTACGATCCATTCTAATTCATTCGCACGATCCATTCTAATTCATTCGTACGATCCATTCTATTTCATTCATACGATCCATTCTAATTCATTCATACGATCCATTCTAATTCATTCGCACGATCCATTCTAATTCATTCGCATGATCCATTCTAATTCATTCGTTAGAATGGATCGTACGATAAGAATGGATCGTACGAATGAAATAGAATAGATCGTACGGATAAATGAATTTGGATCGTACGAATGAATTAGAAAGGATACATTCGTGCAAAAGAATTAGAATGGATTGTATGAATGAATTAGAATGGATCGTTTGAGTGAATGCGAATGGATCGTGCGAATGAATTAGAATAGATTGTACGAATGAAATATAATGGATCGTACAAATGAATTAGAATGGATCGTGCGAATAAATTGGAATGGATCGTATGAATGAATTAGAATGGATCGTGCGAATGAATTAGAATATAGATCGTACAAATGAATTAGAATGGATCGTATGAATGAACTAGAATGGATCGTGCGAATGAATTAGAATGGATCGTACGAATGAAATAGAATTGATCGTACGAATGGATCGTACGAATGAATTAGAATGGATTGTACGAATGAATTAGAATGGATACATTCGTGCGAATCCATTCAAATTCAATCCATTCTAATTCATTCGCACGATCCATTCGCATTCACTCAAACGATCCATTCTAATTCATTCATACGATCCATTCTAATTCATTCATACAATCCATTCTAATTCATTCGTACGATCCATTCTAATTCATTCATACGATCCATTCTATTTCATTCGTACGATCCATTCTTACTCATTCGTACGATCCATCCTAATTCATTTGCACGAAGGTATCCATTCTAATTCATTCGCACGATCCATTCTAATTCATTCATACGATCCATTCTAATTCATTCGTACGATCCATTCTAATTCATTCGTACGATCCATTCTAATTCATTCGCACAATCTATTCTAATTCATTCGTACGATCCATTCTAATTCATTCGTATGATCCATTCTAATTCATTCGTACGATCCATTCTATTTCATTCGTACAATCCATTCTTACTCAATCGTATGATCCATTCTAATCCATTCGCACAATCTACTCTAATTCATTCGTACGATCCATTCTATTTCATTTGCACGAAGGTATCCATTCTAATTCATACAATCCATTCTAATTCATTCATACGATCCAATCTAATTCATTCATACGATCC
This sequence comes from Chamaelirium japonicum, assembly GCA_947650365.1. NCBI lineage: Eukaryota > Viridiplantae > Streptophyta > Magnoliopsida > Liliales > Melanthiaceae > Chamaelirium > Chamaelirium japonicum. The sequence goes on from CANTAL010000004.1 coordinate 380,904, forward strand.
ATTCTAATTCATTCGCACGAATGTATCCATTCTAATTCATTCGTACGATCCATTCTAATTCATTCGTACAATCCATTCTAATTCATTCGCACGATCCATTCGCATTCACTCAAACGATCCATTCTAATTCATTTATATGATCCATTCTAATTCATTCGTACGAATGTATCCATTCTATTTCATTCGTACGATCCATTCTATGATCCATTCTATGAATTAGAATGGATCGTATGAATGAATTAGAATGGATCGTGCGAATAAATTAGAATGGATCGTACGAAGGAAATAGAATAGATCATACGAAGAAATTAGAATGGATCGTACGAATGAATTAGAATGGATCGTATGAATGAATTAGAATGGTTCGTGCGAATGAATTAAAATGGATCGTACGAAGGAATTAGAATGGATCATGCGAATGAATTAGAATAGATCATACGAATGAATTAGAATGGATCGTACGAATGAATTAGAATGGATACATTCGTGCAAAAGAATTAGAATGGATTGTATGACTGAATTAGAATGGATCGTTTGAGTGAATGCGAATGGATCGTGCGAATGAATTAGAATGGAATGAATTAGAATGGATTGAATTAGAATGAATCGTACGAATGAATTAGAATGGATTGTACGAATGAATTAGAATGGATCGTACGAATGAAATAGAATGGATCGTACGAAGGAATTAGAATAGATCATACGAAGAAATTAGAATGGATCGTACGAATGAATTAGATCCATTCTAATTCGTTCGTACGATCCATTCTAATTCATTCGCACGATCCATTCTAATTCATTCATACGATCCATTCTATTTCATTCGTACGATCCATTCTTACTCAATCGTACGATCCATTCTAATTCATTTGCACGAAGGTATCCATTCTAATTCATTCGTACTATCCATTCTAATTCCTTCGTACGATCCATTCTAATTCATTCGTACGATCCATTCTAATTCATTCGTACGATCCATTCTAATTCCTTCGTATGATCCATTCAAATTCATTCGCACGAATCTATCCATTCTAATTCATTCGTACGATCCATTCTAATTCATTCGCACGATCCATTCTAATTCATTAATACGATCCAATCTAATTCATTCATACGATCCATTCTAATTCATTCGCACGAATGTATCCATTCCAATTCATTCGTACGATCCATTCTAATTCATTCGTACGATCCATTCTAATTCAATCGTACGATCCATTCTCATTCATTCGCACAATCTATTCTAATTCATTCGTACGATCCATTCTAATTCATTCGCACGATCCATTCTAAGTCATTCGTACGATGCATATTCTAGTTCATTCACACGATCCATTCTAATTCGAACCATTCTAATTCATTCGTTCGATCCATTCTAATTCATTCGTACGATCCATTCTAATTCATTCATACAATCCATTCTAATTATTTTGCACGAATGTATCCAATCTAATTCATTCGTTCGATCCATTCTAATTCATTCGTACGATCCATTCTCATTCACTCGCACGATCCATTCTAATTCATGCATACGATCCAATCTAATTCATTCATACGATCCATTCTAATTCATTCGCACGAATGTATCCATTCTAATTCATTCGTACATGTATGAATGAATTAGAATGGATCGTACGAAAGAATTAGATTGGATCGTGCGAATGAATTAGAATGGATCGTACGAATGAATTAGAATGGACGTGCGAATGAATTAGAATGGATTGTACGAATGAATTAGAATGGATCGTATTAATGAATTAGAATGGATCGTACGAATGAATTAGAATAGATTGTGCGAATGAATTAGAATGGATCGTACGAATGAATTAGAATGGATCGTACGAATGAATTAGAATGGATCATATGAATGAATTAGAATGGATCGTTTGAGCGAATGCGAATGGATCATGCGAATGAATTAGAATGGATTGTACGAATGAATTAGAATGGATCGTACGAATGAATTAGAATTGATACATTTGTGCGAATCCATTCTATTTTATTCGTACGATCCATTCTAATTCATTCATACGATCTATTCTAATTCATTCATACGATCCAATCTAATTCATTCGCACAATCTATTCTAATTCATTCGTACGATCCATTCTAATTTATTCGCACGATCCATTCTAATTCCTTCGTATGATCCATTCTAATTCATTCGTACGGTATGATTCATTCTAATTCATTCGTACGATTCATTCTAATTCAATCCATTCTATTCATTCATACGATCCATTCTAATTCATTCGTACAATTCATTCTTATTCATTCGTACGATCCATTCTAATTCATTCGTACGAATGAATCCATTCTAATTCATTCGTACGAATGAATTAGAATGGATCGTATGAATGAATTAGAATGGATCGTATGAATGAATTAGAATGGATCGTGCGAATGAATTAGAATGGATCGTACGAATGAAATAGAATGGATTGTGTGAATGAATTAGAATGGATCGTGTGAATGAATTAGAATGGATCGTATTAATGAATTAGAATGGATCGTGCGAATGAATTAGAATGGATCGTACGAATGAGTAAGAATGGATCGTACGAATGAATTAGAATGGATTGAATTAGAATGAATCGTACGAATGAATTAGAATGGATCGTGCGAATGAATTAGAATGGATCGTACGAATGAATTAGAATGGATCGTACGAATGAATTAGAATGGATCGTACGAATGAATTAGAAAGGATACATTTGAATTCATTCGTACGATCCATTCTAATTCATTCGTACGATCTATATTCTAATTCATTCGCACGATCCATTCTAATTCATTCATACGATCCATTCTAATTCATTCGTACGATCCATTCTAATTCATTCGTATGATCCATTCTAATTCATTCGCACAATCTATTCTAATTCATTCGTACGATCCATTCTAATTCATTCGCACGATCCATTCTAATTCATTCATACGATCCATTCTATTTCATTCGTACGATCCATTCTTACTCATTCGTACGATCCATTCTAATTCATTTGCACGAAGGTATCCATTCTAATTCATTCGTATTATCCATTCTAATTATCCATACGATCTATTCTATTTCATTCGTACGATCCATTCTTATCGTACGATCCATTCTAATTCATTCGTACGATCCATTCTAGTTCATTCGTACGATCCATTCTAATTGATTCGTACGATTCATTCTAATTCAATCCATTCTAATTCATTCGTACGATCCATTCTATTTCATTCGCACGATCCATTCTAATTCATTCATACGATCCATTCTAATTCATTCGTACGATCCATTCTAATTCATTCGTACTATCCATTCTAATTCCTTCGTACGATCCATTCTAATTCCTTCGTACGATCCATTCTAATACATTCGTACGATCCATTCTAATTCATTCGTACGATCCATTCTAATTCATTCGTACGATCCATTCTAATTCATTCGTACGATCCATTCTAATTCTTTCGTACGATCCATTCTATTTCATGCGCACAATCTATTCTAATTCATTCGCACAATCTATTCTAATTCATTCGTACGATCCATTCTAATTCATTCGTACGATCCATTCTTACTCATTCGTACGATCTATTCTAATTCATTCGTACGATCCATTCTATTTCATTCGTACGATCCATTCTAATTCATTCGTACAATCCATTCTAATTCATTCGCACGATCCATTCTTACTCATTCGTATGATCCATTCTAATTCATTCGCACGATCCATTCTAATTCATTAATACGATCCATTCTAATTCATTCGCACGATCCATTCTAATTCATTCACACTCAGACGATCCATTCTAATTCATTCGCACGAATGTATCCTTTCTAATTCATTCGTACGATCCATTCTAATTCATTCGCACAATCTATTCTAATTCATTCGAACGATCCATTCTAAGTCATTCGTACGATCCATTCTAACTCATTCGCACAATCCATTCTAATTCATTAGCACGATCCATTCTAATTCCTTCGTATGATCCATTCTAATTCATTCGTACGATCCATTCTAATTCATTCGCACAATCTATTCTAATTCATTCGTACGATCAATTCTAATTCATTCGCACGTATCCATTCTAATTCATTCATACGATCCATTCTATTTCATTCGTACGATCCATTCTTACTCATTCGTACGATCCATTCTAATTCATTCATATGATCCATTCTAATTCATTCGTACGATCCATTCTAATTCATTCGTACGATCCATTCTAATTCATTCATACGATCCATTCTATTTCATTCGTACGATCCGTTCTTACTCATTCGTACGATCCATCCTAATTCATTTGCACGAAGGTATCCATTCTAATTCATTCACATGAATGTATCCTTTCTAATTCATTCGTACGATCCATTCTAATTCATTCGCACAATCTATTCTAATTCAATCGAACGATCCATTCTAAGTCATTCGTACGATCCATTCTAATTCATTCGTACGATCCATTCTAATTCATTCGTACGATCCATTCTAATTCATTCGCACGAATGTATCCATTCCAATTCATTCGTACGATCCATTCTAATTCATTCGCACAATCAATTCTAATTCATTCGCACGATCCATTCTAATTCATTCATACGATCCATTCTATTTCATTCGTTCATTCGTACGATCCATTCTAATTCATTCGTACGATCCATTCTAATTCATTCGTACGATCCATTCTAATTCATTCGCACAATCTATTCTAATTCATTCGTACGATCCATTCTAATTCATTCGCACGATCCATTCTAATTCATTCATATGATCCATTCTATTTCATTCGTACGATCCATTCTCACTCATTCGCACGATCCATTCTAATTCATTCGCACGAATGGATCATTCGAATGAATTAGAATATATTGTGCGAATGAATTAGAATGGATCGTACGAATGAATTAGAACGGATACATTCGTGCGAATGAATTAGAATGGATCGTATGAGTGTGAATGAATTAGAATGGATTGTGCGAATGAATTAGAGTGGATACATTCGTACGAATGAATTAGAATAGATTGTGCGAATGAATTTGAATGGATCGTACGAAGGAATTAGAATGGATAGTACGAATGAATTAGAATGGATACCTTCGTGCAAATGAATTAGAATGGATCGTACGAATGAGTAAGAATGGATCGTACGAATGAAATGGAATGGATCGTATGAATGAATTAGAATGGATCGTGCGAATGAATTAGAATGGATCGTACGAATGAATTAGAATAGATTGTGCGAATGAATTAGAATGGATCGTACGAATGAATTAGAATGGATCGTACGAATGAATTAGAATGGATCGTATGCATGAATTAGAATAGATCGTGCGAATGAATTAGAATGGATCGTACGAATGAATTAGAATGGATCGTACGAAGGAATTAGAATGGATCGTACGAATGAATTAGAATGGATCATGCGAATGAATTAGAATGGATCGTGCGAATGAATTAGAATGGATCATACGAATGAATTAGAATGGATCGTATGAATGAATTAGAATCGATCGTACGAATGAATTAGAATGGATCATGCGAATGAATTAGAATGGATCGTATGAATGAATTAGAATGGATCGTGCGAATGAATTAGAATGGATCGTACGAATGAAATAGAATGGATTCGCACGAATGTATCCATTCTAATTCATTCGTACGATCCATTCTAATTCATTCGTACAATCTATTCTAACTCATTCGTACGATCCATTCTAATTCATTCGCACGATCCAGCGAATGAATTAGAATGGATCGTATGAGGGTGAATGAATTAAAATGGATCGTGCGAATGAATTAGAATGGACCGTATTAATGAATTAGAATGGATCGTGCGAATGAATTAGAATGGATCGTACGAATGAGTAAGAATGGATCGTGCGAATGAATTAGAATGGATCATATGAATGAATTAGAATGGATCGTATGAATGAATTAGAATGGATCGTGCGAATAAATTAGAATGGATCGTATGAATGAATTAGAATAGATTGTGCGAATGAATTTAGAATGGATCGTACGAATGAATTAGAATGGATACATTCATGCGAATGAATTAGAATGGATCGTACGAATGAATTCGGATGTATCCATTCTAATTCATTCGTACGATCCATTCTAATTCATTCGCACAATCCATTCTAATTCATTTGCACAATCTATTCTAATTCATTCGTACGATCAATTCTAATTCATTAGCATGATCCATTCTAATTCATTCGTACGATCTATTCTATTTCATTCGTACAATCCATTCTTACTCAATCATACGATCCATTCTAATTCATACGATCCATTCTAATTCATTCACACGAATGTATCCATTCCAATTCATTCGTACGATCCATTCTAATTCATTCGCACAATCTATTCTAATTCATTCGTACGATCAATTCTAATTCATTAGCATGATCCATTCTAATTCATTCGTACGATCCATTCTAATTCATTAGCATGATCCATTCTAATTCATTCGTACGATCTATTCTATTTCATTCGTACAATCCATTCTTACTCAACCGTATGATCCATTCTAATCCATTCACACAATCTATTCTAATTCATTCGTACGATCCATTCTATTTCATTTGTACGATCCATTCTTATTCATACGATCCATTCTATTTCATTCATACGATCCATTTTAATTCATTTGCACGATCCATTCTATCGTACGATCTATTCTATTTCATTCGTACAATCTATTCTTACTCAACCGTATGATCCATTCTAATTCATTCGCACGAATAGTACGAATGAATTAGAATGGATACGTTCGTGCAAATGAATTAGAATGGATCGTACGAATGAGTAAGAATGGATCGTACGAATGAATGGAACATATGAATGAATTAGAATGGATCGTTTGAGTGAATGCGAATGGATCGTGCGAATGAATTAGAATGGATTGTACGAATGAATTAGAATGGATCGTACGAATGAATTAGAATGGATCGTATGAATGAATTAGAATGGATCGTACGAATGAATTAGAATGGATCGTACGAATGAATTAGAATGGATTGAATTAGAATGAATCGTACGAATGAATTAGAGTTGATACATTCGTGTGAATGAATTAAAATGGATAATACGAATGAGTAAGAATGGATCGTAGAATTAGAATGGATCGTATGAATGAATTAGAATGGATCGTACGAATGAATTAGAATGGATACATTCGTGCGATTGAATTAGAATGGATCATATGAATGAATTTGAATGGATCGTTTAAGTGAATGCGAATCGATCGTGCGAATGAATTAGAATGGATTGTACGAATGAATTAGAATGGATTGTACGAATTCATTCGCACGATCCATTCGCATTCACTCAAACGATCCATTCAAATTCATTCATATGATCCATTCTAATTCAATCGCACGAATGTATCCATTCTATTTCATTCGTACGATCCATTCTAATTCATTCGTATGATCCATTCTAATTCATTCATACGATTCATTCTAATTCATTCGTACGATTCATTCTAATTCAATCCATTCTAATTCATTCGTACGATCCATTCTAATTCATCCGTACGATCCATTCTAATTCATTCATACGATCCATTATAATTCATTCGTACGATCCATTCTAGATTGTGCGAATGAATTAGAATGGATCGTACGAAGGAATTAGAATGGATCGTACGAATGAATTAGAATGGATTGTACGAATGAAATAGAATAGATCGTACGAATGAATTAGAATGGATAATGCTAATGAATTAGAAATTATCGTACGAATGAATTAGAATAGATTGTGCGAATGAATTAGAATGGATCGTACGAATGAATTGGAATGGATACATTCGTGCGAATGAATTAGAATGGATCATATGAATGAATTAGAGTGGATACATTCGTACAAATGGATTAGAATGGATCGTACGAATGAATTAGAATGGATACATTCGTGCGAATGAATTAGAATGGATCGTATGAATGAATTAGATTGGATCGTATGAATGAATTAGAATGGATTGTATGAATTAGAATGGATACCTTCGTGCAAATGAATTAGAATGGATCGTACGAATGAGTAAGAATGGATCGTGCGAATGAATTAGAATGGATTGTACGAATGAATTAGAATGGATCGTACGAATGAATTAGAATGGATACATTCGTGCGAATCCATTCTATTTCATTCGTACGATCCATTCTAATTCATTCGCACGATCCATTCTAATTCATTCATACGATCCATTCTAATTCATTCGTCCATTCTAATTCATTCGTACGATCCATTCTAATTCATTCGCACGATCCATTCTAATTCATTCGTACGATCCATTCTAATTCATTCGAACGATTCATTCTAATTCAATCCGTTCTAATTCATTCGTACGATCCATTCTTACTCATTCGTACGATCCATTCTAATCCATTCGTACGATCCATTCTATTTCATTCGTACGATCCATTCTTACTCATTCGTACGATCCATTCTAATTCATTTGCACGAAGGTATCCATTCTAATTCATTCGTACTATCCATTCTAATTCCTTCGTACGAATGAATTAGAATGGATCGTATTAATGAATTAGAATGGATCGTGCGAATGAATTAGAATGGATCGTACGAATGAGTTAGAATAGATTGTACGAATGAATTAGAATGGATCGTACGAATGAATTAGAATGGATACATTCGTGCGAATCCATTCTATTTCATTCGTACGATCCATTCTAATTCACTCATACGATCCATTCTACGATCCATTCTAATTCATTCGTACGTTCCATTCTTATCGTATGATCCATTCTAATTTATTTGCACGAAGGTATCCACTCTAATTCATCCATACTATCCATTCTAATTCATTCGTATGATCCATTCTAATTCATTCGCACGAATGTATCCATTCAATCCATTCTAATTCATTCGTACGATCCATTCTAATTCATTCGTACGATCCATTCTAATTCCTTCGTATGATCCATTCAAATTCATTCGCACAATCCATTCTAATTCATTCACACTCATACGATCCATTCTAATCCATTCTAATTCATTCTATTTCATATTCTAATTCATTCATACGATCCATTCTATTTCATTCGTACGATCCATTCTTACTCATTTGTACGATCCATTCTAATTCATTTGCACGAAGGTATCCATTCTAATTCATTCGTACTATCCATTCTAATTCCTTCGTACGATCCATTCTAATTCATTCGTACAATCCATTCTAATTCATTCGCACGATCCATTCTTACTCATTCGTACGATCCATTCTAATTCATTCATACGATCCATTCTAATTCATTCATACGATCCATTCTAATTCATTCGTACGATCCATTCTAATTCATTCGCACGATCCATTCTAATTCATTCGTACGATTCATTCTAATTCAATCCATTCTAATTCATTCGTACGATCCATTCTTACTCATCCGTACGATCCATTCTAATTCATTCGCACAATCCATTCTAATTCATTTGCACGAAGGTATCCATTCTAATTCATTCGTACTATCCATTCTAATTCCTTCGTACGATCCATTATGAATGAATTAGAATGGATCGTGCGAATGAATTAGACTGGATCGTGCGAATGAATTAGAATGGATCGTGCGAATGAATTAGAATGGATCGTACGAATGAAATAGAATGGATTGTACGAATGAGATAGAATGGATCGTACGAATGAATTAGAATCGATTGTGCGAATGAATTAGAATGGATCGTACGAAGAAATTAGAATGGATCGTACGAATGAATTAGAATGGATCGTACGAAGGAATTAGAATGGATCGTACGAATGAATTAGAATGGATCGTATGAATGAATTAGATTGGATCGTATTAATGAATTAGAATGGATCGTACGAATGAATTAGAATAGATCGTACGAATGAATTAGAATGGATACGAATGGATCGTACGAATGAGCAAGAATGGATCTATTCTAATTCATTCATACGATCCATTCTAATTCATTCATACGATCCATTCTAATTCATTCGCACGCTATTCTAATTCATTCGTTGGATCCATTCTAATTCATTCGTACGATCCATTCTAATTCATAAGTACGATCCATTCTAATTCATTCCCACGATCCATTCTAATTCATTCATACGAATCCATTCTATTTCATTCGTACGATCTATTCTATTTTATTCGTACAATCTATTCTAATTCATTCATACGATCCATTCTAATTCATTCGTACGATCCATTCTAATTCATTCACACGCAATTCTAATTCATTCATAGGATCCATTCTAATTCATTACTACGATCCATTCTAATTCATTCATACGATCCATTCTAATTAATTTGTACGATCCATTCTAATTCATTCGTACGATCCATGCTAATTCATTCGTACGATCCATTCTAATTCATGCGCACAATCTATTCTAATTCATTCGCACAATCTATTCTAATTCATTCGTACGATCCATTCTAATTCATTCGTATGATCCATTCTAATTCATTCGCACGCTATTCTAATTCATTCGTAGGATCCATTCTAATTCATTCGTGCAAAAGAATTAGAATGGATCGTACAAATGAATTAGAATGGATCGTATGCATAAATTAGAATGGATCGTACGAATGAATTAGAATGGATCGTGCGAATGAATTAGAATGGATCATATGAATGAATTAGAATGGATCGTATGAATGAATTAGAATGGATCGTGCGAATAAATTAGAATAGATCGTATGAATGAATTAGAATGGATCGTACGAATGAATTAGAATGGATTGTACGAATGAGATAGAATGGATCATACGAATGAATTAGAATGGATACATTCGTGCGAATCCATTCTATTTCATTCGTACGATCCATTCTAATTCATTCGCACGATCCATTCTAATTCATTCATACGATACATTCTAATTCATTCGTACGATCCATTCTATTTCATTCGTACGATCGTACGAATGAATTAGAATGGATTGAATTAGAATGAATCGTACGAATGAATTAGAATGAATCATACCGTACGAATGAATTAGAATGGATCATACGAATGTAATTGAATGGATCGTATAAATGAATTAGAATGGATCGTGCGAATAAATTAGAATGGATCGTATGAATGAATTAGAATGGATCGTACGAATGAATTAGCATGGACTGAATTAGAATGAATCGTACGAATGAATTAGAATGAATCATACCGTACGAATGAATTAGAATGGATCATACGAAGGAATTAGAATGGGTCGTACGAATGAATTAGAATGGATCGTATGAATGAATTAGAATAGATCCATTCTTACTCATTCGTACGATCCATTCGCATCCATTCTAATTCATTCGTACGATATATTCTAATTCATTACTACGATCCATTCTAATTCATTCGTACGATCCATTCTAATTCATTCGTACGATCCATTCTAATTCATTCGCATGATCCATTCTAATTCATTCGTACGATCGATTCTAATTCATTCATACGATCTATTCTAATTCATTCACACGATCCATTCTAATCCATTCTTACTCATTCGTACGATCCATTGAATTAGAATGGATACGAATGGATCGTACGAATGAGTAAGAATGGATCGTACGAATGAAATAGAATGGATCGTACGAATGAATTAGAATGGATTGAATTAGAATGAATCGTACGAATGAATTAGAATGGATCGTACGAATGAATTAGAATGGATCGTACGAATGAATTAGAATGGATTGAATTAGAATGGATCGTACGATAAGAATGGATCGTACGAATGAAATAGAATAGATCGTACGGATAAATGAATTTGGATCGTACGAATGAATTAGAAAGGATATATTCGTGCGAATGAATTAGAATGGATCATATGAATGAATTAGAATGGATCGTATGAATGAATTAGAATGGATCGTGCGAATAAATTAGAATGGATCGTATGAATGAATTAGAATAGATTGAGCGAATGAATTAGAATGGATCGTACGAATGAATTAGAATGGATACATTCGTGCGAATGAATTAGAATGGATCATACGAATGAATTAGAGTTGATACATTCGTGTGAATGAATTAAAATGGATAATACGAATGAGTAAGAATGGATCGTAGAATTAGAATGGATCGTATGAATGAATTAGAATGGATACATACGAATGAATTAGAATGGATCGTATGAATGAATTAGAATGGATCGTGCGAATGAATTAGAATGGATCGTACGAATGAATTAGAATGGATCGTATGAATGAATTAGAATGGATCGTAGTAATGAATTAGAATGGATCGTACGAATGAATTAGAATGGATCGTATGAATGAATTAGATTGGATCGTATTAATGAATTAGAATGGATCGTACGAATGAATTAGAATAGATCGTACGAATAAATTGGAATGGATACGAATGGATCGTACGAATGAGTAAGAATGGATCGTACGAATGAATTAGAATGGATCGTACGAATGAATTAGAATGGATCGTACGTATGACCTAGAATGGATAGTTCGAACGAATTAGAATGGATCGTACGAAGGAATTAGAATGGATAGTACGAATGAAGTAGAATGGATCATTCGTGCAAATGAATTAGAATGGATCGTACGAATGAGTAAGAATGGATCGTACGAATGAAATAGAATGGATCGTATGAATGAATTAGAATGGATCGTGCGAATGAATTAGAATGGATCGTATGAATCAATTAGAATGGATCGTACGAAGGAATTAGAATGGATAGTACGAATGAATTAGAATGGATACCTTCGTGCAAATGAATTAGAATGGATCGTACGAATGAGTAAGAATGGATCGTACGAATGAAATAGAATGGATCGTATGAATGAATTAGAATGGATCGTATGAATGAATTGGAATGGATACATTCGTGCGACATTCTATTTCATTCGTACGATCCATTCTTACTCATTCGTACGATCCATTCTAATTCATTCGCACGATCCATTCTAATTCATTCATATGATCCATTCTAATTCATTCGCACGAATGTATCCATTCTAATTCATTCGTACGATCCATTCTAATTCATTTGTACGAATGTATCCACTCTAATTCATTCATACGATCCATTCTAATTCATTTGTACGAATGTATCCTTTCTAATTCATTCGTACGATCCATTCTAATTCATTCGTACGTTCCATTCTAATTCATTCGTACGATCCATTCTAATTCATTCGCACAATCTATTCTAATTCATTCGTAGGATCCTGCGAATGAATTAGAATGGATCGTGCGAATGAGTTAGAATGGATCGTACGAATGAATTAGAATGGATCGTACGAATGAATTAGAGTGGATACATTCGTACAAATGAATTAGAATGGATCGTACGAATGAATTAGAATGGATACATTCGTGCGAATGAATTAGAATGGATCATATGAATGAATTAGAATGGATCGTGCGAATGAATTAGAATGGATCGTACGAATGAGTAAGAATGGATCGTACGAATGAAATAGAATGTCGCACGAATGTATCCATTCTAATTCATTCATACGATCCATTCTAATTCATTCATACGATCCATTCTATTTCATTCGTACAATCCTACGAATGAATTAGAATGGATCGTGCGAATAAATTAGAATGGCTCGTACGAAGGAATTAGAATGGATCGTACGAATGAATTAGAATGGATCGTAAGAATGAATTAGAATGGATCGTACTAATGAATTAGAATAGATTGTGCGAATGAATTAGAATGGATCGTATGAATGAATTAGAATGGATCGTACAAATGAATTAGAATGAATTAGAATGGATCGTACGAATGAATTAGAATGGATCGTACGAATGAAATAGAATGGATCGTATGAATGAATTAGAATGGATCGTGCGAATGAATTAGAATGGATCGTACGAATGAAATAGAATGGATTCGCACGAATGTATCCATTCTAATTCAATGGATCGTGCGAATGAATTAGAATGGATCGTACGAATGAATTAGAATGGATCGTACGAAGGAATTAGAATGGATCGTATGAATGAATTAGAATGGATCGTACGAATGAATTAGCATGGATCATACGAAGGAATTAGAATGGATCGTACGATTGAATTAGAGTTGATACATTCGTGTGAATGAATTAAAATGAATAATATGAATGAATTAGAAAGGATTGTATGAATGAATTAGAATGGATCGTGCAAATGAATTAGAGTTGATACATTCGTGTGAATGAATTAAAATGGATAATACGAATGAATTAGAATGGATTGTATGCATGAATTAGAATGGATCGTGCAAAAGAATTACAATGGATCGTACGAAGGAATTAGAATGGATCGTACGAATGAATTAGAATGGATCGTGCGAATGAATTAGAATGGGTCGTACGAATGAATTAGAATGGATACACGATCCAGATCCATTCTAATTCATTCGCACAATCTATTCTAATTCATTCGTAGGATCCATTCTAATTCATCACTACGATCCATTCTAATTCATTCGCACGATCCATTCTAATTCATTCGTACGATCGATTCTAATTCATTCGCACGATCCATTCTAATTCATTCATACGATCCATTCTAATTCATTCGCACGAATGTATCCATTCTAAATGAATTAGACTGGATCGTACAAATGAGTAAGAATGGATCGTGCGAATGAATTAGAATGGATCATATGAATGAATTAGAATGGATCGTATGAATGAATTAGAATGGATCGTGCGAATAAATTAGAATGGATCGTATGAATGAATTAGAATCGATCGTACGAATGATTTAGAATGGATCATGCGAATGAATTAGAATGGATCGTGCGAATGAATTAGAATGGATCGTACGAATGAAATAGAACGGATTGTACGAATGAGATAGAATGGATTGTACGAATGACTTAGAATGGATAATTCATGCGAATGAATTAGAATGGATCATACGAATGAATTAGAATGGATTCATTCGTGCGAATGAATTAGAATGGATCGTACGAATGAGTAAGAATGGATCGTATGAATGAATTAGAATGGATTGAATTAGAATGAATCGTACGAATGAATTAGAATGGATCGTACGAATGAATTAGAATGGATCGTACGAATGAATTAGAATGGATTGAATTAGAATGAATCGTACGAATTAATTAGAATGAATCATACCGTACGAATGAATTAGAATGGATCATACGAAGGAATTAGAATGGATCGTGCGAATAAATTAGAATTGATCGTATGAATGAATTAGAATAGATCGTACGAATGAATTAGAATGGATCGTACGAATGAATTAGAATGGATACATTCGTGCGAATGAATTAGAATGGATCGTATGAATGAATTAGATTGGATCGTATGCATGAATTAGAATGGATCGTGCGAATGAATTAGAATGGATCGTACGAATGAATTAGAATGGATCGAACGAATGAATTAGAATGGATACATTCGTGCAAAAGAATTAGAATGGATTGTATGAATGAATTAGAATGGATCGTGCAAATGAATTAGAATGGATCGTACGAATGAATTAGAATGGATACAATCGTGCGAATGAATTAGAACTGATCGTATGAATGAATTAGATTGGACCGTATGCATGAATTAGAATAGATCGTGCGAATGAATTAGAATGGATCGTACGAATGAATTAGAATGGATCGAACGAATGAATTAGAATGGATCGTACGAATGAGTAAGAATGGATCGTACGAATGAATTAGAATGAATCGTACGAATGAATTAGAATGGATCATACGAATGAATTCGAATGTATCCATTCTAATTCATTCATACGATCCATTCTATCTCATTCGTACAATCCAATCTAATTCATTCGTACGATCCATTCTAATTCATTTTGCACGATCCATTCTATCTCATTCGTACAATCCATTCTAATTCAATCCATTCTAATTCATTCATACGATCCATTCTAATTCATTCGTACGATCCATTCTAATTCCTTCGTACGATCCATATTCTAATTCATTCGCACGATCCATTCTAATTCATTCATACGATCCATTCTAATTTATTCGCACGATCCATTCTAATTCATTTGTACGATCCATTCTAATTCATTCGTACGATCCATTCTAATTCATTCGTACGATCTATTCTAATTCATTCGTACGATCCATTCTAATTCTTTCGTACGATCCATTCTAATTCATTCGTACGATCCATTCTAATTCACTCGCACGATCCATTGAATTAGAATGGATACATTCGTGCAAATCCATTCTATTTCATTCGTACGATCCATTCTAATTCATTCGCACAATCCATTCTAATTCATTCATACGATCCATTCTAATTCATTCGTACGATCCATTCTAATTCATTCGTACGATCCATTCTAATTCATTCGTACGATCCATTCTAATTCATTCGTACGATCCATTCTAATTCATTCGCACAATCTATTCTAATTCATTAGTACGATCCATTCTAATTCATTCATACGATCCATTCTAATTCATTCGTACGATCCATTCTAATTCATTCGTACGATCCATTCTAATTCATTCGCACGATCCATTCTAATTCATTCATACGATCCATTCTAATTCCTTCGTACGATCCATTCTAATTCATTCGTACGATCCATTCTAATTCATTCGCACGATCCATTCTAATTCATGCATACGATCCATTCTAATTCATTCGTACGATCCATTCTAATTCATTCGCACGATCCATTCTATTTCATTCGTATGATCCATTCTAATTCATTCGCACAATCTATTCTAATTCATTCATACGATCCATTCTAATTCATTCGTACGAATGTATCAACTCTAATTCATTCGTATGATCGATTCTAATTCATTCGCACGATCCATTCTAATTCATTCGTACGATCCATTCTAATTCCTTCGTACGATCCATTTTAATTCATTCGCACGATCCATTCTAATTCATTCATACGATCCATTCTAATTCATTCGTACGATCCATTCTAATTCATTCGTACGATCCATTCTAATTCATTCGTACGATCCATTCTTACTCATTCGTATGATCCATTCTAATTCATTCATACAATCCATTC
This sequence comes from Chamaelirium japonicum, assembly GCA_947650365.1. Classification (NCBI taxonomy): domain Eukaryota; kingdom Viridiplantae; phylum Streptophyta; class Magnoliopsida; order Liliales; family Melanthiaceae; genus Chamaelirium; species Chamaelirium japonicum. Next base: position 397,866 of record CANTAL010000004.1, read on the forward strand.
TAATTCGTTTGCACGAATGTATCCATTAGAATGAATTAGAATGGATCGTACGAATGAATTAGAATGGATCGTGCGAATGAATTAGAATGGATCATATGAATGAATTAGAATGGATCGTATGAATGAATTAGAATGGATCGTGCGAATAAATTAGAATGGATCGTGCGAATAAATTAGAATGGATCGTATGAATGAATTAGAATAGATTGTGCGAATGAATTAGAATGAATCCTACGAATGAAATAGAATGGATCGTGCAAATGAATTAGAATGGATCATACGAATGAATTAGAATGGATCGTATGCATGAATTAGAATGGATCGTGCGAATGAATTAGAATGGATCGTACGAATGAATTAGAATGGATCGTATGAAGGAGTTAGAATGGATCGTATGAATGAATTAGAATGGATCGTGCGAATGAATTAGAATGGATCGTACGAATGAATTAGAATGGATCGTACGAATAAATTAGAATGGATCGTACGAATGAATTAGAATGGATCATACTAATGAATTAGAATAGATTGTGCGAATGAATTAGAATGGATCGTACGAATGAATTAGAATGGATCGTACGAATGAATTAGAATGGATCGTACGAATGAATTAGAATGGATCGTACAAATGAAATAGAATGGATCGTATGAATGAATTAGAATGGATCGTGCGAATGAATTAGAATGGATCGTACGAATGAATTAGAATGGATTCGCACGAATGTATCCATTCTAATTCAATGGATCGTGCGAGTGAATTAGAATGGATCGTACGAATGAATTAGAATGGATCGTACAAAGGAATTAGAATGGATCGTACGAATGAATTAGAATGGATCGTACGAATGAATTAGAATGGATCGTACGAAGGAATTAGAATGGATCGTACGAATGAATTAGAATGGATCGTGCGAATAAATTAGAATGGATCGTATGAATGAATTAGAATGGATCGTGCGAATGAATTAGAATATGGATCGTACGAAGGAATTAGAATGAATCGTACGAATGAATTAGAATGGATCGTACGAATGAATTAGAATGGATCGTACGAATGAATTAGAATGGATTGAATTAGAATGGATTGTACGAATGAGATAGAATGGATCGTGCGAATGAATTAGAATGGATCGTACGAATGAATTAGAATGGATTGTACGAATGAGATAGAATGGATCGTATGAATGAATTAGAATGGATACATTCGAATTCATTCATATGATCCATTCTAATTCATTCGTACGATCCATTCTAATTCATTCGTACGATCCATTCTTACTCATTCGTACGATCCATTCTAATTCATTTGTTCGATCCATTCTAATTCATTCGTACGATCCATTCTAATTCATTCGCACTATCCATTCTAATTCATGCATACGGTCCAATCTAATTCATTCATACGATCCATTCTAATTCATTCGCACGAATGTATCCATTCTAATTCATTCGTACGATCCATTCTAATTCATTCGCACGATCCATTCTAATTCATTCATGTTGGGGGTAGCTGAAACTCGCCCATGAGTTCGCCCCACCCACATACTCACCAGATCATCTTGACAGGGAGCGAGATCCACAGTGGGCTGAAGGGGCCCAAGGCAAAAAGCTCGGTCAGGAGCTCGCTCAAGGGAGTTCGCCCAGGAGCTCGCCCGAGCTCGCCCAGGAGCTCGCCCATGCTCGCTCAGGAGCTCGTCTAGCTCGCGCAGGAGCTCGCCCACGCTCGCTCAGGAGCTCGTCTAGCTCGCGCAAGAGCTCGCCCATGCTCGCTCAGGAGCTCGCCCGAGCTCGTCCAGGAGCTCGCCCAGTCTCGTTCAGGAGCTCGCCTAGCTCGCGCAGGAGCTAGCCCATGCTCGCTCAGGAGCTCGTCTAGCTCGCGCAGGAGCTCGCCCATGCTCGCTCAGGAGCTCGCCCGAGCTCGCCCAGACCCCTGTTTATCGAAGAGGTTGCTCCTGCGAGGTCCGACTCTTGATAGATACGGACGAAAGGACGGAGTAGTGCAGGGCGAGCTTGTCTTTGCTTTCTCCCTGAGACCGCCCAGCCTTGAACATTCCGGAATAGCCACCTGGCCGCGACAAGAAAGATGCTCTCCCCCACTCAAACCGCCTGGCAGGCTTGACGACAGAATATCAGAGCGCGAGTACCAAGGACTGTCAGACCCACGCGAGCCAGAATGTGGGGGTCTAGAAGGCTCTGGAAGAATCTCCACGTGTCGGGCCACGGTAGGCCGCCTATTGCTATAAATGCTCACCCCCAAGCTCTATAGTACAGGTTTGAAATCCTTTCCCCTACCACTTTCGAATACAACAGCTCGCCGTTGTGCTATCGGAACTGACTTGAGCGTCGGAGGGTCTGCGCTCCTAAGGGAGCCAGCCGTTCTCACGTTCTCTTTTCTTTGTCTTGCAGGCAGCCCGCACGGACCAGCGAAAATATCCCCCAACATTTGGCACCGTCTGTGGGATCTTTGACTGGTTCCTGCGAGAACGCCCCCGACCACGCGGTTGAACGCCGTCGGCTCTTGTAACCCCAAAGATGGCTCCGGCGACGAGGGGACGCAGGCGAACGAGGGCCCATATGGGGTCTGTGCACAGCGAACCCCCCGCTGAAACCCCCCAGCCCCTTGTCTCGCTCAGTGACCAGCTCCTATTGGAGATGTTGGCCACCCAGCGGGCAATGATGGAGGAGTTGACGTGCTTGCATCAGGCCCCGGCGGCGAGCCGGCGATTGGGACCATCGAGGCCCGCATCCCCTGTGCGACTTCCCGTCTCGTCGCGTCTGCCCACGACCGTCCCAGCTTGGCGAACTTCCCACTCGGAACCCCCGGTTGAGAGGATGGCCGTGCGCAGGGTGCCGGAAACCCCGCTTACGAGGTTGCAGAAGCTAGTAACCCAGCGGTCTAGCAACCAGGCGACCTCGCGCGCGACCATCCCTCGCTGCCGTAGCCGGAGCGTCGACTCTGACGGGTCGGAGGCAAGGTCTCAAGAGAGGGATCGTGACTCGCGCCATCGGCGACGAGGGAAAGAACCCGCGGTGGCTATACCTTCCGAACCTCGAGAGGCAACGGCCTCCCATAGACCAACCGCCACACTGAAGGGATTCGGGGGCGAATAGCAAGGAGGCCGCCGAGCGGTAGCCCCCGAGGGTCGCCGGGGGGTGGATCCGAACCTCCCTCGAGGGAGCGTGCACAGCCGCCTAGGACCTGCGCAGCAGCCTCTAGGAGTTCTCCCCGGGCACTGGCAGCGACCTAACGCGACGGTCGACCTGCTAGAGGACCTCGCCGCCCACGAGGGTAGCTCGCCCTTCATAAGCGAGGTGCACCAAGGAGGTTTCCCCCACCATTGGACCCCGCCTAAATTTGTACTGTTCGATGAATCGCAAGATCCAGTCGACCATCTATTGGCTTACCGGAAGCTGTTATTTTTCCGGGACCAAGACCATGTCTTGTGCCGAGCTTTCCCGAGCAGTTTGACGGGCTCGGCGTTAAACTGGTTCCACAAATTACCTTCGAGCACCATTCCAGACTTCCCTACTCTCTCCAGACTATTTCTGGAGCAGTACCGCTGCAACAGGCAGCCCCCTAAGAGGATTGAGTCTCTCCTTACCTTGGCCATGGGAGCCCGCGAAACCCTTCGAAGCTTCGCGACGCGTTTTCGAAGTGCCTACCTCGCTCTCGAGGATGCGGTCGGCCACGATCGCACAACGGTGAGCGCTTTCCGGAACGCCCTCCCTAATGGAAGCAATCTTCATGACGTGCTGGTGATCAAGGATCCTCGCACGATGGTCGAGCTCTTCGCCCTTGTCCAGCAACACATCAAGCTCGAAGATGCGGTGTTAGACCGGGATCCTCAGAGGCAGCCAGTGGGCGACCTTGAGCTTCCCGGGGCAGTCCGCCGTTGAGCGGACTTAAAGCAAGACCGGAATCCTCAGAGGCAGCCAGTGGGCGACCTTGAGCTTCCTGGGGCAGTCCGTCGTTGAGCGGACTTAAAGAAAGACCGGGATCCTCAGAGGCAGCCAGTGGGCGACCTTGAGCTTCCCGGGGTAGTCCGCCGTTGTGCGGACTTAAAGCAAGACCGGGATCCTCAGAGGCAGCCAGTGGGCGACCTTGAGCTTCCCGGGGCAGTCCGTCGTTGTGCGGACTTAAAGCAAGACCGGGATCCTCAGAGGCAGCCAGTGGGCGACCTTGAGCTTCCCGGGGCAGTCCGCCGTTGTGCGGACTTAAAACAAGACCGGGATCCTCAAAGGCAGCCAGTGGGCGACCTTGAGATTCCCGGGGCAGTCCGCTGTTGTGCGGACTTAAAGCAAGACCAGGATCCTCAGAGGCAGCCAGTAGGCGACCTTGAGATTCCTGGGGAAGTCCGCTGCCTAGTGGACTCTAAACTTAACCGGGATCCTTCGCGTTCACCTGCCATGAGCGGAAGCATCCTGGCGTGGGCATACCCCTCAAAGGGAAAGTCCGCTAAACAGGATCATCGAGGGAAATTAACCGGGCAGGGGGCAGCTAGCACTTATTAGTTTCCTTTAAAAAAAAAAAAAATGGTTTAAGTCTCTGAGTGTAGGGAAGTTTTTGAAGTCATTTGGTTCGCTTATCGTTTTCTGGGCTCAGAGACTATATTGAGTTTTAACGAGCATGCCGAGTTTTTCATTTGCATATACTTTAAAATAAAAAGGTTGAATCGAATTAGCTGCCTCGCCCGGCACTTGTAGCTCTCGACGCAGATCGCTCACGGCTGGTGCCCGCTGCTCGCCCGACGCAGACCCTGACCGCGTATGACAAGCTCGCACCGGAAGGAGATCGCTCGTGGCTGACACTCCCGGCCCGCCCAAGACACAAGATCGCTCACGGCTGGTGCCCGCAGCTCGCCCGACGCCGACCCTGACCGCGTGTGACAAGCTCGCACCGGAAGGAGATCGCTCGAGGCTGACGCTCCCGTCCCGCCCAGCATTTGTGAAATACTGGGAGTCAAAACTCTCGACGCAGATCGCTCCCGGCTGGAGCCCGCAGCTCGCCCGACGCAGACCCTGACCGCGTGTGGCAAGCTTGCATCGGAAGGAGATCGATCGTGGCTGATGCTCCCGGCCCGCCCAGCGTTTGTAAAATACTGGGAGTCAAAACTCTCGACGCAGATCGCTCCCGGCTGAAGCCCGCAGCTCGCCCGACACAGACCCTGACCGCGTGTGGCAAGCTCGCACCGGAAGGAGATCGCTCGTGGCTGATGCTCCCGGCCCGCCCAGTGTTTGTGAAAAATTGGCAGTCAAAACTCTCGGCGCAGATCGCTCCCGGCTGGAGCCCGCAGCTCGCCCGATGCAGACCCTAACCGCGTGTGGCAAGCTCGCACCGGAAGGAGATCGCTCGTGGCTGATGCTCCCGGCCCGCCCAGCATTTGTAAAATACTTGGAGTCAAAACTCTCGACGCAGATCGCTCCAGGCTGTAGCCCGCAGCTCGCCCGACGCAGACCCTGACCGCGTATGGCAAGCTCGTACCGGAAGGAGATCGCTCGTGGCTGATGCTCCCAGCCCGCCCAGCGTTTGTAAAATACTGGGAGTCAAAACTCTCGGCGCAGATCGCTCCCGGCTGGAGCCCGCAGCTCGCCCGACGCAGACCCTGACCGCATGTGGCAAGCTCGCACCGGAAGGAGATCACTCGTGGCTGATGCTCCCGGCCCGCCCAGCGTTTGTGAAATACTGGCAGTCAAAGCTCTCGGCACAGACCGCCCACCGTAGGTGTCCGCAGCCCACAAGTTCGAGGTCGCCAATGACTGGTGCTCCCAATCCGACCGTCGTGTGCAATAAGACTCCTGAGCAAGCGTCAAAGTCTCCTTGGTCGCTCCCTCAGGAGGGGGTAATGTTGGGGGTAGCTGAAACTCGCCCATGAGTTCGCCCCACCCACGTACTCACCAGATCATCTTGACAGGGAGCGAGATCCACAGTGGGCTGAAGGGGCCCAAGGCAAAAAGCTCGGTCAGGAGCTCGCTCAAGGGAGCTCGCCCAGGAGCTCGCCCGAGCATGCCCAGGAGCTCGCCCATGCTCGCTCAGGAGCTCGTCTAGCTCGCGCAGGAGCTTGCCCACGCTCGCTCAGGAGCTCGTCTAGCTCGCGCAGGAGCTCGCCCATGCTCGCTCAGGAGCTCGCCCAAGCTCGTCCAGGAGCTCGCCCAGTCTCGTTCAGGAGCTCGCCTAGCTCGCGCAGGAGCTAGCCCATGCTCGCTCAGGAGCTCGTCTAGCTTGCGTAGGAGCTCGCCCATGCTCGCTCAGGAGCTCGCCCGAGCTCGCCCAGACCCCTGTTTATCGAAGAGGTTGCTCCCGCGAGGTCCGACTCTTGATAGATACGGACGAAAGGACAGAGCAGTGCAGGGCGAGCTTGCCTTTGCTTTCTCCCTGAGACCGCCTAGCCTTGAACATTCCGGAATAGCCACCTGGCCGCGACAAGAAAGATGCTCTCCCCTACTCAAACCGCCTGGCAGGCTTGACGACAGAATGTCAGAGCGCGAGTACCAAGGACTGTCAGACCCACGCGAGCCAGAACGTGGGGGTCTAGAAGGCTCTGAAAGAATCTCCACGTGTCGGGCCACGGTAGGCCGCCTATTGCTATAAATGCTCACCCCCAAGCTCCATAGTACAGGTTCGAAATCCTTTCCCCTACCACTTTGGTATACAACAGCTCGCCGTTGTGCTACCGGAACTGACTTGAGCGTCGGAGGGTCTGCGCTCCTAAGGGAGCCAGCCGTTCTCACGTTCTCTTTTCTTTGTCTTGCAGGCAGCCCGCACGGACCAGCGAAAATATCCCCCAACAATTCATACAATCCATTCTAATTCTTTTGCACGAATGTATCCATTCTAATTCATTCGTTCGATCCATTCTAATTCATTCGTACGATCCATTCTAATTCATGCATACGATCCAATCTAATTCATTCATACGATCCATTCTAATTCATTCGCACGAATGTATCCATTCTAATTCATTCATACGATCCATTCTAATTCATTCGTACGATCTATTCTAATTCATTCATACGATCCATTCTAATTCATTCGCATGATCCATTCTAATTCATGCATACCATCCAATCTAATTCATTCATACGATCCATTCTAATTCATTCGCACGAATGTATCTATTCTAATTCATTCGTACGATCCATTCTAATTCATTCGTACGATCTATTCTAATTCATTCATACGATCCATTCTAATTTATTCGCACGATCCATTCTAATTCCTTCGTATGATCCATTCTAATTCATTCGTACAGTATGATTCATTCTAATTCATTCGTACGATTCATTCTAATTCAATCCATTCTAATTCATTCGTACGATCCATTCTAATTCATTCGTACGATCCATTCTAATTCATTCGTACGATTCATTCTAATTCAATCCATTCTAATTCATTCGTACGATCCATTCTTACTCATTCGTACGATCCATTCTAATTCATTCGCACGAATGCATCCATTCTAATTCATTCGTATGATCCATTCTAATTCATTCGCATGAATTATCCATTCTAAGTCATTCGTACGATCCATTCTATCTCATTCGTACAATCCATTCTATTTCATTCGTACGATCCATTCTAATTCATTCGCACGATCCATTCTAATTCATTCGCATGATCCATTCTAATTCATTCGTACGATCGATTCTAATTCATTCATACGATCCATTCCAATTCATTCGCACGATCCATTCTAATTCATTCGCATGATCCATTCTAATTCATTCGTACGATCGATTCTAATTCATTCATATGATCCATTCTAATTCATTCGCACGAATGTATCCATTCTAATTCATTCGTATGATCCATTCTAATTCATTCGCACGATCCATTCTAATTCATTCGCACAATCTATTCTAATTCATTCGCACGAATAGTACGAATGAATTAGAATGGATACCTTCGTGCAAATGAATTAGAATGGATCGTACGAATGAGTAAGAATGGATCGTACGAATGAATGGATCATATGAATGAATTAGAATGGATCGTTTGAGTGAATGCGAATGGATTGTGCGAATGAATTAGAATGGATTGTACGAATGAATTAGAATGGATCGTACGAATGAATTAGAATGAATCGTACGAATGAATTAGAATGGATCGTGCAAATGAATTAGAATGGATCGCACGAATGAGTAAGAATGGATCGTACGAATGAAAAAGAATGTCGCACGAATGTATCCATTCTAATTCATTCATACGATCCATTCTAATTCATTCATACGATCCATTCTATTTCATTCGTACGATCCATTCTTACTCATTCGTACGATCCATTCTAATTCATTTGCACGAAGGTATCCATTCTAATTCATTCGTACTATCCATTCTAATTCCTTCGTACGATCCATTCTAATTCATTCATACGATCCATTCTAATTCATTCGTACGATCCATTCTATTTCATTCGTACGAATGAATGGATCATATGAAAGAATTAGAATGGATCGTTTGAGTGAATGCGAATTCATCGTACGAATGAATTAGAATGGATTCATTCATACGTACGATCCATTCTAATTCATTCGCACGAATGTATCCATTCTAATTCATTCGCACAATCTATTCTAATTCATTCGCACGAATAGTACGAATGAATTAGAATGGATCGTACGAATGAATTAGAATGGATCATACGAAGGAATTAGAATGGATCGTGCGAATGAATTAGAATGGATCGTACGAATGAATTAGAATGGATCGTACGAATGAATTAGAATGGATCGTATGAATGAATTAGATTGGATCGTATTAATGAATTAGAATGGATCGTACGAATGAATTAGAAAGGATCATACGAAGGAATTAGAATGGATCGTACGAATGAATTAGAAAGGATCGTACGAATGAATTAGAATGGATCGTACGAAGGAATTAGAATGGATCGAACGAATGAATTAGAATGGATAGTGCGAATGAGTAAGAATGGATCGTACGAATGAATTAGAATGGATCGTACGAATGAATTAGAATGGATCGTACGAATGAATTCGAATGTATCCATTCTAATTCATTGATACGATCCATTCTATCTCATTCGTACAATCCAATCTAATTCATTCGTACGATCCATTCTAATTCATTCGCACGATCCATTCTATCTCATTCGTACAATCCATTCTAATTCAATCCATTCTAATTCATTCGTACGATCCATTCTAATTCATTCGTACGATCCATTCTAATTCATTCGTACGATTCATTCTAATTCCTTCGTACGATCCATATTCTAATTCATTCGCACGATCCATTCTAATTCATTCATACGATCCATTCTAATTTATTTGCACGATCCATTCTAATTCATTCGTACGATCCATTCTAATTCCTTCGTACGATCCATTCTAATTCATTCGCACAATCCATTCTAATTCATGCGAACGATCCTACGAATGAATTGGAATCGATTGTACGAATGTATTTGAATGGATCGTATGAATGAATTAGATTGGATCGTATAAATGAATTAGAATGGATCGTATGAATGAATTAGAATGGATCGTGCTAATGAATTAGAATGGATCGTACGAATGAATTAGAGTGGATACATTCATGCGAATGAATTAGAATGGATACGTGCGAATGAATTAGAATTCATGCGTACGAAGGAATTAGAATGGATCGTACGAATGAATTAGAATGGATAGTACGAATGAATTAGAATGGATACCTTCGTGCAAATGAATTAGAATGGATCGTACGAATGAGTAAGAATGGATCGTATGAATGAATTAGAATGGATCGTACGAATGAATTAGAATGGATACATTCGTGCGAATGAATTAGAATGGATCGTATGAATGAATTAGAATGGATTGTGCGAATGAATTAGAATAAATCGTACGAAGGAATTAGAATGGATCGTACGAATGAATTAGAATGGATCGTGCGAATAAATTAGAATGGATCGTATGAATGAATTAGAATGGATCGTGCGAATGAATTAGAATATGGATCGTACGTAGGAATTAGAATGAATCGTACGAATGAATTAGAATGGATCGTACGAATGAATTAGAATGGATTGAATTAGAATGGATTGTATGAAATGAGATAGAATGGATCGTGCGAATGAATTAGAATGGATCGTACGAATGAATTAGAATGGATTGTACGAATGAGATAGAATGGATCGTATGAATGAATTAGAATTGATACATTCGAATTCATTCGTACGATCCATTCTAATTCATTCGTACGATCCATTCTAATTCATTTGTACGATCCATTCTTACTCATTCGCACTATCCATTCTAATTCATTCGTTCGATCCATTCTAATTCCTTCGTACGATCCATTCTAATTCATTCGTACGATCCATTCTAATTCATTCGTACGATCCATTCTAATTCCTTCGTATGATCCTTTCTAATTCATTCGTACGATCCATTCTAATTCATTAATACGATCCAATCTAATTCATTCATACGATCCATTCTAATTCATTCGTACGATCCATTCTAATTCATTCGTACGATCCATTCTAATTCATTCGCATGATCCATTCTAATTCCTTCGTACGATCCATTCTAATTCATTCGTACGATCCATTCTAATTCATTCGTACTATTCGTGCGAATGAATTAGAATAGATTGTGCGAATGAATTACAATGAATTAGAATGGGTCGTACGAATGAATTAGAATGGATCGTATGAATGAATTAGAATGGATTGTATGAATGAATTAGAATGGATCATTTGAGTGAATGCGAATGGATCGTGCGAATGAATTAGAATGGAATGAATTAGAATGGATTGAATTAGAATGAATCGTACGAATGAATTAGAATGGATCGTGCGAATGAATTAGAATGGATCGTACGAAGGAATTAGAATGGATCGTACGAATGAATTAGAATGGATCGTGCGAATGAATTAGAATGGATCGTACGAATGAAATAGAATGGAATTGCACGAATGTATCCATTCTAATTCATTCATACGATCCATTCTATTTCATTCATACAATCCATTCTATTTCATTCATACGATCCATTCTAATTCATTCGTACGATCCATTCCAATTCATTCGTACGATTCATTCTAATTCAATCCATTCTAATTCATTCCATTCTAATTCATTCGCACGATTCATTCGCATTCACTCAAACGATCCATTCTAATTCATTCTTACAATCCATTCTAATTCTTTTGCACGAATGTATCCATTCTAATTCATTCGTACGATCCATTCTAATTCATTCGTATGATCTATTCTAATTCATTCGCATGATCCATTCTAATTCCTTCGTACGATCTATTCTAATTCATTCGTACGATCCATTCTAATTCATTCGCACAATCCATTCTAATTCATTCGTATGATCCATTCTAATTCATTCGCATGATCTATTCTAATTCATTCATACGATCCATTCTAATTTATTCGCACGATCCTTTCTAATTCATTCATACAATCCTTTCTAATTCTTTTGCACGAATGTATCCATTCTAATTCATTCGTACGATCCATTCTAATTCATTAGTACGATCCATTCTAATTCATTCACACTCATACGATCCATTCTAATTCTTTTGCATGAATGTATCCATTCTAATTCATTCGTACGATCCATTCTAATTCATTCGTACGATCCATTCTAATTCATTCGCACAATCCATTCTAATTCATTCACACTCATACGATCCATTCTAATTCATTCGCACGAATTAGAATGGATCGTACGAATGAATTAGAATGGATCGTACGAATGAAATAGAATTGATCGTACGAATGGATCGTACGAATGAATTAGAATGGATCGTACGAATGAATTAGAATGGATACATTCGTGCGAAGCCATTCTAATTCAATCCATTCTAATTCATTCGCACGATCCATTCTAATTCATTCATACGTTCCATTCGTGCGAATCCATTCTATTCTAATTCAATCCATTCTAATCCATTCATACGATCCATTCTAATTCATTCGCACGATCCATTCTAATTCATTCATACGATCCATTCTAATTCATTCGCACGAATGTATCCATTCCAATTCATTCGTACGATCCATTCTAATTCATTCGCACAATCTATTCTAATTCATTCGTACGATCAATTCAAATTCATTCGCACGTATCCATTCTAATTCATTCATACGATCCATTCTATTTCATTCGTACGATCCATTCTTACTCATTCGTACGATCCATTCTAATTCATTCGTACGATCCATTCTAATTCATTCGTACGATCCATTCTAATTCATTCATACGATCCATTCTAATTCATTCGCACAATCTATTCTAATTCATTCGTACGATCCATTCTAATTCATTCGCACGATCCATTCTATTTCATTCTTACGATCCATTCTTACTCATTCGTACGATCCATTCTTACTCATTCGCGCGAATGAATTAGAATGGATCCATTCTAATTCATTCGTACGATCCATTCTAATGCATGAATTAGAATGGATCGTGCGAATGAATTAGAATGGATCGTACGAATGAATTAGAATGGATCGAACGAATGAATTAGAATGGATACATTCGTGCTAATGAATTAGAATGGATCGTACGAATGAATTAGAATGAATCGTACGAAGGAATTAGAATGGATCGTACGAATGAATTAGAATGGATCGTGCGAATAAATTAGAATGGATCGTATGAATGAGTAAGAATGGATCGTACGAATGAAATAGAATGGATCGTATGAATGAATTAGAATGGATACGTGCGAATGAATTAGAATGGATCATATGAATGAATTAGAATGGATCGTTTGAGTGAATGCGAATGGATCGTGCGAATGAATTAGATTGGATCGTATAAATGAATTAGAATGGATCGTACGAATGAATTAGAATGGACCGTGCTAATGAATTAGAATGGATCGTATGAATGAATTAGAGTGGATACATTCATACAAATGAATTAGAATGGATACATTCGTACGAATGAATTAGAATGGATCGTACGAATGAATTAGAATAGATTGTGCGCACGAATTAGAATGGATCGTACGAATGAATTAGAATGGATCGTACGATCCATTCTAATTCATTCATACGATCCATTCTAATTCATTCGCACGAATGTATCCATTCCAATTCATTCGTACGATCCATTCTAATTCATGCTAATTCGTATTAATGAATTAGAATGGATCGTACGAATGAATTAGAATAGATTGTGCGAATGAAATAGAATGGATCGTACGAATGAATTAGAATAGATTGTGCGAATGAAATAGAATGGATCGTACGAATGAATTAGAATGGATCGTACGAATGAATTAGAATAGATCGTACGAATGAATTAGAATGGATCGTGCGAATGAATTAGAATGGATCATATGAATTAGAAGGGATCGTACGAATGAATTAGAATGGATTCATTCGTGCGAATGAATTAGAATGGATCATACGAATGAATTAGAATGGATCGTATGAATGAATTAGAATAGATTGTGCGAATGAATTAGAATGGATCGTACGAATGAAATAGAATGGATCGTACGAATGAATTAGAATGGATCGTATGAATGAATTAGAATGGATCATACGAATGAATTAGAATGAATTAGAATGGATCGTACGAATGAATTAGAATGGATTGTACGAATGAAATAGAATGGATCGTGCGAATGAATTAGAATGGATCGTACGAATGAAATAGAATGGATTCGCACGATCCATTCTAATTCATTCATACGATCCATTCTAATTCATTCACACGAATGTATCAACTCTAATTCATTCGTATGATCCATTCTAATTCATTCGCACGAATGTATCCATTCTAATTCATTCGTACGATCCATTCTAATTCATTCGCACAATCTATTCTAATTCATTCATACGATCCATTCTAATTTATTCGCACGATCCATTCTAATTCATTCATACGATCCATTCTAATTCATTCATATGATCCATTCTAATTCATTCGCACGAATATATCCTTTCTAATTCATTCGTACAAATGAATTAGAATGGATTGAATTAGAATGGATTGTACGAATGAGATAGAATGGATCGTGCGAATGAATTAGAATGGATCGTACGAATGAATTAGAATGGATTGTACGAATGAGATAGAATGGATCGTATGAATGAATTAAAATGGATACATTCGAATTCATTCGTACGATCCATTCTAATTCATTCGTACAATCCATTCTAATTCATTCGTACGATCCATTCTTACTCATTCGTACGATCCATTCTAATTCATTCGTTCGATCCATTCTAATTCATTCGTACGATCCATTCTAATTCAATCGCACGATCCATTCTAATTCATGCATACGGTCCAATCTAATTCATTCATACGATCCATTTTAATTCATTCGCACGAATGTATCCATTCTAATTCATTCGTACGATCCATTCTAATTCATTCGCACGATCCATTCTAATTCATTCATACGATCCATTCTAATTCTTTTGCACGAATGTATCCATTCTAATTCATTGAACGATCCATTCTAATTCATTCGTACGATCCATTCTAATTCATTCGTACGAATGTATCCATTCTAATTCATTCGTACGAATGAATTAGAATGGATACATTCGTGCAAAAGAATTAGAATGGATTGTATGAATGAATTAGAATGGATCGTGCGAATGAATTAGAATGGATCGTACGAATGAATTAGAATGGATACATTCGTGCGAATGAATTAGAATGGATCGTATGAATGAATTAGATTGGACCGTATGCATGAATTAGAATGGATCGTGCGAATGAATTAGAATGGATCGTACGAATGAATTAGAATGGATCGAACGAATGAATTAGAATGGATCGTACGAATGAGTAAGAATGGATCGTACGAATGAATTAGAATGGATCGTACGAATGAATTAGAATGGATCGTACGAATGAATTCGAATGTATCCATTCTAATTCATTCATACGATCCATTCTATCTCATTCGTACAATCCATTCTAATTCATTCGTACGATCCATTCTAATTCATTCGCACGATCCATTCTATCTCATTTGTACAATCCATTCTAATTCAATCCATTCTAATTCATTTGTATGAATGAATTAGAAAGGATATATTCGTGCGAATGAATTAGAATGGATCATATGAATGAATTAGAATGGATCGTATGAATGAATTAGAATGGATCATGTGAATAAATTAGAATGGATCGTATGAATGAATTAGAATAGATTGTGCGAATGAATTAGAATGGATCGTACGAATGAATTAGAATGGATACATTCGTGCGAATGAATTAGAATGGATCATACGAATGAATTAGAGTTGATACATTCGTGTGAATGAATTAGAATGGATCGTATGAACGAATTAGAATGGTTACATTCGTGCAAATGAATTAGAATGGATCGTACGAATGAGTAAGAATGGATCGTGCGAATGAATTAGAATGGATTGTACGAATGAAATAGAATAGATCGTACGAATGAATTAGAATGGATCGTATGAATGAATTAGAATAGATCGTGCGAATGAATTAGAATGGATCGTAATAATGAATTAGAATGGATTCATACGAATGAATTAGAATGGATCGTATGAATGAATTAGAATGGATCGTGCGAATGAATTAGAATGGATCGTACGAATGAATTAGAATGGATCGTATGAATGAATTAGAATGGATCGTAGTAATGAATTAGAATGGATTTTATGAATGAATTAGAATGGATACACGATCCAGATCCATTCTAATTCATTCACACAATCTATTCTAATTCATTCGTAGGATCGTGCGAATGAATTAGAATGGATACATTCGTGTGAATGAATTAAAATGGATAATACGTATGAGTAAGAATGGATCGTAGAATTAGAATGGATCGTATTAATGAATTAGAATGGATCATACGAATGAATGAGAATAGATTGTGCGAATGAATTAGAATGGATCTGGATCGTGTATCCATTCTAATTCATTCGTACGACCCATTCTAATTCATTCGTACAATCCATTCTAATTCATTCGCATGATCCATTCTAATTCATTCGCACGATCCATTCTAATTCATTCATACGATCCATTCTAATTCATTCATATGATCCACTCTAATTCATTCGTACGATCCATTCTAATTCATTCGTAGTATCCGTTCTAATTCATTCGTACTATCCATTCTAATTCCTTCGTACGATCCCTTCTAATTCATTCATACAATCCATTCTAATTCTTTTGCACGAACGTATCCACTCTAATTCATTCGTACGATCCATTCTAATTCATTTGTACGAATGTATCCTTTCTATTTCATTCGTACGATCCATTCTAATTCATTCGTACGATCCATTCTAATTCATTCGCACGATCCATTGAATTAGAATGGATACATTCGTGCGAATCCATTCTATTTTATTCGTATGATCCATTCTAATTCATTCGCACGATCCATTCTAATTCATTCATACGATCCATTCTATTTCATTCGTACGATCCAATCTAATTCATTCGTACGATCCATTCTAATTCATTCGTATTCATTCGCATGGATTGAATTAGAATGGATCGTACGAATGAATTAGAATGGATCGTACGAATGAATTAGAATGGATTGTACGAATGAGTAAGAATGGATCGTGCGAATGAATTAGAATGGATCGTACGAATGAAATAGAATGGATTCGCACGAATGTATCCATTCTAATTCATTCATACGATCCATTCTAATTCATTCGTACGATCCATTCTAATTTCTTCGTATGATCTATTCTTATTCATTCGCACAATCTATTCTAATTCATTCGTACGATCCGTTCTAATTGATTCGCACGATCCATTCTAATTCATTCATACGATCCATTCTAATTCATTCGTACGATCCATTCTAATTCATTCGTACGATCCATTCTAATTCATTCGCACAATCTATTCTAATTCATTCGTACGATCCATTCTAATTCATTCGCACGATCCATTCTAATTCATTCGCACGAATGTATCCATTCTAATTCAATGGATCGTGCGAATGAATTAGAATGGATCGTACGAATGAATTAGAATGGATCGTACGAAGGAATTAGAATGGATCGTACGAATGAATTAGAATGGATTGTACGAATGAATTAGAATGAATCGTACGAATGAATTAGAATGAATTGATCGTACGAATGGATCGTACGAATGAATTAGAATGAATCGTACGAATGAATTAGAATGGATCGTACGAATGAATTAGAATGGATCGTACGAATGAAATAGAATGGATCATATGAATGAATTAGAATGGATCGTGCGAATGAATTAGAATGGATAGTACGAATGAATTAGAATGGATCGTATGAATGAATTAGAATGGATCGTGCGAATGAATTAGAATGGATCATACGAATGAAATAGAATGGATCGTACGAATGAATTAGAATAGATTATGCGAATGGATTAGAATGGATCATACGATTGAGTAAGAATGGATTGTACGAATGAAATAGAATAGATCGTACGAATGAATTAGAATGGATTGTATGAATGAATTAGAATGGATCGTGCGAATGGATTAGAATGGATCGTACGAATGAATTAGAATGGATCGTACGAAGGAATTAAAATGGATCGTACGAATGAATTAGAA
Organism: Chamaelirium japonicum; assembly: GCA_947650365.1. Lineage (NCBI taxonomy): Eukaryota > Viridiplantae > Streptophyta > Magnoliopsida > Liliales > Melanthiaceae > Chamaelirium > Chamaelirium japonicum. The sequence continues at coordinate 415,409 of CANTAL010000004.1, forward strand.
TGGATCGTACGAATGAATTAGAATGGATACGAATGGATCGTATGAATGAATTAGAATGGATCGTATGAATGAATTAGAATGGATCGTGCGAATGAATTAGAATGGATCGTACGAATGAAATAGAATGGATTCGCACGAATGTATCCATTCTAATTCAATGGATCGTGCGAATGAATTAGAATGGATCGTACGAATGAATTAGAATGGATCGTACGAATGAATTAGAATGGATTGAATTAGAATGAACCGTACGAATGAAATAGAATGGATCGTGCGAATGAATTAGAATGGATTGTACGAATGAATTAGAATGGATCGTACGAATGACTTAGAATGGGTCGTTCGAATGAATTAGAATAGATTGTGCGAATGAATTAGAATGGATCGTACGAATGAATTAGAATGGATACATTCGTGCGAATCCATTCTATTTCATTCGTACGATCCATTCTAATTCATTCGTACGATCTATTCTAATTCATTCATACGATCCATTCTAATTCATTCGTATGATCCATTCTAATTCATTCGTACGATCCATTCATACGATCAATTCTATTTCATTCGTACGATCCATTCTAATTCATTCGCACGATCCATTCTAGTTCATTCATACGATCCATTCTAATTCATTCGTACGATCTATATTCTAATTCATTCGCACGATCCATTCTAATTCATTCATACGATCCATTCTAATTTATTCGCACGATCCATTCTAATTCATTCGTACGATCTATTCTATTTCATTCATAAATGAATTTGGATCGTGCTAATGAATTAGAATGGATCGTGCTAATGAATTAGAATGGATACATTCGTGCGAATGAATTAGAATGGATCATATGAATGAATTAGAATGGATCGTTTGAGTGAATGCGAATGGATCGTGCGAATGAATTAGATTGGATCGTATAAATGAATTAGAATGGATCGTACGAATGAATTAGAATGGATCGTGCTAATGAATTAGAATGGATCGTACGAATGAATTAGAGTGGATACATTCGTACAAATGAATTAGAATGGATACATTCGTACGAATGAATTAGAATGGTTCGTACGAATGAATTAGAATGGATACATTCGCACGAATTAGAATGGATCGTACGAATGAATTAGAATGGATCGTACGAATGAATTAGAATGGATCGTATGAATGAATTAGATTGGATCGTATAAATGAATTAGAATGGATCGTACGAATGAATTAGAATGGATCGTGCTAATGAATTAGAATGGATCGTACGAATGAATTAGAGTGGATACATTCGTACAAATGAATTAGAATGGATACATTCGTGCGAATGAATTAGAATGGATCATGCGAATGAATTAGAATGGATCGTACGAATGAATTAGAATAGATTGTGCTAATGAATTAGACCGTATCGTATGAATGAATTAGAATGGATCGTACGAATAAATTAGAATGGATACATGCGAATGAATTAGAATTGTGAATTAGAATGGATCATACGAAGGAATTAGAATGGATCGTGTTAATGAATTAGAATGGATTGTGCGAATGAATTAGAATGGATCGTACGAATGACTTAGAATGGATCGTTCGAATGAATTAGAATAGATTGTGCGAATGAATTAGAATGGATCGTACGAATGAATTAGAAAGGATACATTCGTGCGAATGAATTAGAATGGATCGTATGAGTGTGAATGAATTAGAATGGATCGTGCGAATGAATTAGAATGGATCGTATTAATGAATTAGAATGGATCGTGCGAATGAATTAAAATGGATCGTACGAATGAATTAGAATGGATCGTACGAATGAATTAGAAGGGATCTTACGAATAGGTAAGAATGGATCGTGCGAATGAATTAGAATGGATTGTACGAATGAATTAGAATGGATCGTATGAATGAATTAGAATGGATACATTCGTGCGAATCCATTCTATTTCATTCGTACGATCCATTCTAATTCATTCATACGATCCATTCTAATTCATTCGTACGATCCATTCTAATTCATTCGTACAATCCATTCTAATTCATTCGTACGATCCATTCTAATTCATTCATACGATACATTCTAATTCATTAGCACAATCTATTCTAATTCATTCGTACGATCCATTCTAATTCATTCGCACGATCCATTCTAATTCATTCGCACGAATGTATCCATTCTAATTCATTTGTACGAGTGTATCCACTCTAATTCATTCGTACAATCCATTCTAATTCATTAGCACGATCCATTCTAATTCATTCGTACGATCTATTCTAATTCATTTATACGATCCAATCTAATTCATTCATACGATCCATTCTAATTCATTCGTACGATCCATTCTAATTCATTCATACGATCCATTCTAATTCGTGCGAATGTATCCATTCTAATTCATTCGTACGATCCATTCTAATTCATTCGTACGAATGTATCCATTCTAATTCATTTGTACGAATGTATCCACTCTAATTCATTCGTACGATCCATTCTAATTCATTAGCACGATCCATTCTAATTCATTCGTACGATCCATTCTAATTCATTTATACGATCCAATCTAATTCATTCGCACGATCCATTCGCATTAACTCAAACGATCCATTCTAATTCATTCATATGATCCATTCTAATTCAGTCGCACGAATATATCCATTCTAATTCATTCGTACGATCCATTCTAATTCATTAGCACGATCTAAATTCTTTTATCCGTACGAATGAATTAGAATGGATCGTGCGAATGAAATAGAATGGATTCGTATGTATGAATTAGAATGGATCGTGCGAATGAATTAGAATGGATCGTACTTATGAATTAGAATGGGTCGTACGAATGAATTAGAATGGATCGTACGAATGAATTAGAATGGATCGTACGAATGAATTAGAATGGATCATACGAATGAAATATAATGGATCGTATGAATGAATTAGAATGGATTCATTCGTGCGAATGAATTAGAATGGATCGTACGAATGAGTAAGAATGGATCATACGAATGAATTAGAATGGATTGAATTAGAATGAATCGTACGAATGAATTAGAATGGATCGTACGAATGAATTAGAATGGATCGTACGAATAAAATAGAATGGATCGTATGAATGAATTAGAATGGATCGTGCGAATGAATTAGAATGGATCGTACGAATGAATTAGAATAGATTGTGCGAATGAATTAGAATGGATCGTGCGAATGAATAAGAATGGATCGTACGAATGAATTAGAATAGATTGTGCGAATGAATTAGAATGGATCGTATGAATGAATTAGAATGGATCGTACGAATAAATTAGAATGGATCGTATGAATGAATTAGAATGGATCGTGCGAATGAATTAGAATGGATCGTACGAATGAATTAGAATAGATTGTGCGAATGAATAAGAATAGATCATATGAAGAAAATAGAATGGATCGTACGAATGAATAAGAATGAATAAGAATAGATCATTCGCACGATCCATTCTTACTCATTCGTACGATCCATTCTAATTCATTCGTACGATCCATTCTGATTCATTCGTAGTATCCATTCTAATTCATTCGTACTATCCATTCTAATTCATTCGCACAATCTATTCTAATTCATTCGTACGATCCATTCTAATTCATTCGCACGATCCATTCTAATTCATTCGAACAATCTATTAGAATGGATCGTGCGAATGAATTAGAATGGGTCGTACGAATGAATTAGAATGGATACACGATCCAGATCCATTCTAATTCATTCGCACAATCTATTCTAATTCATTCGTAGGATCCATTCTAATTCATTACTACGATCCATTCTAATTCATTCATACGATCCATTCTAATTCATTCATGCGATCCATTCTAATTCATTCACACAATCCATTCTAATTCATTCATACGATCCATTCTAATTCATTCATACGATCCATTCTAATTCATTCGTACGATCCATTCTAATTCATTCGCACGATCCTACGAATGAATTAGAATAGCGTGCGAATGAATTAGAATGGATCGTACGAATGAATTAGAATGGATCATACGAATGAATTAGAATAGATTGTGCGAATGAATTAGAATAGATTGTGCGCATGAATTAGAATGGATCGTACGAATGAATTAGAATGGATCGTGCGAATGAATGCGAATGGATCGTGCGAATGAATTAGAATGGATCGTATGAATGAATTAGAATGGATCGTAGTAATGAATTAGAATGGATCGTGCGAATGAATTAGAATGGATCGTGCGAATGAATTAGAATGGATCGTACGAATGAATTAGAATGGGTCGTACGAATGAATTAGAATGGATACACGATCCAGAACCATTCTAATTCATTCGCACAATCTATTCTAATTCATTCGTAGGATCGTACGAATGAATTAGAATAGATCGTACGAATGAATTAGAATGGATCGTACGAATGAATCGGAATGGATACATTCGTGCGAATGAATTAGAATGGATCGTACGAATGAAATAGAATGGATCGTGCGAATGAATTAGAATGGATCGTACGAATGAATTAGAATGGATCGTATGAATGACTTAGAATGGATCGTTTGAATGAATTAGAATAGATTGTGCGAATGAATTAGAATGGATCGTACGAATGAATTAGAAAGGATACATTCGTGCGAATGAATTAGAATGGATACATTCGTGCAAAAGAATTAGAATGGATTGTATGAATGAATTAGAATGGATCGTGCAAATGAATTAGAATGGATTGTGCGAATGAATTAGAATGGATCGTACGAATGAATTAGAATAGATCGTACGTATGAATTAGAATAGATACATTCGTGCGAATGCAATAGAATGGATCGTGCGAATGAATTAGAATGGATCGTACGAATGAATTAGAATGGATCGTACGAATGAAATAGAATGGATTATATGAATGAGATAGAATGGATTGTACGAATGAATTAGAATCGATTGTGTGAATGAATTAGAATGGATCGTATGAATGAAATAGAATGGATCGTACGAATAAATTAGAATAGATTGTGCGAATGGATTAGAATGGATCATACGATTGAGTAAGAATGGATTGTACGAATGAAATAGAATAGATCGTACGAATGAATTAGAATGGATCGTATGAATGAATTAGAATGGATCGTGCGAATGAATTAGAATAGATCGTATGAATGAATTAGAATGGATCGTACGAAGGAATTAGAATGGATCGTACGAATGAATTAGAATGGATCGTACGAATGAATTAGAATGGATACGAATGGATCGTATGAATGAATTAGAATGGATCGTACGAATGAATTAAAATGGATCATACGAATGAATTAGAATGGATCGTACGAATGAATTAGAAGGGATCGTACGAATAGGTAAGAATGGATCGTGCGAATGAATTAGAATGGATTGTACGAATGAATTAGAATGGATCGTACGAATGAATTAGAATGGATACATTCGTGCAAATCCATTCTATTTCATTCGTACGATCCATTCTAATTCATTCGCACGATCCATTCTAATTCATTCATACGATACATTCTAATTCATTCGTACGATCCATTCTAATTCATTCATACAATCCATTCTAATTCATTCGTACGATCCATTCTAATTCATTCATACGATCCATTCTAATTCATTAGCACAATCTATTCTAATTCATTCGTACGATCCATTCTAATTCATTCGCACGATCCATTCTAATTCATTCGCACGAATGTATCCATTCTAATTCATTTGTACGAATGTATCCACTCTAATTCATTCGTACGATCCATTCTAATTCATTAGCACGATCCATTCTAATTCATTCGTACGATCCATTCTAATTCATTTATACGATCCAATCTAATTCATTCATACGATCCATTCTAATTCATTCGTACGATCCATTCTAATTCATTCGTACGATCCATTCTAATTCATTCGTACGATCCATTCTAATTCATGCGAATGTATCAATTCTAATTCATTCGTACGATCCATTCTAATTCATTCGTACGAATGTATCCATTCTAATTCATTTGTACGAATGTATCCACTCTAATTCATTCGTACGATCCATTCTAATTCATTAGCACGATCCATTCTAATTCATTCGTACGATCCATTCTAATTCATTTATACGATCCAATCTAATTCATTCGCACGATCCATTCGCATTCACTCAAACGATCCATTCTAATTCATTCCTATGATCCATTCTAATTCATTCGCACGAATGTATCCATTCTAATTCATTAGCACGATCCATTCTAATTCATTCGTACGATCCATTCTAATTCATTCGTACGATCCATTCTAATTCATTCGTACGATCCATTCTTACGATCAATTCTATTTCATTCGTACGATCCATTCTAATTCATTCGCACGATCCATTCTAGTTCATTCATACGATCCATTCTAATTCATTCGTACGATCTATATTCTAATTCATTCGCACGATCCATTCTAATTCATTCATACGATCCATTCTAATTTATTCGCACGATCCATTCTAATTCATTCGTACGATCTATTCTATTTCATTCGTACAATCTATTCTTACTCAATCGTATGATCCATTCTAATCCATTCGCACAATCTATTCTAATTTATTCGCACGATCCATTCTAATTCCTTCGTACGATCCATTCTAATTGGAATGGATCCATTCTAATCCATTCCGATTCATTAGTACGATCGTACGAATGAGTATGAATGGATCGTACGAATGAAATAGAATGGATCGTATGAATGAATTAGAATGGATCGTGCGAATGAATTAGAATGGAATCATACCGTACGAATGAATTAGAATCTATTCAATTAGAATAGATTGTGCGAATGAATTAGAATGGATACCTTCGTACGAATGAATTAGAATGGATTGTGCGATTGAATTAGAATGAATTAGAATGGATCGTACGAATGAATTGGAATGGATCGTACGAATGAATTAGAATGGATTGCATTAGAATGAATCGTACGGATGAATTAGAATGGATCGTACGAAGGAATTAGAATGGATCGTACGAAGGAATTAGAATAGATCGTGCGAATGAATTAGAATGGATCGTACGAATGAAATAGAATTGATCGTACGAATGGATCATACGAATGAATTAGAATGGATCGTACGAATGAATTAGAATGGATCGTACGAATGAATTAGAATGGATCGTACTAATGAATTAGAATGGGTCGTACGAATGAATTAGAATGGATACATGATCCAGATCCATTCTAATTCATTCGCACAATCTATTCTAATTCATTCATAGGATCGTGCGAATGAATTAGAATGTATCGTACGAATGAGTAAGAATGGATCGTACGAATGAATTAGAATGGATCGTATGAATGAATTAGAATGGATACATTCGTGCGAATCCATTCTATTTCATTCGTACGATCCATTCTAATTCATTCGCACGATCTATTCTTACTCATTCGTACGATCCATTCTAATTCATTCGTACGATCCATTCTAATTCAATCCATTCTAATTCATTCGTACGATCCATTCTTACTCATTCGTACGATCCATTCTAATTCATTCGCACGAATGAATCCATTCTAATTCATTCGTATGATCCATTCTAATTCATTCGCATGAATGTATCCATTCTAATTCATTCGTACGATCCATTCTATCTCATTCGTACAATCCATTCTATTTCATTCGTACGATCCATTCTAATTCATTCGCACGATCCATTCTACTCATTCGTACGATCCATTCTAATTCATTCGCACGAATGAATCCATTCTAATTCATTCGTATGATCCATTCTAATTCATTCGTACAATCCATTCTATTTCATTCGTACGATCCATTCTTACTATTCGTACGATCCATTCGTATCCATTCTAATTCATTCGTACGATCCATTCTATTTCATTTGTACGATCGTACGAATGAATTAGAATGGATTGAATTAGAATGAATCGTACGAATGAATTAGAATGAATCATACCGTACGAATGAATTAGAATGGATCATACGAATGAAATAGAATGGATCGTATGAATGAATTAGAATGGATCATATGAATGAATTAGAATGGATCGTACGAATGAATTAGAATACGCCATTCTAATTCATTCGTACGATCCATTCTAATTCATTCGTACAATCCATTCTAATTCATGCATACGATCCATTCTAATTCATTCGTACGATCCATTCTAATTCTTTTGCACGAATGAATTAGAATGGATCCTACGAATGAATTAGAATAGCGTGCGAATGAATTAGAATGGATCGTACGAATGAATTAGAATGGATTGTACGAATAAATTAGAATGGATCGTACGAATGAATTAGAATGGCGTACGATCCATTCTAATTCATTCGTACGATCCATTCTATATCATTCATATGATCCATTCTAATTCATTCATACGATCCATTCTATTTCATTCGTATGATCCATTCTAATTCATTCGTACGGTATGATTCATTCTAATTCATTCGTACGATTCATTCTAATTCAATCCATTCTAATTCATTCGTACGATAATACGAATGAAATAGAATGGATCGTATGAATGAATTAGAATGGATCGTATGAATGAATTAGAATGGATCGTGTGAATGAATTAGAATGGATCGTACGAATGAAATAGAATGGATTCGCACGAATGTATCCATTCTAATTCATTCGTACGATCCATTCTATCTCATTCGTACAATCCATTCTATTTCATTCGTACGATCCATTCTAATTCATTCATACGATCCATTCTAATTTATTCGCACGATCCATTCTAATTCCTTCATACGATCCATTCTAATTCATTCATATGATCCATTCTAATTCATTCGCACGATCCATTCTAATTCATTCGTACGATCCATTCTAATTCATGCATACGATCCATTCTAATTCATTCGTACGATCCATTCTAATTCTTTTGCACGAATGAATTAGAATGGATCCTACGAATGAATTAGAATAGCGTGCGAATGAATTAGAATGGATCGTACGAATGAATTAGAATGGATCGTTCAAATGAATTAGAATAGATTGTGCGAATGAATTAGAATAGATTGTGCGCATGAATTAGAATGGATCGTACGAATGAATTAGAATGGATCGTGCGAATGAATGCGAATGGATCGTACGAATGAATTAGAATGGATCGTATGAATGAATTAGAATGGATCGTAGTAATGAATTAGAATGGATCGTGCGAATGAATTAGAATGGATCGTGCGAATGAATTAGAATGGATCGTACGAATAAATTAGAATGGGTCGTACGAATGAATTAGAATGGATACACGATCCATATCCATTCTAATTCATTCGCACAATCTATTCTAATTCATTCGTAGGATCGTACGAATGAATTAGAATAGATCGTACGAATGAATTAGAATGGATACGAATGGATCGTACGAATGAGTAAGAATGGATCGTACGAATGAAATAGAATGGATTGTACGAATGAATTAGAATGGATCATAAGAATGAATTATAATGGATTCATTCGTGCGAATGAATTAGAATGGATCGTACGAATGAGTAGAATGGATCGTGCGAATGAATTAGAATGGATCGTACGAATGAAATAGAATGGATTGTACGAATGAGATAGAATGGATCGTACGAATGAATTAGAATGGATACATTCATGCGATTGAATTAGAATGGATCATACGAATGAATTAGAATGGATTCATTCGTGCGAATGAATTAGAATGGATCGTACGAATGAGTAAGAATGGATCGTACGAATGAATTAGAATGGATTGAATTAGAATGGATTGTACGAATGAATTAGAATGGATCGTACGAATGAGTAAGAATGGATCGTGCGAATGAATTAGAATGGATCGTACAAATGAAATAGAATGGATTAGCACGAATGTATCCATTCTAATTCATTCATACGATCCATTCTAATTCATTTGTACGATCCATTCTTACTCATTCGTACGATCCATTCTAATTCATTCGCACGACCCATTCTAATTCATTCGTACGACCCATTCTAATTCATTCGTACGATCCATTCTAATTCATTCGCATTATCCATTCTTACTCAATTGTACGATCCATTCTAATTCATTCGTACGATCCATTCTAATTCATTCGTACGATCCATTCTAATTCATTTGTACGATCCATTCGTACGATCCATTCTAATTCATTCGTACGATCCATTCTAATTCATTTGTACGATCCATTCGCACGATCTATTCTAATGCATTCCTACTATCCATTCTAATTCCTTCGTACGATCCATTCTAATTCCTTCGTACGATCCATTCTAATTCATCCGTACGATTCATTCTAATGCAATCCATTCTAATTCATTCGTACGATCCATTCCAATTCATTCGTACGTTCCATTCTAATTCATTCTAATTCAATCGCACAATCCATTCTAATTCATTCGTACGAAGGTATCCATTCTAATTCATTCGCACAATCTATTCTAATTGAATAGATTCTAATTCATTCGTACGGTATGATTCCATTCTAATTCATTCGCACGATCCATTCTATTTCATTCGTACGATCCATTCTATTTCATTCGTACGATCCATTCTTACTCATTCGTACGATGGTACTAATGAATCGGAATGGATTAGAATGGATCCATTCCAATTAGAATAGATCGTACGAAGGAATTAGAATGGATCGTGCGAATAAATTAGAATAGATTGTGCGAATGGATTAGAATGGATCATACGATTGAGTAAGAATGGATTGTACGAATGAAATAGAATAGATCGTACGAATGAATTAGAATGGATCGTGCGAATAAATTAGAATGGATCGTATGAATGAATTAGAATGGATCGTGCGAATGAATTAGAATATAGATCGTACGAATGAATTAGAATGGATCGTATGAATGAACTAGAATGGATCGTGCGAATGAATTAGAATGGATCGTACGAATGAAATAGAATTGATCGTACGAATGGATCGTACGAATGAATTAGAATGGATCGTACGAATGAATTAGAATGGATCGTATGAATGAATTAGAATAGATCGTACGAATGAATTAGAATGAATCATGCTAATGAATTAGAATGGAAACATTCGTGCGAATGAATTAGAATGGATCATATGAATGAATTAGAATGGATCGTTTGAGTGAATGCGAATGGATCGTGCGAATGAATTAGAATGGATCGTACGAATGAATTAGAGTGGATACATTCGTACAAATGAATTAGAATGGATACATTCGTACGAATGAATTAGAATGGATCGTACGAATGAATTAGAATGGATACATTCGCACGAATTAGAATGGATCGTACGAATGAATTAGAATGGATCGTACGAATGAATTAGAATGGATCGTATGAATAAATTAGATTGGATCGTATAAATGAATTAGAATGGATCGTACGAATGAATTAGAATGGATCGAGCTAATGAATTAGAATGGATCGTACGAATGAATTAGAGTGGATACATTCATGCAAATGAATTAGAATGGATACATTCGTGCGAATGAATTAGAATGGATCGTGCGAATGAATTAGAGTGGATCGTACGAATGAATTAGAATAGATTGTGCTAATGAATTAGAATGGATCGTATGAATGAATTAGAATGGATCGTACGAATGAATTAGAATGGATTGTACGAATGAATTAGAATTGATCGTACGAATGAATTAGAATGGATCGTATGAATGAATTAGAATGGATCGTGCGAATGAATTAGAATGGATCGTACGAATGAAATAGAATGGATTCGCATGAATGTATCCATTCTAATTCATTCGTACGATCCATTCTAATTCATTCGTACAATCCATTCTAATTCATTCGCACGATCCATTCTTACTCATTCGTATGATCCATTCTAATTCATTCGTACGATCCATTCTAATTCATTCGTACGATCCATTCTAATTCATTCGTACGATGCATTCTAATTCATTCGTACGATCCATTCTAATTCATTCATACGATCCATTCGTGTCCATTCTAATTCATTCGTACGATCCATTCTAATTCATTCGTACGATCCATTCTAATTCCTTCATACGATCCATTCTAATTCATTCGTACGATCCATTCATATTCATTCGCATGGATTGAATTAGAATGGATCGTACGAATGAATTAGAATGGATCGTACGAATGAGTAAGAATGGATCGTGCGAATGAATTAGAATGGATCGTACGAATGAAATAGAATTGATCGTATGAATGAATTAGATTGGATCGTATTAATGAATTAGAATGGATCGTGCGAATGAATTAGAATGGATCGTACGAATGAATTAGAATGGATCGTACGACTGACTTAGAATGGATCGTTCGAATGAATTAGAATGGATCGTACGAAGGAATTAGAATGGATCGTACGAATGAATTAGAATGGATCGTACGAATGAATTAGAATGAATTAGAATGGATCGTACGAATGAATTAGAATGGATCGTACGAATGAAATAGAATGGATCGTATGAATGAATTAGAATGGATCGTGCGAATGAATTAGAATGGATCGTACGAATGAAATAGAATGGATTCGCACGAATGTATCCATTCTAATTAAATGGATCGTGCGAATGAATTAGAATGGATCGTACGAATGAATTAGAATGGATCGTACGAAGGAATTAGAATGGATCGTACGAATGAATTAGAATGGATCGTACGAATGAATTAGAATGGATTGAATTAGAATAAATCGTACGAATGAATTAGAATGAATCATACCATACGAATGAATTAGAATGGATCATACGAATGAAATAGAATGGATTGTACGAATAAGATAGAATGGATCGTACGAATGAAATTGAATGGATTCGCATGAATGGATCGTATGAATGAATTAGAATGGATACATTCGTGCAAAAGAATTAGAATGGATTGTATGAATGAATTAGAATGGATCGTTTGAGTGAATGCGAATGGATCGTGCGAATGAATTAGAATGGAATGAACTAGAATGGATTGAATTAGAATGAATCGTACGAATGAATTAGAATGGATCGTACAAATGAATTAGAATGGATCGTACGAATGAATTAGAATAGATCGTGCGAATGAATTAGAATTGATCGTACAAATGAATTAGAATGGATCGTACGAATGAATTAGAATGGATCGTATGAATGAATTAGAATGGATCGTGCGAATGAATTAGAATGGATCGTACGAATGGATCGTACGAATGAATTAGAATGGATACGAATGAAATAGAATTGATCGTACGAATGGATCGTACGAATGAATTAGAATGGATCGTACGAATGAATTAGAATGGATCGTACGAATGAAATAGAATTGATCGTACGAATGGATCTTACGAATGAATTAGAATGGATCGTACGAATGAATTAGAATGGATCGTGCGAATGAATTAGAATGGATCGTGCGTATGATCCATTCTAATTCATTCGTACAATCCATTCTATTTCATTCGTACGATCCATTCTTACTCATTCGTACGATCCATTCGTATCCATTCTAATTCATTCGTACGAATGAATTAGAATAGATCGTACGAATAAATTAGAATGTATACGAATGGATCGTACGAATGAGTAAGAATGGATCGTACGAATGAAATAGAATGGATTGTACGAATGAATTAGAATGGATCATACGAATGAATTAGAATGGATTCATTCGTGCGAATGAATTAGAATGGATCGTACGAATGAGTAGAATGGATCGTGCGAATGAATTAGAATGGATCGTACGAATGAAATAGAATGGATTGTACGAATGAGATAGAATGGATCGTACGAATGAATTAGAATGGATACATTCATGCGAATGAATTAGAATGGATCATACGAATGAATTATAATGGATACCTTCGTGCAAATGAATTAGAATGGATCGTACGAATGAGTAGGAATGGATCGTACGAATGAAATAGAATGGATCGTATGAATGAATTAGAATGGATCGTGCGAATGAATTAGAATGGATCGTACGAATGAATTAGAATAGATTGTGCGAATGAATTAGAATGGATCGTACGAATGAATTAGAATAGATCGTACGAATGAATTAGAATGGATCGTATGAATGAATTAGAATGGATCGTGCGAATGAATTAGAATGGATTCTTACGAATGAAATAGAATTGATTCGCACAAATGTATCCATTCTAATTCATTCGTACGATCTATTCTAATTCATTCGTACAATCCATTCTAATTCATTCGCACGATCCATTCCTACTCATCCGTACGATCCATTCTAATTCATTCGCATGATCCATTCTAATTCATTAATACGATCCATTCTAATTCATTCGCACGATCCATTCTAATTCATTCGTACGATCCATTCTAATTCATTCGCACAATCTATTCTATTTCATTCATACGATCCATTCTAATTCTTTTGCACGAATGTATCCATTCTAATTCATTCGTACGATCCATTCTAATTCATTCGTACGATCCATTCTAATTCATTCGCACGATCCATTCTAATTCATTCATACAATCTATTCTAATTCATTCGTACGATCCATTCTAATTCATTCGTACGATCCATTCTAATTCATTCGTATGATCCATTCTTACTCATTCGTACGATCCAATCTAATTCATTCATACGATCCATTCTACGATCCATTCTAATTCATTTGTACATTCCATTCTAATTCATTCGTACGATTCATTCTAATTCAATCCATTCTAATTCATTTGTACGATCCATTCTTACTCATTCGTACGATCCATTCTAATTCATTCGCACGATCCATTCTAATTCATTAATACGATCCATTATAATTCATTCGCACGATCAATTCTAATTCATTCACACAATCCATTCTATTTCATTCGTACGATCCATTCTAATTCATTCGCACGAAGGTATCCATTCTAATTCATACAATCCATTCTAATTCATTCATACGATCCAATCTAATTCATTCATACGATCCATTCTAATTCATTCGCACGAATGTATCCATTCTAATTCATTCGTACGATCTATTCTAATCCATTTGTACGAATGTATCCACTCTAATTCATTCATACGATCCATTCTAATTCATTCGCACGAATGTATCCATTCCAATTCATTCGTACGATCCATTCTAATTCATTCGCACGATCCATTCTAATTCATTCGCACGATCCATTTTAATTCATTCGCACGATCCATTCTAATTCTTTCATACGATCCATTCTATTTCATTCGTACGATCCATTCTAATTCATTCATATGATCCATTCTAATTCATTCGCACGAATGTATCCATTCTAATTCATTCGTACGATACATTCTAATTCAATCCATTCTGATTCATTCCATTCTAATTCATTCGCACGATCCATTCGCATTCACTCAAACGATCCATTCATTCTAATTCATTCGTATGAATGAGTAAGAATGGATCGTTCGAATGAATTAGAATGGATTGTGCGAATGAATTAGAATGGATCGTACGAATGAATTAGAATGGATCGTACGAATGAATTAGAATGGATCGTACGAATGAATTAGAATAGATCGTACGAATGAATTAGAATGGATCGTACGAAGGAATTAGAATGGATCGTACGAAGGAATTAGAATGGATTGTACGAATGAAGTAGAATGGATACCTTCGTGCAAATGAATTAGAATGGATCGTACAAATGAGTAAGAATGGATCGTACGAATGAATTAGAATGGATCGTACGAATGAACTAGAATGGATCTTACGAATGAATTAGAATGGAACGTATAGATTGTGCGAATGAATTAGAATGGATCGTACGAATGAATTAGAATGGATCGTACGAATGAATTAGAATGGATCGCACGAATGTATCCATTCTAATTCATTCATACGATCCATTCTAATTCATTCGTATGATCCATTCTTACTCATTCGTACGATCCATTCTAATTCATTCGCACGAATAAATCCATTCTAATTCATTCGTATGATCCATTCTAATTCATTCGCATGAATGTATCCATTCTAATTCATTCGTACGGTCCATTCTAATTCATTAATACGATCCAATCTAATTCATTCGTACGATCCATTCTAATCCATTTGTATTCATTCGCATCGATTGAATTAGAATGGATCGTACAAATGAATTAGAATGGATCGTACGAATGAATTAGAATGGATCGTACGAATGAGTAAGAATGGATCGTGCGAATGAATTAAAATGGATACATTCGTGCGAATCCATTCTATTTCATTCGTACGATCCATTCTAATTCATTCGCACGATCCATTCTAATTCATTCATACGATCCATTCTATTTCATTCGTATGATCCATTCTAATTCATTCGTACGGTATGATTCATTCTAATTCATTCGTACGATTCATTCTAATTCATTCCATTCTAATTCATTCGTACGATCCATTCTAATTCATTCGTACGATCCATTCTAATTCATTCCCACGATCCATTGAATTAGAATGGATACATTCGTGCGAATCCATTCTATTTCATTCGTACGATCCATTCTAATTCATTCGCATGATCCATTCTAATTCATTCATACGATCCATTGTATTTCATTCGTACGATCCATTCTATTTCATTCGTACGATCCATTCTAATTCATTCGTACGATCCATTCTAATTCATTCTAATTCATTCGTACGATCCATTCTAATTCATTCGTACGATCCATTCTAATTCCTTCGTACGATCCATTCTAATTCATTCGAACGATCCATTCTAAGTCATTTGTACGATCCATTCTAATTCATTCGTACGATCCATTCTAATTCATTCGCACGATCCATTCTAATTTATTAATACGATCCAATCTAATTCATTCATACGATCCATTCTAATTCATTCGTACGATCCATTCTAATTCATTCGCACGATCCATTCTAATTCATTCGAACGATCCATTCTATTTCATTCGTACGATCCATTCTTACTCATTCGTATGATCCATTCTAATTCATTCGTACGATCCATTCTAATTCCTTCGTATAATCCATTCTAATTCATTCGTACGGTATGATTCATTCTAATTCATTCGTACGATTCATTCTAATTCAATCCATTCTAATTCATTCGTACGATCCATTCTAATTCATTCGTACGATCCATTCTAATTCATTCGTACGATTCATTCTAATTCAATCCATTCTAATTCATTCGTACGATCCATTTTAATTCATTCGCACGAATGAATCCATTCTAATTCATTCGTATGATCCATTCTAATTCATTCGCATGAATGTATCCATTCTAATTCATTTGTACGATCCATTCTATCTCATTCGTACAATCCATTCTATTTCATTCGTACGATCCATTCTAATTCATTCGCTCGATCCATTCTAATTCATTCGCATGATCCATTCTAATTCATTCGTACGATCGATTATAATTCATTCGTACGATCCATTCTAATTCATTCGTACGATCCATCCTAATTCATTCGCACAATCCATTCTAATTCATTAATACGATCAAATCTAATTCATTCATACGATCTATTCTAATTCATTCGCACGAATATATCCTTTCTAATTCATTCGTACGATCCATTCTAATTCATTCGCACGATCCATTCTAATTCATGCATACGATCCAATCTAATTCATTCATACAATCCATTCTAATTTATTCGCACGAATGTATCCATTCTAATTCATTCGTACAATCCATTCTAATTCATTTGCACGATCCATTCTAATTCATTCATACAATCCATTCTAATTCTTTTGCACGAATGTATCCATTCTAATTCATTCGCACGAATGTATCCTTTCTAATTCATTCCTACGATCCATTCTAATTCATTCGCACAATCTATTCTAATTCATTCGAACGATCCATTCTAAGTCATTCGTACGATCCATTCTAATTCATTCGTACGATCCATTCTAATTCATTCGCACGATCCATTCTATTTCATTTCGTACGATCCATTCTAATTCATTCGCACGAATGTATCCATTCCGATTCATTCGTACGATCCATTCTAATTCATTCGCACAATCTATTCTAATTCATTCGTACGATCAATTCTAATTCATTCGCACGTATCCATTCTAATTCATTCATACGATCCATTCTATTTCATTTGTACGATCCATTCTTACTCATTCGTACGATCCATTCTAATTCATTCGTACGATCCATTCTAATTCATTCGTACGATCCATTCTAATTCATTCGCACAATCTATACGTTCCGTTCTAATACATTCGTAAGATCCATTCTAATTCATTCGCACGATCCATTCTAATTCATTAATACGATCCAATCTAATTCATTCGTACGATCCATTCTAATCCATTCGTATTCATTCGCATGGATTGAATTAGAATGGATCGTACGAATGAATTAGAATGGATTGTACGAATGAATTAGAATGGATCGTACGAATGAGTAAGAATGGATCGTGCGAATGAATTAGAATGGATCGTACGGATGAAATAGAATGGATTCGCACGAATGTATCCATTCTAATTCATTCATTCGATCCATTCTAATTCATTCGTACGATCCATTCTAATTTCTTCGTATGATCTATTCTTATTCATTCGCACAATCTATTCTAATTCATTCGTACGATCCATTCTAATTCATTCGCACGATCCATTCTAATTCATTCATACGATCCATTCTAATTCATTCGTACGATCGATTCTAATTCATTCGTACGATCCATTCTAATTAATTCGCACAATCTATTCTAATTCATTCGTACGATCCATTCTAATTCATTCGCACGATCCATTCTAATTCTTTCGCACAATCTATTCTAATTCATTTGTACGATCCATTCTAATTCATTCGCACGATCCATTCTAATTCATTCATACGATCCATTCTATTTCATTCGTACGATCCATTCTAATTCATTCGTACGATCCATTCTAATTCATTCGTACGATTCATTCTAATTCAATCCATTCTAATTCATTCGTACGATCCATTCTTACTCATTCGTACGATCCATTCTAATTCATTCGTACGATCCATTCTAATTCATTCGCACGATCCATTCTAATTCATTCATACGATCCATTCTAATTCATTCGTACGATCCATTCTAATTCATTCGTACGATCCATTCTAATTCATTCGCACGATCCATTCTAATTCATTCATACGATCCATTCTATTTCATTTGCACGATCCATTCTAATTCATTCATACAATCCATTCTAATTCTTTTGCACGTATGAATGGATCGTACGAATGAATTAGAATGGATCGTACGAATGAATTAGATTGGATCGTATTAATGAATTAGAATGGATCGTGCGAATGAATTAGAATGGATCTTACGAATGAATTAGAATGGAACATATAGATTGTGCGAATGAATTAGAATGGATCGAACGAATGAATTAGAATGGATCGTACGAATGAATTAGAATGGATCGTACGAATGAGTAAGAATGGATCGTACGAATGAAATAGAATGGATCGTATGAATGAATTAGAATGGATACGTGCGAATGAATTAGAATTGATCGTACGAATGAATTAGAATAGATTGTGCGAATGAATTAGAATGGATCGTACGAATGAATTGGAATGGATACATTCGTGCGAATGAATTAGAATGGATTGTACGAATGAAATATAATGGATCGTGCGAATGAATTAGAATGGATCGTACGAATGAATTAGAATGGATCGTACGAATGACTTAGAATGGATCGTTCGAATGAATTAGAATAGATTGTGCGAATGAATTAAAATGGATCGTACGAATGAATTAGAAAGGATACATTCGTGCGAATGAATTAGAATGGATCGTATGAGTGTGAATTAATTAGAATGGATTGTGCGAATGAATTAGAATGGATCGTACGAATGAATTAGAATGGATCGTACGAATGAATTAGAATGGATACATTCGTGCAAAAGAATTAGAATGGATTGTATGAATGAATTAGAATGGATCGTTTGAGTGAATGTGAATGGATCGTGCAATTGAATTAGAATGGAATGAATTAGAATGGATTGAATTAGAATGAATCGTACGAATGAAGTAGAATAGATCGTACGAATAAATTAGAATGGATCGTACGAATGAAATAGAATGGATCGTATGAATGAAATAGAATGGATCGTATGAATGAATTAGAATGGATACATTCGTGCGAATCCATTCTATTTCATTTGTACGATCCATTCTAATTCATTCGCACGATCCATTCTAATTCATTCATACGATCCAATTAGAATGGATCGTATGAATGAATTAGAATGGATCGTGCGAATGAATTAGAATGGATCGCATGAATCCATTCTATTTCATTCATATGATTCATAATGAATTAGAATGGACCGTGCGAATGAATTAGAATGGATCGTACGAATGAGTAAGAATGGATCGTGCGAATGAATTAGAATGGATCGTACGAATGAAATAGAATGGATTAGTACGAATGAATTAGTATGATCTATTCTTATTCATTCGCACAATCTATTCTAATTCATTCGTACGATCCATTCTAATTCATTCGCACGATCCATTCTAATTCATTCATACGATCCATTCTAACTCATTCGCATGATCCTTTCTAATTCATTCGCACGATCCTACGAATGAATTAGAATGGATCGTATGAATGAATTAGAATGGATCGTGCGAATGAATTAGAATGGATCGTACGAATGAATTAGAATGGATCGTACGAAGGAATTAGAATGGATCGTACGAATGAATTAGAATGGATCGTACGAATGAATTAGAATGGATACGAATGGATCGTATGAATGAATTAGAATGGATCGTACGAATGAAATAGAATGGATCGTACGAAGGAATTAGAATGGATCATATGAATGAATTAGAATGGATCGTATGAATGAATTAGAATGGATCGTGCGAATAAATTAGAATGGATCGTATGAATGAATTAGAAAGGATTGTACGAATGAATTAGAATGGATCGTGCGAATGAATTAGAATGGATCGTGCGAATGAATTAGAATGGATCGTACGAATGAATTAGAATGGATCATACGAAGGAATTAGAATGGATCGTACGAAAGAATTAGAATGGATCGAACGAATGAATTAGAATGGATACGAATGGATCGTACGAATGAATTAGAATGGATACATTCATGCGATTGAATTAGAATGGATCATACGAATGAATTAGAATGGATTCATTCGTGCGAATGAATTAGAATGGATCGTACGAATGAGTAAGAATGGATCGTACGAATGAATTAGAATGGATTGAATTAGAATGGATTGTACGAATGAATTAGAATGGATCGTACGAATGAGTAAGAATGGATCGTGCGAATGAATTAGAATGGATCGTACAAATGAAATAGAATGGATTAGCACGAATGTATCCATTCTAATTCATTCATACGATCCATTCTAATTCATTTGTACGATCCATTCTTACTCATTCGTACGATCCATTCTAATTCATTCGCACGACCCATTCTAATTCATTCGTACGACCCATTCTAATTCATTCGTACGATCCATTCTAATTCATTCGCATTATCCATTCTTACTCAATTGTACGATCCATTCTAATTCATTCGTACGATCCATTCTAATTCATTCGTACGATCCATTCTAATTCATTTGTACGATCCATTCGTACGATCCATTCGTACGATCCATTCTAATTCATTCGTACGATCCATTCTAATTCATTTGTACGATCCATTCGCACGATCTATTCTAATGCATTCCTACTATCCATTCTAATTCCTTCGTACGATCCATTCTAATTCCTTCGTACGATCCATTCTAATTCATCCGTACGATTCATTCTAATGCAATCCATTCTAATTCATTCGTACGATCCATTCCAATTCATTCGTACGTTCCATTCTAATTCATTCTAATTCAATCGCACAATCCATTCTAATTCATTCGTACGAAGGTATCCATTCTAATTCATTCGCACAATCTATTCTAATTGAATAGATTCTAATTCATTCGTACGGTATGATTCCATTCTAATTCATTTGCACGATCCATTCTATTTCATTCGTACGATCCATTCTATTTCATTCGTACGATCCATTCTTACTCATTCGTACGATGGTACTAATGAATCGGAATGGATTAGAATGGATCCATTCCAATTAGAATAGATCGTACGAAGGAATTAGAATGGATCGTGCGAATAAATTAGAATAGATTGTGCGAATGGATTAGAATGGATCATACGATTGAGTAAGAATGGATTGTACGAATGAAATAGAATAGATCGTACGAATGAATTAGAATGGATCGTGCGAATAAATTAGAATGGATCGTATGAATGAATTAGAATGGATCGTGCGAATGAATTAGAATATAGATCGTACGAATGAATTAGAATGGATCGTATGAATGAACTAGAATGGATCGTGCGAATGAATTAGAATGGATCGTACGAATGAAATAGAATTGATCGTACGAATGGATCGTACGAATGAATTAGAATGGATCGTACGAATGAATTAGAATGGATCGTATGAATGAATTAGAATAGATCGTACGAATGAATTAGAATGAATCATGCTAATGAATTAGAATGGAAACATTCGTGCGAATGAATTAGAATGGATCATATGAATGAATTAGAATGGATCGTTTGAGTGAATGCGAATGGATCGTGCGAATGAATTAGAATGGATCGTACGAATGAATTAGAGTGGATACATTCGTACAAATGAATTAGAATGGATACATTCGTACGAATGAATTAGAATGGATCGTACGAATGAATTAGAATGGATACATTCGCACGAATTAGAATGGATCGTACGAATGAATTAGAATGGATCGTACGAATGAATTAGAATGGATCGTATGAATAAATTAGATTGGATCGTATAAATGAATTAGAATGGATCGTACGAATGAATTAGAATGGATCGAGCTAATGAATTAGAATGGATCGTACGAATGAATTAGAGTGGATACATTCATGCAAATGAATTAGAATGGATACATTCGTGCGAATGAATTAGAATGGATCGTGCGAATGAATTAGAGTGGATCGTACGAATGAATTAGAATAGATTGTGCTAATGAATTAGAATGGATCGTATGAATGAATTAGAATGGATCGTACGAATGAATTAGAATGGATTGTACGAATGAATTAGAATTGATCGTACGAATGAATTAGAATGGATCGTATGAATGAATTAGAATGGATCGTGCGAATGAATTAGAATGGATCGTACGAATGAAATAGAAGGGATTCGCATGAATGTATCCATTCTAATTCATTCGTACGATCCATTCTAATTCATTCGTACAATCCATTCTAATTCATTCGCACGATCCATTCTTACTCATTCGTACGATCCATTCTAATTCATTCGTACGATCCATTCTAATTCATTCGTACGATCCATTCTAATTCATTCGTACGATCCATTCTAATTCATTCGTACGATCCATTCTAATTCATTCATACGATCCATTCGTGTCCATTCTAATTCATTCGTACGATCCATTCTAATTCATTCGTACGATCCATTCTAATTCCTTCATACGATCCATTCTAATTCATTCGTACGATCCATTCATATTCATTCGCATGGATTGAATTAGAATGGATCGTACGAATGAATTAGAATGGATCGTACGAATGAGTAAGAATGGATCGTGCGAATGAATTAGAATGGATCGTACGAATGAAATAGAATTGATCGTATGAATGAATTAGATTGGATCGTATTAATGAATTAGAATGGATCGTGCGAATGAATTAGAATGGATCGTACGAATGAATTAGAATGGATCGTACGACTGACTTAGAATGGATCGTTCGAATGAATTAGAATGGATCGTACGAAGGAATTAGAATGGATCGTACGAATGAATTAGAATGGATCGTACGAATGAATTAGAATGAATTAGAATGGATCGTACGAATGAATTAGAATGGATCGTACGAATGAAATAGAATGGATCGTATGAATGAATTAGAATGGATCGTGCGAATGAATTAGAATGGATCGTACGAATGAAATAGAATGGATTCGCACGAATGTATCCATTCTAATTAAATGGATCGTGCGAATGAATTAGAATGGATCGTACGAATGAATTAGAATGGATCGTACGAAGGAATTAGAATGGATCGTACGAATGAATTAGAATGGATCGTACGAATGAATTAGAATGGATTGAATTAGAATGAATCGTACGAATGAATTAGAATGAATCATACCGTACGAATGAATTAGAATGGATCATACGAATGAAATAGAATGGATTGTACGAATAAGATAGAATGGATCGTACGAATGAAATTGAATGGATTCGCATGAATGGATCGTATGAATGAATTAGAATGGATACATTCGTGCAAAAGAATTAGAATGGATTGTATGAATGAATTAGAATGGATCGTTTGAGTGAATGCGAATGGATCGTGCGAATGAATTAGAATGGAATGAACTAGAATGGATTGAATTAGAATGAATCGTACGAATGAATTAGAATGGATCGTACAAATGAATTAGAATGGATCGTACGAATGAATTAGAATAGATCGTGCGAATGAATTAGAATTGATCGTACAAATGAATTAGAATGGATCGTACGAATGAATTAGAATGGATCGTATGAATGAATTAGAATGGATCGTGCGAATGAATTAGAATGGATCGTACGAATGGATCGTACGAATGAATTAGAATGGATACGAATGAAATAGAATTGATCGTACGAATGGATCGTACGAATGAATTAGAATGGATCGTACGAATGAATTAGAATGGATCGTACGAATGAAATAGAATTGATCGTACGAATGGATCTTACGAATGAATTAGAATGGATCGTACGAATGAATTAGAATGGATCGTGCGAATGAATTAGAATGGATCGTGCGTATGATCCATTCTAATTCATTCGTACAATCCATTCTATTTCATTCGTACGATCCATTCTTACTCATTCGTACGATCCATTCGTATCCATTCTAATTCATTCGTACGAATGAATTAGAATAGATCGTACGAATAAATTAGAATGTATACGAATGGATCGTACGAATGAGTAAGAATGGATCGTACGAATGAAATAGAATGGATTGTACGAATGAATTAGAATGGATCATACGAATGAATTAGAATGGATTCATTCGTGCGAATGAATTAGAATGGATCGTACGAATGAGTAGAATGGATCGTGCGAATGAATTAGAATGGATCGTACGAATGAAATAGAATGGATTGTACGAATGAGATAGAATGGATCGTACGAATGAATTAGAATGGATACATTCATGCGAATGAATTAGAATGGATCATACGAATGAATTATAATGGATACCTTCGTGCAAATGAATTAGAATGGATCGTACGAATGAGTAGGAATGGATCGTACGAATGAAATAGAATGGATCGTATGAATGAATTAGAATGGATCGTGCGAATGAATTAGAATGGATCGTACGAATGAATTAGAATAGATTGTGCGAATGAATTAGAATGGATCGTACGAATGAATTAGAATAGATCGTACGAATGAATTAGAATGGATCGTATGAATGAATTAGAATGGATCGTGCGAATGAATTAGAATGGATTCTTACGAATGAAATAGAATTGATTCGCACAAATGTATCCATTCTAATTCATTCGTACGATCTATTCTAATTCATTCGTACAATCCATTCTAATTCATTCGCACGATCCATTCCTACTCATCCGTACGATCCATTCTAATTCATTCGCATGATCCATTCTAATTCATTAATACGATCCATTCTAATTCATTCGCACGATCCATTCTAATTCATTCGTACGATCCATTCTAATTCATTCGCACAATCTATTCTATTTCATTCATACGATCCATTCTAATTCTTTTGCACGAATGTATCCATTCTAATTCATTCGTACGATCCATTCTAATTCATTCGTACGATCCATTCTAATTCATTCGCACGATCCATTCTAATTCATTCATACAATCTATTCTAATTCATTCGTACGATCCATTCTAATTCATTCGTACGATCCATTCTAATTCATTCGTATGATCCATTCTTACTCATTCGTACGATCCAATCTAATTCATTCATACGATCCATTCTACGATCCATTCTAATTCATTTGTACATTCCATTCTAATTCATTCGTACGATTCATTCTAATTCAATCCATTCTAATTCATTTGTACGATCCATTCTTACTCATTCGTACGATCCATTCTAATTCATTCGCACGATCCATTCTAATTCATTAATACGATCCATTATAATTCATTCGCACGATCAATTCTAATTCATTCACACAATCCATTCTATTTCATTCGTACGATCCATTCTAATTCATTCGCACGAAGGTATCCATTCTAATTCATACAATCCATTCTAATTCATTCATACGATCCAATCTAATTCATTCATACGATCCATTCTAATTCATTCGCACGAATGTATCCATTCTAATTCATTCGTACGATCTATTCTAATCCATTTGTACGAATGTATCCACTCTAATTCATTCATACGATCCATTCTAATTCATTCGCACGAATGTATCCATTCCAATTCATTCGTACGATCCATTCTAATTCATTCGCACGATCCATTCTAATTCATTCGCACGATCCATTTTAATTCATTCGCACGATCCATTCTAATTCTTTCATACGATCCATTCTATTTCATTCGTACGATCCATTCTAATTCATTCATATGATCCATTCTAATTCATTCGCACGAATGTATCCATTCTAATTCATTCGTACGATACATTCTAATTCAATCCATTCTGATTCATTCCATTCTAATTCATTCGCACGATCCATTCGCATTCACTCAAACGATCCATTCATTCTAATTCATTCGTATGAATGAGTAAGAATGGATCGTTCGAATGAATTAGAATGGATTGTGCGAATGAATTAGAATGGATCGTACGAATGAATTAGAATGGATCGTACGAATGAATTAGAATAGATCGTACGAATGAATTAGAATGGATCGTACGAAGGAATTAGAATGGATCGTACGAAGGAATTAGAATGGATTGTACGAATGAAGTAGAATGGATACCTTCGTGCAAATGAATTAGAATGGATCGTACAAATGAGTAAGAATGGATCGTACGAATGAATTAGAATGGATCGTACGAATGAACTAGAATGGATCTTACGAATGAATTAGAATGGAACGTATAGATTGTGCGAATGAATTAAAATGGATCGTACGAATGAATTAGAATGGATCGTACGAATGAATTAGAATGGATCGCACGAATGTATCCATTCTAATTCATTCATACGATCCATTCTAATTCATTCGTATGATCCATTCTTACTCATTCGTACGATCCATTCTAATTCATTCGCACGAATAAATCCATTCTAATTCATTCGTATGATCCATTCTAATTCATTCGCATGAATGTATCCATTCTAATTCATTCGTACGGTCCATTCTAATTCATTAATACGATCCAATCTAATTCATTCGTACGATCCATTCTAATCCATTTGTATTCATTCGCATCGATTGAATTAGAATGGATCGTACAAATGAATTAGAATGGATCGTACGAATGAATTAGAATGGATCGTACGAATGAGTAAGAATGGATCGTGCGAATGAATTAAAATGGATACATTCGTGCGAATCCATTCTATTTCATTCGTACGATCCATTCTAATTCATTCGCACGATCCATTCTAATTCATTCATACGATCCATTCTATTTCATTCGTATGATCCATTCTAATTCATTCGTACGGTATGATTCATTCTAATTCATTCGTACGATTCATTCTAATTCATTCCATTCTAATTCATTCGTACGATCCATTCTAATTCATTCGTACGATCCATTCTAATTCATTCCCACGATCCATTGAATTAGAATGGATACATTCGTGCGAATCCATTCTATTTCATTCGTACGATCCATTCTAATTCATTCGCATGATCCATTCTAATTCATTCATACGATCCATTGTATTTCATTCGTACGATCCATTCTATTTCATTCGTACGATCCATTCTAATTCATTCGTACGATCCATTCTAATTCATTCTAATTCATTCGTACGATCCATTCTAATTCATTCGTACGATCCATTCTAATTCCTTCGTACGATCCATTCTAATTCATTCGAACGATCCATTCTAAGTCATTTGTACGATCCATTCTAATTCATTCGTACGATCCATTCTAATTCATTCGCACGATCCATTCTAATTTATTAATACGATCCAATCTAATTCATTCATACGATCCATTCTAATTCATTCGTACGATCCATTCTAATTCATTCGCACGATCCATTCTAATTCATTCGAACGATCCATTCTATTTCATTCGTACGATCCATTCTTACTCATTCGTATGATCCATTCTAATTCATTCGTACGATCCATTCTAATTCCTTCGTATAATCCATTCTAATTCATTCGTACGGTATGATTCATTCTAATTCATTCGTACGATTCATTCTAATTCAATCCATTCTAATTCATTCGTACGATCCATTCTAATTCATTCGTACGATCCATTCTAATTCATTCGTACGATTCATTCTAATTCAATCCATTCTAATTCATTCGTACGATCCATTTTAATTCATTCGCACGAATGAATCCATTCTAATTCATTCGTATGATCCATTCTAATTCATTCGCATGAATGTATCCATTCTAATTCATTTGTACGATCCATTCTATCTCATTCGTACAATCCATTCTATTTCATTCGTACGATCCATTCTAATTCATTCGCTCGATCCATTCTAATTCATTCGCATGATCCATTCTAATTCATTCGTACGATCGATTATAATTCATTCGTACGATCCATTCTAATTCATTCGTACGATCCATCCTAATTCATTCGCACAATCCATTCTAATTCATTAATACGATCAAATCTAATTCATTCATACGATCTATTCTAATTCATTCGCACGAATATATCCTTTCTAATTCATTCGTACGATCCATTCTAATTCATTCGCACGATCCATTCTAATTCATGCATACGATCCAATCTAATTCATTCATACAATCCATTCTAATTTATTCGCACGAATGTATCCATTCTAATTCATTCGTACAATCCATTCTAATTCATTTGCACGATCCATTCTAATTCATTCATACAATCCATTCTAATTCTTTTGCACGAATGTATCCATTCTAATTCATTCGCACGAATGTATCCTTTCTAATTCATTCCTACGATCCATTCTAATTCATTCGCACAATCTATTCTAATTCATTCGAACGATCCATTCTAAGTCATTCGTACGATCCATTCTAATTCATTCGTACGATCCATTCTAATTCATTCGCACGATCCATTCTATTTCATTTCGTACGATCCATTCTAATTCATTCGCACGAATGTATCCATTCCGATTCATTCATACGATCCATTCTAATTCATTCGCACAATCTATTCTAATTCATTCGTACGATCAATTCTAATTCATTCGCACGTATCCATTCTAATTCATTCATACGATCCATTCTATTTCATTTGTACGATACATTCTTACTCATTCGTACGATCCATTCTAATTCATTCGTACGATCCATTCTAATTCATTCGTACGATCCATTCTAATTCATTCGCACAATCTATACGTTCCGTTCTAATTCATTCGTAAGATCCATTCTAATTCATTCGCACGATCCATTCTAATTCATTAATACGATCCAATCTAATTCATTCGTACGATCCATTCTAATCCATTCGTATTCATTCGCATGGATTGAATTAGAATGGATCGTACGAATGAATTAGAATGGATTGTACGAATGAATTAGAATGGATCGTACGAATGAGTAAGAATGGATCGTGCGAATGAATTAGAATGGATCGTACGGATGAAATAGAATGGATTCGCACGAATGTATCCATTCTAATTCATTCATTCGATCCATTCTAATTCATTCGTACGATCCATTCTAATTTCTTCGTATGATCTATTCTTATTCATTCGCACAATCTATTCTAATTCATTCGTACGATCCATTCTAATTCATTCGCACGATCCATTCTAATTCATTCATACGATCCATTCTAATTCATTCGTACGATCGATTCTAATTCATTCGTACGATCCATTCTAATTAATTCGCACAATCTATTCTAATTCATTCGTACGATCCATTCTAATTCATTCGCACGATCCATTCTAATTCTTTCGCACAATCTATTCTAATTCATTTGTACGATCCATTCTAATTCATTCGCACGATCCATTCTAATTCATTCATACGATCCATTCTATTTCATTCGTACGATCCATTCTAATTCATTCGTACGATCCATTCTAATTCATTCGTACGATTCATTCTAATTCAATCCATTCTAATTCATTCGTACGATCCATTCTTACTCATTCGTACGATCCATTCTAATTCATTCGCACGATCCATTCTAATTCATTCATACGATCCATTCTAATTCATTCGTACGATCCATTCTAATTCATTCGTACGATCCATTCTAATTCATTCGCACGATCCATTCTAATTCATTCATACGATCCATTCTATTTCATTTGCACGATCCATTCTAATTCATTCATACAATCCATTCTAATTCTTTTGCACGTATGAATGGATCGTACGAATGAATTAGAATGGATCGTACGAATGAATTAGATTGGATCGTATTAATGAATTAGAATGGATCGTGCGAATGAATTAGAATGGATCTTACGAATGAATTAGAATGGAACATATAGATTGTGCGAATGAATTAGAATGGATCGAACGAATGAATTAGAATGGATCGTACGAATGAATTAGAATGGATCGTACGAATGAGTAAGAATGGATCGTACGAATGAAATAGAATGGATCGTATGAATGAATTAGAATGGATACGTGCGAATGAATTAGAATTGATCGTACGAATGAATTAGAATAGATTGTGCGAATGAATTAGAATGGATCGTACGAATGAATTGGAATGGATACATTCGTGCGAATGAATTAGAATGGATTGTACGAATGAAATAGAATGGATCGTGCGAATGAATTAGAATGGATCGTACGAATGAATTAGAATGGATCGTACGAATGACTTAGAATGGATCGTTCGAATGAATTAGAATAGATTGTGCGAATGAATTAAAATGGATCGTACGAATGAATTAGAAAGGATACATTCGTGCGAATGAATTAGAATGGATCGTATGAGTGTGAATTAATTAGAATGGATTGTGCGAATGAATTAGAATGGATCGTACGAATGAATTAGAATGGATCGTACGAATGAATTAGAATGGATACATTCGTGCAAAAGAATTAGAATGGATTGTATGAATGAATTAGAATGGATCGTTTGAGTGAATGTGAATGGATCGTGCAATTGAATTAGAATGGAATGAATTAGAATGGATTGAATTAGAATGAATCGTACGAATGAAGTAGAATAGATCGTACGAATAAATTAGAATGGATCGTACGAATGAAATAGAATGGATCGTATGAATGAAATAGAATGGATCGTATGAATGAATTAGAATGGATACATTCGTGCGAATCTATTCTATTTCATTTGTACGATCCATTCTAATTCATTCGCACGATCCATTCTAATTCATTCATACGATCCAATTAGAATGGATCGTATGAATGAATTAGAATGGATCGTGCGAATGAATTAGAATGGATCGCATGAATCCATTCTATTTCATTCATATGATTCATAATGAATTAGAATGGACCGTGCGAATGAATTAGAATGGATCGTACGAATGAGTAAGAATGGATCGTGCGAATGAATTAGAATGGATCGTACGAATGAAATAGAATGGATTAGTACGAATGAATTAGTATGATCTATTCTTATTCATTCGCACAATCTATTCTAATTCATTCGTACGATCCATTCTAATTCATTCGCACGATCCATTCTAATTCATTCATACGATCCATTCTAACTCATTCGCATGATCCTTTCTAATTCATTCGCACGATCCTACGAATGAATTAGAATGGATCGTATGAATGAATTAGAATGGATCGTGCGAATGAATTAGAATGGATCGTACGAATGAATTAGAATGGATCGTACGAAGGAATTAGAATGGATCGTACGAATGAATTAGAATGGATCGTACGAATGAATTAGAATGGATACGAATGGATCGTATGAATGAATTAGAATGGATCGTACGAATGAAATAGAATGGATCGTACGAAGGAATTAGAATGGATCATATGAATGAATTAGAATGGATCGTGCGAATGAATTAGAATGGATCGTACGAATGAATTAGAATGGATCATACGAAGGAATTAGAATGGATCGTACGAAAGAATTAGAATGGATCGAACGAATGAATTAGAATGGATACGAATGGATCGTATGAATGAATTAGAATGGATCGTACGAATGAAATAGAATGGATCGTACGAAGGAATTGGAATGAATCATATGAATGAATTAGAATGGATCGTATGAATGAATTAGAATCGATCGTGCGAATAAATTAGAATGGATCGTATGAATGAATTAGAATGGATCGTACGAATGAATTAGAATAGATTGTGCGAATGGATTAGAATGGATCATACGATTGAGTAAGAATGGATTGTACGAATGAAATAGAATAGATCGTACGAATGAATTAGAATGGATCGTATGAATGAATTAGAATGGATTGTGCGAATGAATTAGAATGGATCGTACGAATGAATTAGAATGGATCATATGAATGAATTAGAATGGATCGTAGTAATGAATTAGAATGGATCGTACGAATGAAATAGACTGGATTGTACGAATGAGATAGAATGGATCGTACGAATGAATTAGAATGGATACATTCATGCGAATGAATTAGAATGGATCATACGAATGAATTAGAATGGATTCATTCGTGCGAATGAATTAGAATGGATCGTACGAATGAGTAAGAATGGATCGTACGAATGAATTAGAATGGATTGAATTAGAATGAATCGTACGAATGAATTAGAATGAATCATACCGTACGAATGAATTAGAATGGATCATACGAAGGAATTAGAATGGATCGTACGAATGAATTAGAATGGATCGTACGAATGAATTAGAATGGATCGTACGAAGGAATTAGAATGGATCGTACGAAGGAATTAGAATGGATAGTACGAATGAATTAGAATGGATACCTTCGTGCAAATGAATTAGAATGGATCGTACGAATGAGTAAGAATGGATCGTACGAATGAGATAGAATGGATCGTATGAATGAATTAGAATGGATCGTGCGAATGAATTAGAATGGATCGTACGAATGAATTAGAATAGATTGTGCGAATGAATTAGAATGGATCGTACAAATGAATGAGAATGGATCGTACGAATGAATTAGAATGGATCGTATGCATGAATTAGAATGGATCGTGCGAATGAATTAGAATGGATCGTACGAATGAATTAGAATGGATCGTACGAATGAATTAGAATGGATCATATGAATGAATTAGATTGGATCGTATTAATGAATTAGAATGGATCGTACGAATGAATTAGAATGGATCGTACGAATGAAATAGAATTGATCGTATGAATGAATTAGATTGGATCGTATTAATGAATTAGAATGGATCGTGCGAATGAATTAGAATGGATCGTACGAATGAATTAGAATGGATCGTACGAATGAATTAGAATGGATCGTACGAATGAATTAGAATGGATCGTATGCATGAATTAGAATGGATCGTGCGAATGAATTAGAATGGATCGTACGAATGAATTAGAATGGATCGTACGAAGGAATTAGAATAAATTGTGCGAATGAATTAGAATGGATCGTACGAATGAATTAGAATGGATCGTGCGAATAAATTAGAATGGATCGTATGAATGAATTAGAATGGATCGTACGAATAAATTAGAATAGATTGTGCGAATGAATTAGAATGGATCGTACGAATGAATTAGAATGGATCGTACGAATGAATTAGAATAGATTGTGCGAATGAATTAGAATGGATCGTACGAATGAATTAGAATGGATCGTGCGAATGAATTAGAATGGATCGTACGAATGAATTAGAATCGATTGTGCGAATGAATTAGAATGGATCGTACGAATGAATTAGAATGGATCGTACGAATGAATTAGAATGGATCGTATGCATGAATTAGAATGGATCGTGCGAATGAATTAGAATGGATCGTACGAATGAATTAGAATGGATCGTACGAAGGAATTAGAATGGATCGTATGAATGAATTAGAATGGATTGTCCGAATGAATTAGAATGGATCGTACGAATGCAATAGAATGGATTCGCACGAATGTATCCATTCTAATTAATTCATACGATCCCTTCTAATTCATTCATACGATCCATTCTATTTCATTCGTACGATCCATTCTTACTCATTCGTACGATCCATTCTAATTCATTTGCATGATTCATTCTAATTCATTCATACGATCCATTCTAATTCCTTCGTACGATCCATTCTAATTCATTCGTACGATCCATTCTAATTCATTTGCACGATCCATTCTAATTCATGCATACGATCCATTCTAATTCATTACTACGATCCATTCTAATTCATTCGTACGATCCATTCTAATTCCTTCGTATGATCCATTCTAATTTATTCGCACGATCCATTCTAATTCATTTGTACGATCCATTCTAATTCATTCGTAAGATCCATTCTAATTCATTCGCACGAATGTATCCATTCTAATTCATTCGTACAATACATTCTTACTAATTCGTAATAAATTAGAATGGATACATTCGTGCAAAAGAATTAGAATGGATTGTATGAATGAATTAGAATGGATCGTGCAAATGAATTAGAATGGATTGTGCGAATGAATTAGAATGGATCATACGAATGAATTAGAATAGATCGTACGTATGAATTAGAATGGATACATTCGTGCGAATGAATTAGAATGGATCGTGCGAATGAATTAGAATGGATCGTACGAATGAATTGGAATGGATCGTACGAAGGAATTAGAATGGATACACGATCCAGATCCATTCTAATTCATTCGCACGATCCATTCTAATTCATTTGTACGATCCTTTCTAATTCATTCGTACGATCCATTCTAACTCATTCGCACGATCCATTCTAATTCATTCGCACGATCCATTCTAATTCATTCGCACGATCCATTCTAATTCATTCATACGATCCATTCTATTTCATTCGTACGATCCATTCTTACTCATTCGTACGATCCATTCTAATTCATTTGCACGAAGGTATCCATTCTAATTCATTCGTACTATCCATTCTAATTCCTTCGTACGATCCATTCTAATTCATTCGAACGATCCATTCTAAGTCATTCGTACGATCCATTCTAATTCATTCGTACGATCCATTCTAATTCATTCGCACGATCCATTCTTACTCATGCGAATGAATTAGAATGGATCGTACGAATAAATTAGAATGGATTGAATTAGAATGAATCGTACGAATGAATTAGAATGGATTGTATGAATGAATTAGAATGGATCGTACGAATGAATTAGAATGGATCGTGCTAATGAATTAGAATGGATCGTGCGAATGAATTAAAATGGATCGTATGAATGAAATAGAATGGATCATATGAATTAGAATCAATCGTACGAATGAAATAGAATGGATCGTACGAATGAATTAGAATAGATTGTGCGAACGGATTAGAATGGATCATACGAATGAATTAGAATGGATCGTACGAATGAATTAGAATGGATTGAATTAGAATGAATCGTACGAATGAATTAGAATGGATCGTATGAATGAATTAGAATTGATCGTACGAATGAATTAGAATGGATCGTAGTAATGAATTAGAATGGATCATACGAAGGAATTAGAATGGATCGTACGAATGAATTAGAATGGATCGTACGAATGAATTAGAATGGATCGTACGAAGGAATTAGAATGGATCGTACGAAGGAATTAGAATGGATAGCACGAAGGTATCCATTCTAATTCATTCGTACTATCCATTCTAATTCATTCATACGATCCATTCTATTTCATTCGTACGGTCCATTCTAATTCATTCGCACGATCCATTCTAATTCATTCGCACGATCCATTCTAATTCATTCATACGATCCATTCTATTTCATTCGTACGATCCATTCTTACTCATTCGTACGATCCATTCTAATTCATTTGCACGAAGGTATCCATTCTAATTCATTCTAATTCCTTCGTACGATCCATTCTAATTCATTCGTACGATCCATTCAAATTCATTCGTACAGTATGATTCATTCTAATTCATTCGTACGATTCATTCTAATTCAATCCATGCTAATTCATTCGTACGATCCATTCGTATCCATTCTAATTCATTCGTACGATCTATTATAATTCATTCGTACGATCCATTCTAATTCATTAATACGATCCAATCTAATTCATTCGTACAATCCATTCTAATTCATTCGCACGAATATATCCATTCTAATTCATTCGTACAATCCATTCTATTTCATTCGTACGATCCATTCTTACTCATTCGTACGATCCATTCGTATCCATTCTATTTCATTCGTACGATCTATTCTAATTCATTCGTACGATCCATTCTAATTCATTAATACGATCCAATCTAATTCATTCATACGATCCATTCTAATTCATTCGTACGATTCATTCTAATTCATTCGCACGATCCATTCTAATTCATTCGCACGATCCATTCTAATTCATTCATACGATCCAATCTTACTCATTCGTACGATCCATTCTAATTCATTTGCACGAAGGTATCCATTCTAATTCATTCGTACTATCCATTCTAATTCCTTCGTACAATCCATTCTAATTCCTTCGTACGATCCATTCTAATTCCTTCGTATGATCCATTCTAATTCATTCGTATGATCCATTCTAATTCCTTCGTATGATCCATTCTAATTCATTCGTACGGTATGATTCATTCTAATTCATTCGTACGATTCATTCTAATTCAATCCATTCTAATTCATTCATACGATCCATTCTAATTCATTCGTACGATCCAGTCTAATTCATTCGTACGATTCATTCTAATTCAATCCATTCTAATTCATTCGTACGATCCATTCTTACTCATTCGTACGATCCATTCTAATTCATTCGTACGATCCATTCTAATTCATTCGTACGATCCATTCTAATTCATTCGCACAATCTATTCTAATTCATTCGTACGATCCATTCTAATTCATTCGCACGATCCATTCTAATTCATTCATACGATCCATTCTATTTCATTCGTACGATCCATTCTAATTCTTTTGCACGAATGTATCGAACGAATGAATTAGAATGGATCATACGAATGAATTAGAATGGATCGAACGAATGAATTAGAATGGATCGTACGAATGAGTAAGAATGGATCGTACGAATGAATTAGAATGGATCGTACGAATGAATTAGAATGGATACATTCGTGCGAATGAATTAGAATGGATCATATGAATGAATTAGAATGGATCGTTTGAGTGAATGCGAATGGATCGTGCGAATGAATTAGAATGGATTGTACGAATGAATTAGAATGGATGGTACGAATGAATTAGAATGGATCGTACGAAGGAATTAGAATGGATAGTACGAATGAATTAGAATGGATCGTACGAATGAATTAGAATGGATCGTGCGAATGAGTAAGAATGGATCGTACGAATGAATTAGAATGGATTGAATTAGAATGAATCGTACGAATGAATTAGAATGGATCGTACGAATGAATTAGAATGGATCGTGCGAATGAATTAGAATGGGTCGTATGAATGAATTAGAATGGATACACGATCCAGATCCATTCTAATTCATTCGTACGATCCATTCTATTTCATTCATACGATCCATTCTAATTCATTCATAAGATCGTACGAAGGAAATAGAATGGATCGTGCGAATGAATTAGAATTTGGATCGTACGAAGGAATTAGAATGGATCGTACGAATGAATTCGAATGTATCCTTTCTAATTCATTCGTATGATCCATTCTAATTCATTCGTACGATCCATTCTAACTCATTCGCATGATCCATTCTAATTCATTGGCACGATCCTACGAATGAATTAGAATAGATTGTGCGAATGAATTAGAATGGATCTGGATCGTGTATCCATTCTAATTCATTCGTACGACCTATTCTAATTCATTCGTACGATCCATTCTAATTCATTCATACGATCCATTCTATTTCATTCGTACGATCCATTCTTACTCATTCGTTCGATCAATTCTAATTCATAAGCATGATCCATTCTAATTCATTCGTACGATCTATTCTATTTCATTCGTACAATCCATTCTTACTCAATCGTACGATCCATTCTAATTCATACGATCCATTCTAATTCATTCGCACGAATGTATCCATTCCAATTCATTCGTATGATCCATTCTAATTCATTCGCACGATCTATTCTAATTCATTCGTACGATCAATTCTAATTCATTAGCATGATCCATTCTATTTCATTCGTACGATCTATTCTATTTCATTCGTACAATCCATTCTTACTCAATCGTATGATCCATTCTAATCCATTCGCACAATCTATTCTAATTCATTCGTACGATCCATTCTATTTCATTCGTACGATCCATTCTAATTCATACGATCCATTCTATTTCATTCATACGATCCATTTTACTTCATTCGCACGATCCATTCTAATTCATTCGTACTATCCATTATAATTCATTCGTACTACCCATTCTAATTCCTTCGTACGATCCTTTCTAATTCCTTCGTACGATCCATTCTAATTCATTCGTACGATCCATTCTAATTCATTCGTACGATCCATTCTAATTCATTCGTACGATTCATTCTAATTCAATCCATTCTAATTCATTCGTACGATCCATTCTTACTCATTCATACGATCCATTCTAATTCATTCGCACGAATGAATCCATTCTAATTCATTCGTATGATCCATTCTAATTCATTCGCATGAATGTATCCATTCTAATTCATTCGTACGATCCATTCTATCTCATTCGTACAATCCATTCTATTTCATTCGTACGATCCATTCTAATTCATTCGCACGATCCATTCTAATTCATTCGCATGATCCATTCTAATTCATTCGTACGATCGATTCTAATTCATTCATACGATCCATTCTAATTTTTTCGCACGATTAGAATGGATCGTATGAATGAATTAGATTGGATCGTATAAATGAATTAGAATGGATCGTACGAATGAATTAGAATGGATCGTGCTAATGAATTAGAATGGATCGTGCGATACATTCGTGCAAAATGAATTAGAATGGATCATACGAATGAATTAGAATGGATTCATTCGTGCGAATGAATTAGAATGGATCGTACGAATGAGTACGAATGACTTAGAATGGATCGTACGAAGGAATTAGAATGGATCGTACGAAGGAATTAGAATGGATAGTACGAATGAATTAGAATGGATACCTTCGTGCAAATGAATTAGAATGGATCGTACGAATGAGTAAGAATGGATCGTACGAATGAAATAGAATGGATCGTATGAATGAATTAGACTGGATCGTGCGAATGAATTAGAATGGATCGTACGAATGAATTAGAATGGATCGTACGAATGAATTAGAATGGATCGTGCGAATGAATTAGAATGGATCGTGCGAATGAAGTAGAATAGATCCTACGAATGAATTAG
This sequence comes from Chamaelirium japonicum, assembly GCA_947650365.1. Lineage (NCBI taxonomy): Eukaryota > Viridiplantae > Streptophyta > Magnoliopsida > Liliales > Melanthiaceae > Chamaelirium > Chamaelirium japonicum. The sequence continues at coordinate 454,902 of CANTAL010000004.1, forward strand.
AATAGATTGTGCGAATGAATTAGAATGGATCTGGATCGTGTATCCATTCTAATTCTTTCGTACGACCCATTCTAATTCATTCGCACGATCCATTCTAATTCATTCGCATGATCCATTCTAATTCATTCGTCCGTATGGATCGTACGATTCATTCTAATTCAATCCATTCTAATTCATTCATACGATCCATTCTATTTCATTCGTACGATCCATTCTAATCCATTCGCACAATCAAGTCTAATTCATTCGTACGATCCATTCTAATTTATTCATACGATCCATTCTAATTCATTCGCACAATCTATTCTAATTCATTCGTACGATCCATTCTAATTCATTCGCACGATCCATTCTAATTTATTCATACGATCCATTCTAATTCATTCATACGAATGAGTAAGAATGGATCGTACGAATGAAATAGAATGGATTTTACGAATGAATTAGAATGGATACATTCGTGCGAATGAATTAGGATGGATCGTATGAATGAATTAGAATGGATCGTACGAATGAATTAGCATGGATTGAATTAGAATGAATCGTACGAATGAATTAGAATGAATTATACCGTACGAATGAATTAGAATGGACCATACGAAGGAATTAGAATGGATCGTACGAATGAATTAGAATGGATCATACGAATGAATTAGAATGGATCGTACGAATGAATTAGAATGGATCGTATGAATGAATTAGATTGGATCGTGCGAATGAATTAGAATATAGATCGTATGAATGAATTAGAATGGATCGTACGAATGAATTCGAATGTATCATTTCTAATTCATTCGTACGAGCCATTCTAATTCATTCGTACGATCCATTCTAATTCATTCGCACGATCCATTCTAATTCATTAATACGATCCATTCTAATTCATTCGCATGATCCATTCTAATTCATTCACACTCATACGATCCATTCTAATTTATTCGCATGATCCATTCTAATTCATTCGCACGATCCATTCTAATTCATTCATACGATCCATTCTAATTCATTCGTACGATCCATTCTAATTCATTCGTACGATCCATTCTAATTCATTCGCACCATCTATTCTAATTCATTCGTACGATCCATTCGAATTCATTCGCACGATCCATTCTAATTCATTCATACGATCCATTCTATTTCATTCGTACGATCCATTCTTACTCATTCGTACGATCCATTCTAATTCATTTGCACGAAGGTATCCATTCTAATTCATTCGTACTATCCATTCTAATTACTTCGTACGATCCATTCTAATTCCTTCGTACGATCCATTCTTTTTCATTCGTACGATCCATTCTTACTCATTCGTACGATCCATTCTAATTCATACAATCCATTCTAATTCATTCATACGATCCAATCTAATTCATTCATACGATCCATTTTAATTCATTCGCACGAATGTATCCATTCTAATTCATTCGTACGATCCATTCTAATCCATTTGTACGAATGTATCCACTCTAATTCATTCATACGATCCATTCTAATTCATTCTTACGAATGTTTCCATTCTAATTCATTCGCACGATCCATTCTAATTCATTCGTACGATCGATTCTAATTCATTCATACGATCCATTCTAATTCATTCGCACGAATGTATCCATTCTAATTCATTCGTACGATCCATTCTAATTCATTCGCACAATCTATTCTAATTCATTCATACGATCCATTCTAATTTATTCGCATGATCCATTCTAATTCATTCATACGATCCATTCTAATTCATTCATATGATCCATTCTAATTCATTCGCACGATCCATTCTTACTCATTCGTACGATCCATTCTAATTCATTCGCACGATCCATTCTAATTCATTAATACGATCCATTCTAATTCATTCGCCCGATCCATTCTAATTCATTCACACTCATACGATCCATTCTAATTCATTCGCACGAATGTATCCTTTCTAATTCATTCGTACGATTCATTCTAATTCAATCCATTCTAATTCATTAGAATGGATCGTATGAATGAAATAGAATGGATCGTACGAATGAATTAGAATGGATCGTACGAATGAATTAGAATGGATCGTACAAATGAATTAGAATGGATCGTACGAATGAATTAGAATGGATCGTGCGAATAAATTAGAATGGATCGTATGAGTGTGAATGAATTAGAATGGATCGTGCGAATGAATTAGAATGGATCGTATTAATGAATTAGAATGGATCGTGCGAATGAATTAGAATGGATCGTACGAATGAGTAAGAATGGATCGTGCGAATGAATTAGAATGGATCATATGAATGAATTAGAATGGATCGTATGAATGAATTAGAATGGATCGTGCGAATAAATTAGAATGGATCGTATGAATGAATTAGAATAGATTGTGCGAATGAATTAGAATGGATCGTACGAATGAATTATAATAGATACATTCGTGCGAATGAATTAGAATGGATTATATGAATGAATTAGAATGGATCGTTTGAGTGAATTAGAATAGATTGTGCGAATGAATTAGAATGGATCGTACGAATGAATTAGAATGGATCGTGCGAAAAAATTAGAATGGATCGTATGAATGAATTAGAATGGATCGTGCGAATGAATTAGAATATAGATCGTACGAATGAATTAGAATGGATCGTACGAATGAATTTGAATGTATCCTTTCTAATTCATTCGTACGATCCATTCTAATTCATTCGTATGATCCATTCTAATTCATTCGTACGATCCATTCTAATTCATTCGCACGATCCATTCTAATTCATTCGTACAATTCATTCTAATTCAATCCATTCTAATTCATTCGTACGATCCATTCTTACTCATTCGTACGATCCATTCTAATTCATTCGCACGATCCATTCTAATTCATTAATACGATCCATTCTAATTCATTCGCACGATCCATTCTAATTCATTAATATGATCCATTCTAATTCATTCGCACGATCCATTCTAATTCATTCATACGATCCATTCTAATTCATTCATATGATCCTTTCTAATTCATTCGCACGATCCATTCTAATTCATTCACACGATCCATTCTAATTCATTCGCATGATCCATTCTAATTCATTCGTACGATCGATTCTAATTCATTCATATGATCCATTCTAATTCATTCGCACGAATGTATCCATTCTAATTCATTCGTACGATCCATTCTAATTCATTCGCACAATCTATTCTAATTCATCCATACGATCCATACTAATTCATTCATACAATCCATTCTAATTCGTTTGTACGATCCTTTCTAATTCCTTCGTACGATCCATTCTATTTCATTCGTACGAATGAATTAGAATGGATCGTACGAATGAATTAGAATGGATTCATTCGTGCGAATGAATTAGAATGGATCGTACGAATGAGTAAGAATGGATCGTACGAATGAATTAGAGTGGATTGAATTAGAATGAATCGTACGAATGAATTAGAATGGATCGTACGAATGAATTAGAATGGATTGAATTAGAAAGAATCGTACGAATGAATTAGAATGAATCATACCGTATGAATGAATTAGAATGGATCATACGAAGGAATTAGAATGGATCGGGCGAATAAATTAGAATGGATCGTACGAATGAATTAGAATAGATTGTGCGAATGAATTAGAATGGATCGTACGAATGAATTAGAATGGATCGTACGAATGAATTAGAATGGATCGTATGAATGAATTAGAATGGATCGTGCGTATGAATTAGAATGGATCGTACGAATGAAATAGAATGGATTTGGACGAATGTATCCATTCTTATTCATTCGTACGATCCATTCTAATTCATTCGTACAATCCATTCTAATTCATTCGCACGATCCATTCGCATTCACTCAAACGATCCATTCTAATTCATTCATACGATCCATTCTAATTCATTCGTACGATCCATTCTAATTCATTCGTACGATCCATTCTAATTCATTCGCACAATCTATTCTAATTCATTCATACGATCCATTCTAATTCATTAATACGATCCATTCTAATTCATTCGTACAATCCATTCTAATTCATTCGCACGTCCATTCTAATTCATTCGTACGATCCATTCTAATTCATTCGCACGATCCAATCTAATTCATTCGTACGATCCATTCTAATTCATTCATACATATACGAATGAATTAGAATGGATACATTCGTGCGAATGAATTAGAATGGATCGTATGAATGAATTAGATTGGATTGTATGCATGAATTAGAATGGATCGTGCGAATGAATGAGAATGGATCGTAGGAATGAATTAGAATGGATCGAACGAATGAATTAGAATGGATACATTCGTGCAAAAGAATTAGCATGGATTGTATGAATGAATTAGAATGGATCGTACGAATAAATTAGAATGGATCGTACGAATGAATTAGAATGGTTCGAATTAGAATGGATCGTGCGAATGAATTAGAATATGGATCGTACGAATGAATTAGAATGGATCGTGCGAATGAATTAGAATGGATCGTACGAATGAATTAGAATAGATTGTGCGAATGAATGAGAATGGATCGTACGAATGAATTAGAATGGATCGTACGAATGAATTAGAATGGATCGTACGAATGAATTGGAATGGATACATTCGTGCGAATGAATTAGAATGGATCGTATGAATGAATTAGATTGGATCGTATTAATGAATTAGAATGGATCGTGCGAATGAATTAGAATGGATCGTACGAATGAATTAGAATGGATAGATTCGTGCGAATGAATTTGAATGGATCATACGAAGGAATTAGAATGGATCGTACGAATGAATTAGAATGGATCGTACGAATGAATTAGAATGGATCGTACGAAGGAATTATAATGGATCGTACGAAGGAATTATAATGGATAGTACGAATGAATTAGAATGGATACCTTCGTGCAAATGAATTAGAATGGATCGTACGATTGAGTAAGAATGGATCGTACGAATGAAATAGAATGGATTGTATGAATGAATTAGAATGGATCGTGCGAATGAATTAGAATGGATCGTACAAATGAATTAGAATAGATACATTCGTGCAAAAGAATTAGAATGGATTGTATGAATGAATTAGAATGGATCGTGCGAATGAATTAGAATGGATTAGAATGAATCCATTCTTACTCATTCGTACGATCCATTCTTACTCATTCGTACTATCCATTCTAATTCATTCGTACTATCCATTCTAATTCCTTCGTACGATCCATTCTAATTCCTTCGTACGATCCATTCTAATTCATTCGTGCGATCCATTCTAATTCATTCGTACGATCCATTCTAATTCCTTCGTATGATCCATTCTAATTCATTCGTACGGTATGATTCATTCTAATTCATTCGTACGATTCATTCTAATTCCATCCATTCTAATTCATTCGTACGATCCATTCTAATTCATTCGTACGATCCATTCTAATTCATTCGTACGATTCATTCTAATTCAATCCATTCTAATTCATTCGTATGATCCATTCTTACTCATTCGTACGATCCATTCTAATTCATTCGCACGAATGAATCCATTCTAATTCATTCGTATGATCCATTCTAATTCATTCGCATGAATGTATCCATTCTAATTCATTCGTATGATCCATTCTATCTCATTCGTACAATCCAGTCTATTTCATTCGTACGATCCATTCTAATTCATTACTACGATCCATTCTAATTCATTCATACGATCCATTCTAATTCATTCATACGATCCATTCTAATTCATTCGCACGATCCATTCTAATTCATTCATACGATCCATTCTAATTCATTCGTACGATCTATTCTATTTCATTCGTACAATCCATTCTTACTCAATCGTATGATCCATTCTAATCCATTCGCACAATCTATTCTAATTCATTCGTACGATCCATTCTAATTCATTCATACGACCCATTCTAATTTATTCGCACGATCCATTCTAATTCATTCATACGATCCATTCTAATTCATTCATATGATCCATTCTAATTCCTTCGTACGATCCATTCTATTTCATTCGTATGATCCATTCTAATTCATTCATACGATCCATTCGTATCCATTCTAATTCATTTGTACGATCCATTCTAATTCATTCGTACGATCCATTCTAATTTCTTCGTACGATCCATTCTAATTAATTCGTACGATCCATTCTAATTCATTCGCACGATCCATTCTAATTCATTCGCACGATCCATTCTAATTCATTCGTACGATCCATTCTAATTCATTCATACGATCCATTCTAATTTATTCGTACGATCCATTCTAATTCATTCATATGATCCATTCTAATTCCTTCGTACGATCCATTCTAATTCATTCATATGATCCATTCTAATTTATTCACACGATCCATTCTAATTCATTCATATGATCCATTCTAATTCATTCGCACGATCCATTCTAATTCATTCGTACGATCCATTCTATTTCATTCATACGATCCATTCTAATTCATTCATATGATCTATTCTAATTCTTTTGCACGAATGCATCTATTCTAATTCATTCTTACGATCCATTCTAATTCATTCGCACGATCCATTCTAATTCATTCATACAATCCATTCTAATTCTTTTGCACGAATGTATCCATTCTAATTCATTCGTTCGATCCATTCTAATTCATTCGTACGATCCATTCTAATTCATTCGCACGATCCATTCTAATTCATGCATACGATCCAATCTAATACATTCATACGATCCATTCTAATTCATTCGTACGATCCATTCTAATTCATTTGTACGAATGTATCCACTCTAATTCATTCATACGATCCATTCTAATTCATTCGCACGAATGTATCCATTCCAATTCATTCGTACGATCCATTCTAATTCATTCGCACAATCTATTCTAATTCATTCGTACGATCAATTCTAACTCATTAGCATGATCCATTCTAATTCATTCGTATTAGAATGGATCGTACGATTGAATTAGAATGGGTCGTACGAATGAATTAGAATGGATCGTACGAATGAGTAAGAATGGATCGTACGAATGAATTAGAATGGATCGTAGGAATTAATTATAATGGATACATTCGTGCGAATGAATTAGAATGGATCATATGAATGAATTAGAATGGATCGTTTGAGTGAATGCGAATGGATCGTGCGAATGAATTAGAATGGATCGTATGAATGAATTAGATTGGATCGTATGAATGAATTAGAATGGATTGTATGAATTAGAATGGATACCTTCGTGCAAATGAAATAGAATGGATCGTACGAATGAATTAGAGTAGATTGTGCGAATGGATTAGAATGGATCATACGATTGAGTAAGAATGGATTGTACGAATGAAATAGAATAGATCGTACGAATGAATTAGAATGGATCGTGCGAATAAATTAGAATGGATCGTACGAATGAATTAGAATGGATCGTACGAATGAATTAGAATGGATCGTATGAATGAATTAGAATAGATTGTACGAATGAATTAGAATGGATCGTACGAATGAATTAGAATGGATACATTCGCACGAATTAGAATGGATACATTCGTGCGAATCCATTCTATTTCATTCGTACGATCCATTGGATAGTACGAATGAATTAGAATGGATACCTTCGTGCAAATGAATTAGAATGGATCGTACGAATGAGTAAGAATGGATCCTACGAATGAAATAGAATGGATCGTATGACTGAATTAGAATGGATCTTGCGAATGAATTAGAATGGATCGTACGAATGAATTAGAATAGATTGTGCGAATGAATTATAATGGATCGTACGAATGAATTTGAATGGATCGGACGAATGAATTAGAATTGATCGCATGAATGAATTAGAATGGATCGTGCGAATGAATTAGAATGGATCGTATGAATGAAATAGAATGGATCATACGAGTGAATTAGAATGGATCGTACGAATGAATTAGAATGGATTGAATTAGAATGGATCGTACGATAAGAATGGATCGTACGAATGAAATAGAATAGATCGTACGGATAAATGAATTTGGATCGTACGAATGAATTAGAAAGGATATATTCGTGCGAATGAATTAGAATAGATCGTATGAATGAATTAGATTGGATCGTATTAATGAATTAGAATGGATCGTGCGAATGAATTAGAATGGATCGTACGAATGAATTAGAATGGATCTGGATCGTGTATCCATTCTAATTCATTCGTACGACCCATTCTAATTCATTCGTACGATCCATTCTAATTCATTCGCATTCTAATTCATTCACACGATCCATTCAAATTCATTGATACAATCCATTCTAATTCTTTTGCACGAATGTATCCTTTCTAATTCATTCGTACGATCCAATTTCATTTATCCGTACGATCTATTCTATTTCATTCGTACGATCCATTCTTATCGTACGATCCATTCTAGTTCAATCCATTCTAATTCATTCGTACGATCCATTCTAATTCATTCGTACGATCCATTCTATTTCATTCGTACGATCCATTCTAATTCTTTTGCACGAATGTATCCATTCTAATTCATTCTAATTCAATCCATTCATACTCATTCGTACGATCTATTCTAATTCATTCGTACGATCCAATCTAATTCATTCGTACGATCCATTCTAATTCATTCGCACAATCTATTCTAATTCATTCGTACGATCCATTCTAATTCATTCGCACGATCCATTCGCATTCACTCAAACGATCCATTCTAATTCATTCATATGATCCATTCTAATTCATTCGCACGAATGTATCCATTCTAATTCATTCGTACGATCCATTCTAATTCATTCGTACAATCCATTCTAATTCATTCGCACGATCCATTCTAATTCATTCATACGATCCATTCTATTTCATTCGTACGATCCATTCTTACTCATTCGTACGATCCATTCTAATTCATTCGTACGACCCATTCTAATTCATTCGTACGATCCATTATAATTCATTCGTAAGATCCATTCTAATACATTCGTACGATCCATTCTAATTCAATCCATTCTAATTCATTCGTACGATCCATTCTAATACATTCGTACGATCCATTCTAATGCGAATGAATTAGAATGGATCGTACGAATGAATTAGAATGGATCGTATTAATGAATTAAAATGGATCGTGCGAATGAATTAGAATGGATCGTACGAATGAATTAGAATGCATAGATTCGTGCGAATGAATTTGAATGGATCATACGAATGAATTAGAATGGATCGTGCGAATGAATTAGAATGGATCGTACGAATGAATTAGAATAGATTGTGTGAATGAATTTGAATGGATCGTACGAATGAATTAGACTCGATTGTGCGAATGGATTAGAATGGATCATACGATTGAGTAAGAATGGATTGTACGAATGAAATAGAATAGATCGTACGAATGAATTAGAATGGATCATACGAATGAATTAGAATGGATCGTACGAATGAATTAGAATGGATTGAATTAGAATGAATCGTACGAATGAATTAGAATGAATCATACCGTACGAATGAATTAGAATGGATCATACGAAGGAATTAGAATGGATCGTACGAATGAATTAGAATGGATCGTACGAATGAATTAGAATGGATCGTACGAAGGAATTAGAATGGATCGTACGAAGGAATTAGAAAGGATAGTACGAATGAATTAGAATGGATACCTTCGTGCAAATGAATTAGAATGGATCGTACGAATGAGTAAGAATGGATCGTGCGAATGAATTAGAATGGATCGTACGAATGTATCCATTCTAATTCATTCGTATGATCCATTCTAATTCATTCATACGAATGAATTAGAATGGATACATTCGTGCGAATGAATTAGAATGGATCGTGCGAATGAATTAGAATGGATCGTACGAATGAATTAGAATGGATACATTCGTGCGAATCCATTCTATTTCATTCGTACGATCCATTCTAATTCATTCGCACGATCCATTCTAATTCATTCATACGATCCATTCTATTTCATTCGTATGATCCATTCTAATTCATTCGTACGGAATGATTCATTCTAATTCATTCGTACGATTCATTCTAATTCAATCCATTCTAATTCATTCGTACGATCCATTCTAATTCATTCGTACGACCCATTCTAATTCCTTCGTACGATCCATTCTAATTCATTCGTACGATCCATTCTAATTCATTCGCACGATCCATTGAATTAGAATGGATACATTCGTGCGAATCCATTCTAATTCATTCGTACGATCCATTCTAATTCATTCGCATGATCCATTCTAATTCATTCATACGATCCATTCTATTTCATTCGTACGATCCATTCTAATTCATTCGTACGATCCATTCTAATTCATTCTAATTCATTCGTACGATCTATTCTAATTCCTTTGTATGATCCATTCTAATTCCTTCGTACGATCCATTCTAATTCATTCGAACGATCCATTCTAAGTCATTCGTACGATCCATTCTAATTCATTCGTACGATCCATTCTAATTCATACGCACGATCCATTCTAATTCATTAATACGATCCAATCTAATTCATTCATACGATCCATTCTATTTCATTCGTACGATCCATTCTAATTCATTCGCACGATCCATTCTAATTCATTCGAACGATCCATTCTATTTCATTCGTACGATCCATTCTTACTCATTCGTACGATCCATTCTAATTCATTCGTACGATCCATTCTAATTCCTTCGTATGATCCATTCTAATTCATTCATACGGTATGATTCATTCTAATTCATTCGTACGATTCATTCTAATTCAATCCATTCTAATTCATTCGTACGATCCATTCTAATTCATTCGTACTATCCATTCTAATTCATTCGTACGATTCATTCTAATTCAATCCATTCTAATTCATTCGTACGATCCATTCTTACTCATTCGTACGATCCATTCTAATTCATTCGCACGAATGAATCCATTCTAATTCATTCGTATGATCCATTCTAATTCATTCGCATGAATGTATCCATTCTAATTCATTTGTACGATCCATTCTATCTCATTCGTACAATCCATTCTATTTCATTCGTACGATCCATTCTAATTCATTCGCATGATCCATTCTAATTCATTCGCATGATCCATTCTAATTCATTTGTACGATCGATTCTAATTCATTCATACGATCCATTCTAATTCATTCGCACGAATGTATCCATTCTAATTCATTCGTACGATCCATTCTAATTCATTCGCACAATCCATTCTAATTTATTAATACGATCCAATCTAATTCATTCATACGATCTATTCTAATTCATTCGCACGAATATATCCTTTCTAATTCATTCGTACGATCCATTCTAATTCATTCGCACAATCTATTCTAATTCATTCGAACGATCCATTCTAAGTCATTCGTGCGAATCTATTCTATTTCATTCGTACGATCCATTCTAATTCATTCGCACGATCCATTCTAATTCATTCATACGATCCATTCTATTTCATTCGTACGATCCATTCTAATTCATTCGTACAATCCATTCTAATTCAATCCATTCTAATTCATTCGTACGATCCATTATTACTCATTCGTACGATCATTCTAAGTCATTCGTATGTATCCATTCTAATTCATTCATACGATCCATTCTAATTCTACGATCCATTCTTACTCAGTCGTATTATCCATTTTAATTCATTCACACGAATGTATCAACTCTAATTCATTCGTATGATCCATTCTAATTCATTCGCACGAATGTATCCATTCTAATTCATTCGTACGATCATACGAATGAATTCGTACGATCCATTCTAATTCATTCGTACGATCCATTCTAATTCATTCGCACGATCCATTCTAATTCATTAATACGATCCAATCTAATTCATTCATACGATCTATTCAAATTCATTCGCACGAATATATCCTTTCTAATTCATTCGTACGATCCAAATTCATTTATCCGTACGCTCTATTCTATTTCATTCGTACGATCCATTCTTATCGTACGATCCATTCTAATTCAATCCATTCTAATTCATTCGTACGATCCATTCTAATTCATTCGTACGATCCATTCTAATTCATTCGTACGATTCATTCTAATTCAATCCAGTCTAATTCATTCGTACGATCCATTCTATTTCATTCGTACGATCCATTCTTACTCATTCGTACGATCCATTCGTATCCTTTCTAATTCATTCGTACGATCTATTCTAATTCATTCGTACGATCCATTCTAATTCATTCGTACGATCCATTCTAATTTATTCGTACGATCCATTCTAATTCATTCGCACGATCCATTCTAATTCATTCGTACGATCCATTCTATTTCATTCATACGATCCATTCTAATTCATTCATACGATCTATTCTAATTCTTTCGCACGAATGTATCCATTCTAATTCATTCGTACGATCCATTCTAATTCATTCGCACGATCCATTATAATTCATTCATACAATCCTTTCTAATTCTTTTGCACGAATGTATCCATTCTAATTCATTCGTTCGATCCATTCTAATTCATTCGTACGATCCATTCTAATTCATTCGCACGATCCATTCTAATTCATGCATACGATCCATTCTAATTCATTTGTACGATCCTTTCTAATTCCTTCGTACGATCCATTCTATTTCATTCGTATGACCGATTCTAATTCATAAGTACGATCCATTCTAATTCCTTCGTACGATCCATTCTAATTCATTCGTACGATCCATTCTAATTCCTTCGTACGAATGAATTAGAATGGATCATACAAAGGAATTAGAATGGATCGTACGAATGAATTAGAATAGATTGTTTGAATGAATTAGAATGGATCGTACTTATGAATTAGAATGGGTCGTTTGAGTGAATGCGAATGGATCGTGCGAATGAATTAGAATGGATCTTGCGAATGAATTAGAATGGATCGTATGAATAAGTAAGAATGGATCGTACGAATGAAATAGAATGGATCGTACGAATGAATTAGAATGGATCGTACGAATGACTTAGAATGGATCGTTCGAATGAATTAGAATGGATCGTACGAAGGAATTAGAATGGATCGTACGAATGAATTAGAATGAATTACCATGGATCGTACGAATGAATTAGAATGGATCGTACGAATGAAATAGAATGGATCGTATGAATGAATTAGAATGGATCGTGCGAATGAATTAGAATGGATCGAACGAATGAAATAGAATGGATTCGCACGAATGTATCCATTCTAATTCAATGGATCGTGCGAATAAATTAGAATGGATCTTACGAATGAATTAGAATGGATCGTACGAAGGAATTAGAATGGATCGTGCGAATGAATTAGAATGGATCGTACGAATGAAATAGAATGGATTGAATTAGAATGAATCGTACGAATGAATTAGAATGAATCATACCGTACGAATGAATTTGAATGGATCATACGAATGAAATAGAATGGATCATATGAATGAATTAGAATGGATCGTGCGAATGAATTAGAATGGATCGTACGAGTGAAATAGAATGGATTCGCACGAATGTATCCGTTCTAATTCATTCGTACGATCCATTCTAATTCATTCGCACGATCCATTCTAATTCATTCGCACGAATGTATCCATTCTAATTCATTCGTATGAATGAATTAGAATGGATCATACGAATGAATTAGAATGGATACATTCGTGCGAATTACTTAGAATGGATCGTGCGAATGAATTAGAATGGATCGTACGAATGAATTAGAATGGATACATTCGTGCGAATCCATTCTATTTCATTCGTACGATCCATTCTAATTCATTCACACGATCCATTCTAATTCATTCATACAATCCATTCTAATTCATTCGTACGATCCATTCTAATTCATTCGTACGATCCATTCTAATTCATTCGCACAATCTATTCTAATTCATTCGTACGAATGTATCCACTCTAATTCATTCATACGATCCATCCTAATTCATTTGTACGAGTGTATCCACTCTAATTCATTCATATGATCCATTCTAATTCATTCGCACGAATGTATCCATTCTAATTTATTCGTACGATCCATTCTATCTCATTTGTACAATCCATTCTATTTCATTCGTACGATCCATTCTAATTCATTCGCACGATCCATTCTAATTCATTCATACGATCTATTCTAATTCTATCGCACGAATGTATCCATTCTAATTCATTCGTATGATCCATTCTAATTCATTCGCACGATCCATTCTAATTCATTCATACAATCCATTCTATTTCATTCGTATGATCCATTCTAATTCATTCGTATGATCCATTCTAATTCATTCGCATGAATGTAACCATTCTAATTCATTCGTACGATCCATTCTATCTCATTCGTACGATCTATTCTAATTCATTCATTCATACGATCCATTCTATTTCATTCGTACGATCCATTCTTACTCATTCGTACGATCCATTCTAATTCATTCGCACGATTCATTCTAATTCATTCGTGCGAAAGAATTAGAATAGATCGTATGAATGAATTAGAATGGATCGTATGAATGAAATAAAATGGATCGTACGAATGAATTAGAATGGATCGTGCGAATGAATTAGAATGGATCGTACAAATGAATTAGAATGGATACATTCGTGCGAAAGAATTAGAATAGATCGTATGAATGAATTAGAATGGATCGTATGAATGAAATAGAATGGATCGTACGAACGAATTAGAATGGATCGTGCGAATGAATTAGAATGGATCGTACGAATGAAATAGAATGGATCGTACGAAGGAATTAGAATGGATTGAATTAGAATGAATCGTACGAATGAATTAGAATGAATCATACCGTACGAATGAATTAGAATGGATCGTGCGAATGAATTAGAATGGATCATGCTAATGAATTAGAATTGATCGTACGAATGAATTAGAATAGATTGTGCGAATGAATTAGAATGGATCGTACGAATGAATTGGAATGGATACATTCGTGCGAATGAATTAGAATGGATCGTATGAAAGAATTAGAGTGGATACATTCGTACAAATGAATTAGGATGGATCGTATGAATGAATTAGAGTGGATACATTCGTACGAATGAATTAGAATAGATTGTGCGAATGGATTAGAATGGATCGTACGAATGAATTAGAATGGATCGTACGAATGAATTAGAATGGATCGTATGAATGAATAAGAATGGATCGTGCGAATGAATTAGAATGGATCGTACGAATAAAATAGAATGGATTCGCACGAATGTATCCATTCTAATTCATTCGTACGATCCATTCTAATTCATTCGCACGATCCATTCTAAGTCATTCGCACGAATGTATCCATTCTAATTCATTTGTATGATCCATTCTAATTCATTCATACGAATGAATTAGAATGGATACATTCGTGCGAATGAATTAGAATGGATCGTGCGAATGAATTAGAATGGATCGTATGAATGAATTAGAATGGATACATTTGTGCGAATCCATTCTATTTCATTCGTACGATCCATTCTAATTCATTCGCACGATCCATTCTAATTCATTCATACGATCCATTCTAATTCATTCGTACGATCCATTCTAATTCATTCGTACGATCCATTCTAATTCATTCGTACGATCCATTCTAATTCATTCGTACGGTATGATTCATTCTAATTCATTCGTACGATTCATTCTAATTCAATCCATTATAATTCATTCGTACGATCCATTCTTATTCATTCGTACGATCCATTCTAATTCCTTCGTACGATCCATTCTAATTCATTCGTACGATCCATTCTAATTCATTCGCACGATCCATTGAATTAGAATGAATACATTCGTGCGAATCCATTCTATTTCATTCGTACGATCCATTCTAATTCATTCGCACGATCCAATCTAATTCATTCATACGATCCATTCTATTTCATTCGTACGATCCATTCTAATTCATTCGTACGATCCATTCTAATTCATTCTAATTCATTCGTACGATCCATTCTAATTCATTCGTACGATCCATTCTAATTCCTTCGTACGATCCATTCTAATTCATTCGAACGATCCATTCTAAGTCATTCGTACGATCCATTCTAATTCATTCGTACGATCCATTCTATTTCATTCGTACGATCCATTCTTACTCATTCGTACGATCCATTCTAATTCATTCGCAAGATCCATTCTAATTCATTCGCACGATCCATTCGCATTCACTCAAACGACCCATTCTAATTCATAAGTACGATCCATTCTAATTCATTCAAACGATCCATTCTAATTCATTTGTACGATCCATTCTAATTCCTTCGTATGATCCATTCTAATTCATTCGTACGAAGGAATTAGAATGGATCGTACGAATGAATTAGAATGGATCGTACGAAGGAATTAGAATGGATCGTACGAAGGAATTAGAATGGATCGTACTTATGAATTAGAATGGGTCATATGAATGAAATAGAATGGATCGTACGAAGGAATTAGAAAGGATCGTACAAACGAATTAGAATGGATCGTATGCATGAATTAGAATGGATCGTGCGAATGAATTAGAATGGATCGTATGAATGAATTAGAATGGATCGTATGAATGAAATAGAATGGATCGTACGAATGAATTAGAATGGATCGTGCGAATGAATTAGAATGGATCGTATGAATGAATTAGAATGGATCGTACGAAGGAATTAGAATGGATCATATGAATGAATTAGAATGGATCGTGCGAATGAATTAGAATGGATCGTACGAATGAATTAGAATGGATACATTCGTGCGAATGAATTAGAATGGATCATACGAAGGAATTAGAATGGATCGTACGAATGAATTAGAATGGATTGTACGAATGAATTAGAATGATCGTACGAATGAATTAGAATGGATACATTCGTGCGAATGAATTAGAATGGATCATACGAATGAGTAAGAGTGGCTCGTGCGAATGAATTAGAATGGACCATATGAATGAATTAGAATGGATCGTATGAATGAATTAGAATGGATCGTGCGAATAAATTAGAATGGATCGTATGAATGAATTAGAATAGATTGTGCGAATGAATTAGAATGGATCGTACGAATGAATTAGAATGGATACATTCGTGCGAATGAATTAGAATGGATCGTATGAATGAATTAGAATGGATCGTACGAATGAATTAGAATAGATCGTACGAAGGAATTAGAATAGATCGTATGAATGAATTAGAATGGATCGTTTGAGTGAATGCGAATGGATCGTGCGAATGAATTAGAATGGATCATACGAATGAAATAGAATAGATCGTACGAATGAATTAGAATGGATCGTACGAATGAATTAGAATGGATCGTTCGAATGAATTAGAATAGATTGTGCGAATGAATTAGAATGGATCGTACGAATGAATTAGAATGGATCGTACGAATGAATTAGAATGGATTCGTGGAATGAATTAGAATGGATCGTATGAATGAATTAGAGTTAATACATTCGTACAAATAGATTAGAATGGATCGTACGAATGAATTAGAATGGATACATTCGTGCGAATGAATTAGAATGGATCGTATGAATGAATTAGATTGGATCGTACGAATGAATTAGAATGGATCGTGCGAATGAATTAGAATGGATCGTACGAATGAATTAGAATGGATTGAATTAGAATGAATCGTACGACTGAATTAGAATGGATCATACGAATGAATTAGAATGGATCGTACGAATGAATTAGAATAGATTGTGCGAATGAATTAGAATGTATTGTGCGAATGAATTAGAATGGATCGTACGAATGAATTACAAAGGATACATTCGTGCGAATGAATTAGAAAGGATCGTATGAGTGTGAATGAATTAGAATGGATCGTGCGAATGAATTAGAATGGATCGTATTAATGAATTAGAATGGATCGTGCGAATGAATTAGAATGGATCGTACAAATGAGTAAGAATGGATCGTGCGAATGAATTAGAATGGATTGTACGAATGAATTAGAATGGATCGTACGAATGAATTAGAATGGATACATTCGTGCAAAAGAATTAGAATGGATTGTATGAATGAATTAGAATGGATCGTTTGAGTGAATGCGAATGGATCGTACGAAGGAATTAGAATAGATCGTACGAATGAATTAGAATGGATCATTTGAGTGAATGCGAATGGATCGTGCGAATGAATTAGAATGGAATGAATTAGAATGGATTGAATTAGAATGAATCGTATGAATGAATTAGATTGGATCGTACAAATGAATTAGAATGGATCGTACGAATGAATTAGAATGGATCGTACGAATGAATTAGAATGGATCGTACGAATGAATTAGACTAGATTGTGCGAATGGATTAGAATGGATCATACGATTGAATAAGAATGGATTGTACGAATGAAATAGAAAAGATCGTACGAATGAATTAGAATGGATCGTATGAATGAATTAGAATCGATCGTACGAATGAGTAAGAATGGATCGTACGAATGTATCCATTCTAATTCATTCATACGATCCATTCTAATTCATTACTACGATCCATTCTAATTCATTCGTACGATCCATTCTAATTCATCCGTACGATCCATTCTAATTCATTCGTACGATCCATTCTAATTCATTCGCACAATCTATTCTAATTCATTCTAATTCATTCGTACGATCCATTCTAATTCCTTCGTATGATCCATTCTAATTCCTTCGTATGATCCATTCTAATTCATTCGTACGATCCATTCTATTTCATTCGTACGATCCATTCTAATTCCTTCGTATGATCCATTCTAATTCATTCGTACGGTATGATTCATTCTAATTCATTCGTACGATTCATTCTAATTCAATCCATTCTAATTCATTCATACGATACATTCTAATTCATTCGTATGTATCCATTCTAATTCATTCATACGATCCATTCTTACTCATTCGTACGATCCATTCTAATTCATTCGTTCGATCCATTCTAATTCATTCGTACGATCCATTCTAATTCATTCGCACGATCCATTCTAATTCATGCATACGATCCATTCTAATTCATTCGTACGATCCATTCTAATTCATTCATACGATCCATTCTAATTCATTCGTACGATCTATTCTATTTCATTCGTACAATCCATTCTTACTCAATCGTATGATCCATTCTAATCCATTCGCACAATCTATTCTAATTCATTCGTACGATCCATTCTATTTCATTCGTACGATCCATTCTAATTCATACAATCCATTCTATTTCATTCATACGATCCATTTTAATTCATTCGAACGATCCATTCTAATTCATTCAAACGATCCATTCTTACTCATTTGTACGATCCATTCTAAGTCATTCGCACGATCCATTCTAATTCATCCGTACGATCCATTCTATTTCATTTGTACGATCCATTCTAATTCATTCGCACAATCTATTCTAATTCATTCGTACGATCCATTCTAATTCATTCGCACGATCCATTCTAATTCATTCATACGATCCATTCTAATTCATTCGTACGATCCATTCTAATTTCTTCGTATGATCTATTCTAATTCCTTCGTACGATCCATTCTAATTCATTCATACGATCTATTCTAATTCTTTCGCACGAATGAATTAGAATAGATTGTGCGAATGAATTAGAATGGATCGTACGAATGAATTAGAATAGATTGTGCGAATGAATTAGAATGGATCGTACGAATGAATTGGAATGGATACATTCGTGCGAATGAATTAGAATGGATCGTACGAATGAAATAGAATGGATCGTGCGAATGAATTAGAATGGATCGTACGAATGAATTAGAATGGATCATACGAATGAATTAGAATGGATGCGAATGAATTAGAATGGGTCATATGAATGAATTAGAATGGATCATACGAAGGAATTAGAATGGATCGTGCGAATAAATTAGAATGGATCGTATGTATGAATTAGAATGGATCGTATGAATGAATTAGAATGGATCGTAGTAATGAATTAGAATGGATCCTACGAATGAATTAGAATAGATTGTCCGAATGAATTAGAATGGATCGTACGAATGAATTAGAAACGATACATTCATGCGAATGAATTAGAATGGATCGTATTAGTGTGAATGAATTAGAATGGATCGTGCGAATGAATTAGAATGGATCGTATTAATGAATTAGAATGGATCGTACGAATGAATTAGAATGGATCGTACGAATGAGTAAGAATGGATCGTGCGAATGAATTAGAATGGATCTGATGAATGAATTAAAATGAATCGTATGAATGAATTAGAATGGATCGTGCGAATGAATTAGAATGGATCGTATGAATGAATTAGAATGGATCGTACGAATGAATTAGAATGGATTGTGCGAATGAATTAGAATGGATCGTACGAATGAATTAGAATGAATTAGAATGGATACATTCATGCAAATGAATTAGAATGGATCATATGAATGAATTAGAATGGATTCATTCGTGCGAATGAATTAGAATGGATCGTGCGAATGAATTAGAATGGATTGTACAAATGAATTAGAATGGATCGTACGAATGAATTAGAATGGATACATTCGTATGAATCCATTCTATTTCATTCGTACGATCCATTCTAATTAATTCGCACGATCCATTCTAATTCATTCATACGATCCATTCTAATTCATTCGTACGATCCATTCTAATTCATTCGTACGATCCATTCTAATTCATTCTCACAATCTATTCTAATTCATTTGTACGATCCATTCTAATTCATTCACACGATCCATTCTAATTCATTCATATGATCCATTCTATTTCATTCGTACGATCCATTCTTACTCATTCGTACGATCCATTCTAATTCATTTGCACGAGGGTATCCATTCTAATTCATTCGTACTATCCATTCTAATTCCTTCGTACGATCCATTCTAATTCCTTCGTACGATCCATTCTAATTCATTCGTACGATCCATTCTAATTCATTCGTACGATCCATTCTAATTCCTTCGTATGATCCATTCTAATTCATTCGTACAGTATGATTCATTCTAATTCATTTGTACGATTCATTCTAATTCAATCCATTCTAATTCATTCATACGATCCATTCTATTTCATTCGTACAATCCATTCTAATACATTCTAATTTATTCGCACGATCCATTCTAATTCATTCATACGATCCATTCTAATTCATTCATATGATCCATTCTAATTCATTCGCACGATCCAATCTAATTCATTCGTACGATCCATTCTAATTCATTCGCACAATCTATTCTAATTCATTCGTACGATCCATTCTAATTCATTCGCACGATCCATTCTAATTCATTCATACGATCCATTCTATTTCATTCGTACGATCCATTCTTACTCATTCGTATGATCCATTCTAATTCATTGTGCGAATGAATTAGAATGGATCGTACGAATGAATTGGAATGGATACATTCGTGCGAATGAATTAGAATGGATCGTATGAATGAATTAGAGTGGATACATTCGTACAAATGAATTAGAATGGATCGTACGAATGAATTAGAATGGATACATTCGTGCGAATGAATTAGAATGGATCGTATGAATGAAATAGAATGGATCGTACGAATGAATTAGAATGGATCGTGCGAATAAATTAGAATGGATCATACGAAGGAATTAGAATGGATCGTACGAATGAATTAGAATGGATCGTAGTAATGAATTAGAATGGATCGTATGCATGAATTAAAATGGATCGTGCGAATGAATTAGAATGGATCGTACGAATGAATTAGAATGGATCGTATGAATGAATTAGAATGGATCGTGCGAATGAATTAGAATGGATCGTACGAATGAAATAGAATGGATTCGCACGAATGAATTTGAATGGATCGTACGAATGAATTAGAATGGATACATTCGTGCGAATGAATTAGAATGGAACGTACGAATGAATTAGAATGGATCGTAGAATGGATCGTATGAATGAATTAGAATGGATCGTACGAATGAGTAAGAATGGATCGTACGAATGAATTAGAATGGATTGAATTAGAATGAATCGTACGAATGAATTAGAATGGATCGTACGAATGAATTAGAATGGATCGTACGAATGAATTAGAATAGATTGTGCGAATGAATTAGAATGGATCGTGCGAATGAATTAGAATGGATCGTACGAATGAATTAGAATAGCTTGTGCGAATGAATTAGAATGGATCGTACGAATGAATTAGAATGGATCGTACGAATGAATTAGAATGGATCGTATGAATGAATTAGAATGGATCGTGCGAATGAATTAGAATGGATCGTACGAATGAATTAGAATAGATTGTGCGAATGAATTAGAATGGATCGTACGAATGAATTAGAATGGATCGTACGAATGAATTAGAATGGATCGTATGAATGAATTAGAATGGATCGTACGAATGAATTAGAATAGATTGTGCGAATGAATTAGAAGGGATCGTACGAATGAATTAGAATGGATCGTACGAATGAACTAGAATAGATTGTGCGAATGAATTAGAATGGATCGTACGAATGAATTAGAATGGATCGTACGAATGAATTAGAATGGATCGTACGATGAATTAGAATGGATCATATGAATGAATTAGAATGGATCGTGCGAATGAATTAGAATGGATCGTATGAATGAAATAGAATGGATTCGCACGAATGTATCCGAATGGATCGTACGAAGGAATTAGAATGGATCGTACGAAGGAATTAGAATGGATAGTACGAATGAATTAGAATGGATACCTTCGTGCAAATGAATTAGAATGGATCGTATGAATGAGTAAGAATGGATCGTACGAATGAAATAGAATGGATCGTATGAATGAATTAGAATGGATCGTGCGAATGAATTAGAATGGATCGTACGAATGAATTAGAATAGATTGTGCGAATGAATTAGAATGGATCGTACGAATGAATTAGAATGGATCGTACGAATGAATTAGAATGGATCGTACGATGGAATTAGAATTGATCGTATGAATGAATTAGAATAGATTGTGCGAATGAATTAGAATGGATCGTAGGAATGAATTGGAATGGATACATTCGTGCGAATGAATTAGAATGGATCGTATGAATGAATTAGAGTGGATACATTTGTACAAATGAATTAGAATGGATCGTACGAATGAATTAGAATGGATCGTACGAATGAATTAGAATAGATCGTACGAATGAGTAAGAATGGATCGTACGAATGAAATAGAATGGATCGTATGAATGAATTAGAATGGATACGTGCGAATGAATTAGAATTGTGAATTAGAATGGATCATACGAAGGAATTAGAATGGATCGTGCTAATGAATTAGAATGGATTGTGCGAATGTATTAGAATGGATAGTACGAATGACTTAGAATGGATCGTTCGAATGAATTAGAATAGATTGTGCGAATGAATTAGAATGGATCGTACGAATGAATTAGAAAGGATACATTCGTGCGAATGAATTAGAATGGATCATATTAGTGTGAATGAATTAGAATGGATCGTGCGAATGAATTAGCATGGATCATATTAATGAATTAGAATGGATCGTGCGAATGAATTAGAATGGATCATACGAATGAGTAAGAATGGATCGTGCGAATGAATTAGAATGGATTGTACGAATGAATTAGAATGGATCGTACGAATGAATTAGAATGGATACATTCGTGCGAATCCATTCTATTTCATTCGTACGATCCATTCTAATTCATTCGCACGATCCATTCTAATTCATTCATACGATCCATTCTAATTCATTCGTACGATCCATTCTAGTTCATTCGTACAATCTATTCTAATTCATTCGTACGATCCATTCTAATTCATTCATACGATCTATTCTAATTCATTAGCACAATCTATTCTAATTCATTCGTACGATCCATTATAATTCATTCGCACGATCCATTCTAATTCATTCGCACGAATGTATCCATTCTAATTTATTTGTACGAATGTATCCACTCCAATTCATTCGTACGATCCATTCTAATTCATTAGCACGATCCATTCTAATTCATTCGTACGATCCATTCTAATTCATTTATACGATCCAATCTAATTCATTCATACGATCCATTCTAATTCATTCGTACGATCCATTCTAATTCATTCGTACGATCCATTCTAATTCGTGCGAATGTATCCATTCTAATTCATTCGTACGATCCATTCTAATTCATTCGTACGAATGTATCCATTCTAATTCATTTGTACGAATGTATCCACTCTAATTCATTCGTACGATCCATTCTAATTCATTAGCACGATCCATTCTAATTCATTCGTACGATCCATTCTAATTCATTTATACGATCCAATCTAATTCATTCATACGATCCATTCTAATTCATTCGTACGATCCATTCTAATTCATTCGTACGATCCACTCTAATTCGTGCGAATGTATCCATTTTAATTCATTCGTACGATCCATTCTAATTCATTCGTACAATCCATTCTAATTCATTCGCACGATCCATTCGCATTCACTCAAACGATTCATTCTAATTCATTCATATGATCCATTCTAATTCATTCGCACGAATGTATCCATTCTATTTCATTCGTACGATCCATTCTAATTCATTCGCACGATCCATTCTAATTCATTCATACGATCCATTCTAATTCATTCGTACGATCCATTCTAATTCATTCGCACAATCTATTCTAATTCATTCGTACGATCCATTCTATCTCATTCGTACGATCCATTCTAATTCATTCGTACGATCGTATCCATTCTAATTCATTCGTACGATCCATTCTAATTCATTCGTACGATCCATTCTAACTCATTCGTACGATCCATTCTAATTCATTCGTACGATCCATTCTATCTCATTCGTACGATCCATTCTATTCTTACTCATTCATACGATCCATTCTAATTCATTCGCACGAATGTATCCATTCTAAATGAATTAGAATGGATCGTGCGAATGAGTAAGAATGGATCGTACGAATGAATTAGAATGGATCGTATCAATGAATTAGAATGGATCGTATTAATGAATTAGAATGGATCGTACGAATGAATTAGAATAGATCGTACGAATGAATTAGAATGGATACGAATGGATCGTACGAATGAGTAAGAATGGATCGTACGAATGAAATAGAATGGATTGTACGAATGAATTATAATGGATACATTCGTGCGAATGAATTAGGATGGATCGTATGAATGAATTAGAATGGATCGTACGAATGAATTAGAATGGATACATTCGTGCGAATGAATTAGAATCTATCGTATGAATGAATTAGAATCGATCGTACGAATGAATTAGAATGGATCATGCGAATGAATTAGAATGGATCGTGCGAATGAATTAGAATGGATCGTACGAATGAATTAGAATAGATTGTGCGAATGAATTAGAATGGATCGTACGAATGAATTAGAATGTATCCTTTCTAATTCATTCGTACGATCCATTCTAAATCATTCGCACGATCCATTCTAATTCATTCATACGATCCATTCTAATTCATTCGCACGATCCATTCTAATTCATTCATACGATCCATTCTAATTCATTCGCACGAATGTATCAATGGATCGTACGAATGAATTTGAATGGATTGAATTAGAATGAATCGTACGAATGAATTAGAATGGATCGTGCGAATGAATTAGAATGGATTGTACGAATGAATTAGAATGGATCGTACAAATGAATTAGAATGGATCGTGCGAATGAATTAGAATGGATCGTACGAATGAATTAGAAAGGATACATTCTAATTTATTCGTACGATCCATTCTAATTCATTCGCACAATCTATTCAAATTCATTCATACGATCCATTCTAATTCATTCGCACGATCCATTCTAATTCATTCGTACGATCCATTCTTACTCATTCGTACGATCCATTCTAATTCATTCGCACGATCCATTCTAATTCATTCATACGATCCATTATAATTCCTTCGTACGATCCATTCTAATTCATTCGTACGATCCATTCTAATTCATTCGCACGAATGTATCCATTCTAATTCATTCGTACATGTATGAATGAATTAGAATGGATCGTACGAATGAATTAGAGTTGATACATTCGTGAAAATGAATTAGAATGGATCGTACGAATGAATTAGATTGGATCGTATGAATAAATTATAATGGATCATGCGAATGAATTAGAATAGATCATACGAATGAATTAGAATGGATCGTACAAATGAATTAGAATGGATACATTCGTGCGAATCCATTCTATTTCATTCGTACGATCCATTCTAATTCATTCGCACGATCCATTCTAATTCATTCATACGATCAATTCTAATTCATTCGCACGATCCATTCTAATTCATTCATACGATCCATTCTAATTCATTCGCACGAATGTATCAATGGATCGTACGAATGAATTAGAATGGATTGAATTAGAATGAATCGTACGAATGAATTAGAATGGATCGTGCGAATGAATTAGAATTGATTATACGAATGAATTAGAATGGATCGTACGAATGAATTAGAATGGATCGTACGAATGAATTAGAATGGATCGTACGAATGAATTAGAATGGCTTGAATTAGAATGAATCGTACGAATAAATTAGAATGGATCGTACGAATGAATTAGAATAGATCGTACGAATGAATTAGAATGGATTGAATTAGAATGAATCGTACAAATGAATTAGAATGAGGATCGTACGAATGAATTAGAATGGATCGTGCGAATAAATTAGAATGGATCGTATGAATGAATTAGAATGGATCGTGCAAATGAATTAGAATATAGATCGTACGAATGAATTAGAATGGATCGTACGAATGAATTCGAATGTATCCTTTCTAATTCATTCGTACGATCCATTCTAATTCATTCGTACGATCAATTCTAATTCATTCGCACGATCCATTCTAATTCATTCGCACGATCCATTCTAATTCATTCGCACGATCCATTCTAATTCATTCATACGATCCATTCTAATTTCATTCGTACAATCCATTCTAATTCATTCGCATGATCCATTCACATTCACTCAAACGATCCATTCTAATTCATTCGTACGATCCATTCTATTTCATTTGCACGAAGGTATCCATTCTAATTCATTCGTACTATCCATTCTAATTCCTTCGTACGATCCATTCTAATTCATTCGCACGATCCATTCTAATTCATTCGTACGATCCATTCTATTTCATGCATACGATCCATTCTAATTCATTCATACGATCCATTCTAATTCATTCGCACAATCCATTCTAATTCATTCGCATGATCCATTCTAATTCATTCGTACGATCGATTCTAATTCATTCATACGATCCATTCTAATTCATTCGCACGAATGTATCCATTCTAATTCATTCGTACGATCCATTCTAATTCATTCATACGATCCATCCTAATTCATTCGCACGAATGTATCCATTCTAATTTATTCGTACAATCCATTCTATTTAATTTGTACGATCCATTCTTACTCATTCGTACGATCCATTCGTATCCATTCTAATTCATTCGTACGATCTATTCTAATTCATTCGTACGATCCATTCTAATTCATTAATACGATCCAATCTAATTCATTTATATGATCCATTCTAATTCATTCGTACGATCCATTCTAATTGATTCGCACGATCCATTCTAATTCATTCGCACGATCCATTCTAATTCATTCGTACGATCCATTCTAATTCATTCATACGATCCATTCTAATTCATTCGTATGATCCATTCTAATTCATTCGTACAATCCATTCTAATTCATTCGCACGATCCATTCGCATTCACTCAAACGATCCATTCTAATTCATTCATATGATCCATTCTAATTCATTCGCACGAATGTATCCATTCTAATTCATTCGTACGATCCATTCTAATTCATTTGTACGAATGTATCCACTCTAATTCATTCATACGATCCATTCTAATTCATTCGCACGAATGTATCCATTCTAATTCATTCGTACGATCCATTCTAATTCATTCGCACGATCCATTCTAATTCATTCGCACGATCCATTCTTACTCATTCGTACGATCCATTCTAATTCATTCGCACGATCCATTCTAATTCATTAATACGATCCATTCTCGAATAGATCGTGCGAATGAATTAGAATTGATCGTACGAATGAATTGGAATGGATACATTCGTGCGAATGAATTAGAATGGATCGTATCAATGAATTAGAGTGGATACATTCGTACAAATGAATTAGAATGGATCGTATGAATGAATTAGAATGGATACATTCGTGCGAATGAATTAGAATGGATCATATGAATGAATTAGAATGGATCGTTTGAGTGAATGCGAATGGATCGTCCGAATGAATTAGAATGGATTGTACGAAAGAATTAGAATGGATCGTACGAATGAATTAGAATGGATACATTCGTGCGAATCCATTCTATTTCATTCATACGATACATTCTAATTCATTCATACGATCCATTCTAATTCATTCGTACGATCCATTCTAATTCATTCGTACGATCCATTCTAATTCATTCGCACAATCTATTCTAATTCATTCGCACAATCTATTCTAATTCATTCGTACGATCCATTCTAATTCATTCGCACGATCCATTCTAATTCATTCATACGATCCATTCTAATTCATTCGCACGATCCATTCTAATTCATTCGCATGATCCATTCTAATTCATTCGTACGATCGATTCTAATTCATTCATACGATCCATTCTAATTCATTCGCATGAATGTATCCATTCTAATTCATTCGTACGATCCATTCGAATTCATTCATACGATCCATCCTAATTCATTCGCACGAATGTATCCATTCTTATTCATTCGTACAATCCATTCTATTTCATTCGTACGATCCATTCTTACTCATTCGTACGATCCATTCGTATCCATTCTAATTCATTCGTATGATCTATTCTAATTCATTCGTACGATCCATTCTAATTCATTAATACGATCCAATCTAATTCATTCATACGATCCATTCTAATTCATTCAGAAGATCCATTCTAATTCATTCGTGCGAACCATTCTATTTCATTTGCATGAAGGTATCCATTCTAATTCATTCCTACTATCCATTCTAATTCCTTCGTACGATCCATTCTAATTCATTCGTACGATCCATTCTAATTCATTCGCACGATCCATTCTAATTCATTCGTACGATCCATTCTATTTCATTCATACGATCCATTCTAATTCATTCGTACGATCCATTCTAATTCCTTCGTATCCATTCTAATTCACTCATACGATCCATTCTAATTCATTTATACGAATCATTTTAATTCATTCGCACAATCTATTCTAATTCATTCGTACGATCAATTCTAATTCATTCGCACGATCCATTCTAATTCATTCGTATGATCCATTCTAATTCATTCGTACGAATGTATCCATTCTAATTCAATCCATTCTAATTCATTCGTACGATCCATTCTAATTCATTCGTACGATCCATTCTAATTCATTCGTACGATCCATTCTAATTCATTCGCACGATCCATTCTAATTCATTCATACGATCCATTCTAATTCATTCGTACGATCCATTCTATTTCATTCGCACGATGAATTAGAATGGATTTATTCGTGCGAATGAATTAGAATGGATCGTACGAATGAATTAGAATGGATCGTACGAATAAATTAGAATGGATCGTATGAATGAATTAGAATGGATCGTGCGAATGAATTAGAATGGATCGTATTAATGAATTTGAATGGATCGTACGAATGAATTAGAATGGAACGTACGAATGAATTAGAATGGATCGTAGAATGGATCGTATGAATGAATTAGATTGGATCGTACGAATGAGTAAGAATGGATCATACGAATGAATTAGAATGGATCGTACGAATGAATTAGAATGGATACATTTCGTACGATCCATTCTAATTCATTCGTACGATCTATTCTAATTCATTCATGCAATCCAGTCTAATTAATTCGTACGAAGGAATTAGAAAGGATCGTATGAATGAATTAGAATGGATCGTACGAATGAAATAGAATGGATCCATTCTTACTCATTCGTACGATTCATTCTAATTCAATCCATTCTAATTCATTCGCATGATCCATTCTAATTCATTTGTACGATCGATTCTAATTCATTCATACGATCCATTCTAATTTATTCGCACGATCCATTCTAATTCATTCGTACGATCTATTCTATTTCATTCGTACAATCCATTCTTACTCAATCGTATGATCCATTCTAATCCATTCACACAATCTATACGTGCGAATGAATTAGAATGGATCGTATGAGTGTGAATGAATTAGAATGGATCGTGCGAATGAGTAAAAATGGATTGTACGAATGAGATAGAATGGATCGCACGAATGAATTAGAATGGATACATTCATGCGAATGAATTAGAATGGATCATACGAATGAATTAGAATGGATTCATTCGTGCGAATGAATTAGAATGGATCGTACGAATGAATTAGAATGGATTGAATTAGAATGAATCGTACGAATGAATTAGAATGGATTGTATGAATGAATTAGAATGAATGAATTAGAATGAATGAATTAGAATGGATCTTACGAATGAATTAGAATGGATCGTACGAATGAATTAGAATGGATCGTTCGAATGAATTAGAATAGATTGTGCGAATGAATTAAAATGGATCGTACGAATGAGTAAGAATGGATCGTAGAATTAGAATGGATCGTATGAATGAATTAGAATGGATCGTGCGAATGAATTAGAATGGATACATTCGTGCGAATAAATTAGAATGGATCGTATGAATGAAATAGAGTGGATACATTCGTACAAATGAATTAGAATGGATCGTACGAATGAATTAGAATCGATCATACGAATGAATTAGAATGGATCATTTGAGTGAATGCGAATGGATCATGCGAATGAATTAGAATGGATTGTACGAATGAATTAGAATGGATCGTACGAATGAAATAGAATGGATCGTACGAATGAATTAGAATGGATCGTATGAATGAATTAGAATGGATCGTGCGAATGAATTAGAATGGATCGTACGAATGAAATAGAATGGATTCGCACGAATGTATCCATTCTAATTCATTCGTACGATCCATTCTTATTCATTCGTACAATCTATTCTAACTCATTCGTACGATCCATTCTAATTCATTCGCACGATCCATTCTAATTCATTAATACGATCCATTCTAATTCATTCGCACGATCCATTCTAATTCATTCACACTCATACGATCCATTCTAATTCATTCGCACGAATATATCCTTTCTAATTCATTCGTACGATCCATTCTAATTCATTCGCACAATCTATTCTAATTCATTCGAACGATACATTCTAATTCATTCGTATGATCCATTCTAACTCATTCGCACGATCCATTCTAATTCATTCGCACGATCCATTCTAATTCATTAGCACGATCCATTCTAATTCATTCGTACGATCCATTCTAATTCATTTATACGATCCAATCTAATTCATTCATACGATCCATTCTAATTCTTTCGCACGAATGTATCCATTCTAATTCATTCGTACGAATGAATTAGAATGGATCGTACGAATGAATTAGAACGGATACATTCGTGCGAATGAATTAGAATGGATCGTATGAGTGTGAATGAATTAGAATGGATTATGCGAATGAATTAGAATGGATCGTACGAATGACTTAGAATGGATCGTTCGAATGAATTAGAATAGATTGTCCGAATGAATTAGAATGGATCGTACGAATGAATTAGAACGGATACATTCGTGCGAATGAATTAGAATGGATCGTATCAGTGTGAATGAATTAGAATGGATTGTGCGAATGAATTAGAATGGATCGTATGAATGAATTAGAATGGATCGTACGAATGAATTAGAATGGATACATTCGTGCAAAAGAAGTAGAATGGATTGTATGAATGAATTAGAATGGATCATGCGAATGAATTAGAATGGATTGTGCGAATGAATTAGAATGGATACATTCATGCGAATGAATTAGAATGGATCATACGAATGAATTAGAATGGATTCATTCGTGCGAATGAATTAGAATGGATCGTACGAATGAATTAGAATGGATCGTACGAATGAATTAGAATGGATCGTATGAATGAATTAGAATGGATCGTGCGAATGAATTAGAATGGATCGTATTAATGAATTTGAATGGATCGTACGAATGAATTAGAATGGAACGTACGAATGAATTAGAATGGATCGTAGAATGGATCGTATGAATGAATTAGATTGGATCATACGAATGAGTAAGAATGGATCATACGAATGAATTAGAATGGTTCGTACGAATGAATTAGAATGGATACATTTCGTACGATCCATTCTAATTCATTCGTACGATCTATTCTAATTCATTTATGCAATCCAGTCTAATTCATTCGTACGAAGGAATTAGAAAGGATCGTATGAATGAATTAGAATGGATCGTACGAATGAATAAGAATGGATCCATTCTTTTTCATTCGTACGATTCATTCTAATTCAATCCATTCTAATTCATTCGCATGATCCATTCTAATTCATTCGTACGATCGATTCTAATTCATTCATACGATCCATTCTAATTTTTTCGCACGATCCATTCTAATTCATTCGTACGATCTATTCTATTTCATTCGTACAATCCATTCTTACTCAATCGTATGATCCATTCTAAACCATTCGCACAATCTATACGTGCGAATGAATTAGAATGGATCGTATGAGTGTGAATGAATTAGAATGGATCGTGCGAATGAGTAAGAATGGATTGTACGAATGAAATAGAATAGATCTTACGAATGAATTAGAATGGATCGTATGAATGAATTAGAATGGATCGTTCGAATGAATTAGAATAGATTGTGCGAATGAATTAGAATGGATCGTACGAATGAATTAGAATGGATCGTACGAATGAATTAGAATGGATCGTACGAATGAATTAGAATGGATCGTGCGAATGAATTAGAATGGATCGTACGAATGAAATAGAATGGATTCGCACGAATGTATCCATTCTAATTCATTCGTACGATCCATTCTAATTCATTCGTACAATCCATTCTAATTCATTCGCACGATCCATTCGCATTCACTCAAACGATCCATTCTAATTCATTCATACAATCCATTCTAATTCTTTTGCACGAATGTATCCATTCTAATTCATTCGTACGATCCATTCTAATTCATTCGTATGATCTATTCTAATTCATTCGCATTATCCATTCTAATTCTTTCGTACGATCCATTTTAATTCATTCGCACGATCCATTCTAATTCATTCATATGATCCATTCTAATTCATTCGTACGATCCATTCTAATTTCTTCGTTTGATCTATTCTAATTCCTTCGTACGATCCATTCTAATTCATTCATACAATCTATTCTAAATCTTTCGCACGAATGTATCCATTCTAATTCATTCGTATGATCCATTCTAATTCCTTCGTACGATCCATATTCTAATTCATTCGTACGATCCATTCTAATTTATTCGTACAATCCATTCTAATTCATTAGAATGGATCGTATGAATGAAATAGAATGGATCGTACTAATGAATTAGAATGGATCGTACGAATGAATTAGAATGGATCGTACGAATGAAATAGAATGGATCGTATGAATGAATTAGAATGGATCGTATGAATGAATTAGAATGGATCGTGCGAATGTGTAACACCTGAGGTGTTAAATTTGAGAATAATAAAAAATCCTCCCAGGGCTCTTTTCATCCTTTTACCGTCAGACTTTTTCGCTGAGCTTTTTCCAGAATAATGGGTCGTAAACCCATGAGATGTTTTACGTTCACTTTTTCTATATTTTCGAGCACGTCGTATTGGTGCGTCCCGTGCAAGGATCGGGTGTATGCGCAGCCTGTTTCGGCAACCCGGTAGTTAAAACCCTAGAATTTCAATGATCAGCCCACTGTCGGTATTGTTTGGTTTACTATAGGAGATCGGGTGATCGGATCGTAGCAAGGCTGGATACGTTGGGTGAGGCTCTGAAAGAGCTTTCCAACAAGCCTGAGCGGGGGTCGATCCGACACCCTGACAATGAGTTATTACTATATTAAGATTTAGAGTATTTCCTTTATTGTGGGAGATCTGCAAGTTAGAAAAATATCTACCAAGCACCTTTGTGTTTGCATCGATAAGACCTTTCCAACGGATCCTTCCGTGCCCATTTCTGACCTCCAATTTGTAACTTATGGTTGATTGTTCTTTTCAGCCAGATAAGGCGACGGTTTGCACCCGGGTTCCAACCGAGCACAGTTCAGGGCTCGGGACCAAGCCCGACCAGCCATAGGACCTTTCTTTCAACCTTTTGGCTGGGTTTAGACCCCCTCGATCGTCCTCCCTGATATTTAAAATTTGAATTTCGGATGGGGAGGATATGGCGGGCTTCGAGATGATAACAACCGGATCTTTTTGCTATAACCACCCCTCTTTGTTAGGAAGTCCTTAACCAACCCGATTCCCCAGCTCACTTACCATAACCGTAGCGCCCCTTCCCTGTTTATCGTGGACTGAAGAGAGAGAGAGAGAGAGAGAGAACGGAGCGGAGTAGAGAGAGAGAAAGCGGCACAAGAGAGAAGGAGAAGAGATAGTGGGAGGAAGGATCTGCAGCAGCCGGCAATCCGAGCACCGGTGAGCCACTCAGATACTAAACCCCGAACCCATCAGGTTGGTCTCCCCCTCCTCTTTCTCTTCTCTCCTCCTCCACCCGAACCGGACCTCCAACCCGACCACACCCTCCTCCTCCTCCCTTACCCGCGAACCCGACCTCACCCTCTCCTCCTTTGCCGCCGACCTGCGCAGTCACCGGTGGCTGGCGCTGCACCCGAGCCCCTCCCCTGAAGCCGTCGGTGCAATCGAGCACCTCCAATGCCGGCCCAAACCCGCGGACCCTCCTCCGGCCAAGGTCTTTCCAGACTTCGATGGCACACCGGCCACCTCCTCCCGCGCCTCCCCTGCGAGGGTGATGCGGGGAAGACCGACCGGGCACCGTCGGCGCACCCAAACCCGGTCACCCCGTCGCCGGTGTTGCGCTAAAACCAGAGCTCTGGTTTTCGTTGAGAAGAAACAGAGCAGGGACCCATCCGTAATTATAGATCTTTCCCAGGTCATTTAGAACATATTAATACTGCAGACCCGACCCGAACTGCAACCCGACCCGACTGCACTGCAACCCGACCCGACTGTACAGCAACTCGACCTGCTTAAGTGCACAGCAGACCCGCAGACCCGGCCCAACAGTGAACCGGTCTGGTTCACTTGAACCAGACCCGTAAACCGTCTAGAATTGGTTCAGCCGCCATTTCTTCGTCCGATCTCGGAATCGAATAAAACCAGCGGCATTTCGACCGGATCGAAGAGATCCACTTGTTGAATTAGAATTGGTACAGTAATTTTACTATCTAGGATCCCTTTTTAACTATGAGGCCGATCTAGTTGGTGCACTGTGGTTTGACCGCCAAGTCTCCGTCCGATCTTGGAATTGGACGAAACCAGTGGCATCGTACTCAGATCATCGATGCCGATGTATTGAACTTAGTTTGGGACCCTAGAGACCCATTTACCCTATTGAACTGATCATAGACCGATTTTTACCGGTTCGACCCTAAAACCTCCGACCGAAGTCGGATTCGAGCGAGACCGGATCCCATGGGTCCCTCATCCCTAAACCAACCTTTTTAGAACCCTAGTTTCAGTAATTTATGAATGTAACAACTTATATATTTCAAACCATGATGGTCAGTTTCTCCTTCGACGGTACACCGGACCGATTGGCGTGAGGAACGTGGACTACCGAGCTATTCTCCAGGTGAACATGATTAATTCTATTCTAGTTAGAGAAGATTGTAGTTGTATCTGTAAAATAATAAATAAAACCGTATGTGGCATAGTATGTCCAATGCATGCAGGCGGG
This sequence comes from Chamaelirium japonicum, assembly GCA_947650365.1. Classification (NCBI taxonomy): domain Eukaryota; kingdom Viridiplantae; phylum Streptophyta; class Magnoliopsida; order Liliales; family Melanthiaceae; genus Chamaelirium; species Chamaelirium japonicum. The sequence continues at coordinate 490,624 of CANTAL010000004.1, forward strand.
AAACCGGTACTGTATGTGGGAGGTGGGCATACTATCCCTTGCCTCTGTACAATCATACATGATGTAACACTTTGATAGCTGTAACAGTGATTGACTCAACCTAGATTCACACTAGGATGCATGCAAACAAGTAGATGCTTGTACTGATTATTTATTAATATTCTGTTGAATGACTGTGTTTGGTGACCATGGGTCGCATGGTGCAGTCTAGTTGCTATTGAGCAACGAAGACTGGTGGTCTCGGTGGAGAGACCGGTGGTCTCAATGGAGAGACTGGTGATTGTACTTCCTCAGTTGAGGTTCTCTTCCCAGAGGGAAGACTTACTACTCACGGGCATGGGTAGGGGACCCGAGTTCACAGGATGGGAGGTGAACCACCGCCTGTGCATAATTCGAATCAAGTAGGTAGGGTCACAGGGTTGGGCAGGCGGTAAAGCCCCTAGTGGCTTAGTAGTTCACCCCTGGGTAATGACCCCTAAAAGCAAGGTGGGCGGGAGTGCCCCGTGGTGAAAGACCAAGCCCCCTTATGGCCATATGGGTATTTCTGGCTCTCCAAGTACACTTGGACCCAGGTTCTGTTGGCAGACCCAGTTAGAAAACTGCCGGTTCACTTTAGGAGTAGGTAGAACTAACATTCGGTGATTTGTTGCATATTTTTAATCTGGATGATTATTTGTCTTACATTTATTAGTTGTAGTTGTACCACAGTAGAACTGTCATATTAGTTAGCTGAACTATCTTATTTGCAATATATGTATGTATATGTTGTCGCCCTCGTAGCCTTCTAGAAGGGCAAGGTATGTCTATGGTTTACCCTAGCTAGTTTAGGGTTAACGGTTCACTGAGTTTACCTAGTAAACTCACCCCGTTGTTGCACACTCTTTTCAGGTACCATAGATCCTCCTCAGGCGCTTCCTAGAGGAGCTTGATTAGCTATCGAGGGAGGATATTAGAGGTGTTAACTAGTTTTATTATTTTCAGTTGATTATGTAATAAATGCAGAACCATGTTCTAGATGCTCTGAATAATGCCAGAATCAATAATATTTCTTTGGTAAGCTTCTCCTCAAAACTTCATGCCTGGTAGGCCTTTCCTCAAGGCCAAGTTATTGGTAGGCTTCTCCTCAAAGCCGTCCCTCATCATCTAGTAAGTAGTTAATGATAAATTAGTAATAAATAACTAAATAATAAAAATCAACCTCGCAACCTTATAACATTGACTTACCCTTAAAACCCCATCACCCCCGGGTTTGACTTGTTTACCCTTGTAGTTAGATCCGGGGCGTTACAGCTGGTATCAGAGCTTAGGGATATGATCCTAAGGTTATCTTTAGGTTATTAGTCACTATGATGATTTACTGTAAGAGTTCCTAGTAGCTAGTCGGGTATAACCTTAAGGTTTTAGTTTTGAGGATTTTATTACCTTTCTACCCTACTGAAGGGGACGCCTTTCAGTAGAAATGGTTAAGAGGGACACTTCTTAACCTGGTGAAGTAAGTAATTGAATCCCCAATCCTATAGATGTGTTAGATTATTGTATTCTCTGCACAATTCCTCTTTAAGGTGTGTAGCTTGTCGCCTCTTTCCTTGTTGTTTGGTAAGTTTTCTGGCTTAGCATCTAATCTAAGAATCCCGTTTGTAGTAAGGCATGGTCTTACCATGATAGGATCTTCTTGCACTAGGCATCCTTGCTTAACTTTGTAGATTATAGTTTTTAGTAGTAGATAATATTTGGATTACAGTTATAGGAGATCAATCTTATTAGATGAGTTAACCGTTGAGAGGCTTTTACTCATTGAGTTGTTTCGTATCTCTTGCCTTGGTGTAGTAATGGATATTGTGCTTGTCATGGATCCTTTGTCCTACGGGTATGAATTTCTCGTATATTTCGTAGTTCCGGAGCAGTAGATAATGTAGGTCCTATGTGAGAATTCTGTTACATGTTAGGTAGAAGGATGTTTGAGATTTTAGATCTGCTACAGATGTTATCCTAGACTCTTTCCCGTAGTGTAGTTTTACCTTCCATAGTTCAGTAGTTCGTACTTCTAGTTCGCATAGTTAGAATAGGCATACCCTTATAGCTATTGCATTATTGTCTTAGGTATTGTTCTTTTTCTCATTACCCTTGCATGAGTTTTGTTCGACACTGGATTGACGCACTCTTACGTAGTCCCCAGATTTGTGGCTACCTTGGGGCTAGCATCGATGTGGACCGAGTATGTAAGAGATGTGTGCTTTCTATTGGCGACAATGAACTCATGGCCGACTTGATCATCCTGGACCTAGAAGGGTTGGATGTCCTGCTCGGGATGGACTGGATGGCGACTTACCATGCGACTCTAGATTGCTTCTCCAAGAAGATCACCTTTCGTCCACCCGACAGCCCAGAGATTGTATTCGTTGGAGCGAGACTGGCTATCCTATATCCGATGCCTCGATGGAGGACTTGCCTTAGTCTTCTAGCTCAGTTGTCTAGCGAGACCGAAGGTGTGAGTTCCTTGCAGCACTCCCCGATAGTTTGAGATTTTCCAGACGTGTTTCCAGACCAGCTCCCCGGTCTTCCTCCAGTGCGAGAGGTGGAGTTCAGTATCAAGTTGCTTCCAGGAACGGTACCAATCTTTGTGGCCCCATATCGGATGGCACCGGCAGAGTTACGAGAGTTGAGTACGTAGTTAGAGGAGTTAAGAAGCCTTGGGAACATTCGCCCCAGTGTCTCTCCATGGGGTGCCCTTGTTCTGTTTGCTCAGAAGAAGGATGACTCAAAGCGACTCTGCATTGACTACAGGAAACTAAATGCGGTCACAGTGAAGAGCAGGTATCCTCTCCCAAGAATCGAGGATCTGTTTGACCAGTTGAAGGGTGCTCGGTTCTTCTCAAAAATTGATATGAGGACCGGGTACCACCAGCTCAGGATGAAGGATGAAGATATCTCAAAGACGGCGTTCTGGACGCGATACGGGCACTACGAGTTTCTAGTGATGCCGTTCGGTCTGACGAATGCCCCGACAGCCTTTATGGACTTGATGAACCGGGTCTTCAGGCCTTATCTTGACCGGTTCATCGTGGTCTTCGTCGATGACGTATTGATCTTCTCGAAGTTCGAAGAGGAGCATGCAGAGCATCTGAGGATTACCCTACAGACGTTATGATATCACCAGCTCTATGCCAAGCTCAGCAAGTGTGAGTTTTGGATGAGAGAAGTGAAGTTCTTAGGGCATGTGATTTCAGAAGGAGGTATCTCGGTGGACCCAGCGAAGATCGAGGCAGTACTGAGTTGGGAGTCATCGAGGAATATTTTTGAGATCTGGAGTTTCCTGGGTCTAGCAGGATACTATCGGAGGTTTATAGAGGGATTCTTGAGACTGGCTTTGCCCCTGACTCGGTTGACAAAGAAGGGGGTGAAGTTCGAGTGGTCGGATTCTTACGAGCAGTCCTTTCAGGAGCTGAAGCGACGACTCACCCCAGTGCCCCTATTCTTACAGTGCCAGTTAGTGGGAAGGGATACGTGGTCTATACAGATGCGTCTCAGTCTGGACTTGGAGGTGTGTTGATGCAAGATGGCAAAGTAGTATCTTATTCATCGAGACAGCTGAAGCCTCATGAGCAGAACTACCCGACCCATGACCTGGAGCTTGCAGCGGTGGTGGTCGTGCTCAAGATTTGGCGGCACTACCTGTACGGAGAGGATTTTGAGATGTATTGTGATCATAAGAGTCTGAGGTATATCTGTACCCAAAAGGACCTGAATCTCCGGTAGAGGAGGTGGATTGAGGTCTCGAAGGACTTCAACTACAACTTCTTCTATCACCCTGGGAAGGCTAATGTGGTGGCAGATGCACTCAGCAGAAAGTTCAGGAGCAAACTATCGCGGCTGATAGCTGACAGGCATGAGTTTCTTATAGCTGTGGAAGGGTATGACCTGATATTGAGAGGAGAGCCCTCAGGTAACCGATTGTTCAGTATCCGGGCTCAGCCTACCCTGATCAAGCAAGTGATAGACTCTTAGGCTGAGGATGAGGAGTTGGAAGAGATGCGCTCTTGGCTGATTAGAGGAGAGGCAGTGGAGGACTGGTCGCTCGACTCTGAAGGTGGGCTGAGGTACAAAAGGAGGTTGTTTCTACCGAAGAACCAGGAGGTTCGAGATAAAGTCCTCGTAGAGGCACATCGCTCTCGATACATGGTACACCCTGGAAGTACCAAGATGTATCGGGACTTGAAGAATCAGTTTTGGTGGAACGGGATGAAGAAAGACGTAGCTGAGTTTGTAGCGAAGTGCCTAACCTGTCAGCAGGTTAAGGCAGAGCACCAGAAGCCTGCAGGACCCCTTCATCCGCTTCCAGTGGCTGAGTGGAAGTGGGAGCACATCATGATGGATTTCGTTTCAGGATTACCGTTGACCAGGAGGAGGCATGATTCAGTATGGGTGATTGTGGACAGACTGACCAAGTCTGCCCACTTTCTTCCAGTCAGGATTACTTTTTCCCTACCTGAGCTGAGCAGACTCTACATAGTAGAGATAGTCCGGTTGCACGGGATTCCGGTGACCATTGTCTCAGATCGAGACCCTAGGTTTGTCTCAGGATTCTGGAGGAGCTTACAGACTGCATTAGGGACCCAGCTCAATTTTAGCATGGCCTTTCATCCTCAGACGGACGGTCAGTCAGAGAGGACCATTCAGACCTTGGAGGACATGCTTCGGGAATGCTCTATAGATTTTGCTGGTAATTAGGATGAGCACTTGCCACTAGTGGAGTTCTCATGCAACAACATCTTTCAAGCGAGCATTGGCATGGCTCCTTACGAGGCTCTATATGGAAAGCCTTGTCGTTCCCCTGTCTGTTGGGCAGAGATTGGAGAGCGTAGTCTTCTGGGGCCAAAGTTGGTGCAGGAGACAACGGAGAAGATACAACTGATCAGGGAAAGGCTTCGTACAGCTCAGAGCAGGCAGAAGAGCTATGCCGACGTTCGTAGGCGACCTCTGGAGTTCGAGGTTGGAGACCATGTTTTCCTGCGGGTTTCCCCTAAGCGTGGTGTCTTCCGATTCGGGAAGAGGGGGAAGCTAGCGCCGAGGTTTACGGGATCGTTCGAGATATTGGATCGAGTGGGCGAGGTGGCGTATTGCCTGGCCCTGCCACCACGCCTCTCAGCAGTCCACCCGGTGTTCCATGTGTCGATGCTTCGGAGGTACATGCCAGACTCGTCACACATGCTGGATTGGCAGGACTTGGAGCTCAGTGCAGATGCCACATTTGAGGAGCGTCCAGTCCGTGTTTTGGCTTCTGAGGATAGGGTGCTTCGCACTAAGACCATCAGGATGGTCAAGATCCTTTGGAGTCATCGAGGCGAGGACGAGGCCACATGGGAGGTGGAGTCTGATATGTTGCACTTGTACCCTTATCTTTTCGATACCTGATTCTATATTCTGTCTAATTTTTGAGGACGAAAATTTCTTTAAGGTGTGTAGGTTGTAACACCTGAGGTGTTAAATTTGAGAATAATAAAAAAATCCTCCCAGGGCTCTTTTCATCCTTTTACCGTCAGACTTTTTCGCTGAGCTTTTTCCAGAATAATGGGTCGTAAACCCATGAGATGTTTTACGTTCACTTTTTCTATATTTTCGAGCACGTCGTATTGGTGCGTCCCGTGCAAGGATCGGGTGTATGCGCAGCCTATTTCGGCAACCCGGTAGTTAAAACCCTAGAATTTCGATGATCAGCCCACTGTCGGTATTGTTTGGTTTACTACAGGAGATCGGGTGATCGGATCGTAGCAAGGCTGGATACGTTGGGTGAGGCTCTGAAAGAGCTTTCCAACAAGCCTGAGCGGGGGTCGATCCGACACCCTGATAATGAGTTATTGCTATTTTAAAATTTAGAGTATTTCCTTTATTGTGGGAGATCTGCAAGTCAGAAAAATATGTACCAAGCACCTTTGTGTTCGCACCGACAAGACCTTTCCAACGGATCCTACCGTGCCCATTTCTGACTTCCGATTTGTAACTTATGGTTGATTGTTCTTTTCAGCCAGATAAGGCGGCGGTTTGCACCCGGGTTCCAACCGAGCACAGTTCAGGGCTCGGGACCAAGCCCGACCAGCCATAGGACCTTTCTTTCAACCTTTTGGCTGGGTTTAGACCCCCTCGATCGTCCTCCCCGATATTTAAAATTTGAATTTCGGATGGGGAGGATATGGCGGGCTTCGGGATGATAACAACCGGATCTTTCTACCATAACCACCCCTCTTTGTTAGGAAGTCCTTAACCAACCCGATTCCCCAGCTCACTTACCATAACCGCAGCGCCCCTTCCCTGTTTATCGTGGACTGAAGAGAGAGAGAGAGAGAACGGAGCGAAGTAGAGAGAGAGAAAGCGGCACAAGAGAGAAGGAGAAGAGATAGTGGGAGGAAGGATCTGCAGCAGCAGGCAATCCGAGCACCGGTGAGCCACTCAGAAACTAAACCCCGAACCCATCAGGTTGGTCTCCCCCTCCTCTTTCTCTTCTCTCCTCCTCCACCCGAACCGGACCTCCAACCCGACCACACCCTCCTCCTCCCTTACCCGCGAACCCGACCTCACCCTCTCCTCCTTTGCCGCCGACCGGCGCAGTCACCGGCGGCTGGCGCCGCACCCGAGCCCCTCCCCGAAAGCCGTCAGTGCAACCGAGCACCTCCAACGCCGGCCTAAACCCACGGACCCTCCTCCGGCCAAGGTCTTTCCGGACTTCGACGGTACACCGGCCACCTCCTCCCGCGCCTCCCCTGCGAGGGTGATGCGGGGGAGACCGACCGGGCACCGTCGGCGCACCCAAACCCGGTCACCCCGTCGCCGGTGTTGCGCTAAAACCAGAGCTCTGGTTTTCGTTGAGAAGAAACAGAGCAGGGACCCATCCGTAATTATAGATCTTTCCCAGGTCATTTAGAACATATTAATACTGCAGACCCGACCCGAACTGCAACCCGACCCGACTGCACTGCAACCCGACCCGACTGTACAGCAACCCGACCCGCTTAAGTGCACAGCAGACCCGCAGACCCGGCCCAACAGTGAACCGGTCTGGTTCACTTGAACCAGACCCGTAAACAGTCTAGAATTGGTTCAGCCGCCATTTCTTCGTCCGATCTCGGAATCGAACGAAACCAGCGGCATTTCGACCGGATCGAAGAGATCCACTTGTTGAATAAGAATTGGTACAGTAATTTTACTATCTAGGATCCCTTTTTAGCTATGAGCCCGATCTAGTTGGTGCACTGTGGTTTGACCGCCAAGTCTCCGTCCGATCTCGGAATTGGACGAAACCAGTGGCATCGTACTCAGATCATCGATGCCGATGTATTGAACTTAGTTTGGGACCCTAGAGACCCATTTACCTTATTGAACCGATCATAGACCGGTTTTTACCGGTTCGACCCTAAAACCTCCGACCGAAGTCGGATTCGAGCGAGACCGGATCCCATGGGTCCCTCATCCCTAAACCAACCTTTTTAGAACCCTAGTTTGAGTAATTTATGAATGTAACAACTTATACATTTCAAACCATGATGGTCAGTTTCTCCTTCGACGGTACACCGGACCGATAGGCGTGAGGAACGTGGACTACCGAGCTATTCTCCAGGTGAACATGATTAATTCTATTCTAGTTAGAGTAGATTATAGTTGTATCTGTAAAATAATAAATAAAACCGTTTGTGGCATAGTATGTCCAATGCATGCAGGCGGGAAACCGGTATTGTATGTGGGAGGTGGGCATACTATCCCTTGCCTCTGAACAATCATACATGATGTAACACTTTGATAGCTGTAACAGTGATTGACTCAACCTAGATTCACACTAGGATGCATGCAAACAAGTAGATGCTTGTACTGATTATTTATTAATATTCTGTTGAATGACTGTGTTTGGTGACCATGGGTCGCATGGTGCAGTCTAGTTGCTATTGAGCAACGAAGACTGGTGGTCTCGGTGGAGAGACCGGTGGTCTCAATGGAGAGACTGGTGATTGTACTTCCTAAGTTGAGGTTCTCTTCCCAGAGGGAAGACTTACTACTCACGGGCATGGGTAGGGGACCCGAGTGCACAGGATGGGAGGTGAACCACCGCCTGTGCATAATCCGAATCAAGTAGGTAGGGTCACAGGGTTGGGCAGGCGGTAAAGCCCCTAGTGGCTTAGTAGTCCACCCCTGGGTAATGACCCCTAAAAGCAAGGTGGGTGGGAGTGCCCCGTGGTGAAAAACCAAGCCCCCTTATGGCCATATGGGTATTTCTGGCTCTCCAAGTACACTTGGATCCAGGTTTCGTTGGCAGACCCAGTTAGAAAACTGCCGGTTCACTTTAGGAGTAGGTAGAACTAACATTCGGTGATTTGTTGCATATTTTTAATCTGGATGATTATTTGTCTTACATTTATTAGTTGTAGTTGTACCACAGTAGAACTATCATATTAGTTAGCTGAACTATCTTATTTGCAATATATGTATGTATATGTTGTCGCCCTCGTAGCCTTCTAGAAGGGCAAGGTATGTCTATGGTTTACCCTAGCTAGTTTAGGGTTAACGGTTCACTGAGTTTACCTAGTAAACTCACCCCGTTGTTGCACACTCTTTTCAGGTACCATAGATCCTCCTCAGGCACTTCCTAGAGGAGCTTGATTAGCTATCGAGGGAGGATATTAGAGGTGTTAACTAGTTTTATTATTTTCAGTTGATTATGTAATAACTGCAGAACCATGTTCTAGATGCTCTGAATAATGCCAGAATCAATAATATTTCTTTGGTAAGCTTCTCCTCAAAACTTCATGCCTGGTAGGCCTTTCCTCAAGGCCAAGTTATTGGTAGGCTTCTCCTCAAAGCCGTCCCTCATCAGCTAGAAAGTAGTTAATGATAAATTAGTAATAAATAACTAAATAATAAAAATCAACCTCGCAACCTTATAACATTGACTTACCCTTAAAACCCCATCACCCCCGGGTTTGACTTGTTTACCCTTGTAGTTAGATCCGGGGCGTGACAGAATGAATTAGAATGGATCGTACGAATGAATTAGAATGGATCGTACGAATGAATTAGAATGGATCGTGCAAATGAATTAGAATTGATCGTACGAATGAATTAGAATAGATTGTGCGAATGAATTAAAATGATTCGTATAAATGAATTAGAATGGATCGTATGAGTGAATTAGAATGGATACGAAGGAATTAGAATGGATCGTACGAATGAATTAGAATGGATCGTATGAATGAAATAGAATGGATCGTACGAATGAATTAGAATGGATCATGCGAATGAATTAGAATGGATCGTACGAATGAATTAGAATGGATACGAATGGATCGTACGAATGAGTAAGAATGGATCGTACGAATGAAATAGAATGGATTGTACGAATGAATTAGAATGGATACATTCGTGCGAATGAATTAGGATGGATCGTATGAATGAATTAGAATGGATCGTACGAATGAATTAGAATGGATACATTCGTACGAATGAATTAGAATGGATCGTATGAATGAATTAGAATCGATCGTACGAATGAATTAGAATGGATCATGCGAATGAATTAGAATGGATCGTGCGAATGAATTAGAATGGATCGTATGAATGAATTAGAATGGATCGTGCGAATGAATTAGAATGGATCGTACGAATGAATTAGAATAGATTGTGCGAATGAAATAGAATGGATCGTACGAATGAATTAGAATGGATCGTACGAATGAATTAGAATGGATCGTAGGAATGAATTAGAATGGATCGTGCGAATGAATTAGAATGGATCGTACGAATGAAATAGAATGGATTCGCACGAATGTATCCATTCTAATTCATTCGTATGATCCATTCTAATTCATTCGTACAATCCATTCTAATTCATTCGCACGATCCATTCGCATTCACTCAAACGATCCATTCTAATTCATTCATATGATCCATTCTAATTCATTCGCACGAATGTATCCATTCGAATTCATTCGTACGATCCATTCTAATTCATTTGTACGAATGTATCCAGTCTAATTCATTCATACGATCCATTCTAATTCATTCACACGAATGTATCCATTCCAATTCATTCGTACGATCAATTCTAATTCATTCGCACGATCTATTCGAGAATGGATCGTATTAATGAATTAGAATGGATCGTGCGAATGAATTAGAATGGATCGTACGAATGAGTAAGAATGGATCGTGCGAATGAATTAGAATGGATCGTGCGAATTAATTAGAATGGATCGTACGAATGAATTAGAATGGATACATTCGTGCGAATGAATTAGAATGGATCGTATGAATGAATTAGAGTGGATACATTCGTACAAATGAATTAGAATGGATCGTACAAATCAATTAGAATGGATACATTCGTGCGAATGAATTAGAATGGATCATATGAATGAATTAGAAAGGATCGTTTGAGTGAATGCGAATGGATCGTGCGAATGAATTAGAATGGATTGTACGAATGAATTAGAATGGATCGTACGAATGAATTAGAATGGATCGTATGAATGAATTAGAATGGATCGTACGAATGAATTAGAATGGATCGTACGAATGAATTAGAATGGATTGAATTAGAATGAATCGTACGAATGTATTAGAATGGATCGTATGAATGAATTAGAATGGATCGTGTGAATGAATTAGAATGGATCGTGCGAATGAATTAGAATGGATCGTATGAATGAATTAGAATGGATCGTATGAATGAATTAGATTGGATCATATTAATGAATTAGAATGGATCGTACGAATGAATTAGAATGGATCGTACGAATGAATTAGAATGGATACGAATGGATCGTACGAATGAGTAAGAATGGATCGTACGAATAAAATAGAATGGATTGTACGAATAAATTAGAATAGATACATTCGTGCGAATGAATTAGGATGGATCGTATGAATGAATTAGAATGGATCGTACGAATGAATTAGAATGGATACATTCGTGCGAATGAATTAGAATGGATCGTATGAATGAATTTGAATTGATCGTACGAATGAATTAGAATGGATCATGCGAATGAATTAGAATGGATCGTGCGAATGAATTAGAATGGATCGTATGAATGAATTAGAATGGATCGTATGAATGAAATAGAATGGATCGTACGAATGAATTAGAATGGATCGTGCGAATGAATTAGAATGGATCGTACGAATGAATTAGAATGGATCGTACGAAAGAATTAGAATGGATAGTACGAATGAATTAGAATGGATACCTTCGTGCAAATGAAATAGAATGGGTCGTACGAATGAATTAGAATGGATAGTTTGAGTGAATGAGAATGGATCGTGCGAATGAATTAGAATGGATTGTACGAATGAAATAGAATGGATCGTATGAATGAATTAGAATGGATTGAATTAGAATGAATCATAGGAATGAATTAGAATGAATCATACCGTACGAATGAATTAGAATGGATCATACGAAGGAATTATAATGGATCGTACGAATGAATTAGAATGGATCGTACGAATGAATTAGAATGGATCGTACGAAGGAATTAGAATGGATCGTACGAAGGAATTAGAATGGATAGTACGAATGAATTAGAATGGATACCTTCATGCAAATGAATTAGAATGGATCGTACGAATGAGTAAGAATGGATCGTACGAATGAAATAGAATGGATCGTATGAATGAATTAGAATGGATCGTGCGAATGAAATAGAATGGATCGTACGAATGAATTAGAATAGATTGTGCGAATGAATTAGAATGGATCGTACGAATGAATTAGAATGGATCAGACGAATGAATTAGAATGGATCGTATGAATGAATTAGAATGGATCGTGTGAATGAATTAGACTGGATCGTACGAATGAAATAGAATGGATTCGCACGAAAGTATCCATTCTAATTCATTCGTACGATCCATTCTAATTCATTCGTACAATCCATTCTAATTCATTCGCACGATCCATTCTAATTCATTCGCACGAATGAATCCATTCTAATTCAATCGTATGATCCATTCTAATTCATTAGCATGAATGTATCCATTCTAATTCTAATTCATTCGTACGAATGAATTAGAATAGATTGTGCGAATGAATTAGAATGGATCGTACGAAGGATTTATAATGGATAGTACGAATGAAGTAGAATAGATTGTGCGAATGGATTAGAATGGATCATATGATTGAGTAAGAAAGGATTGTACGACTGAATTAGAATGAATTAGAATGGATTCATTCGTGCGAATGAATTAGAATGGATCATACGGTTGAGTAAGAATGGATTGTACGAATGAGATAGAATGGATCGTACGAATGAATTAGAATGGATCATATGAATGAATTCGAATGGATCGTATGAATGAATTAGAATGGATCGTGTGAATAAATTAGAATGGATCATATGAATGAATTAGAATGGATTGTATGAATGAATTAGAATGGATCGTACGAATGAATTAGAATGGATCGTACGAAGGAATTAGAATGGATCGTGGATTAGAATGGATCGTACGAATGAATTAGAATGGATACATTCGTGCGAATGAATTAGAATGGATCATACGAATGAATTAGAATGGATCGTTTGAGTGAATGCGAATGGATCGTACGAATGAAATAGAATAGATCGTACGGATAAATGAATTTGGATCGTGCTAATGAATTAGAATGGATCGTACGAATGAATTAGAATGGATCGTACTAATGAATTAGAATAGATTGTGTGAATGAATTAGAATGGATCGTACGAATGAATTAGAAAGGATATATTCGTGCGAATGAATTAGAATAGATCGTACGAATGAGATAGAATGGATCGTACGAATGAATTAGAATGGATACATTCATGCGAATGAATTAGAATGGATCATACGAATGAATTAGAATGGATCGTACGAATGAAATAGAATGGATTGTACGAATGAGATAGAATGGATCGTACAAATGAATTAGAATGGATACATTCTGCGAATGAATTAGAATGGATCATACGAAGGAATTAGAATGGATCGTGCGAATGAATTAGAATGGATCATACGAATGAATTAGAATGGATCGTACGAATGAAATAGAATGGATTGTACGAATGAGATAGAATGGATCGTGCGAATGAATTAGAATGGATCGTATTAATGAATTAGAATGGATCGTGCGAATGAATTAGAATGGATCGTACGAATGAATTAGAATGGATTCATTCGTGCGAATGAATTAGAATGGATCGTACGAATGACTTAGAATGGATCGTGGAATGAATTTGAATAGATTGTGCGAATGAATTAGAATGGATCGTACGAATGAATTAGAAAGGATACATTCGTGCGAATGAATTAGAATGGATCGTATGAGTGTGAATGAATTAGAATGGATTGTGCGAATGAATTAGAATGGATCGTACGAATGAATTAGAATGGATCGTAGGAATGAATTAGAATGGATACATTCGTGCAAAAGAATTAGAATGGATTGTATGAATGAATTAGAATGGATCGTGCGAATGAATTAGAATGGATCGTGCGAATGAATTAGAATGAATCCATTCTATTTCATTCGTACGATCCATTCTAATTCATTCGCACGATCCATTCTAAGTCATTCATACGATCCATTCTAATTTATTCGCACGATCCATTCTAATTCATTCGTACGATCCATTCTAATTCATTCGCACAATCTACTCTAATTCATTCGAACGATCCATTCTAATTCATTCATACGATCCATTCTACTTCATTCGTACGATCTATTCTATTTCATTCGTACAATCCTTTCTTACTCAATCGTATGATCCATTCTAATCCATTCGCACAATCAATGCTAATTCATTCGTACGATCCTTTCTAATTCATTCGTACGATCCATTCTAATTCCTTTGTATGATCCATTCTAATTCATTCGTACGGTATGATCCATTCTAATTCATTCGCACAATCTATTCTAATTCATTCGTACGATCCATTCTAATCCATTCTACGATCCATTCTAATTCATTCGTACGTTCCATTCTAATTCATTAGCAAGATCAATGCTAATTCATTCGTACGATCCATTCTATTTCATTCGCACGATCCATTCTAATTCATTTGCACGATCCATTCTAATTCATTCATACAATCCATTCTAATTCTTTTGCACGAATGTATCAATTCTAATTCATTACGAATGAGTAAGAATGGATTGTACGAATGAATTAGAATGGATACATTCGTGCGAATGAATTAGAATGGTTCATACGAATGAGTAAGAATGGATCGTACGAATGAAATAGAATGGATTGTACGAATGAATTAGAATGGATCGTACGAATGAATTAGCATTGATCGTGCTAATGAATTAGAATGGAACGTACGAATGAATTAGAATGGATCGTAGAATGAATTAGAATGGATCGTACGAATGAATTAGAATAGATTGTGCGAATGAATTAGAATGGATCATACCGTACGAATGAATTAGAATGGATCATACGAAGGAATTAGAATGGATCGTACGAATGAATTAGAAAGGATCGTACGAATGAATTAGCATTGATTGTGCGAATGGATCAGAATGAATCATACGATTGAGTAAGAAAGGATTGTACGAATAAAATAGAATAGATCGTACGAATGAATTAGAATGGATCGTATGAATAAATTAGAATGGATCGTTCGAATGAATTAGAATAGATTGTGCGAATGAATTAGAATGGATCGTACGAATGAATTAGAATGGATCGTGCGAATAAATTAGAATGGATCGTATGAATGAATTAGAATGGATCGTGCGAATGAATTAGAATATGGATCGTACGAAGGAATTAGAATGGATCGTACGAATGAATTCGAATGTATCCTTTCTAATTCATTCGTACGATCCATTCTAATTCATTCGTACGATCCATTCTAATTCATTTGTACGATCCATTCTAATTCATTCGCACGATCCATTCTAATTCATTCGCACGATCTATTCTAATTCATTCATACAATCCATTCTAATTCTTTTGCACGAATGTATCCATTCTAATTCATTCGTACGATCCATTCTAATTCATTCGTACGATCCATTCTAATTCATTCGGACAATCTATTATAATTCATTCAAACGATCCATTCTAAGTAATTCGTAATATCCATTCTAATTCATTCGTACGATCCATTCTAATTCATTCGCACGATCCATTCTATTTCATTCGTACGATCCATTCTAATTCATTTGCACGAAGGTATCCATTCTAATTCATTCGTACTATCCATTCTAATTCCTTCGTACGATCCATTCTAATTCATTCGCACGATCCATTCTAATTCATTAATACGATCCATTCTAATTCATTCGCACGATGCATTCTATCTCATTCGTACAATCCATTCTATTTCATTTGTACGATCCATTCTAATTCATTCGTATGAATGTATCCATTCTAATTCATTTGTACGATCCATTCTAATTCATTCGCATGATCCATTCTAATTCATTCGCACGATCCATTCTAATTCATTCATACAATCCATTCTAATTCTTTTGCACGAATGTATCCATTCTAATTCATTCGTACGATCCATTCTAATTCATTCGTACGATCCATTCTAATTCATTCGCACAATCTATTATAATTCATTCAAACGATCCATTCTAAGTAATTCGTAATATCCATTCTAATTCATTCGTACGATCCATTCTAATTCATTCGCACGATCCATTCTATTTCATTCGTACGATCCATTCTAATTCATTTGCACGAAGGTATCCATTCTAATTCATTCGTACTATCCATTCTAATTCCTTCGTACGATCCATTCTAATTCATTCGCACGATCCATTCTAATTCATTAATACGATCCATTCTAATTCATTCGCACGATCCATTCTATCTCATTCGTACAATCCATTCTATTTCATTTGTACGATCCATTCTAATTCATTCGTATGATCCATTCTAATTCATTCGCACGATCCATTCTAATTCCTTCGTACGATCCATTCTAATTCATTCGCATGAATGTATCCATTCTAATTCATTCGTACGATCCATTCTATCTCATTCGTACAATCCATTCTATTTCATTCGTACGATCCATTCTAATTCATTCGTATGATCCATTCTAATTCATTCGCATGAGTGTATCCATTCTAATTCATTCGTACGATCCATTCTATCTCATTCGTACGATCTATTCTAATTCATTCGCACGAATATATCCTTTCTAATTCATTCGTACGATCCATTCTAATTCATTCGCACAATTTTATTCTAATTCATTAGTACGATCCATTCTAATTCATTCGTACGATCCATTCTAATTCATTAGCACGATCCAAATTCATTTATCCGTACGATCTATTCTATTTCATTCGTACGATCCATTCGCATTCACTCAAACGATCCATTCTAATTCATTCATATGATCCATTCTAATTCATTCGCACGAATGTATCCATTCTAATTCATTCGTACGATCCATTCTAATTCACGATCCATTCTAATTCCTTCGTACGATCCATTCGAATTCATTCGTACGATCCATTCTAATTCATTCATACGATCCATTCTAATTCATTCGCACAATCTATTCTAATTCATTCGTACGATCCATTCTAATTCATTCGCACGATCCATTCTAATTCATTCGAACGATCCATTCTATTTCATTCGTACGATCCATGCTAATTCATTCGTACGATCCATTCTAATTCATTCGTACATTCGTACGAAGGAATTAGAATGGAGAATGGATCGTGCGAATGAATTAGAATGGATCGTGCGATAAGAATGGATCGTACGAATGAATTAGAATGGATAAATTCGTGCGAATGAATTAGAATGGATCGTATGAATGAATTAGATTGGATCGTATGAATGAATTAGAATGGATCGTGCGAATGAATTAGAATGGATCGTACGAATGAAATAGAATGGATCGTACGAATGAATTAGAATGGATACATTCGTGCAAAAGAATTAGAATGGATCGTATGAATGAAATAGAATAGATCGTACGAATGAATTAGAATGGATCATGCTAATGAATTAGAATTGATCGTACGAATGAATTAGAATAGATTGTGCGAATGAATTAGAATGGATCGTACGAATGAATTGGAATGGATACATTCGTGCGAATGAATTCGAATGGATTGTATGAATGAATTAGAGTGGATACATTCGTACAAATGAATTAGGATGGATCGTATGAATGAATTAGAGTGGATACATTCGTACGAATTAATTAGAATAGATTGTGCGAATGAATTAGAATGGATCGTACGAATGAATTACAATGGATCGTACGAATGAATTAGAATGCATCGTATGAATGAATTAGAATGGATCGTGCGAATGAATTAGAATGGATCGTATGAATGAAATAAAATGGATTCGCACGAATGTATCCATTCTAATTCATTCGTACGATCCATTCTAATTCATTCGCACGATCCATTCTAATTCATTCGCACGAATGTATCCATTCTAATTCATTCGTATGATCCATTCTAATTCATTCATACGAATGAATTAGAATGGATACATTCGTGCGGATGAATTAGAATGGATCGTGCGAATGAATTAGAATAGATCGTATGAATGAATTAGAATGGATACATTCGTGCGAATCCATTCTATTTCATTCGTACGATCCATTCTAATTCATTCGCACGATCCATTCTAATTCATTCATACGATCCATTCTAATTCATTCGTACGATCCATTCTAATTCATTCGTACGATCCATTCTAATTCATTCGCACAATCTATTCTAATTCATTCGTACGATCCATTCTAATTCATTCGCACGATCCATTCTAATTCATTCGAACGATCCATTCTAATTCATTCGCACGATCGTATGAATGAATTAGAATGGATACATTCGTACGAAGGAATTAAAATGGATCGTACGAATGAATTAGAATGGATCGTGCGAATGAATTAGAATGGATTCATTCGTGCGAATGAATTAGAATGGATCGTACGAATGAGTAAGAATGGATCGTACGAATGAATTAGAATGGATCGTACGAATGAATTAGAATGGATCGTACGAATGAATTAGAATAGATTGAATTAGAATGAATCGTACGAATGAATTAGAATGAATCATACCGTACGAATGAATTAGAATGGATCGTACGAATGAAATAGAATGGATTCGCACGAATGTATCCATTCTAATTCATTCGTACTATCCATTCTAATTCCTTCGTACGATCCATTCTAATTCATTCGCACGAATGTATCCATTCTAATTCATTCGTATGAATGAATTAGAATGGATCATACGAATGAATTAGAATGGATACATTCGTGCGAATGAATTAGAATGGATCGTGCGAATGAATTAGAATGGATCGTACGAATGAATTAGAATGGATACATTCGTGCGAATCCATTCTATTTCATTCGTACGATCCATTCTAATTCATTTGCACGATCCATTCTAATTCATTCATACGATCCATTCTAATTTATTCGCACGATCCATTCTAATTCATTCGCACGATCCATTCTAATTCATTAATACGATCCATTCTAATTCATTCGCACGATCCATTCTAATTCATTCACACTCATACGATCCATTCTAATTCATTTACGATCCATTCTAATTCATTCGCACAATCTATTCTAATTCATTCGTACGATCCATTCTAATTCATTCGCACGATCCATTCTTATTCATTCATACGATCCATTCTATTTCATTCGTACGATCCATTCTTACTCATTCGTACGATCCATTCTAATTCATTTGCACGAAGGTATCCATTCTAATTCATTCGTACTATCCATTCTAATTCTTTTGTACGATCCATTCTAATTCCTTCGTACGATCCATTCTAATTCATTTGTACGATCCATTCTAATTCATTCGTACGATCCATTCTAATTCATTCGCACGATCCATTCTAATTCATTCATACGATCCATTCTATTTCATTCGTATGATCCATTCTAATTCATTCGTACGGTATGATTCATTCTAATTCATTCGTACGATTCATTCTAATTCAATCCATTCTAATTCATTCGTACGATCGTACGAATGAAATAGAATGGATCGTACGAATGAATTAGAATGGATCGTACAAATGAATTAGAATGGATCGTGCGAATGAATTAGAATGGATCGTACGAATGAAATAGAATGGATTCGCACGAATGTGTCCATTCTAATTCATTCGTACGATCCATTCTATCTCATTCGTACAATCCATTCTATTTCATTCGTACGATCCATTCTATTTCATTCGTACGATCCATTCTAATTCATTCATACGATCCATTCTAATTTATTCGCATGATCCATTCTAATTCATTCATACGATCCATTCTAATTCATTCATACGATCCATTCTAATTCATTCGCATGATCCATTCTAATTCATTCGTACGATCCATTCTAATTCATTCGCACGATCCATTCTAATTCATTCGCACGATCCATTTTAATTCATTCATATGATCCTTCTAATTAATTCGTACGAATGAATTAGAATAGATCGTACGAATGAATTAGAATGGATACGAATGGATCGTACGAATGAGAAAGAATGGATCGTACGAATGAAATAGAATGGATTGTACGAAAGAATTAGAATGGATCATACGAATGAATTAGAATGGAATCATTCGTGCGAATGAATTAGAATGGATCGTACGAATGAGTAGAATGGATCGTGCGAATGAATTAGAATGGATCGTACGAATGAAATAGAATGGATTGTACGAATGAGATAGAATGGATCGTACGAATGAATTAGAATGGATACATTCATGCGAATGAATTAGAATGGATCATATGAATGAATTAGAATGGATTCATTCGTGCGAATGAATTAGAATGGATCGTACGAATGAGTAAGAATGGATCGTACGAATGAATTAGAATGGATTGAATTAGAATGAATCGTACGAATGAATTAGAATGGATCGTACAAATGAATTAGAATGGATCGTACGAATGAATTAGAATGGATTGAATTAGAATGAATCGTACGAATGAATTAGAATGAATCATACCGTACGAATGAATTAGAGTGGATCATACGAAGAAATTAGAATGGATCGTACGAATGAATTAGAATGGATCGTAGGAATGAATTAGAATGGATCGTACGAAGGAATTAGAATGGATCGTACGAAGGAATTAGAATGGATAGTACGAATGAATTAGAATGGATACCTTCGTGCAAATGAATTAGAATGGATCGTACGAATGAGTAAGAATGGATCGTACGAATAAAATAGAATGGATCGTACGAATGAATTAGAATAGATTATGCGAATGGATTATAATGGATCATACGATTGAGTAAGAAAGGATTGTACGAATAAATTAGAATGGATTGTACGAATAAATTAGAATGGATCGTACGAATGAATTAGAATAGATTGTACGAATGAATTACAATGGATCGTACGAATGAGTAAGAATGGATCGTACGAATGAATTAGAATGGATTGAATTAGAATGGATTGTACGAATGAATTAGAATGGATCATACGAATGAAATAGAATGGATTGTATGAATGTATTAGAATGGATCGTGCGAATGAATTAGAATGGATCGTACGAATGAAATAGAATGGATTCGCACGAATGAATTAGAATGGATCGTTCGAATGAATTAGAATAGATTGTGCGAATGAATTAGAATGGATCGTTCGAATGAATTAGAAAGGATATATTCGTGCGAATGAATTAGAATAGATCGTATGAATGAATTAGATTGGATCGTATTAATGAATTAGAATGGATTGTGCGAATGAATTAGAATGGATCGTACGAATGAATTAGAATGGATACATTCGTGCGAATGAATTAGAATGGATCGTATGAATGAATTAGAATCGATCGTACGAATGAAATAGAATGGATTGTACGAATGAGATAGAATGGATCTTGTACGAATGAGATAGAATGGATCATACGAATGAATTAGATTGGATCGTGCGAATGTATTAGAATGGATCATACGAATGAATTAGAATGGATCGAACGAATGAATTAGAATGGATACATTCGTACGAATGAATTAGAATGGATCGTACGAATGAATTAGAATGGATCGTACGAAGTAATTAGAATGGATCGTACGAAGGAATTAGAATGGATACCTTCGTGCAAATGAATTAGAATGGATCGTGCGAATGAATTAGAATGGATCGTGCGAATGAATTAGAATGGATCGTACGAATGAATTAGAATGGATCGTACGAATGAATTAGAATGGATCATACGAAGGAATTAAAATGGATCGTGCTAATGAATTAGAATGGATCGTACGAATGAATTAGAATGGATCGTACTAATGAATTAGAATAGATTATGCGAATGAATTAGAATCGATCGTACGAATGAATTAGAATGGATCATTCTAATGAATTAGAATGAGATAGAATGGATCGTGCGAATGAATTAGAATGGATCGTACGAATGAATTAGAATGGATCGTATGAATGAATTAGAATGGATCGTGCGAATGAAATAGAATGGATTGTACGAATGAGATAGAATGGATCGTACGAATGAATTAGAATGGATACATTCATGCGAATGAATTAGAATGGATCATACGAATGAATTAGAATGGATCGTATGAATGAATTAGAATGGATCGTGCAAATGAATTAGAATGGATAGTGCGAATGAATTAGAATGGATCGTACGAATGAATTAGAATGGATCGTATGAATGAATTAGATTGGATCGTATTAATGAATTAGAATGGATCGTGCGAATGAATTAGAATGGATCGTACGAATGAATTAGAATGGATCGTACGAATGACTTAGAATGGATCGTTCGAATGAATTAGAATAGATTGTGCGAATGAATTAGAATGGATCGTACGAATGAATTAGAATGGATACATTCGTGCGAATGAATTAGAATGGATCATACGAATGAATTAGAATGGATTGTACGAATGAATAAGAATAGATCGTACGAATGAATTAGAATAGATCGTACGAATGAATTAGAATGGATCGTACGAATGAATTAGAATGGATCGTACGAATGAATTAGAATGGATTGAGTTAGAATGAATCGTACGAATGAATTAGCATTGATCGTGCTAATGAATTAGAATGGAACGTACGAATGAATTAGAATGGATCGTAGAATGGATCGTATGAATGAATTAGAATGGATCGTATGAATGAATTAGAATGGATCGTGCGAATGAATTACAATGGATCGTACGAATGAATTAGAATAGATTGTGCGAATGAATTAGAAAGGATCGTACGAATGAATTAGAATGGATCGTACGAATGAATTAGAATGGATCTTATGCATGAATTAGAATGGATCGTGCGAATGAATTAGAATGGATCGTACGAAGGAATTAGAATGGATCGTTTGAATGAATTAGAATGGATCGTACGAATGAATTAGAATGGATCGTACGAATGAAATAGAATGGATTCGCACGAATGTATCCATTCTAATTCATTCGTATGATCCATTCTAATTCATTCATACAATCCATTCTAATTCATTCGTACAATCCATTCTAATTCATTCGCACGATCCATTCTAATTCATACGATCCATTCTAATTCATTCGTACGATCCATTCTAATTCAATCCATTCTAATTCATTCGTATGATCCATTCTTACTCGCACAATCTATTCTAATTCATTCATACGATCCATTCTAATTCATTCATACGATCCATTCGTATCCATTCTAATTCATTCGTACGATCTATTCTAATTCATTCGTACGATCCATTCTAATTCATTAATACGATCCATTCTAATTCATTCATACGATCCATTCTATTTCATTCGTACGATCCATTCTTACTCATTCGCACGATCCATTCTAATTCATTCGTATGATCCATTCTAGAATGGATTGTATGAATGAATTAGAATGGATCGTGCGAATGAATTAGAATGGATTGTACCAATGAATTAGAATGGATACATTCGTGCAAAAGAATTAGAATAGATCGTATGAATGAATTAGAATGGATCGTGCGAATGAATTAGAATGGATCGTACGAATGAAATAGAATGGATTGTACGAATGAGATAGAATGGATCATACGAATGAATTAGAATGGATACATTCGTGCGAATGAATTAGAATGGATCGTATGAATGAATTAGAGTGGATACATTCGTACAAATGAATTAGGATGGATTGTATGAATGAATTAGAGTGGATACATTCGTACGAATGAATTAGAATAGATTGTGCGAATGAATTAGAATGGATCGTACGAATGAATTAGAATGGATCGTGCGAATGAATTAAAATGGATCGTATTAATGAATTAGAATGGATCGTGCGAATGAATTAGAATGGATCGTGCGAATGAATTAGAATGGATCGTATGATCCATTCGCATTCAATCAAACGATCCATTCTAATTCATTCATACAATCCATTCTAATTCTTTTGCACGAATGTGTCCATTCTAATTCATTCATACGATCCATTCGTACGAATGAATAAGAATGGATACGTGCGAATGAATTAGAATTGTGAATTAGAATGGATCATACGAAGGAATTAGAATGGATCGTGCTAATGAATTAGAATGGATTGTGCGAATGAATTAGAATGGATCGTACGAATGACTTAGAATGGATCGTTCGAATGAATTAGAATAGATTGTGCGAATGAATTAGAATGGATCGTACGAATGAATTAGAAAGGATACATTCGTGCGAATGAATTAGAATGGATCGTATGAGTGTGAATGAATTAGAATGGATCGTGCGAATGAATTAGAATGGATCGTATTAATGAATTAGAATGGATCGTGCGAATGAATTAGAATGGATCGTACGAATGAGTAAGAATGGATCGTGCGAATGAATTAGAATGGATTATACGAATGAATTAGAATGGATCGTACGAATGAATTAGAATGGATACATTCGTGCGAATCCATTCTATTTCATTCGTACGATCCATTCTAATTCATTCGCACGATCCATTCTAATTCATTCGTACGATCCATTCGTACGGATCCATTCTATTTCATTCGTACGATCCATTCTAATTCATTCGTACGATCCATTCTAATTCATTCGTACGATCCATTCGTACGATCAATTCTAATTCATTCGTACGATCCATTCTAATTCATTGGCACGATCCATTCTAATTCATTCGTACGATCCATTCTAATTCATTTATACGATCCAATCTAATTCATTCATACGATCCATTCTAATTCACTCAAACGATCCATTCTAATTCATTCATATGATCCATTCTAATTCATTCGCACGAATGTATCCATTCTAATTCATTAGCACGATCCATTCTAATTCATTAGCACGATCCAAATTCATTTACGAATGAAATAGAATAGATCGTACGAATGAATTAGAATGGATCGTGCGAATAAATTAGAATGGATCGTATGAATGAATTTGAATGGATCGTGCGAATGAATTAGAATATAGATCGTACGAATGAATTAGAATGGATCTTATGAATGAACTAGAATGGATCGTGCGAATGAATTAGAATGGATCGTACGAATGAAATAGAATTGATCGTACGAATGGATCGTACGAATGAATTAGAATGGATCGTACGAATGAATTAGAATGGATCGTATGAATGAATTAGAATAAATCGTACGAATGAATTAGAATGGATCGTACGAATGAAATAGAATGGATTCGCACGAATGTATCCATTCTAATTCATTCATACGATCCATTCTAATTCATTCGCACAATCTATTCTAATTCATTCGAACGATCCATTCTAAGTCATTCGTACGATCCATTCTAATTCATTCGTACGATCCATTCTAATTCATTCGCACGATCCATTCTATTTCATTCGTACGGTTCATTCTAATTCAATCCATTCTAATTCATTCGTACGATCCATTCTAATTCATTCGTACGATCCATTCTAATTCATTAACACGATCCATTGAATTAGAATGGATACATTCGTGCGAATAAATTAGAATGGATCGTGCGAATGAATTAGAATGGATCGTACGAATGATTTAGAATGGATACATTCGTGCGAATCCATTCTAATTCATTCATACGATCCATTCTAATTCATTCGCACGATCCATTCCAATTCATTCATACGATCTATTCTATTTCATTTGTATGATCCATTCTAATTCATTCGTACGGTATGATTCATTCTAATTCATTCGTACGATTCATTCTAATTCAACCCATTCTAATTCATTCGTACGATCCATTCTAATTCATTCGTACGATCCATTCTAATTCCTTCGTACGATCCATTCTAATTCATTCGTACGAATCCATTCTATTTCATTCGTACGAACCATTCTAATTCATTCGCACGATCCATTCTAATTCATTCGCACGATCCATTCTAATTCATTCGTACGATCTATTCTATTTCATTCATACGATCCATTCTATTTCATTCGTACGAACCATTCTAATTAGAATAGATTGTGCGAATGAATTAGAATGGATCGTACGAATGAAATAGAATTGATCGTATGAATGAATTAGAATGGATCGTACGAATGAATTAGAATGGATCGTACGAATGAATTAGAATGGATTGAATTAGAATGAATCGTACGAATGAATTAGAATGAATCATACCGTACGAATGAATTAGAATGGATCATACGAATGAAATAGAATGGATCGTATGAATGAATTAGAATGGATCGTGCGAATGAATAAGAATGGATCGTATGAATGAATTCGAATGGATCGTGCGAATGAATTAAAATGGATCGTACGAATGAAATAGAATGGATTCGTACGAATGAATTAGAATGGATCGTGCGAATGAATTAGAATGGATCGTACGAATGAATTAGAATGGATTGAATTAGAATGAATCGTACGAATGAATTAGAATGAATCATACCGTACGAATGAATTGAATGGATCATACAAATGAAATAGAATGGATCGTATGAATGAATTAGAATGGATCGTGCGAATGAATTAGAATGGATCGTACGAATGAATTAGGATGGATTCACACGAATGTATCCATTCTAATTTATTCGTACGATCCATTCTAATTCATTCGCACGATCCATTCTAATTCATTCGCACGAATGTATCCATTCTAATTCATTCGTTTGAGTGAATGCGAATGGATCGTGCGAATGAATTTGAATGGAATAAATTACAATGGATTGAATTAGAATGGATCGTACGAATAAATTAGAATGGATCGTATGAATGAATTAGAATGGATCGTACGAATTAGTAAGAATGGATCGTGCGAATGAATTAGAATGGATTGTACGAATGAATTAGAATGGATCGTACGAATGAATTAGAATGGATCGTACGAAGGAATTAGAATGGATCGTACGAATGAATTAGAATGTTTCGTGCGAATAAATTAGAATGGATCGTATGAATGAATTAGAATGGATCGTGCGAATGAAATAGAATATGGATCGTACGAAGGAATTAGAATGAATCGTACGAATGAATTAGAATGGATCGTGCGAATGAATTAGAATGGATCGTACGAATGAAATAGAATGGATTCGCACGAATGGATCGTATGAATGAATTAGAATGGATACATTCGTGCAAAAGAATTAGAATGGATTGTATGAATGAATTAGATTGGATTGTTTGAGTGAATGCGAATGGATTGTGCAAGTGAATTAGAATGGAATGAATTAGAATGGATTGAATTAGAATGAATCGTACGAATGAATTAGAATGGATCGTACAAATGAATTAGAATGGATCGTACGAATGAATTAGAATAGATTGTGCGAATGAATTAGAATGGATCGTACGAACGAATTAGAATGGATCGTACGAATGAATTAGAATGGATCGTGCAAATGAATTAGAATGGATCGTACGAATGAAATAGAATGGATTCGCACGAATGAATTAGAATGGATCGTACGAATGAATTAGAATGGATACATTCGTGCGAATGAATTAAAATGGAACGTACGAATGAATTAGAATGGATCATAGAATGAATTAGAATTGATCCATTCTAATTCATTCGCACGATCCATTCTAATTCATTCGTACGATCCAATCTAATTCATTCGTACTATCCATTCTAATTCCTTCGTACGATCCATTCTAATTCCTTCGTACGATCCATTCTAATTCATTCGTACGATCCATTCTAATTCATTCATACGAATCATTAGAATGGATCGTACGAATGAATTAGAATGGATCGTATGAACGAATTAGAAAGGATACATTCGTGCGAATCCATTCTATTTCATTCGTACGATCCATTCTAATTCATTCGCACGATCCATTCTTACTCATTCGTACGATCCATTCTAATTCATTTGCACGAAGGTATCCATTCTAATTCATTCGTTCTATCCATTCTAATTCATCCGTATGATCCATTCTATTTCATTCGTACGATCCATTCTAATTCATTCGTACAATCCATTCTAATTCATTCGTACGATCCATTCTAATTCATTCGCACAATCTATTCTAATTCATTCGAACGATCCATTCTAAGTCATTCGTACGATCCATTCTAATTCATTCGTACGATCCATTCTAATTCATTCGCACGATCCATTCTATTTCATTCGTACGATCCATTCTAATTCATTCGCACGATCCATTCTAATTCATTCATACGATCCATTCGAATTCATTCGCACGATCCATTCTAATTCATTCGTACGATCCATTCTAATTCATTCGTACGATCCATTCTAATTCATTCGCACAAACTATACATTCCATTCTAATTCATTCGTAAGATCCATTCTAATTCATTCGCACAATCTATTTTAATTGAATAGATTCTAATTAGAATGGATCATACGAATGAATTAGAATGGATCGTACGAAGGAATTAGAATGGATCATACGAATGAAATAGAATGGATCGTATGAATGAATTAGAATGGATCGTGCGAATGAATTAGAATGGATCGTTCTAATTCATTCGCACGATCCATTCTAATTCATTCGCACGAATGTATCCATTCAAATTCATTCGTATGAATGAATTAGAATGGATCATACGAATGAATTAGAATGGATACATTCGTGCGAATGACTTAGAATGGATCGTGCGAATGAATTAGAATGGATCGTACGAATGAATTAGAATGGATACATTCGTGCGAATCCATTCTATTTCATTCGTACGATCCATTATAATTCATTCGCACGATCCATTCTAATTCATTCATACGATCCATTCTAATTCATTCGTACGATCCATTCTAATTCATTCGTACGATCCATTCTAATTCATTCGCACAATCTATTCTAATTCATTCGTACGAATGTATCCACTGTAATTCATTCATACGATCCATCCTAATTCATTTGTACGAATGTATCCACTCTAAGTCATTCATACGATCCATTCTAATTCATTCGCACGAATGTATCCATTCTAATTCATTCGTACGATCCATTCTATCTCATTCGTACAATCCATTCTATTTCATTCGTACGATCCATTCTAATTCATTCGCACGATCCATTCTAATTCATTCATACGATCTATTCTAATTCTTTCGCACGAATGTATCCATTCTAATTCATTCGTACGATCCATTCTAATTCATTCATACGATCCATTCTAATTCATTCGTACGATCTATTCTATTTCATTCGTACAATCCATTCTTACTCAATCGTATGATCCATTCTAATTCATTCGCATGATCCATTCTAATTCATTCGTACGATCGATTCTAATTCATTCATACGAATGTATCCATTCTAATTCATTCGTACGATCCATTCTATCTCATTCGTACAATCCATTCTATTTCATTCGTACGATCCATTCTAATTCATTCGCACGATCCATTCTACTCATTCGTACCATCCATTCTAATTCATTCGCACGAATGAATCCATTCTAATTCATTCGTATGATCCATTCTAATTTATTCGTACAATCCATTCTATTTCATTAGTACGATCCATTCTTTCGTACGATCCATTCGTATCCATTCTAATTCATTCGTATGATCTATTCTAATTCATTCGTACGATCCTACGAATGAATTAGAATAGATTGTGCGAATGAATTAGAATGGATCTGGATCGTGTATCCATTTTAATTCATTCGTACGACCCATTCTAATTCATTCGTATGATCCATTCTAATTCATTCGCACAATCGATTCTAATTCATTCGTATGATCCATTCTATCTCATTCGTACAATCCATTCTATTTCATTCGTACGATCCATTCTAATTCATTTGTACGATCCATTCTAATTCATTCGCACGATCCATTATAGTTCATTCATACGATCCATTCTCATTCATTCGTACGATCTATATTCTAATTCATTCGCACGATCCATTCTATCTCATTCGTACAATCCATTCTAATTCATTCGCACGATCCATTCTAATTCATTCGCACGATCCATTCTAATTCATTCGTACGATCCATTCTAATTCATTCCTACGATCCATTCTAATTCATTCGTACGATCCATTCTAATTCATGCGCACAATCTATTCTAATTCATTTGCACAATCTATTCTAATTCATTCGTACGATCCATTCTAATTCATTCGTACGATCCATTCTAATTAGAATGGATACATTCGTACGATCGAATTAGAATGGATCGTACGAATGAATTAGAATGGATCGTGCGAATGAATTAGAATGGATCGTACGAATGAAATAGAATGGATTCGTACGAATGAATTAGAATGGATCGTACGAAGGAATTAGAATGGATCGTACGAATGAATTAGAATGGATTGTACGAATGAATTAGAATGGATTGAATTAGAATGAATCGTACGAATGAATTAGAATGAATCATACCGTACGAATGAATTAGAATGGATCATACGAATGAAATAGAATGGATCGTATGAATGAATTAGAATGGATCGTGCGAATGAATTAGAATGGATCGTACGAATGAATTAGAATGGATTCGCACGAATGTATCCATTCTAATTCATTCGTACGATCCATTCTAATTCATTCGCACGATCCATTCCAATTCATTCGCACGAATGTATCCATTCTAATTCATTCGTTTGAGTGAATGCGAATGGATCATGCGAATGAATTAGAATGGAATGAATTAGAATGGATTGAATTAGAATGGATCGTACGAATAAATTAGAATGGATCGTATGAATGAATTAGAATGGATCGTACGAATGAGTAAGAATGGATCGTGCGAATGAATTAGAATGGATTGTACGAATGAATTAGAATGGATCGTACGAAGGAATTAGAATGGATCGTACGAATGAATTAGAATGGATCGTGCGAATAAATTAGAATGGATCGTATGAATGAATTAGAATGGATCGTGCGAATGAATTAGAATATGGATCGTACGAAGGAATTAGAATGAATCGTACGAATGAATTAGAATGGATCGTGCGAATGAATTAGAATGGATCATACGAATCAAATAGAATGGATTCGCACGAATGGATCGTATGAATGAATTAGAATGGATACATTCGTGCAAAAGGATTAGAATGGATTGTATGAATGAATTAGAATGGATCGTTTGAGTGAATGCGAATGGATCGTGCGAATGAATTAGAATGGAATGAATTAGAATGGATTGAACTAGAATGAATCGTACGAATGAATTAGAATGGATCGTACAAATGAATTAGATGGATCGTACGAATGAATTAGAATAGATTGTGCGAATGAATTAGAATGGATCGTACGAATGAATTAGAATGGATCGTACGAATGAATTAGAATGGATCGTATGAATGAATTAGAATGGATCGTACGAATGAATTAGAATGGATCGTACGAATGAATTAGAAAGGATACATTCGTACAAATGAATTAGAATGGATCGTACGAATGAATTAGAGTAGATACGTTCGTGCAAAAGAATTAGAATGGATTGTATGAATGAATTAGAATGGATCATACGAATGAATTAGAATGGATCGTATGAATGAAATAGAATGGATTAGAATGAATTAGAATGGATCGTATGAATGAATTAGAATCGATCATACGAATGAAATAGAATGGATTCGCACGAATTTATCCATTCTAATTCAATGGATCGTGCGAATGAATTAGAATGGATCGTACGAATGAATTAGAATGGCTCGTACGAAGGAAATAGAATGGATCGTACGAATGAATTAGAATGGATCGTACTAATGAATTAGAATAGATTGTGCGAATGAATTAGAATGGATCGTACGAATGAATTAGAATGGATCGTACGAATGAATTAGAATGAATTAGAATGGATCGTACGAATGAATTAGAATGGATCGTACGAATGAATTAGAATGAATTAGAATGGATCGTACGAATGAATTAGAATGGATCATACGAATGAAATAGAATGGATCGTATAAATGAATTAGAATGGATCGTGCGAATGAATTAGAATGGATCGTACGAATGAAATAGAATGGATTCGCACGAATGTATCCATTCTAATTCAATGGATCGTGCGAATGAATTAGAATGGATCGTACGAATGAATTAGAATGGATCGTACGAAGGAATTAGAATGGATCGTACGAATGAATTAGAATGGATCGTACGAATGAATTAGCATGGATCGTACGAAGGAATTAGAATGGATCGTACGAATGAATTAGAGTTGATACATTCGCGTGAATGAATTAAAATGGATAATACGAATGAATTAGAATGGATTGTATGAATGAATTAGAATGGATCGTGCGAATGAATTAGAGTTGATACATTCGTGTGAATGAATTAAAATGGATAATACGAATGAATTAGAATGGATTGTATGCATGAATTAGAATGGATCGTACGAATGAAATAGAATGGATCGTACGAATGTATTGGAATGGATCGTACGAATGAATTAGAATGGATCGTGCGAATGAATTAGAATGGGTCGTACGAATGAATTAGAATGGATACACGATCCAGATCCATTCTAATTCATTCGCACAATCTATTCTAATTCATTCGTAGGATCCATTCTAATTCATTACTACGATCCATTCTAATTCATTCGCACGATCCATTCTAATTCATTCGTACGATCCATTCTAATTCATTCGCACGATCCATTCTAATTCATTCATACGATCCATTCTAATTCATTCGCACGAATGTATCCATTCTAAATGAATTAGAATGGATCGTACGAATGAGTAAGAATGGATCGTGCGAATGAATTAGAATAGATCATATGAATGAATTAGAATGGATCGTATGAATGAATTAGAATGGATCGTGCGAATAAATTAGAATGGATCGTATGAATGAATTAGAATCGATCGTACGAATGAATTAGAATGGATCATGCGAATGAATTAGAATGGATCGTGCGAATGAATTAGAATGGATTCATTCGTGCGAATGAATTAGAATGGATCGTACGAATGAGTAAGAATGGATCGTACGAATGAATTAGAATGGATTGAATTAGAATGAATCGTACGAATGAATTAGAATGGATCGTACGAATGAATTAGAATGGATTGAATTAGAATGAATCGTACGAATGAATTAGAATGAATCATACCGTACGAATGAATTAGAATGGATCATACGAAGGAATTAGAATGGATCATTCGTACGATCCATTCTAATTCATTCTAATTCATTCGTACGATCCATTCTAATTCATTCGTACGATCCATTCTAATTCATTCGCACAACTATTCTAATTCATTAGTACGATCAATTCTAATTCATTCGTACGATCCATTCTAATTCATTCGTACGATCCATTCTAATTCATTCGTACGATCCATTCTAATTCATTCGCACGATCCATTCTAATTCATTCATACGCTCTATTGTAATTCCTTCGTACGATCCATTCTAATTCATTCGTACGATCCATTCTAATTCATTCGCACGATCCATTCTAATTCATTCGCACGATCCATTCTAATTCATTCGTACGATCCATTCTAATTCATTCGTACGAACCATTCTAATTCATTTGCACGATCCATTCTATTTCATTCGTATGATCCATTCTAATTCATTCGCACAATCTATTCTAATTCATTCATACGATCCATTCTAATTCATTCGTACGAATGTATCAACTCTAATTCATTCGTACGATCGATTCTAATTCATTCGCACGATCCATTCTAATTCATTCATACGATCCATTCTAATTCCTTCGTACGATCCATTTTAATTCATTCATACGATCCATTCTAATTCATTCGTACGATCCATTCTAATTCCTTCGTCCGATCCATTCTAATTCATTCGTACGATCCATTCTTACTCAATCGTACGATCCATTCTAATTCATTCATACAATCCATTCTAATTCTTTTGCACTATTCGTATCCATTAGAATGAATTAGAATGGATCGTACGAATGAATTAGAATGGATCGTGCGAATGAATTAGAATGGATCATATGAATCAATTAGAATGGATCGTATGAATGAATTAGAATGGATCGTGCGAATAAATTAGAATGGATCGTATGAATGAATTAGAATAGATTGTGCGAATGAATTAGAATGGATCATACGAATGAAATAGAATGGATCGTGCGAATGAATTAGAATGGATCGTACGAAGGAATTAGAATGGATCGTATGAATGAATTAGAATGGATCGTGCGAATGAATTAGAATGGATCGTACGAATGAATTAGAATGGATCGTACGAATGAAATAGAATGGATCGTACGAATGAATTAGAATGGATCGTACTAATGAATTAGAATAGATTGTGATAATGAATTAGAATGGATCGTACGAATAAATTAGAATGGATCGTACGAATGAATTAGATTGGATCGTATTAATGAATTAGAATGGATCGTACGAATGATTTTGAAAGGATCATACGAAGGAATTAGAATGGATCGTACGAATGAATTAGAATAGATCGTACGAATGAATTAGAATGGATCATACGAATGAATTAGAATGGATCGTATGAATGAATTAGAATGGATCGTACGAATGAATTAGAATGGATCGTACGAATGAATTAGAATGGATCGTGCAAATGAATTAGAATGGATCGTACGAATGAATTAGAATGGATCATGCTAATGAATGAATTAGAATGGATCGTGCAAATGAATTAGAATGGATCGTACGAATGAGTAAGAATGGATCGTGCGAATGAATTAGAATGGATCGTACGAATGAAATAGAATGGATTGTACGAATGAGATAGAATGGATCGTACGAATGAATTAGAATGGATACATTCATGCGAATGAATTAGAATGGATCATACGAATAAATTAGAATGGATTCATTCGTGCGAATGAATTAGAATGGATCGTACGAATGAGTAAGAATGGATCGTACGAATGAATTAGAATGGATTGAATTAGAATGAATCGTACGAATGAATTAGAATGGATCGTACGAATGAATTAGAATGGATTGAATTAGAATGAATCGTACGAATGAATTAGAATGAATCATACCGTACGAATGAATTATAATGGATCATACGAAGGAATTAGAATGGATCGTATGAATGAATTAGAATGGATCGTACGAATGAATTAGAATGGATCGTACGAAGGAATTAGAATGGATAGTACGAATGAATTAGAATGGATACCTTCGTGCAAATGAATTAGAATGGATCGTACGAATGAGTAAGAATGGCTCGTACGAATGAAATAGAATGGATCGTATGAATGAATTAGAATGGATCGTATGAATGAATTAGAATGGATACATTCGTGCGAATCCATTCTATTTCATTCGTACGATCCATTCTAATTCATTCGCATGATCCATTCTAATTCATTCATACGATCCATTCTAATTCCTTCGTACGATCCATTCGAATTCATTCGTACGTTCCAATCTAATTCATTCATACGATCTATTCTAATTCATTCGTACGATCCATTCTAATTCATTCGTACGATCCATTCTAATTCGTGCGAATGTATCCATTCTAATTCATTCGTACGATCCATTCTAATTCATTCGTACGAATGTATCCATTCTAATTCATTTGTACGAATGTATCCACTCTAATTCATTCGTACGATCCATTGTAATTCATTAGCACGATCCATTCTAATTCATTCGGACGATCCATTCTAATTCATTTATACGATCCAATCTAATTCATTCGCACGATCCATTCGCATTCACTCAAACGATCCATTCTAATTCATTCATATGATCCATTCTAATTCATTCGCACGATCCATTCTAATTTATTCGCACGATCCATTCTAATTCATTCATACGATCCATTCTATTTCATTCGTACGATCCATTCTAATTCATTGGTACGATCCATTCTAATTCATTCGTACGATCCATTCTAATTCATTCGCACAATCTATTCTAATTCATTCGTACGATCCATTCTAATTCATTCACACGATCCATTCTAATTCATTCATACGATCCATTCTATTTGATTCGTACGATCCATTCTTACTCATTCGTACGATCCATTCTAATTCATTTGCACGAAGGTATCCATTCTAATTCATTCGTACTATCCAATCTAATTCATTCGTACGATCCATTCTAATCCATTCGTATCCATTCTAATTCATTCGTACGATCCATTCTAATTCATTCGCATGATTCATTCTAATTCAATCCATTCTAATTCATTCGTACGATCCATTCTTACTCATTCGTACGATCCATTCTAATTCATTCACACAATCCATTCTAATTCAATCCATTCTAATTCATTCGTACGATCCATTCTTACTCATTCGTACGATCCATTCTAATTCATTCGCACAATCCATTCTAATTCATTTGCACGAAGGTATCCATTCTAATTCATTCGTGTGAATGAATTAGAATGGATCGTGCGAATGAATTAGAATGGATCGTGCGAATGAATTAGAATGGATCGTACGAATGAAATAGAATGGATTGTATGAATGAGATAGAATGGATCGTACGAATGAATTAGAATCGATTGTGCGAATGAATTAGAATGGATCGTACGAATGAATTAGAATGGATCGTACGAATGAATTAGAATGGATCGTACGAAGGATTTAGAATGGATCGTACGAATGAATTAGAATGGATCGTATGAATGAATTAGATTGGATCGTATTAATGAATTAGAATGAATCGTACGAATGAATTAGAATAGATCATACGAATGAATTAGAATGGATACGAATGGATCGTACGAATGAGTAAGAATGGATCTATTCTAAATCATTCATACGATCCATTCTAATTCATTCGTACGATCCATTCTAATTCATTCGCACGCTATTCTAATTCATTCGTAGGATCCATTCTAATTCATTCGTACGATCCATTCTAATTCATAAGTACGATCCATTCTAATTCATTCGCACGATCAATTCTAACTCATTCATACGAATCCATTCTATTTCATTCGTACGATCTATTCTATTTCATTCGTACAATCTATTCTAATTCATTCATACGATCCATTCTAATTCATTCGTACGATCCATTCTAATTCATTCGCACGCTATTCTAATTCATTCGTAGGATCCATTCTAATTCATTACTACGATCCATTCTAATTCATTCATACGATCCATTCTAATTCATTCGTACGATCCATTCTAATTCATTCGTACGATCCATGCTAATTCATTCGTACGATCCATTCTAATTCATGCGCACAATCTATTCTAATTCATTCGCACAATCTATTCTAATTCATTCGTACGATCCATTCTAATTCATTCGTACGATCCATTCTAATTCATTTGCACGCTATTAGAATGAATTAGAATGGATCGTATGAATGAATTAGATTGGATCGTATTAATGAATTAGAATGGATCGTACGAATAATTTAGAATAGATCGTACGAATGAATTAGAATAGATTGTGCGAATGAATTAGAATGGATCGTGATAATGAATTAGAATGGATCGTATGAATGAATTAGAATGGATCGTGCGAATGAATTAGAATGGATCGTACGAATGAATTAGAATGGATCGTGCGAATGAATTAGAATAGATCGTATGAATGAATTAGATTGGATCGTATTAATGAATTAGAATGGATCGTACGAATGAATTAGAATGGATCGTACGAATGAATTAGAATGGATCGTACGAATGAATTAGAATGGATCGTGCGAATGAATTAGAATGGATCGTACGAATGAAATAGAATGGATTCGCACGAATGTATCCATTCTAATTCATTCGTACGATCCATTCTAATTCATTTGTACAATCCATTCTAATTCATTTGCACGATCCATTCTTACTCATTCGTACGATCCATTCTAATTCATTCGTACGATCCATTCTAATTCATTAATACGATCCAATCTAATTCATTCATACGATCTATTCTAATTCATTCGCACGATCCATTCTAATTCATTCGTACGATCCATTCTAATTCATTCGCACGATCCATTCTAATTCATTTATACAATCCATTCTAATTCATTCGCACGATCCATTCTAATTCATTCGCACAATCTATTCTAATTCATTCGTACGAGCTATTCTAATTCATTCGTACGATCCATTCTAATTCATTAATACGATCCAATCTAATTCATTCATACGATCCATTCTAATTCATTCTAATTCATTCGCACGAATTAGAATGGATTAGGATGGATCGTACGAATGAGTAAGAATGGATCGTACGAATGAAATCGAATGGATCGTATGAATGAATTAGAATGGATCGTACGAATGAATTAGAATAGATTGTGCGAATGAATAAGAATGGATCGTGCGAATGAATTAGAATGGATCGTACGAATGAATTAGAATGGATCATGCTAATGAATGAATTAGAATGGATCGTGTGAATGAATTAGAATGGATCGTACGAATGAGTAAGAATGGATCGTGCGAATGAATTAGAATGGATCGTACGAATGAAATAGAATGGATTGTACGAATGAGATAGAATGGATCGTACGAATGAATTAGAATGGATACATTCATGCGAATGAATTAGAATGGATCATACGAATGAATTAGAATGGATTCATTCGTGCGAATGAATTAGAATGGATCGTACGAATGAGTAAGAATGGATCGTACGAATGAATTAGAATGGATTGAATTAGAATGAAACGTACGAATGAATTAGAATGGATCGTACGAATGAATTAGAATGGATCGTACGAATGAATTAGAATGGATTGAATTAGAATGAATCGTACGAATGAATTAGAATGAATCATACCGTATGAATGAATTATAATGGATCATACGAAGGAATTAGAATGGATCGTATGAATGAATTAGAATGGATCGTACGAATGAATTAGAATGGATCGTACGAATGAATTAGAATGGATCGTACGAATGAATTAGAATGGATTGAATTAGAATGAATCGTACGAATGAATTAGAATGAATCATACCGTACGAATGAATTAGAATGGATCATACGAAGGAATTAGAATGGATCGTGCAAATAAATTAGAATGGATCGTATGAATGAATTAGAATAGATCGTACGAATGAATAAGAATGGATCGTACGAATGAAATAGAATGGTTACATTCGTACGAATGAATTAGAATAGATTGTGCGAATGATCCATTCTAATTCATTCGCACGATCCATTCTAATTCATTCGTACGATCCATTCTAATTCATTCGTACGATCCATTCTAATTCATTCGTACGATCCATTCTAATTCATTCGCACGAATGTATCCATTCTAATTCATTCGTACGATCCATTCTAATTCATTCGTACGATCTATTCTAATTCATTCATACGATTCATTCTAATTTATTCGCACGATCCATTATAATTCCTTCGTATGATCCATTCTAATTCAATCCATTCTAATTCATTCGTACGATCCATTCTATTTCATTCGTACGATCCATTCTTACTCATTCGTACGATCCATTCTAATTCATTCGTACGATCCATTCTAATTCATTCGCACGATCCATTCTAATTTATTCGCACGATCCATTCTAATTCATTCATACGATCCATTCTAATTCATTCGTATGAATCCATTCTAATTCATTCATACGATCCATTCTAATTCATTCATACGATCCATCCTAATTCATTCGCACGAATGTATCCATTCTAATTCATTCGTACAATCCATTCTATTTCATTTGTACGATCCATTCTTACTCATTTGTACGATCCATTCGTATCCATTCTAATTCATTCATACGATCTATTCTAATTCATTCGTACGATCCATTCTAATTCATTAATACGGATTCATACGATCCATTCTAATTCATTCGTACAATCCATTCTAATTCATTCGTACGATCCATTCTAATTCATTCATACGATCCATTCTATTTCATTCGTACGATCCAATCTTACTCATTCGTACGATCCATCCTAATTCATTTGCACGAAGGTATCCATTCTAATTCATTCGCATGATCCATTCTAATTCATTCATACGATCCATTCTAATTCATTCGTACGATCCATTCTATTTCATTCGTACGACCCATTCTAATTCATTCGCACAATCTATTCTAATTCATTCTTACGATCCATTCTAATTCATTCGTACGATCCATTCTAATTCATTCGTACGATCTATTCTAATTCATTCGCACGAATGAATCCATTCTAATTTATTCGTACGATCCATTCGAATTCATATGATCCATTCTAATTCATTCACACGATCCATTCTAATTCATTCAAAATGGATCGTACGAAGGAATTAGAATGGATCGTACGAATGAATTAGAATGGATCGTACGAATGAATTAGAATGAATTAGAATGGATCGTACGAATGAATTAGAATGCATCGTACGAATGAAATAGAATGGATCGTATGAATGAATTAGAATGGATCGTGCGAATGAATTAGAATGGATCGTACAAATGAAATAGAATGGATTCGCACGAATGTATCCATTCGAATTCAATGGATCGTGCGAATGAATTAGAATGGATCGTACGAAGGAATTAGAATGGATCGTATGAATGAATTAGAATGGATCGTGCGAATGAATTAGAATGGATCGTACGAATGAAATAGAATGGATCGTACGAATGAATTAGAATAGATTGTGCGAATGGATTAGAATGGATCATACGATTGAGTAAGAATGGATTATACGAATGAAATAGAATAGATCGTACGAATGAATTAGAATGGATCGTACGAATGAAATAGAATGGATTGTACGAATGAGATAGAATGGATCGTACGAATGAATTAGAATGGATACATTCATGCGAATGAATTAGAATGGATCATACGAATGAATTAGAATGGATTCATTCGTGCGAATGAATTAGAATGGATCGTACGAATGAGTAAGAATGGATCGTACGAATGAATTAGAATGGATTGAATTAGAATGAATCGTACGAATGAATTAGAATGGATCGTACGAATGAATTAGAATGGATTGAATTAGAATGAATCGTACGAATGAATTAGAATGAATCATACCGTATGAATGAATTATAATGGATCATACGAAGGAATTAGAATGGATCGTATGAATGAATTAGAATGGATCGTACGAATGAATTAGAATGGATCGTACGAAGGAATTAGAATGGATAGTACGAATGAATTAGAATGGATACCTTCGTGCAAATGAATTAGAATGGATCGTACGAATGAGTAAGAATGGCTCGTACGAATGAAATAGAATGGATCGTATGAATGAATTAGAATGGATCGTATGAATGAATTAGAATGGATACATTCGTGCGAATCCATTCTATTTCATTCGTACGATCCATTCTAATTCATTCGCACGATCCATTCTAATTCATTCATACGATCCATTCTAATTCCTTCGTACGATCCATTCGAATTCATTCGTACGTTCCAATCTAATTCATTCATACGATCTATTCTAATTCATTCGTACGATCCATTCTAATTCATTCGTACGATCCATTCTAATTCGTGCGAATGTATCCATTCTAATTCATTCGTACGATCCATTCTAATTCATTCGTACGAATGTATCCATTCTAATTCATTTGTACGAATGTATCCACTCTAATTCATTCGTACGATCCATTGTAATTCATTAGCACGATCCATTCTAATTCATTCGGACGATCCATTCTAATTCATTTATACGATCCAATCTAATTCATTCGCACGATCCATTCGCATTCACTCAAACGATCCATTCTAATTCATTCATATGATCCATTCTAATTCATTCGCACGATCCATTCTAATTTATTCGCACGATCCATTCTAATTCATTCATACGATCCATTCTATTTCATTCGTACGATCCATTCTAATTCATTCGTACGATCCATTCTAATTCATTCGTACGATCCATTCTAATTCATTCGCACAATCTATTCTAATTCATTCGTACGATCCATTCTAATTCATTCGCACGATCCATTCTAATTCATTCATACGATCCATTCTATTTCATTCGTACGATCCATTCTTACTCATTCGTACGATCCATTCTAATTCATTTGCACGAAGGTATCCATTCTAATTCATTCGTACTATCCAATCTAATTCATTCGTACGATCCATTCTAATCCATTCGTATCCATTCTAATTCATTCGTACGATCCATTCTAATTCATTCGCACGATTCATTCTAATTCAATCCATTCTAATTCATTCGTACGATCCATTCTTACTCATTCGTACGATCCATTCTAATTCATTCGCACAATCCATTCTAATTCAATCCATTCTAATTCATTCGTACGATCCATTCTTGCTCATTCGTACGATCCATTCTAATTCATTCGCACAATCCATTCTAATTCATTTGCACGAAGGTATCCATTCTAATTCATTCGTGTGAATGAATTAGAATGGATCGTGCGAATGAATTAGAATGGATCGTGCGAATGAATTAGAATGGATCGTACGAATGAAATAGAATGGATTGTACGAATGAGATAGAATGGATCTTACGAATGAATTAGAATCGATTGTGCGAATGAATTAGAATGGATCGTACGAATGAATTAGAATGGATCGTACGAATGAATTAGAATGGATCGTACGAAGGAATTAGAATGGATCGTACGAATGAATTAGAATGGATCGTATGAATGAATTAGATTGGATCGTATTAATGAATTAGAATGGATCGTACGAATGAATTAGAATAGATCGTACGAATGAATTAGAATGGATACGAATGGATCGTACGAATGAGTAAGAATGGATCTATTCTAAATCATTCATACGATCCATTCTAATTCATTCGTACGATCCATTCTAATTCATTCGCACGCTATTCTAATTCATTCGTAGGATCCATTCTAATTCATTCGTACGATCCATTCTAATTCATAAGTACGATCCATTCTAATTCATTCGCACGATCAATTCTAACTCATTCATACGAATCCATTCTATTTCATTCGTACGTTCTATTCTATTTCATTCGTACAATCTATTCTAATTCATTCATACGATCCATTCTAATTCATTCGTACGATCCATTCTAATTCATTCGCACGCTATTCTAATTCATTCGTAGGATCCATTCTAATTCATTACTACGATCCATTCTAATTCATTCATACGATCCATTCTAATTCATTCGTACGATCCATTCTAATTCATTCGTACGATCCATGCTAATTCATTCGTACGATCCATTCTAATTCATGCGCACAATCTATTCTAATTCATTCGCACAATCTATTCTAATTCATTCGTACGATCCATTCTAATTCATTCGTACGATCCATTCTAATTCATTTGCACGCTATTAGAATGAATTAGAATGGATCGTATGAATGAATTAGATTGGATCGTATTAATGAATTAGAATGGATCGTACGAATAATTTAGAATAGATCGTACGAATGAATTAGAATAGATTGTGCGAATGAATAAGAATGGATCGTGATAATGAATTAGAATGGATCGTATGAATGAATTAGAATGGATCGTGCGAATGAATTAGAATGGATCGTACGAATGAATTAGAATGGATCGTGCGAATGAATTAGAATAGATCGTATGAATGAATTAGATTGGATCGTATTAATGAATTAGAATGGATCGTACGAATGAATTAGAATGGATCGTACGAATGAATTAGAATGGATCGTACGAATGAATTAGAATGGATCGTACGAATGAATTAGAATGGATCGTGCGAATGAATTAGAATGGATCGTACGAATGAAATAGAATGGATTCGCACGAATGTATCCATTCTAATTCATTCGTACGATCCATTCTAATTCATTTGTACAATCCATTCTAATTCATTCGCACGATCCATTCTTACTCATTCGTACGATCCATTCTAATTCATTCGTACGATCCATTCTAATTCATTAATACGATCCAATCTAATTCATTCATACGATCTATTCTAATTCATTCGCACGATCCATTCTAATTCATTCGTACGATCCATTCTAATTCATTCGCACGATCCATTCTAATTCATTTATACAATCCATTCTAATTCATTCGCACGATCCATTCTAATTCATTCGCACAATCTATTCTAATTCATTCATACGAGCTATTCTAATTCATTCGTACGATCCATTCTAATTCATTAATACGATCCAATCTAATTCATTCATACGATCCATTCTAATTCATTCTAATTCATTCGCACGAATTAGAATGGATTAGGATGGATCGTACGAATGAGTAAGAATGGATCGTACGAATGAAATCGAATGGATCGTATGAATGAATTAGAATGGATCGTACGAATGGATCGTACGAATGAATTAGAATAGATTGTGCGAATGAATAAGAATGGATCGTGCGAATGAATTAGAATGGATCGTACGAATGAATTAGAATGGATCATGCTAATGAATGAATTAGAATGGATCGTGTGAATGAATTAGAATGGATCGTACGAATGAGTAAGAATGGATCGTGCGAATGAATTAGAATGGATCGTACGAATGAAATAGAATGGATTGTACGAATGAGATAGAATGGATCGTACGAATGAATTAGAATGGATACATTCATGCGAATGAATTAGAATGGATCATACGAATGAATTAGAATGGATTCATTCGTGCGAATGAATTAGAATGGATCGTACGAATGAGTAAGAATGGATCGTACGAATGAATTAGAATGGATTGAATTAGAATGAATCGTACGAATGAATTAGAATGGATCGTACGAATGAATTAGAATGGATCGTACGAATGAATTAGAATGAATCGTACGAATGAATTAGAATGAATCATACCGTACGAATGAATTATAATGGATCATACGAAGGAATTAGAATGGATCGTATGAATGAATTAGAATGGATCGTACGAATGAATTAGAATGGATCGTACGAATGAATTAGAATGGATCGTACGAATGAATTAGAATGGATTGAATTAGAATGAATCGTACGAATGAATTAGAATGAATCATACCGTACGAATGAATTTGAATGGAATATACGAAGGAATTAGAATGGATCGTGCAAATAAATTAGAATGGATCGTATGAATGAATTAGAATAGATCGTACGAATGAATAAGAATGGATCGTACGAATGAAATAGAATGGTTACATTCGTACGAATGAATTAGAATAGATTGTGCGAATGATCCATTCTAATTCATTCGCACGATCCATTCTAATTCATTCGTACGATCCATTCTAATTCATTCGTACGATCCATTCTAATTCATTCGTACGATCCATTCTAATTCATTCGCACGAATGTATCCATTCTAATTCATTCGTACGATCCATTCTAATTCATTCGTACGATCTATTCTAATTCATTCATACGATCCATTCTAATTTATTCACACGATCCATTCTAATTCCTTCGTATGATCCATTCTAATTCAATCCATTCTAATTCATTCGTACGATCCATTCTATTTCATTCGTACGATCCATTCTTACTCATTTGTACGATCCATTAGTATCCATTCTAATTCACTCATACGATCTATCCTAATTCATTCATACGATCCATTCTAATTCATTAATACGGATTCATACGATCCATTCTAATTCATTCGTACAATCCATTCTAATTCATTCGTACGATCCATT
This sequence comes from Chamaelirium japonicum, assembly GCA_947650365.1. Classification (NCBI taxonomy): domain Eukaryota; kingdom Viridiplantae; phylum Streptophyta; class Magnoliopsida; order Liliales; family Melanthiaceae; genus Chamaelirium; species Chamaelirium japonicum. The sequence goes on from CANTAL010000004.1 coordinate 535,471, forward strand.
CTAATTCATTCATACGATCCATTCTATTTCATTCGTACGATCCAATCTTACTCATTCGTACGATCCATCCTAATTCATTTGCACGAAGGTATCCATTCTAATTCATTCGCACGATCCATTCTAATTCATTCATACGATCCATTCTAATTCATTCGTACGATCCATTCTATTTCATTCGTACGACCCATTCTAATTCATTCGCACAATCTATTCTAATTCATTCTTACGATCCATTCTAATTCATTCGTACGATCCATTCTAATTCATTCGTACGATCTTTTCTAATTCATTCGCACGAATGAATCCATTCTAATTTATTCGTACGATCCATTCGAATTCATATGATCCATTCTAATTCATTCACACGATCCATTCTAATTCATTCAAAATGGATCGTACGAAGGAATTAGAATGGATCGTACGAATGAATTAGAATGGATCGTACGAATGAATTAGAATGAATTAGAATGGATCGTACGAATGAATTAGAATGGATCGTACGAATGAAATAGAATGGATCGTATGAATGAATTAGAATGGATCGTGCGAATGAATTAGAATGGATCGTACGAATGAAATAGAATGGATTCGCACGAATGTATCCATTCGAATTCAATGGATCGTGCGAATGAATTAGAATGGATCGTACGAAGGAATTAGAATGGATCGTATGAATGAATTAGAATGGATCGTGCGAATGAATTAGAATGGATCGTACGAATGAAATAGAATGGATCGTACGAATGAATTAGAATAGATTGTGCGAATGGATTAGAATGGATCATACGATTGAGTAAGAATGGATTATACGAATGAAATAGAATAGATCGTACGAATGAATTAGAATGGATCGTACGAATGAAATAGAATGGATTGTACGAATGAGATAGAATGGATCGTACGAATGAATTAGAATGGATACATTCATGCGAATGAATTAGAATGGATCATACGAATGAATTAGAATGGATTCATTCGTGCGAATGAATTAGAATGGATCGTACGAATGAGTAAGAATGGATCGTACGAATGAATTAGAATGGATTGAATTAGAATGAATCGTACGAATGAATTAGAATGGATCGTACGAATGAATTAGAATGGATTGAATTAGAATGAATCGTACGAATGAATTAGAATGAATCATACCGTACGAATGAATTATAATGGATCATACGAAGGAATTAGAATGGATCGTATGAATGAATTAGAATGGATCGTACGAATGAATTAGAATGGATCGTACTAAGGAATTAGAATGGATAGTACGAATGAATTAGAATGGATACCTTCGTGCAAATGAATTAGAATGGATCGTACGAATGAGTAAGAATGGCTCGTACGAATGAAATAGAATGGATCGTATGAATGAATTAGAATGGATCGTATGAATGAATTAGAATGGATACATTCGTGCGAATCCATTCTATTTCATTCGTACGATCCATTCTAATTCATTCGCACGATCCATTCTAATTCATTCATACGATCCATTCTAATTCCTTCGTACGATCCATTCGAATTCATTCGTACGTTCCAATCTAATTCATTCATACGATCTATTCTAATTCATTCGTACGATCCATTCTAATTCATTCGTACGATCCATTCTAATTCGTGCGAATGTATCCATTCTAATTCATTCGTACGATCCATTCTAATTCATTCGTACGAATGTATCCATTCTAATTCATTTGTACGAATGTATCCACTCTAATTCATTCGTACGATCCATTGTAATTCATTAGCACGATCCATTCTAATTCATTCGGACGATCCATTCTAATTCATTTATACGATCCAATCTAATTCATTCGCACGATCCATTCGCATTCACTCAAACGATCCATTCTAATTCATTCATATGATCCATTCTAATTCATTCGCACGATCCATTCTAATTTATTCGCACGATCCATTCTAATTCATTCATACGATCCATTCTATTTCATTCGTACGATCCATTCTAATTCATTCGTACGATCCATTCTAATTCATTCGTACGATCCATTCTAATTCATTCGCACAATCTATTCTAATTCATTCGTACGATCCATTCTAATTCATTCGCACGATCCATTCTAATTCATTCATACGATCCATTCTATTTCATTCGTACGATCCATTCTTACTCATTCGTACGATCCATTCTAATTCATTTGCACGAAGGTATCCATTCTAATTCATTCGTACTATCCAATCTAATTCATTCGTACGATCCATTCTAATCCATTCGTATCCATTCTAATTCATTCGTACGATCCATTCTAATTCATTCGCACGATTCATTCTAATTCAATCCATTCTAATTCATTCGTACGATCCATTCTTACTCATTCGTACGATCCATTCTAATTCATTCGCACAATCCATTCTAATTCAATCCATTCTAATTCATTCGTACGATCCATTCTTGCTCATTCGTACGATCCATTCTAATTCATTCGCACAATCCATTCTAATTCATTTGCACGAAGGTATCCATTCTAATTCATTCGTGTGAATGAATTAGAATGGATCGTGCGAATGAATTAGAATGGATCGTGCGAATGAATTAGAATGGATCGTACGAATGAAATAGAATGGATTGTACGAATGAGATAGAATGGATCTTACGAATGAATTAGAATCGATTGTGCGAATGAATTAGAATGGATCGTACGAATGAATTAGAATGGATCGTACGAATGAATTAGAATGGATCGTACGAAGGAATTAGAATGGATCGTACGAATGAATTAGAATGGATCGTATGAATGAATTAGATTGGATCGTATTAATGAATTAGAATGGATCGTACGAATGAATTAGAATAGATCGTACGAATGAATTAGAATGGATACGAATGGATCGTACGAATGAGTAAGAATGGATCTATTCTAAATCATTCATACGATCCATTCTAATTCATTCGTACGATCCATTCTAATTCATTCGCACGCTATTCTAATTCATTCGTAGGATCCATTCTAATTCATTCGTACGATCCATTCTAATTCATAAGTACGATCCATTCTAATTCATTCGCACGATCAATTCTAACTCATTCATACGAATCCATTCTATTTCATTCGTACGTTCTATTCTATTTCATTCGTACAATCTATTCTAATTCATTCATACGATCCATTCTAATTCATTCGTACGATCCATTCTAATTCATTCGCACGCTATTCTAATTCATTCGTAGGATCCATTCTAATTCATTACTACGATCCATTCTAATTCATTCATACGATCCATTCTAATTCATTCGTACGATCCATTCTAATTCATTCGTACGATCCATGCTAATTCATTCGTACGATCCATTCTAATTCATGCGCACAATCTATTCTAATTCATTCGCACAATCTATTCTAATTCATTCGTACGATCCATTCTAATTCATTCGTACGATCCATTCTAATTCATTTGCACGCTATTAGAATGAATTAGAATGGATCGTATGAATGAATTAGATTGGATCGTATTAATGAATTAGAATGGATCGTACGAATAATTTAGAATAGATCGTACGAATGAATTAGAATAGATTGTGCGAATGAATTAGAATGGATCGTGATAATGAATTAGAATGGATCGTATGAATGAATTAGAATGGATCGTGCGAATGAATTAGAATGGATCGTACGAATGAATTAGAATGGATCGTGCGAATGAATTAGAATAGATCGTATGAATGAATTAGATTGGATCGTATTAATGAATTAGAATGGATCGTACGAATGAATTAGAATGGATCGTACGAATGAATTAGAATGGATCGTACGAATGAATTAGAATGGATCGTACGAATGAATTAGAATGGATCGTGCGAACGAATTAGAATGGATCGTACGAATGAAATAGAATGGATTCGCACGAATGTATCCATTCTAATTCATTCGTACGATCCATTCTAATTCATTTGTACAATCCATTCTAATTCATTCGCACGATCCATTCTTACTCATTCGTACGATCCATTCTAATTCATTCGTACGATCCATTCTAATTCATTAATACGATCCAATCTAATTCATTCATACGATCTATTCTAATTCATTCGCACGATCCATTCTAATTCATTCGTACGATCCATTCTAATTCATTCGCACGATCCATTCTAATTCATTTATACAATCCATTCTAATTCATTCGCACGATCCATTCTAATTCATTCGCACAATCTATTCTAATTCATTCATACGAGCTATTCTAATTCATTCGTACGATCCATTCTAATTCATTAATACGATCCAATCTAATTCATTCATACGATCCATTCTAATTCATTCTAATTCATTCGCACGAATTAGAATGGATTAGGATGGATCGTACGAATGAGTAAGAATGGATCGTACGAATGAAATCGAATGGATCGTATGAATGAATTAGAATGGATCGTACGAATGGATCGTACGAATGAATTAGAATAGATTGTGCGAATGAATAAGAATGGATCGTGCGAATGAATTAGAATGGATCGTACGAATGAATTAGAATGGATCATGCTAATGAATGAATTAGAATGGATCGTGTGAATGAATTAGAATGGATCGTACGAATGAGTAAGAATGGATCGTGCGAATGAATTAGAATGGATCGTACGAATGAAATAGAATGGATTGTACGAATGAGATAGAATGGATCGTACGAATGAATTAGAATGGATACATTCATGCGAATGAATTAGAATGGATCATACGAATGAATTAGAATGGATTCATTCGTGCGAATGAATTAGAATGGATCGTACGAATGAGTAAGAATGGATCGTACGAATGAATTAGAATGGATTGAATTAGAATGAATCGTACGAATGAATTAGAATGGATCGTACGAATGAATTAGAATGGATCGTACGAATGAATTAGAATGAATCGTACGAATGAATTAGAATGAATCATACCGTACGAATGAATTATAATGGATCATACGAAGGAATTAGAATGGATCGTATGAATGAATTAGAATGGATCGTACGAATGAATTAGAATGGATCGTACGAATGAATTAGAATGGATCGTACGAATGAATTAGAATGGATTGAATTAGAATGAATCGTACGAATGAATTAGAATGAATCATACCGTACGAATGAATTTGAATGGATCATACGAAGGAATTAGAATGGATCGTGCAAATAAATTAGAATGGATCGTATGAATGAATTAGAATAGATCGTACGAATGAATAAGAATGGATCGTACGAATGAAATAGAATGGTTACATTCGTACGAATGAATTAGAATAGATTGTGCGAATGATCCATTCTAATTCATTCGCACGATCCATTCTAATTCATTCGTACGATCCATTCTAATTCATTTGTACGATCCATTCTAATTCATTCGTACGATCCATTCTAATTCATTCGCACGAATGTATCCATTCTAATTCATTCGTACGATCCATTCTAATTCATTCGTACGATCTATTCTAATTCATTCATACGATCCATTCTAATTTATTCACACGATCCATTCTAATTCCTTCGTATGATCCATTCTAATTCAATCCATTCTAATTCATTCGTACGATCCATTCTATTTCATTCGTACGATCCATTCTTACTCATTTGTACGATCCATTAGTATCCATTCTAATTCACTCATACGATCTATCCTAATTCATTCATACGATCCATTCTAATTCATTAATACGGATTCATACGATCCATTCTAATTCATTCGTACAATCCATTCTAATTCATTCGTACGATCCATTCTAATTCATTCATACGATCCATTCTATTTCATTCGTACGATCCAATCTTACTCATTCGTACGATCCATCCTAATTCATTTGCACGAAGGTATCCATTCTAATTCATTCGCACGATCCATTCTAATTCATTCATACGATCCATTCTAATTCATTCGTACGATCCATTCTATTTCATTCGTACGACCCATTCTAATTCATTCGCACAATCTATTCTAATTCATTCTTACGATCCATTCTAATTCATTCGTACGATCCATTCTAATTCATTCGTACGATCTTTTCTAATTCATTCGCACGAATGAATCCATTCTAATTTATTCGTACGATCCATTCGAATTCATATGATCCATTCTAATTCATTCACACGATCCATTCTAATTCATTCAAAATGGATCGTACGAAGGAATTAGAATGGATCGTACGAATGAATTAGAATGGATCGTACGAATGAATTAGAATGAATTAGAATGGATCGTACGAATGAATTAGAATGGATCGTACGAATGAAATAGAATGGATCGTATGAATGAATTAGAATGGATCGTGCGAATGAATTAGAATGGATCGTACGAATGAAATAGAATGGATTCGCACGAATGTATCCATTCGAATTCAATGGATCGTGCGAATGAATTAGAATGGATCGTACGAAGGAATTAGAATGGATCGTATGAATGAATTAGAATGGATCGTGCGAATGAATTAGAATGGATCGTACGAATGAAATAGAATGGATCGTACGAATGAATTAGAATAGATTGTGCGAATGGATTAGAATGGATCATACGATTGAGTAAGAATGGATTGTACGAATGAAATAGAATAGATCGTACGAATGAATTAGAATGGATCGTATGAATGAATTAGAATGAATCGTGCGAATGAATTAGAATGGATCGTACGAATGAATTAGAATGGATCGTACGAAGGAATTAGAATGGATCGTATGAATGAATTAGAATGGATCGTACGAATGAATTAAAATGGATACGAATGGATCGTATGAATGAATTAGAATGGATCGTATGAATGAATTAGAATGAATCGTACGAATGAGTAATAATGGATCGTATGAATGAATTCTAATTCGTACGATCCATTCTAATCCATTCTATTTCATTCATACGATCCATTATTACGAATGAATTAGAATGGATCGTATGAATGAAATAGATTGGATCGTTCTAATCCATTCGCACGAATGTATCCATTCTAATTCAATGGATCGTGCGAATGAATTAGAATGGATCGTACGAATGAATTACAATGGATCGTACGAAGGAATTAGAATAGATCGTACGAATGAATTAGAATGGATCGTATGAATGAATTAGAATGGATTGAATTAGAATGAATCGTACAAATGAATTAGAATGGATCGTACGAATGAATTAGAATGGATCGTACGAATGAAATAGAATGGATCGTATGAATGAATTAGAATGGATCGTGCGAATGAATTAGAATGGATCGTACGAATGAATTAGAATGGATCGTACGAATGAATTAGAATGGATCGTATGAATGAATTAGAATGGATCGTGCGAATGAATTAGAATGGATCGTACGAATGAAATAGAATGGATCGTACGAATGAATTAGAATAGATTGTGCCAATGGATTAGAATGGATCATACGATTGAGTAAGAATGGATTGTACGAATGAAATAGAATAGATCGTACGAATGATATAGAATGGATCGTATGAATGAATTAGAATGGATCGTGCGAATGAATTAGAATGGATCGTACGAATGAATTAGAATGGATCGTACGAAGGAATTAGAATGGATCGTACGAATGAATTAGAATGGATCGTACAAATGAATTAGAATGGATACGAATGGATCGTATGAATGAATTAGAATAGATCATATGAATGAATTAGAATGGATCGTGCGAATGAATTAGAATGGATCGTACAAATGAAATAGAATGGATTCGCACGAATGTATCCATTCTAATTCAATGGATCGTGCGAATGAATTGGAATGGATCGTACGAATGAATTAGAATGGATCGTACGAATGAATTAGAATGGATTGAATTAGAATGAACCGTACGAATGAAATAGAATGGATCGTGCGAATAAATTAGAATGGATCGTACGAATGAATTAGAATGGATCGTACGAATGACTTAGAATGGATCGTTCGAATGAATTAGAATAGATTGTGCGAATGAATTAGAATGGATCGTACGAATGAATTAGAATGGATACATTCGTGCGAATCCATTCTATTTCATTCGTACGATCCATTCTAATTCATTCGTACGATCTATTCTAATTTATTCATACGATCCATTCTAATTCATTCGTACGATCCATTCTAATTCATTCGTACGATCCATTCGTACGATCAATTCTATTTCATTCGTACGATCCATTCTAATTCATTCGCACGATCCATTCTAGTTCATTCATACGATCCATTCTAATTCATTCGTACGATCTATATTCTAATTCATTCGCACGATCCATTCTAATTCATTCATACGATCCATTCTAATTTATTCGCACGATCCATTCTAATTCATTCGTACGATCTATTCTATTTCATTTGTAAATGAATTTGGATCGTGCTAATGAATTAGAATGGATCGTGCTAATGAATTAGAATGGATACATTCGTGCGAATGAATTAGAATGGATCATATGAATGAATTAGAATGGATCGTTTGAGTGAATGCGAATGGATCGTGCGAATGAATTAGATTGGATCGTATAAATGAATTAGAATGGATCGTTCGAATGAATTAGAATGGATCGTGCTAATGAATTTGAATGGATCGTACGAATGAATTAGAGTGGATACATTCGTACAAATGAAATAGAATGGATACATTCGTACGAATGAATTAGAATGGATCATACGAATGAATTAGAATGGATACATTCGCACGAATTAGAATGGATCGTACGAATGAATTAGAATGGATCGTACGAATGAATTAGAATGGATCGTATGAATGAATTAGATTGGATCGTATAAATGAATTAGAATGGATCGAACGAATGAATTAGAATGGATCGTGCTAATGAATTAGAATGGATCGTACGAATGAATTAGAGTGGATACATTCGTACAAATGAATTAGAATGGATACATTCGTGCGAATGAATTAGAATGGATCGTGCGAATGAATTAGAATGGATCGTACGAATGAATTAGAATAGATTGTGCTAATGAATTAGAATGGATCGTATGAATGAATTAGAATGGATCGTACGAATGAATTAGAATGGATACGTGCGAATGAATTAGAATTGTGAATTAGAATGGATCATACGAAGGAATTAGAATGGATCGTGCTAATGAATTAGAATGGAATGTGCGAATGAATTAAAATGGATCGTGCGAATGAATTAGAATGGATCGTACGAATGACTTAGAATGGATCGTTCGAATGAATTAGAATAGATTGTGCGAATGAATTAGAATGGATCGTACGAATGAATTAGATAGGATACATTCGTGCGAATGAATTAGAATGGATCGTATGAGTGTGAATGAATTAGAATGGATCGTGCGAATGAATTAGAATGGATCGTATTAATGAATTAGAATGGATCGTGCGAATGAATTAGAATGGATCGTATGAATGAGTAAGAATGGATCGTGCGAATGAATTAGAATGGATTGTACGAATGAATTAGAATGGATCGTACGAATGAATTTGAATGGATACATTCGTGCGAATCCATTCTATTTCATTCGTTCGATCCATTCTAATTCATTCGCACGATCCATTCTAATTCATTCATACGATCCATTCTAATTCATTCGTACAATCCATTCTAATTCATTCGTACGATCCATTCTAATTCATTCATACGATCCATTCGAATTCATTAGCACAATCTATTCTAATTCATTCGTACGATCCATTCTAATTCATTCGCATGATCCATTCTAATTCATTCGCACGAATGTATCCATTCTAATTCATTTGTACGAATGTATCCACTCTAATTCATTCATACGATCCATTCTAATTCATTAGCACGATCCATTCTAATTCATTCGTACGATCCATTCTAATTCATTTATACGATCCCATCTAATTCATTCATACGATCCATTCTAATTCATTCGTACGATCCATTCTAATTCATCCGTACAATCCATTCTAATTCATTCGTACGATCCATTCTAATTCATTCGCACGATCCATTCTATCTCATTCGTACAATCCATTCTAATTCAATCCATTCTAATTCATTCGTACGATCCATTCTAATTCATTCGTACGATCCATTCTAATTCATTCGTACGATTCTTTCTAATTCCTTCGTACGATCCATATTCTAATTGATTCGCATGATCCATTCTAATTCATTCATACGATCCATTCTAATTTATTCGCACAATCTATTCTAATTCATTAGTACGATCCATTCTAATTCATTCGTACGATCCATTCTAATTCATTCGTACGATCCATTCTAATTCATTCGCACGATCCATTCTAATTCATTCATACGATCCATTCTAATTCCTTCGTACGATCCATTCTAATTCATTCGTACGATCCATTCTAATTCATGCATACGATCCATTCTAATTCATTCGTACGATCCATTCTAATTCATTCGCACGATCCATTCTATTTCATTCGTATGATCCATTCTAATTCATTCGCACAATCTATTCTAATTCATACATACGATCCATTCTAATTCATTCGTACGATCCATTCTTATTCATTCGTACGATCCATTCTAATTCATTCGTACGATCCATTCTACTTCATTAATACGATCCAATCTAATTAATTCATACGATCCATTCTATTTCATTCGTACGATCCATTCTAATTCATTCGCACGATCTATTCTAATTCATTCATAGAATCCATTCTAATTCATTTGTACGATCCATTCTAATTCATTCACCCGAATGTATCAACTCTATTTCATTCGTACGATCCATTCTAATTCATTCGTACGATCCATTCTAATTCATTCGTACGATCCATTCTAATTCATTCGTATGATCCATTCTAATTCATTCGCACGATCCATTCTAATTCATTCGCACAATCTATTCTAATTCATTCGTACGATCCATTCTATTTCATTCGTATGATCCATTCTAATTCATTCGCACAATCTATTCTAATTCATTCATACGATCCATTCTAATTCATTCAGGCGAATGAGTAAGAATGGATCGTATGAATGAGTAAGAATGGATTGTACGAATGAAATAGAATGGATCGTGCGAATGAATTAGAATGGATCGTACGAATGAATTAGAATAGATTGTGTGAATGAATTAGAATGGATCGTATGAATGAATTAGAATGGATCGTACGAATGAATTAGAATGGATCGTACGAATGAATTAGAATGGATCGTACGAATGAGTAAGAATGGATCGTACGAATGAATTAGAATGGATACGTGCGAATGAATTAGAATGGATCGTGCGAATGAATTAGAATGGATCGTACGAATGAATTAGAATCGATCGTACGAATGAATTAGAGTTGATACATTCGTACGAATGAATTAGAATGGATCGTATGAATGAATTAGAATAGATTGTGCGAATGAATTAGAATGGATCGTACGAAGGAATTAGAATGGATAGTACGAATGAGATAGAATGGATCGTACGAATGAATTAGAATGGATCATATGAATGAATTAGAATGGATCGTACGATTGAAATAGAATGGATCGTATGAATGAATTAGAATAGATCGTACGAATGAATTAGAATGGATCGTACGAATGAATTAGGAAGGATACATTCGTACAAATGAATTAGAATGGATCATACGAATGAATTAGAGTGGATACATTCGTACAAATGAATTAGAATGGATCGTACGAATAAATTAGAATGGATATATTCGTGCGAATGAATTAGAATGGATCATATGAATGAATTAGAATGGATCGTGCGAATGAATTCATGCGTACGAAGGAATTAGAATGGATCGTACGAAGGAGTTAGAATGGATAGTACGAATGAATTAGAATGGATACCTTCGTGCAAATGAATTAGAATGGATCGTACGAATGAGTAAGAATGGATCGTACGAATGAAATAGAATGGATGGATACCTTCGTGCAAATGAATTAGAATGGATCGTACGAATGAGTAAGAATGGATCGTACGAATGAAATAGAATGGATCGTACGAATGAATTAGAATGGATACATTCGTGCGAATGAATTAGAATGGATCGTATGAATGAATTAGAATGGATTGTGCGAATGAATTAGAATGAATCGTACGAAGGAATTAGAATGGATCGTACGAATGAATTAGAATGGATCGTGCGAATAAATTAGAATGGATCGTATGAATGAATTAGAATGGATCGTGCGAATGAATTAGAATATGGATCGTACGAAGGAATTAGAATGAATTGTACGAATGAATTAGAATGGATCGTACGAATGAATTAGAATGGATCGTACGAATGAATTAGAATGGATTGAATTAGAATGGATTGTACGAATGAGATAGAATGGATCGTGCGAATGAATTAGAATGGATCGTACGAATGAATTAGAATGGATTGTACGAATGAGATAGAATGGATCATATGAATGAATTAGAATGGATATATTCGAATTCATTCGTATGATCCATTCTAATTCATTCGTACGATTCATTCTAATTCATTCGTACGATCCATTCTTACTCATTCGCACTATCCATTCTAATTCATTCGTTCGATCTATTCTAATTCCTCCGTACGATCCATTCTAATTCATTCGTATGATCCATTCTAATTCATTTGTACGATCCATTCTAATTCCTTCGTATGATCCTTTCTAATTCATTCGTACGATCCATTCTAATTCATTAATACGATCCAATCTAATTCATTCATATGATCCATTCTAATTCATTCGTACGATCCATTCTAATTCATTCGTATGATCCATTCTAATTCATTCGCACGATCCATTCTAATTCCTTCGTACGATCCATTCTGTACGATCCATTCTAATTCATTCGTACTATTCGTGCGAATGAATTAGAATAGATTGTGCCAATGAATTAGAATGAATTAGAATGGGTCGTACGAATGAATTAGAATTGATCGTATGAATGAATTAGAATGGATTGTATGAATGAATTAGAATGGATCGTTTGAGTGAATGCGAATGGATCGTACGATCCATTCTTACGAATGAATTAGAATGGATCGTTCGAATGAAATAGATTGGATCGTTCTAATTCATTCGTATGAATGTATCCATTCTAATTCATTCGTTCGCACGATCGTGCGAATGTATCCATTCTAATTCATTCGTACGATCCATTCTAATTCATTCATACGATCCATTCTAATTCATTAGCACAATCTATTCTAATTCATTCGTACGATCCATTCTAATTCATTCGCACGATCCATTCTAATTCATTCGCACGAATGTATCCATTCTAATTCATTTGTACAAATGTATCCACTCTAATTCATTCGTACAATCCATTCTAATTCATATGATCCATTCTAATTCATTCGCACGATCCATTCTAATTCATTCATAATGGATCGTACGAAGGAATTAGAATGGATCGTACGAATGAATTAGAATGGATCGTACGAATGAATTAGAATGAATTAGAATGGATCGTACAAAAGAATTAGAATGGATCGTACGAATGAAATAGAATGGATCGTATGAATGAATTAGAATGGATCGTGCGAATGAATTAGAATGGATTCGCACGAATGTATCCATTCTAATTCAATGGATCGTGCGAATGAATTAGAATGGATCGTACGAATGAATTAGAATGGATCGTATGAATTATTAAGAATGGATCGTGCGAATGAATTAGAATGGATCATATGAATGAATCCATTCTAATTCCTTCGTACGATCCATTCTAATTCCTTCGTACTATCCATTCTAATTCATTCGTACGATCCATTCTAATTCATTCGTACGATCCATTCTAATTCATTCGCACAATCTATTCTAATTCATTCATACGATCCATTCTAATTCATTCGCACGATCCATTCTAATTCATTCGCACAATCTATTCTAATTCATTCGTACGATCCATTCTAATTCATTCGCACGATCCATTCTAATTCATTCATACGATCCATTCTATTTCATTCGTACGATCCATTCTAATTCATTCGTACGATCCATTCTAATTCATTCGTACGATTCATTCTAATTCAATCCATTCTAATTCATTCGTACGATCCATTCTTACTCATTCGTACAATCCATTCTAATTCATTCGCACGATCCATTGAATTAGAATGGATACATTCGTGCGAATCCATTCTATTTCATTCGTACGATCCATTCTAATTCATTCGCACGATCCATTCTAATTCATTCATACGATCCATTCTATTTCATTCGTACGATCCATTCTAATTCATTCGTACGATCCATTCTAATCCATTCTAATTCATTCGTATGATCCATTCTAATTCATTCATACGATCCATTCTAATTCGTTTGAGTGAATGCGAATGAATTAGAATGGATCGTTTGAGTGAATGCGAATGGATCGTGCGAATGAATTAGATTGGATCGTATAAATGAATTAGAATGGATCGTACGAATGAATTAGAATGGATACATTCGCACGAATTAGAATGGATCGTACGAATGAATTAGAATGGATCGTATGAATGAATTAGAATGGATCGTATGAATGAATTAGATTGGATCGTATAAATGAATTAGAATGGATCGTACGAATGAATTAGAATGGATCGTGCTAATGAATTAGAATGGATCGTACGAATGAATTAGAGTGGATACATTCGTACAAATGAATTAGAATGGATACATTCGTGCGAATGAATTAGAATGGATCGTGCGAATGAATTGGAATGGATCGTACGAATGAATTAGAATAGATTGTGCTAATGAATTAGAATGGATCGTATGAATGAATTAGAATGGATCGTACGAATGAATTAGAATGGATCGTGCGAATGAATTAGAATGGATCGTACGAATGAGTAAGAATGGATCGTATGAATGAATTAGAATGGATCGTGCGAATGAATTAGAATGGATCGTACGAATGAAATAGAATGGATTCGCACGATCTATTCTAATTCATTCGCACGATCCATTCTAATTCATTCACACTCATACGATCCATTCTAATTCATTCGCACGAATGTATCCTTTCTAATTCATTCGTACGATCCATTCTAATTCATTCGCACAATCTATTCTAATTCATTCGAACGATCCATTCTAAGTCATTCGTACGATCCATTCTAATTCATTCGCACAATCCATTCTAATTCATTAGCACGATCCATTCAAATTCCTTCGTATGATCCATTCTAATTCACAATTCTAATTCATTCGCACGTATCCATTCTAATTCATTCGTACGATCCATTCTAATTCATTCATACGATCCATTCTAATTCATTAGCACAATCTATTCTAATTCATTCATACGATCCATTCTAATTCATTCGCACGATCCATTCTAATTCATTCGCACGAATGTATCCATTCTAATTCATTTGTACGAATGTATCCACTCTAATTCATTCGTACGATCCATTCTAATTCATTAGCACGATCCATTCTAATTCATTCGTACGATCCATTCTAATTCATTTATACGATCCAATCTAATTCATTCATACGATCCATTCTAATTCATTCGTACGATCCATTCTAATTCATTCGTACGATTCGTGCGAATGTATCCATTCTAATTCATTCGTACGATCCATTCTAATTCATTCGTACGAATGTATCCATTCTAATTCATTTGTACGAATGTATCTACTCTAATTCATTCGTACGATCCATTCTAATTCATTAGCACGATCCATTCTAATTCATTCGTACGATCCATTCTAATTCATTTATACGATCCAATCTAATTCATTCGCACGATCCATTCGCATTCACTCAAACGATCCATTCTACTTCATTCATATGATCCATTCTAATTCATTCGCACGAATGTATCCATTCTAATTCATTAGCACGATCCATTCTAATTCATTAGCACGATCCAAATTCATTTACGAATGAAATAGAATAGATCGTACGAATGAATTAGAATGGATCGTGCGAATAAATTAGAATAGATCGTATGAATGAATTAGAATGGAGCGTGCGAATGAATTAGAATATAGATCGTACGAATGAATTAGAATGGATCGTATGAATGAACTTGAATGGATCGTGCGAATGAATTAGAATGGATCGTACGAATGAAATAGAATTGATCGTACGAATGGATCGTACGAATGAATTAGAATGGATCGTACGAATGAATTAGAATGGATCGTATGAATGAATTAGAATAGATCGTACGAATGAATTAGAATGGATCGTACGAATGAAATAGAATGGATTCGCACGAATGTATCCATTCTAATTCATTCGTACGATCCATTCTAATTAATTCGCACAATCTATTCTAATTCATTCGAACGATCCATTCTAAGTTATTCGTACAATCCATTCTAATTCCTTCGTATGATCTATTCTAATTCATTCATACGATCCATTCTAATTCATTCGTACGATCCATTCTAATTCATTCGTACGATTTATTCTAATTCATTCGTACGATCCAATCTAATTCATTCATACGATCCATTCTAATTCATTCGTACGATCCATTCTAATTCATTCGTACGATCCATTCTAATTCGTGCGAATGTATCCATTCTAATTCATTCGTACGATCCATTCTAATTCATTCATACGATCCATTCTATTTCATTCGTACGATCCATTCTTACTCATTCGTACGATCCATTCTAATTCATTTGCACGAAGGTATCCATTCTAATTCATTCGTACTATCCATTCTAATTCCTTCGTATGATCCATTCTAATTTCTTCGTACGATCCATTCTAATTCATTCGTCCGATCCATTCTAATTCATTCGTACGATCCATTCTAATTCCTTCGTATGATCCATTATAATTCATTCGTACGGTATGATTCATTCTAATTCATTCGTACGATTCATTCTAATTCAATCCATTTTAATTCATTCGTATGATCCATTCTAATTCATTCGTACGATCCATTCTAATTCATTCGTACGATTCATTCTAATTCAATCCATTCTAATTCATTCGTACGATCCATTCTTACTCATTCGTACGATCCATTCTAATTCATTCGCACGAATGAATCCATTCTAATTCATTCGTATGATCCATTCTAATTCATTCGCATGAATGTATCCATTCTAATTCATTCGTACGATCCATTCTATCTCATTCGTACAATCCATTCTATTTCATTCGTACGATCCATTCTAATTCATTCGCAAGATCCATTCTTACTCATTCGTACGATCCATTCTAATTCATTCGCACGATCCATTCTAATTCATTCATTAGCATGATCCATTCTAATTCATTCGTACGATCCATTCTAATTCATTCGCACGATCCATTCTAATTCATTCGCACAATCTATTCTAATTCATTCGTACGATCCATTCTAATTCATTCGTACGATCCATTCTAATTCATTCATACGATCCATTCTAATTCATTCATATGATCCATTCTAATTCATTCGTACGATCCATTCTAATTCATTCGTACGATCCATTCTAATTCCTTCGTATGATCCTTTCTAATTAATTCGTACGATCCATTCTAATTCCTTCGTATGATCCTTTCTAATTAATTCGTACGATCCATTCTAATTCATTAATACGATCCAATCTAATTCATTCGTACGATCCATTCTAATTCATTCGTACGATCCATTCTAACTCATTCGCACAATATATTCTAATTCATTAGTACGATCCATTCTAATTCATTCGTACGATCCATTCTAATTCATTCGTACGATCCATTCTAATTCATTCGTACGATCCATTCTAATTCATTCGCACGATCCATTCTAATTCATTCATATGATCCATTCTAATTCCTTCGTACGATCCATTCTAATTCATTCGCACGATCCATTCTAATTCATGCATACGATCCATTCTAATTCATTCGTACGATCCATTCTAATTCATTCGCATGATCCATTCTATTTCATTCGTATGATCCATTCTAATTCATTCGCACAATCTATTCTAATTCATTCATACGATCCATTCTAATTTATTCGCACGATCCATTCTAATTCATTCATACGATCCATTCTAATTCATTCATATGATCCATTCTAATTCATTTGCACGATCCATTCTAATTCATTCGTACGATCCATTCTAATTCATTCTAATGGATACATTCGTGCAAAAGAATTAGAATGGATTGTATGAATGAATTAGAATGGATCGTACGAATGAGTAAGAATGGATCGTACGAATGAATTAGAATGGATCGTACGAAGGAATTAGAATGGATCGTACGAATGAATTAGAATGGATCGTATGAATGAATTAGAA
The DNA here is from genome assembly GCA_947650365.1 of Chamaelirium japonicum. Taxonomy (NCBI): domain Eukaryota; kingdom Viridiplantae; phylum Streptophyta; class Magnoliopsida; order Liliales; family Melanthiaceae; genus Chamaelirium; species Chamaelirium japonicum. The sequence goes on from CANTAL010000004.1 coordinate 553,552, forward strand.
TGGATCGTGCGAATGAATTAAAATGGATCGTACGAAGGAATTAGAATGGATCGTACGAATGAATTAGAATGGATCGTGCGAATGAATTAGAATCGATCGTACGAATGAATTAGAGTTGATACATTCGTACGAATGAATTAGAATGGATCGTATGAATGAATTAGAATAGATTGTGCGAATGAATTAGAATGGATCATACGAATGAAATAGAATGGATCGTGCGAATGAATTAGAATGGATCGTACGAATGAATTAGAATGGATCGTATGCATGAATTAGAATGGATCGTGCGAATGAATTAGAATGGATCGTACGAATGAATTAGAATGGATCGTACGAAGGAATTAGAATGGATCGTATGAATGAATTAGAATGGATCGTGCGAATGAATTAGAATGGATCGTACGAATGAATTAGAATGGATCGTACGAATGAATTAGAATGGATCGTACGAATGAATTAGAATAGATTGTGCGAATGAATTAGAATGGATCGTACGAATGAATTAGAATGGATCGTACGAATGAATTAGAATGAATTAGAATGGATCGTACGAATGAATTAGAATGGATCGTACGGATGAAATAGAATGGATCGTATGAATGAATTAGAATGGATCGTGCGAATGAATTAGAATGGATCGTACGAATGAAATAGAATGGATTCGCACGAATGTATCCATTCTAATTCAATGGATCGTGCGAGTGAATTAGAATGGATCGTACGAATGAATTAGAATGGATCGTACGAAGGAATTAGAATGGATCGTACGAATGAATTAGAATGGATCGTACGAAGGAATTAGAATGGACGTACGAATGAATTAGAATGGATCGTGCGAATAAATTGGAATGGATCGTATGAATGAATTAGAATGGATCGTGCGAATGAATTAGAATATGGATCGTACGAAGGAATTAGAATGAATCGTACGTACGAATTAGAATGGATCGTACGAATGAGTAAGAATGGATCGTGCGAATGAAATAGAATGGATCGTACGGATGAAATAGAATGGATTCGCAGGAATGTATCCATTCTAATTCATTCATACGATCCATTCTAATTCATTTGTACGATCCATTCTAATTTCTTCGTATGATCTATTCTTATTCATTCGCACAATCTATTCTAATTCATTCGTACGATCCATTCTAATTCATTCGCACGATCCATTCTAATTCATTCATACGATCCATTCTAATTCATTCGTACGATCCATTCTAATTCATTCGTACGATCCATTCTAATTCATTCGCACAATCTATTCTAATTCATTCGTACGATCCATTCTAATTCATTCGCACGATCCATTCTAATTCATTCGCACAATCTATTCTAATTCATTCGTACGATCCATTCTAATTCATTCGCACGATCCATTCTAATTCATTCATACGATCCATTCTATTTCATTCGTACGATCCATTCTAATTCATTCGTACGATCCATTCTAATTCATTCGTACGATTCATTCTAATTCAATCCATTCTAATTCATTCGTACGATCCATTCTTACTCATTCGTACGATCCATTCTAATTCATTCGCACGAATGAATCCATTCTAATTCATTCGTATGATCCATTCTAATTCATTCGCATGAATGTATCCATTCTAATTCATTCGTACGATCCGTCCTAATTCATTAATACGATCCAATCTAATTCATTCGTACGATCCATTCTAATCCATTCGTATTCATTCGCATGGATTGAATTAGAATGGACCGTACGAATGAATTATAATAGATCGTACGAATGAATTAGAATGGATCATACGAATGAGTAAGAATGGATCGTGCGAATGAATTAGAATGGATCGTACGAATGAAATAGAATGGATTCGCACGAATGTATCCATTCTAATTCATTCATACGATCCATTCTAATTCATTCGTACGATCCATTCTTACTCATTCGTACGATCCATTCTAATTCATTCGCACGAATGAATCCATTCTAATTCATTTGTATGATCCATTCTAATTCATTCGCATGAATGTATCCATTCTAATTCATTCGTACGATCCATTCTAATTCATTTGCGCGAATGTATCCATTCTAATTCATTCATACGATCCATTCTAATTCATTCATACAATCTATTCTAATTCATTCGTACGATCCATTCTACGATCCATTCTAATTCATTCGTACGTTCCATTCTAATTCATTCATACGATCCATTCTAATTCATTCGCATGATCCATTCTAATTCATTCGCATGATCCATTCTAATACATTCATACGATCCATTCTAATTCATTCATATGAATCCATTCTTACTCATTCGTACGATCCATTCTAATTCATTCGCACGATCCATTGAATTAGAATGGATACATTCGTGCGAATCCATTCTATTTCATTCGTACGATCCATTCTAATTCATTCGCACGATCCATTCTAATTCATTCATACGATCCATTCTAATTCATTCGTACGATCCATTCTAATTCATTCGTACGATCCATTCTAATTCATTCGCACAATCTATTCTAATTCATTCGTACGATCCATTCTAATTCATTTGTACGATCCATTCTAATTCATTCGTACGATTCATTCTAATTCAATCCATTCTAATTCATTCCATTCTAATTCATTCGCACGATCCATTCGCATTCACTCAAACGATCCATTCTAATTCATTCATACAATCCATTCTAATTCTTTTGCACGAATGTATCCATTCTAATTCATTCATACGATCCATTCGTGCGAATGAATTAGAATGGATACGTGCGAATGAATTAGAATTGTGAATTAGAAAGGATCATACGAAGGAATTAGAATGGATCGTGCTAATGAATTAGAATGGATTGTGCGAATGAATTAGAATGGTTCGTACAATCTATTCAAATTCATTCATACGATCCATTCTAATTCTACGATCCATTCTTACTCATTCGTATTATCCATTTTAATTCATTCACACGAATGTATCCATTCTAATTCATTCGCACGATCCTACGAATGAATTAGAATAGATTGTGCGAATGAATTAGAATGGATCTGGATCATGTATCCATTCTAATTCATTCATACGATCCATTCTAATTCATTACTACGATCCATTCTAATTCATTCATACGATCCATTCTAATTCATTTGTACGATCCATTCTAATTCATTCGCACGATCCATTCTAATTCATTCATACGATCCATTCTAATTCATTCGTATGAATCCATTCTAATTCATTCATACGATCCATTCTAATTCATTCGCACGATCCATTCTAATTCATTCATACGATCCATTCTAATTCATTCGTACGATCTATTCTATTTCATTCGTACAATCCATTCTAATTCATTCACACGATCCATTCTTACTCATTCGTACGATCCATTCTAATTCATTTGCACGAATGTATCCATTCTAATTCATTCATACGATCCATTCTAATTCATTCGCACGATCCGAATTAGAATGGATCATACGAAGGAATTAGAATGGATCGTGTGAATAAATTAGAATGGATCGTATGAATGAATTAGAATATATTGTGCGAATGGATTAGAATGGATCATACGATTGAGTAAGAATGGATTGTACGAATGAAATAGAATAGATCGTACGAATGAATTAGAATGGATCGTATGAATGAACTAGAATGGATCGTGCAAATGAATTAGAATGGATCGTACGAATGAAATAGAATTGATCGTAGAATGAATTAGAATGGATACATTCGTGTGAATGAATTAAAATGGATAATACGATTGAGTAAGAATGGATCGTAGAATTAGAATGGATCGTATGAATGAATTAGAATGGATCATACGAATGAATTAGAATAGATTGTGCGAATGAATTAGAATGGATCTGGATCGTGTATCCATTCTAATTCATTCGTACGATCCATTCTAATTCATTCGCACGATCCATTCTAATTCATTCGCACGATCCATTCTAATTCATTCATACGATCCATTCTAATTCATTCATATGATCCACTCTAATTCATTCGTACGATCCATTCTAATTCATTCGTAGTATCCATTCTAATTCATTCGTACTATCCATTCTAATTCCTTCGTACGATCCATTCTAATTCATTCATACAATCCATTCTAATTCTTTTGCACGAACATATCCACTCTAATTCATTCGTACGATCCATTCTAATTCATTTGTACGAATGTATCCTTTCTAATTCATTCGTACGATCCATTCTAATTCATTCGTACGATCCATTCTAATTCATTTGCACAATCCATTGAATTAGAATGGATACATTCGTGCGAATCCATTCTATTTCATTCGCACGATCCATTCTAATTAATTCATACGATCCATTCTATTTCATTCGTACGATCCAATCTAATTCATTCGTACGATCCATTCTAATCCATTCGTATTCATTCGCATGGATTGAATTAGAATGGATCGTACGAATGAATTAGAACGGATCGTACGAATGAATTAGAATGGATCGTACGAATGAGTAAGAATGGATCGTGCGAATGAATTAGAATGGATCGTACGAATGAAATAGAATGGATTCGCACGAATGTATCCATTCTAATTCATTCATACGATCCATTCTAATTCATTCGTACGATCCAGTCTAATTTCTTCGTATGATCTATTCTTATTCATTCGCACAATCTATTCTAATTCATTCGTACGATCTATTCTAATTCATTCGCACGATCCATTCTAATTCATTCATACGATCCATTCTAATTCATTTGTACGATCCATTCTAATTCATTCGTACGATCCATTCTAATTCATTCGCACAATCTATTCTACTTCATTCGTACGATCCATTCTAATTCATTCGCACGATCCATTCTAATTCATTCGCACAATCTATTCTAATTCATTCGTATGATCCATTCTAATTCATTCGCACGAACCATTCTAATTCATTCATACGATCCATTCTATTTCATTCGTACGATCCATTCTAATTCATTTGTACGATCCATTCTAATTCATTCGTACGATTCTTTCTAATTCAATCCATTCTAATTCATTCGTACGATCCATTCTTACTCATTCGTACGATCCATTCTAATTCATTCGCACGAATGAATCCATTCTAATTCATTCGTATGATCCATTCTAATTCTTTCGTACGATCCATTCTAATTCATTCGTACGATCCATTCTGATCCATTCTAATTCATTCGCACGATCCATTCTTTCATTCATACGATCCATTCTAATTCATTCGTACGATCCATTCTAATTCATTCGCACAATCTATTCTAATTCATTCGTACGATCCATTCTAATTCATTCGCACGATCCATTCTAATTCATTCGCACAATCTATTCTAATTCATTCGTACGATCCATTCTAATTCATTCGCACGTTCCATTCTAATTCATTCATACGATCCATTCTATTTCATTCGTACGATCCATTCTAATTCATTCGTACGATCCATTCTAATTCATTCGTACGATTCATTCTAATTCAATCCCTTCTAATTCATTCGTACGATCCATTCTTACTCATTCGCACAATCTATTCTAATTTATTCGTACGATCCATTCTAATTCATTCGCACGATCCATTCTAATTCATTCATACGATCCATTCTATTTCATTTGTACGATCCATTCTTACTCATTCGTACGATCCATTCTAATTCATTTGCACGAAGGTATCCATTCTAATTCATTCGTACTATCCATTCTAATTCCTTCGTACGATCCATTCTAATTCCTTCGTACGATCCATTCGGATACATTCGTGCGAATCCATTCTATTTCATTCGTATGATCCATTCTAATTCATTCGCACGATCCATTCTAATTCATTCATACGATCCATTCTAATTCATTCGTACGATCCATTCTAATTCATTCGTACGATCCATTCTAATTCATTCGCACAATCGATTCTAATTCATTCGTACGATCCATTCTAATTCATTCGTACGATCCATTCTAATTCATTCGCACAATCTATTCTAATTTATTCGTACGATCCATTCTAATTCATTTATACGATCCATTCTAATTCATTCGTACGATCCATTCTAATTCATTCGTACGATCCATTCTAATTCATTCGCACAATCTATTCTAATTCATTCGTACGATCCATTCTAATTCATTCGCACGATCCATTCTAATTCATTCATACGATCTATTCTAATTCATTCGTACGATCCATTCTAATTCATTCGTACGATCCATTCTAATTCATTCGCACAATCTATTCTAATTCATTCCTACGATCCATTCTAATTCATTCGCACGATCCATTCTAATTCATTCGCACAATCTATTCTAATTCATTCGTACGATCCATTCTAATTCATTCGTACGATCCATTCTAATTCATTCGTACGATTCATTCTAATTCAATCCATTCTAATTCATTCGTACGATCCATTCTTACTCATTCGTACGATCCATTCTAATTCATTCATACGATCCATTCTACGATCCATTCTAATTCATTCGTACGTTCCATTCTAATTCATTCACACGAATGTATCCATTCTAATTCATTCGTACGATCCATTCTAATTCATTCATGCGAATCCATTCTATTTCATTCGTACGATCCATTCTAATTCATTCGCACGATCCATTCTAATTCAATCATACGATCCATTCTAATTCATTCGTACGATCCATTCTAATTCATTCGCACGATCCATTCTAATTCATGCATACGATCCATTCTAATTCATTACTACAATCCATTCTAATTCATTCGTACGATCCATTCTAATTCCTTCGTATGATCCATTCTAATTTATTCGCACGATCCATTCTAATTCATTCGTACGATCCATTCTAGTTCATTCGTACGATCCATGCTAATTCATTCGCACGAATGTATCCATTCTAATTCATTCGTACGATCCATTCTAATTCATTTGTACGAAATGTATCCACTCTAATTCATTCATACGATCCATTCTAATTCATTCGTACGATCCATTCTAATTCATTCGCACGATCCATTTTAATTCATTCGTACGATCCTTTCTATTTCATTCATACGATCCATTCTAATTCATTCGTACGATCTATTCAAATTCTTTCGCACGAATGTATCTATTCTAATTCATTCGTACGATCCATTCTAATTCATTCGCACGATCCATTCTAATTCATTCATACATCCATTCTAATTCTTTTGCACGAATGTATCCATTCTAATTCATTCGTTCGATCCATTCTAATTCATTCGTACGATCCATTCTAATTCATTCGCACGATCCATTCTGACTCATTCATACGATCCATTCTAATTCATTCGTACGATCTATTCTAATTCATTCATACGATCCATTCTAATTTATTCGCACGATCCATTCTAATTCCTTCGTATAATCCATTCTAATTCATTCGTACGGTATGATTCATTCTAATTCATTCGTACGATTCATTCTAATTCAATCCATTCTAATTAATTCGTACGATCCATTCTAATTCATTCGTACGATCCATTCTAATTCATTCGTACGATCCATTCTAATTCAATCCATTCTAATTCATTCATACGATCCATTCTAATTCATTCGTACGATCTATTCTATTTCATTCGTACAATCCATTCTTACTCAATCGTATGATCCATCCTAATCCATTCGCACAATCTAGTCTAATTCATTCGTACGATCCATTCGAATTCATTCGTACGATCCATTCTAATTCATTCGCACAATCTATTCTAATTCATTCGTACGATCCATTCTAATTCATTCGCACGATCCATTCTAATTCATTCATACGATCCATTCTAATTCATTCGTACGAATGAGTAAGAATGGATTGTACGAATGAAATAGAATGGATTGTACAAATGAATTAGCATGGATACATTCGTGCGAATGAATTAGGATGGATCGTATGAATGAATTAGAATGGATCGTACGAAGGAATTAGAATGGATCGTACGAATGAATTAGAATGGATCATACGAATGAATTAGAATGGATCGTATGAATGAATTAGAATGGGTCGTGCGAATGAATTAGAATGGATCGTACGAATGAATTAGAATGGATCGTACGAATGAATTAGAATGGATCGTACGAATGAATTAGAATGGATCGTACGAAGGAATTAGAATTGATCGTATGAATGAATTAGAATAGATTGTGCGAATGAATTAGAATGGATCGTACGAATGAATTGGAATGGATACATTCGTGCGAATGAATTAGAATGGATCGTTTGAATGAATTAGAGTGGATACATTCGTACAAATGAATTAGAATGGATCGTACGAATGAATTAGAATGGATCGTACGAATGAATTAGAATGGATCGTACGAATGAGTAAGAATGGATCGTACGAATGAAATAGAATGGATCGTATAAATGAATTAGAATGGATACGTGCGAATGAATTAGAATTGTGAATTAGAATGGATCATACGAAGGAATTATAATGGATCGTGCTAATGAATTAGAATGGATTGTGCGAATGAATTAGATTGGATCGTACGAATGACTTAGAATGGATCGTTCGAATGAATTAGAATAGATTGTGCGAATGAATTAGAATGGATCGTACGAATGAATTATAAAGGATACATTCGTGCGAATGAATTAGAATGGATCGTATGAGTGTGAATGAATTAGAATGGATCGTGCGAATGAATTAGAATGGATCGTATTAATGAATTAGAATGGATCGTGCGAATGAATTAGAATGGATCGTACGAATGAGTAAGAATGGATCGTGCGAATGAATTAGAATGGATTGTACGAATGAATTAGAATGGATCTTACGAATGAATTAGAATGGATACATTCGTGCGAATCCATTCTATTTCATTCGTACGATCCATTCTAATTCATTCGCACGATCCATTCTAATTCATTCATACGATCCATTCTAATTCATTCGTACGATCCATTCTAATTCATTCGTACAATCCATTCTAATTCATTCGTACGATCCATTCTAATTCATTCATACGATCCATTCTAATTCATTAGCACAATCTATTCTAATTCATTCGTACGATCCATTCTAATTGATTCACACGATCCATTCTAATTCATTCGCACGAATGTATCCATTCTAATTCATTTGTACGAATGTATCCACTCTAATTCATTCGTACGATCCATTCTAATTCATTATCACGATCCACTCTAATTCATTCGTACGATCCATTCTAATTCATTTATACGATCCAATCTAATTCATTCATACGATCCATTCTAATTCATTCGTACGATCCATTCTAATTCATTCGTACGATCAATTCTAATTCGTGCGAATGTATCCATTCTAATTCATTCGTACGATCCATTCTAATTCATTCGTACGAATGTATCCATTCTAATTCATTTGTACGAATGTATCCACTCTAATTCATTCGTACGATCCATTCTAATTCATTAGGACGATCCATTCTAATTCATTCGTACGATCCATTCTAATTCATTTATACGATCCAATCTAATTCATTCGCACGATCCATTCGCATTCACTCAAACGATCCATTCTAATTCATTCATATGATCCATTCTAATTCATTCGCACGAATGTATCCATTCTAATTCATTCGTACGATCCATTCTAATTCATTCGTACGATCCATTCTTACTCATTCGTACGATCCATTCTAATTCATTCGTACGACCCATTCTAATTCATTCGTACGATCCATTCGCAATCACTCAAACGATCCATTCTAATTCATTCATATGATCCATTCTAATTCATTCGCACGAATGTATCCATTCTATTTCATTCGTACGATCCATTCTATTTCATTCGTACGATCCATTCTTACTCATTCGTACGATCCATTCGTATCCATTCTAATTCATTCGTACGATCTATTCTAATTCATTCGTACGATCTATTCTAATTCATTCGTACGATCCATTCTAATTCATTCGCACGATCCATTGAATTAGAATGGATACATTCGTGCGAATCCATTCTATTTCATTCGTACGATCCATTCTAATTCATTCGTACGATCCATTCTAATTCATTCATACGATCCATTCTAATTTATTCGCACGATCCATTCTAATTCATTCATACGATCCATTCTAATTCATTCATATGATCCATTCTAATTCCTTCGTACGATCCATTCTATTTCATTCGTACGATCGATTCTAATTCATTCATACGATCCATTCGTATCCATTCTAATTCATTCGTACGATCCATTCTAATTCATTCGTACGATCCATTCTAATTCCTTCGTACGATCCATTCTAATTCATTCGTACGATCCATTCTAATTCATTCACACGATCCATTCTAATTCATTCATATGATCCATTCTAATTCATTCGTACGATCTATTCTATTTCATTCGTACAATCCATTCTTACTCAATCGTATGATCCATTCTAATCCATTCTCACAATCTATTCTAATTCATTCGTACGATCCATTCTATTTCATTCGTACGATCCATTCTATTTCATTCGTACGATCCATTCTAATTCATTCGTACAATCCATTCTAATTCATTCGTACGATCCATTCTAATTCATTCATACGATCCATTCTAATTCCTTCGTACGATCCATTCTAATTCATGCGCACAATCTATTCTAATTCAATCGCACAATCCATTCTAATTCATTCGCACAAAGGTATCCATTCTAATACATTCACACAATCCATTCTAATTCATTCGCACGATCCATTCTAATTCATTCATGCGATCCATTCTATTTCATTCGTATGATCCATTCTAATTCATTCATATGATCCATTCTAATTCATTCGCATGAATGTATCCATTCTAATTCATTCGTACGATCCATTCTAATTCATTCGCACGATCCATTCTAATTCATTCATACAATCCATTCTACTTCTTTTGCACGAATGTATCCATTCTAATTCATTCGTACGTTCCATTCTAATTCATTCATACGTTCCATTCTAATTCATTCGAACGAATGAATTAGAATGGATCGTACGAATGAATTAGAATGGATACATTCGTGCGAATAAATTAGAATGGATCATATGAATGAATTAGAATGGATCGTTTGAGTGAATGCGAATGGATCGTGCGAATGAATTAGATTGGATCGTATAAATGAATTAAAATGGATCGTACGAATGAATTAGAATGGATCGTGCTAATGAATTAGAATGGATCGTACGAATGAATTAGAGTGGATACATTCGTACAAATGAATTAGAATGGATACATTCGTACGAATGAATTAGAATGGATCGTACGAATGAATTAGAATGGATACATTCGCACGAATTAGAATGGATCGTACGAATGAATTAGAATGGATCGTACGAATGAATTAGAATGGATCGTATGAATGAATTAGAATGGATCGTACGAATGAATTAGAATGGATCGTGCTAATGAATTAGAATGGATCGTACGAATGAATTAGAGTGGATACATTCGTACAAATGAATTAGAATGGATACATTCGTGCGAATGAATTAGAATGGATCGTGCGAATGAATTAGAATAGATCGTACGAATGAATTAGAATAGATTATGCTAATGAATTAGAATGGATCGTATGAATGAATTAGAATGGATCGTACGAATGAATTAGAATGGATTGTACGAATGAATTAGAATGTATCGTACGAATGAATTAGAATGGATCATGCGAATGAATTAGAATGGATCGTACGAATGAAATAGAATGGATTCGCACGAATGCATCCATTCTAATTCATTCGTACGATCCATTCTAATTCATTCGTACAATCCATTCTAATTCATTCGCACGATCCATTCTTACTCATTCGTACGATCCATTCTAATTCATTTGCACGATCCATTCTAATTCATTAATATGATCCATTCTAATTCATTCGCACGATCCATTCTAATTCATTCACTCTCATACGATCCATTCTAATTCATTCGCACGAATGTATCCTTTCTAATTCATTCGTACGATCCATTCTAATTCATTCGCACAATTTATTCTAATTCATTCGAACGATCCATTCTAAGTCATTCGTACGATCCATTCTAATTCATTCGCACAATCCATTCTAATTCATTAGCACGATCCATTCTAATTCCTTCGTATGATCCATTCTAATTCATTCGCACGTATCCATTCTAATTCATTCATACGATCCATTCTATTTCATTCGTACGATCCATTCTTACTCATTCGTACGATCCATTCTAATTAATTCGTACGATCCATTCTAATTCATTCGTACGATCCATTCTAATTCATTTGTACGAATGTATCCACTCTAATTCATTCATACGATCCATTATAATTCATTCGCACGAGTGTATCCATTCCAATTCATTCGTACGATCCATTCTAATTCATTCGCACAATCTATTCTAATTCATTCGTACGATCAATTCTAATTCCTTCGTACGATCCATTCTAATTCATTCGTACGATCCATTCTAATTCATTCGTACAATCCATTCTAATTCATTCGCACAATCTATTCTAATTCATTCGTACGATCCATTCTAATTCATTCGCACGACCCATTCTAATTCATTCATACGATCCATTCTAATTCATTCGTACGATCCATTCTAATTCATTCGTACGATCCATTCTAATTCCTTCGTACGATCCATTCTAATTCATTCATACGATCCATCCTAATTCATTCGCACGAATGTATCCATTCTAATTCATTCGTACAATCCATTCTATTTCATTCGTACGATCCATTCTTACTCATTCGTACGAATAAATTAGAATGGATCGTATGAATGAATTAGAATGGATCGTGCGAATGAATTAGAATGGATCCTACGAATGAATTATAATAGATTGTGCGAATGAATTAGAATGGATCGTACGAATGAATTAGAATGGATTGTACGAATGAATTAGACTAGATTGTGCGAATGGATTAGAATGGATCATACGATTGAGTAAGAATGGATTGTACGAATGAAATAGAATAGATCGTACGAATGAATTAGAATGGATCGTATGAATGAATTAGAATGGATTGAATTAGAATGAATCGTACGAATGAAATAGAATGGTTCGTACGAATGAATTAGAATGGATCATACGAATAAATTAGAATGGATCGTGCGAATAAATTAGAATGGATCGTATGAATGAATTAGAATAGATCGTATGAATGAATTAGAATGGATCGTACGAATGAGTAAGAATGGATCGTGCGAATGAATTGGAATGGATCGTACGAATGAATTAGAATGGATCGAATGAATGAATTAGAATGGATACATTCGTGCAAAAGAATTAGAATGGATTGTATGAATGAATTAGAATGGATCGTGCGAATGAATTAGAATGGATCGTACGAATGAATTAGAATGGACACATTCGTGCGAAAGAATTAGAATAGATCGTATGAATGAATTAGAATGGATCGTATGAATGAAATAGAATGGATCGTACGAATGAATTAAAATGGATCGTGCGAATGAATTATAATGGATCGTACGAATGAATTAGAATGGATCGTATGAATGAATTAGAGTGGATACATTTGTAAAATGAATTAGAATGGATCGTACGAATGAATTAGATTGGATACATTCGTGCGAATGAATTAGCATGGATCGTACGAATGAAATAGAATGGATAGTACGAATGAATTAGAATGGATCGTGCGAATAAATTAGAATGGATCATACGAAGGAATTAGAATGGATCGTACGAATGAATTAGAATGGATCGTAGTAATGAATTAGAATGGATCGTATGCATGAATTAGAATGGATCGTGCGAATGAATTAGAATGGATCGTACGAATGAATTAGAATGGATCGTATGAATGAATTAGAATGGATCGTGCAAATGAATTAGAATGGATCGTACGAATGAAAAAGAATGGATTCACACGAATGAATTAGAATGGATCGTACGAATGAATTAGAATGGATACATTCGTGCGAATGAATTAGAATGGAACGTACGAATGAATTAGAATGGATCGTAGAATGGATTGTATAAATGAATTAGATTGGATCGTACGAATAAGTAAGAATGGATCGTACGAATGAATTAGAATGGATTGAATTAGAATGAATCGTACGAATGAATTAGAATGGATCGTACGAATGAATTAGAATGGATCGTACGAATGAATTAGAATAGATTGTGCGAATGAATTAGAATGGATCGTGCGAATGAATTAGAATGGATCGTACGAATGAATTAGAATAGATTGTGCGAATGAATTAGAATGGATCGTACGAATGAATTAGAATGGATCGTATGAATGAATTAGAATGGATCGTGCGAATGAATTAGAATGGATCGTACGAATGAATTAGAATAGATTGTGCGAATGAATTAGAATGGATCGTACGAATGAATTAGAATGGATCGTACGAATGAATTAGAATGGATCGTATGAATGAATTAGAATGGATCGTACGAATGAATTAGAATAGATGGTGTGAATGAATTAGAATGGATCGTACGAATGAATTAGAATGGATCGTACGAATGAATTAGAATAGATTGTGCGAATGAATTAGAATGGATCGTACGAATGAATTAGAATGGATCGTACGAATGAATTAGAATGGATCGTATGAATGAATTAGAATGGATCGTGCGAATGAATTAGAATGGATCGTACGAATGAAATAGAATGGATTCGCACGAATGTATCCGAATGGATCGTACGAAGGAATTAGAATGGATCGTACGAAGGAATTAGAATGGATAGTACGAATGAATTAGAATGGATACCTTCGTGCAAATGAATTAGAATGGATCGTACGAATGAGTAAGAATAGATCGTACGAATGAAATAGAATGGATAGTATGAATGAATTAGAATGGATCATGCGAATGAATTAGAATGGATCGTACGAATGAATTAGAATAGATTGTGCGAATGAATTAGAATGGATCGTACGAATGAATTAGAATGGATCGTACGAATGAATTAGAATGGATCGTACGAAGGAATTAGAATTGATCGTACGAATGAATTAGAATAGATTGTGCGAATGAATTAGAATGGATTGTACGAATGAATTGGAATGGATACATTCGTGCGAATGAATTAGAATGGATCGTATGAATGAATTAGAGTGGATACATCCGTACAAATGAATTAGAATGGATCGTACGAATGAATTAGAATGGATCGTACGAATGAATTAGAATGGATCGTACGAATGAGTAAGAATGGATCGTACGAATGAAATAGAATTGATCGTATGAATGAATTAGAATGGATACGTTTGAATGAATTAGAATTGTGAATTAGAATGGATCATACGAAGGAATTAGAATGGATCGTGCGAATGAATTAGAATGGATTGTGCGAATGAATTAGAATGGATCGTACGAATGACTTAGAATGGATCATTCGAATGAATTAGAATAGATTGTGCGAATGAATTAGAATGGATCGTACGAATAAATTAGAAAGGATACATTCGTGCGAATAAATTAGAATGGATCGTATGAGTGTGAATGAATTAGAATGGATCGTGTGAATGAATTAGAATGGATCGTATTAATGAATTAGAATGGATCGTGCGAATGAATTTGAATGGATTGTACGAATGAGTAAGAATGGATCGTGCGAATGAATTAGAATGGATTGTACGAATGAATTAGAATGGATCATACGAATGAATTAGAATGGATACATTCGTGCGAATCCATTCTATTTCATTCGTACGATCCATTCTAATTCATTCGCACGATCCATTCTAATTCATTCATACGATCCATTCTAATTCATTAATACGATCCATTCAAATTCATTCGTACGATCCATTCTAATTCATTCGTACGATCCATTCTAATTCATTCATACGATCCATTCTAATTCATTAGCACAATCTATTCTAATTCATTCGTACGATCCATTTTAATTCATTCGTACAATCCATTCTAATTCATTTGCACGATCCATTCGCATTCACTCAAACGATCCATTCTAATTCATTCGTACGATCCATTCGAATTCATTCGTACGATCCATTCTAATTCATTCATACGATCCATTCTAATTCATTCATATGATCCATTCTAATTCATTCGCACGATCCATTCTTACTCATTCGTACGATCCATTCTAATTCATTCGCACGATCCATTCTAATTCATTAATACGATCCATTCTCGAATAGATCGTGCGAATGAATTAGAATTGATCGTACGAATGAATTGGAATGGATACATTCGTGCGAATGAATTAGAATGGATCGTATGAATGAATTAGAGTGGATACATTCGTACAAATGAATTAGAATGGATCGTACGAATGAAATAGAATGGATACATTCGTGCGAATGAATTAGAATGGATCATATGAATGAATTAGAATGGATCGTTTGAGTGAATGCGAATGGATCGTGCGAATGAATTAGAATAGATTGTACGAATGAATTAGAATGGATCGTACGAATGAATTAGAATGGATACATTCGTGCGAATCCATTCTATTTCATTTGTACGATCCATTCTAATTCATTCGCACGATCCATTCTAATTCATTCATACGATCCATTCTAATTCATTCGTACGATCCATTCTAATTCATTCGTACGATCCATTCTAATTCGTGCGAAAGTATCCATTCTAATTCATTCGTACGATCCATTCTAATTCATTCGTACGAATGTATCCATTCTAATTCATTTGTACGAATGTATCCACACTAATTCATTTATACGATCCAATCTAATTCATTCGCACGATCCATTCGCATTCACTCAAACGATCCATTCTAATTCATTCATATGATCCATTCTAATTCATTTGCTCGAATGTATCCATTCTAATTCATTCATACGATCCTTTCTAATTCATTCGTACGATCCATTCTTACTCATTCGTACGATCCATTCTTACTCATTCGTACGATCCATTCTAATTCATTCGTACGACCCATTCTAATTCATTCGTACGATCCATTCGCATTCACTCAAACGATCCATTCTAATTCATTCATATGATCCATTCTAATTCATTCGCACGAATGTATCCATTCTAATTCATTCGTATGATCCATTCTATTTCATTCGTACGATCCATTCTTACTCATTCGTACGATCCATTCGTATCCATTCTAATTGACTCGTACGATCTATTCTAATTCATTCGTACGATCCATTCTAATTCATTCGCACGATCCATTGAATTAGAATGGATACATTCGTGCGAATCCATTCTATTTCATTCGTACGATCCATTCTAATTCATTCGCACGATCCATTCTAATTCATTCGTACGATCCATTCTAATTCATTCATACGATCCATTCTAATTTATTCGCACGATCCATTCTAATTCATTCATACGATCCATTCTAATTCATTCATATGATCCATTCTAATTCCTTCATACGATCCATTCTATTTCATTCGTACGATTCATTCTAATTCATTCATACGATCCATTCGTATCCATTCTAATTCATTCGTACGATCCATTCTAATTCATTCGTACGATCCATTCTAATTCCTTCGTACGATCCATTCTAATTCATTCGTACGATCCATTCTAATTCATTCGCACGATCCATTCTAATTCATTCATACGATCAATTCTAATTCATTCGTACGATCTATTCTATTTCATTCGTACAATCCATTCTTACTCAATCGTATGATCCATTCTAATCCATTCGCACAATCTATTCTAATTCATTCGTACGATCCATTCTATTTCATTCGTACGATCCATTCTATTTCATTCGTACGATCCATTCTAATTCATTCGTACAATCCATTCTAATTCATTCATACGATCCATTCTAATTCATTCATACGATCCATTCTATTTCATTCGTACGATCCATTCTTACTCATTCGTACGATCCATCCTAATTCATTTGCACGAAGGTATCCATTCTAATTCATACGTACGATAGAAATAGAATGGATTGGAATGGATCGTACTTATGAATTAGAATGGATACATTCGTATGAATGAATTAGAATGGATCGTATGAATGAATTAGAATGGATCGTGAGAATGAATTAGAATTGATCGTACGAATGAATTAGAATGGATCGTAGTAATGAATTAGAATGGATCCTACGAATGAATTAGAATAGATTGTGCGAATGAATTAGAATGGATCTGGATCGTGTATCCATTCTAATTCATTCGTACGACCCATTCTAATTTGTTCGCACGATCCATTCTAATTCATTCGTACGATCCATTCTAATTCCATCGTACGATCCATTCTAATTCATGCGCACAATCTATTCTAATTCATTCGCACTGTCCATTCTAATTCATTCGCACGAAGGTATCCATTCTAATTCATTCGTACTATCCATTCTAATTCCTTCGTACGATCCATTCTAATTCATTCGCACGATCCATTCTAATTCATTAATACGATCCATTCTAATTCATTCGCACGATCCATTCTATCTCATTCGTACAATCCATTCTATTTCATTCGTACGATCCATTCTAATTCATTCGTATGATTCATTCTAATTCATTCGCACGATCCATTCTAATTCCTTCGTACGATCCATTCTAATTCATTCGCATGAATGTATCCATTCTAATTCATTCGTACGATCCATTCTATCTCATTCGTACAATCCATTCTATTTCATTCGTACGATCCATTCTAATTCATTCGTATGATCCATTCTAATTCTAATTCATTCGTACGATCCATTCTAATTCATTCGTATGATCGTTTCGAATTCATTCGTACGATCCATTCTAATTCATTCGCACAATCTATTCTAATTCATTAGTACGATCCATTCTAATTCATTCGTAGGATCCATTCTAATTCATTAGCACGATCCAAATTCATTTATCCGTACGAATGAATTAGAATGGATACATTCGTACGATCGAATTAGAATGGATCGTACGAATGAAATAGAATGGATCGTGCGAATGAATTAGAATGGATGGTACGAATGAATTAGAATGGATCGTACGAATGACTTAGAATGAATCGTTCGAATGAATTAGAATAGATTGTGCGAATGAATTAGAATGGATTGTACGAATGAATTAGAATGGATCTGGATCGTACGAATGATTCATTCTATGAATGGATCGTACGAATGAATTAGAATGGATCTGGATCGTGTATCCATTCTAATTCCTTCGTACGATCCATTCTAATTCATTCGTACGATCCATTCTAATTCATTCGCACGATCCATTCTAATTCATTCGCACGAATGTATCCATTCTAATTCATACGTACGATCTATTCTAATTCATTCGTACGATCCATTCTAATTCATTCGCACAATCCATTCTAATTCATTTGCACGATCCATTCTAATTCATTCATACAATCCATTCTAATTCTTTTGCACGAATGTATCCATTCTAATTCATTCGCACGAATGTATCCTTTCTAATTTATTCGTACGATCCATTCTAATTCATTCGCACAATCTATTCTAATTCATTCGAACGATCCATTCTAAGTCATTCGTATGATCCATTCTAATTCATTCGTACGATCCATTCTAATTCATTCGCACGATCCATTCTATTTCATTCATACGATCCATTCTATTTCATTCGCACGAATGTATCCATTCCGATTCATTCGTACGATCCATTCTAATTCATTCGCACAATCTATTCTAATTCATTCATACGATCAATTCTAATTCATTCGCACGTATCCATTCTTATTCATACGAATGAATTAGACTGGATCGTAGGAATGAATTAGAATGGATTGAATTAGAATGGATCGTACGATAAGAATGGATCGTTCGAATGAAATAGAATAGATCGTACAGATAAATGAATTTGGATCGTATGAATGAATTAGAAAGGATACATTCGTGCAAAAGAATTAGAATGGATTGTATGAATGAATTAGAATGGATCGTGCGAATGAATTAGAATGCGAATGAATTAGAATGGATCATACGAATGAATTAGAATGGGTCGTACGAATGAATTAGAATGGATACACGATCCAGATCCATTCTAATTCATTCGTACGATCCATTCTAATTCATTCGCACGATCCATTCTAATTCATTAATACGATCCAATCTAATTCATTCATACGATCTATTCTAATTCATTCGCACGAATATATCCTTTCTAATTCATTCGTACGATCCAAATTCATTTATCCGTACGATCTATTCTATTTCATTCGTACGATCCATTCTTATCGTACGATCCATTCTAATTCAATCCATTCTAATTCATTCGTACGATCCATTCTAACTCATTCGTACGATCCATTCTATTTCATTCGTACGATCCATTCTAATTCATTCGCATGATCCATTTTAATTCATTCATACGATCCATTCGCACGACCCATTCTAATTCATTCGTACGATCCATTCTAATTCATTCATACGATCCATTCTATTTCATTCGTACGACCCATTCATACTCATTCGTACGATCAATTCTAATTCATTAGCATGATCCATTCTAATTCATTCGTACGATCTATTCTATTTCATTCGTACAATCCATTCTTACTCAATCGTACGATCCATTCTAATTCATACGATCCATCCTAATTCATTCGCACGAATGTATCCATTCCAATTCATTCGTACGATCCATTCTAATTCATTCGCACAATCTATTCTAATTCATTCGTACGATCAATTCTAATTCATTAGCATGATCCATTCTAATTCTTTCGTACGATCTATTCTATTTCATTCGTACAATCCATTCTTACTCAATCGTATGATCCATTCTAATCCATTCGCACAATCTATTCTAATTCATTCGTACGATCCATTCTATTTCATTCGTACGATCCATTCTAATTCATACGATCCATTCTATTTCATTCATACGATCCATTTTACTTCATTCGCACGATCCATTCTAATTCATTCGTACTATCCATTCTAATTCATTCATACTATCCATTCTAATTCCTTCGTACGATCCATTCTAATTCCTTCGTACGATCCATTCTAATTCATTCGCACGATCCATTCTAATTCATTCGTACGATCCATTCTAATTCATTCATACGATCCATTCTAATTCATTCATACGATCCATTCTAATTCATTCGTACGATTCATACTAATTCATTCATACGATCCATTCTAATTCATTCGTACGATCCATTCTAATTCATTCGTACGATTCATACTAATTCAATCCATTCTAATTCATTCGTACGATCCATTCTTACTCATTCGTACGATCCATTCTAATTCATTCATACGATCCATTCTAATTCATTCGTACTATCCATTCTAATGGATCGTACGAATGAATTAGAATAGATCGTACGAATGAATTAGAATGGATCATGCTAATGAATTAGAATGGATCGTACGAATGAATTAGAATGGATCGTACGAAGGAATTAGAATGGATCGTACGAATGAATTAGAATGGATCGTACGAATGAATTAGAATGGATTGAATTAGAATGAATCGTACGAATGAATTAGAATGAATCATACCGTACGAATGAATTAGAATGGATCATACGAATGAAATAGAATGGATCGTATGAATGAATTAGAATGGATCGTGCGAATGAATTAGAATGGATCGTACGAATGAATTAGAATAGATCGTACGAATGAATTAGAATGGATCATGCTAATGAATTAGAATTGATCGTACGAATGAATTAGAATAGATTGTGCGAATGAATTACAATGGATCGTACGAATGAATTGGAATGGATACATTCGTGCGAATGAATTAGAATGGATCGTATGAATGAATTAGAGTGGATACATTCGTACAAATGAATTAGGATGGATCGTATGAATGAATTAGAGTGGATACATTCGTACGAATGAATTAGAATAGATTGTGCGAATGAATTAGAATGGATCGTACGAATGAATTAGAATGGATCGTACGAATGAATTAGAATGGATCGTATGAATGAATTAGAATGGATCGTGCGAATGAATTAGAATGGATCGTACGAATGAAATAGAATGGATCGTATGAATGAATTAGAATGGATCGTGCGAATGAATTAGAATGGATCGTACGAATAAATTAGAATAGATCGTACGAATGAATTAGAATGGATCATGCTAATGAATTAGAATTGATCGTACGAATGAATTAGAATAGATTGTGCGAATGAATTAGAATGGATCGTACGAATGAATTGGAATGGATACATTCGTGCGAATGAATTAGAATGGATCGTATGAATGAATTAGAGTGGATACATTCGTACAAATGAATTAGGATGGATCGTATGAATGAATTAGAGTGGATACATTCGTACGAATGAATTAGAATAGATTGTGCGAATGAATTAGAATGGATCGTACGAATGAATTAGAATGGATCGTACGAATGAATTAGAATGGATCGTATGAATGAATTAGAATGGATCGTGCGAATGAATTAGAATGGATCGTACGAATGAAATAGAATGGATCGTATGAATGAATTAGAATGGATCGTGCGAATGAATTAGAATGGATCGTACGAATGAATTAGAATAGATCGTACGAATGAATTAGAATGGATCATGCTAATGAATTAGAATTGATCGTACGAATGAATTAGAATAGATTGTGCGAATGAATTAGAATGGATCGTACGAATGAATTGGAATGGATACATTCGTGCGAATGAATTAGAATGGTTCGTATGAATGAATTAGACTGGATACATTCGTACAAATGAATTAGGATGGATCGTATGAATGAATTAGAGTGGATACATTCGTACGAATGAATTAGAATAGATTGTGCGAATGAATTAGAATGGATCGTACGAATGAATTAGAATGGATCGTACGAATGAATTAGAATGGATCGTATGAATGAATTAGAATGGATCGTGCGAATGAATTAGAATGGATCGTACGAATGAAATAGAATGGATTCGCACGAATGTATCCATTCTAATTGGATTCGCACGAATGTATCCATTCTAATTCATTCGTACGATCCATTCTAATTCATTCGCACGATCCATTCGAATTCATTCGCACGAATGTATCAATTCTAATTAATTCGTATGATCCATTCTAATTCATTCGTACGATCCATTCTAATTCATTCGTACGATCCATTCTAATTCATTCGTACGATCAATTCTAATTCATTCGTACGATCCATTCTAATTCATTCGTACGATCTATTCTAATTCATTCGTACGATCCATTAGAATGGATAGTACGAATGAATTAGAATGGATCGTATGAATGAATTAGAATGGATCGTACGAATGAGTAAGAATGGATCGTACGAATGAATTAGAATGGATTGAATTAGTATGAATCGTACGAATGAATTAGAATGGATCGTACGAATGAATTAGAATGGATCGTATGAATGAATTAGAATGGACCGTATGAATGAATTAGAATGGATCGTACGAATGAATTAGAATGGATCGTGCGAATGAATTAGAATGGATCGTACGAAGGAATTCGAATGGATCGTACGAAGGAATTAGAATGGATAGTACGAATGAATTAGAATGGATAGTTCGAATGAATTAGAATGGATCGTGCGAATGAAGTAAAATGGATCGTATGAATGAAATAGAATGGATCTTATGAATTAGAATGGATCGTACGAATGAAATAGAATGGATCGTACGAATGAATTAGAATAGATTGTGTGAATGGATTAGAATGGATCATATGATTGAGTAAGAATGGATTGTACGAATGAAATAGAATAGATCGTACGAATGAATTAGAATGGATCATGCTAATGAATTCGAATTGATCGTACGAATGAATTAGAATAGATTGTGCGAATGAATTAGAATGGATCGTACGAATGAATTGGAATGGATACATTCGTGCGAATGAATTAGAATGGATCGTATGAATTAGAATGGATCGTACGAATGAATTAGAATGGATCTGGATCGTGTATCCATTCTAATTCATTCGTACGAATGAATTAGAATGGATCGTATGAATTAGAATGGATCGTACGAATGAATTAGATTGGATCGTACGAATGAAATAGAATGGATCGTATGAATTAATTAGAATGGATCGTGCGAATGAAATAGAATGGATTCGCACGAATGTATCCATTCTAATTCAATGGATTGTGCAAATGAATTAGAATGGATCGTACGAATGAATTAGAATGGATCGTACGAATGAATTAGAAAGGATACATTCGTACAAATGAATTAGAATGGATCGTACGAATGAATTAGAGTGGATATGTTCGTGCAAAAGATTTAGAATGGATTGTATGAATGAATTAGAATGGATCGTACGAAGGAATTAGAATGGATAGTACGAATGAATTAGAATGGATACTACGAATGAATTAGAATGGATCGTACGAATGAATTAGAGTGGATCATATGAATGAATTAGAATGGATCGTATGAATGAATTAGAATGGATCGTGCGAATGAATTAGAATGGATCGTGCGAATGAATTAGAATGGATCGTGCGAATGAATTAGAATGGATCGTATGAATTAGAATAGATTGTGCGAATGAATTAGAATGGATCTGGATCGTGTATCCATTCTAATTCATTCGTACGATCCATTCTAATTCATTCGCACGATCCATTCTAATTCATTCGCACGATCCATTCTAATTCATTCATACGATCCATTCTAATTCATTCATATGATCCACTCTAATTCATTCGTACGATCCATTCTAATTCATTCGTAGTATCCATTCTAATTCATTCGTACTATCCATTCTAATTCCTTCGTACGATCCATTCTAATTCATTCATACAATCCATTCTAATTCTTTTGCACGAACATATCCACTCTAATTCATTCGTACGATCCATTCTAATTCATTTGTACGAATGTATCCTTTTTAATTCATTCGTACGATCCATTCTAATTCATTCGTACGATCCATTCTAATTCATTTGCACAATCCATTGAATTAGAATGGATACATTCGTGCGAATCCATTCTATTTCATTCGCACGATCAATTCTAATTAATTCATACGATCCATTCTATTTCATTCGTACGATCCAATCTAATTCATTCGTACGATCCATTCTAATCCATTCGTATTCATTCGCATGGATTGAATTAGAATGGATCGTACGAATGAATTAGAACGGATCGTACGAATGAATTAGAATGGATCGTACGAATGAGTAAGAATGGATCGTGCGAATGAATTAGAATGGATCGTACGAATGAAATAGAATGGATTCGCACGACTGTATCCATTCTAATTCATTCATACGATCCATTCTAATTCATTCGTACGATCCAGTCTAATTTCTTCGTATGATCTATTCTTATTCATTCGCACAATCTATTCTAATTCATTCGTACGATCTATTCTAATTTATTCGCACGATCCATTCTAATTCATTCATACGATCCATTCTAATTCATTTGTACGATCCATTCTAATTCATTCATACGATCCATTCTAATTCATTCGCACAATCTATTCTAATTCATTCGTACGATCCATTCTAATTCATTCGCACGATCCATTCTAATTCATTCGCACAATCTATTCTAATTCATTCGTATGATCCATTCTAATTCATTCGCACGAACCATTCTAATTCATTCATACGATCCATTCTATTTCATTCGTACGATCCATTCTAATTCATTTGTACGATCCATTCTAATTCATTCGTACGATTCTTTCTAATTCAATCCATTCTAATTCATTCGTACGATCCATTCTTACTCATTCGTACGATCCATTCTAATTCATTCGCACGAATGAATCCATTCTAATTCATTCGTATGATCCATTCTAATTCTTTCGTACGATCCATTCTAATTCATTCGTACGATCCATTCTGATCCATTCTAATTCATTCGCACGATCCATTCTTTCATTCATACGATCCATTTTCTAATTCATTCGTACGATCCATTCTAATTCATTCGCACAATCTATTCTAATTCATTCGTACGATCCATTCTAATTCATTCGCACGATCCATTCTAATTCATTCGCACAATCTATTCTAATTCATTCGTACGATCCATTCTAATTCATTCGCACGTTCCATTCTAATTCATTCATACGATCCATTCTATTTCATTCGTACGATCCATTCTAATTCATTCGTACGATCCATTCTAATTCATTCGTACGATTCATTCTAATTCAATCCCTTCTAATTCATTCGTACGATCCATTCTTACTCATTCGCACAATCTATTCTAATTTATTCGTATGATCCATTCTAATTCATTCGCACGATCCATTCTAATTCATTCATACGATCCATTCTATTTCATTTGTACGATCCATTCTTACTCATTCGTACGATCCATTCTAATTCATTTGCACGAAGGTATCCATTCTAATTCATTCGTACTATCCATTCTAATTCCTTCGTACGATCCATTCTAATTCCTTCGTACGATCCATTCGGATACATTCGTGCGAATCCATTCTATTTCATTCGTATGATCCATTCTAATTCATTCGCACGATCCATTCTAATTCATTCATACGATCCATTCTAATTCATTCGTACGATCCATTCTAATTCATTCGTACGATCCATTCTAATTCATTCGCACAATCGATTCTAATTCATTCGTACGATCCATTCTAATTCATTCGTACGATCCATTCTAATTCATTCGCACAATCTATTCTAATTTATTCGTACGATCCATTCTAATTCATTTATACGATCCATTCTAATTCATTCGTACGATCCATTCTAATTCATTCGTACGATCCATTCTAATTCATTCGCACAATCTATTCTAATTCATTCGTACGATCCATTCTAATTTATTCGCACGATCCATTCTAATTCATTCATACGATCCAATCTAATTCATTCGTACGATCCATTCTAATTCATTCGTACGATCCATTCTAATTCATTCGCACAATCTATTCTAATTCATTCCAACGATCCATTCTAATTCATTCGCACGATCCATTCTAATTCATTCGCACAATCTATTCTAATTCATTCGTACGATCCATTCTAATTCATTCGTACGATCCATTCTAATTCATTCGTACGATTCATTCTAATTCAATCCATTCTAATTCATTCGTACGATCCATTCTTACTCATTCGTACGATCCATTCTAATTCATTCATACGATCCATTCTACGATCCATTCTAATTCATTCGTACGTTCCATTCTAATTCATTCACACGAATGTATCCATTCTAATTCATTCGTACGATCCATTCTAATTCATTCATGCGAATCCATTCTATTTCATTCGTACGATCCATTCTAATTCATTCGCACGATCCATTCTAATTCAATCATACGATCCATTCTAATTCATTTGTACGATCCATTCTAATTCATTCGCACCATCCATTCTAATTCATGCATACGATCCATTCTAATTCATTACTACAATCCATTCTAATTCATTCGTACGATCCATTCTAATTCCTTCGTATGATCCATTCTAATTTATTCGCACGATCCATTCTAATTCATTCGTACGATCCATTCTAGTTCATTCGTACGATCCATGCTAATTCATTCGCACGAATGTATCCATTCTAATTCATTCGTACGATCCATTCTAATTCATTTGTACGAAATGTACCCACTCTAATTCATTCATACGATCCATTCTAATTCATTCGTACGATCTATTCTAATTCATTCGCACGATCCATTTTAATTCATTCGTACGATCCTTTCTATTTCATTCATACGATCCATTCTAATTCATTCGTACGATCTATTCTAATTCTTTCGCACGAATGTATCTATTCTAATTCATTCGTACGATCCATTCTAATTCATTCGCACGATCCATTCTAATTCATTCATACATCCATTCTAATTCTTTTGCACGAATGTATCCATTCTAATTCATTCATTCGATCCATTCTAATTCATTCGTACGATCCATTCTAATTCATTCGCACGATCCATTCTGACTCATTCATACGATCCATTCTAATTCATTCGTACGATCTATTCTAATTCATTCATACGATCCATTCTAATTTATTCGCACGATCCATTCTAATTCCTTCGTATGATCCATTCTAATTCATTCGTACGGTATGATTCATTCTAATTCATTCGTACGATTCATTCTAATTCAATCCATTCTAATTCATTCGTACGATCCATTCTAATTCATTCGTACGATCCATTCTAATTCATTCGTACGATCCATTCTAATTCAATCCATTCTAATTCATTCATACGATCCATTCTAATTCATTCGTACGATCTATTCTATTTCATTCGTACAATCCATTCTTACTCAATCGTATGATCCATCCTAATCCATTCGCACAATCTAGTCTAATTCATTCGTATGATCCATTCGAATTCATTCGTACGATCCATTCTAATTCATTCGCACAATCTATTCTAATTCATTCGTACGATCCATTCTAATTCATTCGCACGATCCATTCTAATTCATTCATACGATCCATTCTAATTCATTCGTACGAATGAGTAAGAATGGATTGTACGAATGAAATAGAATGGATTGTACGAATGAATTAGCATGGATACATTCGTGCGAATGAATTAGGATGGATCGTATGAATGAATTAGAATGGATCGTACGAAGGAATTAGAATGGATCGTACGAATGAATTAGAATGGATCATACGAATGAATTAGAATGGATCGTATGAATGAATTAGAATGGGTCGTGCGAATGAATTAGAATGGATCGTACGAATGAATTAGAATGGATCGTACGAATGAATTAGAATGGATCGTACGAATGAATTAGAATGGATCGTACGAAGGAATTAGAATTGATCGTACGAATGAATTAGAATAGATTGTGCGAATGAATTAGAATGGATCGTACGAATGAATTGGAATGGATACATTCGTGCGAATGAATTAGAATGGATCGTTTGAATGAATTATAGTGGATACATTCGTACAAATGAATTAGAATGGATCGTACGAATGAATTAGAATGGATCGTACGAATGAATTAGAATGGATCGTACGAATGAGTAAGAATGGATCGTACGAATGAAATAGAATGGATCGTATAAATGAATTAGAATGGATACGTGCGAATGAATTAGAATTGTGAATTAGAATGGATCATACGAAGGAATTAGAATGGATCGTGCTAATGAATTAGAATGGATTGTGCTAATGAATTAGATTGGATCGTACGAATGACTTAGAATGGATCGTTCGAATGAATTAGAATAGATTGTGCGAATGAATTAGAATGGATCGTACGAATGAATTAGAAAGGATACATTCGTGCGAATGAATTAGAATGGATCGTATGAGTGTGAATGAATTAGAATGGATCGTGCGAATGAATTAGAATGGATCGTATTAATGAATTAGAATGGATCGTGTGAATGAATTAGAATGGATCGTACGAATGAGTAAGAATGGATCGTGCGAATGAATTAGAATGGATTGTACGAATGAATTAGAATGGATCTTACGAATGAATTAGAATGGATACATTCGTGCGAATCCATTCTATTTCATTCGTACGATCCATTCTAATTCATTCGCACGATCCATTCTAATTCATTCATACGATCCATTCTAATTCATTCGTACGATCCATTCTAATTCATTCGTACAATCCATTCTAATTCATTCGTACGATCCATTCTAATTCATTCATACGATCCATTCTAATTCATTAGCACAATCTATTCTAATTCATTCGTACGATCCATTCTAATTGATTCACACGATCCATTCTAATTCATTCGCACGAATGTATCCATTCTAATTCATTTGTACGAATGTATCCACTCTAATTCATTCGTACGATCCATTCAAATTCATTATCATGATCCATTCTAATTCATTCGTACGATCCATTCTAATTCATTTATACGATCCAATCTAATTCATTCATACGATCCATTCTAATTCATTCGTACGATCCATTCTAATTCATTCGTACGATCCATTCTAATTCGTGCGAATGTATCCATTCTAATTCATTCGTACGATCCATTCTAATTCATTCGTACGAATGTATCCATTCTAATTCATTTGTACGAATGTATCCACTCTAATTCATTCGTACGATCCATTCTAATTCATTAGGACGATCCATTCTAATTCATTCGTACGATCCATTCTAATTCATTTATACGATCCAATCTAATTCATTCGCACGATCCATTCGCATTCACTCAAACGATCCATTCTAATTCATTCATATGATCCATTCTAATTCATTCGCACGAATGTATCCATTCTAATTCATTCGTACGATCCATTCTAATTCATTCGTACGATCCATTCTTACTCATTCGTACGATCCATTCTTACTCATTCGTACGATCCATTCTAATTCATTCGTACGACCCATTCTAATTCATTCGTACGATCCATTCGCAATCACTCAAACGATCCATTCTAATTCATTCATATGATCCATTCTAATTCATTCGCACGAATGTATCCATTCTATTTCATTCGTACGATCCATTCTATTTCATTCGTACGATCCATTCTTACTCATTCGTACGATCCATTCGTATCCATTCTAATTCATTCGTACGATCTATTCTAATTCATTCGTACGATCTATTCTAATTCATTCGTACGATCCATTCTAATTCATTCGCACGATCCATTGAATTAGAATGGATACATTCGTGCGAATCCATTCTATTTCATTCGTACGATCCATTCTAATTCATTCATACGATCCATTCTAATTTATTCGCACGATCCATTCTAATTCATTCATACGATCCATTCTAATTCATTCATATGATCCATTCTAATTCCTTCGTACGATCCATTCTATTTCATTCGTACGATCGATTCTAATTCATTCATACGATCCATTCGTATCCATTCTAATTCATTCGTACGATCCATTCTAATTCATTCGTACGATCCATTCTAATTCCTTCGTACGATCCATTCTAAGTCATTCGTACGATCCATTCTAATTCATTCGCACGATCCATTCTAATTCATTCATATGATCCATTCTAATTCATTCGTACGATCTATTCTATTTCATTCGTACAATCCATTCTTACTCAATCGTATGATCCATTCTAATCCATTCTCACAATCTATTCTAATTCATTCGTACGATCCATTCTATTTCATTCGTACGATCCATTCTATTTCATTCGTACGATCCATTCTAATTCATTCGTACAATCCATTCTAATTCATTCGTACGATCCATTCTAATTCATTCATACGATCCATTCTATTTCATTCGTACGATCCATTCTTACTCATTCGTACGATCCATCCTAATTCATTTGCACGAAGGTATCCATTCTAATTCATACGTACGATCGAAATAGAATGGATTAGAATGGATCGTACTTATGAATTAGTATGGATACATTCGTATGAATGAATTAGAATGGATCGTATGAATGAATTAGAATGGATCGTGCGAATGAATTAGAATGGATCGTACGAATGAATTAGAATGGATCGTGCGAATGAATTAGAATGGATCGTAGTAATGAATTAGAATGGATCCTACGAATGAATTAGAATGGATCTGGATCTGGATCTGGATCGTAGTAATGAATTAGAATGGATCTGGATCGTGTATCCATTCTAATTCATTCGTACCACCCATTCTAATTCATTCGCACGATCCATTCTAATTCATCCGTACGATCCATTCTAATTCCTTCGTACGATCCATTCTAATTCATGCGCACAATCTATTCTAATTCATTCGCACAATCCATTCTAATTCATTCGCACGAAGGTATCCATTCTAATACATTCACACAATCCATTCTAATTCATTCGCACGATCCATTCTAATTCATTCATGCGATCCATTCTATTTCATTCGTATGATCCATTCTAATTCATTCATATGATCCATTCTAATTCATTCGCATGAATGTATCCATTCTAATTCATTCGTACGATCCATTCTAATTCATTCGCACGATCCATTCTAATTCATTCATACAATCCATTCTACTTCTTTTGCACGAATGTATCCATTCTAATTCATTCGTACGTTCCATTCTAATTCATTCATACGTTCCATTCTAATTCATTCGAACGAATGAATTAGAATGGATCGTACGAATGAATTAGAATGGATACATTCGTGCGAATAAATTAGAATGGATCATATGAATGAATTAGAATGGATCGTTTGAGTGAATGCGAATGGATCGTGCGAATGAATTAGATTGGATCGTATAAATGAATTAAAATGGATCGTACGAATGAATTAGAATGGATCGTGCTAATGAATTAGAATGGATCGTACGAATGAATTAGAGTGGATACATTCGTACAAATGAATTAGAATGGATACATTCGTACGAATGAATTAGAATGGATCGTACGAATGAATTAGAATGGATACATTCGCACGAATTAGAATGGATCGTACGAATGAATTAGAATGGATCGTACGAATGAATTAGAATGGATCGTATGAATGAATTAGAATGGATCGTACGAATGAATTAGAATGGATCGTGCTAATGAATTAGAATGGATCGTACGAATGAATTAGAGTGGATACATTCGTACAAACGAATTAGAATGGATACATTCGTGCGAATGAATTAGAATGGATCGTGCGAATGAATTAGAATAGATCGTACGAATGAATTAGAATAGATTATGCTAATGAATTAGAATGGATCGTATGAATGAATTAGAATGGATCGTACGAATGAATTAGAATGGATTGTACGAATGAATTAGAATGTATCATACGAATGAATTAGAATGGATCGTATGAATGAATTAGAATGGATCATGCGAATGAATTAGAATGGATCGTACGAATGAAATAGAATGGATTCGCACGAATGCATCCATTCTAATTCATTCGTACGATCCATTCTAATTCATTCGTACAATCCATTCTAATTCATTCGCACGATCCATTCTTACTCATTCGTACGATCCATTCTAATTCATTTGCACGATCCATTCTAATTCATTAATATGATCCATTCTAATTCATTCGCACGATCCATTCTAATTCATTCACACTCATACGATCCATTCTAATTCATTCGCACGAATGTATCCTTTCTAATTCATTCGTACGATCCATTCTAATTCATTCGCACAATCTATTCTAATTCATTCGAACGATCCATTCTAAGTCATTCGTACGATCCATTCTAATTCATTCGCACAATCCATTCTAATTCATTAGCACGATCCATTCTAATTCCTTCGTATGATCCATTCTAATTCACAATTCTAATTCATTCGCACGTATCCATTCTAATTCATTCATACGATCCATTCTATTTCATTCGTACGATCCATTCTTACTCATTCGTACGATCCATTCTAATTAATTCGTACGATCCATTCTAATTCATTCGTACGATCCATTCTAATTCATTTGTACGAATGTATCCACTCTAATTCATTCATACGATCCATTATAATTCATTCGCACGAATGTATCCATTCCAATTCATTCGTACGATCCATTCTAATTCATTCGCACAATCTATTCTAATTCATTCGTACGATCAATTCTAAATCCTTCGTACGATCCATTCTAATTCATTCGTACGATCCATTCTAATTCATTCGTACAATCCATTCTAATTCATTCGCACAATCTATTCTAATTCATTCGTACGATCCATTCTAATTCATTCGCACGACCCATTCTAATTCATTCATACGATCCATTCTAATTCATTCGTATGATCCATTCTAATTCATTCGTACGATCCATTCTAATTCCTTCGTACGATCCATTCTAATTCATTCATACGATCCATCCTAATTCATTCGTACGAATGAGTAAGAATGGATCGTACGAATGAATTGGAATGGATCGTACGAATGAATTAGAATGGATCGAATGAATGAATTAGAATGGATACATTCGTGCAAAAGAATTAGAATGGATTGTATGAATGAATTAGAATGGATCGTGCGAATGAATTAGAATGGATCGTACGAATGAATTAGAATGGACACATTCGTGCGAAAGAATTAGAATAGATCGTATGAATGAATTAGAATGGATCGTATGAATGAAATAGAATGGATCGTACGAATGAATTAAAATGGATCGTGCGAATGAATTATAATGGATCGTACGAATGAATTAGAATGGATCGTATGAATGAATTAGAGTGGATACATTTGTAAAATGAATTAGAATGGATCGTACGAATGAATTAGATTGGATACATTCGTGCGAATGAATTAGCATGGATCGTACGAATGAAATAGAATGGATAGTACGAATGAATTAGAATAGATCGTGCGAATAAATTAGAATGGATCATACGAAGGAATTAGAATGGATCGTACGAATGAATTAGAATGGATCGTAGTAATGAATTAGAATGGATCGTATGCATGAATTAGAATGGATCGTGCGAATGAATTAGAATGGATCGTACGAATGAATTAGAATGGATCGTATGAATGAATTAGAATGGATCGTGCAAATGAATTAGAATGGATCGTACGAATGAAAAAGAATGGATTCACACGAATGAATTAGAATGGATCGTACGAATGAATTAGAATGGATACATTCGTGCGAATGAATTAGAATGGAACGTACGAATGAATTAGAATGGATCGTAGAATGGATCGTATAAATGAATTAGATTGGATCGTACGAATAAGTAAGAATGGATCCTACGAATGAATTAGAATGGATTGAATTAGAATGAATCGTACGAATGAATTAGAATGGATCGTACGAATGAATTAGAATGGATCGTACGAATGAATTAGAATAGATTGTGCGAATGAATTAGAATGGATCGTGCGAATGAATTAGAATGGATCGTACGAATGAATTAGAATAGATTGTGCGAATGAATTAGAATGGATCGTACGAATGAATTAGAATGGATCGTATGAATGAATTAGAATGGATCGTGCGAATGAATTAGAATGGATCGTACGAATGAATTAGAATAGATTGTGCGAATGAATTAGAATGGATCGTACGAATGAATTAGAATGGATCGTACGAATGAATTAGAATGGATCGTATGAATGAATTAGAATGAATCGTACGAATGAATTAGAATAGATTGTGTGAATGAATTAGAATGGATCGTACGAATGAATTAGAATGGATCGTACGAATGAATTAGAATAGATTGTGCGAATGAATTAGAATGGATCGTACGAATGAATTAGAATGGATCGTACGAATGAATTAGAATGGATCGTATGAATGAATTAGAATGGATCGTGCGAATGAATTAGAATGGATCGTACGAATGAAATAGAATGGATTCGCACGAATGTATCCGAATGGATCGTACGAAGGAATTAGAATGGATCGTACGAAGGAATTAGAATGGATAGTACGAATGAATTAGAATGGATACCTTCGTGCAAATGAATTAGAATGGATAGCACGATCCATTCTTACTCATTCGTACGATCCATTCTAATTCATTTAGAATGGATACATTCGTACGAATGAAATAGAATGGATAGTATGAATGAATTAGAATGGATCGTGCGAATGAATTAGAATGGATCGTACGAATGAATTAGAATAGATTGTGCGAATGAATTAGAATGGATCGTACGAATGAATTAGAATGGATCGTACGAATGAATTAGAATGGATCGTACAAAGGAATTAGAATTGATCGTACGAATGAATTAGAATAGATTGTGCGAATGAATTAGAATGGATTGTACGAATGAATTGGAATGGATACATTCGTGCGAATGAATTAGAATGGATCGTATGAATGAATTAGAGTGGATACATCCGTACAAATGAATTAGAATGGATCGTACGAATGAATTAGAATGGATCGTACGAATGAATTAGAATGGATCGTACGAATGAGTAAGAATGGATCGTACGAATGAAATAGAATTGATCGTATGAATGAATTAGAATGGATACGTTTGAATGAATTAGAATTGTGAATTAGAATGGATCATACGAAGGAATTAGAATGGATCGTGCGAATGAATTAGAATGGATTGTGCGAATAAATTAGAATGGATCGTACGAATGACTTAGAATGGATCATTCGAATGAATTAGAATAGATTGTGCGAATGAATTAGAATGGATCGTACGAATAAATTAGAAAGGATACATTCGTGCGAATGAATTAGAATGGATCGTATGAGTGTGAATGAATTAGAATGGATCGTGTGAATGAATTAGAATGGATCGTATTAATGAATTAGAATGGATCGTGCGAATGAATTTGAATGGATTGTACGAATGAGTAAGAATGGATCGTGCGAATGAATTAGAATGGATTGTACGAATGAATTAGAATGGATCATACGAATGAATTAGAATGGATACATTCGTGCGAATCCATTCTATTTCATTCGTACGATCCATTCTAATTCATTCGCACGATCCATTCTAATTCATTCATACGATCCATTCTAATTCATTAATACGATCCATTCAAATTCATTCGTACGATCCATTCTAATTCATTCGTACGATCCATTCTAATTCATTCATACGATCCATTCTAATTCATTAGCACAATCTATTCTAATTCATTCGTACGATCCATTTTAATTCATTCGTACAATCCATTCTAATTCATTCGCACGATCCATTCGCATTCACTCAAACGATCCATTCTAATTCATTCGTACGATCCATTCGAATTCATTCGTACGATCCATTCTAATTCATTCATACGATCCATTCTAATTCATTCATATGATCCATTCTAATTCATTCGCACGATCCATTCTTACTCATTCGTACGATCCATTCTAATTCATTCGCACGATCCATTCTAATTCATTAATACGATCCATTCTCGAATAGATCGTGCGAATGAATTAGAATTGATCGTACGAATGAATTGGAATGGATACATTCGTGCGAATGAATTAGAATGGATCGTATGAATGAATTAGAGTGGATACATTCGTACAAATGAATTAGAATGGATCGTACGAATGAAATAGAATGGATACATTCGTGCGAATGAATTAGAATGGATCATATGAATGAATTAGAATGGATCGTTTGAGTGAATGCGAATGGATCGTGCGAATGAATTAGAATGGATTGTACGAATGAATTAGAATGGATCGTACGAATGAATTAGAATGGATACATTCGTGCGAATCCATTCTATTTCATTTGTACGATCCATTCTAATTCATTCGCACGATCCATTCTAATTCATTCATACGATCCATTCTAATTCATTCGTACGATCCATTCTAATTCATTCGTACGATCCATTCTAATTCGTGCGAAAGTATCCATTCTAATTCATTCGTACGATCCATTCTAATTCATTCGTACGAATGTATCCATTCTAATTCATTTGTACGAATGTATCCACACTAATTCATTTATACGATCCAATCTAATTCATTCGCACGATCCATTCGCATTCACTCAAACGATCCATTCTAATTCATTCATATGATCCATTCTAATTCATTTGCTCGAATGTATCCATTCTAATTCATTCATACGATCCTTTCTAATTCATTCGTACGATCCATTCTTACTCATTCGTACGATCCATTCTTACTCATTCGTACGATCCATTCTAATTCATTCGTACGACCCATTCTAATTCATTCGTACGATCCATTCGCATTCACTCAAACGATCCATTCTAATTCATTCATATGATCCATTCTAATTCATTCGCACGAATGTATCCATTCAAATTCATTCGTACGATCCATTCTATTTCATTCGTACGATCCATTCTTACTCATTCGTACGATCCATTCGTATCCATTCTAATTCATTCGTACGATCTATTCTAATTCATTCGTACGATCCATTCTAATTCATTCGCACGATCCATTGAATTAGAATGGATACATTCGTGCGAATCCATTCTATTTCATTCGTACGATCCATTCTAATTCATTCGCACGATCCATTCTAATTCATTCGTACGATCCATTCTAATTCATTCATACGATCCATTCTAATTTATTCGCACGATCCATTCTAATTCATTCATACGATCCATTCTAATTCATTCATATGATCCATTCTAATTCCTTCATACGATCCATTCTATTTCATTCGTACGATTCATTCTAATTCATTCATACGATCCATTCGTATCCATTCTAATTCATTCGTACGATCCATTCTAATTCATTCGTACGATCCATTCTAATTCCTTCGTACGATCCATTCTAATTCATTCGTACGATCCATTCTAATTCATTCGCACGATCCATTCTAATTCATTCATACGATCAATTCTAATTTATTCGTACGATCTATTCTATTTCATTCATACAATCCATTCTTACTCAATCGTATGATCCATTCTAATCCATTCGCACAATCTATTCTAATTCATTCGTACGATCCATTCTATTTCATTCGTACGATCCATTCTATTTCATTCGTACGATCCATTCTAATTCATTCGTACAATCCATTCTAATTCATTCATACGATCCATTCTAATTCATTCATACGATCCATTCTATTTCATTCGTACGATCCATTCTTACTCATTCGTACGATCCATCCTAATTCATTTGCACGAAGGTATCCATTCTAATTCATACGTACGATAGAAATAGAATGGATTGGAATGGATCGTACTTATGAATTAGAATGGATACATTCGTATGAATGAATTAGAATGGATCGTATGAATGAATTAGAATGGATCGTGAGAATGAATTAGAATTGATCGTACGAATGAATTAGAATGGATCGTAGTAATGAATTAGAATGGATCCTACGAATGAATTAGAATAGATTGTGCGAATGAATTAGAATGGATCTGGATCGTGTATCCATTCTAATTCATTCGTACGACCCATTCTAATTCATTCGCACGATCCATTCTAATTCATTCGTACGATCCATTCTAATTCCATCGTACGATCCATTCTAATTCATGCGCACAATCTATTCTAATTCATTCGCACTGTCCATTCTAATTCATTCGCACGAAGGTATCCATTCTAATTCATTCGTACTATCCATTCTAATTCCTTCGTACGATCCATTCTAATTCATTCGCACGATCCATTCTAATTCATTAATACGATCCATTCTAATTCATTCGCACGATCCATTCTATCTCATTCGTACAATCCATTCTATTTCATTCGTACGATCCATTCTAATTCATTCGTATGATCCATTCTAATTCATTCGCACGATCCATTCTAATTCCTTCGTACGATCCATTCTAATTCATTCGCATGAATGTATCCATTCCAATTCATTCGTACGATCCATTCTATCTCATTCGTACAATCCATTCTATTTCATTCGTACGATCCATTCTAATTCATTCGTATGATCCATTCTAATTCTAATTCATTCGTACGATCCATTCTAATTCATTCGTATGATCGTTTCGAATTCATTCGTACGATCCATTCTAATTCATTCGCACAATCTATTCTAATTCATTAGTACGATCCATTCTAATTCATTCGTAGGATCCATTCTAATTCATTAGCACGATCCAAATTCATTTATCCGTACGAATGAATTAGAATGGATACATTCGTACGATCGAATTAGAATGGATCGTACGAATGAAATAGAATGGATCGTGCGAATGAATTAGAATGGATGGTACGAATGAATTAGAATGGATCGTACGAATGACTTAGAATGAATCGTTCGAATGAATTAGAATAGATTGTGCGAATGAATTAGAATGGATTGTACGAATGAATTAGAATGGATCTGGATCGTACGAATGATTCATTCTATGAATGGATCGTACGAATGAATTAGAATGGATCTGGATCGTGTATCCATTCTAATTTCTTCGTACGATCCATTCTAATTCATTCGTACGATCCATTCTAATTCATTCGCACGATCCATTCTAATTCATTCGCACGAATGTATCCATTCTAATTCATACGTACGATCTATTCTAATTCATTCGTACGATCCATTCTAATTCATTCGCACAATCCATTCTAATTCATTTGCACGATCCATTCTAATTCATTCATACAATCCATTCTAATTCTTTTGCACGAATGTATCCATTCTAATTCATTCGCACGAATGTATCCTTTCTAATTTATTCGTACGATCCATTCTAATTCATTCGCACAATCTATTCTAATTCATTCGAACGATCCATTCTAAGTCATTCGTATGATCCATTCTAATTCATTCGTACGATCCATTCTAATTCATTCGCACGATCCATTCTATTTCATTCATACGATCCATTCTATTTCATTCGCACGAATGTATCCATTCCGATTCATTCGTACTATCCATTCTAATTCATTCGCACAATCTATTCTAATTCATTCGTACGATCAATTCTAATTCATTCGCACGTATCCATTCTTATTCATACGAATGAATTAGACTGGATCGTACGAATGAATTAGAATGGATTGAATTAGAATGGATCGTACGATAAGAATGGATCGTTCGAATGAAATAGAATAGATCGTACGGATAAATGAATTTGGATCGTATGAATGAATTAGAAAGGATACATTCGTGCAAAAGAATTAGAATGGATTGTATGAATGAATTAGAATGGATCGTGCGAATGAATTAGAATGCGAATGAATTAGAATGGATCGTACGAATGAATTAGAATGGGTCGTACGAATAAATTAGAATGGATACACGATCCAGATCCATTCTAATTCATTCGTACGATCCATTCTAATTCATTCGCACGATCCATTCTAATTCATTAATACGATCCAATCTAATTCATTCATACGATCTATTCTAATTCATTCGCACGAATATATCCTTTCTAATTCATTCGTACGATCCAAATTCATTTATCCGTACGATCTATTCTATTTCATTCGTACGATCCATTCTTATCGTACGATCCATTCTAATTCAATCCATTCTAATTCATTCGTACGATCCATTCTAACTCATTCGTACGATCCATTCTATTTCATTCGTACGATCCATTCTAATTCATTCGCATGATCCATTTTAATTCATTCATACGATCCATTCGTACGACCCATTCTAATTCATTCGTACGATCCATTCTAATTCATTCATACGATCCATTCTATTTCATTCGTACGACCCATTCATACTCATTCGTACGATCAATTCTAATTCATTAGCATGATCCATTCTAATTCATTCGTACGATCTATTCTATTTCATTCGTACAATCCATTCTTACTCAATCGTACGATCCATTCTAATTCATACGATCCATTCTAATTCATTCGCACGAATGTATCCATTCCAATTCATTCGTACGATCCATTCTAATTCATTCGCACAATCTATTCTAATTCATTCGTACGATCAATTCTAATTCATTAGCATGATCCATTCTAATTCATTCGTACGATCTATTCTATTTCATTCGTACAATCCATTCTTACTCAATCGTATGATCCATTCTAATCCATTCGCACAATCTATTCTAATTCATTCGTACGATCCATTCTATTTCATTCGTACGATCCATTCTAATTCATACGATCCATTCTATTTCATTCATACGATCCATTTTACTTCATTCGCACGATCCATTCTAATTCATTCGTACTATCCATTCTAATTCATTCATACTATCCATTCTAATTCCTTCGTACGATCCATTCTAATTCCTTCGTACGATCCATTCTAATTCATTCGCACGATCCATTCTAATTCATTCGTACGATCCATTCTAATTCATTCATACGATCCATTCTAATTCATTCATACGATCCATTCTAATTCATTCGTACGATCCATTCTAATTCATTCGTACGATTCATACTAATTCAATCCATTCTAATTCATTCGTACGATCCATTCTTACTCATTCGTACGATCCATTCTAATTCATTCATACGATCCATTCTAATTCATTCGTACTATCCATTCTAATGGATCGTACGAATGAATTAGAATAGATCGTACGAATGAATTAGAATGGATCATGCTAATGAATTAGAATGGATCGTACGAATGAATTAGAATGGATCGTACGAAGGAATTAGAATGGATCGTACGAATGAATTAGAATGGATCGTACGAATGAATTAGAATGGATTGAATTAGAATGAATCGTACGAATGAATTAGAATGAATCATACCGTACGAATGAATTAGAATGGATCATACGAATGAAATAGAATGGATCGTATGAATGAATTAGAATGGATCGTGCGAATGAATTAGAATGGATCGTACGAATGAATTAGAATAGATCGTACGAATGAATTAGAATGGATCATGCTAATGAATTAGAATTGATCGTACGAATGAATTAGAATAGATTGTGCGAATGAATTACAATGGATCGTACGAATGAATTGGAATGGATACATTCGTGCGAATGAATTAGAATGGATCGTATGAATGAATTAGAGTGGATACATTCGTACAAATGAATTAGGATGGATCGTATGAATGAATTAGAGTGGATACATTCGTACGAATGAATTAGAATAGATTGTGCGAATGAATTAGAATGGATCGTACGAATGAATTAGAATGGATCGTACGAATGAATTAGAATGGATCGTATGAATGAATTAGAATGGATCGTGCGAATGAATTAGAATGGATCGTACGAATGAAATAGAATGGATCGTATGAATGAATTAGAATGGATCGTGCGAATGAATTAGAATGGATCGTACGAATAAATTAGAATAGATCGTACGAATGAATTAGAATGGATCATGCTAATGAATTAGAATTGATCGTACGAATGAATTAGAATAGATTGTGCGAATTAATTAGAATGGATCGTACGAATGAATTGGAATGGATACATTCGTGCGAATGAATTAGAATGGATCGTATGAATGAATTAGAGTGGATACATTCGTACAAATGAATTAGGATGGATCGTATGAATGAATTAGAGTGGATACATTCGTACGAATGAATTAGAATAGATTGTGCGAATGAATTAGAATGGATCGTACGAATGAATTAGAATGGATCGTACGAATGAATTAGAATGGATCGTATGAATGAATTAGAATGGATCGTGCGAATGAATTAGAATGGATCGTACGAATGAATTAGAATGGATCGTGCGAATGAATTAGAATGGATCGTACGAATGAATTAGAATAGATCGTACGAATGAATTAGAATGGATCATGCTAATGAATTAGAATTGATCGTACGAATGAATTAGAA
This sequence comes from Chamaelirium japonicum, assembly GCA_947650365.1. NCBI lineage: Eukaryota > Viridiplantae > Streptophyta > Magnoliopsida > Liliales > Melanthiaceae > Chamaelirium > Chamaelirium japonicum. Next base: position 596,394 of record CANTAL010000004.1, read on the forward strand.
TAGATTGTGCGAATGAATTAGAATGGATCGTACGAATGAATTGGAATGGATACATTCGTGCGAATGAATTAGAATGGTTCATATGAATGAATTAGACTGGATACATTCGTACAAATGAATTAGGATGGATCGTATGAATGAATTAGAGTGGATACATTCGTACGAATGAATTAGAATAGATTGTGCGAATGAATTAGAATGGATCGTACGAATGAATTAGAATGGATCGTACGAATGAATTAGAATGGATCGTATGAATGAATTAGAATGGATCGTGCGAATGAATTAGAATGGATCGTACGAATGAAATAGAACGGATTCGCACGAATGTATCCATTCTAATTGGATTCGCACGAATGTATCCATTCTAATTCATTCGTACGATCCATTCTAATTCATTCGCACGATCCATTCGAATTCATTCGCACGAATGTATCCATTCTAATTAATTCGTATGATCCATTCTAATTCATTCGTACGATCCATTCTAATTCATTCGTACGATCCATTCTAATTCATTCGTACGATCAATTCTAATTCATTCGTACGATCCATTCTAATTCATTCGTACGATCTATTCTAATTCATTCGTACGATCCATTAGAATGGATAGTACGAATGAATTAGAATGGATCGTATGAATGAATTAGAATGGATCGTACGAATGAGTAAGAATGGATCGTACGAATGAATTAGAATGGATTGAATTAGTATGAATCGTACGAATGAATTAGAATGGATCGTACGAATGAATTAGAATGGATCGTATGAATGAATTAGAATGGACCGTATGAATGAATTAGAATGGATCGTACGAATGAATTAGAATGGATCGTGCGAATGAATTAGAATGGATCGTACGAAGGAATTCGAATGGATCGTACGAAGGAATTAGAATGGATAGTACGAATGAATTAGAATGGATAGTTCGAATGAATTAGAATGGATCGTGCGAATGAAGTAAAATGGATCGTATGAATGAAATAGAATGGATCTTATGAATTAGAATGGATCGTACGAATGAAATAGAATGGATCGTACGAATGAATTAGAATAGATTGTGTGAATGGATTAGAATGGATCATATGATTGAGTAAGAATGGATTGTACGAATGAAATAGAATAGATCGTACGAATGAATTAGAATGGATCGTGCTAATGAATTCGAATTGATCGTACGAATGAATTAGAATAGATTGTGCGAATAAATTAGAATGGATCGTACGAATGAATTGGAATGGATACATTCGTGCGAATGAATTAGAATGGATCGTATGAATTAGAATGGATCGTACGATTGAGTAAGAATGGATTGTACGAATGAAATAGAATAGATCGTACGAATGAATTAGAATGGATCATGCTAATGAATTAGAATTGATCGTACGAATGAGTAAGAATGGATCGTACGAATGAAATAGAATGGATCGTATGAATGAATTAGAATGGATTGTACGAATGAATTAGAATGGGTCGTACGAATGGATCGTATGAATGAATTAGAATGGATCGTGCGAATGAATTAGAATGGATCGTACGAATGAAATAGAATGGATCGTACGAATGAATTAGAATGGATCGTACGAATGAATTAGAATGGATTGAATTAGAATGGATCGTACGATAAGAATGGATCGTACGAATGAAATAGAATAGATCGTACGGATAAATGAATTTGGATCGTACGAATGAATTAGAAAGGATATATTCGTGCGAATGAATTAGAATAGATCGTATGAATGAATTAGATTGGATCATATTAATGAATTAGAATGGATCGTGCGAATGAATTAGAATGGATCGTACGAATGAGTTAGAATGGATCTGGAACGTGTATCCATTCTAATTCATTCGTACGACCCATTCTAATTCATTCGTACGATCCATTCTAATTCATTCGCATTCTAATTCATTCGCACGATCCATTCTAATTCATGCATACAATCCATTCTAATTCTTTTGCACGAATGTATCCTTTCTAATTCATTCGTACGATCCAAATTCATTTATCCGTACGATCTATTCTATTTCATTCGTACGATCCATTCTTATCGTACGATCCATTCTAATTCAATCCATTCTAATTCATTCGTACGATCCATTCTAATTCATTCGTATGATCCATTCTATTTCATTCGTACGATCCATTCTAATTCTTTTGCATGAATGTATCCATTCTAATTCATTCTAATTCAATCCATTCTTACTCATTCGTACGATCCATTCTAATTCATTCGTACGATCCAATCTAATTCATTCGTACGATCCATTCTAATTCATTCGCATAATCTATTCTAATTCATTCGTACGATCCATTCTAATTCATTCGCACGATCCATTCGCATTCACTCAAACGATCCATTCTAGTTCATTCATATGATCCATTCTAATTCATTCGCACGAATGTATCCATTCTAATTCATTCGTACGATCCATTCTAATTCATTCGTACAATCCATTCTAATTCATTCGCACGATCCATTCTAATTCATTCATACGATCCATTCTATTTCATTCGTACGATCCATTCTTACTCATTCGTACGATCCATTCTTACTCATTCGTACGATCCATTCTAATTCATTCGTACGACCCATTCTAATTCATTCGTACGATCCATTCTAATTCATTCGCACGATCCATTCTAATTCATTCGCACGATCCATTCTAATTCATTCATACGATCTATTCTAATTCATTCGTACGATCCATTCTAATTCATTCGTACTATCCATTCTAATTCATTCATACGATCCATTCTAATTCCTTTGTACGATCCATTCTAATTCATTCGTACGATCCATTCTAATTCATTCGCACGATCCATTCTAATTCATGCATATGATCCATTCTATTTCATTCGTACGATCCATTCTTACTCATTCGTACGATCCATTCTAATTCATTTGCACGAAGGTATCCATTCTAATTCATTCGTACAATCCATTCTAATTCCTTCGTACGATCCATTCTAATTCCTTCGTACGATCCATTCTATTTCATTCATACGATCGTATGAATGAATTAGAATGGATCGTATGAATGAAATAGAATGGATCGTACGAATGAATTAGAATGGATCGTGCGAATGAATTAGAATGGATCGTACAAATGAATTAGAATGGATCGTACGAAGAAATTAGAATGGATCGTACGAAGGAATTAGAATGGATAGTACGAATGAATTAGAATGGATACCTTCGTGCAAATGAATTAGAATGGATCGTACGAATGAGTAAGAATGGATCGTACGAATGAAATAGAATGGATCGTATGCATGAATTAGAATGGATCGTGCCAATGAATTAGAATGGATCGTACGAATGAATTAGAATGGATCGTACGAATGAATTAGAATGGATCGTATGAATGAATTAGAATGGATCGTGCGAATGAATTAGAATGGATCGTACGAATGATATAGAATGGATTCGCACGAATGTATCCATTCTAATTCATTCGTACGATCCATTCTAATTAATTCATACGATCTATTCTATTTCATTCGTACGATCCATTCTTACTCATTCGTACGATCCATTCTAATTCATTTGCACGAAGGTATCCATTCTAATTCATTCGTACTATCCATTCTAATTCCTTCGTACGATCCATTCTAATTCATTCATACGATCCATTCTAATTCATTCGCACGAATGTATCCATTCTAATTCATTCGTACGATCCATTCTAATTCATTCATACGATCCATTCTATTTCTACGATCCATTCTTACTCATTCGTATTATCCATTTTAATTCATTCACACGAATGTATCAACTCTAATTCATTCGTACGATTCATTCTAATTCAATCCATTCTAATTCATTCGTACGATCCATTCTAATTCATTCGTACGATCCATTCTAATTCATTCATACGATCCATTCTAATTCATTCGTACGATCCATTCTAATTCATTCGTACAATCCATTCTAATTCATTCGCACGATCCATTCGCATTCACTCAAACGATCCATTCTAATTCATTCATATGATCCATTCATTCGTACGATCCATTCTTACTCATTCATATGATCCATTCTAATTCATTTGCACGAAGGTATCCATTCTAATTCATTCGTACTATTCGTGCGAATGAATTAGAATGGATCATACGGTTGAGTAAGAATGGATTGTACGAATGAAATAGAATAGATCGTACGAATGAATTAGAATGGATCATGCTAATGAATTAGAATTGATCGTACGAATGAATTAGAATAGATTGTGCGAATGAATTAAAATGGATACATTCGTGCGAATGGATTAGAATGGATCGTATGAATGAATTAGAATGGATCGTATGAATTAGAATGGATCGTTTGAATAAATTAGAATGGATCGTATGAATGAAATAGAATGGATCGTACGAATGAATTAGAATGGATCGTATGAATGAAATAGAATGGATCGTACGAATGAATTAGAATGGATCGTGCGAATGAATTAGAATGGATCGTGCGAATGAGTAAGAATGAATCGTACGAATGAAATAGAATGGATCGTATGAATAAATTAGATTGGATCGTATTAATGAATTAGAATGGATCGTACGAATGAATTAGGATCGATCGTACGAATGAATTAGAATGGATACGAATGGATCGTATGAATGAATTAGAATGGATCGTACGAATGTATTAGAATGGATCGTACGAATGAATTAGAATGGATTGAATTAGAATGAATCGTACGAATGAATTAGAATGAATCATACCGTACGAATGAATTAGAATGGATCATATGAATGAATTAGAATGGATCGTATGAATGAATTAGAATGGATCGTACGAATGAATTAGAATGTATCCATTCTAATTCATTCGTACGATCCATTCTACTTCATTCGTATGATCTATTCTAATTCATTCGCATGATCCATTCTAATTCCTTCGTACGATCCATTTTAATTCATTCGCACGATCCATTCTAATTCATTCATACAATCTATTCTAATTCATTCATACGATCCATTCTAATTTCTTCGTATGATCTATTCTAATTCCTTCGTACGATCCATTCTAATTCATTCATACGATCCATTCTAATTCATTCGTACGATCCATTCTAATTCATTCGTACGATCCATTCTAATTCATTCGTACGATCCATTCTAATTCATTCGTACGATCCATTCTAATTCATTCGCACAATCTATTCTAATTCATTCGTACGATCCATTCTAATTCATTCGCACGATCCATTCTAATTCATTCGCACAATCTATTCTAATTCATTCGTACGATCCATTCTAATTCATTCGCATGATCCATTCTAATTCATTCATACGATCCATTCTATTTCATTCGTACGATCCATTCTAATTCATTTGTACGTTCCATTCTAATTCGTTCGTACGATCCATTCTAATTCATTCGCACAATCTATTCTAATTCATTCGTACGATCCATTCTAATTCATTCGCACGATCCATTCTAATTCATTCATACGATCCATTCTATTTCATTCGTACGATCCATTCTTACTCATTCGTACGATCCATTCTAATTCATTTGCACGAAGGTATCCATTCTAATTCATTCGTACTATCCATTCTAATTCCTTCGTACGATCCATTCTAATTCCTTTGTACGAATGAAGTAAAATGGATCGTATGAATGAAATAGAATGGATCGTATGTATCCATTCTAATTCATTCGTACTATTCGTGCGATCCATTCATTCGTACGAAAGAATTAGAATGGATTGTATGAATGAATTAGAATGGATCGTGCGAATGAATTAGAATGGATCGTACGAATGAATTAGAATAGATTGTGCGAATGAATTAGAATGGATCTGGATTGTGTATCCATTCTAATTCATTCGTACGACCCATTCTAATTCATTCGTACGATCCATTCTAATTCATTCGCATTCTAATTCATTCGCACGATCCATTCTAATTCATTCATACAATCCAATGAATTAGAATGGATCGTACGAATGAATTAGAATGGATCGTATGAATGAATTAGAATAGATTGTGCGAATGAATTAGAATGGATCGTACGAATGAATTAAAATGGATCGTACGAATGAATTAGAATGGATCGTACGAATGAATTAGAATGGATCGTGCGAATGAATTAGAATGGATCGTACGAAGAAATTAGAATAGATCATACGAAGAAATTAGAATGGATCGTACGAATGAATTAGAATGGATCATATGAATGAATTAGAATGGATCGTGCGAATGAATTAAAATGGATCGTACGAACGAATTAGAATGGATCATGCGAATGAATTAGAATAGATCATACGAATGAATTAGAATGGATCGTACGAATCAATTAGAATGGATACATTCGTGCAAAAGAATTAGAATGGATTGTATGAATGAATTAGAATGGATCGTTTGAGTGAATGCGAATGGATCGTACGAATGAATTAGAATGGATCGTATGAATGAATTAGAATGGATTGTACGAATGAAATAGAATGGATCGTATGAATGAATTAGAATGGATCGTTTGAGTGAATGCGAATGGATCGTGCGAATGAATTAGAATGGATTGTACGAATGAAATAGAATGGATCGTATGAATGAATTAGAATGGATTGAATTAGAATGAATCGTACGAATGAATTAGAATGAATCATACCGTACGAATGAATTAGAATGGATCGTACGAATGAATTAGAATTGATCGTACGAATGAATTAGAATGGATCGTGCGAATGAATTAGAATGGATCATACGAATGAATTAGAATAGATTGTGCGAATGAATAAGAATAGATCATAAGAAGAAATTAGAATGGATCGTACGAATGAATTAGAATGGATCGTATGAATGAATTAGAATGGATACATTCGTGAGAATCCATTCTATTTCATTCGTACGATCCATTCTAATTCATTCGCACGATCCATTCTTACTCATTCGTACGATCCATTCTAATTCATTCGTACGATCCATTCTAATTCATTCGTACGATCCATTTTAATTCAATCCATGCGAATGAATACGAATGGATTAGAATGGATCGTACGAATGAATTAGATTGGATCCTACGAATGAATTAGAATAGATTGTGCGAATGAATTAGAATGGATCTGGATCGTGTATCCATTCTAATTCATTCGTACGACCCATTCTAATTCATTCGTACGATCCATTCTAATTCATTTGCACGATCCATTCTAATTCATTCATACGATCCATTCTAATTCATTCATACAATCCATTCTAATTGATCGTGCGAATGAATTAGAATGGATCGTACGAATGAATTGGAATGGATACATTCGTGCGAATGAATTAGAATGGATCGTGCGAATAAATTAGAATGGATCATACGAATGAATTAGAATGGGTCGTACGAATGATGGATCGTACGAATGAGTAAGAATGGATCGCACGAATGAGTAAGAATGTATCGTACGAATGAAATAGAATGGATCGTATGAATGAATTAGAATGGATCGTGCGAATGAATTAGAATGGATTGTACGAATGAATTAGAATGGATCGTACGAATGAATTAGAATGGATACATTCGTGCGAATGAATGCGAATGGATCGTGTGAATGAATTAGAATGGATTGTACGAATGAATTAGAATGGATCATACGAATGAATTAGAATGGATACATTCGCACGAATTAGAATGAATTAGAATGGATCGTACGAATGAGTAAGAATGGATCGTACGAATGAAATAGAATGGATCGTATGAATGAATTAGAATGGATCGTAAGAATGAATTAGAATGGATTGAACGAATGAATTAGAATGGATCGTACGAATGAAATAGAATGGATCGTACGAATGAAATAGAATGGATCGTACGAATGAATTAGAATGGATAGTACGAATGAATTAGAATGGATACCTTCGTGCAAATGAATTAGAATGGATCATACGAATGAGTAAGAATGGATCGTGCGAATGAATTAGAATGGATCGTACGAATGAAATAGAATGGATTCGCACGAATGTATCCATTCTAATTCATTCATACGATCCATTCTAATTCATTCGTACGATCCATTCTAATGATTCGTACGAATGAATTAGAATGGATCGTACGAATGAATAAGAATGGATCGTACGAAGGAATTAGAATGGATCGTACGAAGGAATTAGAATGGATAGTACGAATGAATTAGATTGGATCGTACGAATGAATTAGAATGGATCGTGCGAATGAATTAGAATGGATCGTACAAATGAATTAGAATCGATCGTACGAAGGAATTAGAATGGATCGTATGAATGAATTAGAAAGGATACATTCGAATTCATTCGTACGATCCATTCTAATTCCTTCGTACGATCCATATTCTAATTCATTCGCACGATCCATTCTAATTCATTCATACGATCCATTCTAATTTATTCGCACGATCCATTCTAATTCATTCGTACGATCCATTCTAATTCATTCGCACAATCTATTCTAATTCATTCGAACGATCCATTCTAATTCATTCGCACGATCCATTCTAATTCATTCATACGATCCATTCTATTTCATTCGTACGAAGGAATTAGAAAGGATCGTACGAATGAATTAGAATGGATCGTGCGAATGAATTAGAATATAGATCGTATGAATGAATTAGAATGGATCGTACGAATGAATTCGAATGTATCCTTTCTAATTCATTCGTACGATCCATTCTAATTCATTTGTACGATCCTTTCTAATTCCTTCATATGAATGAAATAGAATGGATCGTATGAATGAATTAGAATGGATCATGCGAATGAATTAGAATGGATCGTTCGAATGAATTAGAATAGATTGTGCGAATGAATTAGAATGGATCGTACGAATGAATTAGAATGGATCGTGCGAATAAATTAGAATGGATCGTATGAATGAATTAGAATGGATCGTGCGAATGAATTAGAATATGGATCGTACGAATGAATTCGAATGTATCCTTTCTAATTCATTCGTATGATCCATTCTAATTCCTTCGTACGATCCATTCTAATTCATTCGTACGATCCATTCTAATTCATTCGCACGATCCATTCTAATTCATTTGTACGAATGTATCCACTCTAATTAATTCATACGATCCATTCTAATTCATTCGCACGAATGTATCCATTCCAATTCATTCGTACGATCCATTCTAATTCATTCGCACAATCTATTCTAATTCATTCGTACGATCAATTCTAATTCATTAGCATGATCCATTCTAATTCATTCGTACGATCTATTCTATTTCATTCGTACAATCCATTCTAATTCATTCGTACTATCCATTCTAATTCCTTCGTACGATCCATTCTAATTCATTCATACGATCCATTCTAATTCATTCGCACGAATGTATCCATTCTAATTCATTCGTACGATCCATTCTAATTCATTCATACGATCCATTCTAATTCTACGATCCATTCTTACTCATTCGTATTATCCATTTTAATTCATTCACACGAATGTATCAACTCTAATTCATTCGTACGATTCATTCTAATTCAATCCATTCTAATTCATTCGTACGATCCATTCTAATTCATTCGTACGATCCATTCTAATTCATTCATGCGATCCATTCTAATTCATTCGTACGATCCATTCTAATTCATTCGTACGAATGAATTAGAAAAGTACGAATGAATTAGAATGGATTAGAATGAATTAGAATGGATCATATGAATGAATTAGAATGGATCGAACGAATGAATTAGAATGGATACATTTGTGCAAAAGAATTAGAATGGATTGTATGAATGAATTAGAATGGATCGTATGAATGAATTAGAATGGATCGTGCGAATGAATTAGAATGGATCGTACGAATGAATTAGAATGGGTCGTACGAATGAATTAGAATGGATACACGATCCAGATCCATTCTAATTCATTCGCACAATCTATTCTAATTCATTCGTAGGATCCATTCTAATTCATTACTACGATCCATTCTAATTCATTCATACGATCCGTTCTAATTCATTCGTACGATCCATTCTAATTCATTTGCACAATCCATTCTAATTCATTCATACGATCCATTCTAATTCATTCATACGATCCATTCTAATTCATTCGTACGATCCATTCTAATTCATTCGCACGATCCATTCTAATTCATTCGCACGATCCATTCTAATTCATTCATACGATCCATTCTAATTCATTCATACAATCCATTCTAATTCTTTTGCACGAATGTATCCATTCTAATTCATTCGTTCGATCCATTCTAATTCATTCATACGATCCATTCTAATTCATTCTAATCCTTTCTAATTCATTCGTACTATTCTAATTCATTCGTACGAATGAATTAGAATGTATCCTTAGAATGGATACATTCATGCGAATGAATTAGAATGGATCGTATAAATGAATTAGAATGGATCGTATGAAGGAATTAGAATGGATAGTACGAATGAATTAGAATGGATACCTTCGTGCAAATGAATTAGAATGGATCGTACGATTGAGTAAGAATGGATCGTACGAATGAAATAGAATGGATCGTATGAATGAATTAGAATGGTGCGTACGAATGAATTAGAATGGATACATTCGTGCGACATTCTATTTCATTCGTACGATCCATTCTTACTCATTCGTACGATCCATTCTAATTCATTCGCACGATCCATTCTAATTCATTCATATGATCCATTCTAATTCATTCGCACGAATGTATCCATTCTAATTCATTCGTACGATCCATTCTAATTCATTTGTACGAATGTATCCACTCTAATTCATTCATACGATCCATTGTAATTCATTTGTACGAATGTATCCTTTCTAATTCATTCGTACGATCCATTCTAATTCATTCGTACGATCCATTCTGACTCATTCGCACGATCCATTCTAATTCATTCGCACGATCCTACGAATGAATTAGAATAGATTATGTGAATGAATTAGAATGGATCTGGATCGTGTATCCATTCTAACTCATTCGTACGATCCAGATCCATTCTAATTCATTCGCACAATCTATTCTAATTCATTCGTAGGATCGTGCGTATGAATTAGAATGGATCGTGCGAATGAGTTAGAATGGATCGTACGAATGAATTAGAATGGATCGTACGAATGAATTAGAATGGATCGTACGAATGAATTAGAAAGGATACATTCGAATTCATTCATACGATCCATTCGAATTCCTTCGTACGATCCATATTCTAATTCATTCGCACGATCCATTCTAATTCATTCGTACGATTCATTCTAATTCAATCCATTCTAATTCATTCGTACGATCCATTCTAATTCATTCTAATTCAATCGCACAATCCATTCTAATCATTCGTACGAAGGTATCCATTCTAATACATTCGTACTATCCATTCTAATTCCTTCGTACGATCCATTCTAATTCCTTCGTACGATCCATTCTAATTCATTCGTACAATCCATTCTAATTCATTCGCACGATCCATTCTAATTCATTCGTACGATCCATTCTATTTCATTCATACGATCCATTCTAATTCATTCATACGATCGTATAAATGAAATAGAATGGATCGTACGAAGGAATTAGAATGGATCGTACGAAGGAATTAGAATGGATAGTACGAATGAATTAGAATGGATACCTTCGTGCAAATGAATTAGAATGGATCGTACGAATGAGTAAGAATGGATCGTATGAATGAAATAGAATGGATCGTATGCATGAATTAGAATGGATCGTGCGAATGAATTAGAATGGATCGTACGAATGAATTAGAATGGATCGTACGAAGGAATTAGAATGGATCGTATGAATGAATTAGAATGGATAGTACGAATGAATTAGAATGGATCGTACGAATGAATTAGAATGGATCGTATGAATGAATTAGAATGGATCGTGCGAATGAATTAGAATGGATCGTGCGAATGAATTAGAATGGATCGTACGAATGAATTAGAATGGATCGTACGAATGAATTAGAATGGGTCGTACGAATGAATTAGAATGGATCGTACGAATGAGTAAGAATGGATCATACGAATGAGTAAGAATGGATTGTACGAATGAAATAGAATGGATCGTATGAATGAATTAGAATGGATCGTGCGAATGAATTAGAATGGATTGTACGAATGAATTAGAATGGATCATACGAATGAATTAGAATGGATACATTCGTGCGAATAAATTACAATGGATCATATGAATGAATTAGAATGGATCGTTTGAGTGAATGCGAATGGATCGTGCGAATGAATTAGAATGGATCATACGAATGAATTAGAATAGATTGTGCGAATGAATTAGAATAGATCGTACGAATGAATTAGATTGGATCGTACGAATGAATTAGAATGGATCGTACGAATGAGTAAGAATGGATTGAATTAGAATGAATTAGAATGGATACATTCTTGCAAAAGACTTAGAATGGATCGTACGAATGAAATAGAATGGATCGTACGAATGAATTAGAATGGGTCGTACGAATGAATTAGAATGGATTGAATTAGAATGGATCGTACGATAAGAATGGATCATACGAATGAAATAGAATAGATCGTACGGATAAATGAATTTGGATCGTACGAATGAATTAGAAAGGATACATTCGTGCAAAAGAATTAGAATGGATTGTATGAATGAATTAGAATGGATCGTGCGAATGAATTAGAATGCGAATGAATTAGAATGGATCGTACGAATGAATTAGAATGGGTCGTACGAATGAATTAGAATGGATACACGATCCAGATCCATTCTAATTCATTCGTACGATCCATTCTAATTCATTCGCACGATCCATTCTAATTCATTAATACGATCCAATCTAATTCATTCATACGATCTATTCTAATTCATTCGCACGAATATATCCTTTCTAATTCATTCGTACGATCCAAATTCATTTATCCGTACGATCTATTCTATTTCATTCGTACGATCCATTCTTATCGTACGATCCATTATAATTCCATCCATTCTAATTCATTCGTACGATCCATTCTAATTCATTCGTACGATCCATTTTATTTCATTCGTACGATCCATTCTAATTCATTCGCACGATCCATTCTAATTCATTCATACGATCCATTCGTACAACCCATTCTAATTCTTTCGTACGATCCATTCTAATTCATTCATACGATCCATTCTATTTCATTCGTACGATCCTTTCTTACTCATTCGTACGATCAATTCTAATTCATTAGCATGATCCATTCTAATTCATTCGTACGATCTATTCTATTTCATTCGTACAATCCATTCTTACTCAATCGTACGATCCATTCTAATTCATACGATCCATTCTAATTCATTCGCACGAATGTATCCATTCCAATTCATTCGTACGATCCATTCTAATTCATTCGCACAATCTATTCTAATTCATTCGTACGATCAATTCTAATTCATTAGCATGATCCATTCTAATTCATTCGTACGATCTATTCTATTTCATTCGTACAATCTATTCTTACTCAATCGTATGATCCATTCTAATCCATTCGCACAATCTATTCTAATTCATTCGTACGATCCATTCTATTTCATTCGTACGATCCATTCTAATTCATACGATCCATTCTATTTCATTCATACGATCCATTTTACTTCATTCGCACGATCCATTCTAATTCATTCGTACTATCCATTCTAATTCATTCGTACTATCCATTCTAATTCCTTCGTACGATCCATTCTAATTCCTTCGTACGATCCATTCTAATTCATTCACACGATCCATTCTAATTCATTCATACGATCCATTTTAATTCATTCATACGATCCATTCTAATTCATTCGTACGATCCATTCTAATTCATTCGTACGATTCATTCTAATTCAATCCATTCTAATTCATTCGTACGATCCATTCTTACTCATTCGTACGATCCATTCTAATTCATTCATACGATCCATTCTAATTTATTCGTACTATCCATTCTAATGGATCGTACGAATGAATTAGAATAGATCGTACGAATGAATTAGAATGGATCATGCTAATGAATTAGAATGGATCGTACGAATGAATTAGAATGGATCGTACGAAGGAATTAGAATGGATCGTACGAATGAATTAGAATGGATCGTACGAATGAATTAGAATGGATTGAATTAGAATAAATCGTACGAATGAATTAGAATGAATCATACCGTACGAATGAATTAGAATGGATCATACGAATGAAATAGAATGGATCGTATGAATGAATTAGAATGGATCGTGCGAATGAACTAGAATGGATCGTACGAATGAATTAGAATAGATCGTACGAATGAATTAGAATGTATAATGCTAATGAATTAGAATTGATCGTACGAATGAATTAGAATAGATTGTGCGAATGAATTAGAATGGATCGTACGAATGAATTGGAATGGATACATTCGTGCGAATGACTTAGAATGGATCGTATGAATGAATTAGAGTGGATACATTCATACAAATTAATTAGGATGGATCGTATGAATGAATTAGAGTGGATACATTCGTACGAATGAATTAGAATAGATTGTGCGAATGAATTAGAATGGATCGTACGAATGAATTAGAATGGATCGTACGAATGAATTAGAATGGATCGTATGAATGAATTAGAATGGATCGTGCGAATAAATTAGAATGGATCGTACGAATGAAATAGAATGGATCGTATGAATGAATTAGAATGGATCGTGCGAATGAATTAGAATGGATCGTACGAATGAATTAGAATAGATCGTACGAATGAATTAGAATGGATCATGCTAATGAATTAGAATTGATAGTACGAATGAATTAGAATAGATTGTGCGAATGAATTAGAATGGATCGTACGAATGAATTGGAATGGATACATTCGTGCGAATGAATTAGAATGGATCGTATGAATGAATTAGAGTGGATACATTCGTACAAATGAATTAGAATAGATTGTGCGAATGAATTAGAATGGATCGTACGAATGAATTAGACTGGATCGTACGAATGAATTAGAATGGATCGTATGAATGAATTAGAATGGATCGTGCGAATGAATTAGAATGGATCGTACGAATGAAATAGAATGGATTCGCACGAATGTATCCATTCTAATTCATTCGTACGGTCCATTCTAATTCATTCGCACGATCCATTCTAATTCATTCGCACGAATGTATCCATTCTAATTCATTCGTATGATCCATTCTAATTCATTCATACGAATGAATTAGAATAGATACATTCGTGCGAATGAATTAGAATGGATCGTGCGAATGATTTAGAATGGATCGTACGAATGAATTAGAATGGATACATTCGTGCGAATCCATTCTATTTCATTCGTACGATCCATTCTAATTCATTCGCACGATCCATTCTAATTCATTCATACGATCCATTCTATTTCATTCGTATTATCCATTCTAATTCATTCGTACGGTATGATTCATTCTAATTCATTCGTACGATTCATTCTAATTCAATCCATTCTAATTCATTCGTACGATCCATTCTAATTCATTCGTACGATCCATTCTAATTCATTCGTACGATCCATTCTAATTCATTCGCACGATCCATTGAATTAGAATGGATACATTCGTGCGAATCCATTTTATTACATTCGTACGATCCATTCTAATTCATTCGCACGATCCATTCTAATTCATTCGAATGAATTAGAATGGATCGAATGAATGAATTACAATGGATCGTATGAATGAATTAGAATGGATTGTGCAAATGAATTAGAATAGATCGTACGAATGAATTAGAAAGGATACATTCGTGCGAATGAATTAGAATGGATCGTATGAGTGTGAATGAATTAGAATGGATCGTGCGAATGAATTAGAATGGATCGTACGAATGAATTAGAATGGTTTGTACGAATGAAATAGAATGGACCGTATGAATGAATTAGAATGGATCGTACGAATGAAATATAATGGATTCGCACGAATGAATTAGAATGGATCGTTCAAATGAATTAGAATAGATTGTGCGAATGAATTAGAATGGATCGTACGAATGAATTAGAAAGGATATATTCGTGCGAATGAATTAGAATAGATCGTATGAATGAATTAGATTGGATCGTATTAATGAATTAGAATGGATTGTGCGAATGAATTAGAATGGATCGTACGAATGAATTAGAATGGATACATTCGTGCGAATGAATTAGAATGGATCGTATGAATGAATTAGAATCGATCGTACGAATGAATTAGAATGGATCATGCGAATGAATTAGAATGAATCGTGCGAATGAATTAGAATGGATCGTACGAATGAAATAGAATGGATTGTACGAATAAGATAGAATGGATCGTACGAATGAATTAGAATGGATACATTCATGCGAATGAATTAGAATGGATCATACGAATGAATTAGAATGGATTCATTCGTACGAATGAATTAGAATGGATCGTACGAATGAGTAAGAATGGATCGTACGAATGAATTAGAATGGATTGAATTAGAATGAATCGTACGAATGAATTAGAATGGATCGTACGAAGGAATTAGAATGGATTGAATTAGAATGAATCGTACGAATGAATTAGAATGAATCGTACGAATGAATTAGAATGGATCGTATGAATGAATTAGATTGGATCGTATTAATGAATTAGAATGGATCGTGTGAATGAATTAGAATGGATCGTACGAATGAATTAGAATGGATCGTACGAATGACTTAGAATGGATCGTTCGAATGAATTAGAATAGATTGTGCGAATGAATTAGAATGGATAGTACGAATGCATTAGAATGGATCCCTTCGTGCAAATGAATTAGAATGGATCGCACGAATGAGTAAGAATGGATCGTACGAATGAAATAGAATGGATCGTATGAATGAATTAGAATGGATCGTACGAAGGAATTAGAATGGATAGTACGAATGAATTAGAATGGATACCTTCGTGCAAATGAATTAGAATGGATCGTACGAATGAGTAAGAATGGATCGTACGAATGAAATAGAATGGATCGTATGAATGAATTAGAATGGATCGTGCGAATGAATTAGAATGGATCGTACGAATGAATTAGAATAGATTGTGCGAATGAATTAGAATGGATCGTACGAATGAATTAGAATGGATCGTATGAATGAATTAGAATGGATCGTGCGAATGAATTAGAATGGATCGTACGAATGAATTAGAATGGATTCGCACGAATGTATCCATTCTAATTCATTCGTACGATCCATTCTATCTCATTCGTACAATCCATTCTATTTCATTCGTACGATCCATTCTAATTCATTCATACGATCCATTCTAATTTATTCGCACGATCCATTCTAATTCATTCATACGATCCATTCTAATTCATTCATATGATCCATTCTAATTCATTCGCACGATCCATTCTAATTCATTCATACGATCCATTCTAATTCATTCGTACGAATGAATTAGAATAGATCGTACGAATGAATTAGAATGGATACGAATGGATCGTATGAATGAGTAAGAATGGATCGTACGAATGAAATAGAATGGATTGTACAAATGAATTAGAATGGATCATACGAATGAGTTAGAATGGATTCATTCGTGCGAACGAATTAGAATGGATCGTACGAATGAGTAAGAATGGATCATACGAATGAAATAGAATGGATCGTACGTATCAATTAGAATGGATACATTAATGGGAATGAATTAGAATGGATCGTACGAAGGAATTAGAATGGATCTTATGAAGGAATTCGAATTGATCGTGCGAATGAATTAGAATGGATTCATTCGTGCGAATGAATTAGAATGGATCGTACGAATGAGTAAGAATGGATCGTACGAATGAATTAGAATGGATTGAATTAGAATGAATCGTACGAATGAATTAGAATGGATCGTACGAATGAATTAGAATGGATTGTACGAATGAATTAGAATAGATTGAATTAGAATGAATCGTACGAATGAATTAGAATGAATCATACCGTACGAATGAATTAGAATGGATCATACGAAGGAATTAGAATGGATCGTACGAATGAATTAGAATGGATCGTACGAATGAATTAGAATGGATCGTACGAAGGAATTAGAATGGATTGTACGAAGGAATTAGAATGGATAGTACGAATGAATTAGAATGGATACCTTCGTGCAAATGAATTAGAATGGATCGTACGAATGAGTAAGAATGGATCGTACGAATAAAAAAGAATGGATCATTCGGTTCGAATGAATTAGAATAGATTGTGCGAATGAATTAGAATGGATCGTACGAATGAATTAGAAAGGATATATTCGTGCGAATGAATTAGAATAGATCGTATGAATGAATTAGATTGGATCGTATTAATGAATTAGAATGGATCGTGCGATCGAATTAGAATGGATCGTACGAATGAATTAGAATGTATAGATTCGTGCGAATGAATTTGAATGGATCGTACGAAGGAATTAGAATGGATACATTCGTGCGAATGAATTAGGATGGATCGTATGAATGAATTAGAATAGATTGTGCGAGTAAGAATGGATCGTACGAATGAATTAGAATGGATTGAATTAGAATGGATCGTACGAATGAATTAGAATGGATCGTATGAATTAGAATGGATCGTGCGAATGAATTAGAATGGATTGTACGAATGAACTAGAATGGATTGTACGAATGAATTAGAATGGATCGTACGAATGAATTAGAATGGATACATTCGTGCGAATCCATTCTATTTCATTCGTAAGATCCATTCTAATTCATTCGCACGATCCATTCTAATTCATTCATACGATCCATTCTAATTCCTTCGTACGATCCATTCTAATTCATTCGCACGATCCATTCTAATTCATGCATACGATCCATTCTAATTCATTCGTACGATCCATTCTAATTCATTCGTACGATCCATTCTAATTCATTCGTACGATCCATTCTAATTCATTCGCACAATCTATTCTAATTCATTCGTACGATCCATTCTAATTCATTCGCACGATCCATTCTAATTCATTCATACGATCCATTCTAATTCATTCATACGATCCATTCTACGATCCATTCTAATTCATTCGTACGTTACATTCTAATTCATTAGCACGATCAATACTAATTCATTCGTACGATTCATTCTAATTCAATCCATTCTAATTCATTCATACGATCCATTCTAATTCATTCATACGATCCATTCTAATTCATTCGTACGATCCATTCTAATTCATTCGTACGATCAATTCTTATTCATTCGCACAATCCATTCTAATTCATTCGTATGATCCATTCTAATTCATTCGCACGAATGTATCCATTCTAATTCATTCGTACTATCCATTCTAATTCCTTCGTACGATCCATTCTAATTCCTTCGTACGAATGAAATTGAATGGATACCTTCGTGCGAATGAATTAGAATGGATCGTATGAATGAAATAGAATGGATCGTACGAATGAATTAGAATGGATCGTGCGAATGAATAAGAATGGATCGTACGAATGAAATAGAATGGATACATTCGTGCGAATGAATTAGAATGGATCATATGAATGAATTAAAATGGATCATTTGAGTGAATGCGAATGGATCGTGCGAATGAATTAGAATGGATCGTACGAATGAATTAGAATGGATCGTGCGAATGAATTAGAATGGATCGTGCGAATGAATTAGAATGGATCGTATTAATGAATTAGAATGGATCGTGCGAATGAATTAGAATGGATCGTACGAATTAGTAAGAATGGATCGTGCGAATGAAATAGAATGGATCGTGTGAATGAATTAGAATGGATCGTGCGAATGAATTAGAATGGATCGTACGAACGAATGAATTAGAATGGATTGAATTAGAATGAATCGTACGAATGAATTAGAATGAATCATACCGTACGAATGAATTAGAATGGATCCTATGAAGGAATTAGAATGGATCGTACGAATGAATTAGAATGGATCGTACGAATGAATTTGAATGGATCGTACGAAGGAATTAGAATGGATCGTACGAAGGAATTAGAATGGATAGTACGAATGAATTAGAATGGATACCTTTGTGCAAATGAATTAGAATGGATCGCACGAATGAGTAAGAATGGATCGTACGAATGAAATAGAATGGATCGTATGAATGAATTAGAATGGATCGTACGAATGAATTAGAATGGATACAATCGTGCGAATGAATTAGAATGGATCATACGAATGAATTAGAATTGATTCATTCGTGCGAATGAATTAGAATGGATCGTACGAATGAGTAAGAATGGATCGTACGAATGAATTAGAATGGATTGAATTAGAATGAATCGTACAAATGAACTAGAATGGATCATACGACGGAATTAGAATGGATCGTACGAATGAATTAGAATGGATCGTATTAATGAATTAGAATGGATCGTGCGAATGCATTAGATTGGATCGTGCGAATGAATTAGAATGGATCGTACGAATGAATTAGAATGGATCGAACGAATGAATTAGAATGGATACATTCGTGCAAAAGAATTAGAATGGATTGTATGAATGAATTAGAATGGATCGTGCGAATGAATTAGAATGGATCGTATGAATGAATTAGAATGGATCATACGACGGAATTAGAATGGATCGTACGAATGAATTAGAATGGATCGTATTAATGAATTAGAATGGATCGTGCGAATGCATTAGATTGGATCGTGCGATTGAATTAGAATGGATCGTACGAATGAATTAGAATGGATCGAACGAATGAATTAGAATGGATACATTCGTGCAAAAGAATTAGAATGGATTGTATGAATGAATTAGAATGGATCGTACGAATGAATTAGAATGGATACATTCGTGCGGAAGAATTAGAATAGACCGTATGAATGAATTAGAATGGATCCAATCTAATTCATTAGTACGATCGATTCTAATTCATTCATACGATCCATTCTAATTCATTCGCACGAATGTATCCATTCTAATTCATTCGTACGATCCATTCTAATTCATTCGCACGATCCATTCTAATTCATTCATACGATCCATTCTATTTCATTCGTACGATCCATTCTTACTCATTCGTACGATCCATCCTAATTCATTTGCACGAAGGTATCCATTCTAATTCATTCGTACGATCCATTCTAATTCATTCACACAATCCATTCTAATTTATTCGTATGTGAGTGGATCGTGTTTTTTTGTGCTAATGAATTAGAATGGATCGTACGAATGAATTAGAATGGATACATTCGTGCGAAAGAATTAGAATGGATCATATGAATGAATTAGATTGGATACATTCGTGCAAATGAATTAGAATGGATACATTCATGGGAATGAATTAGACTGGATCGTACAAAGGAATTAGAATGGATCATACGAATGAAATATAATGGGTCGTACAAAGGAATTAGGATGGATCGTACGAATGAATTAGAATGGATCGTACGAATGAATTAGAATGGATTGAATTAGAATGAATCGTACGATTGAATTAGAATGAATCGTACGAATGAATTAGAATGGATCGTACGAATGAATTAGAATGGATCGTACGAATGAATTAGAATGGATTGAATTAGAATGAATCGTACGAATGAATTAGAATGAATCATACCGTACGAATGAATTAGAATGGATCATACGAAGGAATTAGAATGGATCGTACGAATGAATTAGAATGGATCGTACGAATGAATTAGAATGGATCGTACGAAGGAATTAGAATGGATAGTACGAATGAATTAGAATGGATACCTTCGTGCAACTGAATTAGAATGGATCGTACGAATGAGTAAGAATGGATCGTACGAATGAAATAGAATGGATCGTATGAATGAATTAGAATGGATCGTGCGAATGAATTAGAATGGTTCGTACGAATGAATTAGAATAGATTGTGCGAATGAATTAGAATGGATCGTACGAATGAATTAGAATGGATCGTACGAATGAATTAGAATGGATCGTATGAATGAATTAGAATGGATCGTGCGAATGAATTAGAATGGATCGTACGAATGAAATAGAATGGATACATTCGTGCGAATGAATTAGAATGGATCATATGAATGAATTAGAATGGATCGTTTGAGTGAATGCGAATGGATCGTGCGAATGAATTAGAATGAATTAGAATGGATCGTACGAATGAATTAGAATGGTTCATGCGAATGAATTAGAATGGATCGTGCGAATGAATTAGAATGGATCGTATTAATGAATTAGAATGAATCGTGCGAATGAATTAGAATGGATCGTACGAATGAGTAAGAATGGACCGTGCGAATGAAATAGAATGGATCGTATGAATGAATTAGAATGGATCGTGCGAATGAATTAGAATGGATCGTACGAATGAATTAGAATGGATTGAATTAGAATGAATCGTACGAATGAATTAGAATGAATCATACCATATGAATGAATTAGAATGGATCATACGAAGGAATTAGAATGGATCGTACGAATGAATTAGAATGGATCGTACGAATGAATTAGAATGGATCGTACGAAGGAATTAGAATGGATCGTACGAAGGAATTAGAATGGATAGTACGAATGAATTAGAATTGATACCTTCGTGCAAATGAATTAGAATGGATCGTACGAATGAGTAAGAATGGATCGTACGAATGAAATAGAATGGATCGTATGAATGAATTAGAATGGTCGTGCGAATGAATTAGACTGGATCGTATGAATGAATTAGAATAAATTGTGCGAATGAATTAGAATGGATCGTACGAATGAATTAGAATGGATCATACGAATGAATTAGAATGGATCGTATGAATGAATAAGAATGGATCGTGCGAATGAATTAGAATGGATCGTACGAATGAAATAGAATGGATTCGCACGAATGTATCCGAATGGATCGTACGAAGGAATTAGAATGGATCGTACGAAAGAATTAGAATGGATAGTACGAATGAATTAGAATGGATACCTTCGTGCAAATGAATTAGAATGGATCGTACGAATGAGTAAGAATCGATCGTACGAATGAAATAGAATGGATCGTATGAATGAATTAGAATGGATCGTGCGAATGAATTAGAATTGATCGTGCGAATGAATTAGAATGGATCGTACGAATGAATTAGAATGGATCGTATGCATGAATTAGAATGGATCGTGCGAATGAATTAGAATGGATCGTACGAATGAATTAGAATGGATCGTACGAAGGAATTAGAATGGATCGTACGAATTAATTAGAATGGATCGTGCGAATGAATTAGAATGGATCGTACGAATGAAATAGAATGGATTCGCACGAATGTATCCATTCTAATTCATTCGTACGATCCATTCTAATTCATTCGTACAATCCATTCTAATTCATTCGCACGATCCATTCGCATTCACTCAAACGATCCATTCTAATTCATTCATATGATCTATTCTAATTCATTCGCACGAATGTATCCATTCTAATTCATTCGTACGATCCATTCTAATTTATTTGTACGAATGTATCCACTCTAATTCATTCATACGATCCATTCTAATTCATTTGTACGAATGTATCCACTCTAATTCATTCGTACGAATGAATTAGAATGGATCGTATGAGTGTGAATGAATTAGAATGGATCGTGCGAATGAATTAGAATGGATCGTATTAATGAATTAGAATGGATCGTACGAATGAAATAGAATGGATCGTATGAATGAATTAGAATGGATCGTGCGAATGAATTAGAATGGATCGTACGAATGAATTAGAATCAATTGTGCGAATGAATTAGAATGGATCGTACGAATGAATTAGAATGGATCGTACGAATGAATTAGAATGGATCGTATGCATGAATTAGAATTGATTGTGCGAATGAATTAGAATGGATCGTACGAATGAATTAGAATGGATCGTACGAAGGAATTAGAATGGATCGTACGAATGAATTAGAAAGGATACATTCGAATTCATTCGTACGATCCATTCTAATTCCTTCGTACGATCCATATTCTAATTCATTCGCACGATCCATTCTAATTCATTCGCACGATCCATTCTAATTCATTCATACGATCCATTCTAATTCATTCACACAATCCATTCTAATTCATTCTAATTTGTATGAATGAATTAGAATGGATTGTGCGAATGAATTAGAATGGATCGTACGAATGAATTAGAATAGATTGTGCGAATGAATTAGAAAGGATCGTACGAATGAATTAGAATGGATCGTACGAATGAATTAGAATGGATCGTATGCATGAATTAGAATGGATCGTGCGAATGAATTAGAATGGATCGTACGAATGAATTAGAATGGATCGGACGAATGAATTAGAATGGATCGTACGAATGAATTAGAAAGGATACATTCGAATTCATTCGTACGATCCATTCTAATTCCTTCGTACGATCCATATTCTAATTCATTCACACGATCCATTCTATTTCATTCGCACGATCCATTCTAATTCATTTGTACGATCCATTCTTACTCATCGTATGCATGAATTAGAATGGATCGTGCGAATGAATTAGAATGGATCGTACGAATGAATTAGAATGGATCGAACGAATGAATTAGAATGGATACATTCGTGCAAAAGAATTAGAATGGATTGTATGAATGAATTAGAATGGATCGTGCGAATGAATTAGAATGGATCGTACGAATGAATTAGAATGGATACATTCGTGCGAAAGAATTAGAATAGATCTTATGAATGAATTAGAATGGATCGTATGAATGAAATAGAATGGATCGTACGAATGAATTAGAATGGATCATACGAAGGAATTAGAATGGATCGTACGAATGAATTCGAATGTATCCTTTCTAATTCATTCATACGATCCATTCTAATTCCTTCGTATGATCCATTCTAATTCATTCGTACGATCCATTCTAATTCATTCGCACGATCCATTCTAATTCATTCGTACGATCCATTCAATTTCATTCATACGATCCATTCTAATTCATTCATACGATCTATTCTAATTCTTTCGCACGAATGTATCCATTCTAATTCATTCGTACGATCCATTCTAATTAGAATAGATCATATGAATGAATTAGAATGGATCGTGCGAATGAATTATAATGGATCATACGAATGAATTAGAATTGATTCATTCGTGCGAATGAATTAGAATGGATCGTACGAATGAGTAAGAATGGATCGTACGAATGAATTAGAATATATTGAATTAGAATGAATCGTACGAATGAATTAGAATGGATCGTACGAATGAATTAGAATGGATCGTACGAATGAATTATAATGGATTGAATTAGAATGAATCGTACGAATGAATTAGAATGAATCATACCGTACGAATGAATTAGAATGGATCATACGAAGGAATTAGAATGGATCGTACAAATGAATTAGAATGGATCGTACGAATGAATTAGAATGGATCGTACGAATGAAATAAAATAGATCGTACGAATGAATTAGAATGGATCGTACGAATGAATTAGAATGGATACATTCGTGCGAATGAATTAGAATGGATAGTACGAATGAATTAGAATGGATACCTTCGTGCAAATGAATTTGAATGGATCGTACGAATGAGTAAGAATGGATCGTACGAATGAAATAGAATGGATCGTATGAATGAATTAGAATGGATCGTGCGAATGAATTAGAATGAATCGTACGAATGAATTAGAATAGATTGTGCGAATGAATTAGAATGGATCGTACGAATGAATTAGAATGGATCGTACGAATGAATTAGAATGGATCGTATGAATGAATTAGAATGGATCGTGCGAATGAATATGAATGGATCGTACGAATGAAATAGAATGGATTCACACGAATGTATCCATTCTAATTCATTCGTACAATCCATTCTAATTCATTCGCACGATCCATTCTAATTCATTTGCACGATTGTATCCATTCTAATTCATTCCTAACATTAATTCTAATTCATTCATACGATCTATTCTAATTCATTCATACAATCCATTCTAATTCCTTCGTACGATCCATTCTAATTCATTCGTACGATCCATTCTAATTCATTCGTACTATCCATTCTTACTCATTCGTACGAAGGAATTAGAATGGATCGTACGAAGGAATTAGAATGGATAGTATGAATGAATTAGAATGGATACCTTCGTGCAAATGAATTAGAATGGATCGTGCGAATGAGTAAGAATGGATCGTACGAATGAAATAGAATGGATCGTATGAATGAATTAGAATGGATCGTGCGAATGAATTAGAATGGATCGTACGAATGAATTAGAATAGATTGTGCGAATGAATTAGAATGGATCGTACGAATGAATTAGAATGGATCGTACGAATGAATTAGAATGGATCGTATGAATGAATTAGAATGGATCGTGTGAATGAATTAGAATGGATCGTACGAATGAAATAGAATGGATTCGCACGAATTTATCCATTCTAATTCATTCGTACGATCCATTCTAATTCATTCGTACAATCCATTCTAATTCATTCGCACGATCCATTCGCATTCACTCAAACAATCCATTCTAATTCATTCATATGATCCATTCTAATTCATTCGCACGAATGTATCCATTCTAATTCATTCGTACGATTCATTCTAATTTATTTGTACGAATGTATCCACTCTAATTCATTCATACGATCCATTCTAATTCATTCTCATGAATGTATCCATTCCAATTCATTCGTACGATCCATTCTAATTCATTCGCACAATCTATTCTAATTCATTCGTACGATCAATTCTAATTCATTAGCATGATCCATTCTAATTCATTCGTACGATCTATTCTATTTCATTCGTACAATCCATTCTTACTCAATCGTATAATCCATTCTAATCCATTCGCACAATCTATTCTAATTCATTCGTACGATCCATTCTATTTCATTCGTACGATCCATTCTAATTAGAATGGATAGTACGAATGAATTAGAATGGATACCTTCGTCCAAATGAATTAGAATGGATCGTACGAATGAGTAAGAATGGGTCGTACGAATGAAATAGAATGGATCGTATGAATGAATTAGAATGGATCGTACAAACGAATTAGAATGGATCGTATGAATGAAATAAAATAGATCGTACGAATGAATTAGAATGGATCGTATGAATGAATTAGAATGGATCGTATGAATGCATTAGAGTGGATACATTCATACAAATGAATTAGAATGGATCGTACGAATGAAATAGAATGGATCGAACGAATGAATTAGAGTGGATACATTCGTACAAATGAATTAGAATGGATCGTACGAATGAATTAGAATGGATACATTCGTGCAAATGAATTAGAATGGATCGTACGAATGAAATAGAATGGATCGTACGAATGAATTAGAATGGATACATTCATACGAATGAATTAGAATGGATCGTATGAATGAATCTGAATGGATTGTATGAGTGAATTAGAATGGATACGAAGAAATTAGAATGGATCGTACGAAGGAATTAGAATGGAGAATGGATCGTGCGAATGAATTAGAATGGATCGTGCGATAAGAAAGGATCGTACGAATGAAATAGAATAGATCGTACGGATAAATGAATTTGGATCGTGCTAATGAATTAGAATGGATCGTACGAATGAATTAGAATGGATCGTACTAATGAATTACAATAGATTGTGCGAATGAATTAGAATGGATCGTACGAATGAACTAGAAAGGATATATTCGTGCGAATGAATTAGAATAGATCGTATGAATGAATTAGATTGGATCGTATTAATGAATTAGAATGGATCGTGCGAATGAATTAGAATAGATCGTACGAATGAATTAGAATGGATAGATTCGTGCGAATGAATTTGAATGGATCGTACGAAGGAATTAGAATGGATCGTACGAAGGAATTAGAATAGATCATACGAAGAAATTAGAATTGATCGTACGAATGAATTAGAATGGATCGTGCGATAAGAATGGATCGTACGAATGAAATAGAATAGATCGTACGGATAAATGAATTTGGATCGTGCTAATAAATTAGAATGGATCGTACGAATGAATTAGAATTAGAATGGATCGTACGAAGGAATTAGAATGGATCGTATGAATGAATTAGAGTGGATACATTCGTGCGAATGAATTCGAATAGATCGTGCGAATGAATTCGAATGGATTGTATGAATGAATTAGAATAGATCGTACGAATGAATTAGAATGGATCATGCTAATAAATTAGAATTGATCGTACGAATGAATTAGAATAGATTGTGCGAATGAATTAGAATGGATCGTACGAATGAATTAGAATGCATCATACGAATGAAATAGAATGGATCGTATGAATGAATTAGAATGGATCGTACGAAGGAATTAGAATGGATCGTACGAAGGAATTAGAATGGATAGTACGAATGAATTAGAATGGATACCTTCGGCAAATGAATTAGAATGGATCGTACGAATGAGTAAGAATGGATCGTACGAATGAAATAGAATGGATCGTATGAATGAATTAGAATAGATTAGAATGGATCGTATGCATGAATTAGAATCGATCGTACGAATGAATTAGAATAGATTGTCCGAATAATTAGAATGGATCGTACGAATGAATTGGAATGGGTACATTCGTGCGAATTCATTAGAATGGATCGTACGAATGAGTAAGAATGGATCGTGCTAATGAATTAGAATGGATCGTGCGAATGAATTAGAATGGATTGTACGAATGAATTAGAATGGATCGTATGAATGAATTAGAAATGATCGTGCGAATGAATTAGAATGGATCGTGCGAATGAATTAGAATGGATCGTACGAATGAATTAGAATGGATCGTATGAATGAATTAGATTGGATCGTATTAATGAATTAGAATGGATCGTACGAATGAATTAGAATAGATCGTACGAATGAATTAGAATGGATACGAATGGATCGTACGAATGAATTAGAATGGATCGTTCGAATGAATTAGAATAGATTGTGCGAATGAATTAGAATGGATCGTACGAATGAATTAGAAAGGATACATTCGTGCGAGTGAATTAGAATGGATCGTATGAGTGTGAATGAATTAGAATGGATCGTGCGAATGAATTAGAATGGATCGTATTAATGAATTAGAATGGATCGTGCGAATGAATTAGAATGGATCGTACGAATGAGTAAGAATGGATCGTGCGAATGAATTAGAATGGATCATATGAATGAATTAGAATGGATCGTATGAATGAATTAGAATGGATCGTGCGAATAAATTAGAATGGATCGTATGAATGAATTAGAATAGATTGTGCGAATGAATTAGAATGGATCGAACGAATGAATTAGAATGGATACATTCGTGCAAATGAATTAGAATGGATCGTATGAATGAATTAGAATCGATCGTACGAACGAATTAGAATGGATCATGCGAAAGAATTAGAATGGATCGTGCGAATGAATTAGAATAGATCATGCGAATGAATTAGAATAGATCGTACGAATGAATTAGAATGGATACGAATGGATCGTACGAATGAATTAGAATGGATCGTTCGAATGAATTAGAATAGATTGTGTGAATGAATTAGAATGGATCGTACGAATGAATTAGAAAGGATACATTCGTGCGAGTGAATTAGAATGGATCGTATGAGTGTGAATGAATTAGAATGGATCGTGCGAATGAATTAGAATGGATCGTATTAATGAATTAGAATGGATCGTGTGAATGAATTAGAATGGATCGTACGAATGAGTAAGAATGGATCGTGCGAATGAATTAGAATGGATCATATGAATGAATTAGAATGGATCGTATGAATGAATTAGAATGGATCGTGCGAATAAATTAGAATGGATCGTATGAATGAATTAGAATAGATTGTGCGAATGAATTAGAATGGATCGTACGAATGAATTAGAATGGATACATTCGTGCGAATGAATTAGAATGGATCGTATGAATGAATTAGAATCGATCGTACGAACGAATTAGAATGGATCATGCGAAAGAATTAGAATGGATCGTGCGAACGAATTAGAATGGATCATGCGAATGAGATAGAATGGATCGTGCGAATGAATTAGAATGGATCGTGCGAAAGAATTAGAATAGATCGTACGAATGAATTAGAATGGATCGTATGAATGAATTAGAATGGATCATACGAATGAATTAGAATGGATACATTCGTGCGAATGAATTAGAATGGATCGTGCGAATGAATTAGAATGGATCGTACGAATGAATTAGAATGGATACATTCGTGCGAATCCATTCTATTTCATTCGTACGATCCATTCTAATTCATTCGCACGATCCATTCTAATTCATTCATACGATCCATTCTAATTCATTCATACGATCCATTCTAATTCATTCGTACGATCCATTCTAATTTCTTTTTATGATCTATTCTAATTCCTTCGTACGATCCATTCTAATTCCTTCGTACGATCCATTCAAATTCATTCGCACGAATCTATCCATTCTAATTCATTCGTATGATCCATTCTAATTCATTCGCACGATCCATTCTAATTCATTCATACGATCCATTCTAATTCATTCGTACGATCCATTCTAATTCATTCGTACGATCCATTCTAATTCATTCGCACAATCTATTCTAATTCATTCGCACGATCCATTCTAATTCATTCGCACGATCCATTCTAATTCATTCATACGATCCATTCTATTCCATTCTAATTCCTTCGTACGATCCATATTCTAATTCATTCGTACGATCCATTCGCACGAATGGATTGTACGAATGAAATAGAATAGATCGTACGAATGAATTAGAATGGATCATGCTAATGGATTAGAATTGATCGTACGAATGAATTAGAATAGATTGTGCGAATGAATTAGAATGGATCGTACGAATGAAATGGAATGGATACATTCGTGCGAATGAATTAGAATGGATCGTATGAATGAATTAGAGTGGATACATTCGTACAAATGAATTAGAATGGATCGTACGAATGAATTAGAATGGATACATTCGTGCGAATGAATTAGAATGGATCATATGAATGAATTAGAATGGATCGTTTGAGTGAATGCGAATGGATCGTGCGAATGAATTAAAATGGATTGTACGAATGAATTAGAATGGATCGTACGAATGAATTAGAATGGATCGTACGAATGAATTAGAATGGATCGTATGAATGAATTAGAATGGATCGTGCGAATGAATTAGAATGAATCGTACGAATAAAATAGAATGGATCATATGAATGAATTAGAGTGGATACATTCGTACAAATGAATTAGAATGGATTGAATTAGAATGAATCGTACGAATGAATTAGAATGGATCGTGCGAATGAATTAGAATGGATCGTACGAATGAATTAGAATGGATCGTACGAAGGAATTAGAATGGATCGTACGAATGAATTAGAAAGGATACATTCGAATTCATTCGTACGATCCATTCTAATTCCTTCGTACGATCCATATTCTAATTCATTCGCACGATCCATTCTAATTCATTCGCACGATCCATTCTAATTCATTTATACGATCCATTCTAATTCATTCACACAATCCATTCTAATTCATTCTAATTTATTCGTATGTGAGTGGATCGTGTTTTTTCGTGCTAATGAATTAGAATGGATCGTACGAATGAATTAGAATGGATACATTCGTGCGAAAGAATTAGAATGGATTGTATGAATGAATTAGATTGGATCGTATAAATGAATTAGAATGGATCGTACGAATGAATTAGAATGGATCGTGCTAATGAATTAGAATGGATTGTGCGAATGAAATAGAATGGATCGTGCGAATGAATTAGAATGGATCGTACGAATGAATTAGAATGGATCGTACGAATGAATTATAATGGATCGTGCGAATGAATTAGAATATGGATCGTACGAATGAATTAGAATGGATCGTAGGAATGAATTAGAATGGATACATTCGTGCGAATGAATTAGAATGGATCATACGAAGGAATTAGAATGCATAGTACGAATGAATTAGAATGGATCGTACGAATGAATTAGAATGGATCGTACGAATGAATTAGAATGGATACATTCGTGCGAATGAATTAGAATGGATCATACGAATGAATTAGAGTGTATACATTCGTACAAATGAATTAGAATGGATCGTACGAATGAATTAGAATGGATACATTCGTGCGAATGAATTAGAATGGATCGTACGAATGAATTAGAATAGATCGTATGAATGAATTATAATGGATCGTGCGAATGAATTAGAATGAATCATACGAATGAATTAGAATGGATCGTACGAATGAATTAGAATGGATCGTACGAATGAATTAGAATGGATTGAATTAGAATGAATCGTACGAATGAATTAGAATGAATCATACCGTACGAATGAATTAGAATGAATCATACCGTACGAATGAATTAGAATGGATCGTGCGAATGAATTAGAATGGATCGTGCGAATTAATTAGAATGGATCGTACGAATGAATTAGAATGGATCGTACGAATGAATTAGAATGGATCGTATGAATGAATTAGAATGGATCGTACGAATGAAATAGAATGGATTCGCACGAATGTATCCGTTCTAATTCATTCGTACGATCCATTCGTACAAATTAATTAGAATGGATCGTACGAATGAATTAGAATGGATACATTCGTGCGAATGACTTAGAATGGATCATATGAATGAATTAGAATGGCTCGTTTGAGTGAATGCGAATAGATCGTACGAATGAACTAGAATGGATCGTACGAATGAATTAGAATGGATCGTACGAATGAATTAGAATGGATCGTACGAATGAATTAGAATGGATCGTGCGAATGAATTAGAATGAATCGTACGATTGAAATAAAATGGATCATATGAATGAATTAGCATGGATACATTCGTACAAATGAATTAGAATGGATTGAATTAGAATGAATCGTACGAATGAATTAGAATGGATCGTGCGAATGAATTAGAATGGATCGTACGAATGAATTAGAAAGGATACATTCAAATTCATTCATATGATCCATTCTAATTCCTTCGTACGATCCATATTCTAATTCATTCGCACGATCCATTCAAATTCATTCGCACGATCCATTCTAATTCATTCATACGATCCATTCTAATTCATTCACACAATCCATTCTAATTCATTCTAATTTATTCGTATGTGAGTGGATCGTGTTTTTTCGTGCTAATGAATTAGAATGGATCGTACAAATTAATTAGAATGGATACATTCGTGCGAAAGAATTAGAATGGATCGTATGAATGAATTAGATTGGATCGTATAAATGAATTAGAATGGATCGTACGAATGAATTAGAATGGATCGTGCTAATGAATTAGAATGGATCCTGCTAATGAATTAGAATGGATCGTGCGAATGAATTAGAATGGATCGTGCGAATGAATTAGAATGGATCGTACGAATGAATTAGAATGGATCGTACGAATGAATTAGAATGGATCGTGCGAATGAATTAGAATGGATCGTACGAATGAATTAGAATGGATCGTACGAATGAATTAGAATGGATCGTGTGCGAATGAATTAGAATGGATCGTACGAATGAATTAGAATGGATCGTACGAATGAATTAGAATGGATCGTATGAATGAATTAGATTGGATCGTATTAATGAATTAGAATGGATCGTACGAATGAATTATAATAGATCGTACGAATGAATTAGAATGGATACGAATGGATCGTACGAATGAGTCAGAATGGATCGTACGAATGAAATAGAATGAATTGTACGAATGAATTAGAATGGATACATTCGTGCGAATGAATTAGGATGGATCGTATGAATGAATTAGAATAGATTGTGCGAATGAATTAGAATGGATCGTACGAATGAATTAGAATGGATACATTCATGCGAATGAATTAGAATGGATCGTATGAATGAATTAGAATGGATCGTATGAGTGAATTAGAATGGATACGAAGGAATTAGAATGGATCGTACGAAGGAATTAGAATGGAGAATGGATCGTGCGAATGAATTAGAATGGATCGTGCGATAAGAATGGATCGTACGAATGAAATAGAATAGATCGTACGGATAAATGAATTTGGATCGTGCTAATGAATTAGAATGGATCGTACGAATGAATTAGAATGGATCGTACTAATGAATTAGAATAGATTGTGCGAATGAATTAGAATGGATCGTACGAATGAATTAGAAAGGATATATTCGTGCGAATAAATTAGAATAGATCGTATGAATGAATTAGATTGGATCGTATTAATGAATTAGAATGGATCGTGCGAATGAATTAGAATGGATCGTACGAATGAATTACAATAGATAGATTCGTGCGAATGAATTTGAATGGATCGTACGAAGGAATTAGAATGGATCGTACGAAGGAATTAGAATAGATCATACGAAGAAATTAGAATGGATTGTACGAATGAATTAGAATGGATCGTATGAATGAATTAGAATGGATCGTGCGAATGAATTAAAATGGATCGTATGAATGAAATAGAATGGATCGTATGAATTAGAATGGATCGTACGAATGAAATAGAATGGATCGTACGAATGAATTAGAATAGATTGTGCGAATGGATTAGAATGGATCATATGATTGAGTAAGAATGGATTGTACGAATGAAATAGAATAGATCGTACGAATGAATTAGAATGGATCATGCTAATGAATTAGAATTGATCGTACGAATGAATTAGAATAGATTGTGCGAATGAATTAGAATGGATCGTACGAATGAATTGGAAAGGATACATTCGTGCGAATGAATTAGAATGGATCGTATGAATGAATTAGAGTGGATACATTCGTACAAATGAATTAGAATGAATCGTACGAATGAATTAGAATGGATACATTCGTGCTAATGAATTAGAATGGATCATATGAATGAATTAGAATGGATCGTTTGAGTGAATGCGAATGGATCGTGCGAATGAATTAGAATGGATTGTACGAATGAATTAGAATGGATCGTACGAATAAATTAGAATGGATACATTCGTGCGAATCCATTATATTTCATTCGTACGATCCATTCTAATTCATTCGCACGATCTATTCTAATTCATTCATACGATCCATTCTAATTCATTCGTACGATCCATTCTAATTCATTCGTACGATCCATTCTAATTCATTCGCACAATCTATTCTAATTCATTCGTACGATCCATTCTAATTCATTCGCACGATCCATTCTAATTCATTCATACGATCCATTCTATTTCATTCGTACGATCCATTCTTACTCCTTCGTACGATCCATTCTAATTCATTTGCACAAAGGTATCCATTCTAATTCATTCGTACTATCCATTCAAATTCCTTCGTACGATCCATTCTAATTCCTTCGTACGATCCATTCTAATTCATTCGTACGATCCATTCTAATTCATTCGTACGATCCATTCTAATTCCTTCGTATGATCCATTCTAATTCATTCGTACGGTATGATTCATTCTAATTCATTCGTACGATTCATTCTAATTCAATCCATTCTAATTCATTCGTACGATCCATTCTAATTCATTCGTACAATCCATTCTAATTCATTCGTACGATTCATTCTAATTCAATCCATTCTAATTCATTCGTACGATCCATTCTTACTCATTCGTACGGTCCATTCTAATTCATTCGCATGAATGAATCCATTCTAATTCATTCGTATGATCCATTCTAATTCATTCGCATGAATGTATCCATTCTAATTGATTCGTACGATCCATTCTATCTCATTCGTACAATCCATTCTATTTTATTCGTACGATCCATTCTAATTCATTCGCACGATCCATTCTAATTCATTCGCATGATCAATTCTAATTCATTCGTACGATCGATTATAATTCATTCATACGATCCATTCTAATTTATTCGCACGGATGTATCCATTCTAATTCATTCGTACGATCCATTCTAGTTCATTCGCACAATCTATTCTAATTCATTCATACGATCCATTCTAATTTATTCGCACGATCCATTCTAATTCATTCATACGATCCATTCTAATTCATTCATATGATCCATTCTAATTCATTCGCACGATCCATTCTTACTCATTCGTACGATCCATTCTAATTCATTCGCACGATCCATTCTAATTCATTAATACGATCCATTCTAATTCATTCGCACGATCCATTCTAATTCATTAATACGATCCATTCTAATTCATTCGCACGATCCATTCTAATTCATTCACACTCATACGATCCATTCTAATTCATTCGCACGAATGTATCCTTTCTAATTCATTCGTACGATCCATTCTAATTCAATCGCACAATCTATTCTAATTCATTCGAACGATCCATTCTAATTCATTCGTACGATCCATTCTAATTCATTCGTACGATCCATTCTAATTCATTCGCACGATCCATTCTAATTCATTCGCACGATCCATTCTAATTCATTAGCACGATCCATTCTAATTCATTCGTACGATCTATTCTAATTCATTTATACGATCCAATCTAATTCATACATACGATCCATTCTAATTCTTTCGCACGAATGTATCCATTCTAATTCATTCGTACGATCCATTCTAATTCATTAGCACGAAAAAACACGATCCACTCACATACGAATAAATTAGAATGAATTAGAATAGATTGTGTGAATGAATTAGAATGGATCGTATGAATGAATTAGAATGGATCGTGCGAATGAATTAGAATGGATCGTGCGAATGAATTAGAATATGGATCGTACGAAGGAATTAGAATGGATCGTACGAATGAATTCGAATGTATCCTTTCTAATTCATTCGTACGATCCATTCTAATTCCTTCGTACGATCCATTCTAATTCATTCGTACGATCCATTCTAATTCATTCGCACGATCCATTCTAATTCATTCGTACGATCCATTCTATTTCATTCATACGATCCATTCTAATTCATTCATACGATCTATTCTAATTCCTTCGCACGAATGTATCCATTCTAATTCATTCGTACGATCCATTCTAATTCATTCGCACGATCCATTCAAATTCATTCATACAATCCATTCTAATTCTTTTGCACGAATGTATCCATTCTAATTCATTCGTTCGATCCATTCTAATTCATTTGTACGATCCATTCTAATTCATTTGCACGATCCATTCTAATTCATGCATACGATCCAATCTAATTCATTCATACGATCCATTCTAATTCATTCGCACGAATGTATCCATTCTAATTCATTCGTACATGTATGAATGAATTAGAATGGATCGTACGAATGAATTAGAGTTAATACATTCGTGCGAATGAATTAGGATGGATCGTACGAATAAAGTAGATTGGATCGTATGAATGAATTATAATGGATCATGCGAATGAATTAGAATAGATCATACGAATGAATTAGAATGGATCGTACGAATGAATTAGAATGGATACATTCGTGCAAAAGAATTAGAATGGATTGTATGAATGAATTAGAATGGATCGTATGAATGAATTAGAATGGATCGTGCGAATGAATTAGAATGGATCGTGCGAATGAATTAGAATGGATCGTACGAATGAATTAGAATGGATCGTATGAATGAATTAGATTGGATCGTATTAATGAATTATCCACTCTTACTCATTCGTATGATCCATTCTAATTCATTCATACGAATGTATCCACTCTAATTCATTCGTACGATCCATTCTAATTCATTCGCACGATCCATTCTAATTCATTCGTATGATCGTGCGAATGAATTAGAATAGATCATGCGAATGAATTAGAATAGATCGTACGAATGAATTAGAATGGATACGAATGGATCGTACGAATGAATTAGAATGGATCGTTCGAATGAATTAGAATAGATTGTGTGAATGAATTAGAATGGATCGTACGAATGAATTAGAAAGGATACATTCGTGCGAGTGAATTAGAATGGATCGTATGAGTGTGAATGAATTAGAATGGATCGTGCGAATGAATTAGAATGGATCGTATTAATGAATTAGAATGGATCGTGTGAATGAATTAGAATGGATCGTACGAATGAGTAAGAATGGATCGTGCGAATGAATTAGAATGGATCATATGAATGAATTAGAATGGATCGTATGAATGAATTAGAATGGATCGTGCGAATAAATTAGAATGGATCGTATGAATGAATTAGAATAGATTGTGCGAATGAATTAGAATGGATCGTACGAATGAATTAGAATGGATACATTCGTGCGAATGAATTAGAATGGATCGTATGAATGAATTAGAATCGATCGTACGAACGAATTAGAATGGATCATGCGAAAGAATTAGAATGGATCGTGCGAACGAATTAGAATGGATCATGCGAATGAGATAGAATGGATCGTGCGAATGAATTAGAATGGATCGTGCGAAAGAATTAGAATAGATCGTACGAATGAATTAGAATGGATCGTATGAATGAATTAGAATGGATCATACGAATGAATTAGAATGGATACATTCGTGCGAATGAATTAGAATGGATCGTGCGAATGAATTAGAATGGATCGTACGAATGAATTAGAATGGATACATTCGTGCGAATCCATTCTATTTCATTCGTACGATCCATTCTAATTCATTCGCACGATCCATTCTAATTCATTCATACGATCCATTCTAATTCATTCATACGATCCATTCTAATTCATTCGTACGATCCATTCTAATTTCTTTTTATGATCTATTCTAATTCCTTCGTACGATCCATTCTAATTCCTTCGTACGATCCATTCAAATTCATTCGCACGAATCTATCCATTCTAATTCATTCGTATGATCCATTCTAATTCATTCGCACGATCCATTCTAATTCATTCATACGATCCATTCTAATTCATTCGTACGATCCATTCTAATTCATTCGTACGATCCATTCTAATTCATTCGCACAATCTATTCTAATTCATTCGCACGATCCATTCTAATTCATTCGCACGATCCATTCTAATTCATTCATACGATCCATTCTATTCCATTCTAATTCCTTCGTACGATCCATATTCTAATTCATTCGTACGATCCATTCGCACGAATGGATTGTACGAATGAAATAGAATAGATCGTACGAATGAATTAGAATGGATCATGCTAATGGATTAGAATTGATCGTACGAATGAATTAGAATAGATTGTGCGAATGAATTAGAATGGATCGTACGAATGAAATGGAATGGATACATTCGTGCGAATGAATTAGAATGGATCGTATGAATGAATTAGAGTGGATACATTCGTACAAATGAATTAGAATGGATCGTACGAATGAATTAGAATGGATACATTCGTGCGAATGAATTAGAATGGATCATATGAATGAATTAGAATGGATCGTTTGAGTGAATGCGAATGGATCGTGCGAATGAATTAAAATGGATTGTACGAATGAATTAGAATGGATCGTACGAATGAATTAGAATGGATCGTACGAATGAATTAGAATGGATCGTATGAATGAATTAGAATGGATCGTGCGAATGAATTAGAATGAATCGTACGAATAAAATAGAATGGATCATATGAATGAATTAGAGTGGATACATTCGTACAAATGAATTAGAATGGATTGAATTAGAATGAATCGTACGAATGAATTAGAATGGATCGTGCGAATGAATTAGAATGGATCGTACGAATGAATTAGAATGGATCGTACGAAGGAATTAGAATGGATCGTACGAATGAATTAGAAAGGATACATTCGAATTCATTCGTACGATCCATTCTAATTCCTTCGTACGATCCATATTCTAATTCATTCGCACGATCCATTCTAATTCATTCGCACGATCCATTCTAATTCATTTATACGATCCATTCTAATTCATTCACACAATCCATTCTAATTCATTCTAATTTATTCGTATGTGAGTGGATCGTGTTTTTTCGTGCTAATGAATTAGAATGGATCGTACGAATGAATTAGAATGGATACATTCGTGCGAAAGAATTAGAATGGATTGTATGAATGAATTAGATTGGATCGTATAAATGAATTAGAATGGATCGTACGAATGAATTAGAATGGATCGTGCTAATGAATTAGAATGGATTGTGCGAATGAAATAGAATGGATCGTGCGAATGAATTAGAATGGATCGTACGAATGAATTAGAATGGATCGTACGAATGAATTATAATGGATCGTGCGAATGAATTAGAATATGGATCGTACGAATGAATTAGAATGGATCGTAGGAATGAATTAGAATGGATACATTCGTGCGAATGAATTAGAATGGATCATACGAAGGAATTAGAATGCATAGTACGAATGAATTAGAATGGATCGTACGAATGAATTAGAATGGATCGTACGAATGAATTAGAATGGATACATTCGTGCGAATGAATTAGAATGGATCATACGAATGAATTAGAGTGTATACATTCGTACAAATGAATTAGAATGGATCGTACGAATGAATTAGAATGGATACATTCGTGCGAATGAATTAGAATGGATCGTACGAATGAATTAGAATAGATCGTATGAATGAATTATAATGGATCGTGCGAATGAATTAGAATGAATCATACGAATGAATTAGAATGGATCGTACGAATGAATTAGAATGGATCGTACGAATGAATTAGAATGGATTGAATTAGAATGAATCGTACGAATGAATTAGAATGAATCATACCGTACGAATGAATTAGAATGAATCATACCGTACGAATGAATTAGAATGGATCGTGCGAATGAATTAGAATGGATCGTGCGAATTAATTAGAATGGATCGTACGAATGAATTAGAATGGATCGTACGAATGAATTAGAATGGATCGTATGAATGAATTAGAATGGATCGTACGAATGAAATAGAATGGATTCGCACGAATGTATCCGTTCTAATTCATTCGTACGATCCATTCGTACAAATTAATTAGAATGGATCGTACGAATGAATTAGAATGGATACATTCGTGCGAATGACTTAGAATGGATCATATGAATGAATTAGAATGGCTCGTTTGAGTGAATGCGAATAGATCGTACGAATGAACTAGAATGGATCGTACGAATGAATTAGAATGGATCGTACGAATGAATTAGAATGGATCGTACGAATGAATTAGAATGGATCGTGCGAATGAATTAGAATGAATCGTACGATTGAAATAAAATGGATCATATGAATGAATTAGCATGGATACATTCGTACAAATGAATTAGAATGGATTGAATTAGAATGAATCGTACGAATGAATTAGAATGGATCGTGCGAATGAATTAGAATGGATCGTACGAATGAATTAGAAAGGATACATTCAAATTCATTCATATGATCCATTCTAATTCCTTCGTACGATCCATATTCTAATTCATTCGCACGATCCATTCAAATTCATTCGCACGATCCATTCTAATTCATTCATACGATCCATTCTAATTCATTCACACAATCCATTCTAATTCATTCTAATTTATTCGTATGTGAGTGGATCGTGTTTTTTCGTGCTAATGAATTAGAATGGATCGTACAAATTAATTAGAATGGATACATTCGTGCGAAAGAATTAGAATGGATCGTATGAATGAATTAGATTGGATCGTATAAATGAATTAGAATGGATCGTACGAATGAATTAGAATGGATCGTGCTAATGAATTAGAATGGATCCTGCTAATGAATTAGAATGGATCGTGCGAATGAATTAGAATGGATCGTGCGAATGAATTAGAATGGATCGTACGAATGAATTAGAATGGATCGTACGAATGAATTAGAATGGATCGTGCGAATGAATTAGAATGGATCGTACGAATGAATTAGAATGGATCGTACGAATGAATTAGAATGGATCGTGTGCGAATGAATTAGAATGGATCGTACGAATGAATTAGAATGGATCGTACGAATGAATTAGAATGGATCGTATGAATGAATTAGATTGGATCGTATTAATGAATTAGAATGGATCGTACGAATGAATTATAATAGATCGTACGAATGAATTAGAATGGATACGAATGGATCGTACGAATGAGTCAGAATGGATCGTACGAATGAAATAGAATGAATTGTACGAATGAATTAGAATGGATACATTCGTGCGAATGAATTAGGATGGATCGTATGAATGAATTAGAATAGATTGTGCGAATGAATTAGAATGGATCGTACGAATGAATTAGAATGGATACATTCATGCGAATGAATTAGAATGGATCGTATGAATGAATTAGAATGGATCGTATGAGTGAATTAGAATGGATACGAAGGAATTAGAATGGATCGTACGAAGGAATTAGAATGGAGAATGGATCGTGCGAATGAATTAGAATGGATCGTGCGATAAGAATGGATCGTACGAATGAAATAGAATAGATCGTACGGATAAATGAATTTGGATCGTGCTAATGAATTAGAATGGATCGTACGAATGAATTAGAATGGATCGTACTAATGAATTAGAATAGATTGTGCGAATGAATTAGAATGGATCGTACGAATGAATTAGAAAGGATATATTCGTGCGAATAAATTAGAATAGATCGTATGAATGAATTAGATTGGATCGTATTAATGAATTAGAATGGATCGTGCGAATGAATTAGAATGGATCGTACGAATGAATTACAATAGATAGATTCGTGCGAATGAATTTGAATGGATCGTACGAAGGAATTAGAATGGATCGTACGAAGGAATTAGAATAGATCATACGAAGAAATTAGAATGGATTGTACGAATGAATTAGAATGGATCGTATGAATGAATTAGAATGGATCGTGCGAATGAATTAAAATGGATCGTATGAATGAAATAGAATGGATCGTATGAATTAGAATGGATCGTACGAATGAAATAGAATGGATCGTACGAATGAATTAGAATAGATTGTGCGAATGGATTAGAATGGATCATATGATTGAGTAAGAATGGATTGTACGAATGAAATAGAATAGATCGTACGAATGAATTAGAATGGATCATGCTAATGAATTAGAATTGATCGTACGAATGAATTAGAATAGATTGTGCGAATGAATTAGAATGGATCGTACGAATGAATTGGAAAGGATACATTCGTGCGAATGAATTAGAATGGATCGTATGAATGAATTAGAGTGGATACATTCGTACAAATGAATTAGAATGAATCGTACGAATGAATTAGAATGGATACATTCGTGCTAATGAATTAGAATGGATCATATGAATGAATTAGAATGGATCGTTTGAGTGAATGCGAATGGATCGTGCGAATGAATTAGAATGGATTGTACGAATGAATTAGAATGGATCGTACGAATAAATTAGAATGGATACATTCGTGCGAATCCATTATATTTCATTCGTACGATCCATTCTAATTCATTCGCACGATCTATTCTAATTCATTCATACGATCCATTCTAATTCATTCGTACGATCCATTCTAATTCATTCGTACGATCCATTCTAATTCATTCGCACAATCTATTCTAATTCATTCGTACGATCCATTCTAATTCATTCGCACGATCCATTCTAATTCATTCATACGATCCATTCTATTTCATTCGTACGATCCATTCTTACTCCTTCGTACGATCCATTCTAATTCATTTGCACAAAGGTATCCATTCTAATTCATTCGTACTATCCATTCTAATTCCTTCGTACGATCCATTCTAATTCCTTCGTACGATCCATTCTAATTCATTCGTACGATCCATTCTAATTCATTCGTACGATCCATTCTAATTCCTTCGTATGATCCATTCTAATTCATTCGTACGGTATGATTCATTCTAATTCATTCGTACGATTCATTCTAATTCAATCCATTCTAATTCATTCGTACGATCCATTCTAATTCATTCGTACAATCCATTCTAATTCATTCGTACGATTCATTCTAATTCAATCCATTCTAATTCATTCGTACGATCCATTCTTACTCATTCGTACGGTCCATTCTAATTCATTCGCATGAATGAATCCATTCTAATTCATTCGTATGATCCATTCTAATTCATTCGCATGAATGTATCCATTCTAATTGATTCGTACGATCCATTCTATCTCATTCGTACAATCCATTCTATTTTATTCGTACGA
This sequence comes from Chamaelirium japonicum, assembly GCA_947650365.1. NCBI lineage: Eukaryota > Viridiplantae > Streptophyta > Magnoliopsida > Liliales > Melanthiaceae > Chamaelirium > Chamaelirium japonicum. The sequence continues at coordinate 640,219 of CANTAL010000004.1, forward strand.
TCCATTCTAATTCATTCGCACGATCCATTCTAATTCATTCGCATGATCAATTCTAATTCATTCGTACGATCGATTATAATTCATTCATACGATCCATTCTAATTTATTCGCACGGATGTATCCATTCTAATTCATTCGTACGATCCATTCTAATTCATTCGCACAATCTATTCTAATTCATTCATACGATCCATTCTAATTTATTCGCACGATCCATTCTAATTCATTCATACGATCCATTCTAATTCATTCATATGATCCATTCTAATTCATTCGCACGATCCATTCTTACTCATTCGTACGATCCATTCTAATTCATTCGCACGATCCATTCTAATTCATTAATACGATCCATTCTAATTCATTCGCACGATCCATTCTAATTCATTAATACGATCCATTCTAATTCATTCGCACGATCCATTCTAATTCATTCACACTCATACGATCCATTCTAATTCATTCGCACGAATGTATCCTTTCTAATTCATTCGTACGATCCATTCTAATTCAATCGCACAATCTATTCTAATTCATTCGAACGATCCATTCTAATTCATTCGTACGATCCATTCTAATTCATTCGTACGATCCATTCTAATTCATTCGCACGATCCATTCTAATTCATTCGCACGATCCATTCTAATTCATTAGCACGATCCATTCTAATTCATTCGTACGATCTATTCTAATTCATTTATACGATCCAATCTAATTCATACATACGATCCATTCTAATTCTTTCGCACGAATGTATCCATTCTAATTCATTCGTACGATCCATTCTAATTCATTAGCACGAAAAAACACGATCCACTCACATACGAATAAATTAGAATGAATTAGAATAGATTGTGTGAATGAATTAGAATGGATCGTATGAATGAATTAGAATGGATCGTGCGAATGAATTAGAATGGATCGTGCGAATGAATTAGAATATGGATCGTACGAAGGAATTAGAATGGATCGTACGAATGAATTCGAATGTATCCTTTCTAATTCATTCGTACGATCCATTCTAATTCCTTCGTACGATCCATTCTAATTCATTCGTACGATCCATTCTAATTCATTCGCACGATCCATTCTAATTCATTCGTACGATCCATTCTATTTCATTCATACGATCCATTCTAATTCATTCATACGATCTATTCTAATTCCTTCGCACGAATGTATCCATTCTAATTCATTCGTACGATCCATTCTAATTCATTCGCACGATCCATTCAAATTCATTCATACAATCCATTCTAATTCTTTTGCACGAATGTATCCATTCTAATTCATTCGTTCGATCCATTCTAATTCATTTGTACGATCCATTCTAATTCATTTGCACGATCCATTCTAATTCATGCATACGATCCAATCTAATTCATTCATACGATCCATTCTAATTCATTCGCACGAATGTATCCATTCTAATTCATTCGTACATGTATGAATGAATTAGAATGGATCGTACGAATGAATTAGAGTTAATACATTCGTGCGAATGAATTAGGATGGATCGTACGAATAAAGTAGATTGGATCGTATGAATGAATTATAATGGATCATGCGAATGAATTAGAATAGATCATACGAATGAATTAGAATGGATCGTACGAATGAATTAGAATGGATACATTCGTGCAAAAGAATTAGAATGGATTGTATGAATGAATTAGAATGGATCGTATGAATGAATTAGAATGGATCGTGCGAATGAATTAGAATGGATCGTGCGAATGAATTAGAATGGATCGTACGAATGAATTAGAATGGATCGTATGAATGAATTAGATTGGATCGTATTAATGAATTATCCACTCTTACTCATTCGTATGATCCATTCTAATTCATTCATACGAATGTATCCACTCTAATTCATTCGTACGATCCATTCTAATTCATTCGCACGATCCATTCTAATTCATTCGTATGATCCATTCTATTACATTCGTACGATCCATTCTTACTCATTCGTACGATCCATTCTAATTCATTCGTACGATATATTCTAATTCATTCGCACGAATGTATCCATTCTAATTCATCCATACGATCCATTCTAATTCATTCGCACGATCCATTCTGATTCATTCGCACGAATGAATCCATTCTAATTCATTCGTATGATCTATTCTATTGCATTCGTACGATCCATTCTTAACTCATTCGTACGATCCATTCTAATTCATTCGCACGAATGTATCCATTCTAATTCATTCATACGATCCATTCTAATTCATTCGCACGATCCATTCTAATTCATTCATACGATCCATTCTAATTCATTCATACAATCCATTCTAATTCTTTCACACGATCCATTCTAATTCATTCATACGATCCATTCTAATTCATTCATACGATCGTACGAAGGAATTAGAATGGATCGTACGAAAAAATTAGAATGGATATATTCGTGCAAATGAATTAGAATGGATCGTACGAATGAGTAAGAATCGATCGTACGAATGAATTAGAAATAGAATGGAACGTACGAATGAATTAGAATGGATACATTCGTACGAAAGAATTAGAATGGATCGTACGAATGAATTAGAATGGATCGTAAGAATGAGTGAGATTGGATCCTACGAATAAATTAGAATGGATTGAATTAGAATGAATCGTACGAATGAATTAGAATGGATCGTATGAATGAATTAGAACAAAGGAATTAGAATGGATCGTACGAAGGAATTAGAATGGATCGTACGAAGGAATTACAATGGATCGTACGAATGAATTAGAATGGATCGTATGAATGAATTAGAATGGATCGTACGAAGGCATTAGAATGGATCGTACAAAGGAATTAGAATGGATCGTACGAATAAATTAGAATGGATACATTCGTGCGAATGAATTAGAATGGATCATACGAATGAGTAAGAATGGATCGTACGAATGAAATAGAATGGATCGTACGAATGAATTAGAATGGATCGTGCGAATGAATTAGAATGGATCGTATGAATGAATTAGAATAGATTGTACGAATGAATTAGAATGGATCGTACGAATAAATTAGAATGAATCGTACGAATGAATTAGAATGGATCGTATGAATGAATTAGAATGTTGTACGAATGAATTAGAATGGATCGTACGAATGAATTAGAATGGATACATTCGTGGAAAAGAATTAGAATGGATTGTATGAATGAATTAGAATGGATCGTGCGAATGATTTAGAATGGATCGTACGCGTACGATCCATTCTAATTCATTCGCACAATCTATTCTAATTCATTCGTACGATCCATTCTAATTCATTAGCACGATCCATTCTAATTCATTAACACAATCCATTCTAATTCTTTTGCACGAATGTATCCATTCTAATTCATTCGTACGATCCATTCTAATTCCTTCGTACGATCCATTCTAATTCATTCCTATGAATGTATCCATTCTAATTGATACGTACGATCCATTCTATTTCATTCGTACGATCCATTCTTACTCATTCTTACGATCCATTCTAATTCATTTGCACGAATGTATCCTCTTTAATTCATTCGTACGATCCATTCTAATTCATTCGCACGATCCATTCTAATTCATTCATACGATACATTCTAATTCATTCGTACGATCCATTCTAATTTATTCGCACGATCCATTCTAATTCATTCATACAATCCATTCTATTTCGTACGATCCATTCTAATTCATTCGCACAAATGTATCCATTCGAATTCATTTGTACGATCCATTCTATTTCATTCGTACGATCCATTCTAATTCATTCGCACGATCCATTGTAATTCTAATTCCTTCATACGTTCGATCCATTCTAATTCCTTCGTACGATCCATTCTATTTCATTCATACGATCCAATCTAATTCATTCATACGATCCATTCTAAGTCATTCGTACGATCCATTCTAATTCATTCGCACGATCCATTCTAATTCATTCATACAATCCATTCTAATTCTTTCGCACGATCCTTTCTAATTCATTCGTACGATCTATTCTAATTCATTCGTACGATCCAATCTAATTCTTTCGCACGAATGTATCCATTCTAATTCATTCGCACGATCCATTCTAATTCATTCGTACGATCCATTCCAATTCATTCGCACGAATGTATCCATTCTAATTCATTCGTACGATCTATTCTATTTCATTCGTACGATCCATTCTAATTCATACGATCCATTCTATTTCATTCATACGATCCATTCTAATTCATTCGTACGATCCATTTTAATTCATTCGTACGATCCATTCTAATTCATTCGCACGATCAATTCTAATTCATTCATACAATCCATTCTAATTCTTTCACACGATCCATTCTAATTCATTCGTACGATCCATTCTAATTTATTCATACGATCCAATCTAATTAATTTGCACGAATATATCCTTTCTAATTCATTCGTACGATCCATTCTAATTCATTCGTACGATCCATTCTTACTCATTCGTATGATCCATTCTAATTAATTCGTACGATCAATTCTAATTCATTCATACAATCCATTCTAATTCTTTCACACTATCCATTCTAATTCATTTGTACGATCCATTCTATTTCATTCGTACAATCCATTCTATTTCATTCGTACGATCCATTCTTACTCATTCGTACGATCTATTCTAATACATTCGTACGATCCATTCTAATTCATTCGTACGATCTATTCTAATTCATTCGTACGATCCATTCTAATTGATTCGTATGATCAATTAGAATGGATCATTTGAATGAATTAGAATGGATCATACGAATGAGTAAGAATGGATCATACGAATGAAATAAAATGGATTGTACGAATAAATTAGAATGGATCGTACAAATGAATTAGAATGGATACATTCGTGCGAATGAATAAGAATGGATCATATGAATGAATTAGAATGGATCATACGAATGAATTAGAATAGATCGTACATTCTAATTCCTTCGTACGATCCATTCTAATTCCTTCGTACGAATTAGAATGGATCGTACGAAGGAAATACAATCGACCGTACGAATGAATTGGAATGGATACATTCGTGCGAATGAATTAGAATGGATCGTATGAATGAATTAGAACGCACGAATGTATCCATTCTAATTCATTCGTACGATCCATTCTAATTCATTCGCACGATCCATTCTAATTCATTCACACAATCTATTCTAATTCATTCATACGATCCATTCTAATTCATTCGCACGAATGTATCCATTCTAATTCATTCGCACAATCTATTCTAATTCATTCGTACGATCCATTCTAATTCATTCGCACAATCTATTCTAATTCATTCATACAATCCATTCTAATTCTTTCACACGATCCACTCTAATTCATTCGTACGATCCATTCTAATTCATTCGTACGATCCATTCTAATTCATTCATACGATCCATTCTAATTCAATCGTACGATCCATTCTAATTCATTCGCACGATCCATTCTAATTCTTTCGTACGATCCATTCTTATTCATTCCCATGAATGTATCCATTCTAATTCATACGTACGATCCATTCTAATTCATTTATACGATCCAATCTAATCCATTCATACAATCCATTCTAATTCATTCGCACGAATTTATCCGTTCTAATTCAGTCATACGATCCATTCTAATTCATTCGCACAATCCATTCTAATTCATTCATACGATCCATTCTAATTCATTCGTACGATCCATTCTAATTCAGTCGCACGATCCATTCTAATTCATTCATGCGAATGAATTAGTATGGATCGTATGAATAAATTAGAATGGATCGTATGAATGAATTAGAATGGATCGTGCGAATGAATTAGAATGGATCGTACGAATGAATTAGAATGGATCGTACGAATGAATTAGAATGGATACATTCGTGCGAATGAATAAGATTACGATCCATTCTTACTCATTCGTATGATCCATTCTAATTCATTCGTACGAATGTATCCACTCTAATTCATTCGTACGATCTATTCTAATTCATTAGCACGATCCATTCTAATTCATTCGTATGATCCATTCTATTTCATTCGTTCGATCCATTCTTACTCATTCGTACGATCCATTCTAATTCATTCGTACGATCCATTCTAATTCATTCGCACTAATGTATCCATTCTAATTCATTCATACGATCCATTCTAATTCATTCGCACGATCCATTCTGATTCATTCGCACGAATGAATCCATTCTAATTCATTCGTATGATCTATTCTATTTCATTCGTACGATCCATTCTTACTCATTCGTACGATCCATTCTAATTCATTCTCACGAATGTATCTATTCTAATTCATTCGTACGACCCATTCTAATTCATTCGCACGATCCATTCTAATTCATTCATACGATCCATTCTAATTCATTCATACAATCCATTCTAATTCTTTCACACGATCAATTCTAATTCATTCGTACGATCCATTCTAATTCATTCGTACGATCGTACAAAGGAATTAGAATGGATCATACGAATGAATTAGAATGGATATATTCGTGCAAATGAATTAGAATGGATCGTACGAATAAGTAAGAATGGATCGTACGAACGAATTAGAAATAGAATGGAACGTACGAATGAATTAGAATGGATACATTCATACGAAAGAATTAGAATGGATCGTACGAATGAATTAGAATGGATTGAAATAGAATGAATCGTACGAATGAATTAGAATGGATCGTACGAATGAATTAGAACAAAGGAATTAGAATGGATCGTACGAAGGAATTAGAATGGATCGTACGAATGAATTAGAATGGATCGTACGAAGGAATTAGAATGGATCGTACGAAGGAATTAGAATGGATCGTACGAATGAATTAGAATGGATACATTCGTGCGAATGAATTAGAATGGATCGTATGAATGAGTAAGAATGGATCATACGAATGAAATAGAATGGATCGTACGAATGAATTAGAATGGATCGTGCGAATGAATTAGAATGGATCATACGAATGAATTAGAATAGATTGTGCGAATGAATTAGAATGGATCGTACGAATGAATTAGAATGGATCGTACGAATGAATTAGAATGGATCGTATGAATGAATTAGAATGTTGTACGAATGAATTAGAATGGATCGTACGAATGAATTAGAATGGATACATTCGTGCAAAAGAATTAGAATGGATTGTATGAATGAATTAGAATGGATCGTGCGAATGATTTAGAATGGATCGTACGCGTACGATCCATTCTAATTCATTCGCACAATCTATTCTAATTAATTCGTATGATCCATTCTAATTCATTCGCACGATCCATTCTAATTCATTCATACAATCCATTCTAATTCTTTTGCACGAATGTATCCATTCTAATTCATCGTACGATCCATTCTAATTCCTTCGTATGATCGATTCTAATTCCTTCGTAGGATCCATTCTAATTCATTCCCATGAATGTATCCATTCTAATTGATACGTATGATCCATTCTATTTCAATCGTACGATCCATTCTTACTCATTCTTACGATCCATTCTAATTCATTCGCATGAATGTATCCACTCTAATTCATTCGTACGATCGATTCTAATTCATTCGCACGATCCATTCTAATTCATTCATACGATCCATTCTAATTCATTCGTACGATCCATTCTAATTCATTCGCACGATCCATTCTAATTCATTCATACGATCTATTCTATTTCGTACGATCCATTCTAATTCATTCGCACGAATGTATCCATTCGAATTCATTCGTAGGATCCATTATATTTCATTCGTACGATCCTTTCTAATTCATTCGCACGATCCATTCTAATTTTAATTCCTTCATACGTACAATCTATTCTAATTCCTTCGTACGATCCGTTCTATTTCATTCATACGATCCAATCTAATTCATTCATACGATCCATTCTAAGTCATTCGTACGATCCATTCTAATTCATTCGCACGATCCATTCTAATTCATTCATACAATCCATTCTAATTCTTTCGCACGATCCTTTCTAATTCATTCGTACGATCCATTCTAATTCATTCGTACAATCCATTCTATTTCATTCGTACGATCCATTCTTACTCATTCGTATGATCCATTCTATTTCATTCGCACGAATGTATCCTACGAATGAATTAGAATGGATATATTCGTGCAAATGAATTAGAATGTATCATATGAATGAATTAGAATGGATCGTACGAATGAATTAGAATGGATCGTACGAATGAATTAGAATGGATCGTAGGAATGAATTAGAAATAGATCGTACGAATGAAATAGAATGGATCGTACGAATGAATTAGAATGGATCGTGCTAATGAATTAGAATGGATCGTACGAATGAATTAGAATAGATTGTGCGAATGAATTAGAATGGATCATACGAATGAATTAGAATGGATCGTATGAATGAATTAGAATGGATCGTACGAATGAATTAGAATGGATCGTACGAATGAATTAGAATGGATACATTTGTGCGAATGAATTAAAATGGATCGTATGAATGAATTAGAATCGACCATACGAATGAATTAGAATGGATCGTGCGAATGAATTAGAATGGATCATATGAATGAATTAGAATGGATCCTATGAATGAATTAGAATGGATCGTATGAATGAATCAGAATGGATCGTGCGAATGAATTAGAATGTATCCATTCTAATTCATTCGTACGATCCATTCTAATTCATTCGTACGATCCATTCTAATTCATTCGTACAATCCATTCTAATTCATTCATACGATCCATTCTAATTCATTCATACAATCCATTCTAATTCTTTCGTACGATCCATTCTAATTCATTCGTACGATCCATTCTAATTCATTAATACGAACCAATCAAATTCATTCATACGATCCATTCTAATTCATTCGCATGATCCCTTATAATTCATTTATACGATCCAATCTAATTCATTTGTACGATCCATTCTAATTCATTCGTACGTTCCATTCTAATTCATTAGCACGATCCATGCTAATTCATTCGTACGATCCATTTTAATTCATTCGCACGATCCTTTCTAATTCATTCATACGATCCATTCTAATTCATTCGTACGATCCATTCTAATTCATTCGTATCCATTCTAATTCATTCGCACAATCTATTCTAATTCATTCGTACGATCCATTCTAATTCATTCGCACGATCCATTCTAATTCATTCGTACGATCCATTCTATTTCATTCGTACGATCCATTCTTACTCATTCGTACGATCCATTCTAATTCATTCACACGATCCATTCTTACTCATTCGTACGATCCATTCTAATTAATTCGCACGATCCATTCTAATTCATTCATACAATCCATTCTATTTCATTCGTACGATCCATTCTTACTCATTCGTATGATCCATTCTAATTCATTCGCACGAATGTATCTATTCTAATTCATTCATACGATCCATTCTAATTCATTTGTACGATCTATTCTAATTCATTCGTACGATACATTCTAATTCATTCATACGATCCATTCTAATTCTTTCGCACGAATGTATCCATTCTAATTCATTCGTACGTTCCATTCTAATTCATTCGCACGAATGTATCTATTTTAATTCATTCGTACGATCTATTCTAATTCATTCGCACAGTCTATTCTAATTCATTCGTACAATCCATTCTATTTCATTCGTACGATCCATTCTTACTCATTCGTACGATCCATTCTAATTCATTCGTACGATCCATTCTAATTCATTCGCACGATCCATTCTAATTCATTCGTACAATCCATTCTTACCGATCCATTCTATTTCATTCGTACGATCCAATCTAATTCATTCGCACAATCTATTCTAATTCATTCGTACGATCCATTCTAATTCATTCGCACGATCCATTCTAATTCATTTGCCCGATCCATTCTAATTCATTCATACAATCCATTCTAATTCTTTTGCACGAATGTATCCATTCTAATTCATTCGTACGATCCATTCTAATTCATTCGTACAATCCATTCTAATTCATTCGCACGATCCATGCAAATTCAAACATACGATCCATTCTAATTCATTCATACGATCCATTCTAATTCATTCGCACGAATGTATCCATTCTAATTCATTCGTACGATCCATTCTAATTCATTCGCACAATTTATTCTAATTCATTCATACGATCCATTCTAATTCATTTGCACGAATATATCCATTCTATTTCATTCGTGCGAATGAATTAGAATGGATCGTACGAATGAGTAAGAATGGATCGTACGAATGAAATAGAATGGATTGTACGAATGAATTAGAATGGATTCATTCGTGCGAATGAATTAGAATGGATCGTGCGAATAAATTAGAATGGATCGTATGAATGAATTAGAATGGATACATTCGTGCGAATGAATTAGAATGGATCGTACGAATGAATTAGAATGGATCGTACTTATGAATTAGAATGGATCGTACAAAGGAAGTAGAATGGATCATACGAATGAAATATAATGGGTCGTACAAAGGAATTAGAGTGGATCATGCGAATGAATTAGAATGGATCGTACGAATGAATTAGAATGGATCGTGCTAATGAATTAGAATGGATCGTACGAATGAATTAGAATGGATCGTGAGAATGAATTAGAATGGATCGTGCGAATGAATTAGAATGGATCGTACGAAGGAATTTGAATGGATCGTACGAAGGAATTAGAATGGATCGTGCGAATGAATAAGAATGGATCGTACGAATGAATTAGAATGGATCATACGAATGAGTAAGAATGGATCGTACGAATGAAATAGAATGGATTGTACGAATGAATTAGAATGGATCGTACGAATGAATTAGATTGGATCGTACGAATGAATTAGAATGGATCGTATGAATGAATTAGAATAGATCGTACGAATGAAATAGAATGGATCGTACGAATGAAATAGAATGGATTGTACGAATGAATTAGAATGAATCGTACAAATGAATTAGAATGGATCGTGTGACGAATGAATTAGAATGGATCGTGCAAATGAATTAGAATGGATCGTGCGAATGAATAAGAATGGATCGTACGAATGAATTAGAATAGATTGTGCAAATGAATTAGAATGGATGGTACGAATGAATTAGAATGGATACATTCGTACGAATGAATTAGAATGGAACGTGCAAATGAATTAGAATGGATCGTGCGAATGAATTAGAATGGATCGTATGAATGAATTAGAATGGATCGTGTGAAAGAATTAGAATGGATTGTATGAATGAATTAGAATGGATCGTACGAAGGAATTAGAATGGATCGTACGAATGAATTAGAATGGATACATTCGTGCGAATGAATTAGAATGGATCGTACGAATGAATTAGAATGGATCGTACGAATGAATTAGAATGGTTATATTCGTGCAAATGAATTAGAATGGATCGTATGAATGAATTAGAATGGTTCGTATGAATGAATTAGATTGGATCGTATGAATGAATTAGAATGGATCGTACTAATGAATTAGAATGGATCGTACGAATGAATTAGAATAGATTGTGCGAATGAATTAGAATGGATCGTACGAATGAATTAGAATGGATCGTAATAATGGATCATACGAATGAAATAGAATGGATCGTACAAATGAATAAGCATGGATCATGCTAATGAATTAGAATGGAACGTACGAATGAATTAGAATAGATTGTGCGAATGAATTAGAATGGATAGTACGAATGAATTAGAATGGATAAATTCGTGCGAATGAATTAGAATGGATTGTATGAATGAATTAGATTGGATCGTATAAATGAATTAGAATGGATCGTACGTATGAATTAGAATGGATACATTCATGGGAATGAATAAGAATGGATCGTACGAAGGAATTAGAATGGATCATACGAATGAAATAGAATGGATCGTACGAAGGAATTAGAATGGATCGTACGAAGGAATTAGAATGGATTGTACGAAGGAATTAGAATGGATAGTACGAATGAATTTGAATAGATATATTCGTGCAAATGAATTAGAATGGATCGTATGAATGAATTAGAATGGATCGTACTTATGAATTAGAATGGATCGTACGAATGAATTAGAATGGATACATGATCCATTCTAATTCATTCATACGAAATTAGAATGGATCGTACGAATGAATTAGAATGGATACATTCGTGCGAATGAATTAGAATGGATCGTACGAATGAGTAAGAATGGATTGTACGAATGAAATAGAATGGATCGTACGAATGAATTTGAATGGATCGTGCGAATGAATTAGAATGGATCGTACGAATGAATTAGAATAGCTTGTGCGAATGAATTAGAATGGATCGTACGAATGAATTAGAATGGATCGTATGAATAAATTAGAATGGATCGTGCGAATGAATTAGAATGGATTATACGAATGAAATAGAATGGATCATACGAATGAAATAGAATGGATCTTACGAAGGAATTAGAATGTATCGTATGAATGAATTAGAGTGGATACATTCGTGCGAATGAATTAGAATGGATTGTACGAATGAATTAGAATGGAATTGATACATTCATGGGAATGAATTAGAATGGATCGTACAAAGGAATTAGAATGGATCATACAAATGAAATATAATGGGTCGTACAAAGGAATTAGAATGGATCATACGAAGGAATTAGAATGGATCGTACGAAGGAATTAGAATGGATCGTACGAATGAATTAGAATGGATACATTCGTGGAAAAGAATTAGAATGGATTTTATGAATGAATTAGAATGGATAGTGCAAATGAATTAGAATGGATCGTGCAAATGAATTAGAATGGATCGTACGAATGAATTAGAATAGATTGTGCGAATGAATTAGAATGGATCGTACGAATGAATTAGAATTTATACATTCGTGCGAATGAATTAGAATGGATCGTATGAATGAATTAGAATGGATCGTATTAGTGAATTCGAATGGATCGTGCGAATGAATTACAATGGATTGTACGAATGAATTAGAATGGATCGTATGAATGAATTAGAATGGATCGTATGAATGAATTAGAATGGATCATATGAATGAATTAGAATGGATCGTGCGAATGAATTAGAATGGATTGTGCGAATGAATTAGAATGGATCGTAAAAATGAATTAGAATGGATACATTCATGCGAATGAATTAGAATGGATCGTACGAATGAGTAAGAATGGATTTTACGAATGAATTAGAATGGATCGTGTGAATGAATTAGAATGGATCGTGCGAATGAATTAGAATGGATCTGGATGCATTCGTGCGAATGAATTAGAATGGATCGTACGAATGAATTAGAATGGATCGTACGAGTACGAATGAGTAAGAATGAATTAGAATGGATCATACGAATGAATTAGAATGGATCGTATGAGTTAATTAGAATGGATACATTCGTGCGAATGAATTTGAATGGATCATACGAATGAATTAGAATGGATAATACGAATGAAATATAATGGGTCGTACAAAGGAATAAAATGGATCGTACAAAAGAATTAGAATGGATCGTACGAAGGAATTAGAATGGATCGTGTTGGGGGTAGCCAAAAACCACATATCTTAGATAGCCCGTCCAGGAGTTGGAACCCTCACAAGGAGATCGCCCTCTCAGCCCTTCAGGAGCTCGCCCCCACAAGAAGCTGGATGGACACCTTGTATCTGAGTACAGCTCGCGCCCTCAGTCCCCACAATGACACGCCCAAATTCGATAAATGGCTTAGACAAAGAGCGCGAAGGAGATCGACCAAGCTCGTCCAGGAGCTCGCTATGGTCTCTCAGGAGCTCGCCTAGCTCGTCCAGGAACTCGCCATGCTCGCTCAGGAGCTCGCCTAACCCGATCAGGAGTTCGCGCCCACGTGCTCACCAAGTCATCTTGACAGAGAGCGGGATCCACATTGGGCTGAAGGGGCCCAGGGCAAGCTCGCACAGGAGCTCGCCCGAGCTCGCCCAAGAGCTCGCCTAGCTCGCGCAGGAGCTCGCCCATGCACGCTCAGAAGCTCGCCTAGCTCGCACAAGAGCTCGCCCGAGCTCGCCCAGGAGCTCGCCTAGCTCGCACAAGAGCTCGCCCATGCTCGCTCAGGAGCTCGTCTAAACCACACAGGAGCTCGCCCATGCTCGCTCAGGAGCTCGCCCAAGCTCGCCCCGACCCCTGTTTGTCGAAGAGGTTGCTCCCGAGAGGTCCGACTCTTGATAGATATGGGCGAAAGGACGGAGCAGTGCCGGGCGAGCTCGCCCTTGTTTCCCCCTTGAGATCGCCCCAGCAAAAGCAACATAAAGGTTACCAGGTGTCGAGAACCCACTGAAGCTACGTGGACGATTGCAGTCCACGGAAGCCCATCAGAGTCGGTTTGAGACCTCCCAGACTTGAACTTTCTAGAAGATTCCCCTGGCGGCAACAGAACAACAGCTGCTGTCCCCCACTACTTAGTCAGGCGAGCTAGAGGACAAAGAATGTCAGGGGTCCAAGTTCCAAGAACTGTCAGAAACTACTGTGGGCTGGAACGTGGGGGCCTAGAAGGTGCCGGAAAGAGCTTCCACGCGTCGCAAACCGATAGGTCGCCCATGTCTATAAATGCACACCCCCAGGCCCCAAAGTACAGCTTCGAAATCCCTTTCACTACCACTTTGATATACCACAGCTCTCCGTTGTGCTACCAGAACTGACTTGAGCGTCGGAGGGTCTGCGCTCCTAAGGGAGCCAGCCGTTCTTACGATCTCTTTTCTGTCTTACAGGTGGCTCGCAAGGACCAGGAAAAATCCCCCAAACATTTGGCGCCGTCTGTGGGATTTCGACTGGTTCCTGCGAGAACGCCCACGACCATACGGTTGTGAGCCGACGGCCTTCGTAACCCCAAAGATGGCTCCGACGACGAGGGGGCGCAGGCGGATGAAAGCCCGTATGGGGTCTGTGCCCAGCGAACCCCCCGCAGAGACTCCCCAGTCCCTTGTCCCGCTCAGTGACCAGCTCCTGTTGGAGATGTTGGCCACCCAGCGGGCGATGATGGAGGAGTTGACGCGCTTGCGTCAGGCTCCGGCGGCTAGCCGGCGGTCGGGACCATCGAGGCCCGCGTCACCCTTGCGGCCTCCAGTCTCGTCGCGTCTGCCCACGACCGTCCCAGCACGGTGAACTTCTCGCCCGGAACCCCCGGTTGAGAGGACGGCCGTGCATGGAGCGAAGGAGACTCCGCTCACAAGGTTACAGAAGCTTGTAACCCAGCGGTCCAGCAACCAGGCGACCTCACGCGCGACCATCCCTCGTCGACGTAGCCGGAGCGTCGACTCTGACGGGTCGGAGGCGAGGTCCCAAGAGAGGGATCGCGACCCGCGCCATCGGCGGCGAGGGAAAGAGCCCGCGGTGGCTATACCTTCCGAACCACGAGAGGCGACGGCCTCTCACAGACCAGCTGCCTCGCTGAAGGGATCCGCGCGCGAGCTGCCAGGAGGCCGCCGATCGGTGGCTCCCGAAGGTCGCCGTGGGGTGGGTCCGAACCTCCCTAGAGGGAGTGCGCACGAGCGCCTAGGACCTGCGCAGCCGCCTTTGGGATTCCTCCCCGGGCCCTGGCAGCGACCTAGTGCGCCGGTGGATTTACTGGAAGACCTCGCCGCTCATGGAGGAAGCTCGCCCTTCACCAGCGAGGTCCATCGAGGGGGTTTTCCGCACCACTGGACCCCCCCGAAGTTTGTTTTATTCGACGGATCGCAAGATCCCGTCGACCATCTCTTGGCCTACAGGAAACTTCTATTTTTCCGGGACCAGGACCACGTCCTGTGTCGCGCGTTCCCAAGCAGTCTGACTGGATCGGCATTGAATTGGTTCCACAAGCTGCCGTCCGGAGTGATCCCCGATTTTCCAACTCTCTCTAGGCTGTTCCTGGAGCAATATCGCTGCAATAGGCAGCCCCCCAAGAGGATTGAATCGCTGTTTACTCTGGCCATGGGAGCACGCGAAACGCTCCGGTGCTTCGCAACGCGATTCCGAAGCGCTTATCTCGCTCTGGAAGACGCGGCGGGCCAGGATCGTACAGTGGTGAGCGCATTCAGAAGCGCCCTCCCCGAAGGGGGAAAACTTCATGACGCCTTGGTGATCAAGGACCCCCGCACAATGGTCGAATTATTCGCCCTGGTCCAGCAGCACATCAAACTCGAGGATGCGGTGCTAGATCGGAAGGGAAAGACGGTAGAGCAGCGACCTCCTCCGGCTTTGCGGCCTCTCGTCGTTAAAGCCGTGGAGAGGAGGGAGGTGCCCCTTGCGGTGCCTTTGCCCGGACCGGCTGCAGCCCCTGCAATACAGCCCGCTGAAGCACCCGCGGCGGTCGCTGGAAGGCCGGCGAACTGGCGCTTGCCTCCGGGACCCGGGGAGCGGGACTTCACCGTGCTGACCCACTCGCCAGGGCAAATTTTCCATCAGATTCGGAATGAGCCTTTCTTCCAGTATCCGCCACCCCTACAGGTCGGAGAGCCCGGCTCTACCGACAACTCGCGGCGATGCGCTTTTCATCGAAGCCCTGGGCATCACACTAATAGATGCCGGGCTCTGAAAAACCACCTGGAGGACTTAATCGCGCTGGGGCATTTGACCCAATTCATCTCGCCCCCAAGGAGGTTTGAGGTGATTCCAGAACGAGCGCCTCGGGAGGGAGATCGCCCAGGACTCGCGGAGCCCGCCTTACCTCCTCCTCCCCCGGGAGGACCGGCGATCTGCCACACCATTAGTGGGCGTTTGAGCGGCCCCAGATCAAGTAATGAAGCCCGCCGGCGAGTAAGGGAGATGGAGCGGGCGCAGAAGGTATTTTCTGTTTCACTGACTCCGACTTTGCTTCAAGCACCAAGGGTGGAAGCCCGCGATTTCCTCTGGTTTTCAGAGGATGACATGGCCGGGGTTGTCGCGCCCCACAATGACCCCCTCGTCATACGCCTGATGATGGCAAACATCGAGGTGAGGCGAGCTCTGATAGATTCAGGAAGCGCCGTTGACATCCTTTTCCTGTCGGCCTACCTGCGAATGGGGTTGAGACTCGTCGACTTGTCTCCCTCGACGAGCTCCCTCAGTGGCTTCACCGGCGAGGTCGCCAAAGTAGCGGGTGAGATAACCCTTACCGTGACAGCGGGCCCGGAAGCTCGCCAAGTCCGCTTCGCGGTAGTTGACGGGAGTTCGGCCTTTAACGCCATCCTCGGGCGGCCTTGGCTAAGGCAGATGAAGGCGGTGTCGTCACCCAACCATCAGGCCCTAAAATTCCCGACAGCAAGCGGGATTGTAGTCATTCGGGGAGATCAAGTAACCGCAACCAGGTGCGAGCAAGATGCTCCTCACCTCATGGACTTGGAAGTCGTCGAGGCCAAGAGGCCCGCGCCCTCCTAGCAATTACCGCCCGCAACGAGTGAGCTCCCGGGGAGCCCGCCGGGGACCTCCTCGCCTTATTCCCCTGCTCCATCCCCGGGTGGGAGCGGTGCGGACCTTAAGTCGAAGGAGGGTCGCCTGACAACCCCCAGGAGAGGAAGTTTTCCGGTGGCCGAGCCACTCCAAGAGATCGACATGGGCGGCACAGAAGGGCCAAGAATTGTTAGCCTCGGGACCTCGTTAACCAAGGGCGAGGTCCAGGCCATAACCAACTTGCTCAGGGAATACCGCGACGTATTCGCCTGGAGCTTCACGGACATGCCAGGGATTGACCCGGAGGTCGCCTGTCATCGTCTACATACAGTGAAAGAGTTCCCGCCGGTCAAGCAGAAAGCCCGGCACATACCAGCTGCGAAATCCATCGCAGTGGCGGCGGAGATAGATAAGCTAGAGCGAGCTGGCTTCATACGCGAGGCGCACTTCCCCGAGTGGATCTCCAATATCGTGGCGGTGCCCAAGAAGAGCGGAGCGGTCAGAGTGTGCATTGACTTCTCCGACCTCAATAAGGCATGCCCGAAGGACGGTTTTCCTCTTCCGAGAATTGGCGCGCTGGTTGACGCAGCTGTCGGTTTCCGAGCTCTGTCCTTCATGGATGGATACTCAGGGTACAACCAAATACCCCTCCATCCCGAGGATCAAGAGAAGACCGCTTTTTACTCCGGAGCGGGCTACCAGAAGCTCTACTGCTATCGAGTGATGCCCTTCGGACTCAAGAACGCTGGAGCGACCTACCAAAGGTTAGTCACTCGCATGTTTAAAAATCAGATCGGCAGAAATGTCGAGGTGTATGTTGACGATCTTCTGGTAAAAAGTCGAGAGCGAGGAGGGCATGTTGCCGACCTCCGCGAAACCTTCGAGATATTGAGAGAGTACCGAATGAGGCTGAACCCGGCGAAGTGCGCATTCGGGGTGACGTCGGGGAAATTCCTCGGGTACCTGGTCACCCACAGGGGGATCGAGGCCGACCCTGGGCAAATCCGAGCACTTGTCGAAATGCCCGCGCCGAGAACCCGGCAAGAAGTCCAGAGGTTGAGCGGACGAATCGCCGCGCTCAACCGGTTTATATCCAAATCCTCAGACAATTGCCGACCTCTTTTCGAACTACTACGAAAAGGAGCGAGCATTTGCTGGGATGAAAGCTGCGAGCGCGCTTTTCAGAAGATCAAGGATTATCTCGCGAGCCCACCCATCCTAGCGGCACCAAAAGATGGCGCCGAGCTAGGCTTGTATCTCGCCGTCACGGAGAACGCCGTAAGCGGAGTCCTGGTAGTGGAAGAAGCAAAGGTAGAGCGGCCTGTCTATTTTGTGAGCCACACGATGCTTCCTGCCGAACTCCGGTATCGACCAATCGAGAAGGTCGCTTTGGCCTTGGTCCTTACCGCGAGGAAGCTTCACCCCTACTTCTCAGCGCATACCGTCAAAATCATCACGGAGCATCCCCTGAAGAGCGCCCTCTCCAGGCCTTCGGTAGCCGGCAGGTTGTATCGATGGTCTGCCGAGCTCGCCGCCTATGGATTGGAATATGTCCCACGAGTTGCTGTCAAAGGGCAGGCTCTCGCCGATTTCTTGGCGGACTTCCCCATAGAAGAACCAGTCCAGTACCAGGAGGATGAGCCAACTGAGGCACACCCTGGGAAGGCGAGGTTCTTGGACAACCAAGACGAGCGTCCTCCAAATGAGCGTCCAGAAGCAACGGGATGGGAATTGTTCGTCGATGGTTCCTCCAACGCTTTGGGGGCTGGGATCGGGGTCGCTCTGATCGCCCAAGAAGTGCTGCTCGAGAAATCAGTCCGATTGGATTTCGCCGCTACTAACAATGAAGCGGAGTACGAGGCGTTACTGGCTGGTCTGGAGCTCGCTCAAGAGGTAGGCGCTAAACGCTTGAAAGTCTTTAGTGATTCCCAGTTAATTATTTTCCAAGTCAATGGGGAGTACGCCTCCCGGGATGCACGAATGGCGATCTACATGGATCTGGTGAAGAGCAAGGCCGCGGAGTTTGAAAAGATCTCTTTCGAGCAAATTCCACGAGCCGATAATAGGCGAGCTGATGCATTAGCAAACGCTGCCTCCCTACTCGGAACATCGGAAGCTCGCCATATTCTCATTGAAGTCCAGAATCAGTCTCGGCTCCAGCTGGCGGAGCTCGCAGTTAACCAAATTTCGGCCGACGTATCTCCTGGCGGGTGGATCGCTCCCATTCTTCGTTTCCTTCAGAAGGGCGAGCTTCCCGAAGGTAAAGAGGAAGCCCGGCGATTGGAGAAATGCGCTGGCCGCTATCTCATTCGCTGGGATCGCCTTTTTCGGAGGTCGTTTGGCGGGCCAAACCTTCGCTGCATCGAGAGCCCGGAGACCGAAGAAGTTCTGAATTGCATCCACTCTGGCGAGCTGGGAAACCATGCAGGTGGGCGATCTCTAGCTGCGAAAGTTCGAAGGCAAGGATACTGGTGGCCCACTCTGGAGAAAGACGCTTTGAAGGCCGCCCAGAGGTGCATCCAATGCCAGAAGCACGCCACGACGAATCATATGCCCGCAGAAGAACTGCACCCTCTGGCGAGCCCCTGGCCTTTCCAGCAATGGGGGTTGGACATTGTGGGACCTTTCCCTGTGTCAGCCCGGCAGAAGAAATTCATTTTAGTAGCTACGGACTACTTCACCAAATGGGTGGAAGCGGTCCCGCTAGCTAAGATTGGTGAGAAGCAAGTCAAGGACTTCCTTTGGAAGAATATTTTCTGCCGCTTTGGGCTGCCCCGAGTACTCATCACCGACAATGGTCGCCAGTTCGACAATCGCTTGATCAGAAGCTTTTGTGTTGAATATGGGGTCGACCTAAGGTTCTCATCCCCGAGGTACCCTCAAAGCAACGGGCAGGCCGAAGCTACGAACCGAGTAATCCTAGACAACCTCAAGAAAAGGTTGGAAGGAAAGAAAGGACTATGGGAGCAGGAGCTCGACCGCGTGCTGTGGGCTTATCGTACCACTCCACGTCGCTCGACCGACGAATCACCTTTCAGCCTAACTTACGGATGTGAAGCCGTGCTGCCCATCGAAGCCGAGCTGCCAACGGAAAGAAAGCTCGCCGCAGGTGAGGTCGATAACGACGCTCTGCTCGCCGACTCACTCGACCAGCTCGAAGAAAGACGAGAGCGCGCCAATCTACATCTCGCTGGATACAGACAAGAAATGAAGCGCGCCTATGACAAGAGAGTCCGCCATCGGGCATTCAAAGCTGGGGACATGGTGATGAGGAAGGTGTTCGCGAACACTCAAGAGCCTAATGCAGGAAAGCTCGCGGCGAACTGGGAAGGCCCCTATATAATTCGCGAAGCGCGAGGCCAAGGGGCTTACCAGTTGATGACCGCTGAAGGCGACCTGTTAGAGCGACCTTGGAATGCTTTGCACCTTCGCAAGTTTTATGCCTGAGGAAATTTTTGTAAATTATCTTCTGAAGTTATGAATGAATGATGGGGTTTTCCACAAAGAATTCCACCCGGAAGCTCGCCGCGCCAAGAGCTCGCTTGATCTACAAAGCAGTCCGCCGTTGTGCGGACTTAAAGCAAGACCGGGATCCTCAGAGGCAGCCAATGGGCGACCTTGAGCTTCCCGGGGCAGTCCGCCGTTGTGCGGACTTAAAGCAAGACCGGGATCCTCAGAGGCAGCCAGTGGGCGACCTTGAGCTTCCCGGGGCAGTCCGCCGTCGTGCGGACTTAAAGCTAGACCGGGATCCTCAGAGGCAGCCAATGGGCGACCTTGAGCTTCCCGGGGAAGTCCGCTGCCAAGTGGACTCTAAGCCTAACTAGGATCCTTCGCGTTCACCTGCCATGAACGGAAGCATCCTGGCGTTGGCGTACCCCTCGAAGGGCGAGCCCCCCGAACAGGATCATCGAGAGAAATTAACCGGGCAGGGGGCAGCTAGCACTTATTAGTTTTCTTTTAAAATAAAAATGGTTTAAGTCTCTGAGTATAGGGAAGTTTTTGAAGTCTTTTGGTTTGCTTAAACGTTTTCCGGGCTCAGAGACTCGAGTTTTTGCGAGCATGCCGAAGTTTTTCGTTTGCATATACTTTAAAAATAAAAAGATTGAATCGAATTAGCTGCCTCGCCCGGGGTGTCACTCTCGAGGTCGCTGTGAATTCCTAAAGCGGACTCATGAGCAACACAAGGAAACGAAAAGAGACATGGAAAGATAAGGAACAGAGGCGAGCTCAAAAAGATATGTCATTCATTATACTGAAAATAATTACAAAAGGGTTACAAAAAGATGCCGCTTAAGCCCGGCCCACGCCAGCACCCTCATTGTCGCCCTCGTCGTCGCCACCGCGCTTCCTCTTTTTTGACCTTTCGGCCTTGTACTTCTGAATGGCGTCGAGCGCGCCTTTCTGCAGAAGCTCGTTGAGCTGTGCCTGAAGGCGGCGTTGCTGAGCGAGAAGGTCTTGGAGATGCGTTTCCTTCAGAGACGCGATCTCATCCCTGGAGGCAGATAGCTGACGTTGAAGCTCGGAGACTTCCTTCTGGGCGGCCTCTGCATCGGATAGGGCGCGGTCGCGGGCATCCTCAACCGAGGCTAGCGTGGTGGTGAAGGTGGCAGCCCGCTGGCGCAGTTCGTTGACCTCCGTGTTAGAGGAGGCGACCTGCTGGCGCAGTTGGTCCACTTCAGCCCGCAGCTCGCCTGACCGGTCCATTTGCCGGATTCGAAGAATGTACTCGTCTACTCTCCTCTCCGAGTTATGGAGAGTGTCATCGTAGAGAGCAACAGTGTTCCCCGCGACTTCTGCGACCTCGTCAACAAGAGCCCGGCCGATCCGCTCTACCTACGGAGAGGGCGAACAGATAAAGTTAGAAGTTGGAGTGGGGGTTTGGAGACAAAGGAGTAAGGAGTATGGAGGCGGCCTTACCTCGAGCAGTCGATTAATGATATCGACGTAGGGAGCTTGGGCAAAGATATTGCGCCCCAGGATCTCCCGCATGAAGAAAGGGGCGCGCTCAGGACCGCCAGTGGAGGAGCCCGCTTGGCTCGCCTCGGTGGGAGCAGCTGGAGGGGGCGCATTAAGGGAGGCAGCAGCAGGCTCGGCCTCTTGAGCGCCGGCAATTCCTTCGTTGGTAGGGGAAGGCGCGGCGGCTCCCCTTCGCCCCGGCAGGTCCGGGTCCGAGGCTTCCGAGCTGGAGCTCGGAAAATCGTCCAGGATGGCCCCTAGGTCCGGAGACCAATAGGCCAACCTGCCCAGCTCAGGGAGAGGGGGAATCTCAAGAGTAGTAGGCGCGGGCTCGGACGCGAGCGCGGGCTCGGGCGCACGCGCGGGCTCAGGAGCGGGCGCGAGCTCGGGCGTAGGCGTGGGTTCAGGAGCAGGCGCGGGCTCGGGCGCAGGCGCGGACTCAGGCGCAAGCGCAGGCTCGGGCGCGGGCGCAGGAGCGAGCCTGGACGCAAGAGCAGGTTCATGCGCGGGCGAAGGCTCGGACACGGATCCGAGCTCGGGCGCAGGCCCAGGCGCAGGCGAGGGCTCGGGGGAAGGATGAGCGGGCTCGGACGCGGGCGTGCTAGGGGCAGGAGCAGCCGGTGCCGAGGTTTTGGCCGGAGCGGGAGCAGAAGGCAGCGGGCTCGTTGGTGCCGGTCCCTCGAAGGGCTCGACCTCGAGAGGCCGCGGCTCCTCTTCTCTCGAGCTGGATTCGTCGCTGGAATCCTCGCCCGATACCAAGCCCGCTTCCTCGAGGGCGATTTTCCTCCTCCTGTCCTCAACGACTCGTTCGTAGGCTTCGCGAGCCTTGCGAACGGCGTCGTCCTCCGCCATTGGGCGGGCTGCTGGAGCCTTCTTCTTCTTCTTCTTTATATGGGTGCCCTCCATCTCTGGGGTCATTACCGCGACATAAAGAGGTTTAGAAAGGTCGCCCGGGAACTCGCGCATCAGCACCTCGGCCATTGGGGTTTCCACCTCCGCCATGCCAAGAAGGAGCTCGACGCGCGGGTCCTCGGGGTCGACCATCACAACTTGACGTCGTGGAGGTTCTGAAACTGAGTACATGGGAGGATTGGAAACGAAGGGGGAGTTCGCCTGACCTGGGGCAACCTCGCGGGACGGAGGCGGCGGCGAGGGAATATCCTCCTCGCGAATCATATCGATGGTATCTTCATCGGCGATCCTAATTGGAGAAGCCCGCTTCTTCTTCCCCTTCTTCGCTGAAGAGGTGCCGACACCGGAGGGTGCGGCAGCAGCCTGGGAGGTCGCCCCGGTGCGGCGAGAGACCGCCACCTTCTTGCGCATGATCTTTTGGCGGGTCATGATGGCGCCCGTCCGGAGATCCTTCCAGAGGAAGGAGAAGTCCGGCGCCAGGACCTTGTCGGGAGTCCGCCCGCCGAGGAACCCCAGAATCGCCTCGTCGAGAGATTTCTCTCGGGCTTCCGAGATACACTTCTTCCCCTTAGGGCGATACTCCGCGATCTCCTTGAAGACCGGCAGAGGCGGTCTGCCGGGAAAGGAGCGGACTCCGGCGCAGGGACCTCGCCAGTTGCCCTCGATCACGAACGGGTACTCCTTCCAGTACCGGTCTTTGTTCTCGACCGCGGAGAAGGGCAACACTTCGCCGGGGTGGCCTGCGAGGTAGTAGTAGCCGCAGTCGACCTCGCTGAAGATTGTCCCTGGCTTGAGGGACCACTTCTTCAGAAGATAGGCCAGGGGGATCCTCACGTTAAGGGCTTCCTCGATTTGAGAAAGCCCGTAGAGAATCCCCCACGAGTTTCCTGGGAGCTGGGCGGGGCATAAGCCCGCCAACTCCAGGAGCTCGCTGGCTAGATGGTTCAGGGGCAGTCGGAGCCCTGACCATATTTGCCCCACGGAGACCGCAGTTCCGGAGAGCGGTCTCCCCGATCTCGGGAAAGGGAGGATGTCGAGCTCTTGGGGGATGCCCGCCGCGGTCCGTAGACTCTCGGGGACAGGTACGCCCCCGATGTCGTTGAACCAGAGGACGGCGGGCACCTTGGGAGGAGCCTCTTTCTCGGTGCCTGGAGCACGCACCGAGATGGGGGCGACATTGAGAGGCTCCTCCTGGGAGATCGCAGCAGCAGCAGCAGTGACTGAAGAAGAAGCGGCAGCAGAAGCCATGAGAGCAAGAGGGCGCAAGCGAGCTGCGAGTTGAGAGAGTTGTGAAAGAAGGGAGAGCTGTTTTCACGCAGCGGTAAAAAATCGCCCCCCATCCCCTATTTATAGGCGAGTGAGAGACAGGTGAATCAATCCGCAGTTAATGCTCCAGCGCGCTCAGCGAGGCGACGTGACGACAGACGAAGCGACAGCCCGCTTCTTTCCAATCGTCAAGTGCCACGTGGGCCACGCGTGGAAAAAGCTGCGCCGGCGCCGACACTGTCCTTTTCTGACACAGAAGAGAGCAAATGAGGAGGAGACACGTGTCTCGCACCGACCGAGATCTCATGATGAGATACGCTGTATCCGTCTTGAGCCTCGCGCCGCATATACTGAGAAGCGACCGTTGGAGATTTGGCGCGATGCCCAAGTCACAAGATCGCCCACGGCTGTAGCCCGCAGCTCGCCCGACGCCGACCCTGACCGCATGTGGCAAACCCGCACCGGAAGGAGATCGCTCGTGGCTGACGCTGCCGGCTCGCCCAGCGTTTGTGAAGTACTGGCAATCTAAGCTCTCGACGCAGACCGCCCACGGCTGTAGCCCGCAGCTCGCCCGACGCCGACCCTGACCGCATGTGGCAAACCCGCACCGGAAGGAGATCGCTCGTGGCTGACGCTGCCGGCTCGCCCAGCGTTTGTGAAGTACTGGCAGTCTAAGCTCTCGACGCAGACCGCCCACGGCTGTAGCCCGCAGCTCGCCCGACGCCGACCCTGACCGCATGTGGCAAACCCGCACCGGAAGGAGATCGCTCGTGGCTGACGCTGCCGGCTCGCCCAGCGTTTGTGAAGTACTGGCAGTCTAAGCTCTCGACGCAGACCGCCCACGGCTGTAGCCCGCAGCTCGCCCGACGCCGACCCTGACCGCGTGTAGCAAGCCCGCACCGGAAGGAGATCGCTCGTGGCTGACGCTGCCGGCTCGCCCAGCGTTTGTGAAGTACTGGCAGTCTAAGCTCTCGACGCAGACCGCCCACGGCTGGAGCCCGCAGCTCGCCCGACGCCGACCCTGACCGCGTGTGGCAAGCCCGCACCGGAAGGAGATCGCTTGTGGCTGACGCTCCCGGCTCGCCCAGCATTGGTGAAGTATTGGCAGTCTAAGCTCTCGAAGCAGATCGCCCGTAGCTACTATCTACGCCCCGCCAGAAAACTGTTGCAGCAGACATTGATATCAGGCACATTACAGGGGATAGGAACTCGCTAAGACTCCTGAGCAAGCGCCGAGTTTCCTCGATCACTCCCTCAGGAGGGGGTAATGTTGGGGGTAGCCAAAAACCACATATCTTAGATAGCCCGTCCAGGAGTTGGAACCCTCACAAGGAGATCGCCCTCTCAGCCCTTCAGGAGCTCGCCCCCACAAGAAGCTGGATGGACACCTTGTATCTGAGTACAGCTCGCGCCCTCAGTCCCCACAATGACACGCCCAAATTCGATAAATGGCTTAGACAAAGAGCGCGAAGGAGATCGACCAAGCTCGTCCAGGAGCTCGCTATGGTCTCTCAGGAGCTCGCCTAGCTCGTCCAGGAACTCGCCATGCTCGCTCAGGAGCTCGCCTAACCCGATCAGGAGTTCGCGCCCACGTGCTCACCAAGTCATCTTGACAGAGAGCGGGATCCACATTGGGCTGAAGGGGCCCAGGGCAAGCTCGCACAGGAGCTCGCCCGAGCTCGCCCAAGAGCTCGCCTAGCTCGCGCAGGAGCTCGCCCATGCACGCTCAGAAGCTCGCCTAGCTCGCACAAGAGCTCGCCCGAGCTCGCCCAGGAGCTCGCCTAGCTCGCACAAGAGCTCGCCCATGCTCGCTCAGGAGCTCGTCTAAACCACACAGGAGCTCGCCCATGCTCGCTCAGGAGCTCGCCCAAGCTCGCCCCGACCCCTGTTTGTCGAAGAGGTTGCTCCCGAGAGGTCCGACTCTTGATAGATATGGGCGAAAGGACGGAGCAGTGCCGGGCGAGCTCGCCCTTGTTTCCCCCTTGAGATCGCCCCAGCAAAAGCAACATAAAGGTTACCAGGTGTCGAGAACCCACTGAAGCTACGTGGACGATTGCAGTCCACGGAAGCCCATCAGAGTCGGTTTGAGACCTCCCAGACTTGAACTTTCTAGAAGATTCCCCTGGCGGCAACAGAACAACAGCTGCTGTCCCCCACTACTTAGTCAGGCGAGCTAGAGGACAAAGAATGTCAGGGGTCCAAGTTCCAAGAACTGTCAGAAACTACTGTGGGCTGGAACGTGGGGGCCTAGAAGGTGCCGGAAAGAGCTTCCACGCGTCGCAAACCGATAGGTCGCCCATGTCTATAAATGCACACCCCCAGGCCCCAAAGTACAGCTTCGAAATCCCTTTCACTACCACTTTGATATACCACAGCTCTCCGTTGTGCTACCAGAACTGACTTGAGCGTCGGAGGGTCTGCGCTCCTAAGGGAGCCAGCCGTTCTTACGATCTCTTTTCTGTCTTACAGGTGGCTCGCAAGGACCAGGAAAAATCCCCCAAACAGATCGTACGAATGAATTAGAATGGATACATTCGTGCGAATGAATTAGAATGGATCGTACGAATGAGTAAGAATGGATCGTACTAATGAAATAGAATGGATCGTACGAATGAATTACAATGGATCGTGCGAATAAATTAGAATGGATCGTGCGAATGAATTAGAATGGATTGTGTGAATGAATTAGAATGGATCGTACGAATGAATTAGAATGGATCGGAATTAGAATGGATCGTACGAATGAATTAGAATGGATCGTATGAATGAATTAGAATGGATCATACGATTGAAATAGAATGGATCGTACGATCGTACGAATGCATTAGAATGGATCGTATGAATGAATTATAATGGATCGTATGAATGAATTAGATTGGATCGTATGAATGAATTAGAATGGATCGTGCGAATGAATTAGAATGGATCGTACGAATGAATTAGAATGGATCGTACGAAAGAATTAGAATGGATCGTACGAATGAATTAGAATGGATACATTCGTGCAAAAGAATTAGAATGGATTGTATGAATAAATTAGAATGGATCGTGCTAATGAATTAGAATGGATCGTACGAATGAATTAGAATAGATTGCGCGAATGAATTAGAATGGATCGTACGAATGAATTAGAATGGATCGTAATAATGGATCGTACTAATGAAATAGAATGGATCGTACGAATGAATTAGCATGGATCGTGCTAATGAATTAGAATGGAACGTACGAATGAATTAGAATAGATTGTGCGAATGAATTAGAATGGATCGTACGAATGAATTAGAATGGATAAATTCGTGCGAATGATTCAAATGGATTGTATGAATGAATTAGATTGGATCGTATAAATGAATTAGAATGGATCGTACGTATGAATTAGAATGGATACATTCAAGGGAATGAATAAGAATGGATCGTACGAAGGAATTAGAATGGATCATACGAATGAAATAGAATAGATCGTACGAAGGAATTAGAATGGATCGTACGAAGCAATTAGAATGGATCGTACGAAGAAATTAGAATGGATCGTACGAATGAATTAGAATGGATATATTCGTGCAAATGAATTAGAATGGATCGTATGAATTAATTAGAATGGATCGTACTTAAGAATTAGAATGGATCATACAAATGAATTAGAATGGATACACTCTAATTCATTCGTACGAATGTATCCACTCTAATTCATTCATACGATCCATTCTAATTCATTCGCACGAATGTATCCATTCCAATTCATTTGTACGATCCATTCTAATTCATTCGCACAATCTATTCTAATTCATTTGTACGATCAATTCTAATTCATTAGCACGATCCATTCTAATTCATTAGTACGATCTATTCTTTTTCATTCGTACAATCCATTCTTACACCATACGAATGAAATATAATGGATCATACAAAGGAATTAGAATGGATCGTACGAAGGAATTAGAATGAATTAGAATGGATACATTCGTGCGAATAAATTCTTTTTCATTCGTACGATCCATTCTAATTCATTCGTACTATTCTAATTCATTCGCACAATCTATTCTAATTCATTCGTACAATCTATTCTAATTCATTCGCACGAAAGAATCCATTCTAATTCATTCGTACAATCCATTATATTTCATTCGTACGATCCATTCTTACTTATTCGTATGATCCATTCTAATTCATTCGTACGATCCATTCTAATTCATTCGTACGATCCATTCTAATTCATTCGTACGATCCATTCTAATTCATTAGCACGATCCATTCTAATTCATTCGTACGATCAATTCTAATTCATTAGCACGATCCAATCTAAATCATTCGTACGATCTATTCTATTTCATTTGTACGATCCATTCATACTCAATCGTATAATCCATTCTAATTCATTCGCACAAATGTATCCATTCTAATTCATTCGTACGATCCAATCTAATTCATATGTATGATCCATTCTAATTCATTCATACGACCCAATCTAATTCATTCATACGATCCATTCTAATTCATTCGCACGAATGTATCCATTTTAATTCATTCATACGATCCATTCTAATTCATTCGTACGATCCATTCTAATTCATTCGCACGAATGTATCCAGATCCATTCTATTCATTTGCACGATCCATTCTAATTCATTCACACGATCCATTCCAATTCGTTCGTACAATCCATTCTTACTCATTCGTACGATCCATTCTAATTCATTCATACAATCCATTCTAATTCTTTTGCACGAATGTATCCATTCTAATTCATTCGTACGATCCATTCTAATTCATTCATACAATCCATTCTAATTCTTTTGCACGAATGTATCCATTCTAATTCATTCGTACGATCCATTCTAATTCCTTCGTACGATCCATTCTAATTCCTTCGTATGATCCATTCTAATTCCTTTGTACGACCCATTATATTTCATTCGTATGATCCATTCTAATTCATAGATTGTGCGAATAAATTAGAATGGATCGTACGAATGAATTAGAATGGATCGT
The DNA here is from genome assembly GCA_947650365.1 of Chamaelirium japonicum. Lineage (NCBI taxonomy): Eukaryota > Viridiplantae > Streptophyta > Magnoliopsida > Liliales > Melanthiaceae > Chamaelirium > Chamaelirium japonicum. The sequence continues at coordinate 669,616 of CANTAL010000004.1, forward strand.
ACAAATGAATTAGAATAGATTGTGCTAATGAATTAGAATGGATCGTATGAATGAATTAGATTGGATCGTATGAATGAATTAGAATGGATCGTGCGAATGAATAAGAATGGATCATGCGAATGAATTAGAATAGATCGTATGAATGAATTAGATAGGATCGTATGAATAAATAAGAATGGATCATGCGTCGTACGAATGAATTAGAATGGATCGTATTAATGAATTAGAATGGATCGTGCGAATGAATTAGAATGGATTCTACGAATGAATTAGAATGGATCGTATGAGTGAATTAGATTGGATCGTATGAATGAATTAGAATGGATCGTGTGTCGTATGAATGAATTAGAATGGATCGTACGAATGAATTAGAATAGATCGTACGAATGAATTAGAATGGATCGTACGAATGAATTAGAATAGATTGTGCGAATGAATTAGAATGGATTGTATGAATGAATTAGATTGGATCGTATGAATGAATTAGAATGGATCGTGCGAATGTATTAGAATGGATCGTACAAATGAATTAGAATGGATCGTATGAATGAATTAGATTGTATCTTATGAATGAATTATAATGGATCTTGCGTCGTATGAATGATTAGAATGGATCGTGCATCGTACGAATGAATTAGAATGGATCGTGTTAATGAATTAGAATGGATCGTGCGAATGAATTAGAATGGATCGTACGAATGAATTAGAATGGATCGTATGAATGAATTAGATTGGATCGTATGAATGAATTAAAATGGATCGTGAATCGTACGAATGAATTAGAATGGATCGTACGAATGAATTAGAATAGATCGTACGAATGAAATAGAATGGATCGTACGAATGAATTAGAATGGATCGTACGAATGAATAAGAATAGATTGTGCAAATGAATTAGAATGGATCATATGAATGAATTAGATTGGATCGTATGAATGAATTAGAATGGATCGTGCGAATGAATTAGAATGGATCGTATGAATGAATTAGAATGGATCGTATGAATGAATTATATTGGATCGTATGAATGAATTAGAATGGATCGTGCGTCGTACGAATGAATTAGAATGGATCGTATTAATGAATTAGAATGGATCGTGCAAATGAATTAGAATGGATCGTACGAAAGAATTAGAATGGATCGTATGAATGAATTAGGTTGGATCCTATGAATTAATTAGAATGGATCGTGCGTCGTACGAATGAATTAGAATGGATCATACGAATGAATTAGAATAGATCGTACGAATGAATTAGAATGGATCGTACGAATGAATTAGAATAGATTGTGCGAATGAATTAGAATGGATCGTATGAATTAGAATGGATCGTGCGAATGAATTAGAATGGATCGTACGAATGAATTAGAATGGATCGTATGAGTGAATTATAATGGATCGTACAAAGGATGGATACATTCGTGCGAATGAATTAGAATGGATCGTACGAATGAATTAGAATGGATCGTACGAATGAATTAGAATGAATCGAATGAATGAATTAGAATGGATCGTATGAATGAATTAGAATGGATCATACGAATGAGTAAGAATGGATCGTACGAATGAAATAGAATGGATTGTACGAATGAATTAGAATGGATCGTACGAATGAATTAGAATGGATACATTCATGCGAATGAATTAGAATGGATCATACGAATGAATTAGAATGGATCGTACGAATGAATTAGAATAGATCGTACATTCTAATTCCTTCGTACGATCCATTCCAATTCCTTCGTACGAATTAGAATGGATCGTACGAAGGAATTAGAATGGATCGTACGAATGAATTAGAATGGATACATTCGTGCGAATGAATTAGAATGGATCGTAAGAATGAATTAGAACGCACGAATGTATCCATTCTAATGCATTCGTACGATCCATTCTAATTCATTCGCACGATCCATTCTAATTCATTCATACGATCCATTCTAATTCATTCGTACGATCCATTCTAATTCATTCGCACGAATGTATTCATTCTAATTCATTCGTACGATCCATTCTAATTCCTTCGTATGATCCATTCTAATTCGTACGAAGGAATTAGAATGGATCGTACGAAGGAATTAGAATGTACGATCTATTCTAATTCATTCGTACGATCCATTCTAATTCATTCGTATGATCCATTCTAATTCATTCGCACGAATGTATCCATTCTAATTCATTAGTACGATCCATTCTAATTCATTCGTACAATCCATTCTATTTCATTCGTACGATCCATTCTTACTCATTCGTATGATCCATTATAATTCATTCATACGATCCATTCTAATTCATTCATACAATCCATTCTAATTCATTCGTACGATCCATTCTAATTCATTCGCACGAATGTATCCATCCTTTGTACGATCCATTCAAATTCATTCATACGATCCATTCTAATTCATTCGTACGATCCATTCTAATTCATTCGCACGATCCATTCTAATTCATTCATACGATCCAATCTAATTCATTCGTACGATCCATTCAAATTCCTTCGTATGATCCATTCCGATTCCTTCGTACAATCCATTCTATTTCATTTGTACGATTCATTCTAATTCATTCATACAATCCATACATTCGTACGAAGGAATTACAATGGATCGTACGAATGAATTAGAATGGATCGTACGAATGAATTAGATTGGATCGTATGAATGAATTAGAATGGATCGTGCGAATGAATTAGAATGGATCATATGAATGAATTTGAATGGATCGTATGAATGAATTAGAATGGATCGTACGAATGAATACGAATGGATCGTACGAATGAATTAGAATGGATCGTATGAATGAATTAGAATGGATCGTACGAATGAAATAGAATGGATTGTACGAATGAATTAGAATGGATCGTATGAATGAATTAGAATGAATCGTACGATTGAATTCATACATGTACGAATGAATTAGAATGGATACATTCGTGCGAATGAATTAGAATTTGAATGGATCGTGCGAATGAATTAGAATGGATCGTATGAATGAATCAGAATGGATCGTACGAATGAATTAGAATAGATACATTCGTGCGAATGAATTAGAATGGATCATACGTATGAATTAGAATGGATCGTATGAATGAATTAGATTGGATCGTATGAATGAATTAGAATGGATCGTGCGAATGAATTAGATTGTATCGTACGAATGAATTAGAATAGATCGCATAAATGAATTAGAATGGATCGTACGAATGAATTAGAATGGATCGTATGAATGAATTAGAATGGATCGTATGAGTGAATTTGAATGGATCGTGCGAATGAATTAGATCCTATGTTCCATTCTAATTCATTTGCACAATATATTCTAATTCCTTCGTACGTACGATCCATTCTAATTCATTCGTACGATCCATTCTAATTCATTTGCACGAATGTATCCATTCTAATTCCTTCGTACGATCCATTCTAATTCATTCGTACGATCCATTCTAATTCCTTCGTACGATCCAGTCTAATTCCTTCGTACGATCCATTATAATTTCTTTGTTCTAATTCATTCATACGATCCATTCTAATTCATTCGTATGATTCATTCTAATTCAATCCATTCTAATTCATTTGTACGATCCATTCTTACTCATTCATACAATCCATTCTAATTCATTTGCACGAATTTATCCATTCTAATTCATTCATACGATCCATTCTAATTCATTCGCACAATCTATTCTAATTCATTCGTATGGATACATTCGTGCTAATGAATTAGAATGGATCGTATGAATGAATTAGAATAGATTGTGCGAATGAATTAGCATGGATCGTACGAATGAATTAGAATGGATACATTCGTGCGAATGAATTAGAATGGGTCGTACGAATGAATTAGAATGGATCGTACGAATGAATTAGAATGGATCGTACGAATGAATTAGAATGAATATCCATTCTGGAGCTTGTGGGAATCATTCGGGAGGAAGATCTCTTGAAGCCAAGACGAAGCTGCAAGGTTACTACTGGCCTACAATGACAAGAGATGCTCGACAAGTTGTTCAAAAATGCGAGCTATGCCAAAGACACGCTCGAGCTATCCATCTCCCTGTAGATGAGCTTCATCAACTATCCAGTCCCTGGCCATTCCATCAATGGGGGTTAGATTTCTTGGGTCCTTTCCCCCCAACTCCGAGCAAGAAAAAGTATGTACTGCTCGCCACGGATTACTTCACCAAATGGGTTGAAGCTGTGCCCCTCTTCCGAGAGACTGACGACGAAGTGATCAAATTCATTCGGCACAACATCTTCTCAAGGTTCGGCACACCTCAAGTTCTTGTTGCTGACAATGGAGCTCAATTCGACTCTGACAAGTTCCGTGAGTTTTGTCTGAACAACGGAATTAAGCTCTTCTACTCAACTCCAAGGTACCCTCAATGCAATGGTCAAGCTGAAGCCTCCAATAGAGCAATTCTTGGTATACTCAAGAAAAAACTCGACAACAAGAAGGGATTGTGGGAACAAATCCTACCTGAAGTTCTTTAGGGGTATCGCATAATACCGAGAAGATCAACAGGGTTCTCACCCTTTCGTCTAACATATGGATCGGAAGCGGTACTCCCAACAGAAAACATATCAAATACTCTGAAGACCAGGGCAGTTGAAGAAGGAATCAACGAAGAACTTCGGATCAATGATCTAGACTTCTCTGAAGAACTACGAGACCAAGCTTCCCTTCGTGTGGCCAAGTACCAGCAGAAGATCAAACGAGCATACGACCAAAAGGTTTACAAGAGACAATTCCCAATCGGCAGTCTGGTTCTCAGAGCTATTTTCTACAACACTAAGGAGCATAGCAGTGGAAAACTAACTCCCAACTGGGAAGGACCCTATATTGTTGAATCGGTAGGAGCCAAAGGTTCTTACAGACTGATCTCACCAGAAGGAGATAGATTGCCTCGAGCTTGGAATTCTAGACACCTCAAGTTGTTCTATCCATGATGTAAATTCTGTGATGAATAAAAATATCTTTCAAATGTTCAAATGTACAAGTGATCAATTCAAGTTCTGAAGCAGTCTCAAATTACCCATATTCAAGTTACCGAGTCTTTTAACAAGTTTGGGTGTGGAGTTGCGACTCAACCCCTTACTGGCAAATGTTAAACTGACCTTCAAATTTCAATATTCAATTTCAATCAAATTCTATATCGTCTAACAGGTTTGGGAGCTTGAGTTGCGACTCAACCCCTCACATACAAGTGTTACACGAATTCAAATTCAAATTTCAAGTTACAAGTTTGGGTAATCGAGTTGCGACTCGACCCCTTACATTCAAAAGATTGTATCTATTCCAATGCTATCCAGTACATGATATTAAAGACATTTAACTCAAGAGATCCAATTTTCAAACACCAAAAAGATTTCTATTATTATCAAAATGTGCCAAGTACAGGAGCGAGCTACTAGATATCAAGAGTTTACAAGCATAACAACTAAAAAGAAGAAAAGTCTCAAGGCTTGGCCACACTTTGCGCGCGCGACTTCTCCCCTTCAGATCCAGCACGAGCTTTGCTCGCCACTGAAGCCTTAGACGATCGGACGCTGGCAACATGGACCCTGAGTGCTTTTGCTGCCTTCTCAGCTGTTTCCCTGTAGCTCTTGCACTCGCTCCGCATATGCTCCAGCTCCTTCTTATGGGTCTCCTCCTTGGCTGCTGAAGCAGCAAGTTGAGCCTCCAGCTCCTTTATTCGAGCCACACGGTCGAAGCCCAAGTTCTCGATCCTGAAGAATTGATTCTTTAATTCTTCAAGCTCGTGACCCCGGGCTTCATAACCACTTTTCCACCCCTTGCTCTCCAATTTTTCCTTATGAAGGGCCTCGATCTTGGCCTTCAATGCCTCCTTCTTTGAGGTTAAAAGCTCTCTCAGCTTATCTCTCTCCTCACTTACAGCCCCCAATTCAGCAGTTAAGCGGGATACTTCAGCTGAAGCTTCTTTTGCTCCCGCCTTCATGGAGAGCTTGGTCGCGACATTCAAAACTGCTGAGTTCTGCAAAAGAACAAAAGAGTTAGAATTATTCTGAAGATACAACTCAGATGATCGATCAAGCAGATGCACCTACCACCAGTTCAAGTCTGTCGAAGGCTTCATTCAGAGTAGCCCCCGGAAGGTTGCAGAGTTTCCGGATTACAGCAGTGGGGTGGTTGATGTCAACATCACCCAAGCTCTTCATCTTCGGAGTCGAGCCAACAGGCGCACCTGCAATCAACACAAGAGATCAAAGTGTTAGATTATTTCCAAGCTTCAAAGGCAAGACAATCAAGGCAAGTTAGCACAATTACCTGAGGCTCCAACCCTCGGCTCCTTACCCTTCTCGCGATCGGAGCCACCCTGAGGGGTCGATTTCTTCTTGATAGGAGTTGGCTCTGATTGAGGTTAAGGAGCCCCGTCACCCACGTGACTTTCCTTCTCCAAGTGAATAGGGGAGGAAGCATCCCGAGGAGGTGAGACTCTTTCTTCCTCTTGTGGCCCGCCTGGCTGGATGAGTCCCGCCACCATGGCAGCCACCTCCTCAGCCAGAGAGCGAGAGGGGGGTGAGGGTTGCTCAACCTCCATACCCCCGCTCGTTGTCGCTCCTTCAAGACAGGGAACTTTAGAAGAAATTTGATCGAGGGGCGTGGGGTTGCTTCCAACCCCACCACTCCTCGATAATTTTATTTTAAAGCGCATCGGCTTCTTCAACTCATCGAACCGATAGGCGGGAACCACCTTTTGGCCATCACCTTCTGTATCCATGACTCCTTCTATTTAACGGGCTTTAGCCTCGTCAATGGGAATAGGAAGTGAATCTTTCTCTTCTGCACCACCAGTGGGGGTGGGAGGAATTTCTTCCTCACCACCCCCATTCCCACCATCTCCACCAGAGGGGGTGGAAGAAAGATCTTTCTCACCATCCCCATCCTCGTCTTCGTCATTGCCACCGTTGTCGTGGCTGCCATTATCGGTCTCTTCTTCCTCGTCGCTCTCCTCCTTTTCTTTTTCTTCTTCATCATCTTCATCTTTCTTTTCTTTGTCTTCATCTTCCTTTTGCTTGATGAGGATTTTTCTTTTCTTCTTCGCTGGGCCTCGTTGTATCACCAGCTTCTCCTCCACAGTAGGCAATCGGCGCCTTGCAGTATAAACTTTCTTCTCAGCCCGAATCTTCCGGATGATCTTACCCGATTGAGGATACTCCTCATAGTCAGAATATAAAACTTCATTGTCCTCATATCTGTCTCGCGATCGGTGGAGGAGATTGGCCTTACCATATCTCACTGGGCAGTTTGAGAACTACTTCCATGACCTGGTCCCGCAGGTCAACTCGAGGAATAGATTGTCGATAGCTCCAGCCCTCTCGGAGGTCCAGGCAAAAGCGCCTCCCTCGCAGTACATCTTCACTGCATCGTGCACATCGCTTCGAGGGGTATCGGGCACAGAGATGGGAGTCCATGCACCAGAAATAGAGATGGGCCAGTCTGTGTATAATTTGTCCGAAGGGACTGTGTCAGTAAGCGGGCGCAGCGGAGATACGCCAGTCAAGCTGAAGAACGGACTGTCCTTCCTCCAAGCCCATCGATAATGGAAGAAAAACTATCCAAGCTTGATCCGGTCAACTTCACCTTCTGGAATACTGGAGTAGCATGCCTTCAAATCCTCCTGGAAATCCGACTCTACGCGGCAGAAAGCGTAGATAATCCTCCAGGCATTCCCCGTGACCTGCCCCGGGCAAAGGCCGGAAGTGTTCAGTAACCTTGCCGCGAAGGATGGCAATGGAAGACGCAAACCGCAGTTGAGTTGGCCGACTGTCACAATGGTTCCCATGACCTGCTCATTACTGGCAAAGTTGGTAAAGACGGTCTTCTTGTCAATACCAAACGCAGTCTGGATACTGGGGAGCGAAGGCTGCACCTTCCCTTCTGTGAAGTAAGAGAGCAGTGTTTGCCACTTCTTTCTCTTCGAATCTGTGAACTCACCACCGGTATTGTACACATACTTCGTTTCCTCTGTCAGAGACGTGAGCGGGCCCAAAACAAACTTTACTTTAGGGATGTGCTCTGTCCTCGATGGCGCTGAAGCAAACCCTACTCCTTGGTGCCTTTTGCCCAGCTGTCCAAGTTCGGCAAGCACGGCCTTGCCTTTGCCACGACCCTTCGGAGGGGATGGAACCTCAACAATCTCCTTCCCTTTCCTCTTCGAGGGAACACCGCCTGACTTCTTCGAACTACCAGAGGAAGCCATTTGACCGATCAAACAAGAACGAAGAACAAGAGATCAAGAGCAGAAGAGTCTGGACTTCGAAAAATTTTGGAAGCGTGAGGCGAAAATGACAGCCAGTAAAACTTATATACCCAGGGTAAAACAGGTGCGCAGATCGAAAAGACACGTGTCTTCACTATATCAAATCGCGTGTTTTTGTAGGAACACGTGGCATCCATCCGTAGCAAGCGCAAAATCAGGCGAACCGTCAGACCAGACGAAACGTCGGACCTACTGGTCCACGTGAACCAACGGTCCAAGCGAGCCACCGGTATGAGTAAACCGGACCGCCGGTTCAAAGCCACATTCAAGCCTACCAAAGATTCAAAATAGGAAGGATCAAGCTCCATCAATATTCGAAACTCTGCCAGAAGATCGAAGAACAAAACAGTTGAAAAACCTTCTCTGAAGGGCAGGTTCAAAACTTTAAACTGATCGGTCAATTTCTACTGGATCTGGCAAAAAACCAAGGTTTTTTGCCGATCACTCGAACCTTGACCGGATAATTTTTTACCGATCGGTCAAACTTGACCGATCGGCTAAAATCATTCGATCGGTCAAATTTCTACTGGATCTGGCAAAAAACCAAGGTTTTTTGCCGATCACTCGAACCTTGACCGGATAATTTTTTACCGATCGGTCAAACTTGACCGATCGGCTAAAAACATTCGATCGGTCAAATTTCTACTGGATCTTGCAAAAAACCAAGGTTTTTTGCCGATCACTCGAACCTTGACCGGATAATTTTTTACCGATCGGTCAAACTTGACCGATCGGCTAAAAACATTCGATCGGTCAAATTTCTACTGGATCTAGCAAAAAACCAAGGTTTTTTGCCGATCACTCGAACCTTGACCGGATAATTTTTTACCGATCGGTCAAACTTGACCGATCGGCTAAAAACATTCGATCGGTCAAATTTCTACTGGATCTGGCAAAAAACCAAGGTTTTTTGCCGATCACTCGAACCTTGACCGGATAATTTTTACCGATGGGTCAAACTTGACCGATCGGCTAAAAACATTCGATCGGTCAAATTTCTACTGGATCTGGCAAAAAACCAAGGTTTTTTGCCGATCACTCGAACCTTGACCGGATAATTTTTTACCGATCGGTCAAATTTCTACTGGATCTGGCAAAAAACCAAGGTTTTTTGCCGATCACTCGAACCCTGACCGGATAATTTATTACCGATCGGTCAAACTTGACCGATCGGCTAAAATCATTCGATCGGTTAAATTTAATACTGGATCGGTCAAAAAACCATGTTTTTTGACCGATCACCCGATCCTTGACCGGTTGAATTTTGACCGATCGGTCAAAATTTGACCGATCGGTCAAATCTGACCGATCGGTCAAAAATTAAACCGATCGGTCAAAATTTAACCGATCGGTCAAATTTAATACTGGATCGGTCAAAAAACCATGTTTTTTGACCGATCACCCGATCCTTGACCGGTAGAATTTTGACCGATCGGTCAAAATTTGACCGATCGGTCAAATCTGACCGATCGGTCAAAAATTAACCGATCGGTCAAAATTTAACTGATCGGTCAAATTTCCTACTGGATCGGTCAAAAAACCATGTTTTTTGACCGATCACCCGATCCTTGACCGGTTGAATTTTGACCGATCGGTCAAAAATTTACCGATCGGTCAAAATTGATCGATCGGTCAAGATTGACCGATCAATCAAAATTGACCGGTCAGTCCTTTTTATGCTAACATGCGACAAGCTTCTTCGTGCCTTTTGCGACAGGGAGTTGCTGATTTTTGCACCAAATCCAAGCCAGCCAGAATGAACTCTAGCTAACTTGGAGGGGGTAACTATGGGTGCAAATTTTGGCGGAAGTTTTCCAACTACCACGGGACCCACCGGCCCTGCCTGGTGGGCCCACGAGGACTACCACGGGACCCACCGGCCCTGCCTGGTGGGCCCACGAGGACTACCACGGGACCCACCGGCCCTGCCTGGTGGGCCCACGAGGGCTACCACGGGACCCACCGGCCCTGCCTGGTGGGCCCACGAGGACCACCGCGGGACCCACCGGCCCTGCCTGTTGGGCCCACGAGGACCACCGCGGGACTCACCGGCCCTGCCTGGTGGGCCCACGAGGACCACCGCGGGACCCACCGGCCCTTCCTGTTGGGCCCACGAGGACCACCGCGGGACCCACCGGCCCTGCCTGGTGGACCCCCGAAGAAAACAGCAGGACCCATCAGCCTTACCTGGAGGATCCCCAGATACGACAGCAGAAACCGCCATTTACCCCGAAACTCCTCCCAGAGAATCCTATAAATAGCAGAGCCTTCGAATGTAAATGGATCAAAAAAAAAATTCTGATTTCCACTCTGAGATCTGATTTTCAGAACCAGAGCTCTGGAATTTCTCAACTTTCCATCTTCCATCTCTCTTTGATCTTCTCCTCTCCTTTGAAGAGATCAAAGTTGATTCAGTGATATTCGGCCTGTCGAGATCACTTCGATACAAGTGTTAGTGAATTCGGGTTGCTCCCTATAGCACGGAGACGTAGGCTTCGGCTGAACTCCGAGATCACTTCTAGTGTCAAACTCTCTCTGATTGCATCTCTCTGTTTACATATCAAAAACTGTACTCCAATCGACAGATCGATCAACGATCTCCGACTCCAACTTCAATTGACTGGTGAGGCGAGGTCTTCGGGTCGGCACGAAGATTTTCCCCCACAGTTTGGCGCCGTCTGTGGGATCCGAGCAAAAAGTCGAGCTCTCTCCACTACTACTTGATCGGTTGAGCATACAACCGATCTTGATAGCCAAACTTCCCCGCCCTCTCGGTTGATCAGACAACTGATCAGACGTCGGCACTCTCGTTGCACCCTTCGTCCTCTGAATGGCGAGAACCAAACACCAGGGTCAACCAGAAGGAAGTAACACTCAACAACAAGCTCGTCCTGAGACTCGTTCAATGAGTCAAAGGCTCAACTTCGGACAGCCCCTTGCTGTCCCGGTCCCGGAGATGGGGGTTCGGTCAGGGAGTGGGAGATCTGTCGATCGACCGATCCCTCATCCCGCACGACAGTCAATTGGGCAAACAGCCCCCGCTCCAGCTGAAGATCCTCCATCGACCTATCAAATTTCAGCGGTCGACTTCCAACTCCTCCAATTGGCGAAGCAAAATGCCACCCTCACCGCCGAGAGAGATGCTCTCAAGAGAGCAGCTTCCGAAGCTGGGATTGCTCTACCTATCCCCTCTATAAGTGAGAGGGTCGATCTTCCTCGACATTCAATCCACTCCGAACAACGGAGGTCAATGGGTACTGCTGCCCTCGAGAGGATTCGACGTGATCCAACTCCCTCTGCTACCCCCTGGAAGCAGAGTGTTTGGGACCGTCTCGATGACGAGTCTTCTCAATCTTCTTCTGGCTGCAACTGCGACAAAAGGGAACCTTCAAAACTCAACACACCAAGGAAGCACCAAATGAAAGGCGCTCCTTCAAAGAGTAGAGTCTCTCCTTCCATTCCACCTCAACGTGGACTTGGATCGGACCTTCGACATCGACTTCAACCGGCAAATACTTCAATGCCAGAACGAGACCTTGCAATCTTGCCCCTTGACCCGCATCTAGGTCGGGGACACGGTCGTAGAGATGGGTATTCATCCGCCGGACCTCTCCATCGAAGTCTCTTCGAGACAACCTTTCCAAGGGGATGGAGAACTCCTATCCTCCCCAAATTCAACTGCATCAGAAGAGATCCAACTCTCCATATACTTGCCTTCAAGCAAGCCTTGACGCCGCACGAAGAAGAAAACAATGTACTCTGCCGCACCTTTGCAGGAAGTCTCGATGAGCCGTCGCTCGACTGGTATCACAATCTTCGAGCAGGGTCCATCACCCAGTTCGATGTTTTAGCTAAACTCTTCGTGCAGCATTATCAGCTCAATCTGAAGCCCGAGAAGAAGCTCGACTCTCTCTATCGGCTAAGGATGGGTGCTGACGAGACTCTCTGAAGTTTCACTAGGAGGTTTCGCAACGAGCATGCTGCCCTCTCTGGAAGACATTTGGATGATGAAGCCATCATGTTGGCTTTCCAGAATGCTCTCCGCTTCGATCTACACATCTACAACGACTTCATCCGCAATCCCCCTCCTTCTCTGGGTGCTATGTTCGATCGAATCCAGAGAGAGATCGAGGTCTAAGACGATCAAGTCGCTCGGAAAGGGCGAGAAACAAAACGAAGGCCTACGGAGAGAGAAGCTCCCAAGTATGCTGCCAAGTCTCACAACGCTGAGGCAGCAGCCCCTCCAGCCAACAAACGATCAAAGAATGACGGGCGTCGATCTCCAACAAAGACCACTTTCACCGAGTGGAGTATACCGGTCGAACAAATACTCGACCGCATTCAACACGAGGAATTCCTTCGAAGGCCCAATCCACTTCAACCTAACACAAAGTTCACTGCCGACAAAACTGTTTATTGCGATTTCCATCGGAGCCATGGCCATTCCACCGATCGGTGTTATCGGCTGAAGTTTCATCTCGAAGACTTGCTGAGAGAAGGCCACCTCCATGAATTCACCAGAGAAGGACAAGATCAACGTCGATCCTCTGCAAAGGGGAAAGAGGCTTGCTGGATTCATCAAATCTCTTCCAACCCATCATCTCTCACCGTGAATGCCAATATCTTTGGCATTCATGGATCATTGCACAATCAAGCAGTGACCGGGAAAGAAGTCGATCGGCAGATTCGGCGCATCTTCCATGTTCGATCTACTGCAAATAAAGAAGATACCTGGATCGAGAAGCCCATCGAAGGTCTTGCTTGGCCGTCCATCGTCTTCAACGACACTGATCTTCAAGGAGTTCATACTCCACATCGAGACCCCCTGTTTTTGAAACTCATCATCGACGGAAGCACCGTCAATCGGATCCTCATCGACACCGGGAGTTCTATCGACATTATGTTCTCAGACTGCTTCAAACGTCTGGGACATAAATATCAAAGCCTCGACGTCGTCCCGACCGTGATCACTGGCTTCAACGGCGAACAAAGCATCACGGTGGGCGAATCGAGATTCACTCTGGACCTCAGCCGAGAGACTCGAGTCTCGGTGAGGTTTGCCATTGTCGAAGGGGTCTCCAGTTACAACGCCATCCTCGGGCGACCCTTCCTCCACCAGATCAATGCCATCTCCTCCTCTTACCACCAACTACTCAAGTTTGCAACTGGAGAAGGCATCGTCTGCATTCGAGGCGATCAACAATCTGGAAGGTCTTGTGAGGCTGCTGCGGCTAAGACAGATCGAAAGATCAACATTGCTCCTCCAAAGCGGCCGCGAGATGAAGCTGGTCCCTCTTCTAAATAGCAATCAAAGGAGATTCCGCTGACAGAACCTCCACCAATCGAATGGGAAGCGTCACCTTCAATTGAAGAAATCATCCCAATCAACATCAGCAGCGGAGATCTCCCTCGACAGACTTTCATTGGTACCGGTCTTAGCGACGCAGAAGCGCAAGACATGGTATCCTTCCTCAAGTCCAATATCGACGTCTTCGCTTGGTGTTTCGAAGACATGTCTGGCATCAATCCAGATGACGCTTGTCACCGACTTGCGATCAAAGAAGAGGTGAAGCCTGTCAAGCAAAAGCCACGCACCATCCGACCAGAGCTGCAAGTTGCTGTTCAAGAAGAAATCACCAAGCTACTCGCAGCAGGCTTCATCCGTGAAGTAGAGTATCCTACCTGGATCTCTAACATAGTTGCTGTTCCAAAGAAGAATGGGAAAGTCAGAGTCTGCATCAACTTCACCAACCTCAACAAGGCTTGCCCCAAAGACCCATTTCCCATGCCAAGGATCGATAGACTCGTCGATGCCACTGCTGGCCACGAGCTATTGTCTTTCATGGATGGGTATTCTGGATATAATCAAATTCCACTTCATCCAGACGATCAAGAGAAGACTTGCTTCGTGACTAGCCGAGGTCTCTACTGCTACAATGTAATGCCGTTCGGCCTCAAAAATGCTGGATCTACCTATCAAAGGCTAGTCACCAAGATGTTCGAAAACCAGATCGGTCGCAACATCGAAGTCTATGTCGATGATCTCCTCACCAAGAGCTCCATTCGAAGCAAGCATCTTTCTGATCTGGCGGAAACCTTTCAAGTTCTTCGAAAATATCGTATGAAGCTCAATCCAGCTAAGTGCGCTTTCGGAGTTCAATCGGGCAAATTCCTGGGTCACCTTGTGACCAGGAGGGGTATCGAAGCTAATCTCGACCAAATCCGAGCAGTTCTGGATATGCCTTCACCTACAAATCGAAAAGAAATTCAACGCCTCACTGGAAGGTTAGCAGCACTCAATCGATTCATCTCAAAATCTTCTGACAAATGCTTCTGTGAAGAAGCATTCCAAAGCATCAAGAAATATCTGGTGCAAGCTCCTATCTTGACGGCTCCACTTTCAGAAGAAGACTTATGGCTTTATCTCGCCGTCACTGATCAAGTAATCAGTGCGGTCCTAGTTAGTAGGAGAGAAGACATAGAGCATCCAGTCTATTATATCAGCCACACTCTTCTTCCGGCTGAAACTCGCTACTCAAAAACTGAGAAGGTCATACTGGCTTTACTCACTGCATCACGTCGTCTACAACCCTATTTCGTCTCCCACCAGATCACTGTCATCTCTAAACACCCACTCAAAGATATTGTTGACAAAGCTGGTAGGGCTGGTCGAATGACCAAATGGGTGATAGAAATGAGTGCTCTGGGGATTCAATTCGAATCTCGCACTTCTATCAAAGGTCAAGCAGTTGTTGATTTCCTAGCTGACTTCCAAGTTGAAGACCCCATCACTTGGGAAGAAGATGTCGACATGCGCTTAGAAGATGAGGACAATACTCCGATCAACCTTGCAACAAAAATTGATCCAAGTCACGAAGCTATTGCTGCAACTCCTCCATGGAAGCTTTATACTGATGGAGCTTCAAGTTCGATCGGTTCGGGAACTGGGATAGTCTTAGTATCCCCCGAATTTGATCATCTACAGAAGGCCACTCTCCTAGGGTTCAACACCACCAACAATGAAGCCGAATATGAAGCACTCATTTCCGGACTCGAAATGGCGGAATCCCTGGGGGTAGACCGAATCATCGTATACAGCGACTCCCAGTTGATCATAAGGCAAATCAATGGAGAGTATACAGCTTGTAAAGAAAGAATGCAACTCTATTTAGCCTTAGTACGACGTCTTCAACAACGTTTTACTATTACTGAGTTCGTTCAAATCCCAAGAGCAGAGAACCGAGAAGCAGATGCCTTAGCCAATGCGGCCTCAGTTCTGGGAGACTCACTCGGAGGAAGGCAAATACAGATCGATTATCAAGAAATACCCAAGACCATCCCCGATCAACAGATCCTTGCTACTTCTAAGAGATCTGGGGGTGGAGATCAATTGAGGTCAAGCCTTACTACAAATGAGTTTGAAGATTGGCGACAGTCGATTTTTGACTTCTTCAAATATGGCAAAGTACCAGAAGATCCCAATCAAGCTCGAAGACTTCAAAGAAAACTTCCTTGCTATACTGTTCAAGGAGAAGATCTATATTTCAAATCTCACAACGGGATGTTGCTCAAGTGCCTTGGTCCCGAGCAAGCACAGGCCATCCTGATTGATATCCATTCTGGAGCTTGTGGGAATCATTCGGGAGGAAGATCTCTTGAAGCCAAGACGAAGCTGCAAGGTTACTACTGGCCTACAATGACAAGAGATGCTCGACAAGTTGTTCAAAAATGCGAGCTATGCCAAAGACACGCTCGAGCTATCCATCTCCCTGTAGATGAGCTTCATCAACTATCAAGTCCCTGGCCATTCCATCAATGGGGGTTAGATTTCTTGGGTCCTTTCCCCCCAACTCCGAGCAAGAAAAAGTATCTACTGCTCGCCACGGATTACTTCACCAAATGGGTTGAAGCTGTGCCCCTCTTCCGAGAGACTGACGACGAAGTGATCAAATTCATTCGGCACAACATCTTCTCAAGGTTCGGCACACCTCAAGTTCTTGTTGCTGACAATGGAGCTCAATTCGACTCTGACAAGTTCCGTGAGTTTTGTCTGAACAACGGAATCAAGCTCTTCTACTCAACTCCAAGGTACCCTCAATGCAATGGTCAAGCTGAAGCCTCCAATAGAGCAATTCTTGGTATACTCAAGAAAAAACTCGACAACAAGAAGGGATTGTGGGAACAAATCCTACCTGAAGTTCTTTAGGGGTATCGCACAACACCGAGAAGATCAACAGGGTTCTCACCCTTTCGTCTAACATATGGATCGGAAGCGGTACTCCCAACAGAAAACATATCAAATACTCTGAAGACCAGGGCAGTTGAAGAAGGAATCAATGAAGAACTTCGGATCAATGATCTAGACTTCTCTGAAGAACTACGAGACCAAGCTTCCCTTCGTGTGGCCAAGTACCAACAGAAGATCAAACGAGCATACGACCAAAAGGTTTACAAGAGACAATTCCCAATCGGCAGTCTGGTTCTCAGAGCTGTTTTCTACAACACTAAGGAGCATAGCAGTGGAAAACTAACTCCCAACTGGGAAGGACCCTATATTGTTGAATCGGTAGGAGCCAAAGGTTCTTACAGACTGATCTCACCAGAAGGAGATAGATTGCCTCGAGCTTGGAATTCTAGACACCTCAAGTTGTTCTATCCATGATGTAAATTCTGTGATGAATAAAGATATCTTTCAAATGTTCAAATGTACAAGTGATCAATTCAAGTTCTGAAGCAGTCTCAAATTACCTATATTCAAGTTACCGAGTCTTTTAACAAGTTTGGGTGTGGAGTTGCGACTCAACCCCTTACTGGCAAATGTTAAACTGACCTTCAAATTTCAATATTCAATTTCAATCAAATTCTATATCGTCTAACAGGTTTGGGAGCTTGAGTTGCGACTCAACCCCTCACATACAAGTGTTACACGAATTCAAATTCAAATTTCAAGTTACAAGTTTGGGTAATCGAGTTGCGACTCGACCCCTTACATTCAAAAGATTGTATCTATTCCAATGCTATCCAGTACATGATATTAAAGACATTCAACTCAAGAGATCCAATTTTCAAACACCAAAAAGATTTCTATTATTATCAAAATGTGCCAAGTACAGGAGCGAGCTACTAGATATCAAGAGTTTACAAGCATAACAACTAAAAAGAAGAAAAGTCTCAAGGCTTGGCCACACTTTGCGCGCGCGACTTCTCCCCTTCAGATCCAGCACGAGCTTTGCTCGCCACTGAAGCCTTAGACGATCGGACGCTGGCAACATGGACCCTGAGTGCTTTTGCTGCCTTCTCAGCTGTTTCCCTGTAGCTCTTGCACTCGCTCCGCATATGCTCCAGCTCCTTCTTATGGGTCTCATCCTTGGCTGCTGAAGCAGCAAGTTGAGCCTCCAGCTCCTTTATTCGAGCCACACGGTCGAAGCCCAAGTTCTCGATCCTGAAGAATCGATTCTTCAATTCTTCAAGCTCGTGACCCCGGGCTTCATAACCACTTTTCCACCCCTGGCTCTCCAATTTTTCCTTACGAAGGGCCTCGATCTTGGCCTTCAATGCCTCCTTCTTTGAGGTTAAAAGCTCTCTCAGCTTATCTCTCTCCTTACTTACAGCCCCCAATTCAGCAGTTAAGCGGGATACTTCAGCTGAAGCTTCTTTTGCTCCCGCCTTCATGGAGAGCTTGGTCGCGACATTCAAAACTGCCGAGTTCTGCAAAAGAACAAAAGAGTTAGAATTATTCTGAAGATACAACTCAGATGATCGATCAAGCAGATGCACCTACCACCAGTTCAAGTCTGTCGAAGGCTTTATCCAGAGTAGCCCCCGGAAGGTTGCAGAGTTTCCGGATTACAGCAGTGGGGTGGTTGATGTCAACATCACCCAAGCTCTTCATCTTCGAAGTCGAGCCAACAGGCGCACCTGCAATCAACACAAGAGATCAAAGTGTTAGATTATTTCCAAGCTTCAAAGGCAAGACAATCAAGGCAAGTTAGCACAATTACCTGAGGCTCCAACCCTCGGCTCCTTACCCTTCTCGCGATCGGAGCCACCCTGAGGGGTCGATTTCTCCTTGATAGGAGTTGGCTCTGATTGAGGTTAAGGAGCCCCGTCACCCACGCGACTTTCCTTCTCCAAGTGAATAGGGGAGGAAGCATCCCGAGGAGGTGAGACTCTTTCTTCCTCTTGTGGCCCGCCTGGCTGGATGAGTCCCGCCACCATGGCAGCCACCTCCTCAGCCAGAGAGCGAGAGGGGGGTGAGGGTTGCTCAACCTCCATACCCCCGCTCGTTGTCGCTCCTTCAAGACAGGGAACTTTAGAAGAAATTTGATCGAGGGGCGTGGGGTTGCTTCCAAACCCACCACTCCTCGATAATTTTATTTTAAAGCGCATCGGCTTTTTCAACTCATCGAACCGATAGGCGGGAACCACCTTTTGGCCATCACCTTCTGTATCCATGACTCCTTCCATTTGACGGGCTTTAGCCTCGTCAATGGGAATAGGAAGTGAATCTTTCTCTTCTGCACCACCAGTGGGGGTGGGAGGAATTTCTTCCTCACCACCCCCATTCCCACCATCTCCACTAGAGGGGGTGGAAGAAAGATCATTCTCACCATCCCCATCCTCGTCTTCATCATTGCCACCGTTGTCGTGGCTGCCATTATCGGTCTCTTCTTCCTCGTCGCTCTCCTCCTTTTCTTTTTCTTCTTCATCATCTTCATCTTTCTTTTCTTTGTCTTCATCTTCCTTTTGCTTGATGAGGATTTTTCTTTTCTTCTTCGCTGGGCCTCGTTGTATCACCAGCTTCTCCTCCACAGTAGGCAATCGGCGCCTTGCCGTATAAACTTTCTTCTCAGCCCGAATCTTCCGGATGATCTTACCCGAATGAGGATCCTCCTCATAGTCAGAATATAAAACTTCATTGTCCTCATATCTGTCTCGCGATCGGTGGAGGAGATTGGCCTTACCATATCTCACTGGGCAGTTTGAGAACTGCTTCCATGACCTGGTCCCGCAGGTCAACTCGAGGAATAGATTGTCGATAGCTCCAGCCCTCTTGGAGGTCCAGGCAAAAGCGCCTCCCTCGCAGTACATCTTCACTGCATCGTGCACATCGCTTCGAGGGGTATCGGGCACAGAGATGGGAGTCCATGCACCAGAAATAGAGATGGGCCAGTCAGTGTATAATTTGTCCGAAGGGACTGTGTCGGTAAGCGGGCGCAGCGGAGATACGCCAGTCAAGCTGAAGAACGGACTGTCCTTCCTCCAAGCCCATCGATAATGGAAGAAAAAATATCCAAGCTCGATCCGGGCAACTTCACCTTCTGGAATACTGGAGTAGCATGCCTTCAAATCCTCCTGGAAATCCGACTCTACGCGGCAGAAAGCGTAGATAATCCTCCAGGCATTCCCCGTGACCTGCCCCGGGCAAAGGCCGGAAGTGTTCAGTAACCTTGCCGCGAAGAATGGCAACGGAAGACGCAAACCGTAGTTGAGTTGGCCGACTGTCACAATGGTTCCCATGACCTGCTCATTACTGGCAAAGTTGGTAAAGACGGTCTTCTTGTCAATACCAAACGCAGTCTGGATACTGGGGAGCGTAGGCTGCACCTTCCCTTCTGTGAAGTAAGAGAGCAGTGTTTGCTACTTCTTTCTCTTCGAATCTGTGAACTCACCACCGGTATTGTACACGTACTTCGTTTCCTCTGTCAGAGACGTGAGCGGGCCCAAAACAAACTTTACTTTAGGGATGTGCTTTGGCCTCGATGGCGCTGAAGCAAACCCTACTCCTTGGTGCCTTTTGCCCAGCTGTCCAAGTTCGGCAAGCACGGCCTTGCCTTTGCCACGACCCTTCGGAGGGGATGGAACCTCAACAATCTCCTTCCCTTTCCTCTTCGAGGGAACACCGCCTGACTTCTTCGAACTACCAGAGGAAGCCATTTGACCGATCAAACAAGAACGAAGAACAAGAGATCAAGAGCAGAAGAGTCTGGACTTCGAAAAATTTTGGAAGCGTGAGGCGAAAATGACAGCCAGTAAAACTTATATACCCAGGGTAAAACAGGTGCGTAGATCGAAAAGACACGTGTCTTCACTATATCAAATCGCGTGTTTTTGTAGGAACATGTGGCATCCATCCGTAGCAAGCGCAAAATCAGGCGAACCGTCGGACCAGACGAAACGTCGGACCTACCGGTCCACGTGAACCAACGGTCCAAGCGAGCCACCGGTATGAGTAAACCGGACCGCCGGTTCAAAGCCACATTCAAGCCTACCAAAGATTCAAAACAGGAAGGATCAAGCTCCATCAATATTCGAAACTCTGCCAGAAGATCGAAGAACAAAACAGTTGAAAAACCTTCTCTAAAGGGCAGGTTCAAAATTTTAAACTGATCGGTCAATTTCTACTGGATCTGGCAAAAAACCAAGGTTTTTTGCCGATCACTCGAACCTTGACCGGATAATTTTTTACCGATCGGTCAAACTTGACCGATCGGCTAAAATCATTCGATCGGTCAAATTTCTACTAGATCTGGCAAAAAACCAAGGTTTTTTGCCGATCACTCGAACCTTGACAGGATAATTTTTTACCGATCGGTCAAACTTGACCAATCGGCTAAAAACATTCGATCGGTCAAATTTCTACTGGATCTGGCAAAAAACCAAGGTTTTTTGCCGATCACTCGAACCTTGACCGGATAATTTTTTACCGATCGGTCAAACTTGACCGATCGGCTAAAAACATTCGATCGGTCAAATTTCTACTGGATCTGGCAAAAAACTAAGGTTTTTTGCCGATCACTCGAACCTTGACCGGATAATTTTTTACCGATCGGTCAAACTTGACCGATCGGCTAAAAACATTCGATCGGTCAAATTTCTACTGGATCTGGCAAAAAACCAAGGGTTTTTGCCGATCACTCGAACCTTGACCGGATAATTTTTACCGATCGATCAAACTTGACCGATCGGCTAAAAACATTCGATCGGTCAAATTTCTACTGGATCTGGCAAAAAACCAAGGTTTTTTGCCGATCACTCGAACCTTGACCGGATAATTTTTTACCGATCGGTCAAACTTCTACTGGATCTGGCAAAAAACCAAGGTTTTTTGCCGATCACTCGAACCCTGACCGGATAATTTTTTACCGATCGGTCAAACTTGACCGATCGGCTAAAATCATTCGATCGGTTAAATTTAATACTGGATCGGTCAAAAAACCATGTTTTTTGACCGATCACCCGATCCTTGACCGGTTGAATTTTGACCGATCGGTCAAAATTTGACCGATCGGTCAAATCTGACCGATCGGTCAAAAATTAAACCGATCGGTCAAAATTTAACCGATCGGTCAAATTTAATACTGGATCGGTCAAAAAACCATGTTTTTTGACCGATCACCCGATCCTTGACCGGTTGAATTTTGACCGATCGGTCAAAATTTGACCGATCGGTCAAATCTGATCGATCGGTCAAAAATTAACCGATCGGTCAAAATTTAACCGATCGGTCAAATTTCCTACTGGATCGGTCAAAAAACCATGTTTTTTGACCGATCACCCGATCCTTGACCGGTTGAATTTTGACCGATCGGTCAAAATTTGACCGATCGGTCAAACTTGACCGATCGGTCAAAAATTTACCGATCGGTCAAAATTGACCGATCGGTCAAGATTGACCGATCAATCAAAATTGACCGGTCAGTCCTTTTTATGCTAACATGCGACAAGCTTCTTCGTGCCTTTTGCGACAGGGAGTTGCTGTTTTTTGCACCAAATCCAAGCCAGCCAGAATGAACTCTAGCTAACTTGGAGAGGGTAACTGTGGGTGCAAATTTTGGCGGAAGTTTACCAACTACCACGGGACCCACCGGCCCTGCCTGGTGGGCCCACGAGGACTACCACGGGACCCACCGGCCCTGCCTGGTGGGCCCACAAGGACTACCACGGGACCCACCGGCCCTGCCTGGTGGGCCCACGAGGGCTACCACGGGACCCACCGGCCCTGCCTGGTAGGCCCACGAGGACCACCGCGGGACCCACCGGCCCTGCCTGTTGGGCCCACGAGGACCACCGCGGGACCCACCGGCCCTGCCTGGTGGACCCCCGAAGAAAACAGCAGGACCCATCAGCCTTACCTGGAGGATCCCCAGATACGACAGCAGAAACCGCCATTTACCCCGAAACTCCTCCCAGAGAATCCTATAAATAGCAGAGCCTTCGAATGTAAATGGATCAAAAAAAAAATTCTGATTTCCACTCTGAGATCTGATTTTCAGAACCAGAGCTCTGGAATTTCTCAACTTTCTATCTTCCATCTCTCTTTGATCTTCTCCTCTCCTTTGAAGAGATCAAAGTTGATTCAGTGATATTCGGCCTGTCGAGATCACTTCGATACAAGTGTTAGTGAATTCGGGTTGCTCCCTATAGCACGGAGACGTAGGCTTCGGCTGAACTCCGAGATCACTTCTCGTGTCAAACTCTCTCTGATTGCATCTCTCTGTTTACATATCAAAAACTGTAACTCCAATCGACAGATCGATCAACGATCTCCGACTCCAACTTCAATTGACTGGTGAGGCGAGGTCTTCGGGTCGGCACGAAGATTTTCCCCCACACTAATTCATTCGCACGAATGTATCCATTCTAATTCATTCGTACGATCCATTCTAATTCATTCACACGATCCATTCTAATTCATTCATACGATCCATTCTAAGTCATTCGTACGATCCATTCTAATTTATTCGCACGATCCATTCTAATTCATTCATACAATCCATTCTAATTCTTTCGCACGATCCTTTCTAATTCATTCATACGATCCATTCTAATTCATTCGTACGATCCATTCTAATTCATTCGCACGAATGTATCCATTCTAATTTATTCGTACGATCCATTCTAATTCATTGAAACGATCCCTTCTAATTCATTTGCACGAATATATCCATTCTAATTCATTTGTACGATCCATTCTAATTCATTAGCACGATCCATTCTAATTCATTCGTACAATCCATTCTAATTCATTCGTACGATCCATTCTAATCCATTCGTACGTTTCCATTCTAATGTACTATCTATTCTAATTCATTCGTATGATCCATTCTAATTCATTAATACAATCCATTCTAATTCATTCGCACAATCTATTTTAATTCATTCGTACGATCAATTCTAATTCATTCATACGATCCATTCTAATTCATTCATACGATCTATTCTAATTCTTTCGCACAAATGTATCCATTCTAATTCATTCCCACGAATGTATCCATTCTAATTCATTCGTACGATCCATTCTAATTCATTCGCACAATCTATTCAAATTCATTGGATCGTAAGAAGGAATTAAAATGGATCGTACGAATGAATTAGAATGGATACATTCGTGCGAATGAATTAGAATGGATCGTACGAATGAATTAGAATGGATCGTACTTATGAATTAGATTGGATCGTACGATCCAATCTAATTCATTCATACGATCCATTCTACGATCCATTCTAATTCATTCGTACGTTCCATTCTAATTCATTAGCACGATCCATGCTAATTCATTCGTACGATCCATTCTAATTCATTCGCACGATCCATTCTAATTCATTCATATGATCCATTCTAATTCATTCATACGATCCATTCTAATTCATTCATACGATCCATTCTAATTCATTCGCACGAATGTATCCATTCTATTTCATTCGTACTATCCATTGTAATTCATTCGTACAATCCATTCTATTTCATTCGTACGATCCATTCTTACTCATTCGTATGATCCATTCTAATTCATTCACACGAATGTATCCATTCTAATTCATTCGTACGATCCATTCTAATTCATTCGTACGATCCATTCTAATTCATTCATACGATCCAAACTAATTCATTCATACGATCCATTCTAATTCATTCGTATGTATCTATTCTAATTCATTCATACGATCCATTTTAATTCATTCGTACGATCCATTCTAATTCATTCGCATGATCCATTCTAATTCATTAATACGATCCATTCTAATTCATTCGTACGAACTATTCTAATTCATTCATACGATCCATTCTAATTCATTCGCACGATCCATTCTAATTCATTCGTACAATCCATTCTAATTCATTCGTACAATCCATTCTAATTCATTCGCACGTACGATCCATTCTAATTCCTCCGCACGATCCATTCTAATTCATTCATACGATCCAATCTAATTCATTCATACGATCCATTCTAATTCATTCGCACGAATGTATCCATTCTAATTCATTCGTACGATCCATTCTAATTCATTCGCACAATCTATTCTAATTCATTCGTACGATCCATTCTAATTCATTCGTACGAATGTATCCATTCTAATTCCTTCGTACGATCCATTCTAATTACTTCGTACGATCCATTCTAATTCCTTCGTACAATCCATTCTAATTCAATCGCACGTATGAATGAATTAGAATTCATTCGCACGATCCATTCTAATTCATTCATACGATCCATTCTAATTCATTCATACGATCCATTCTATTTCATTCGTACGATCCATTCTTTTCGCACGATCCATTCTAATTCATTCATACGATCCAATCTAATTCATTCATACGATCCATACTTACTCATTCGTATGATCCATTCTAATTCATTCGTACGATCCATTCCAATTCATTCGTACGATACATTCTAATTCATTCATACGATCCATTCTAATTCATTTGCACGAATATATCTCTTTTAATTCATTCGTACGATCCATTCTAATTCATTCGTACGATCCATTCTTATTCATTCCCATGAATGTATCCATTCTAATTCATTCGTACGATCCAATCTAATTCATTCGTACGATCCATTCTAATTCCTTCACATGAATGAATCCATTCTAATTCATTCGTACAACCCATTCTATTTCATTCGTTTGATCCATTCTTACTCATTCGTATGATCCATTCTAATTCATTCGCACGAATGTATCCATTCTAATTCATTCGTACGATCCATTCTAATTCATTCGTACGATCTATTCTAGTTTATTCGTACAATCCATTCTAATTCATTCGCATGATTTATCCATTCTAATTCATTCGTACGATTCATGCTAATTCATTTGCACAATCTATTCTAATTCATTCGTACGTTTCGCACAATCTATTCTAATTCATTCATACTGTTAATTCATTCGTACGATCCATTCTAATTCATTAGCACGATCCATTCTAATTCATTTCACACAATCCATTCTAATTCTTTTGCTCGAATGTATCCATTCTAATTCATTCGTACGATCTATTCTAATTCTTTCACATGATCCATTCTAATTCGGTCGTGCGAACCATTCTAATTCATTCGTACAATCCATTCAATTTCATTCGTACGATCCATTCTTACTCATTCGTACTCGTACGATCCATTCTAATTCATTCGTACGATCCATTCTAATTTATTCGCACGAATTTATCCAGATCCATTCTAATTCATTCGCACGATCCATTCTAATTCATTCGCACGATCCATTCTAATTCATTCGTACAATCCATTCTTACTCATTCATACGATCCATTCTAATTCATTCGCACGAATGTATCCATTCTAATTGATTTGTACGATCTATTCTAATTCATTCGTACAATCCATTCTAATTCATTCGTACGATCCATTCTAATTCATAAGTACGATCCATTCTATTTCATTCATACGATCCATTCTAATTCATTCCTATGATCCATTCTAATTCCTTCGTACGAATGAATTAGAATGGATTGTATGAATGAATTTGAATAGATCGTACGAACGAATTAGAATGGATCGTACGGAATGTATCCATTCAAATTCATTCGTATGATCCATTCTAATTCATTTGTACGATCCATTCTAAATCATTCATACGATCCATTCTAATTCATTCATACAATCCATTCTAATTCTTTTACACGATCCATTCTAATTCATTCGAATGAATCCATTCTAATTCATTCGTGCAATCCATTCTATTTCATTCGTACGATATATTATTACTCATTCGTACGATCCATTCTAATTCATTCGCACGAATGTATCCATTCTAATTCATTCGTACGATCCATTCTAATTCATTCGCACAATCTATTCTAATTCATTCGTACGATCCATTCTAATTCCTTCGTACGATCCATTCTAAATCCTTCGTACGATCCATTCTAATTCCTTCGTACGATCCATTCTAATTCATTCGTACGATCCATTCTAATTCATTCGCACGATCCATTCTAATTCATTCGCATGAATGTATCTATTCTAATTCATCCGTACGATCTATTCTAATTCATTCGTACGAACCATTCTAATTCCTTCGTACGATCCATTCTAATTCCTTCGTACGAATGTATCTATTCTAATTCATTCGTACGATCCATTCTTATTCATTCGCACAATCTATTCTAATTCATTCGTACGATCCATTCTAATTCCTTAGCACGATCCATTTTAATTCTTTCACACGATCCATTCTAATTCATTCGTACGATCCATTTTAATTCATTCGTACAATCCATTCTATTTCATTCATACGATCTATTCTATTTCATTCGTACGATCCATTCTTACTCAATCATATGATCCATTCTAATTCGTTCGAACGAATGTATCCATTCTAATTCGATCCATTCTAATTCATTCCCACGATCCATTCTAATTCATTCGCACGAATGTATCCATTCTAATTCTTTCGTACAATCCATTCTAAT
Source organism: Chamaelirium japonicum (assembly GCA_947650365.1). NCBI lineage: Eukaryota > Viridiplantae > Streptophyta > Magnoliopsida > Liliales > Melanthiaceae > Chamaelirium > Chamaelirium japonicum. The sequence goes on from CANTAL010000004.1 coordinate 696,620, forward strand.
TCATTCGCACGATCCATTCTAATTCATTTATACGATCCAATCTAATTCATTCATACGATCCATTCTAATTCATTCGCACGAATGTATCCAATCTAATTTATTAGCACGATCCATTATAATTCATTCGTATGATCCATTCTAATTCCTTTGTACGATCCATTCTAATTCATTCCCATGATTGTATCTATTCCATTCTAATTCATTCGTACGATCCATTCTAATTCATTCGCACGAATATATCCACTCTAATTCATTCATACGATCCATTCTAATTCCTTCGTACGATCCATTCTATTTCATTCGTATTATCCATTCTATTTCATTCGTATAATCAATTCTAATTCATTTGCATGTACGATCCATTCTAATTTATAAGTACGATCCATTCTAATTCATTAGCACGATCCATTCTAATTCATTCCTATGATCCATTCTAATTCATTCGCACAATCTATTCTAATTCATTCGTACGTTCCATTCTAATTCATTAGCACGATCCATGCTAATTCATTCGTACGATCCATTCTATTTCATTCGTACGATCCATTATTACGATTCATTCTAATTCATTCGTACGATCCATTCTAATTCCTTCGTATGATCCATTCTAATTCATTCCCATGAATTTATCCATTCTAATTGATACGTATGAGCCATTCTATTTCATTCGTACGATCCATTCTAACTCATTCGTACGATCCATTCTAATTCATTCGCACGAATGTATCCACTCTAATTCATTCGTACGATCCATTCTAATTCATTCGCACGATCCATTCTAATTCATTCATACGATCCATTCTAATTCATTCGCACGATCCATTCTAATTCATTCATACGATCCATTCTAATTCATTCACACGATCCATTCTAATTCATTCGTACGATCCATTCTAATTCATTCGTACAATCCATTCTAATTCATTCGCACGAATGTATCCATTCTAATTCATTCGTACAATCCATTCTAATTCATTCGCACGATCCATTCTAAGTCATTCATACAATCCATTCTAATTCTTTTGCCCGAATGTATCCATTCTAATTCATTCGTACGATCCATTCTAATTCATTTGTACGATCCATTCTAATTCATTCGCACAATCCATTCTAATTCATTCGAATGATCCATTCTAATTCATTCGCACAATCTATTCTAATTCATTCGTACGATCAATTCTAATTCATTAGCACGATCCATTCTAATTCATTCGTACGATCTATTCTATTTCATTCGTACGATCCATTCTTACTCAATCGTATGATCCATTCTAATTCATTCATACGATCCATTCTAATTCATAAGTACGACTCACAATCCATTCTAATTCATTCATACGATCCAATCTAATTCATTCATACAATCCATTCTAATTCATTCGTATGTATCCATTCTAATTCATTCATACGATCCATTCTAATTCATTCGTACGATCCATTCTAATTCATTCGCACAATCCATTCTAATTCATTAATACGATCCATTCTAATTCATTCGTACGACGCACGATCCATTCTAATTCATTCTGTATCCATTCTAATTCATTCGTACAATCCATTCTATTTCATTCGTACGATCCATTTTTACTCACGCACGATCCATTCGAAATCACTCATACGATCCATTCTAATTCATTCATACGATCCATTCTAATTCATTCGCACGAATGTATCCATTCTAATTCATTCGTACAATCCATTCTAATACATTCATACGATCCATTCTAATTCATTCGCACGATCCATTCTAACTCATTCGCACAATCAATTCTAATTCATTCGTACGTTCCATTCTAATTCATTAGCACGATCCATGCTAATTCATTCGCACGATCCATTCTAATTCATTCATACGATCCATTCTAATTCATTCATATGATCTATTCTAATTCTTTCGCACGAATGTATCCATTCTAATTCATTCGTACGATCCATTCTAATTCATTCGCACAATCTATTCTAATTCATTGGATCGTACGAACGAATTAGAATGGATCGTACGAATGAATTAGAATGGATACATTCATGCGAATGAATTAGAATGGATCGCACGAATGAATTAGAATGGATCGTACGAATGAATTAGAATGGATACATTCGTGCGAATGAATTAGAATGGATCATACGAATGAGTAAGAATGGATCGTACGAATGAAATAGAATGGATCGTACGAAGGAATTAGAATGGATCATACGAATGAATTAGAATGGTTCGTACGAATGAATTAGATTGGATCGGATGAATATGATCCAATCTAATTCATTCATACGATCCATTCTAATTCATTCGCACGATCCATTCTAATTCATTCACATGATCCATGTGGGGGAAAATCTTCGTGCCGACCCGAAGACTTCGCCGCACTAGTCAATTGAAGGTTCGAGTTGAAGACCGTTGTTCGATCTGTCGATTGAAGTTGATGCTTTTGATATACAAACAGAGAGAGTTTAACACGAGAGATGTGATCTCGGAGTTCAGCCAAAGCCTACGTCTCCGTGCTATAGGGAGCAACCCGAATTCACTAACACTTGTATCGAAGTGATCTCGACAGGCCGAGTATCACTGAAACCTCTCTGATCTCTTCAGAGACAAGAAGAAGATCGAGGAGAGGTGGAGGATATGAGAAGATAGAAATTCTGGAGCTCTGGTTTCTGGATTTTGACCTGGATCTGAGATTGGATCCATTTACATTCGAAGGGTCAGCTATTTATAGAATTCTCTGGCGGCGAATGGCGGTTTCTGCTATCGTATCTGGGGATCCTCCAGGTAAAGCTGGTGGGTCCCGCTGCCACCTCCTGGGTGATTTTGCAGGCTCTAGGGCCCATCCGGCTGGACCAGTGGGTCCCGCGGTAGTCTTCGTGGGCCCACCAGGCAGGGCCGGTGGGTCCCGCTGTTGTCTTCGTGGGCCCACTAGACAGGGCTGGTGGGTCCCGCTGTTGTCTTTGTGGGCCCACCAGGCAGGGCCGGTGGGTCCTTCCGTTGTCTCTGTGGGTCCACCAGGCAGGGCCGGTGGGTCCTGCCGTTTTGCAGATTTCTTCACCAAAATTTGCACCCACAGTTACCCCCTCCAAGTTAGCTAAGAGTCCACCTTGGCTGGCTTGGATTATTGGTGCAAAGCTAGCGATACCCTGTCGAAAATACAAAGGAGCTCTGTCGAATGTTAGCGTCAAAATAGACTGATCGGTCAAATTTGACCGATCGGTCAAACTTGACCGATCGAGATTGGAGTGATCGGTCAAAAAACATAGTTTTTTGACCGATCTAGTAGAATATCGACCGATCGGTTGAATTTGACCGATCGGTCAAGTTTGACCGATCGGTTAAATTCAACCGGTCAAGGTTGGAGTGATCGGTCAAAAAATATAGTTTTTTGACCGATTCAGTAGAAAATCGACCGATCGGTTGAATTTGACCGATCGGTCAAGTTTGACCGATCGATTAAATTCAACCGGTCAAGGTAGGAGTGATCGGTCAAAAAACATAGTTTTTTGACTGATCCAGTAGAAAATCGACCGATCGGTTGAATTTGACCGATCGGTTAAATTCAACCGGTCAAGGTTGGAGTGATCGGTCAAAAAACATAGTGTTTTGACCGATCCAGTAGAAAATCGACCGATCGATTGAATTTGACCGATCGGTCAAGTTTGACCGATCGGTTAAATTCAACCGGTCAAGGTTGGAGTGATCGGTCAAAAAACATAGTTTTTTGACTGATCCAGTAGAAAATCGACCGATCGGTTAAATTTGACCGATCGGTCAATTTTGACCGATCGGTTAAAATCAGCCGGTCAAGGTTGGAGTGATCGGTCAAAAAACATAGTTTTTTGACTGGATAAAATCGACCAATCGGTTGAATTTGACCGATCGGTCAAGTTTGACCGATCGGTTAAATTTAACCGATCAAGGTTGGAGTGATCGGTCAAAAAACATACTTTTTTGACTGATTCAGTAGAAAATCTTCTGATCGGTTGAATTTGACCGATCGGTCAAGTTTGACCGATCGGTTAAATTCAACCGGTCAAGGTTGGAGTGATCGGTCAAAAAACATAGTTTTTTGACTGATCCAATAGAAAATCAACCGATCGGTTGAATTTGACCGATCGGTCAAGTTTGACCGATCGGTTAAATTCAACCGGTGAAGGTTGGAGTGATCGGTCAAAAAACATAGTTTTTTAACTGATCCAGTAGAAAATCGACCAATCGGTTGAATTTGACCGATCAGTCAAGTTTGACCGATCGGTTAAATTCAACCGGTCAAGGTTGGAGTGATCGGTCAAAAAACATAGTTTTTTGACTGATACAGTAGAAAATCGACCGATCGGTTGAATTTGACCGATCGGTCAAGTTTGACCGATCGGTTAAATTCAACCGGTCAAGGTTGGAGTGATCGGTCCAAAAACATAGTTTTTGGACTGATCCAGTAGAAAATCGACCGATCGGTTGAATTTGATCGATCGGTCAAGTTTGACCGATCGGTTAAATTCAACCGGTCAAGGTTGGAGTGATCGGTCAAAAAACATAGTTTTTTGACTGATCCAGTAGAAAATCGACCGATCGGTTGACTTTGACTGATCAGTCAAGTTTGACCGATCGGTTAAATTCAACCGATCAAGGTTGGAGTGATCAGTCAAAAAACATAGTTTTTTTACTGATCCAGTAGAAAATCGACCGATCGGTTGAATTTGACCGATCGGTCAAGTTTGACCGATCGGTTAAATTCAACCGGTCAAGGTTGGAGTGATCGGTCAAAAAACATAGTTTTTTGACTGATCCAGTAGAAAATCGACCGATCGGTTGAATTTGACCGATCGGTCAAGTTTGACCGATCGGTTAAATTCAACTGGTCAAGGTTGGAGTGATCGGTCAAAAAATATAGTTTTTTGACTGATCCAATAGAAAATCGACCGATCGGTTGAATTTGACCGATCGATCAATTTTGATCGATCGGTTAAATTCAGCCGGTCAAGGTTCGGGTGATCGGGCAAAAAACATAGTTTTTTGACCGATCAAGTAGAAAATCGACCGATCGGTTGATTTTGACCGATCGGTCATATTTGATCGATCGGTTATAATCAGCCAGTCAAGGTTCAAGTCATCGGGCAAAAAACCATGTTTTTTGCCCGATCAGGTAGAAAATCGACCGATCGGTTGATTTTGACCGATCGGTCATATTTGACCGATCGGTTAAAATCAGCCGGTCAAGGTTCGAGTGATCTGGCAAAAAACATAGTTTTTTGACTGATCCAATAGAAAATCGACCGATCGGTTGAATTTGACCGATCGGTCAATTTTGACCGCTCGGTTAAATTCAGCCAGTCAAGGTTCGAGTGATCGGGCAAAAAACATAGTTTTTTGACCGATCAAGTAGAAAATCGACCGATCGGTTGATTTTGACCGATCGGTCATATTTGACCGATCGGTTAAAATCAGCCGGTCAAGGTTCGAGTGATCGGGCAAAAAAACAAGTTTTTTGCCCGATCAAGTAGAAAATCGACCGATCGGTTGATTTTGACCGATCAGTCATATTTGACCGATCAGTTAAAATCAGCCGGTCAAGGTTCGAGTGATCTAGCAAAAAACCAAGTTTTTTGCCCGATTTAGTAGAAAATCGACCGATCGGTTGATTTTGACCAATCGGTCATATTTGACCGATCGGTTAAAATCAGCCGGTCAAGGTTATGGGACAATATCTTAGTGCAGAAATTTGAAGTGGAATACTCTGATGCGAACCGGTGGGCCTGATGGACCGGTGGGCCTGATGGACCGGTGAGTCTTCTGACCCGGTGGTTTGCTTGAACCGGTGGTCCAGTTGGTTTGACGCTTCGACTGGTCCCGACTGTTCGCTTGGTTTTGCACTTGCAATGGATTGATGCCACGTGTCCCTGGTAAAAACACGGGATTTGCCCAGGTGATGACACGTGTCTTTTCGATCACGCGCCAGTTTACCTTGCGTATATATTCTTCTTTGGGTTTCATTTTTACTTCGTGCCTCCAGAATTTTTTTTCAAACTCCAAGCTCTTGCTCTTGATTCTCTATTCTTTGCACTCTCTCGATCCATTGAATGGCATCCTCTGGCAATTCGAAGAAGATGAGTGCGGTCCCTTCGAAGAGCAAGGGAAAAGAGATTGCTGAGGTCTCATCCACTCCCAAGGGCCGTGGAAAGGGCAAGGCGGAGTTGATCGAGCTTGGTCAATTGGGCAAGAGGCATCAGGGAGTGGGGTTCGCTTCAGCACTGTCAAGGCCAGAGCAGATCCCCAAGGCAAAGTTCATTCTCTGTCCGCTGATACCTCTGGCGGTGGAACCGGAGTTTGGGTACAATACCGGTGGTAAATTCACAGACGTGAAGAGGAAGAAATAGCAGACACTGCTTGCCTGCTTCACAGAGGGAAAAGTTCGCCCTTCTCTTCCTGGAGTGCAGTCCGCCTTTGGCATCGACAAGCAGACAATCTTCACCAGTTTTGCCAGCAAAGAGCAAGTCATGGGAACCATCGTCACTTTTGGCCAGCTCAACTGTGGACTGCGCCTTCCACTGCCGCCTTTTGCCGCGAGGTTGCTGAACACCTCCGGCCTTTGTCCCGGGCAGGTCTCTGGAAACGCCTGGAGGATCATCTACGCTTTCTGCCGCGTAGAGTCAGATTTCCAGGAGGACTTGAAGTCTTGTTACTCCAGCATACCAGAGGGTGAAGTTGCCCGGATCGAGCTGGGGTATTTCTTCTACCATTATCGATGGGCTTGGAGGAAAGACAGCCTGTTCTTCAATTTGACCGGCATATCTGCGCTGCGTCCGATCGTCGACACCATCCCCTCGGACAAACTCTACACCGATTGGCCGATATCAGTTTTCGGTGCATGGACTGCACTCTCGGTACCCGAGACCCCCCGGAGCGACGTGCACGATGAGGTGATGAAATACTGCGAGGGGGGTATCTTCGCTTGGACTTCAGAACGAGTATGAGCTATCGACAACTTGTTCTTGGAATTGACCTGCGGTACCAGATCATGGAAACAGTTTTCGAACTGCCCGGTCAGGTATGGCAACGCCAATCTCCTCCATCGGTTGCAGGCTCGATATGAAGATAATGAACTCTTGTATTCAGACTACGAGGAGGATCCTCAGTCTGGCAAGATTATCAGAAACGTTCGTGTTGAGAAGAAGGCTTACAGCGTGAGACGCCGATTACCCTCCACGGAGGAAAAGTTGGTGATACAACGAGGCCCGGCGAAGAAGAAGAGGAAAATCTTCATCGAGCAGCAGGAGGATGAAGAAAAGAAGGAAGAAGAAGGCGAAGAAGAAGAAGAGGCAAGGAAAGGGGCAGAAGAAGACTATGATGATGAAGGGACTGCCAGCAGCGGCAGCGGTGGCGATGATGATGGGGAAGATGGGGGTGGTGAGGATGATCTTCCTCCCACCCCCACTGGTGGAGATAGTGGAAATGGGGGTGGTGAGGAAGAAATTCCTCCCACCCCCACTGGAGGTGACCAAGGACAGGTGGGTGGTGGGGATGACCTTCCTCCCACCCCCGTTGGTGGTGCAGAAGAAGAAGAAGACTCTCAGCCTATCCCCATCGACGAGGCTAAGTCCCGTCGTATGGAGGAGGTGATGGACGAAGAAGGCGACGGCTACAGGATGGTTCCCGCCTACCGTTTTGAGGAGCTGAAGAAGCGCCCGATGCACTTGAAGATAAGATTCTCGGGGAGCGGTGGGGTTGGAAGCAACCCTACGCCCCTCGACCAAATACCCCCAGATGCACCTCGCCTCGAAGGCCCAACTACAAGCGGGGGTTTGGAGGTTGAGCAACCTCCTCCTCCTTCGCGCTCTTTGGCTGAGGAGATGGCAGCCCTTGTGGCTGGGCTCGAGCAGCCACAAAGTGAAGGGGAGATCTCACCTCATCGGGGCATCCCCTCCCCAGCACACCTGGAGAGAGGAAGTCAAGTGGGTGATGAGACTCCCCAACCCCAGCCGGAACCAACCCCCGCTAAGGAGAAATCGACCCCCAAGGGTAAGAGCTCCGATCATAGGAAGGGAAAGTCGACTCGGGTCGATGCCTAAGGTATCTTCACTAACTTTTTCTCTTGATCACACTGCCTTTGAAGCTCGAAAATATTCTAAATCTTTGAATTTTTGCTTGACTTGCAGAGACTCATGCTGGCACGACTTATCTTTTGAAGGATTTGGGTGAGGTTGACATCAACCACCCAACTCCAGTAATTCGGAAGCTTTGCAACCTTCCAGGGGCCCCGATCGAGGAAGCCTTTCATAGGCTCGAAGTGGTGGTAAGTGCATCAGCTTGAATTGACTTTTGAATCGAATCTTTCGATATATCTCTTAACACTTCTTATTTGTTCGCAGAACTCAGCAGTTTTGAAATTCGACACGAAGCTTTTCAAGAAGTTTGGAGAGCGAGAGGCTTCAGCTGAAGTCTCTCACCTTACGGCTGAATTGGAAGCTGCCCAAGAGGAAAAGGACAAGCTGAGGGAGCTTCTATCCTCCAATAAGGAGGCTTTGAAGGCCAAGATCGAGGCCCTTCGCAAGGAGAAACTCGAAAGCAAGGGCTGGCAGAACGGCTACGAGGCTCGGGGTCACGAACTCGAATCGTTGAAGAACCGTTTCTTCAAGATGGAGACTCTGGCCCATGACCGAGGAGTGGAGCTCCAGGAGTTCAAGGGCAAACTTGACGGCAGGGAAGCTGCTCTTGATACAAGAGAGGCTGCTTTAGCTGTTAAGGAGGCTGCTTCTTCTGCCAAGGAGGAGGCTCTTCAAAAGGAGTTGGAGCATATGCGCACTGAATGCGCGAGTTACAGGGAGACAGCCGAGAAGGCGGTGGAGGCACTCAGGGTCCATGCCAGCAGTGTCCGATCTTCCAAGGCTTCGGTTGCGAGCAAAGCTCGCGGTGGATCCGAAGGAGAGAAGTCGCGCGCTCCCAGTGTGGCTAAACCCTGATGCACTTCTTCTTTCTTTTTTGTTGTTGTACTTGTAAACTCGTGACATATAACGGCTCACTCCTGTACTTAGCAAATTTTTGGTAATAATAGAGATCTTTTTGCTGTTTGAAAATTGGATGTCTCTTATGTTGAATGTCTTCAAATGTCATGTTCTGGATAACATTGGAATGTTGAAATGGATACAATCTCTTGAATGTAAGGGGTAGAGTCGCAACTCGATTACCCAAACTTGTTGTATCTTGAAAATTGAATTTGCATTCATGTAACACTCGTATGTGAGGGGTCGAGTCGCAACTCAAACACCCAAACCTGTTAGACGATATCGAAATTGAAATTGAATATCATTTAACGTTTGTATGTAAGGGGTAGTGTCGCAACACAAACTCCCAAACCAGTTAAATTGACTTGAAGATTGAAATTGAATGTAGATCGAACATAGATAATCTGAAACTGCTTCATAACTTGAATTGAAAAAGCTGAGCATTTGAACATTTGAAAGAGAAGTTTATTCATCATGGAATTTACATCATGGATAGAACAACTTGAGATGTCTGGCATTCGAAGCTCGTGGTAGTCTATCTCCTTCTGGTGAGATCAGTCGATAAGAGCCTTTGCCTCCCACTGATTCGATGATATAAGGACCTTCCCAGTTGGGAGCAAGTTTCCCACTGCTGTGTTCTTTAGTGTTGTAGAAAACTGCTCTGAGAACTAGGCTGCCCACTGGGAACTGTCTCTTGTAGACCTTCTCATCGTAGGCACGTTTGAACTTCTGTTGATACTTGGCTATACGAAGAGATGCTTGGTCTCGTAGTTCTTCAGAGAAGTCCAGATCATTGACTCGAAGCTCTTTATTGATCCCTTCTTCAACTGCTTTGGTCTTAAGAGTATTCGATATGTTTTCTGTTGGGAGTACCGCTTCCGATCCATATGTCAGACGAAAGGGTGAGAACCCTGTCGATCTTCTCGGAGTTGTGTGATATCCCCAAAGAACTTCAGGTAGGACTTGTTCCCACAATCCTTTCTTGTCGTGGAGTTTCTTCTTGAGTATACCAAGAATGGCTCTATTTGAAGCTTCGGCTTGACCATTGCATTGAGGGTATCTTGGAGTTGAATAGAAAAGCTTGATTCCGTTGTTCAGACAGAACTCTCGGAATTTATCGGAGTCAAGTTGAGCCCAATTGTCAGCAACAAGTACTTGAGGTGTGCCAAACCTTGAGAAGATGTTATGTCGAATGATCTTGATCACTTCATCATCGGTCTCTCGGAAGAGTGGCACAGCTTCGACCCATTTGGTGAAGTAATCTGTGGCCAGCAGCAGATACTTCTTCTTGCTAGGAGTTGGTAGAAAAAGACCTAAGAAGTCCAACCCCCATTGATGGAAAGGCCATGGACTCGACAGTTGGTGAAGCTCATCTGCAGGAGATGGATAGCCCGTGCGTGCCGTTGGCATGGCTCGTACCTTTGAACCACTTGGCGAGCGTCTTTTGACATTGTTGGCCAATAGTAACCTTGTAGCTTCGTCTTGGCTTCAAGAGATCTTCCTCCCGAATGATTTTCGCAAGCTCCAGAGTGAATATCAATCATGATTGCCTTTGCTTGTTCAGGGCCAATACACTTGAGCATCATCCCGTTGTGAGACTTGAAGTATAGATCTTCTCCTTGAAGAATGTAGTATGGGAGTTTCCTTTGAAGTCTTCAAGATTGATTTGGATCTTCGGGTATTTCACCATGTTTGAAGAAGTTGAAGATTGGTTGTCTCCAATCCTCAAGCTCACTTGTGGTGGTAAGGTTCAATACCAGTTGATCTCCACCCCCAGATCTCTTTGTAGTAGCAATGACCTATTGTTCGGGGGTGGTCTTGGGCACTTCTTGATAATCGATTTGTATTTGCCTTCCTCCGAGTGAGTCTCCAAGAACTGAGGCAGCATTGGCTAAGGCATCCGCTTCTCGATTCTCTGCTCTTGGGATTTGAACGAATTCAGTATTAGTAAAACATTGCTGAAGCCGTCGTACTAAAGCCAAGTAGAGTTGCATTCTCTCTTCATGAGCTGTGTACTCTCCATTGATTTGCCTTATGATCAGCTGGGAGTCGCTGTATATGATGATTCGATCTACCCCCAAGTAGATCGCTCGTGTCCTGAAAGGTGAGCAAAGGTCTGGAGATGAGTGCTTCATATTCAGCTTCGTTGTTGGTGGCATTGAATCCAAGGAGAGTAGCCTTCTGAAGATGATCAAGTTTGGGGGATATCAAGACTATCCCAATTCCCGAACCGATCGTACTTGAAGCTTCATCAGTATAAAGCTTCCATGGAGGAGTTGTGGCAACAGCCTCGAGGCTTGGATCGGTTTTTGTTGCAAGATTGAACGGAGGATCAACTTCCTCTTCTAAGCGCATATCGACGTCTTCTTCCCAAGTGATGGGGTCTTCAACCGGAAAGTCAACTAGAAAATCAGCAATGGCCTAACCTTTGATGGAAGTGCGAGATTCAAATTGAATCCCCAGAGCACTCATTTCGATCACCCATTTGGTCATTCGACCAGCTCGACCAGCTTTGTCAACGATTTCTTTGAGTGGGTGTTCTGAAATGACAGTGATCTGGTGGGAGACGAAGTAAGGTTGGAGACGTCATGATGCAGTGAGCAAAGCCAGTATGACTTTCTCCATTTTGGAATAACGAGTCTCAGCGGGGAGAAGCGTATGGCTGATGTAGTAGACTGGATGTTCGATGCTCTCTCTTCTGCTGATTAGGACCGCACTGATTGCTTGATCGGTGACGGCGAGATAGAGCCATAGATCTTCTTTTGGAAGCGGAGCTGTCAGGATAGGAGCCTGCACCAGATATTTCTTGATGCCTTGAAAAGCCTCTTCGCAAGTTGAACTCCACCCCGAAGTGTCCGCCTTTCGTAGTTTGTCGAAGAGAGGCTTACACTTATCGGAGGCCTTTGAGATGAACCGATTGAGGGCAGCAAGTCTTCCAATAAGACGTTGCACTTCCTTCCGATTGGTAGGTGATGGCATATCGAGGATGGCTCGAATTTGGTCGGGGTTGGCTTCAATACCTCTCTTGGTCACAAGGTGACCCAGGAATTTGCCCGATTGAACTCCAAAAGTGCACTTGGCAGGATTGAGCTTCATGCGATACTTTCGGAGGACTTGAAAGGTTTCCGCCAGATCGGATAGATGGTTTCCCCGAGTGGAGCTCTTGGTGAGGAGATCATCGACGTAGACTTCGACATTGCGCCCGATCTGGTCTTCGAACATCTTTGTGACTAGTCTTTAATAGGTAGAACCAGCATTTTTGAGGCCGAATGGCATTACATTATAGCAGTAGAGACCTCGGCTAGTCACAAAGCATGTCTTCTCTTGATCGTCCGGATGAAGCGGAATTTGATTGTACCCAGAGTATCCATCCATGAAAGACAATAGCTCGTGGCCAGCAGTGGTATCGACGAGTCTATCTATCCTTGGCATGCGAAATGGATCTTTGGGACAAGCCTTGTTGAGATTGGTGAAATCGATGCACACTCTGACCTTCCCGTTCTTCTTTGGAACAACGACAATGTTGGAGATCCAAGTAGGATACTCTACTTCACGAATGAAGCCTGCTGTGAGTAACTTACTGATCTCCTCTTGAACAGCAACTTGTAGCTCTGGTCGGATGGTGCGTGGCTTTTGCTTGATAGGCTTCACTTCTTCTTTGATCGCAAGTCGGTGACAAGCGTCATCTGGATTGATACAAGGCATGTCTTCGAAACACCAAGCGAAGACGTCAAGATTGGACTGGAGGAAGGATACCATGTCTCGCGCTTCTGCGTCGCTAAGACCGGTACCAATGAACGTTTGTCGATGGAGATCTCCACTACCGATATTGATTGGGATGATTTCTTCAATTGAAGGTGAGGCTTCCCATTCGATTGGTGGGGGCCCGATCGGTGGGATCTCCCTTGATTGCTATTTGGAAGAGGGACCAGCTTATCTCGTGGCCGCTTTGGAGGAGCGATATTGATCTTTCGATCTGTTTTGGCTGCAGCAACCTCACAAGACCTCCCAACTTGCTGATCGCCACGAATGCAGACAATGCCTTCTCCCATTGCGAACTTGAGTAGTTGGTGATAAGAAGAGGAGATGGCATTGATCTGGTGGAGGAATGGTCGATCGAGAATGGCGTTGTAGCTGGACGTTCCTTCGACGATAGCAAATCTCACCGAGACTCGAGTTTCTCGGCTGAGATCGAGAGTGAATCTTGATTCACCCATAGTGACGCTCTGTTCGCCATTGAAGCCGGTGATTACGGTCGGGACGACATCGAGGCTTGTGTATTTATGTCCCAGACGTTTGAAGCAGTCCGAGAACATAATGTCGATGGAGCTTCCGGTGTCGATGAGAATTCGATTGACAGTGCTCCCGTCAATAAGAAGCTTTAGGACCAGAGGGTCTCGATGGGGAGTATGAACTCCTTGAAGGTTGGTGTCGTTGAAGACGATGGAGGGCCAAGCTAAACCCTCGATAGGCTTCTCGATCCATGTGTCTTCTTTATTTGCCGCAGCACGAACATGGAAGATACGTCGAACTTGCCGATCAACTTCTTTCCCGGTCACCGCTTGATTGTGCAATGATCCGTGAATGCCGAAGACGTTGGCATTCACAGAAAGAGGAGATCGGTTGGAAGAGATTTGATGAACCCAGCAAGCCTCTTTCCCCTTTGCAGAGGATCGACGCTGATCTTGACCATCTTTGGTAAACTCTTGAAGGTGACCCTCTCGCAACAAGTCTTTGAGATGAAATTTTAGTTGATAACACCGATCGGTAGAATGGTCGTGACTTCGGTGGAAGTCACAATAAACAGTTTTGTCTGCCGTGAACTTAGTATTTGGCTGAAGAGGATTGGGCCTTCGAAGGAATTCCTCGTGTTGAATGCGGTCGAGAATCTGCTCGATCGGTAAATTCCACTCGGTGAAAGTGGTCTTCGTTGGAGATCGACGCCCGTCATTCTTCGCCCATTTGTTGGCTGGAGGGGCTGCTGCCTCAGCGTTGTGAGCTTTGGCAGCATACTTCGGGGCTTCTCGATTGGCAGGCTTTCGCTTGGTCTCTCGCCCCTTTCGAGCTATTTGATCATCCTCAACCTCAATTTCCCTCTGGATCCTATCAAACATTGAACCCAGGGAAGGAGGAGGATTGTGAATGAAGTCGTTGTAGATATGTTGCTCGAAATGGAGTGCATTCTGGAAAGCCAGCATGATGGCTTCATCATCCAGATGTCTCCCGGAGAGGGCGGCATGCTCGTTACGGAATCTCCTTGTGAAGCTGCGGAGACTCTCGTCGGCACCCATCCTCAACCTATAGAGGGAGTCGAGCTTCTTTTCCGGCTTCATATTCAGTTGATAATGATGCATGAAGAGATTTGCTAAAACACTGAACTGGGTGATGGACCCAGCTCGCAGATTGTGATACCAATCGAGGGATGGTTCGTCGAGACTTCCCGCGAAGGTGCAGCAGAGCACGTTGTTTTCTTCTTCGTGCGGCGTCAAGGCTTGCTTGAAGGCTAGTATGTGGAGAGTTGGATCTCCTTTAACACAATTGAATTTTGGGAGAGTAGGGGTTCTCCATCCCCTGGGGAATGTTGATTCGAATAGGCTTCGATGGAGTGGCCCGACGGAGGAGTATCCATCTCTACGACCATGCCCTCGATTAAGATGTGGATCGAGAGGCAAGATCGAGAGGTCTTGTTCAGGCCCTTGAATATCAGCAGGTTGGAGTCCGCGATGAAATGTAATAGATGGAGAGATTCTACTCTTTGAAGGAGCGCCTTTCATCTGGTGCTTCCTTGGTAAGTCGAGTTTTGAAGGTGCCCTCTTGTCGCAGTTGTGACCAGAAGAGGATTGGGAGGACTCGTCGTCAAGGCGATCCCAAACACTCTGTTTCCATGGGGCAGCAGAGGGAGTTGGGTCACGACGAATCCTCTCGAAGGCAGCAGTGCCCATTGATCTCCGTTGCTCGGAGTGGATTGATGGTCGTGGCCGATCGACCCTCTCATTAGTCGAGGGGATAGGAAGAGCAATTCCAGCCTCGGAAGCTACCTTCTTGAGTGCATCCCTCTCAGCAGTGAGGGTGGCATTTTGTTTTGCAAATTAAGGCAGTTGGAAGTCGACCGCTGAGATTTGATACGTCGAGGGAAGGTCTTCAGTGGGAGCAGGGGTTGTATGCCCTATTGATGGATAAGGAGGTGGGGCAATCGGTCGATCGACCGATCTCCCACTACCTGATCGAGTATCCATATTGGGGACAGCAAGGGGCTGCCCGAAATTGAGCCTTTGACTCATTGATCGAGTCTCAGGGCGAGGTTGACATGTGTTACTTCCTTCTGGTTGACCCTGATGCTTGGTCCTCGCCATTCAGAGAGCGAAGGGTGCAATGAGAGTGTCGGCTTCCGAGCGGTTATCTGCTCAACCGAGGGGGCGAGGAAGTTTGACTATTGATCAGTTTGTCTGCTAAACTGATCTAATAGTAGTTGTAGAACGGACACAGCTTCTCTTTCGATCCCACAGACGGTGCCAAACTGTGGGGGAAAATCTTCGTGCCGACCCGAAGACTTCGCCGCACCAGTCAATTGAAGGTTCAAGTTGAAGACCGTTGTTCGATCTGTCGATTGAAGTTGATGCTTTCGATATGCAAACAGAGAGAGTTTAACATGAGAGATGTGATCTCGGAGTTCAGCCAAAGCCTACGTCTCTGTGCTATAGGGAGCAATCCGAATTCACTAACACTTGTATCGAAGTGATCTCGATAGGCCGAGTATCACTGAAACCTCTCTGATCTCTTCAGAGACAAGAAGAAGATCGAGGAGAGGTGGAGGATATGATAAGATAGAAATTCCGGAGCTCTGGTTTCTGGATTTTGACCTGGATCTGAGATTGGATCCATTTACATTCGAAGGGTCAGCTATTTATAGAATTCTCTGGCGACGAATGGCGGTTTCCGCTATCGTATCTGGGGATCCTCCAGGTAAAGCTGGTGGGTCCCGCTGCCATCTCCTGGGGGATTTTACAGGCTCTTGGGCCCATCCGGCTGGACCAGTGGGTCCCACGGTTGTCTTCGTGGGCCCACCAGGCAGGGCCGGTGGGTCCCGCTGTTGTCTTCGTGGGCCCACCAAACAGGGCTGGTGGGTCCCACTGTTGTCTTTGTGGGCCCACCTGGCAGGGTCGGTGGGTCCTTCCGTTGTCTCTGTGGGTACACCAGGCAGGGCCGGTAGGTCCTACCGTTTTGCAGATTTCTTCACCAAAATTTGCACCCACAATCCATTCTAATTCAATCATACGATCCAATCTAATTCATTCATACGATCTATTCTAAATCATTCGCACGAATGTATCCATCTATTTCATTCGTATGATCCATTCTAATTCATTCGTACGATCCATTCTAATTCATTCGTACGTGCGAATGAATTAGAATGGATCGTATGAATGAATTAGAATGGATCGTCACAAATGTATCCTTTGTAATTGATACGTACAATCCATTCTATTTCATTCGTACGATTCATTTTTACTCATTCGTACGATCCATTCTAATTCATTCGCACGAATGTATCCATTCTAATTCATTCGTACGATCCATTCTAATTCCTACGTACGATCCATTCTAATTCATTTGTACGATCCATTCTAATTAATTCGCACGAATGTATCCATTCTAATTCATTCATACGATCCATTCTAGTTCATTCGCATGATCCATTCTAATTCATTCGCACGAATGAATCCATTCTAATTCATTCATACAATCCATTCTATTTCATTCATACGATCCATTCTTACTCATTCGTACGATCCATTCTAATTCATTCGCACGAATGTATCCATTCTAATTCATTCGTACGATCCATTCTAATTCATTCGTACGATCCATTCTAATTCATTCGCACAATCTATTCTAATTCATTCGTACGTTCCATTCAAATTCATTAGCACGATCCATGCTATTTCATTCGTACGATCCATTCTATTTCATTCGTACGATCCATTATTACGATCCATTCTAATTCATTCGTACGATCCATTCTAATTCATTCGCACAATCTATTCTAATTCATTCGTACGATCCATTCTAATTTATTTGCACGATCCATTCTAATTCATTCACACAATCCATTCTAATTCTTTTGCACGAATGTATCCATTCTAATTCATTCGCACGATCCATTCTAATTCCTTTGCACGACCCATTATATTTCATTCGTATGATCCATTCAAATTCCTTTGTACGATCCATTCTAATTCATATGTACGATCCATTCTAATTCATTCGTACGATCCATTCTAATTCATTCGCACGAATGTATCCATTCTAATTCATTCATACGATCCATTCTAATTCATTCGCACGATCCATTCTAATTTATTCGCACGAATGAATCCATTCTAATTCATTCGTACAATCCATTCTATCTCAATCGTACGATCCATTCTTACTCATTCGTACGATCCATTCTAATTCATTCGCATGAATGTATCCATTCTAATTCATTCGTACGATCCATTCTAATTCATTCGCACAATCTATTCTAATTCATTCGTACGATCAATTCTAATTCATTCGTACGATCCATTCTAATTCATTCGTACGATCCATTCTAATTCATTCGCACGATCCATTCTAATTCATTCGTACGAATCATTCTTACACATTCGTACGATCCATTCTAATTCATTCGTACGATCCATTCTAATTCATTCATACGATCCATTCTAATTCATTCGTACGATCCATTCCAATTCCTTCGTACGATCCATTCGTATCCATTCTAATTCATCCGTACGATCCATTCTAATTCATTCGTACGATCCATTCTAATTCATTAATACGATCCAATCTAATTCATTCATACGATCCATTATAATTCCTTCGTACGATCCATTCTAATTCATACGATCCATTCTATTTCATTCATACAATCCATTCTAATTCATTCGAACGATCCATTCTAATTCCTTCGTACGATCACGATCCATTCTAATTCATTCGCACGATCCATTCTAATTCATTCATACAATCCATTCTAATTCTTTTGCACGAATGTATCCATTCTAATTCATTCATACAATCCATTCTAATTCATTCGTACGATCCATTCTAAATCATTCGTACGATCCATTCTAATTCCTTTGTACGATCCATTCTAATTCATTCATACGATCCATTCTAATTCATTCGTACGATCCATTCTAATTCATTCGCACGATCCATTCTAATTCATTCGTACGATCCATTCTAATTCATTCGCACAATCTATTCTAATTCATTCGTATGATCCATTCTGATTCCTTCATACGATCCATTCTAATTCCTTCGTACGTACGATCCATTCTAATTCATTCGCACGATCCATTCTAATTCATTCATACGATCCATTCTAATTCATTCGTATGATCCATTCTAATTCATTCGCACAATCTATTCTAATTCATTCGTACGATCCATTCTATTTCATTCGTGCGATCCATTCTAATTCATACGATCCATTCTATTTCATTCATACGATCCATTATAATTCATTCGCACGATCCATTCTAATTCATTTGTACGATCCATTCTAATTCCTTCGTACGATCCATTCTAATTCCTTCGTACGATCCATTCTAATTCATTCATACAATCCATTCTAATTCTTTCACACGATCCATTCAAATTCATTCATACGATCCATTCTAATTCTTTCACACGATCCATTCAAATTTATTCGTACGATCCATTCTATTTCATTCATATGATCCATTCTAATTCCTTCGTACGATCCATTCTAATTCCTTCGTACGATCCATTCTATTTCATTCGTATGATCCATTCTAATTCATAAGTACGATCCATTCTAATTCATTCATACGATCCATTCTAATTCATTCGTACGATCCATTCTAATTCATTCGCACGATCCATTCTAATTAATTCATACGATCGAATCTAATTCATTCATACGATCCATTCTAATTCATTCGCACGATCCATTCTAATTCATTCATACAATCCATTCTAATTCTTTTGCACGAATGTATCAATTCTAATTCATTCGTACAATCCATTCTAATTCATTCGTACGATCCATTCTAATTCATTCGCACGATCCATTCTAATTCATTCATACGATCCAATCTAATTCATTCGTACGATCCATTCTAATTCATTCGCATGAATGTATCAACTCTAATTCATTCGTACGATCTATTCTAATTCATTCATACATGTACGAATGAATTAGAATGGATACATTCGTGCGAATGAATTAGAATGGATCGTATGAATAAATTAGATTGGATCGTATGAATGAATTAGAATGGATCGTGCGAATGAATTAGAATGGATCGTACGAATGAATTAGAATGGATCGTACGAATGAATAAGAATGGATATATTCGTGCAAAAGAATTAAAATGGATTGTATGAATGAATTAGAATGGATCGTGCGAATGAATTAGAATGGATCGTACGAATGAATTAGAATGGATCGTACGAATGAATTAGAATAGATTGTGTGAATGAATTAGAATGGATCGTACGAATGAATTAGAATGGATACATTCGTGCGAATGAATTAGAATGGATCGTACGAATGAGTAAGAATGGACGGTCCATTCTATTTCATTCGTACGATCCATTCTTATTCATTCGGACGGTCCATTCTAATTCATTCATACGATCCAATCTAATTCATTCATACGATCCATTCTTACTCATTCGTATGATCCATTCTAATTCATTCGTACGATCCATTCTAATTCATTCGTACGATCCATTCTAATTCATTCATACGATCCATTCTAATTCATTTGCACGAATATATCCATTCTAATTCATTTGTACGATCGGATCGTACGAATGAAATAGAATGGATCGTACGAATGAATCAGAATGGATCGTGCGAATGAATTAGAATGGATCGTATGAATGAATTAGAATGGATCGTGCGAATGTACGAATGAATTAGAATGGATTGTACGAATGAATAAGAATGGATCATACGAAGGTATTAGAATGGATCATACGAATGAAATAGAATGGATCGTACGAAGGAATTAGAATGGATCATACGTACGAAGGAAATAGAATGAATCGTACGAAGGAATTAGAATGGATCGTATGAATGAATTAGAATTGATTGTACGAATGAATTAGAATGGATACATTCGTGCGAATGAAATAGAATGGATCGTACGAATGAATTAGAATGGATCGTGCGAATAAATTAGAATGGATCATATGAATGAATTAGAATGGATCGTACGAATGAATTAGAATGTATCGTACGAATGAATTAGAATGGATACATTCGTGCGAATGAATTAGAATGGATCGTACGAATGAGTAAGAATGGATCGTATGAATGAAATAGAATGGATTGTACGAATGAACTAGAATGGATCAAACGAATGAATTAGAATGGATCATACGAATGAATTAGAATGGATCGTACGTATGATCCATTCTTACTCATTCGTACGATCCATTCTTACTCATTCGTATGATCCATTCTAATTCATTCGCAAGAATTTATCCATTCTAATTCATTCGTACGATCCATTCTATTTCATCCGTACGATCCATTCTAATTCATTCGCACGATCCATTCTAATTCTAATTCCTTCGTACGTACGATCCATTCTAATTCCTTCGTACGATCCATTCTATTTCATTCATACGATCCAATCTAATTCATTCATACGATCCATTCTAATTCATTCGCACGAATGTATCCATTCTAATTCATTCGCACGAATGTATCCATACGATCCATTCTAATTCATTCGTACGATCCATGATAATTCATTCGTACGATCCATTCATATTCATTCCCATGAATGTATCCATTCTAATTCATACGTACGATCAATTCTAATTCATTTATACGATCCAATCTAATTCATTCATACAATCCATTCTAATTCATTTGCACGAATTTATCCATTCTATTTCATTCGTACGAATGAATTAGAATGGATCGTACGAATGAATTAGAATGGATCGTACGAATGAATTAGAATGGATCGTACGAATGAATTAGAATAGATTGTGCGAATGAATTAGAATGGATCGTATGAATGAATTAGAATGGATACATTCGTGCGAATGAATTAGAATGGATCGTACAAATGAGTAAGAATGGATCGTACGAATGAAATAGAATGGATTGTACGAATGAATTAGAATGGATTCATTCGAATGAATTAGAATGGATCGTACAATCCTTTCTATTTCATTTGTACGATCCATTCTTACTCATTCGTATGATCCATTCTAATTCATTCGCACGAATGTATCCATTTTAATTCATTTGTACGATCCATTCTAATTCATTCGCACGATCTATTCTAATTCATTCATACGATCCATTCTAATTCATTCGTACGATCCATTCTAATTCATTCGCAAGATCTATTCTAATTCATTTGCACAATCTGTTCTAATTCATTCGTTACGATCCTTTCTAATTCATTCGTACGATTCATTCTAATTCATTCACACACGATCCATTCTAATTCATTCGTACAATCCATTCTATTTCATTCGTACGATCCATTTTTACTCATTCGTATGATCCATTCTAATTCGATCGCATGAATGTATCTATTCTAATTCATTCGTACGATCCATTCTAATTCATTCGTACGATCTATTCTAATTCATTCATACGATCCATTCTAATTCATTCGTACGAATGAGTAAGAATGGATCGTACGAATGAAATAGAATGGATTGTACGAATGAAATAGAATGGATCGTACGAAGGAATTAGAATGGATCATACGAATGAATTAGAATGGATCGTATGAATGAATTAGATTGGATCGTATGAATGAGTAAGAATGGATCGTACGAATGAATTAGAATGGATCGTACAAAGGAATTAGAATGGATCGTACGAATGAATTAGAATGGATATATTCGTGCAAATGAATTAGAATGGATCGTGCGACGTACGATCCATTCTAATTCATTCCCATGAATGTATCCTTTGATCGTACGAATGAATTAGAATGCATTCTAATTCATTCATACGATCCATTCTAATTCACTCGTACAATCCATTCTAATTCATTCTAATTTATTCGTAATTCGTACGATCTATTCTAATTCATTAGCACGATCCAAATTCATTCATTTGTACGATCTATTCTATTTCATTCGTACGATCCAATCTAATTCCTTCGTACGAATGTGTCCACTCTAATTCATTCGTAAGATCCATTCTAATTCATTCGCACTGTGGGTGCAAATTTTGGCAGAAGATTATCGACTACCGCGGGACCCACCGGCCCTGCCTGGTGGGCCCACGAGGACTACCGTGGGACCCACCGGCCCTGCCTGGTGGGCCCACGAGGACTACCGCGGGACCCACTGGCCCTGCCTGGTGGTCCCACGAGGACTACCGCGGGACCCACCGGCCTTGCCTGTTGGGCCCTCGAGGACCACCGCGGGACCCACCGGCCCTGCCTAGCGGGCCCGTGAGGACAATCGCGGGACCCACCAGCCCTGCCTGGTGGGACCAAGAACCTGTGGAATCCCCCAGAAGACGGTAGCGGGGTCCACCAGCTTTACCTGGAGGATCCCCTGATTCGACAGCAGAAAACCGCCATTTACCACCAGAGAATCCTATAAATAACAGAGCCTTCGAATGTAAAAGGATCAAAAAATTTTCTAATTTCCACTCTGAGATCTGGTTTTCAGAATCCAGAGCTCTGGAATCTCTCAGCTCCCCATCTACCGTTTCTCCTTGATCTTCTTCTCTCCTTCGAAGAGATCAGAGTGTTTCTAGTGATACTCGGCCTGTCGAGATCACTTTATCATAAGTGTTAGTGAATTCGGGTTGCTCCCTATAGCACGGAGACGTAGGCTTCGGCTGAACTCCGAGATCACCTCTCGTGTCAAACACTCTCTCAGATTGCATCTCTCTATTTACATATCAAAGGCTTCAACTCCAATCAATAGATCGACCAACGATCTTCGATGTCAACTTCAACTTCAATTGACTGGTGAGGCGAAGTCTTCGGGTCGGCACGAAGATTTTCCCCCACATGCACGATCAATTCTAATTCATTCGTACGATCCATTCTAATTCATTCGCACGATTCATTCTAATTCCTTCGTACGAATGAAATAGAATGGATTGTACGAATGAAGTAGAATGGATCGTACGAAGGAATTAGAATGGCATACGAATGAATTAGAGTGGATACATTCGTGAGAATGAATTAGAATGGATACATTTGTGTGAAAGAATTAGAATAGATCGTAAGAATGAATTAGAATGGATCGTATGAATGAATTAGAATGGATTGTGCGAATGAATTAGAATGGATCGTACGAAGGAATTAGAATAAATCGTACGAATGAATTAGAATGGATACATTCGTGCGAATGAATTAGAATGGATCGTATGGATGAGTTAGAATAGATTGTGCGAATGAATTAGAATGGATCGTATGAATGAATTAGAATGGATCGTATGAATGAATTAGAATGGATCATATGAATGAGTAAGAATGGATCGTACGAATGAAATAGAATGGACCGTACGAATGAATTAGATTGGATCGTATGAATGAATTAGAATGGATCGTGCGAATGAATTAGAATGGATCGTACGAATGAATTAGAATGGATTGTATGAATGAATTAGAATAGAATGTACGAATGAATAAGAATGGATACATTCGTGCGAATGAATTAGAATGGATCGTATGAATGAATTAGATTGGATCGTATGAATGAATTAGAATGGATCGTGCGAATGAATTAGATTGGATCGTATGAATTAGATTGGATCGTATTAATGAATTAGAATGGATCGTATGAATGAATTAGAATGGATCATACGAATGAATTAGAATGGATACATTCGTGCGAATGAATTAGAATGGATCGTACGAAGGAATTAGAATGGATCGTATTAATGAATTAGAATGGATCGTGCGAATGAATTAGAATAGATCGTACGAATGAATTAGAATGGATCCATTCGTGCGAATGAATTAGAATGGATCATACGATTGAGTAAGAATGGATCGTAGAGTAAGATTGGATCGTATGAATGAAATAGAATGGATCGTATGAATTAGAATGGATCGTACGAATGAAATAGAATGGATCGTACGAATGAATTAGAATGGATAAATTCGTGCGAATGAATTAGAATGGATTGTATGAATGAATTAGATTGGATCGTATAAATGAATTAGAATGGATCGTACATATGAATTAGAATGGATACATTCATGGGAATGAATAAGAATGGATCATATGAATGAATTAGAATGGATCATACGAATGAATTAGAATTGATACATTCGTGCAAACGAATTAGAATGGATTGTATGAATGAATTAGAATGGATCGTGCGAATGAATTAGAATGGATCGTATGAATGAATTAGAATGGATATGTGGGTGCAAATTTTGACAGAAGTATACCAACTACAGCAGGACCCACCGGCCCTGCCTGGTGGGCCCACGAGGACCACCACGGGACCCACCAGCCCTGTCTGGGGGGCCCACGAGGACCACCACGGGACCCACCGGCCCTGTCTGGTGGGCCCACGAGGACCACCACGGGACCCACCGGCCCTGCCTAGTGGGCCCACGAGGACTACCGCGGGACCCACCGACCCTGCCTGGTGGGACCAAGAGCCTGTGGAATCCCCCAGAAGACGGTAGCGGGGCCCGCCAGCTTTACCTGGAGGATCCCCAGATGCTGCAGCAGAAACCGCCATTTGCCACCAGGAAAGTCTATAAATAGCAGAGCCTTCGAATGTAAAAGGATCGAATCTCAGATCCGAAATCCATTTTCCACTCTGAAATCTGATTTTCAGAACCAGAGCTCTGGAATTTCTATCTTCTCACCCTTCACTTCTACTTGATCATCTTCTTGTCTTTGAAGGGATCAAAAAGGCTTCAGTAGCACTCGGCCTGTCGAGGTTACTTCGAGAAAAGTGTTAGTGAATTTGGGTTGCACCCTATAGCACGGAGACGTAGGCTTCGGCTGAACTCCGAGATCACTTCTCGTGTCAAACACTCTCTCTGATTGCATCTCTCTGTTTACATATCAAAAGCTGCAACTTCAATCAACAGATCGACCAATGATCTTCGACGTCAGCTACAACTTCAATTGACTGGTGATGCGAGGTCTTCGGGTCGGCACGAAGATTTTCTCCCCCACAGTTTGGCGCCGTCTGTGGGATCCGAGCAAAAAGTCGAGCTCTCTCCACTACTACTTGGTTGGTTGAGCATACAACTAATCTTGATAGCCAAACTTCCTCGCCTCCTCGGTTGATCAGACAACTGATCGAACGTCGGCACTCTCGTTGCACCCTTCGCTCTCTGAATGGCGAGGACGAAACACCAGGGTCAACCAGAAGGAAGTAACACTCAACAACAAGCTCGTCCTGAGACTCGTTCAATGAGTCAAAGGCTCAACTTCGGACAGCCCCTTGCTGTTCCTGAGATGGGGGTTCGCTCAGGAAGTGGAAGATCTGTCGATCGACCAATCGCCCACCCTGCACGACAATCAATTGGGCAAATAACCCCTGCTCCTGCTGAAGATCCTCCATCGACCTATCAAATTTCGGCGGTCGACTTCCAGCTTCTTCAAATGGCAAAGCAAAACACCACCCTCACCGCTGAGAGGGATGCTCTTAAGAAAGCAGCTTCCGAGGCTGGGATCGCCCTACCTATCCCCTCTACAAGTGAGAGGGTCGATCTTCCTCGACATTCAATCCAATCCGAGCAACGGAGGTCAATAGGCACTGCTGCCCTCGAGAGGATTCGACGCGACCAAACTCCCTCTGCTGCCCCCAGGAAGCAGAGTGTTTGGGACTGCCTCGACGAAGAGTCCTCCCAATCATCCTCTGGCCGCAACTGCGACAAGAAGGCACCCTCAAATCTCAATGCACCAAGGAGGCACCAAATGAAAGGCGCTCCTTCAAAGAGTCGAGTTTCCCCATCCATTCCACTTCAACGCGGACTTGGATCGGACCTTCGACACCGACTTCAACCGGCAAACACTTCGATGCCAGAGCAAGACCTTGCGATCTTGCCTCTTGACCCACCCCTAGGTCGAGGACATGGTCGTAGGGACGGGTATTCCTCCGCCGAACCTCTCCATCGAAATCTCTTCGAGGCAACATTTCCAAGGGGATGGAGAACTCCTATCCTCCCCAAATTCAACTGCATCAGAGGAGATCCAACTCTCCATATACTTGCCTTCAAGCAAGCTCTAACGCCGCACGAAGAAGAAAACAACGTGCTCTGCCGCACCTTCGCAGGAAGTCTCGATGAGCCGTCGCTCGACTGGTATCACAATCTTCGAGCTGGGTCCATCACCCAGTTCGATGTTTTGGCTAAACTCTTCGTGCAGCATTATCAGCTCAATCTGAAGCCCGAGAAGAAGCTCGACTCTCTCTATCGGCTAAGGATGGGTGCTGACGAGACTCTCCGAGGTTTCACTAGGAGGTTTCGCAACGAACATGCTGCCCTCTCTAGAAGACATCTGGATGATGAAGCCATCATGTTGGCTTTCCAGAACGCTCTCTGCTTCGATCTACACATCTACAACGACTTCATCCGCAATCCCCCTCCTTCTCTGGGTGCTATGTTCGATCGAATCCAGAGAGAGATCGAGGTCGAAGATGATCAAGTCGCTCGGAAAGGGCGAGAAACAAAGCGAAGACCTGCGGAGAGAGAAGCTCCCAAGTATGCTGCCAAGGCTCACAACGCTGAGGCAGCAGCCCCTCCATCCAAAAAACGATCAAAGAATGACGGGCGTCGATCTCCAACGAAGACCACTTTCACCGAGTGGAATATGCCGGTCGAACAGATACTCGACCGCATTCAACACGAGGAGTTCCTTCGAAGGCCCAATCCACTTCAGCTGAACACAAAGTTCACTGCCGACAAAACTGTTTATTGCGATTTCCATCGAAGCCATGGCTATTCCACCGATCGGTGCTTTCGGCTAAAGTTTCATCTCGAAGACTTGCTGAGAGAAGGCCATCTTCACGAATTCACCAGAGAGGGACAAGATCAACGTCGATCCTCTGCAAAGGGGAAAGAGGCTTGCTGGATTCATCAGATTTCTTCCAACCCATCACCTCTCACCGTGAATGCCAATGTCTTTGGCATTCATGGATCATTGCACAATCAATCAGTGACCGGGAAGGAAGTCGATCGGCAGGTTCGGCGCATCTTCCATGTTCGATCTACTGCAAACAAAGAAGATACCTGGATCGAGAAGCCCATTGAAGGTCTTGTTTGGCCGTCCATCGTCTTCAAAGATACTGATCTTCAAGGAGTTCATACTCCACATCGAGACCCCCTGGTTTTGAAACTCATCATCGACGGAAGCACCGTCAATCGGATCCTCATCGACACCGGGAGTTCCATCGACATTATGTTCTCAGACTGCTTCAAACGTCTGGGACATAAGTATCAAAGCCTTGACGTCGTCCCGACCGTGATCACTGGCTTCAACGGCGAACAAAGCATCACGGTGGGTGAATCGAGATTCACTCTCGACCTCAGCCGAGAGACTCGAGTCTCGGTCAGGTTTGCAATTGTCGAAGGAGTATCCAGTTACAACGCCATCCTCGGGCGACCATTCCTCCACCAGATCAATGCCATCTTCTCTTCTTATCATCAACTGCTCAAGTTTGCAACTGGAGAAGGCATCATCTGCATTCGAGGTGATCAGCAAGCTGGAAGGTCTTGTGAGGCTGCTGCGGCTAAGACAGATCGAAAGATCAACATTGCTCCTCCAAAGCGGCCACGAGATGAAGCTGGCCCCTCTTCCAAATAGCAATCAAAGGAGATTCCGCTGACCGAACCTCCACCAATCGAATGGGAAGCATCACCTTCAATTGAAGAAATCATCCCAATCAACATAGGCAGCGGAGATCTCCCTCGACAAACTTTCATTGGTATCGGTCTTAGCGGCGCAGAAGCGCAAGACATGGTGTCCTTCCTCCAATCCAATATCGAGGTCTTCGCTTGGTGTTTCGAAGACATGCCTGGTATCAATCCAGATGACGCTTGTCACCGACTTGCGATCAAAGAAGAAGTGAAACCTATCAAGCAGAAGCCACGCACCATTCGACCAGAGCTACAAGTTGCTGTTCAAGAAGAAATCACCAAGCTACTCGCAGCAGGCTTCATCCGTGAAGTAGAGTATCCTACTTGGATTTCTAATATTGTTGCTGTTCTGAAGAAGAATGGGAAAGTCAGAGTCTACATCGACTTCACCAATCTCAACAAGGCTTGCCCCAAAGATCCATTCCCCATGCCAAGGATAGATAGACTCGTCGATGCCACTGCTGGCCACGAGCTATTGTCTTTCATGGATGGGTATTCTGGGTATAATCAAATTCCTCTTCACGCTGATGATCAAGAGAAGACATGTTTTGTGACTAGCCGAGGTCTCTACTGCTACAATGTCATGCCATTCGGCCTCAAGAATGCTGGTTCCACCTATCAAAGGTTAGTCACAAAGATGTTCGATGATCAGATCGGTCGCAACGTCGAAGTCTATGTCGATGATCTCCTCACCAAGAGCTCCGTGCGAAGCAAGCATCTTTCTGATCTGGCGGAAACCTTTCAAGTTCTTTAAAAATATCGTATGAAGCTCAATCCAGCCAAGTGCGCTTTCGGAGTTCAATCTGGTAAATTCCTGGGTCATCTTGTGACCAGGAGGGGTATCAAAGCCAATCCCGATCAAATTAGAGCCATCCTCGATATGCCTTCACCTACTAATCGAAAAGAAGTTCAACGCCTCACTGGAAGGTTGGCAGCACTTAATCGATTCATCTCAAAGTCTTCCGACAAGTGTAAGCCTCTCTTCGACAAACTACGAAAGGCGGATACCTCTGGCTGGAGTCCTATCTGTGAAGAAGCATTTCAAAGCATCAAGAAATATCTGGTGCAAGCTCCTATCTTGATGGCTCTATTTCCAAAAGAAGACTTATGGCTTTATCTCGCCGTCACATATCAAGCAATCAGCACAATCCTAGTTAGTAGAAGAGGTGGCATCGAACATCCAGTCTATTACATTAGCCATACTCTTCTTCCAGCTGAAACTCGCTACTCAAAAACTGAGAAGGTCATCCTGGCCTTGCTCACTGCATCGCGTCGTCTCCAACCATACTTCGTCTCCCACCAGATCACTGTCATTTCAGAACACTCGCTCAAAGATATCGTCGACAAAGCTGGTCGAGCTGGTCGAATGACCAAATGGGTGATCGAAATGAGTGCTCTGGGGATTCAGTTCGAACCTCGCACTTCTATCAAAGGTCAAGCTGTTGCAGACCCCATCACTTGAGAAGAAAATATCGATATGCGCTTAGAAGATGAGGACAATACTCCGATCAACCTTGCAACAAAAATTGATCAAAGTCTCAAAGCTATTGCTGCAACTCCTCCATGGAAGCTTTATACTGATTGAGCTTCAAGTTCGATCGGTTCGGGAACTGGGATAGTCTTAGTATCCCCCGAACTTGATCATCTACAGAAGGCCACTCTCCTAGGGTTCAACGCCACCAACAACGAAGCCGAATACGAAGCACTTATTTCCGGACTCGAAATGGCGGAATCCCTGGGGGTAGATCGAATCATCGTCTACAGCGACTCCCAGTTGATCATAAGGCAAATCAATGAAGAGTACACCGCTCGTGAAGAAAGAATGCAACTCTACTTGGCCTTAGTACGACGTCTTCAACAACGTTTTACTATGACTGAGTTCGTTCAAATTTTGAGAGCAGAGAATCGTGAAGCAGATGCTTTAGCTAATGCTGCCTCCGTCCTCGGAGACTCGCTCGGAGGAAGGCAAATACAAATCGATTATCAGGAATTGCCCAAGACCATCCCCGATCAACAGATCCTTGCTACTACAGCTACTACAAAAGGATCTGGGGGTGGAGATCAACTGAGATCCAACCTCACTACTACAAGTGAGCTTGAAGATTGGAGACGACCAATTTTCGACTTCTTCAAGCATGGCAAAATGCCGGAAGATCCAAATCAAGCCCGAAGGCTTCAAAGGAAGCTCCCATACTACATTCTACAAGGAGAAAATCTATATTTCACATCTCACAACGGGATGTTGCTCAAGTGCCTTGGTCCCGAGCAAGCACAGGCAATCCTGATTGATATCCACTCTGGAGCTTGTGGGAATCATTCAGGAGGAAGGTCTCTTGAAGCCAAGACAAAGCTACAAGGTTATTACTGGCCTACAATGGCAAAAGATGCTCGACAAGTTGTTCAACGATGCGAGCCATGCCAACGACACGCTCGAGCTATCCATCTCCCTGCAGATGAACTTCACCAACTATCAAGTCCCT
The DNA here is from genome assembly GCA_947650365.1 of Chamaelirium japonicum. Classification (NCBI taxonomy): domain Eukaryota; kingdom Viridiplantae; phylum Streptophyta; class Magnoliopsida; order Liliales; family Melanthiaceae; genus Chamaelirium; species Chamaelirium japonicum. The sequence continues at coordinate 726,939 of CANTAL010000004.1, forward strand.
GGCCTTTCCATCAATGGGGGTTAGATTTCTTGGGTCCTTTCCCTCCAACTCCGAGCAAGAAGAGGTATCTACTGCTGGCCACTGATTACTTTACCAAATGGGTTGAAGCTGTGCCCCTCTTCCGAGAGACTGACGACGAAGTGATCAAATTCATTCGGCACAACATCTTCTCAAGGTTCGGTACACCTCAAGTTCTTGTTGCTGACAATGGAACTTAATTTGATTCCGACAAATTCTGAGAGTTCTGTCTGAACAACGGTATCAAGCTATTCTATTCAACTCCAAGATATCCTCAATGCAATGGTCAAGCTGAAGCCTCAAATAGAGCTATTCTTGGTATACTCAAGAAAAAACTCAACGACAAGAAAGGATTATGGGAATAGGTCCAACCTGAAGTCCTTTGGGGATATCGCACAACTCCGAGAAGGTCAACAGGGTTCTCACCCTTTCGTCTAACATATGGATCGGAAGCAGTACTCCCAACAGAAAACATATCAAGTACTCTGAAGACCAGGGAAGTTGAAGAAGGAATCAATGAAGAACTTCGAGTCAATGATCTAGACTTCTCTAAAGAACTACGAGACCAAGCCTCCCTTCGTGTGGCCAAGTATCAGCAGAAGATCAAACGAGCCTGCGATGAGAAAGTCTACAAGAGACAGTTCCCAGTGGGCAGTCTAGTTCTCAGAGCAGTTTTCTACAACACCAAAGAACACAGCAGTGGGAAGCTTGCTCCCAACTGGGAAGGTCCGTATATCGTTGAATCAGTAGGAGGCAAAGGTTCTTACAGACTGATCTCACCAGAAGGAGATAGATTGCCTCGAGCTTGGAATTCTAGACACCTCAAGTTGTTCTATCCATGATGTAAATTCTGTGATGAATAAAGATCTCTTTCAAATGTTCAAATGTGCAAGTGTTCAGCTTTTAAATTCAAGTTCTGAAGCAGTTTCAAATTATCCATATTCAAGCTACCAGGTCTTTTAACAAGTTTGGGTGTTAGAGTTGCGACTCAACCCCTTACTAGCAAATGTTAAACTGACCATATTCAAGTTACCAAGTCTTTTAACAAGTTTGGGTGTTAGAGTTGCGACTCAACCCCTTACTGGAAAATGTTAAACTGACCTTCAAATTTCAACATTCAATTTCAATCAAATTCTATATCGTCTAACAGGTTTGGGTGCTTGAGTTGCGACTCAACCCCTCACATTCAAATGTTACACGAATTCAAGTTCAATTTTCAAGTTACGATAAGTTTAGGTAATCGAGTTGCGACTCGACCCCTTACATTCAAAAGATTGTATCTGTTCCAATGCTATCCAGTACATGATATTAAAGACATTCAACTCAAGAGACATTCAATTTTCAAACATCAAAAAGATTTCTATTATCAAAAGTTTGCCAATTACAATATTTAGCTGCTACATGTCAAAAGTTTACAAGTGTAAACAACAGAGAAAAAAGTAGAGATACATCAGGGCTTTGCTACACTTGGAGCGCGCGACTTCTCTCCTTCAGATTCGCCACGAGCCTTGCTCGCAACCGAAGCTTTAGAAGATCGGACACTGCTGGCATATACCCTGAGTGCCTCTGCCGCTTTCTCGGCCGTTTTCCTGTAACTCTTGCATTCAGACACTGCATGCTCCAGTGCCTTCTTGGAAATTTCCTCTTTGGCAGTAAAGGCGGCATGCTGAGCAGCAAGTTGTTCTTTCAACTCCTTGATCACGTTTGCACGATCACAGGACACGTCCTCAACCTTGACGAGCCGATTCGTCAAGGATTCAAGTTCGTGACTCTGCGCCTCGCAACGGTCCTGCAGCCCCTTGATCTCCAGCTTCCCTTTGCGAAGATCCTCCATCTTGGCCTTGAGAGAGGTTTTCTTCGAAGTCAGGAGCTCCCTCAGCCTATCTCTCTCCTCGCTCACAGTCTTCAGTTCAGCTGTCAAACGAGATACCTCAGATGCGGCCTCCCGTTCTCCTGCCTTCCTAGAGAGAGAGCTTGTGATTCTCAAAACTGCTGAGCTCTGCAGATGGATAGAAAGTTAGAATTATTCCAAAGATACAACTCAAATATTCGATCAAGAAGACACATACCACTACATCTAGCCGATCGAAAGGCTTCTTCAAAAGTAGCTTCCGGAATATTGCAAAGCTTCCGGATCACGCTAGTAGGGTGGTTGATGTCAACATCACCCAAGCTCTTCATCTTCGGAGTCGAGCCAGCAGGTGTACCTGCAATCGACACAAGAATTCAAAGTGTTAGAATATTTTCGAGCTTCAACGGCAAGGCAATCGAAGCAAGTTAGTACAAATACCTGAAGCCTCGACCTGAGGAGCTTTTCCCTTCCCACGGTCGGAGCTCTTACCCTTTAGGGTCGATTTCTCCTTGATGGGGGTTGGCTCTGACAGGGGATGGGGAGTAGCATCACCCACCCGGCTTCCTCTCTCCAAGTGAGCAGGAGAGGGAACATCCCGAGGAGGTGAGGCTCCCCCTTCGTCTTCTTGCCCGCTCGAATTATCAAGCCCTGCCACCATGGCAGCTACCTCCTCAGCCAGAGAACGTGAAGGGGGTGGGGGTTGTTCAACCTCCACACCCCCACTTGTTGTCGCCCCTTCGAGACGGGGAATCTTAGGAGGTATCTGATCGAGAGGTGTAGGGTTGCTTCCAACCCCACCACTCCCCGATATCTTGATCTTGAAGTGCAGAGGGTTCTTTTTCAGCTCCCCAAAGTGATAAGTAGGAATCACTTTAGGGCCATCGTCCGTTGCATCCATGACCGCCTCCATCTTGCGAGCCTTAGCTTCGTCAATGAGGATCGGCTGCGAATCCTCATCAGCTTCACCAGTGGGGGTGGGAGGAATTTCTTCCTCACCACCGCCATGTCCTTTGGCACCACCAGTGGGGGTGGGAGGAATTTCTTCCTCGCCACCCCCATGTCCATCGCCCTCATCTTCCTCTTCATCATCATCATCACCATCATCTCCATTTCCTTCACCGCTGCCGCTGCTGTCGTCGGAATCATCATCATCACCATCATCTCCGCCTTCCTCCTCTTTCTCTACTTCCTCTTCTTCTTCTTCCCCCTTTTCCTCTTCTTTTTTCTTCTCCTCCTCAACTAGCACTTTCCTCTTCTTCTTTGCCTGGACTTGGCGATGTGTCACCAATTTCTCCTCTGTGGGTAGCGCGCGCCTGGCTCCATAAGCCTTCTTCTCAAATCGAAGCCTTCTAACAATTTTTCCTGACTGAGGGTCCTCCTCATAATCCGAGTAGATAACCTCGTTATCTTCGTAACGAAGCTTCGATCGGTGGAGGAGGTTGTCATTGCCATGTCGGACTGGGCAATTCGAGAATTGCTTCCACGATCTAGTCCCATATGTCAGCTCCAGAAAGAGGTTGTCAAGGGCCCCTACTCGCTATGAAGGCCAAGAGAGAGCTCCTCCTGTGCAGTACATGTCGATCTCTTTGTGCACCTTGTATCGGGGAACCTCCGGTACTGACACAGGAGTCCATGCCCCAGACACCGACAGCGGCCAGTCAGTGTAGAGTTTGTCGGAGCCAATGGTGTCAGCAATCGGGCGAAGGGCAGTGACACCTGTCAAGTAGTAGAACGGGCTATCCTTCCTCCAAGCCTATCGGTAATGTTAAAAGAAATACCCCAGCTCGATTCGGGCTTCTTCACCTTCAGGGAGGCTGGAGTAGCATTCCCTGAGTTCCTTCTGGAAGTCCGACTCTACGCGATAGAAAGCGTAGATGATCCTCCAGGAGTTCCCGGTAACCTGCCCGGGACAAAGACCGGAGGTGTTCAGCAACCTCGCGGCAAAAGGCGGCAGCGGAAGGCGCAGTCCACAGTTGAGCTGGCCGATCGTGACGATGGTTCCCATCACTTGCTCCTTGCTTGCCCATGAGACAAATATTGTCTGCCTATCAACGCCAAAAGCGGATAGAACTCCCGGAAGTGCTGGTCTAGCCTTTCCCTCTGTGAAACATGCCATTAACTCCTGCAGCTTCTCCCTCTTCACATCTATAAGTTTACTGCCAATGTTATACCCAAACTCAGGCTCCGCCTCCAAAGGTAGCTGCGGTCAGAGGACAAACTTTGCCTTGGGGATCTGCTTTGGCCTTGACGGTGCAGAAGCGAATCCCACTCCTTGATGCCTCTTGCCCAGTTGGCCAAGCTCAATCAATTCGGCCCTGCCTTTGCCACGGCCCTTCGAGACAGATGTTTCCTCAACAATTTCCTTCCCCTTTCTCTTGGATGGAACTGCACTCTTCTTCGAACTGCCCGAAGACGCCATTTGACCGATCGAAAGGAGACGAAGAACAAGAGATGGGAAGCAAAGAGTCTGGACTTCGAAAAAATTCTGAAAGCGTGAGGCGAAAATGACAGCGAGAAAGACTTATATACCCAGGGTAAAAAGGTACGCAAATCGAGAAGACACATGTCTTCACCATATCAAATCGCGTGTTTTTGTAGGTACACGTGGCATCCATCCGTAGCAAGCACAAAATCAGGCGAACCGTCGGACCAGACGAAGCGTCAGATCTACCGGTCCACGTAAACCAACGGTCCAAGCAAACCACCGGTCTGAGTGAACCGGACCACCGGTTCAAAGCCACATTCAGGCAAACTGAAGATTCAAAGCAGAAAAAATCAAACTCCATCGATATTCAAGACTGCCAAAGATCAAAGAAGAAGAACAAGCTGTACTACCTTCTCTGAAGGGCAGGTTCGAAACTTCAAATTCACCGGCTGATTTTAGCCGATCGGTCAAACTTGACCGATCGGTCAAAATCAACCGATCGGTCGATTTTCTATTTGTTTTGGCAAAAAACTGAGGTTTTTTGCCGATCACCCAAACCTTGACCGGTTGATTTTAGCCGTTCGGTCAAACTTGACCGATCGGTCAAAATCAACCGATCGGTCGATTTTCTACTAGATCTGGCAAAAAACTGAGGTTTTTTGCCGATCACCCAAACCTTGACCGGCTGATTTTAGCCGTTCGGTCAAACTTGACCGATCGGTCAAAATCAACCGATCGGTCGATTTTCTATTTGTTTTGGCAAAAAACTGAGATTTTTTGCCCATCACCCAAACCTTGACCGATTGATTTTAGTCGTTCGGTCAAACTTGACCGATCGGTCAAAATCAACCGATCGGTCGATTTTCAACTAGATCTGGCAAAAAACTGAGGATTTTTGCTGATCACCCAAACCTTGACCGGCTGATTTTAGCCATTCGGTCAAACTTGACCGATCGGTCAAAATCAACCGATCGGTCGATTTTCTATTTGTTTTGGCAAAAAACTGAGGTTTTTTGCCGATCACCCAAACCTTGACCGGTTGATTTTAGCCGTTCGGTCAAATTTGACCGATCGGTCAAAATCAACCGATCGGTCGATTTTCTACTAGATCTGACAAAAAACTGAGGTTTTTTGCCGATCACCCAAACCTTGACCGGCTGATTTTAGCCGTTCGGTCAAACTTGACCGATCGGTCAAAATCAACCGATCGGTCGATTTTTTACTAGATCTGGCAAAAAAACTGAGGTTTTTTGCCGATCACCCAAACCTTGACCGGCTGATTTTAGCCGTTCGGTCAAACTTGACCGATCGGTCAAAATCAACCGATCGGTCGATTTTCTATTGGTTTTGGCAAAAAACTAAGGTTTTTTACCGATCACCCAAACCTTGACCGGCTGATTTTAGCCGTTCGGTCAAACTTGACCGATCGGTCAAAATCAACCGATCGGTCAATTTTCCACTGGATCGGTCAAAAAACCATGTTTTTTGACCGATCACCCAATCCTTGACCGATTGAAATTGACCGTTCGGTCAAACTTAACCGATCGGTCAAATTTTACCGATCGGTCTTTTTTATACTAACATTTCGACAAGCTTCTTCGTACCTTTTGTGACAGGGAGTTACTGTTTTTTGTACCAAATCCAAGCTAGCTAGAACGAACTCTAGGTAACTTGGAGGGGGTAACTGTGGGTGCAAATTTTGGCAGAAGTTTACCAACTACCGCAGGACCCACCGGCCCTGCCTGGTGGGCCCACGAGGACCACCACGGGACCTACCGGCCCTGTCTGGTGGGCCCACGAGGACCACCACGGGACCCACCGGCCCTGTCTGGTGGGCCCACGAGGACCACCACGGGACCCACCGGCCCTGCCTGGTGGGCCCACGAGGACCACCACGGGACCCACCAGCCCTGCCTGGTGGGACCAAGAGCCTGTGGAATCCCCCAAAAGACGGTAGCGAGGCCCGGCAGCTTTACCTGGAGGATCCCCAGATGCTGCAGCAGAAACCGCCATTTGCCACCAGGAAAGTCTATAAATAGCAGAGCCTTCGAATGTAAAAGGATCGAATCTCAGATCCGAAATCCATTTTCCACTCTGAAATCTGATTTTCCGAACCAGAGCTCTGGAATTTCTATCTTCTCACCCTTCACCTCTACTTGATCATCTTCTTGTCTTTGAAGGGATCAAAAAGGCTTCAGTAGCACTCGGCCTGTCGAGGTTACTTCGAGAAAAGTATTAGTGAATTTGGGTTGCACCCTATAGCACGGAGACGTAGCCTTCGGCTGAACTCCGAGATCACTTCTCGTGTCAAACACTCTCTCCGATTGCATCACTCTGTTTACATATCAAAAGCTGCAACTTCTATCAACAGATCGACCAATGATCTTCGACGTCAGCTACAACTTCAATTGACTGGTGAGGCGAGGTCTTCAGGTCGGCACGGAGATTTTCTCCCCCACAGGATACATTCGTGCGAAAGAATTAGGATTGATCGTATGAATGAATTAGAATGGATCGTACGAATGAATTAGAATGGATCGTACGAATGAATTAGAATAGATTGTATGAATGAATTAGAATAGATCGTACGAATGAATTAGAATGGATACATTCGTGCGAAAGAATTAGAATAGATCGTATGAATGAATTAGAATGGATTGTATGAATGAATTAGATTGGATCGTATGAATGAATTAGAATGGATCGTGCGAATGAATTAGAATGGATCGTGCGAATGAATTAGAATGGATACATTCGTGCAAAAGAATTAGAATGGATTGTATGAATGAATTAGAATGGATCGTGCTAATGAATTAGAATGGATCGTACGAATGAATTAGAATAGATTGTGCGAATGAATTAGAATGGATCGTACGAATGAATTAGAATGGATCATAATAATGGATCGTACGAATGAAATAGAATGGATCGTACGAATGAATTAGCATGGATCGTGCTAATGAATTAGAATGGAACGTACGAATGAATTAGAATAGATTGTGCGAATGAATTAGAATGGATCGTATGAATGAATTAGAATGGATAAATTCGTGCGAATGAATTAGAATGGATTGTATGAATGAATTAGATTGGATCGTATAAATGAATTAGAATGGATCGTACGTATGAATTAGAATGGATACATTCATGGGAATGAATCAGAATGGATCGTACGAAGGAATTAGAATGGATCATACGAATGAAATAGAATGGATCCGTACGATCCATTCTAATTCATTCGCACGATCCATTCTAATTTGTTAATACGATCCAATCTAATTCATTCATACAATCCATTCTAATTCAATCATACAATCCATTCTAATTCTTTCACATGATCCATTCTAATTCATTCGTACGATCCATTCTAATTCATTCGTACGATCCATTCTAATTCATTCGCACGAATGTATCCAGATCTATTCTAATTCATTCGCATACACGTAAGCATTCACATCATTACTGAATTTTATTGACATCCATTACCGAATAATAATTATGTGTCCATATCATGAATGTCATGTGGTTATTATAGGCACAAGAGCTGCACGACAACCACGATCCGCTGATGAATGAGGATCTCTGGCGCTTATCTTGTAGTCCTTTGCAAGACGCAATATCGTACGATGGTTATATCGTGAACGGTTATAGATTTCGGACGAAAGATAGTGAAAAATCACGAAGAACCCAAAATAGTGGGGTTGTCATCAACGGTAAGCAAGAAGAATTAGGAAATATCGACTTCTACGGCATCCTCAACGAGATTCTCGAGATTAAATTCCTTGGGCAAAATCAGATCGTATTATTCAAATGCGATTGGTATGATGTTAATAATCGCGGGACTGGTTATAATGTCGACAAATACGATTTTATCAACATCAACACTGGCAAGAGATTGAATACCCAATATCAAGATCCATTCATTCTTGCCTCTCAAGCGGAATAGATATTTTATGCACCGGATAATACCTCTCCAGGTTGGCAAATTGTAGTCAGGTCACCACCCAGAGATTTTTATGACATGGGAGACAAGGATGCGGGGGTCGTCGATGAAGATTTGGATGCAAACCAGAATGATGAGATAATCATTATCGACGTAGTGCATGACGAAAATAAAGATGTCGACAATATAAACTTGACAGCGAATGCAGATCAAATGATAGAAGAGGGATGCGATGAGAGTGACAGAGATGAGACAGAAAATGACTAGACCGTATGTAAATCAAATTGTTTCATATTTAAATCAAATTTTTTCATATATAATTCATATTGTTTCATATGTATATCATATTAATTTATACTGTTTCATATGTAAATCAAACTGTTTCATATGTAAATCATACCGTTTCATATGTAAATCAAACTATTTTATATTGTTTCATAAATTATACTGTTTCATATGTAAATCAAACTGTTTTATATTGTTTTATATGTAAATCTTACTGTTTCATATGTAAATTAAACTGTTTCAGATGGCATCACGGTCGAGGGTTCGTAGAGGCAGGGGTGGGGTAGCTCGAAGCGCTCCGGCTGCCACCCCAGGGTCCGAGGCCGAGCCGTCCAAATCTAGTAGTGCTGTTCCTCTCTCCACACCAGCTCCTGATGTGGTCGCAGCCTCCGGAGCTTCGAGCAGTGCTCAGCACTCGGCTACAGTGTCTACGCCCACAGGTAATGTTTAGATCTAAAGTTTTATACATGTTGTAAATACTTCTTCAGTACTGATGTATATTTTATTTGCAGGGTCGAGGATCACCAGGGACGTAGGCGACCGGGGCGTGACGACGGCCCGACGCTTGTCGACCTTACGCGAGCCGCTTTCCCTACAGTGGAGCGATAGGACCTTTGTGGGCGAGCACGCTTCTGACGTCGCCACGTGGGTTGGCATTATAGTACGGGAGGAGAGGAATGCCCCGATTGTGGGGTTAAGAGGGTGGAAGAACATTGATGCATCCTATAAGGAGAGGATGTATCAGCAGTTTTTGGTACGTTAGTTTTATTAAAGCATTTTAGAATAATATCGTACTTCTTTATAATTTCATTTGATAAAATGACTTGTTTCTAAATTGATTTTACAGGAGAAATTTAAATGGGAGAACATGGAAACCGACACCCATCGGGAGGACTTGTGGAAGATGATGGGTGAGCGGTACAGGGATTACCGTCACGAGCTCTACCAGCTCTACGGTTATTTGGTCGGCCAACCGGCTGAGGAGGTACAGGCTGCGGCCGGGACAAGAGACGTGCCACCGCTACACGTTCTACAGTTTTTGGTCACTCACTGGGCCACCCCTCACTTTCAGGTATAATTATAATTTTGTTGATTCGTAGTTATTTTAATGTTATACTAAAAATTTGTATTGATGTTTCAAAATTTAATCGATTGACACAGGCGAGTTCACGTAAAGGCAAGCAGAATAGAAGTGCCTCGACGACACCTGCTCCAGTGAAGGGGAGGACCTCCATGCCCCAGCTTGCCCAGCAGCTGGTAAATGATATAAATATTGTTATTATTTAAAGCTCTATACATGTTATATTAACTCATCTATTTATTTTATATGTCCAACAGACACAGTCCTTGGGCCACGAGCCTAATAGGATTGATCTTTTTGAGGCCTCTAGGAGGTGGCGTACCGATGGGGCATTTCTGGACGACAGGGTTGCCTCGTAAGTGGTAAGTAATTAAATTACTGTTAATATATTCTTATACGTATGCCATAAAATATCATTGAATATCATTAGTTGTTTTCATATAGGAGAGGATGCGACTTTTGGTGACCCCGTTGGGCAAGGCCGGCTCCTCCTCCAGCTCAGTATCTGTCGACTCAGCGATGGATATTGTGCTGAGACCTGCCATGCATAGCTGTGTCCTCTGTACGGGCCTTGGAGTCACGCCCTCCTCCTACTTTGGACGAGAGGGTATGCGCTCGAGGGCACGGGACTCCCAGACCGGTGCTCTCACTCAGTTGCAGTCTGCGCTAGACGCTGAGCGAGAGCATAGGCAGGCCCTCGAGCAGAGGGTTGAGGCGGAGCGAGAGCAGAGGCAGGCCCTCGAGCAGAGGATTGAGGCGGAGAAGAAGGCCCTCGATAAGGAAAGAGAAGCTCGCCGGGAACTGGAGCGTCGACTTAATGACTTCATAACCCGGTCTAGCGGTGGCTCATGCTCATGATCAGGTACTTACTAATCTTTATAATATTAGTAAAAAATATGAATCTTACTAATTTGAGTTTAGATCATATTATCACACTTATAATTTTCCAACACTTAGATTCTAAATCGGTGAATCGGAGCGTAAATTGTTCAAATCGGTGAATCGGAGCGTAAAAAATATGAATCTTACTAATTTATGATTTTCCAACACTTAAACTCTAAATCGGTGAATCGGAGCGTAAATTGTTCAAATATCCAATTAGAACTCGCTCGCAAGTCCGAAATACGGACTAATTCCAAGTTCGAATTATCGGATGCCGATCCGATGACGATCCGATCGAATCCAAACCTATTTCAAATCCGAAACACGCTAACTTATAATTTTCCAACACTTAGGTTCTAAATCGGTGAATCGGAGCGTAAATTGTTCAAATATCCAATTAGAACTCGCTCGCAAGTCCGAAATACGGACTAATTCCAAGTTCGAATTATCGGATGCCGATCCGATGACGATCCGATCAAATCCATACCTATTTCAAATCCAAAACACGCTAACTTATGATTTTCCAACACTTAGACTCTAAATCGGTGAATCGGAGCGTAAATTGTTTAAATATCAAATTAGAACTCGCTCGCAAGTCCGAAATACGGACTAATTCCAAGTTCGAATTATCGGATGCCGATCCGATGACGATCCGATTGAATCCAAACCTATTTCAAATCCGAAACACGCTTACTTATGATTTTCCAACACTTAGGTTCTATATCGGTGAATTGGAGCGTAAATTGTTCAAATATCCAATTAGAACTCGCTCGCAAGTCCGAAATACGGACTAATTCCATTTTCGAATTATCGGATGACGATCCGATCGAATCCAAACCTATTTCCAATCCGAAACACGCTAACTTATGATTTTCCAACACTTAGGTTCTAAATCGGTGAATCGGAGCGTAAATTGTTCAAATATCCAATTAGAACTGGCTCGCAAGTCCGAAATACGGAATAATTCCAAGTTCAAATTATCGGATGCCGATCCGATGACGATCCGATCGAATCCAAACCTATTTCCAATCCGAAACACACTAACTTATGATTTTCCAACACTTAGACTCTAAATCGGTGAATCAGAGCGTAAATTGGTCAAATATCAAATTAGAATTCGTTCGCAAGTCCATAATCAGAAATAATTCCAAGTACGAATTATCGGATGCCGATCCGATGACGATCCGATCGAATTCAAACCTATTTCCAATCCGAAACACGCTAACTTATGATTTTCCAACACTTAGACTCTAAATCGATGAATCGGAGCGTAAATTGTTCAAATATCCAATTAGAACTCGCTCGCAAGTCCGAAATACGGAATAATTCCAAGTTCAAATTATCGGATGCCGATCCGATCGAATCCAAACCTATTTCCAATCCGAAACACACTAACTTATGATTTTCCAACACTTAGACTCTAAATCGGTGAATCGGAGCGTAAATTATTCTGATATCCAATTAGAACTCGCTTGCAAGTCCGAAATACGGAATAATTCCAAGTTCGAATTATCGGATGCCGATCCGATGACGATCCGATCGAATCCAAATCTATTTCCAATCCGAAACATGCTAACTTATGATTTTCCAACACTTAGACTCTAAATCGGTGAATCGGAGCGTAAATTGTTCAAATATCCAATTAGAACTCGCTCGCAAATCCGAAATACAGAATAATTCCAAGTTCAATTTATCGAATGCCGATCCGATGATGATTCGATCGAATCCAAACCTATTTCCAATCCGAAACACACTAACTTATGATTTTCCAACATTTAGACTCTAAATCGGTGAATCGGAGTGTAAATTGGTCAAATATCCAATTAGAACTCGCTCGCAAGTCCGAAATACGGAATAATTCCAAGTTCGAATTATCGGATGCCGATCCAATGACGATCCAATCAAATCCAAACCTATTTCAAATTCGAAACACGCTAACTTATGATTTTCAACACTTAGACTCTAAATCGGTGAATCGGAGCTTAAATTGGTCAAATATCCAATTAGAACTCGCTCGCAGTCCGAAATATGGAATAATTCCAAGTTCGTATTATCGAATGCTGATCCGATGACGATCTGATCGAATCCAAACCTATTTCCAATCCGAAACACGCTAACTTATGATTTTCCAACACTTAGACTCTAAATTGGTGAATCGGAGGGTAAATTGGTCAAATATCCAATTAGAACTTGCTCGCAAGTCTGAAATATGGAATAATTCCAAGTACGAATTATCGGATGCCGATCCGATGGCGATCCGATTGAATCCAAACCTATTTCAAATCCGAAACATGCTAACTTATGATTTTCCAACACTTAGACTCTAAATCGGTGAACCGGAGCGTAAATTGGTCAAATATCAAATTAGAACTCGCTCGCAAGTCCGAAATATGGAATAATTCCAAGTTCGAATTATCGAATGCCGATCCGATGACGATCCGATCGAATCCAAACCTATTTCCAATCCGAAACACGCTAACTTATGATTTTCCAACACTTAGGTTCTAAATCGGTGAATCGGAGCGTAAATTTTTCAAATATCCAATTAAAACTCGCTCGCAAGTCCGAAATACGAAATAATTCCAAGTTTGAATTATCGGATGCCGATCCGATGACGATCCGATCGAATCCAAACCTATTTCAATCGGAAACACGCTAACTTATGATTTTCCAACACTTAGACTCTAAATCGGTGAATCAAAGCGTAAATTGTTCAAATATCCAATTAGAACTCGCTCGCAAGTCCGTAATACGGAATAATTCCAAGTTCGAATTATCGGATGCCGATCCGATAACGATCCGATCGAATCCAAACCTATTTCAAATCCAAAACACGCTACCTTATGATTTTCCAACACTTAGACTCTAAATCGGTAAATCGGAGCGTAAATTGGTCAAATATCCAATTAGAACTCGCTCGCAAGTCCGAAATACGGAATAATTCCAAGTTCGAATTATCGGATGCCGATCCGATGACGATCTGATCGAATCCAAACCTATTTCCAATCTGAAACACACTAACGTATGATTTTCCAACACTTAGACTCTAAATCAGTGAATCGGAGCGTAAATTGGTCAAATATCCAATTAGAACTCGCTCGCAAGTCCGAAATACGGAATAATTCCAAGTTCGAATTATCGGATGCCGATCCGATGACGATCTGATCGAATCCAAACCTATTTCAAATCCGAAACACGCTAACTTATGATTTTCCAACACTTAGACTCTAAATCGGTGAATCGGAGCGTAAATTGGTCAAATATCAAATTAGAACTCGCTCGCAAGTCTGAAATACGGAATAATTCCAAGTTCCAATTATCGGATGCCGATCCGATGACGATCCGATCGAATCCAAACCTATTTCCAATTCGAAACACTCTAACTTATGATTTTCCAATACTTAGGTTCTAAATCGGTGAATCGGAGCGTAAATTGTTCAAATATCCAGTTAAAACTCGCTCGCAAGTCCGAAATACGGAATAATTCCAAGTTCGAATTATCGGATGCCGATCCGATGACGATCCGATCGAATCCAAACCTATTTCCAATCCGAAACACGCTAACTTATGATTTTCCAACACTTAGACTCTAAATCGGTGAATCGGAGCGTAAATTGTTTAAATATCCAATTAGAACTCGCTCGCAAGTCCGAAATACAAAATAATTCCAAGTTCGAATTATCGGATGCCGATCCAATGACGATCCGATCGAATCCAAACCTATTTCAAATCCGAAACACGCTAACTTATGATTTTCCAATACTTAGACTTTAAATCGGTGAATCGGAGCATAAATTGGTCAAATATCCAATTAGAACTCGCTCGTAAGTCCGAAATACAGAATAATTCCAAGTTCAAATTATCGGATACCGATCCGATGATAATCCGATCGAATCCAAACCTATTTCCAATCCGAAACACGTTAACTTATGATTTTCCAACACTTAGACTCTAAATCGGTGAATCGGAGCGTAAATTGGTTAAATATCCAATTAGAACTCGCTCGCAAGTCCGAAATACAGAATAATTCCAAGTTCGAATTATCGGATGCCGATCCGATCGAATCCAAACCTATTTCAAATCCGAAGCACGCTAACTTATGATTTTCCAACACTTAGACTCTAAATCGATGAATCGGAGCGTAAATTGGTCAAATATAAAATTAGAACTCGCTCGCAAGTCTGAAATACGGAATAATTCCAAGTTCAAATTATCGGATGCCGATCCGATGATGATCCGATCGAATCCAAACCTATTTCAAATTCGAAACACGCTAACTTATGATTTTCCAACACTTAGACTCTAAATCGGTGAATCGGAGTGTAAATTGTTCTAATATCCAATTAGAACTCGCTCGCAAGTCCGAAATACGAAATAATTCCAAGTTCGAATTATCGGATGCTGATCTGATAACGATCCGATCGAATCCAAACCTATTTCAAATCCGAAACACGCTAACTTATGATTTTCCAACACTTAGACTCTAAATCGATGAATCAGAGCGTAAATTGTTCAAATATCCATTTAAAACTCGCTCGCAAGTCTGAAATACGGAATAATTCCAAGTTTGAATTATCGGATGCCGATCCGATAACGATCCGATCGAATCCAAACCTATTTCAAATCCGAAACACGCTAACTTATGATTTTCCAACACTTAGACTCTCTAAATCGGTGAATCGGAGCGTAAATTGTTCAAATATCCATTTAAAACTCGCTCGCAAGTCCGAAATACGGAATAATTCAAAGTTCAAATTTTGAATTATCGGATGCCGATCCGATCGAATCCAAACCTATTTCAAAGCCGAAACACGCTAACTTATGATTTTTTAACGCTTAGACTCAGTTATAGATATAAACCATTGTTTTAACAAATACATGTTAATTGCAGGAGCAGGGCGACGTCAGGGGATCGATGAGAGCACCACCGTTGGTGGTAGACCGCGTGGGGTGGTTGGGATAGGGCATGCATCATCTATCAGTTTTGGATTGTGTAAATATTATTTTGTAATATGTGGTTATTTTTTGTTCTTGTCGATCTATAATTGTCGGGTATTGTGGTAATATTTGATAATTTGCGGTAATATTTTATAAATTGAAGTAATATTTGATAAATTGTGGTAATATTTTATAAATTATGGTAATATTTGATAAATTGTGGTAATATATTATGGTATTATTGTAAATCACAGGAATTAAATAACATTATATAGGTAATTTTATTAAAAAAAAAAAATACTTATTACCGACGAAAATTAAATATTCCGTCGGTAATAAAGTTTTTATTATTTTTCAAATCATTAATGAATTACCGACGGAAGATATGTATCCGTCGGTAATATATATATTATTACCGATAGTAACATAAATAACCGTCGGTAATATATATATTATTACCGACGGTAAATACCATACCCGTCGGTAAAATGTTTCTATATTACCGACGGATTATTATATCCCGTCGGCAATAATATATTATATTCATTTTTAATTGTTTAAAGATTACCGACGGCTTAAATATTACCGTCGGTATTAATTATTATTACCGACGGTAATATTTAGTCCGTCGTATTGTTTTCCCGATACCTTTTTACCCGACAGCCAGCGACGGAAATTTCTTCCGTCGCTATAAAATATTACCGATGAAAATTTAATATTACCGACGGATAGTGTCCATCGGTAATAACTGTTTTTTTTGTAGTGATCGTACGAATGAGTAAGAATAGATCGTACGAATGAATTAGAATGGATCGTACAAATGAATTAGAATGGATCGTATAAATGAATTAGAATGGATCGTACGAAGGAATTAGAATGGATCGTACGAATGAATTAGAATGGATCGTACGAAGGAATTAGAATGGATCGTATGAATGAATTAGAATGAATTAGAATGGATCGTATGAATGAATTCGAATGGATCGTACGAATGAATTAGAATGGATCGTGCGAAATTAGAATGGATCGTACGAATGAATTAGAATGGATCGTACGAATGAATTAGAATGGATCGTGCGAATGAATTAGAATGGATCGTACGAATGAATTAGAATGGATCCATTCTAATTAGAATGGATTCATTCGTACGATCCATTCTAATTCATTCGCACGAATGTATCCATTCTAATTCATTCGCACGATCCATTCTAATTCATTCGCACAATCTATTCTAATTCATTCATACGATCCATTCTAATTCATTAGCACGATCCATTCTAATTAATTCGTACGATCCATTCTAATTCTTTCGCACGAATGTATCCATTCTAATCCATTCTAATTCATTCTAATTCATTCTAATTCCATTCTAATTCATTCAAATTCATTCGTACGACCCATTCTAATTCATTCGTATGATCCATTCTTACTCATTCATACGATCCATTCTAATTCATTCGCACAAATATATCCATTCTAATTCATTCATACGTTCCATTCTAATTCATTCGCACGAATCTATCCATTCTAGTTCATTCGTACGATCCATTCTAATTAATTCGCACGATCCAATCTAATTCATTCGCACGATCCATTCTAATTCATTCGTACGATCCATTCTATTTCATTCGAACGATCCATTCTTACTCATTCGTACGATCCATTCTAATTCATTCGTACGATCCATTCTAATTCATTTGTATGATTCATTCTTACTCATTCGTATGATCCATTCTAATTCATTCTAATTCGAATTCATTCATACGATCGTGCAAATGGATCGTACGAATGAATTAGAATGGATCGTGCGATTGAATTAGAATGGATTGTACGAATGAGTAAGAATGGATCGTACGAATGAAATAGAATGGATCGTACGAATGAATTAGAATGGATCGTGCTAATAAATTAGAATGGATCGTACGAATGAATTAGAATAGATTGTGCGAATGAATTAGAATAGATCGTACGAATATATTAGAATGGATCGTATGAATGAATTAGAATGGATCGTGCGAATGAATTAGAATGGATCATACGAATGAATTAGAATGGATCGTATGAATGAATTAGAATAGATCGTGCGAATGAATTAGAAAGGATACATACAAAAGAATAGATCGTTCAAATGAATTAGAACGAATCATACGAAGGAATTAGAATGGATACATTCAAGTGAATGAATTAGAATGGATCGTACGAAGAAATTAGAATGGATCATACGAATGAAATAGAGTGGTTCGTATGAAGGAATTAGAATGGATCGTACGAAGGAATTAAAATGGATCGTACAAATGAATTAGAATGGATACATTCGTGCAAAAGAATTAGAATGGATTGTATGAATGAATTAGAATGGATCGTGCAAATGAATTAGAATGGATCGTGCGAATGAATTAGAACGGATCGTACGAATGAATTAGAATAGATTGTGCGAATGAATTAGAATGGATCATACGAATGAATTAGAATGGATACATTCGTGCGAATGAATTAGAATGGATCGTATGAATGACTTGGAATGGATCATATGAATGAATTAGAATGGATCGTGCGAATGAATTAGAATGGATCGTACGAATGAATAGGAATAGATTGTGCGAATGAATTAGAATGGATCGTACGAATGAATTAGAATGAATTAGAACGGATACATTCGTGCGAATGAATTAGAATGGATCGTATGAATGAATTAGATTAGATAGTATGAATGAATTAGAATGGATCGTACGTATGAATTAGAATGGATCGTACGAATGAATTAGAATTGATCGTACGAAGGAATTAGAATGGATCGTATGAATGAATTAGAATGGATACATTCGTGCATGGATACATTCGTGCGAAGGAATTAGAATGGATCGTACGAATGGATCGTAAGAAGGAATTAGAATGAATTAGAATGGATACATTCGTGCGAATATATAAGAATGGATCGTATGAATGAATTAGATTGGATCATATGAATGAATTAGAATGGATCGTACGTATGAATTAGAATGGATACCTTTATGGGAATGAATTAGAATGGATCGTACGAAGGAATTATAATGGATCATACGAATGAAATAGAATGGATACATTCGGGCGAATGAATTAGAATGGATCATTCTAATCCATTCTAATTCGTTCGTACGATCCATTCTAATTCATACGTACGATCCATTCTAATTCATTCATACGATTCAATCTAATTCATTCATATGATCCATTCTAATTCAATCGCACGAATGTATCCATTCTAATTCATTCTAATTCCTTCGTACGATCCATTCGTACGATCCATTCTAATTCCTTCACACGAATGTATCCATGCACGAATGTATGCATTCTAATTCATTAGTCAGATCCATTCTAATTCCTTCGTACGATACATTCTAATTCATTCGCACGATCCATTCTAATTCATTCATACGATCCATTCTAATTCATTCATTCGCAGGAATTAGAATGGATCGTATGAATGAATTAGAATGCATACATTCGTGCGAATGAATTAGAATGGATCGTATGAATGAATTAGAATGGATCGTACGAATGAATTCGAATGGATCGTATGAATGAATTAGAATGGATCGAGCGAATGAATTAGAATGGATCGTACGAATGAATTAGAATGGATACATTCGTTCGAATGAATTAGAATGGATCGTACGAATGAGTAAGAATGGATCGTACGAGTGAAATAGAATAGATCATACAAATTAGAATGGATCGTATGAATGAATTAGAATGGATTGTGCGAATGAATTAGAATGGATCGTACGAATGAATTAGACTGGATCGTATGAATTTAATAGAATGGATCGTACGAATAAATTAGAATGGATCGTGCTAATGAATTTGAATGGATCGTACGAAGGAATTAGAATAGATTGTGCGAATAATGAATTACAATGGATCGTGCGAATGAATTAGATTGGATCGTGCGAATGAATTAGAATGGATCGTACGAATGAATTAGAATGGATACATTCGTGCAAATGAATTAGAATGGATCGTATGAATGAATTAGAATGGATCGTATGAATGAATTCGAATAGATCGTACGAAGGAATTAGAATGGATCTTACGAATGAATTAGAATGGATACATTCGTGCGAAAGAATTAGAATGGATTGTATGAATGAATTAGAATGGATCGTATGAATGAATTAGAATCGATCGTGCGAATGAATTAGAATGGATCATACGAATGAATTAGAATGGATCGTGCGAATGAATTAGAATGGATCGTACGAATGAATTAGAATAGATAGATTTGTGCGAATGAATTAGAATGGATCGTACGAATGAGTAAGAATGGATCGTACAAATGAATTAGAATAGATCGTATGTATTAGAATGGATCGTACAAATAGAATGGATCGTACGAATGAATTAGAATAGATTGTACGAAGGAATTAGAATGGATCGTACGAATGGATCGTATGAATGAATTAGAATGTATTAGAATGAATCATACGAATGAATTAGAATGGATCGTACGAATGAATTAGAATGGATACATTCGCGGACGAATGAATTAGAATGGATAAATTCATGCGAAAGAATTAGAATGGATTGTATGAATGAATTAGAATGGATCTTATGAATGAATTAGAATGGATTGTGCGAATGAATTAGAATGGATCGTACGAATGAATTAGAATGGATCGTACGAATGAATTAGAATGGATCGTGCGAATGAATTAGAATGGATCGTACGAATGAATTAGAATGGACGCATTCGTGAGAATGAATTAGAATGGATCATACGAATGTGTAAGAATGGATCGTACGAATGAAATAGAATGGATCGTACGAATGAAATAGAATGGATCGTGCTAATGAATTAGAATGGATCGTACGAATGTATTAGAATAGATTGTGTGATTGAATTAGAATGGATCGTACAAATGAATTAGAATGGATCGTATGA
Source organism: Chamaelirium japonicum (assembly GCA_947650365.1). Lineage (NCBI taxonomy): Eukaryota > Viridiplantae > Streptophyta > Magnoliopsida > Liliales > Melanthiaceae > Chamaelirium > Chamaelirium japonicum. The sequence continues at coordinate 747,284 of CANTAL010000004.1, forward strand.
ATGAATTAGAATCGATCGTGCAAATGAATTAGAATGGATCGTACGAATGAATTAGAATGGATACATTCGTGCGAATGAATTAGAATGGATTGTATGAATGAATTAGAATGGATCGTGCGAATGAATTAGAATGGATCGTGCGAATGAATTAGAATGGATCATACGAATGAATTAGAATGGATCGTATGAATGAATTAGCACGATCCATTCTAATTCATTCGCACGATCCATTCTAATTCATTCATACGATCTATTCTTGTTCATTCATACGATCCATTCTAATTCATTCATATAATCCATTCTAATTCATTCGCACAAATGGATCCATTCTATTTCAATCGTAGGATCCATTCTAATTCCTTCGTACGATCCATTCTAATTCTATTTCATTCGTACGATCCATTCTATTTCATTCGTATGATCCATTCTAATTCCTTCGTACGATCCATTCTAATTCTTTCGCACGAATGTATCTGTCACGCCCCGAATTCTGGACTAAGAAGAGAGGGTCCAGAACTCAAGGGTGATATTTTGAAATGGAGGGAAATATAATTACAGAGATAACATAACGCGGAAGCAATAAATAATACTTAAATATCCATTCCACTAACAATACTCTTCAACATCTTACAGTCCAAATACGATAACAATAAATGGTAAAAACTAGACGAGTCCAGTTGTCACTCCTACCCTCGCAAATCCGGTGAAGAACTGCTACTCCAACTGAAACAGCCACAGAGCTCCTAACGCTCCGTCCGAGAAAAAGAACCTGGGGGAGAGGAAAAACAACAAAACAACTCCCCCTGAGTATAAAACTCAGTGGTCCTAAAGAACAAGTCGGAGAACGCGAGAAGATATAAAACAACAATATACTTCTACGGTAAAGTAAAAATGCAAACATAATTGAGTAAGCAACAGAAGAAACTACTACTACCACAAGTATATACTAAGTGATCTATTCTACTATATCCAGTAATCCCATGTTATACGTTCAATGTCCTAACCGACAATTCCCTCATGAGGTGTCCCATTCCACTTCATGAGAGAACCCACTTTCTAGGTCGTGCATAGTGGTGCAAAGCCCTAGGCTAAAGAGAAGAAAAGAAGAAAAGAAAGGAGGGGGAAACAAGTGTGAACCCCAAGTTTGAGCTAGGCTCCCGACTTGGTGGCGTTACTATTGGGTTCCTTTTTCGCAACAGGGGAACCACTCCGTTCCTTATGCTCGGGATACAGCCTCGAGACATACTACCCTAGTGGCCAAAAAGGGGGCTTGGTCTTTCACCACGGGGCACTCACACCCAACTTGCTTTCACTACAAAAAAAACAGTTATTACCGACGGACAATATCCGTCGGTAATATTAAAATGTCGTCGGTAATATTATATAGCGACGGAAGATATTTCCGTCGCTGGCTGTCGGGAAAGAAGGCGTCGGGGAAAACAATACGACGGACCAAATATTACCGTCGGTAATAATAATTAATACCGACGGTAATATTAACGCCGTCGGTAATATTTAATCAATTTAAAACTAATATAATATAGTATTGCCGACGAACTATAAGCATCCGTCGGTAATATATAAACATTTTACCGACGAGAATAGTTTATACTGTCGGTAATACTATATATATTACCGACAAATATATATATTACCCGTCGGTAATAATATATATTTTACCGACCAAATTAATATCACCGTCGGTAATACTATATATATTACCGACGGATATATATATTACCCGTCGGTAATAATATATATATTACCGACGGATATTATATGCCGTCGGCAACTCATTAATAATTTAAAAAAAATAAAAATATTATTACCGACGGAATAATTAATTTCCGTCGGTAATAAGTATGTTTTTTTTTTTAATAAATTTACCTAAATAATGTTATTTAATTCCTGTGATTCAATACCACAATATATTACCACAATTTATCAAAATATTACCACAATTTATAAAATATTACCTAAATTGATAAAAAATTACAGCAAATTATCAAATATTATACCACAGTTCCCGGCCGACAATTATAGATAGAAGAAAAAATAACCATATATTACAAAACAATATTTACACAATCCAGAACTGAGAGATGATACATGTCCGATCTCAACCACCAACGCCGGTGCTCTCATCGATCCCCTGACGCCGCCCTATCTCAACCACGCCCGCCCACCACCAACGCTGGTGCTCTCATCGATCCCCTGACGCCGCCCTGCTCCTGCAATTAACATGTATTTGTTAAAAAAATGGTTTATATCTATAACTGAGTCTAAGCGTTAAAAAATGATAAGTTAGCGTATTTCGATTTTGAAATAGGTTTGGATTCGATCCGATCGTCATCGGCTCGGCATCCGGTAATTTGAACTTGGAATTATTCCGTATTTCGGACTTGCGAGCGGGTTCTAATTGGATATTTGACCAATTTACGCTCCGATTCACCGATTTAGAGTCTAAGTGTTGGAAAATCATAAGTTAGCGTGTTTCGGATATGAAATAGGTTTGGATTCGATCGGATCGTCATCGGATCGGCATCCGATAATTCGAACTTGGAATTATTCCGTATTTCGGACTTGCGAGCGGGTTCTAATTGGATATTTGACCAATTTACGCTCCGATTCACCGATTTAGAGTCTAAGTGTTGGAAAATCATAAGTTAGCGTGTTTCGGATATGAAATAGGTTTCGATTCGATCGGATCGTCATCCGGTAATTCGAACTTGGAATTATTCCGTATTTCGGACTTGCGAGCGGGTTCTAATTGGATATTTGACCAATTTACGCTCCGATTCACCGATTTAGAGTCTAAGTGTTGGAAAATCATAAGTTAGCGTGTTTCGGATATGAAATAGGTTTGGATTCGATCCGATCGTCATCGGCTCGGCATCCGGTAATTCGAACTTGGAATTATTCCGTATTTCGGACTTGCGAGCGGGTTCTAATTGGATATTTGACCAATTTACGCTTCGATTCACCGATTTAGAGTCTAAGTGTTGGAAAATCATAAGTTAGCGTGTTTCGGATATGAAATAGGTTTGGATTCGATCCGATCGTCATCGGCTCGGCATTCGATAATTCGAACTTGGAATTATTCCGTATTTCGGACTTGCGAGCGGGTTCTAATTGGATATTTGACCAATTTACGCTCCGATTCACCGATTTAGAGTCTAAGTGTTGGAAAATCATAAGTTAGCGTGTTTCGGATATGAAATAGGTTTGGATTCGATCGGATCGTCATCGGATCGGCATCCGATAATTCGAACTTGGAATTATTCCGTATTTCGGACTTGCGAGCGGGTTCTAATTGGATATTTGACCAATTTACGCTCCGATTCACCGATTTAGAGTCTAAGTGTTGGAAAATCATAAGTTAGCGTGTTTCGGATATGAAATAGGTTTCGATTCGATCGGATCGTCATCGGATCGGCATCCGGTAATTCGAACTTGGAATTATTCCGTATTTCGGACTTGCGAGCGGGTTCTAATTGGATATTTGACCAATTTACGCTCCGATTCACCGATTTAGAGTCTAAGTGTTGGAAAATCATAAGTTAGCGTGTTTCGGATATGAAATAGGTTTGGATTCGATCGGATCGTCATCGGATCGGCATCCGATAATTCGAACTTGGAATTATTCCGTATTTCGGACTTGCGAGCGGGTTCTAATTGGATATTTGACCAATTTACGCTCCGATTCACCGATTTAGAGTCTAAGTGTTGGAAAATCATAAGTTAGCGTGTTTCGGATATGAAATAGGTTTCGATTCGATCGGATCGTCATCGGATCGGCATCCGGTAATTCGAACTTGGAATTATTCCGTATTTCGGACTTGCGAGCGGGTTCTAATTGGATATTTGACCAATTTACGCTCCGATTCACCGATTTAGAGTCTAAGTGTTGGAAAATCATAAGTTAGCGTGTTTCGGATATGAAATAGGTTTGGATTCGATCCGATCGTCATCGGCTCGGCATCCGGTAATTCGAACTTGGAATTATTCCGTATTTCGGACTTGCGAGCGGGTTCTAATTGGATATTTGACCAATTTACGCTCCGATTCACCGGTTTAGAGTCTAAGTGTTGGAAAATCATAAGTTAGCGTGTTTCGGATATGAAATAGGTTTGGATTCGATCGGATCGTCATCGGATCGGCATCCGATAATTCGAACTTGGAATTATTCCGTATTTCGGACTTGCGAGCGGGTTCTAATTGGATATTTGACCAATTTACGCTCCGATTCACCGATTTAGAGTCTAAGTGTTGGAAAATCATAAGTTAGCGTGTTTCGGATATGAAATAGGTTTCGATTCGATCGGATCGTCATCGGATCGGCATCCGGTAATTCGAACTTGGAATTATTCCGTATTTCGGACTTGCGAGCGGGTTCTAATTGGATATTTGACCAATTTACGCTCCGATTCACCGATTTAGAGTCTAAGTGTTGGAAAATCATAAGTTAGCGTGTTTCGGATATGAAATAGGTTTGGATTCGATCCGATCGTCATCGGCTCGGCATCCGGTAATTCGAACTTGGAATTATTCCGTATTTCGGACTTGCGAGCGGGTTCTAATTGGATATTTGACCAATTTACGCTTCGATTCACCGATTTAGAGTCTAAGTGTTGGAAAATCATAAGTTAGCGTGTTTCGGATATGAAATAGGTTTGGATTCGATCGGATCGTCATCGGATCGGCATCCGATAATTCGAACTTGGAATTATTCCGTATTTCGGACTTGCGAGCGGGTTCTAATTGGATATTTGACCAATTTACGCTCCGATTCACCGATTTAGAGTCTAAGTGTTGGAAAATCATAAGTTAGCGTGTTTCGGATATGAAATAGGTTTCGATTCGATCGGATCGTCATCGGATCGGCATCCGGTAATTCGAACTTGGAATTATTCCGTATTTCGGACTTGCGAGCGAGTTCTAATTGGATATTTGACCAATTTACGCTCCGATTCACCGATTTAGAGTCTAAGTGTTGGAAAATCATAAGTTAGCGTGTTTCGGATATGAAATAGGTTTGGATTCGATCGGATCGTCATCGGATCGGCATCCGATAATTCGAACTTGGAATTATTCCGTATTTCGGACTTGCGAGCGGGTTCTAATTGGATATTTGACCAATTTACGCTCCGATTCACCGATTTAGAGTCTAAGTGTTGGAAAATCATAAGTTAGCGTGTTTCGGATATGAAATAGGTTTCGATTCGATCGGATCGTCATCGGATCGGCATCCGGTAATTCGAACTTGGAATTATTCCGTATTTCGGACTTGCGAGCGGGTTCTAATTGGATATTTGACCAATTTACGCTCCGATTCACCGATTTAGAGTCTAAGTGTTGGAAAATCATAAGTTAGCGTGTTTCGGATATGAAATAGGTTTGGATTCGATCCGATCGTCATCGGCTCGGCATCCGGTAATTCGAACTTGGAATTATTCCGTATTTCGGACTTGCGAGCGGGTTCTAATTGGATATTTGACCAATTTACGCTCCGATTCACCGGTTTAGAGTCTAAGTGTTGGAAAATCATAAGTTAGCGTGTTTCGGATATGAAATAGGTTTGGATTCGATCGGATCGTCATCGGATCGGCATCCGATAATTCGAACTTGGAATTATTCCGTATTTCGGACTTGCGAGCGGGTTCTAATTGGATATTTGACCAATTTACGCTCCGATTCACCGATTTAGAGTCTAAGTGTTGGAAAATCATAAGTTAGCGTGTTTCGGATATGAAATAGGTTTCGATTCGATCGGATCGTCATCGGATCGGCATCCGGTAATTCGAACTTGGAATTATTCCGTATTTCGGACTTGCGAGCGGGTTCTAATTGGATATTTGACCAATTTACGCTCCGATTCACCGATTTAGAGTCTAAGTGTTGGAAAATCATAAGTTAGCGTGTTTCGGATATGAAATAGGTTTGGATTCGATCCGATCGTCATCGGCTCGGCATCCGGTAATTCGAACTTGGAATTATTCCGTATTTCGGACTTGCGAGCGGGTTCTAATTGGATATTTGACCAATTTACGCTTCGATTCACCGATTTAGAGTCTAAGTGTTGGAAAATCATAAGTTAGCGTGTTTCGGATATGAAATAGGTTTGGATTCGATCGGATCGTCATCGGATCGGCATCCGATAATTCGAACTTGGAATTATTCCGTATTTCGGACTTGCGAGCGGGTTCTAATTGGATATTTGACCAATTTACGCTCCGATTCACCGATTTAGAGTCTAAGTGTTGGAAAATCATAAGTTAGCGTGTTTCGGATATGAAATAGGTTTCGATTCGATCGGATCGTCATCGGATCGGCATCCGGTAATTCGAACTTGGAATTATTCCGTATTTCGGACTTGCGAGCGGGTTCTAATTGGATATTTGACCAATTTACGCTCCGATTCACCGATTTAGAGTCTAAGTGTTGGAAAATCATAAGTTAGCGTGTTTCGGATATGAAATAGGTTTGGATTCGATCCGATCGTCATCGGCTCGGCATCCGGTAATTCGAACTTGGAATTATTCCGTATTTCGGACTTGCGAGCGGGTTCTAATTGGATATTTGACCAATTTACGTTTCGATTCACCGATTTAGAGTCTAAGTGTTGGAAAATCATAAGTTAGCGTGTTTCGGATATGAAATAGGTTTGGATTCGATCGGATCGTCATCGGATCGGCATCCGATAATTCGAACTTGGAATTATTCCGTATTTCGGACTTGCGAGCGGGTTCTAATTGGATATTTGACCAATTTACGCTCCGATTCACCGATTTAGAGTCTAAGTGTTGGAAAATCATAAGTTAGCGTGTTTCGGATATGAAATAGGTTTCGATTCGATCGGATCGTCATCGGATCGGCATCCGGTAATTCGAACTTGGAATTATTCCGTATTTCGGACTTGCGAGCGGGTTCTAATTGGATATTTGACCAATTTACGCTCCGATTCACCGATTTAGAGTCTAAGTGTTGGAAAATCATAAGTTAGCGTGTTTCGGATATAAAATAGGTTTGGATTCGATCCGATCGTCATCGGATCGGCATCCGATAATTCGAAGTTGGATTTATTCCGTATTTCGGACTTGCGAGCGGGTTCTAATTGGATATTTGACCAATTTACGCTCCGATTCACCGGTTTAGAGTCTAAGTGTTGGAAAATCATAAGTTAGCGTGTTTCGGATATGAAATAGGTTTGGATTCGATCCGATCGTCATCGGCTCGGCATCCGGTAATTCGAACTTGGAATTATTCCGTATTTCGGACTTGCGAGCGGGTTCTAATTGGATATTTGACCAATTTACGCTTCGATTCACCGATTTAGAGTCTAAGTGTTGGAAAATCATAAGTTAGCGTGTTTCGGATATGAAATAGGTTTGGATTCGATCCGATCGTCATCGGATCGGCATCCGATAATTCGAAGTTGGAATTATTCCGTATTTCGGACTTGCGAGCGGGTTCTAATTGGATATTTGACCAATTTACGCTCCGATTCACCGATTTAGAGTCTAAGTGTTGGAAAATCATAAGTTAGCGTGTTTCGGATATGAAATAGGTTTGGATTCGATCCGATCGTCATCGGATCGGCATCCGATAATTCGAAGTTGGATTTATTCCGTATTTCGGACTTGCGAGCGGGTTCTAATTGGATATTTGACCAATTTACGCTCCGATTCACCGGTTTAGAGTCTAAGTGTTGGAAAATCATAAGTTAGCGTGTTTCGGATATGAAATAGGTTTGGATTCGATCCGATCGTCATCGGCTCGGCATCCGGTAATTCGAACTTGGAATTATTCCGTATTTCGGACTTGCGAGCGGGTTCTAATTGGATATTTGACCAATTTACGCTTCGATTCACCGATTTAGAGTCTAAGTGTTGGAAAATCATAAGTTAGCGTGTTTCGGATATGAAATAGGTTTGGATTCGATCCGATCGTCATCGGCTCGGCATTCGATAATTCGAACTTGGAATTATTCCGTATTTCGGACTTGCGAGCGGGTTCTAATTGGATATTTGACCAATTTACGCTCCGATTCACCGATTTAGAGTCTAAGTGTTGGAAAATCATAAGTTAGCGTGTTTCGGATATGAAATAGGTTTGGATTCGATCCGATCGTCATCGGATCGGCATCCGATAATTCGAACTTGGAATTATTCCGTATTTCGGACTTGCGAGCGGGTTCTAATTGGATATTTGACCAATTTACGCTCCGATTCACCGATTTAGAGTCTAAGTGTTGGAAAATCATAAGTTAGCGTGTTTCGGATACCGATTTAGAGTCTAAGTGTTGGAAAATCATAAGTTAGCGTGTTTCGGATATGAAATAGGTTTGGATTCGATCGGATCGTCATCGGATCGGCATCCGATAATTCGAACTTGGAATTATTCCGTATTTCGGACTTGCGAGCGGGTTCTAATTGGATATTTGACCAATTTACGCTCCGATTCACCGATTTAGAGTCTAAGTGTTGGAAAATCATAAGTTAGCGTGTTTCGGATACCGATTTAGAGTCTAAGTGTTGGAAAATCATAAGTTAGCGTGTTTCGGATATGAAATAGGTTTGGATTCGATCGGATCGTCATCGGATCGGCATCCGATAATTCGAACTTGGAATTATTCCGTATTTCGGACTTGCGAGCGGGTTCTAATTGGATATTTGACCAATTTACGCTCCGATTCACCGATTTAGAGTCTAAGTGTTGGAAAATCATAAGTTAGCGTGTTTCGGATATGAAATAGGTTTCGATTCGATCGGATCGTCATCGGATCGGCATCCGGTAATTCGAACTTGGAATTATTCCGTATTTCGGACTTGCGAGCGGGTTCTAATTGGATATTTGACCAATTTACGCTCCGATTCACCGATTTAGAGTCTAAGTGTTGGAAAATCATAAGTTAGCGTGTTTCGGATATGAAATAGGTTTGGATTCGATCCGATCGTCATCGGCTCGGCATCCGGTAATTCGAACTTGGAATTATTCCGTATTTCGGACTTGCGAGCGGGTTCTAATTGGATATTTGACCAATTTACGTTTCGATTCACCGATTTAGAGTCTAAGTGTTGGAAAATCATAAGTTAGCGTGTTTCGGATATGAAATAGGTTTGGATTCGATCGGATCGTCATCGGATCGGCATCCGATAATTCGAACTTGGAATTATTCCGTATTTCGGACTTGCGAGCGGGTTCTAATTGGATATTTGACCAATTTACGCTCCGATTCACCGATTTAGAGTCTAAGTGTTGGAAAATCATAAGTTAGCGTGTTTCGGATATGAAATAGGTTTCGATTCGATCGGATCGTCATCGGATCGGCATCCGGTAATTCGAACTTGGAATTATTCCGTATTTCGGACTTGCGAGCGGGTTCTAATTGGATATTTGACCAATTTACGCTCCGATTCACCGATTTAGAGTCTAAGTGTTGGAAAATCATAAGTTAGCGTGTTTCGGATATAAAATAGGTTTGGATTCGATCCGATCGTCATCGGATCGGCATCCGATAATTCGAAGTTGGATTTATTCCGTATTTCGGACTTGCGAGCGGGTTCTAATTGGATATTTGACCAATTTACGCTCCGATTCACCGGTTTAGAGTCTAAGTGTTGGAAAATCATAAGTTAGCGTGTTTCGGATATGAAATAGGTTTGGATTCGATCCGATCGTCATCGGCTCGGCATCCGGTAATTCGAACTTGGAATTATTCCGTATTTCGGACTTGCGAGCGGGTTCTAATTGGATATTTGACCAATTTACGCTTCGATTCACCGATTTAGAGTCTAAGTGTTGGAAAATCATAAGTTAGCGTGTTTCGGATATGAAATAGGTTTGGATTCGATCCGATCGTCATCGGATCGGCATCCGATAATTCGAAGTTGGAATTATTCCGTATTTCGGACTTGCGAGCGGGTTCTAATTGGATATTTGACCAATTTACGCTCCGATTCACCGATTTAGAGTCTAAGTGTTGGAAAATCATAAGTTAGCGTGTTTCGGATATGAAATAGGTTTGGATTCGATCCGATCGTCATCGGATCGGCATCCGATAATTCGAAGTTGGATTTATTCCGTATTTCGGACTTGCGAGCGGGTTCTAATTGGATATTTGACCAATTTACGCTCCGATTCACCGGTTTAGAGTCTAAGTGTTGGAAAATCATAAGTTAGCGTGTTTCGGATATGAAATAGGTTTGGATTCGATCCGATCGTCATCGGCTCGGCATCCGGTAATTCGAACTTGGAATTATTCCGTATTTCGGACTTGCGAGCGGGTTCTAATTGGATATTTGACCAATTTACGCTTCGATTCACCGATTTAGAGTCTAAGTGTTGGAAAATCATAAGTTAGCGTGTTTCGGATATGAAATAGGTTTGGATTCGATCCGATCGTCATCGGCTCGGCATTCGATAATTCGAACTTGGAATTATTCCGTATTTCGGACTTGCGAGCGGGTTCTAATTGGATATTTGACCAATTTACGCTCCGATTCACCGATTTAGAGTCTAAGTGTTGGAAAATCATAAGTTAGCGTGTTTCGGATATGAAATAGGTTTGGATTCGATCCGATCGTCATCGGATCGGCATCCGATAATTCGAACTTGGAATTATTCCGTATTTCGGACTTGCGAGCGGGTTCTAATTGGATATTTGACCAATTTACGCTCCGATTCACCGATTTAGAGTCTAAGTGTTGGAAAATCATAAGTTAGCGTGTTTCGGATACCGATTTAGAGTCTAAGTGTTGGAAAATCATAAGTTAGCGTGTTTCGGATATGAAATAGGTTTGGATTCGATCGGATCGTCATCGGATCGGCATCCGATAATTCGAACTTGGAATTATTCCGTATTTCGGACTTGCGAGCGGGTTCTAATTGGATATTTGACCAATTTACGCTCCGATTCACCGATTTAGAGTCTAAGTGTTGGAAAATCATAAGTTAGCGTGTTTCGGATACCGATTTAGAGTCTAAGTGTTGGAAAATCATAAGTTAGCGTGTTTCGGATATGAAATAGGTTTGGATTCGATCGGATCGTCATCGGATCGGCATCCGATAATTCGAACTTGGAATTATTCCGTATTTCGGACTTGCGAGCGGGTTCTAATTGGATATTTGACCAATTTACGCTCCGATTCACCGATTTAGAGTCTAAGTGTTGGAAAATCATAAGTTAGCGTGTTTCGGATACCGATTTAGAGTCTAAGTGTTGGAAAATCATAAGTTAGCGTGTTTCGGATATGAAATAGGTTTGGATTCGATCGGATCGTCATCGGATCGGCATCCGATAATTCGAACTTGGAATTATTCCGTATTTCGGACTTGCGAGCAGGTTCTAATTGGATATTTGACCAATTTACGCTCCGATTCACCGATTTAGAGTCTAAGTGTTGGAAAATCATAAGTTAGCGTGTTTCGGATATGAAATAGGTTTGGATTCGATCCGATCGTCATCGGATCGGCATCCGATAATTCGAAGTTGGATTTATTCCGTATTTCGGACTTGCGAGCGGGTTCTAATTGGATATTTGACCAATTTACGCTCCGATTCACCGGTTTAGAGTCTAAGTGTTGGAAAATCATAAGTTAGCGTGTTTCGGATATGAAATAGGTTTGGATTCGATCCGATCGTCATCGGATCGGCATCCGGTAATTCGAACTTGGAATTATTCCGTATTTAAAAGAAAAACAGAGGCTACATCATTACCATGAGAGAGAGAGTGACCATTTACGATTCGATTTACCGATTTATAGTCTAAGTGTTGGAAAATCATAAGTGTGATAATATGATCAAAACTCAAATTAGTAAGATTCATATTTTTTGCTAATATTATAAAGATTAGTAAGTACCTGATCATGAGGATGAGCCACCGCTAGACCGGCTTATGAATTCATTAAATTTACGCTCCAGTTCCCTGCGAGCTTCTCTTTCCTCATCGAGGGCCTTCTTCTCCGCCTCAACCCTCTGCTCGAGGGCCTGTCTCTGCTCTCGCTCCGCCTCCATCCTCTGCTCGAGGGCCTGCCTCTGCTCTCGCTCCGCGTCTAGCGCAGACTGCAGCTGAGTGATAGCACCGGTCTGGGTGTCCCGTGCCCTCGAGCGCATACCCTCTCGTCCAAAGTAGGAGGAGGGCGTGACTCCAAGGCCCGTACAGAGGACACGGCCGTGCGTGGCAGGTCTCAGCACAGTATCCATCGCTGAGTCGACAGATACTGAGCTGGAGGAGGAGCCGGCCTCGCCCGACGGGGTCACCATAAGTCGCATCCTCTCCTATATAAAAACAACCAATGATATTCAATGATATTTTATGGCATATGTATAAGAATATATTAACAGTAATTTAATTACTTACCACTTGCGAGGCAACCCTGTCGTCCAGAAATGCCCCATCGATACCCCGCCTCCTAGAGGCCTCAAAAAGGTCAATCCTATTAGGCTCGTGGCCCAAGGACTGTGTCTGTTGGACATATAAAATAAATAGACGAGTTAATATAACATGTATAGAGCTTTAAATAATAACAATGTTTGTATCATTTACCAGCTGCTGGGCAAGCTGGGGCATGGAGGTCCTCCCCTTCACTGGAGCAGGTGTCGTCGAGGCACTTCTATTCTGCTTGCCTATAGCAGATTTATTCTGTGCAATCGATTAAATTTTGAAACATCAATACAAATTTTTAGTATAACATTAAAACAAGTACGAATCAACAAAATTATAATTATACCTGAAAGTTAGGGGTGGCCCAGTGAGCGACCAAAAACTGTAGAATGTGTAGCGGTGGCGCGTCTCTCGTCCCAGCCGCAGCCTGTACCTCCTCAGCCGGCTGGCCGACCAAGTAACCGTAGAGCTTGTAGAGCTCGTGACGGTAATCCCTGTACCGCTCACCCATCGTCTTCCACAAGTCCTCCCGATGGGTGTCGGTTTCCATGTTCTCCCATTTAAATTTCTCCTGTAAAATCAATTTAGAAACAAGTCATTTTATCAAATCAAATTATAAAGAAGTACGATATTATTCTAAAATGCTTTAATGAAACTAACGTACCAAAAACTGCTGATACATCCTCTCCTTATAGGATGCATCAATGTTCTTCCACCCCCTTAACCCCACAATCGGGGCATTCCTCTCCTCCCGTACTATCATGTCGACCCACGTGGCGGCGTCAGAAGCGTGCTCGCCCACAAAGGTATGGCCGCTCCACTGTAGGGACAGCGGCTCGCGTAAGGCCGACAAGCGCCGGGCCGTCGTCACGCCCCGGTCGCCTACGTACCTGGTCGACCCTGCAAATAAAATATACATCAGTACTGAAGAAGTATTTACAACATGTATAAAACTTTAGATCTAAACATTACCTGTGGGCGTAGACGCTGCAGCCGAGTGCTGAGCAGTGCTCGAAGCTCCGGAGGCTGCGACCACAGCAGGAGCTGGTGTGGAGAGAGGAACAGCACTACCAGATCCGGACGGCTCAGCCTCGGACCCTGGGGTGGCAGCCGGAGCGCTCTCAGCTACCCTACCCCTGCCTCTGCCTCTGCCTCTACGAACATATGACCGTGATGCCATCTGAAACAATTTAATTTACATATGAAACAGTAAGATTTAAGATTTACATATGAAACAATATGAAACAGTTTGATTTACATATGAAACAGTATGATTTACATATGAAACAATATAAAACAATATGAACCCGCTCGCAATATAAAACAATATGAACCCGCTTGCAAGTCCGAAATACGGAATATAATTCCAAATTCCAAGTTCCAACACTTAGACTCTAAATCGGTGAATCGGAGCGTAAATTGGTCAAATATCCAATTAGAACCCGCTCGCAAGTCCGAAATACGGAATAATTCCAAGTTCGAAATACCGGATGCCGAGCCGATGACGATCGGATCGAATCCAAACCTATTTCATATCCGAAACACGCTAACTTATGATTTTCCAACACTTAGACTCTAAATCGGTGAATCGGAGCGTAAATTGGTCAAATATCCAATTAGAACCCGCTCGCAAGTCCGAAATACGGAATAATTCCAAGTTCGAATTACCGGATGCCGAGCCGATGACGATCGGATCGAATCCAAACCTATTTCATATCCGAAACACGCTAACTTATGATTTTCCAACACTTAGACTCTAAATCGGTGAATCGGAGCGTAAATTGGTCAAATATCCAATTAGAACCCGCTCGCAAGTCCGAAATACGGAATAATTCCAACTTCGAATTACCGGATGCCGATCCGATGACGATCCGATCGAATCCAAACCTATTTCATATCCGAAACACGCTAACTTATGATTTTCCAACACTTAGACTCTAAATCGGTGAATCGGAGCGTAAATTGGTCAAATATCCAATTAGAACCCGCTCGCAAGTCCGAAATACGGAATAATTCCAAGTTCGAATTACCGGATGCCGAGCCGATGACGATCGGATCGAATCCAAACCTATTTCATATCCGAAACACGCTAACTTATGATTTTCCAACACTTAGACTCTAAATCGGTGAATCGGAGCGTAAATTGGTCAAATATCCAATTAGAACCCGCTCGCAAGTCCGAAATACGGAATAATTCCAACTTCGAATTACCGGATGCCGATCCGATGACGATCCGATCGAATCCAAACCTATTTCATATCCGAAACACGCTAACTTATGATTTTCCAACACTTAGACTCTAAATCGGTGAATCGGAGCGTAAATTGGTCAAATATCCAATTAGAACCCGCTCGCAAGTCCGAAATACGGAATAATTCCAACTTCGAATTACCGGATGCCGATCCGATGACGATCCGATCGAATCCAAACCTATTTCATATCCGAAACACGCTAACTTATGATTTTCCAACACTTAGACTCTAAATCGGTGAATCGGAGCGTAAATTGGTCAAATATCCAATTAGAACCCGCTCGCAAGTCCGAAATACGGAATAATTCCAAGTTCGAATTACCGGATGCCGAGCCGATGACGATCCGATCGAATCCAAACCTATTTCATATCCGAAACACGCTAACTTATGATTTTCCAACACTTAGACTCTAAATCGATGAATCGGAGCGTAAATTGGTCAAATATCCAATTAGAACCCGCTCGCAAGTCCGAAATACGGAATAAATCCAACTTCGAATTATCGGATGCCGATCCGATGACGATCCGATCGAATCGAAACCTATTTCATATCCGAAACACGCTAACTTATGATTTTCCAACTCTTAGACTCTAAGTCGGTGAATCGGTCGGATCGTAAATCGGTGAAACGGTATGATTTACATATGAAACGGTATGATTTATATATGAATCGGTGAAACGGTATGATTTACATATGAAACAATATGATATACATATGAAACAATATGATTTATATATGAAACAATTTGATTTAAATATGAAACAATTTGATTTACATACGGTCTAGTCATTTTCTGTCTCATCTCTGTCACTCTCATCGCTTCCCTCTTCTATTATTTGATCTGCATTCGCTGTCCAGTTTATATTGTCGACATCTTCATTTTCGTCGTGCACTGCGTCGACAATGATTATCTCATCATTCTGGTATGCATCCAAATCATCATCGACGACCCCCGCATCCTTGTCTCCCATGTCGTAAAAATCTCTGGGTGGTGACCTGACTACAATTTGCCAACCTGGAGAGGTATTATCCGGTGCATAAAATATCTGTTGCGCTTGAGAGGCAAGAATGAATGGATCTTCATATTGGGTATTCAATCTCTTGGCAGTGTTGATGCTGATAAAACCGTATTTGTCGACATTATAACCAGTCCCGCGATTATTAACATCATACCAATCGCATTTGAATAATACGATCCGATTTTGGCCAAGGAATTTAATCTCGAGAATCTCGTTGAGGACGCCGTAGAAGTCGATATTTTCTAATTCTTCTTGCTCACCGTTGACGACAACCCCACTATTTTGGGTTCTTCGTGATTTTTCACTATCTTTCGTCCGAAATCTATAACTGTTCACGATATAACCATCGTACGATATTGCGTCTTGCAAAGGACTACAAGATAAGCGCCAGAGATCCTCATTCATCAGCGGATCGTGGTTGTCGTGCAGCTCATGTGCCTATAATAACCACACGACATTCATGATATGAACACATAATTATTGTTCGGTAATGGATGTCAATGAAATTCAGTAATGATGTGAATACTTACGTGTTTCTCGAACCACGATGGGAATTCACGATCATGAATTTGGGGAGCATTTCGAATACCCCGATTATTAATGATGGCTTTATGCTTCCTGTTTTACCGGTTATGAATTAGATTATAATTAGCACATATACTTAATGAATGGACTGAAAGAATGAGTAAATTAATGATCGTAAAATGCTTACTCAATGAATGGCCACACTTCATCACATTGGCGCAACACATACATATGTGCCTGTTGAATCTCATCTACAGACAATCGACGGGTTTTGCCTCCTCCTACAGGTCTACCCATTTCGGCAAATATAGACAGACCCCCATCGAAGTCTATTGGACCACCGTCATAGTTCCGCTCAAGTTGATTGAATCGCGTGTCTATACCATGTAGGTATCTTGAGCAGAATGTTAGACATTCTTCTGCTAGGTATCCTTCAGCAATTGATCCCTCCGGACGACTTTTATTACGAACATATGATTTCAATGTTCGCAAGTACCTAATTTGAGAAAAAAATATTTGTATGAATATATCAAGAACGATCAAATACATTGTGCGAATGAGACGAGACGATTACCTCTCGATAAAATACATCCACCGGTAATGAACTGGGCCGCCGAGTTTGGCCTCATTTGCCAAGTGAACGGTCAAATGCACCATGACATCAAAGAATGAAGGTGGAAATATCATCTCTAACTTGCACAATGTGAGCGCAATATCCCTCTCCATCTGTTCAAGTTGGTCCACTCTAAGTACCTTCGAGCACAACTGTCTGAAAAAAGTGCTGAGCTCAATTAACGGACCGGACACCTCTTCGGTTAAATTCCCACGTATAGCAAGAGATAACAATCGCTGCATAAGAACATGACAATCGTGGCTCTTTAATCCAGACAACTTCCGGCCGTTCTCTTGCACGCATCGTGCGATATTCGAAGAATAACCGTCTGGCGTTTTCACAGACCGTAGGAATGCACATAAGGCTGCCTTTTGCTGTGAGCTCATGGTGTAGCATGCAACTGGCAACACATACTTATCCCCAATCTCTTGGGGATGAAGTGATTTTCGGATGCCCAACTCCTTAAGATCGAGACGAGATTTAAGATTATCCTTCGTCTTACCGTCGAGATTCAGCAGTGTTCCTATAATGTTGTCACACACATTTTTCTCAATATGCATGACATCCAAGTTATGCCGCAAGAGTAGGCTGCTCCAGTACGGTAGTTTAAAGAAAATACTCTTCTTCTTCCAGTTATGCTCACGCGTTGAATCTTCATGCGTTCTCTTCTTTTTACCTTTTCCAAGTGCCACGGCATCAAGCTGATCCAATTCGCACAAGACTTCTACCCCCGAAAGCTGCTCCGGGGCCTTTGCAAGTTCCTTCTTGCCGTTGAAAGCTCTTTTGTTCTGCCTCCACTTATGGCCGTCAACAAGGAATCTTCGATGGCCCATATAACAGAACTTGCCTCCGTTCTTCAATCGTAATGAATCTGTCTCCTTATTGCATGTAGGGCACGCCAATTTTCCTTTAGTACTCCACCCGGATAAGTTGGCATATGCAGGAAAATCGTTGATGGTCCATAGAAGTGCCGCATGCATCCGAAAATTCTGGCGCAACGAGGCATCATACGTATCGGCCCCAACTTCCCATAACTCGTTCAACTCCTCAATCAACGGCTGCAAGTAAACGTCAATATCATTACCAGGCGACCTGGGTCCGGGAATGAGCAAGGAGAGCATTGTGTATGGCTTTTTTAAGCACATCCAGGGAGGCAAATTGTATGGAACTAGGACAACTGGCCAAATGCTGTACGACACACTCATATTCCCAAAGGGATTGAAGCCATCGCTAGCAAGCCCTAACCTGACGTTGCGAACTTCACATGCGAATTCAGGATATGTATGATCAAAATCTTTCCACGTCAGAGAGTCGGCCGGATGTCTCATAATCCCGTCATCTGTACGTTCTCGTGCATGCCACCTCATGTGCTCAGCAGTCTTCGATGACATAAACAACCTCTGAAGCCTGTCCCTGAGCGGGAAGTATAGGAGAACCTTTGCAGATACATTTTTCTTCCTTCGACTGGTACTAGACTCGGCATCCGTCTCTTTATATCTCGTTGCTCCGCATATGTGGCATGACCGCGCATGTTCGTACTCTTTCCGGTACAACATACAATCGTTCACGCATGCATCAATTTTCTCATAACCCAGACCGAGATCTTTAATTGTCTTCTTCGCCTCGTAGAATGATTTCGGTACTGTCTCACCCATAGGAAAAGCCTCTTTCAGCAACTCTACCAACATATTAAATGACTTATTACTCCAACCATTGAGGCACTTCAAATGAAGAAGCTTTACAGTGAAAGAGAGTTTTGAAAACTTCTCACACCCCGGGTATAGAGGTTGTTCGGCATCTTTAAGCAATCTGTAGAACTTGTCCGCTTCGATATTGGGCTGATCACCTGACGGTGTTTCCGTGCCTATTCCACCTTGCAAATCATGTATCATACCCTGCATATCATCGTCATCGTCTGTATTAATATTATCATCAGCGATCACTGTGTTTGAAGTTTCACCGTGAGCTGCCATGGGGACTGCATCTAGCTCCTCACCGTGCGAGAACCAACGGGTATAGGTAACGTCAATGCCACGCATTACCAGATCAACCTCACATTCCTCTCGAACCTTCCTAATCACCCTTCCGCAGTCTATACAGGGACACACAATTTTTCCATCAAGCGGTGCAAGACGCTCAAATGCAAAATCCAGAAATTTCATGACTCCTTCTCTGTACTCTTGGCTCATGCGATTCGAATTACGCATCCAACTCTTATCGATCGAAGACATCTTCGTCTATCTGGCTATACAACACCTGACATATAATTTCAAACAATGTTATAAGACTCCGCACAATTTCGGTTTCGGTTCCCGGGTATGGAACACCGAACCAAAACTTCTACAGGCCATCCACATCCCTAATGGATCAATCCATGTGGTTCTAGAGGACATTGGGGTAGTAGGAGATGCAAAGCAAGGGGACAAAGTGGAATGCGGTGCTAATGTCCAAGCGAAGCTAGCTCCCGGGCTTCGCCGACAAAGAGGCTTAATTAAGAGGAATCCAGTCCGCTCGCTCGATCTTTATACATGTGTAATTATACATATGCGTATACACATATATGTATAATTATGCATATACATGTATAATTATATATATACATGAATAGTAAATACGAATTTATACATGTGTAATACATATACATATATGTATGTGTATTTCTATACGTATACATGTATGTGTACCCTTATATGTATAGTTAGCTTTAATTAAGCATGGTAGAAGCTAAATTTACATAGCATGTTTCTCTTTCATATAACATTAAGAAACCCTAAATTTTCCATTATGAAGCTTGCAAGAAACATGGAGGGAACCCTAATGAAAATTGTACTTCAAGCATGTTAGTAAAAACTAGTTTTACAAGCATGAACTAGTAAACATTTCCTTGATGAAAAACCCAACTTTCATCGAGTAAAACCATAAATTTGTTATCAAACTAAACCTAATCATGGTCCTAAACCATTCAAGGGCAGTAGAGCTTACCTTACAAGCGGCCGGCCGGGGGAGAGAGAGAGAGGGCCGGGAGGCCGGGGAGGGGCGGAGGTCGGGAGGGGGATGGGTGGCCGGGAGGGGGATGGGTAGCCGGAGGGGATCTCGGGGCTGCCGGAGGGGATCTCGGGGCTGCCGGAGGGGGACGGGGTCGCCGGGGGGTCGGGTCGGTGAGAGAGAGAGAGAGATTGAGAGAGGGGGGGCGCGCGCCGGAGAGATCGAAACAGAAGAATCAAAGAAGATCTCGACTGTTTTTATTTATAACAGGGTTTTTACCGACGGACATTTTATATCCCGTCGGTAAAACTAAATTTTTTACCGACGGTAAATATATATCCGTCGGTAAAACTTCGTTTCGTCGGGACATTTTACCGACGGCAATTTAATTACCGTCGGTATTGTACCGACGGATAGATAAATTCCGTCGGTATAATCCCGACCAAACTTCAAGCTCAATTTTTTCCAGAGGCTTGGTTTGGCACCCTGAGAACTGTCGGAACATTTTACCGACGGAAACTTAATTACCGTCGGTACCGTGCCGACGGAAATATAATTTCTGTCGGTCTAATTAGTTATACCGACGGAACTTTTAAGTCCGTCGGTAAATAGTACGACGAAACTCTCCCTTCTATTTTTTTCCAGAGGCTCGGTTTTTACACTGAGTTTCGTCGGGACAATATTACCGACGGACATTTTATTACCGTCGGTATATTGCCGACGGAGATATTATGGCTGTCGGTAACATTGTTTATACCGACGGAACTACAATTTCCGTCGGTACAATATCACGACGATGACATTTTGCCGACGGTTTATATGTAACCGTCGGTATAAAGTATATTACCGACGGTAAATATGTATACCGTCGGTATAAATATGCAAAGAAAATTAAAAAAATTGAAGTTATAATACCGACGGATATTATTGTCACCGTCGGTAAAAAGTGTATTATTACCGACGGTGATAATAATGTCCGTCGGTAAAGACCCTATTTCTTGTAGTGTTTCTATGGGGTCTAAACCCCAGGATTAGATCACTCTACCTCAGTTTCCCTGCAGGAAACAACCCGTGACCTAACCCCGTGATCCTCCCTACTCGTTTCGGTCTGTGCACAACTAGGGGTTCACTTACCTACGATGTGCACGCGGATCTATACCGAGCCAGTCGGGCAACTAGGTTGCTACGACGCCAAGACATTTCAGAAGTAAAACTAACCCCATAAAATCACATAAATCACATGTTCTTCTAAACGACCAGTCTCTAAACAATTTACATTTTAAGTAAATAGAACAAAAGGATAATATCTATCAACTTGACAATTCAAAAGGTATATGCCCATGATTTATGACTAAGCATGCAACGTATCAAGAGAATAGTTTATTTTTAATTAAAATATCTACATGCAGTACGACTAACCTGTTGGAGCGTGGCTATCGACTGCGAGTCGCTTCACTCCTAGTCCAAAATAGTCTGAACAAAAATGAATTGCATAAGAAACTAAGGCTAAGATGTTTGGATCCAAAATCGAACCGGGTTTGGTTCAGATTGGATCGGGTTCAGCTCATGTTGGGTCGGTCTCATGGGTCAGTTTTAATCACACTTGACCCGAGTCGAGTCAGACCTAGACTAGGAATCGATCTAATCAATTTGTAGAGGTGGGGTGCTTAAAAATAACCATGGTGTAAGTATTGTATAGGAGTCGTATTGATTAAAATGGTGTAACATAATTTATTGGAGGGGCCCGGGGGTGCTTGTAATAAAAGCCAAAAGGTGCAGTTATAAGGAAAAAGGGTGTATAAAATATGAAAGTGTAATTAAAAAATAAAGGGTAGATCTAGTTGGGGTAACCATTCAAAAGAGAAGGGGTCATTGCTGATCGGTTTTTGGGGATTTCTCTTTGGAAATCCTTGCCGGTGGAGCGGGAGGCGCTCCACTCGGCCGTCAACCGGGCGGTCAGTAGGAGGGCAAGGGTCGTCGGAGCCGCCGGCAAGGTGTGATAGGTCGTCCGAGAGAGGTGGGTTTCTCTCTCTCTCTCTCTCTCTCTCCCTCTCTTTCTCTTTCTCTCTCTCTCTTCATGGTTCCGGTCGGGGTCCTTGGCCGTGGGAAGCCGAAGGTGGTTGAGGGGTTGTGTGGTGCGCGGTAGTGCCACTGGTGGTGCACTGTGATGGTGAGGCGGTCATCGATGGGGATCGGTGTTTTGGTGTGATTAGAGGAGAAGATTGGGGAGGATGGGAAAGGACCTGGCCTACCTCAACGAACGTAGAGTCTGCTAGTTCAGTGCTGAGGCCGGTGAAGATGGCCAGAGGGGAAGTATTGCATCTCAACTACTACTCTCCTTTTTGTCTCTCGACTCCTCACGATCTCCTCTCTCTTCTCTCCGATAGGACGTGGATGGAAGGCCAAGGTCACGATCAATAAAAAAAAAATCTGGAAGGAAAGACGTCGTGCAACACATGCAGTTATGGGGTGGGCAACGAAAATCTCGGAAACGAGATTAAGGGATTTGATACCTACCTGATTTGAAACAACTCAAATCTACAAGATATAACTGTCAAACAAGGGATCAGGCCAACGTGGGCGTCTCTCACTAAGTACAAGCCCAGAAGAATACATGCCCGGTTTGCACCAAGTTTGAAACCAAAACTCTAACAAATAAATAAGCAAATAAATAAATAAAGAGTGCTTATGATTAACAACGATCAAAATAAATATGCATACCACGTGCCAACGAATGCGTAATTCACATAAATGATAAAAGTAGCCTGAGGTGCTACAGTATCCAATTTAATTCATTCGTACGATCCATTCGAATTCATTCATACGATCCATTCTAATTCATTCATACGATCCATTCTAATTCATTCATATGATCCATTCTAATTCATTCGCACGAATGTATCTGTTCTAATTCATTCGTACGATCCATTCGAATTCATTCATACGATCCATTCTAATTCATTCGCACGATGCATTTTAATTCATTCATACGATCCATTCCAATTCATTCGTACGATCCATTCTAATTCATTCGCACGATCCATTCGAATTCATTCATACGATCCATTCTAATTCATTCATACGATCCATTCTAATTCCTTCGTACGATCCATTCTAATTCCTTCGTACGATCCATTCTAATTCATTCGTACGATCCACCCTAATTCCTTCGTATGATCCATTCTAATTCATTCGTACGATCCATTCTAATTCATTAGCACGATCCATTCTAATTCATTCGTACGATCCATTCTATTCATTCGTATGATCCATTCTAATTCATTCTAATTCAAACGTATATTCTAATTCCTTCGTACGATCTGTTCTATTCCATTCGTATGGTCCATTATAATTCATTCGCACGAATGTATCCATTCTAATTCCTTCGTACGATCCATTCTAATTCATTAGCACGATCCATTCTAATTCATTCATACGATCCAGTCTAATTCATTCATACGATCCATTCTAATTCATTCGCACGAATGTATCCATTCTAATTCATTCTAATTCCTTTGTACGATCCATTTGTATGATCCATTCTAATTCCTTCGCACGAATGTATCCATGCACAAATGTATCCGTTCTAATTCATTCGTACGATCCATTCTAATTCCTTCGTACGATCCATTCTAATTCATTCGTACGATCCATTCAATTCATACGTACGATCCATTCTAATTCATTCATACGATCCAATCTAATTTATTCATACGTTCCATTATAATTCATTCGCGCGAATGTATCCATTCTAATTCATTCTAATTCCTTCGTACGATCCATTCGTACGATCCATTCTAATTCCTTCGCACGATCCATTCGTACGATCCTTCGTACGATCCATTCTAATTCCTTCGTACGATCCATTCGTACGATCCATTCGTACGATCCATTCTAATTCATTCTAATTCCTTCGTACGATACATTATAATTCATTCGCACGATCCATTCTAATTCATTCATACGATCCATTCTAATTCATTCATTCGCAGGAATTAGAATGGATCGTATGAATGAATTAGAATGGATACATTCGTGCGAATGAATTAGAATGGATCATATGAATGAATTAGAATGGATCGTACGAATGAATTCGAATGGATCGTACGAATGAATTAGAATGGATCGTACGAATGAATTAGAATGGATCGTAGGAATTAATTAGAATGGATCGTGCGAATGAATTAGAATGGATCGTACGAATGAATTAGAATGGATACATTCGTGCGAATGAATTAGAATGGATCGTATGAATGAGTAAGAATGGATCGTACGAATGAAATAGAATGGATCGTACGAGTTAGAATGGATCGTATGAATGAATTAGAATGGATTGTGCGAATGAATTAGAATTGATCGTACGAATGAATTAGAAAGGATCATATGAATTAAATAGACTGGATCGTACGAATGAATTAGAATGGATCTTGCTAATGAATTAGAATGGATCGTATGAATGAATTAGAATAGATTGTGCGAATGATGAATTACAATGGATCGTGCGAATGAATTAGATTGGATTGTGCGAATGAATTAGAATGGATCGTACGAATGAATTAGAATAGATACATTCGTGCGAATGAATTAGAATGGATCGTATGAATGAATTACAATGGATCGTATGAATGAATTCGAATGGATCGTACGAAGGAATTAGAATGGAATGTACGAATGAATTAGAATGGATACATTCGTGCGAAAGAATTAGAATGGATTGTATGAATGAATTAGAATGGAACGTATGAATGAATTAGAATGGATCGTGCGAATGAAATAGAATGGATCGTACGAATGAATTAGAATGGATCGTACTAATGAATAAGAATGGATCGTGCGAATGAATTAGAATGGATCATATGAATGAATTAGAATGGATACATTCGTGCGAATTAATTAGAATGGATCGTACGAATGAGTAAGAATGGATCGTACGAATGGATCGTACAAATGAATTAGAATAAATCGTATGAATTAGAATGGATCGTACAAATAGAATGGATCGTACGAATGAATTAAAATAGATTGTAAGAAGGAATTAGAAATGATCGTACGATTGGCTCGTATGAATGAATTGGAATGTATTAGAATGAATCATACGAATGAATTAGAATGGATCATACGAATGAATTAGAATGGATACATTCGCATACGAATGAATTAGAACGGATACATTCGTGCGAAAGAATTAGAATGGATTGTATGAATGAATTAGAATGGATCGTATGAATGAATTAGAATGGATCGTGCGAATGAATTAGAATGGATAGTACGAATGAATTAGAATGGATCGTATGAATGAATTAGAATGGATTGTGCGAATGAATTAGCATGGATCGTTCGAATGAATTAGAATGGATACATTCGTGCGAATGAATTAGAATGGATTATACGAATGAGTAAGAAGGGATCGTACGAATGAAATAGAATGGATCATACGAATGAATTAGAATGGATCGTGCCAATGAATTAGAATGGATCGTACGAATTAATTAGAATAGATTGTGCGAATGAATTAGAATGGATCGTACGAATGAATTAGAATGGATCGTATGAATGAATTAGAATGGATCGTGCGAATGAATTAGAATGGATCGTACGAATGAATTAGAATGGATACATTCGTGCGAATGAATTAGAATGGATCGTACAAATGAGTAAGAATGGATCGTACGAATGAAATAGAATGGATCGTACGAATGAATTAGAATGGATCGTGCTAATGAATTAGAATGGATCGTACGAATGAATTAATATAGATTGTGCGAATGAATTAGAATGGATCGTACAAATGAATTAGAATGGATCGTATGAATGAATTAGAATGGATCGTGCAAATGAATTAGAATGGATCGTACGAATGAATTAGAATGGATACATTCGTGCGAATGAATTAGAATGGATTGTATGAATAAATTAGAGTGGATCGTATGAATGAATTAGAATGGATCGTGCGAATGAATTAGAATGGATCGTGCGAATGAATTAGAATGGATCGTACGAATGAATTAGAATGGATCGTATGAATGAATTAGCACGATCCATTCTAATTCATTCGCACGATCCATTCTAATTCATTCATACGATCCATTCTAATTCATTCATATGATCCATTCTAATTCATTCATATAATCCATTCTAATTCATTCGCACAAATGGATCCTTTCTAATTCCTTCCTACAATCTATTCTAATTCATTCATACGATCCATTCTAAGTCATTCATACGATCCATTCTAATTCATTCATATGATCCATTCTAATTCATTCGCACGAATGTATCCATTCTAATTCATTCGTACGATCCATTCGAATTCATTCATACGATCCATTCTAATTCATTCGCACGATCCATTCTAATTCATTCATACGATCCATTCTAATTCATTCGTGAGATCCATTCTAATTCAATCGCACGATCCATTCGAATTCATTCATACGATCCATTCTAATTCATTCATACGATCAATTCTAATTGATTCGTACGATCCATTCTAATTCCTTCGTACGATCCATTCTAATTCCTTCGTATGATCCATTCTAATTCATTCGTACGATCCACCCTAATTCCTTCGTATGATCCATTCTAATTCATTCGTACGATCCATTCTAATTCATTCGTATGATCCATTCTATTCATTCGTACGATCCATTCTAATTCATTCTAATTCATAACTACATTCTAATTCGTACGATCCAACCTATTTCATTCGTAATATCCATTCTAATTCATTCGCACGAATGTATCCTTTCTAATTCCTTCTTACGATCCATTCTAATTCATTAGCACGATCCATTCTAATTCATTCATACGATCCATTCTAATTCATTCGTACGATCCATTCTAATTCATTTGAACAATCTATTCTAATTCATTCATACGATCCATTCTAATTTATTAGCACGATCCATTCTAATTCATTCGTATGATCCATTCTAATTCATTCGTATGATCCATTCTATTTCATTCGTACGATCCATTCTTACTCATTCGTACGATCCATTCTAATTCATTCGCACGAATGTATCCATTCTAATTCATTCGTATGATCCATTCTAATTCATTCGTACGATCCATTCTAATTCATTCATACGATCTTTTCTAATTCTTTCATACTCATTCGTAGGATCCACCCTAATTCCTTCGTATGATCCATTCTAATTCATTCACACGAATGTATTAATTCTAATTCATTCGTACGAAAAATTCATTCATACAATCCATTCTAATTCATTCGTACGATCCATTCTAAATCATTAGCACAATCCATTCTAATTCATTCGTAAGATCCATTCTAATTCATTCGTACGATCCATTCTTATTCATTCGCACGATCCATTCTAATTCACTCATACGATCAATTCTAATTCATTCCTACGATCCACTCTAATTCATTCATACAATCCATTCTAATTCTTTTGCACGAATGTATCCATTCTAATTCATTCGTACGATCCTTTCTAATTCATTCGCATGATCCATTCTAATTCATTCATACGATCCATTCTAATTCATTCATACAATCCAATCTAATTCTTTCGCACGAATGTATCCATTCTAATACATTCGTACGATCCACCCTAATTCCTTCGTATGATCCATTCTAATTCATTCGCACGTATGTATCCATTCTAATTCATTTGTACGATATTCGAATTCATTCATACGATCCATTCTAATTCATTCATACGATCCATTCTAATTCATTCATACGATCCATTCTAATTCATTCGCACGAATGTATTCATTCATACAATCTATTCTAATTCATTCGTACTATCCATTCTAATTCATTAGCACAATCCATTCAAATTCATTCGTACGATCCATTCTAATTCTTTTGCACGATCCCTTCGTACGATCCATTCGTTCGAATGAATTAGAATGGATACTACGAATGAATTAGAACGGATCGTGCTAATGAATTAGAATGGATCGTACAAATGAATCAGAATGGATCGTACGAATGAATTAGAATGGATCATATGAATGAATGAATTAGAATGGATCATATGAATGAATTAGAATGGATCGTATGAACGAATTAGAATGGATCGAATCAATGAATTAGAATGGATCATGCGAATGAATTAGAATGGATCGTACGAATGAATTAGAATGGATTGTATGAATGAATTAGAATGGATTGTACGAATGAATTAGAATGGATCGTGCGAATGAATTAGATTGGATCGTGCAAATGAATTAGAATGGATCGTACAAATGAATTCGAATGGATCGTACGAAGGAATTAGAATGGATCGTGCAAATGAATTAGAATGGATCGTGCAAATGAATTAGAATGGATCGTACGAAGGATCCGTTCTAATTCATTCACACGAATGTATCCATTCTAATTCATTCATACGATCCATTCGAATTCATTCGCACGATCCATTCTTTCGTATGTATCCATTCTAATTCATTCGAATGAATTAGAATGGATCGTACGAATAAATTAGAATGGATCGTACGAATGAATTAGAATGGATCATACGAATGAAATAGAATGGATCGTACGAAAGAATTAGAATGGATCGTACGAAGGAATTGGAATGGATCGTACGAAGGAATTAGAAAGGATCGTACAAATCAATTAAAATGGATACATTCGTGCAAAAGAATTAGAATGGATTGTATGAATGAATTAGAATAGATCGTGCAAATGAATTAGAATGGGTCGTGCGAATGAGGATACATTCGTGCGAAAGAATTAGAATGGATCGTACGAATGAGTAAGAATGGATCGTACGAATGAAATAGAATGGATCGTACGAATGAATTAGAATGGATCGTGCGAAAGAAATAGATTGGATCGTGCGAATGAATTAGATTGAATTGATCATACGAACAAATAAGAATAGATCGTGCGAATGAATAAGAATGAATTAGAATGGATTGTATGAATGAATTAGAATGGATCGTATGAATGAAGTAGAATGGATCGTACGAATGAATTAGAATGGATCGTGCGAATGAAGTAGAACGGATCGTACGAATGAATTATAATGGATCGTGCTAATGAATTAGAATGGATCGTATGAATGAATTGGAATAGATTGTGCGAATGAATTAGAATGGATCGTACGAATGAATTAGAATGGATACATTCGTGCGAATGAATTAGAATGGATCGTATGAATGAATTAGATTGGACCGTATGAATGAATTAGAATGGATCGTATGTATCAATTAGAATGGATACATTCATGGGAATGAATTAGAATGAATCGTACGAAGGAATTTGAATAGATCATACGAATGAAATAGAATGGATTGTACGAAGGAATTAGAATGGATCGTACGAAGGAATTAGAATGGATCGTACGAATGAATTAGAATGGATACATTCATGCGAAAGAAGTAGAATGGATTGTATGAATGAATCAGAATGGATCGTATGAATGAATTAGAATGGTTTGTGCGAATGAATTAGAATGGATCGTATGAATTAGAATGGATCGTGCAAATAAATTAGAATAGATCATATGAATGAGTAAGAATGGATCGTAGGAATGAATTAGAATGGATCGTATGAATGGATTAGAATAGATACATTCGTGCGAATGAATTAGAATGGATCGTACGAATGAGTAAGAATGGATCGTACGAATAAAATAAAATAGATCGTATGAATGAATTAGAATGGATCGTGCGAATGACTTAGATCGTACGAATGAATAAGAATGGATAGTACGAAGGAATTAGAATGGATCGTGCAAATGAATTAGAATAGATCGTACGAATGGATTAGAATCGATTGTACGATCCATTCTAATTCATTCTAATTCATTCATACGAATGAAATAGAATGGATCGTACGAAGGAATTAGAATGGATCGTATGAATGAGTAAGAATGGATTGTAGGAATGAATTAGATTGGATCGTGCGAATGAATTAGAATGGATCGTACGAATGAATTAGAATAGATACATTCATGCAAAGGAATTAGAATGGATCGTACGAATGAGTAAGAATGGATCGTACGAATAAAATAAAATAGATCGTACGAATGAATTAGAATGGATCATGCGAATGACTTAGATCGTACGAATGAATAAGAATGGATCGTACGAAGGAATTAGAATGGATCGTGCAAATGAATTAGAATAGATCGTACGAATGGATTAGAATCGATTGTACGATCCATTCTAATTCATTCATATGAATGAAATGGAATGAATCGTACGAAGGAATTAGAATGGATCGTACGTATAAAATTAGAATGGATCGTGCAAATGAATTAGAATGGATCGTGTGAATAAATTAGAAAGGATCTTACGAATGAATTAGAATGGATCGTACGAAGGAATTAGAATGGATACATTCGTGCGAATGATTTAGAATGGATTGTATGAATGAATTATAACGGATCGTATGAATGAATTAGAATGGATCGTGCGAATGAATTAGAATGGATCGTACAAATGAATTAGAATGGATCGTATGAATGAATTCAAATGGATCGTACGAATGAATTAGAATAGATCGTACGAATGAATTAGAATGGATCGTACGAATGAATTAGAATGGATCATACGAAGGAATTAGGGTGGATCGTACGAATGAATTAGAATGGATACATTCGTGTGAAAGAATTAGAAAGGATTGTGCGAATGAATTAGAATGGATCGTGCGATGAATTAGAATGGATTGTACGAATGAATTAGAATGGATCGTACGAATGAATTAGAATGGATTGTATGAATGAATTAGAATGGATCGTGCTAATGAATTAGAATGGATCGTACGAATGAATTTTAATAGATTGTGCGAATGAATTAGAATGGATCGTACGAATGAATTAGAATGGATCATATGAATGAATTAGAATGGATCGTGCGAATGAATTAGAATGGATCGCACGAATGAATTAGAATGGATACATTCGTGCGAATGAATTAGAATGGATCGTACGTAAGAATGGATGGTACGAATGAAATAGAATGGATCGTACGAATGAATTAGAATGGATCGTGCGAATGAATTAGATTGGATCGTGCCAATGAATTAGAATGGATCGTACGAATGAATTAGAATGGATACATTCGTACGAATGAACTAGAATGGATCGTATGAATGAATTAGAATGGATCGTACGTATGAATTAGAATTGATCGTACTAATGAATTAGAATGGATCGTATGAATGAATTAGAATGGATCGTGTGAATAAATTAGAATGGATCGTACGAATGAATTAGAATGGATACATTCGTGCGAAAGAATTAGAATGGATTCTATGAATGAATTAGAATGGATCGTATGAATGAATTAGAATGGATCGTATGAATGAATTAGAATGGATCGTGCGAATGAATTAGAATTCATCGTACGAATGAATTAGAATGGATACATTCGTGCGAATGAATTAGAAAGGATCGGACGAATGAGTAAGAATGGATCATACAAATGAAATAGAATGGATCGTACGAATGAAATATAATGGATCGTGCGAATGAATTAGAATGAATCGTACGAATGAGTAAGAATGGATCGTACGAATGAAATAGAATGGATCGTATGAATGAGTTAGAATGGATTAGACGAATGAAATAAAATGGATCGTATGAATGAATTAGAGAGGATCGTATAAATTGGAAAGGATCGTATGAATGAATTAGAATGGATCGTGCTAATGAATTAGAATGGATTGTACGAATGAATTAGAATGGATCGTACGAATGAATTAGAATGGATCGTATGAATGAATTAGAATGGATCATGCGAATGAATTAGAATGGATCGTACGAATGAATTAGAATGGATACATTCGTGCGAATGGATTAGAATGGATCGTACGAATGAGTAAAAATGAATCGTACGAATGAAATAGAAAGGATCGCACGAATGAATTAGAATGGATCGTGCGAATGAGTAAGAATGGATCGAACGAATGAAATCGAATGGATCGTACGAATGAGTAAGAATGGATCGTACAAATTCATTCGTACGATCCATTCTAATCCCTTCTAATTCATAATGCACAATCTATTCTAATTCATTCGTACGATCCATTCTAATTCATTAGCACGATCCATTCTAATTCATTCGTACGATCCATTCTATTTCATTCGTATGATCCATTCTTACTCATTCGTCCGATCCTTTCTAATTCATTCGCACGAATGTATTCATTCTAATTCATTCGTACGATCCATTCTAATTCATTCGTACGATCCACCCTAATTCCTTCATATGTCCATTCTAATTCATTCGCACGAATGTATCGTACGAGAATTTGAATGGATCGTACGTATGAATTAGAATGGATCGTACAAATGAGTAAGAATGGATTGTATGAATGAAATAGAATGGATCGTACGAATGAATAAGAATGGATCGTGCGAATGAATTAGATTGGATCATGCGAATGAATTAGAATGGATCGTACGAATGAGTAAGAATGGATCGTACGAATGGAATAGAATGGATCATATGAATGAATTAGAATGGATACATTCGTGCGAATGAATTAGAAAGGATCGTACGAATGAGTAAGAATGGATCATACGAATGAAATTAGAATGGATTGTATGAATGAATTAGAAAGGATACATTCGTGCGAATGAATTAGAATGGATCGTATGAATGAATTAGATTGTACGAATGAATTAGAATGGATACATTCGTGCGAATGAATTAGAATGGATCATACGAAGGAATTAGGGTGGATCGTACGAATGAATTAGAATGGATACATTCGTGCGAAAGAATTAGAATGGATCGTACGAAAGAATTAGAATGGATCGTACGAATGAATTAGTATGGATACATTCGTGTGAATGAATTAGAATGGATCGTATGAATGAATTAGAATGGATCGTATGAATGAATTCCAATGGATCGTACGAAAAAATTAAAATGGATTGTACGAATGAATTAGAATTGATCGTACGAATGAATTAGAATGGATCATACGAAGGAATTAGGGTGGATCGTACGAATGAATTAGAATGGATACATTCGTGCGAAAGAATTAGAATAGATCGTGCGAATGAATTAGAATGGATCGTACAAATGAATTAGAATGGATTGTACGAATGTATCCTTTCTAATTCATTCCTTTGTGCGATCCAATGAATTAGAATGGATCCTACGAATGAATTAGAAGGGATCGTACGAATGAATTAGAATGGATACATTCATGCGAATGAATTAGAATGGATCATACGAAAGAATTAGGGTGGATCGTACGAATGAATTAGAATGGATACATTCGTGCGAAAGAATTAGAATGGATTATATGAATGAATTAGAATGGATCGTATGAATGAATTAGAATGGATCGTGGGAATGAATTAGAATGGATCGTACGAATGAGTAAGAATGGATCGTACGAATGAAATAGAATGGATCATACGTACGATCCATTCTAATTCATTCATATGATCCATTGTAATTCATTCGCACGAATGTATCCATTCTAATTCAGTCGTACGATCCATTCTAATTCATTCGTATGATCCACCCTAATTCCTTCATATGATCCATTCTAATTCATTCGTATGATTCATTCTAATACATTCTAATTCATTCATACGATCCATTCGTACGATCCATTCTAATTCCTTCGTACAATCTATTCTAATTCATTCGTACGATCCATTCTAATACATTCTAATTCATTCGCAGGATTGTACGAATGAATTATAATGGATCGTTCGAATGAGTAAGAATGGATTGTACGAATGAAATAGAATTGATCATACGAATGAATTAGAATGGATCATGCTAATGAATTAGAATGGATCGTACAAAAGAATTAGAATGGATCATACGAATGAATTAGAATCGATCGTATGAATGAATTAGAATGGATCGGGCGAATGAATTAGAATGGATCGTACAAATGAGTAAGAATGGATCGTACGAATGAAATAGAATGGATCGTACGAAGGAATTAGAATAGATCCATTCTAATTCATACGAATGATCGTGCGAATACATTAGAATGGATACATTCGTGCAAAAGAATTAGAATAGATCGTACGAATGAGTAAGAATGGATCGTACGTATGATTAGAATGGATCGTACGAATGAAATAGAATAGATTGTGCGAATGAATTAGAATGGATCGTACGAATGAATTAGAATAGATACATTCATGGGAATGAATTAGAATGGATCGTACGAAAGAATTAGAATGGATCGTACGAAGGAATTAGAATGGATCGTACGAATGAATTAGAATGGATACATTCGTGCAAAAGAATTAGAATTGATTGTATGAGTGAATTAGAATGGATCGTACGAATGAATTAGAATGGATTGTATGAATGAATTAGAATGGATACATTCGTGCAAAAGAATTATAATGCATTGTATGAATGAATTAGAATGGATCGTACAAATAAATTAGAATGGATCGTGCGAATGAGTTAGAATGGATCGTAAGAATGAATTAGAATAGATCCATTCGTGCAAAAGAATTAGAATGGATTGTATGAATGAATTAGAATGGATCGTGCTAATGAATCAAAATGGATCGTATGAATGAATTAGAATAGATTGTGCGAATGAATTAGAATGGATCGTACGAATGAATTAGAATGGATCGTATGAATGAATTAGAATGGATTGTGCGAATAAATTAGAATGGATCGTACGAATGAATTAGAATGGAGACATTCGTGCGAATGAAGAATGGATCGTATGAATGAATTAGAATGGATCGTATGAATGAATTCGAATGGATCGTACGAATGAATTTGAATGGATCGTACGAATGAATTAGAATCAATCGTGCGAATGAATAAGAATGGATCATACGAAGGAATTAGGGTGGATCGTACGAATGAATTAGAATGGATATATTCGTGCAAAAGAATTATAATAGATCGTGCGAATGAATTAGAATGGATCGTACGAATGAATTAGAATGGATTGTACGAATGTATCCATTCTAATTCATTCCTTTGTGTGATCCATTCTAATTCATTCGTACGATCCATTCTAATCCATTCTAATTCGTTCGTATGATCCATTCTAATTCATTCGCATAATCTATTCTAATTCATTCGTACGATCCATTCTAATTCATTAGCACGATCCATTCTAATTCATTCGTACGATCCATTCTATTTTATTCGTACGATCCATTCTTACTCATTCTTACGATCCATTCTAATTCATTCGCACTAATGTATGCATTCTAATTCATTCATACGATCCATTCTAATTCCTGCGTACGATCCATTCTATTAAATTAACACGATCCATTCTAATTCATTCATACAATCCATTCTAATTCTTTCACATGAATGTATCCATTCTAATACATTCGTACGTATGATCCATTCTAATTCATTCATTCATACGATCCATTTTAATTCCTTCGTGTGAATGAATTAGAATGGATCATATGAATGAATTCGAATGGATCGTACGAATGAATTAGAATGGATATATTCGTGCGAATGAATTAGAATGGATCATACGAAGGAATTAGGGTGGATCGTACGAATAAATTAGAATGGATACATTCGTGCGAATGAATTAGAATGGATAGTACGAATGAAATAGAATGAATTAGAATAGATTGTGCGAATGAATTAGAATGGATCGTACGAATGAATTAGAATGGATCGTATGAATGAATTAGAATGGATTAGAATAAATTAAAATAGATTGTAAGAAAGAATTAGAATGGATACATTCGTGCGAATGAATTAGAATGGATCGTACGAATGAGTAAGAATGGATCGTACGAATGAAGTAGATTAGATCGTACAAATGAATTAGAATGGATCGTGCTAATGAATTAGAATGGATCGTACGAATGAATTAGAATGGATCGTATGAATGAATTAGAATGGATCGTGCGAATGAATTAGAATGGATTGTGCTAATGAGTAAGAATGGATCGTACGAATGAAATAGAATGGATTGTACGAATGAATTAGAATGGATCGTGCTAATGAATTAGAATGGATCGTACGAATGAATTAGAATTGATTGTGCTTATGAATTAGAATGGATCGTACGAATGAATTAGAATGGATACATTCGTGTGAATAAATAAGAATGGATCGTATGAATGATTTAGATTAAATCATATGAATGAATTAGAATGGATCGTGCGAATGAATTAGAATGGATCGTATGAATGAATCAGAATGGATTGTGCGAATGAATTAGAATGGATCGTACGAATGAATTAGAATGGATACATTCGTGCGAATGAATTAGAATAGATCGAAACAAATGAGTAAGAATGGATCGTACGAATAAAATAGAATGGATCATACGAATGAGTTAGAATGGATCATGCTAATGAATTAGAATGGATCGTATTAATGAATTAGAATAGATTGAGTGAATGAATTAGAATGGATCGTGCGAATGAATTAGAATGGATACATTCGTGCGAATGAATTAGAATGGATCGTATGAATGAATTAGAATGGATTGTATGAATTAGAATTAGAATGAATTCATTCGTACGATCCATTCTAATCCATTCGTACGATCCATTCTAATTGATTTGTACGATCCATTCTAATTCCTTCATACGATCCATTCTACTTCATTCGTATGATCCATTCTAATTCCTTCGTATGATCCATTCTAATTCATTCCCATGAATGTATCCATTCAAATTCATACGTACGATCCATTCTAATTCATTCATACGATCCAATCTAATTCATTCATACGATCCATTCTAATTCATTCGCACGAATTTATCCATTCTAATTTATTCGCACGATCCATTTTAATTCATTCGTACGATCCATTCTAATTCATTCGCACGATCCATTCTAATTCATTCATACGATCCATTCTAATTCATTCGTACAATCCATTCTAATTCATTCACACAATCTATTCTAATTTATTCATACGATCCATTCTAATTCATTCATACAATCCATTCTAATTCTTTCGCACGAATGCATCGATTCTAATTCATTCGTACGATCCACCCTAATTCATTCGTATGATCCATTCTAATTCATTCGCACGAATGTATCCATTCTAATTCATTCGTACGATCCATTCAAATTCATTCATATGATCCATTCTAATTCATTCATACGATCCATTCTAATTCATTCGCACGAATGTATCAATTCTAATGCATTCGTACGATCCATTCGAATTCATTCATACGATCCATTCTAATTCATTCGCACAATCTATTCTAATTCATTCGTACGATCCATTCTAATTCATTCGCACGATCCATTCTAATTCATTTGCACGATCCATTCTAATTCATTCATACAATCCATTCTAATTAGTATGCACGAATGTATCCATTCTAATTCATTCATACGATCCATTCTAATTCCTTCGTACGATCCATTCTAATTCCTTCGTACGATCCATTCTGCTTCCTTCGCATGATCCATTCTAATTTATACATACGATCCATTCTAATTCATTCATACGATCTATTCTAATTCATTCGCACGATCCATTCTAATTCATTCATACGATCCATTCTAATTCATTCATACGATCGATTCTAATTCATTTGCACGAATGCATCCATTCTAATTCATTCGTACAATCCATTCTATTTTATTCGTACGATCCATTCTTACTCATTCGTACGACCCATTCTATTTCATTCGTTGGATCGTATGAATGAATTAGATTGGATCATATGAATGAATTAGAATGGATCGTACGTATGAATTAGAATGGATACATTCATGGGAATGGATTAGAATGGATCGTACGAATGAATTAAAATGGATCGTACGATGGAATTAGAATGGATCGTATGTATGAATTCTATTTCATTTTAATTCATTAGCACGATCCATTCTAATCCATTCTAATTCATTCGTACAATCCATTCTAATTCATACGAAGGAATTAATTCATACGATCCATTCTAATTCATTCGTACGATCTATTCAATTCATTCGTACGATCCATTCTAATTTATTCGCACGAATGTATCCATTCTAATTCATTTGTACGATCCATTCTAATTTATTCGCACAATCTATTCTAATTCATTCATACAATCCATTCTAATTCATTCGCACGATCCATTCTAATTCATTTGCACGATCCATTCTAATTCATTCGCACGAATGTATCCATTCTAATTCATTCGCACGAATGTATCCATTCTAATTCATTCGTACGATCCATTCTAATTCATTCGGACGATCCAATCTAATTCATTCGCACAATCCATTCTAATTCATTCGTACGATCCATTCGAACTCATTCGTACGATCCATTCTTACTCATTCGTACGATCCATTCTAATTCATTCGCACGAATGTATCCATTCTAATTCATTTGTAGAATAGATTGTGCGAATGAATTAGAATGGATCGTACGAATGAATTAGAATGGATACATTCGTATGAATGAATTAGAATGGATCGTATGAATGAATTAGATTCGATCGTTTCAATGAATTAGAATGGATCGTACATATGAATTAGAATGGATATATTTATGGGAGAATTAGAATGGATCGTACGAAGGAATTAGAATGGATCATACGAATGAAATAGAATGGAACGTACGAAGGAATTTGAATGGATCGTACGAAGGAATTAGAATGGATCGTACGAAGGAATTAGAATGGATCGTACGAATAAATTAGAATAGATACATTCGTGCGAATGGTTCCATAGGAGTCGATTCTACAGTACCATTAATCTTAGTGGTATCGGCTCCCACTACGTTTTCTGTCTGTGTACTCCCATCAGTACCAAGCAATTCTTCAAGAACTACTTTACTGGTGGGCTTATGGTCTATTAAATAATCCTGCTCCAGGAATACGGCGTTCGTCGAGACGATAACCTTTCTATCCTCAGGATCATAAAATAGACCACCCTTTGTCCCTTTTGGATACCCAATGAACAGACATACCTTTGTTTTTGACTCCATCTTATCTCGCTTTTCCTTCCGCACATGTGCTGGACAACCCCAAATCCTAAAGTGCTGTAGGCTTGGCTTTCGCTTTAACCACAACTCCTATGGAGTTAGGGGTACTGACTTTGATGGAACAAAGTTGAAAGTATATGCTGCCGTCTCTAGGGCATATCCCAAAAAACTTGGTGGCAATGTTGCATAACTCATCATAGTCCGAACCATGTCTAACAAAGTTCGATTTCTCTTCTTAGATATACCGTTTTGTTATGGTGTCCCTGGTGTAGTCAACTGGGATACGATCCCATGCTCATGCAGGTACCCAATAAATTCATCCGATAGGTATTCGCCTCCTCGATCCGATCGAAGAAACTTGATACTTTTATCCGTCTGCTTTTCTGCTTCAGCTCTGAACTCCTTGAACTTATCAAAGGATTCAGACTTCCGCCGCATTAGGTATATGTATCCAAACCTCGAGTGATTATCCGTGAAGGTGATGAAATACTCGAAGCATCCTATAGCACGGACACTTATGGGCCCACATACATCAGTGTGTAACAATTCCAATACCTCCTTAGATCTGCTACCTTTGGCTCGGAAAGACCTTTTAGTCATCTTGCCTTCCAGGCAAGACTCACACGTCGGTAGGCTTTCTGAAATATCTGAACTTAAGAGTCCTAACTTAACCAACCTGTGAATCATGTCTGAGGCTATGTGTCCAAGCCTTAGATGCCAAAGGAGTGTTGGATTATCTGAGGGATTTTTCCTTTTAGATGAATTAATCACACAAGCTTCAGTTATGTTATCCTGCTTATGATTGGAGTTA
Source organism: Chamaelirium japonicum (assembly GCA_947650365.1). Lineage (NCBI taxonomy): Eukaryota > Viridiplantae > Streptophyta > Magnoliopsida > Liliales > Melanthiaceae > Chamaelirium > Chamaelirium japonicum. The sequence goes on from CANTAL010000004.1 coordinate 786,737, forward strand.
ATTATATAGAGACCATTCTGTATCTTTCCCTTACAAACAAAGGAACCATTCAATTTAATTGACACACCAGAAGCATCAAATAAAACTGAAAAATCTTCATTATTCAATAAGTAAACAGAAATCAAATTACGTCTCAAGGACGGTACATAAAATATGTCTCTAAGTAATAAACTTCTTCCATCAAGGAACTGCAAGATGACATCTCCAACTGCTTTAGCCTCTGCCATGGCCTCAGTTCTCATACTTAGGATTATCTCTCCTTCACCCAGTTTTCTTGTCTCCTTGAACCCCTGCAAACTATTGCAAGTATGGTTAGTAGAACCAGAATCCACAATCCATGAGACTGGTGAACAACTGGATGCTACTAGGGATTCCACTATGTGGATTTGAAATATACCTGTCTCAGCCTTCTTGGGAGCTTGGGGTGAGCGTCGGTTTTGTCGGTCGGTTTCGGTGTCGGTTTTGTCGGTTTTATTTTTTTTCGGTTTTCGAAAAATCAAAACCGAAACCGAAACCGAAATTGTCGGTTTTTGTCGGTTCGGTGTGATCGGTTTTCGGTTCGGTTTCGGTTCTGTTTCGGTTAATATGAGGTATGCTAGAACCCTTGGCTCTTGAATCTTAATCGTCAGTTCATCACAAATAAGTGGATGATTATGTTCTTACATAGTGCCAAAATGAAAGTTCAAAACAAAATCAACCGACGTTCACTCTTTTGAAGCATTGTAGATGTAACATAATTACTTCATACTTGTACTTACTGGAAACAAAAGTATTATGGTCGTTGGGTTTATGATTTAAGAAGTCGGGTCGGTTTTTTTGGTTTCGGTTCGGTGTTTCATACCCGGGAACCGAAACTGAAACCGATTTAATCAGTTTTGTCGGTTCGGTTTGTTTTTGGTTCGGTTTGATGTTCGGTTCGGTTATTTCGGTTAAATTTTGGTCGGTTTCGATTCGGTTAGGCGGTTCGGGTTGGTTTTTGCACAGCCCTATTGGGAGCCGTGTGGCAGTCGCCCTTCTAGTGCCCCTTCTTGCCGCATCGGAAACATTTTCCTTTGGGCTTTGCCGGACCATTCTGCTTGGGAACCTGCAACTGCACCTGGCCCATCTTCACGGGCTTCTTAGATATTCTTTTCTGAAACTTGCCCTTGGCTTTCAGAGAAGAATTCTGCTCTACGTTCAGGGATTGGGCTCCTGCCTTTATCCCGTCCTCTGCCGCCTAGAGCGCCGCTAGGAGCTCTGCGTTAGACATCTCCAACCGGTTAAGGTTGAAGTTGGTAACGAAGCCCTCAAACGTTCCTGACAGAGACACGAGGAAAATGTCGGTCTGGATCTCTGCATCCAAGATGACATCGAAGGAACCAAGCTCGTTCACATAGCCAAACAATTTCAGCATATGATCCCGAACTAAAGTCCCCTCTGCCATCTTCGTGGACACCAATTTCTTGATGGTCAGGTAACGAGTTACCCGACTACGACCCTCGAACATTTCCTTTAGGTAGAGCATCATGTCTGAAGCAAAGGCCATGTCTTCGACTTGCTTCTGAAGGACGGTCTGCAAGGATGCCACTATGTAGCACTTGCACATCTCATCAGCATCTAGCCAGTCTTTCCATTCCTTTAACTGGGCCTCAGTTGCATCTAGTCCCGGCATGGCCGGTTGAAGAGTACTTTGGGCAATTGTGTGTTTGCCAACCCTTAGGACGAGCATCAGGTTACGCTTCCAGTCCACGTAGTTTGGTCCCGTAAGTTTGTTATCATTAAGTTTGGAGGCAAGGGGGTCGAGCTTGGTCATGATTTTTGTAAACAATGGTTTAAAGCAATAGTTAGGGTCTACTACAATCTATTTCATGAAATTTAGAAATAGATAATGTCCACTCCAGCCGCTATGTCTTCACCACCTCAAGTGGAGACATCCAGGAATCTTAATTCCCTGGGCTCGAGCACTGAGACTATCGGCCCTGAATTGGAGATAGCATCTCGGTGAGAGCATGCAACCGCTTCTGCCAACGTGGTTTTTACGACCCAGTCTTTATCAGAATTACCCATGGTAAACTGAAAGACCTCCCAGTCTTCTTTTGGCCAGCTTTATGTGACCCGTGTGCGCAGCAACAGCGGCTTCACACAAGCTTTTGGATGCTTCCCACAAATCTAGGTGGTGTCGGCAGGGGGGTTCATAGGCTCCCACGGTGCAGGAAAAAAACCATCACCCACTGCCACCGGTATCCTCCATGTCTCGAAGGAAACCACTAGGCGAACCAGCATGGAAGGAAACACAGCTCTCACCCGGTGGGAATATCGAACTGCGTACCTCCCACCCAGACCCTTAGCCGGTTGATTGTGGAGGCCAAGGGCTCTCCTTTGGAGGGAACCTCTTACACATCCCTTCTTTATAAGGTTTTATGCATATCTAGAATGGTCACGACCTCCTAGACATAGACCCTGGTCTATCGTGCTCCCACTAGGATTACAAACCCTCCCGCAAAGCATTAGTATCCTCGGAAAATATCATAGTCCCTACCTTGAATACTTAGCTTTCGCCTTTCTTGCAAGGATCACATTACATAGATTCCAAGGATCCCGATACTTCACTAGTTTGCCCATAATCCTAAGATCTGGAGCCTAGCCTAAGATCAACGTGGAAAGAACTCCCACTACGATGATGCCTCATTCATAATTTGATGCCTGATGTCATAGTAGACCTTATCTCATTACAGGTTTCGATGCTAGCCAAATAGGGACATCCGACAACCTCCGCCGGACCACAACCTAATGGTGGCATAACCAAATCGTGATGAGTTCATACTACCATCAAACGTCATCTAGAAACGGGTATCACATAGTGAAATCCTAACCTAACTTGGTCGCTAGGACCACGTGGGGAAAGGGCATCCCACTAAGGTTATCATACTTCTTATGGAGACATTAGTTAATTATCTCTAAACAAATCTAACACTGCATCTATCTCGGTACACAGTACTTGGCTACCTAAACTACCATGAGGGCGGTTACCGCCTTTCCTTTTAGCTAGCCACCGGATTCGCACGTGTTAGAAGCATATAGAGACACCGATGAATCCATAATTTTAGTACTAACCATAAGCCTGATCTAGAGACAAACTCACAAGCAAGAATGATAATCACATTATCATCGGGGTTCTCTAAATACTGAATAAAGAGAAACAACAGAGAAAGTATCCAAACTAAATCAAGTCCAGGGTCCGACCCCTGAACCTGAATAGCACAGCCAAGATATCCTGCTCTTCCGTTCTGCACGATCTCTGACGATGATCCCTTTCATCGCCAACGTGCACGCTTTCGCCGGGTCTTTGCACGCCATGGTACCGCTTGCCCGAACCGTGGATGTAGCATCATCTCCTTCTTCCTGTGACTGAAAAACTAACACGCTCCGAGCAAGTGCTCGTTCCTGTACAATTTCGCTAGAAAGTAAAGAAGACAATCCTAGAAACATGGCCAGGGAACCGAGAATGGTCAACCCCCACCCTTGCTCATCTAGAGCCTTACAAATCCATAATAATAATCAATGCAAAATAAAATCCGGGGTCCGACCCCCGGATGCATGCAATCATTAATTACTATTCAGTGCGGCACCTGCAAAAAGACGATACATAGCACAATCCATATGCATGATCTACGCCGAACCCCAACGAAAACATATGTCATCATATATTCACATGATGTTTTCATGAATTCATGCATGAAACATACACCAAAGCGTGCTCTGATACCAATTGTTGGAATTCAATCCGCTAATTAGAGTCGCAGCGGAAGCAAAAGAAAGATCCGAAGATCATACGGTGTATGTTTCATTACAATTTGTGATAGAAAACAATTTACATGCAAATCTACGATCTTAGCATATGTGCGGACACCCTAGAGGCATACTACGATCCACGGAAGACATGAATGGATCTACTTAGGTGTTTAGTTTCATCATACCTTATGGATCTATGATCCGGAGAAAACGGAACGATGAAGAACCGCACTTGAATCGCAAGGGAAACTGTCGGATAGCACCTTGTCCTTTGCGAATTGAAGAATCCTCGAAATCCCGTCTCTGAGTGCAGGGATTTCGAGCCGACGGAGGAATCCGTTGCGAAGACGATGGTGAGCCGCAAGTTTTCTCCTCCTCTTTCTCCTTTCTTCCTTCTCCTTCCTTCCTCTTCCTTCTCCCTTCTTCTTTCTCTCTTTTCCTTGGCCGAAACCACAAAGGAGGAGACTAGGGGTCGGATTTTTGGAGGGGAAGGAGTAGAACCATAGGGCCGGCCCCTCCCCTCCCTATTTCCTTTATAGGGCCAGTCTCCCATGGCTCCAAGGAGCCTAGGGCTAGCCCCTAGGTGGATAGGGATGAGGGGGGGTCGGATTTAGGTCTCCCGGGTGTCTATCGTGAAGTCCGGACAAAAACGCCCTTCACGAAAAACGAAAAACTGAAAGAGAGACTGAGTGAGGTGCGCTACTCGGAATCGAGTTCCGTCAGCGCCTATGAGCTCCTGGAATTATTCTACTCTTTTTTAGATCCATATTCAATTTGTTCTGAGCCATATTTCAGTATTTACCAAAATACCCCTACGGCTCGTAACACATATGAATTAGGTTCTTTGGCTCCGGGCTTGCACTCTATCGCGCTACTTCGCATCCAACGTATCCAATTAGGTCGGGGAACAATTCCTATACGCAACGACAGGGTGGAACCTTCAGGGTTTGGGATCTCTAGCTGCAACCGGATCCCTGATTAACTGTTCCGGTGACACACCGAAAGTTTCGTTAATCAGCCCTAATCCGATTAACCCGCGTAGCCACCCAGAGTGCGACACGAGTTGAACTCTAGTGATCCTAAACTTATGTTACTCCCTCGTAACCCTGTTCTCTACTATACTCCGATAATCCTTGGTCTCTCCTATTACTGGTGCCATGATACGACTCGGGCGGTGGGGAGCACCGTCAAATCTCGATCGATCATCTGACTAGGGTTTGATGACTTGTCATCTATAACACCACACACCTTCCGGTGCTATGCCTAGCATCCAGAACGTCATCAGTCATACTGACAACCACCAGGCCTGGGTTAACTGTGTGGACAGATTGACTTATCAAAACGCACCCATCCAACACATGACGTCGGATAACCTGTAGGGATTACATGTCACTCAAGCGCCAGCGGGGTAACCCACCGTGGTATTGGACTATGGAAGGTCCACACACGTTGGCACATCAAAGCACCACACAACTGGTTGGCCCAGTGTACATGGTCCCTCAGGGTTAAGGATAGATTATCTATAGTAGTAAGACGGTTTATGCACCAGTGTCTGAATCACTGAACTGTGCATCGTCTTGGTTCCTGTTCAACACGATCATCATGCTTGGTCAGGTGAATGGGAATCCCACGTTCCCGTGGTGGAGATTTCACCACATCCTCTACCTGCCAACAGCTTGTTCTCGGTGAAGCGACCGGCATCACCTAAGCTGTGAACTAGTTCTAGGTCTACACAGAACTGATCCACTGGGTCTCCCAAGCATGGATCCTCCATGTGCCTCAGTGGCCTACTGTGTTCCCTAGGGTCCTTTATTATATGTAGTATTAACATATACCATAGTAGTATTCTAATTAAAGCAATAACCAAAGTCATCTTTATTAATGTTAATACAGAAAATCCACGCTAAGGACACACGAGTTACAACAATCTCCCACTTGGCATCCACAACAGTCTTAACTCCCATGGCATCCACGTGCTTCTCAAAAGCCTTGGTCGGTAACTCCTTTGTGAAAGGGTTCGCCATGTTATTTGCAGACGCCACCTGAGTCACTGCAACCTCCCCTCGCTTCTGCAAGTCCCGGATAATGTAGTATTTCCGCTCGATATGCTTGCTCTTCTGGTGATATCTTGGCTCCTTGGATTATGCTACCGCTCCGCTATTGTCACAGTAAAGGACAATAGAATCTTGAGCTCCCGGTACGCATCCTAAGTCCGTGAGGAACATCCTGAGCCACACCGCCTCCTTAGCTGCTTCGCACACCGCAACGTACTCAGCCTCTGTCGTCGAATCTGCGATGCATCCCTGCTTCACACTTCTCCAACTGATAGCTCGTCCTCCCAATGAAAACACAAACCCTGATGTTGATCTCCTGGATTCCGGATTTGACGCAAAGTCAGAATCCGATCCAATCGGCATTAGTTTCTGTGAAGAGTAAACTAACTCATAATCTCTCGTCCTACGGAGATACTTGAGTATACTTTTCACAGCAGTCCAGTGCCCTGGACCCGGATTTGACTGATACCTGCCGATTATGCCTACTGCATAGCATATATCTGGTCTCGTGCACTGCATGGCATACATCAGACTCCCTACAACCGAAGCATAAAGTATCTTCTGCATCTCTGCCCTCTCCTCAGGAGTCTTAGGACCCTGATCCTTGGACAATTTTATTCCATATCTGAATGGAACCAGTCCCTTCTTGGAGTTGTGCATACTGAATCTGACCAAGATAGTATCTATGTAGGCTGACTGTGACAGCGAGAGAATCTTGTTCTGGTGATCTCGAGTTACCTTGATCCCCAGAACATAACTCGCTTCACCCAGGTCTTTCATGTCAAATTGAGAGGATAACCACACCTTCACTGTAGACAACGTTCTAACATCGTTTCCGATGAGCAGGATATCGTCTACGTAAAGCACTAGAAAAACTACTGCAGTCTTATCGCTCCTTTTATAAACACATGGTTCATCCACGTTCTGCTCAAATCCATAAGACTGGATAGCCTGATCAAAACGTATGTTCCAACTTCTGGATGCTTGCTTCAGTCCATAAATGGACCTTTGCAACTTGCACACCAGACCTTCCTGACCTTTTGCGATAAAGCCTGGAGGCTGAGACATTAGATGTCTTCTTTCAAATCCCCGTTGAGGAATACGGTCTTGACGTCTATTTGCCAGATCTCCCAATCATAATGGGCTGCAATGGACAAGAGGATCCGGATAGACTTAAGCATAGCCACTGGCGAAAAGGTTTTGTCATAGTCGATCCCTTCTCGCTGGGTATAACCCTTAGCAACTAGTCTAGCTTTATAAGTCTTAACGGTACCATCCGGATCTCTTTTCCTTTTGTACACCCACTTACACCCAATAGGTTTAATGTTGTGAGGTGGTGTTACAAGTGTCCAGACTGAGTTTTGGGACATCGATGTTAGTTCTGCCTCCATGGCTTCCTGCCATGCTGCATGGTCAGTGGATACCATCGCTTCATCATAGTTCAGAGGATCATTCTCCTGAAACTCTAGATCAACCATAAAGGCTTCTCCAATGTATCTATCAGGAGCACTTGTGGTCCTCCCACTGCGACGAGCCTGCGGTGGTTCCATAAGAGTCGATTCTACAGTACCGTTAATCTTAGTGGTATCGGCTCCCACTATGTTTTCTATCTGCGTACTCCCATCAGTACCAAGCAATTCTTCAAGAACTACTTTACTGGTGGGCTTATGGTCTATTAAATAATCCTGCTCTAGGAATACGGTGTTCGTTGAGACGACAACCTTTCTATCCTTAGGATCATAAAATAGACCACCCTTTGTCCCTTTTGGATACCCAACGAACAGACATACCTTAGTTTTTGACTCCATCTTATCTCGCTTGTCCTTCCGCACATGTACTGGACAACCCCAAATCCTAAAGTGCTGTAGGCTTGGCTTTCGCTTTAACCACAGCTCCCAAGGAGTTAGGGGTGCTGACTTTGATGGAACAAAGTTCAAAGTATATGCTGCCATCTCTAGGGCATATCCCCAAAAACTAGGTGGCAATGTTGCATAACTCATCATAGTCCGAACCATGTCTAACAAAGTTTGATTTCTCTTCTCAGATAGACCGTTTTGTTGTGGTGTCCCTGGTGCAGTCAACTGGGATACGATCACATGCTCACGCAGGTACCCTATAAATTCATCCGATAGGTATTCGCCTCCTCGATCCGATTGAAGAGACTTGATACTTTTACCCGTCTGCTTTTCGGCTTCAGCTCTGAACTCCTTGAACTTATCAAAGGATTCAGACTTCCGCCGCATTAGGTATATATATCCAAACCTCGAGTGATCATCCGTGAAGGTGATGAAATACTCGAAGCCTCCTATAGCACGGACACTTATGGGCCCACATACATCAGTGTGTACCAACTCTAATACCTCCTTAGATCTGCTACCTTTGGCTCGGAAAGACCTTTTAGTCATCTTGCCTTCCAGGCAAGACTCACACGTCGGTGGGCTTTCTAAAATATCTGGACTTAAGAGTCCTACCTTAACCAACCTGTGAATCCTGTCTGAGGCTATGTGTCCAAGCCTTAGATACCAAAGGAGTGTTGGATTATCTGAGGGATTTTTCCTTTTAGATGAATTAATCACACAAGCTTTAGTTATGTTATCCTGCTTATGATTGGAGTTAATTACATAGAGACCATTCTGTATCTTTCCCTTACAAACAAAGGAACCATTCAATTTAATTGACACACCAGAAGCATCAAAAAAAACTGAAAAACCTTCATTATTCAATAAGGAAACAAAAATCAAATTACATCTCAAGGACGGTACATAAAGTATATCTCTAAATAATAAACTTCTTTCATCAAGGAACTTCAAGATGACATCTCCAACTACTTTAGCCTCTACCACGACCTCAGTTCCCATGCTTAGGATTATCTCTCCTTCACCCAGATTTCTTGTCTCCTTGAACCCCTGCAAATTATTGCAAGCATGGTTAGTAGAACCAGAATCCACAATCCATGAGACTGGAGAACAACTGGATGCTACTAGGGATTCCACTATGTGGATTTGAGATATACCTGTCTCAGCCTTCTTGGCAGCCGCACGGCAGTCGCCCTTCCAGTGCCCTTTCTTGCCGCATCGAAAACATTTTCCTTTGGGCTTCGCCGGACCATTCTGCTTAGGAACCTGCAACTGCACCTGGCCCATCTTCACGGGCTTCTAAGACTTTTTTTTTTGAAACTAGCCCTTGGCTTTCAGAGAAGAATTCCGCTCTACGTTCAGGGATTGGGCTCCTGCCTTCATCCCGTCCTTTGCCGCCTGGAGCGCCGCTAGGAGCTCTGCGTTAGACATCTCCAATCGGTTAAGGTTGAAGTTGGTAACGAAGCCCTCAAACGCTCCTGACAGAGATGCGAGGAAAATATCGGTCTGGATCTCTGCATCCAAGATGACTGTTGAGCGTCCATTTGGTGCGAATTATCCTTTTAGTATCATGCACATAGCGTCAGTTTCTTATGTAAAACTTTCATAATACACGTAAACTGCATGAATCTCTTTGAACCACTGTATAGTAGATTTAAATACAAACACAGTGATATATTGGTTCGCTCTCATACAGGGCATGCATGCAAAGTACAGAGCCCAATAGTCTAAATTATCATTTTTATCGATAATCATATTTGAAACTGATCAATATCATTTCATGTCTGATTTTCAGGGATTTTGTCCGGATCTCGACATGCACAATTCCAATGAAGCAAGACTACGGATTGGATAATCTCTCAATTGGTTTTGGAATAGCTGGAGGTCGTATGCCGATGACAAGAGAATCGACGGGAAATGAATGTCAAATCGGAGAAAAAGGATTCCAAATCTACATGGTGTGACTGGACGATCGAATACACGCCTGCAAATGGAATGCCGTAAGTTGACGAGCTCAGATGGTTCGACCGTTGAAACCCAAGCTCTACCCGCACTTCATTATACCCAGGCACCATGCATGAATACCCAGTACCTCAGCTATCCAATCCATGAATTCATTACATCCGAAGCCACAAACTCGACACGATTGCAGTCGTCCGAGTCTCTTTTGATCCCAGCCTAACCGACGCACTCCTCATGCATGCACACACCGTCCGTCCATCTCGGTCCGACCCGATCACAACTGTCTCTTTCCATATCTCTCTTTATCTCTCAAAATCCAATTCTAGCCATCCCTAGTTCCGTGATCAAACTCAGCCATCCCTTTTCTCTTCCCGTTATAACCATCAGAGACCAATCCATGCATGTGCATGTACAAAACCTGATACTCCCCTTACTACCTAATCACGGCCGTCCGATCCATTAATCCAAAACCCATGCAGCCGTGCATCAGACCCGGCCTGGCATGCAACCCATCAGCTCTCCTCTCTCTTCTTCCATTTAATCCCAACCGTCCGATTGATCACAGCCCTCCATTGCACGTCCCGCCCATGCAGCCGTTCAAGCTATCTTTACTTTTTATTTTTTTCATCACAACCGTCCGTTCCACCTATCCACCCCATGCAGCGGTAGCCCATCTCTTCCCCATGTTCCTCTCACACCCAATCATAGCAGCCACTGAACTCTCTCTCTCTAAAATCTGAAGCCTTCCATAACCGCCCAGCCCACCTCTTTCCCTCACGACCCGTCTCACTCTCTAAAACCCAATCACGACCGTCCGTTCTATCCATCCGAGACCCAAGCTGAACTTCTCTCTCTTCTGTACCCGATCTTCTCTCTCTCTAGATGCCCATCTCAACCGAACCAGCTGTAGCCCGAGCCGTTCTCTCCCTACTTTCTCTCTCTAGTCCGCCCAGCTCTCTCTCTCCTCCTATTTTCCAGCAGCCCACCGAACTTCTCTCTCTCTCGGATTCTCTTTCCGTCTCTCTGTCCTTTCTTTCCTTTCTCTCTCTACCCCGAGCCACTCTCTTCTCTCTCTAGGCTTTCTCTTTCTCAATTTATCTCTTTCCATATTTCCTCTTTCTACTTTTTCTTTCTCCGATTTCTCTCTCTATCCTGAGACCTTAACCGCCACTCTTTCCTCTCTCTAGCTTGCCTTATCTGTACCCCAAGGTCTCACGAAACCCTCACGCTTTATCTCTCTAAAACCGTGAACTCCATCTCATCCGAGCACATCTCTCTTACCCGGTCTCTCTCTCATCTTCTATCTATATAAGGGGAGGTTGGACGAACCTAAAGGGGGAGCCATCATCACCTACCTTGGCCATCTACCACGAGACCATCAACCCCGGACGAATCATCATCACCTACCTTGGCCGCCACACACGAACCCATCATCACCCATCTTCAGCACCGTACCATCTTCTTCACCACCGAACCCATTCACCACCGGCCACCCTATACCATCTTCGAATCCAAAACCCTAACACCTAGCTCCACCATTATCCCACCATCTTCCACATCCACCGGCCACCATCGTCCTTCATCCATTATCTGGGCCATCATCAGTCGTTCATCCGAGTCGTCATCATCATTCATCACCATCGAGCCTCGTCCTCGCCATCGTCAAAGCCACACCATCATCGAGCCGGATTACGAGAAGCAAAGAAGCAAAGCCGGCGGAGAAGCCAAGAAGATCGTCATCATCTGGTTCCTCTGTCCTTTTTGTTATTTGTTATTTATAAACAAACAATGATATCATATGAGATGATGTGTAGCTAAATTCCATAGCTTAGGCCAATGGGGAAGTACTAGTGTTTTATGATGTTTTGGGATTGATTATTAATTATGTTTCAATGTTTAAAAGTAGAATCTTCCGCTAACGCATGTTGATATATTCTCTAGATTTTCCATGCATTAGATATAGTGAATGCTTATCTTAGATTCATTATGATCATATGATGGGTAATGCTAAGAATCAATGTTACATGTAATAGTATGCCTAATGCTTATCTTTTTATAAGTATTCTATATATGTTTGCATCATGCCGGTTTTCATTGCTAAATCATCCGATTAGAATCTGTCCTTACGACGATCTAATTGAGTAAAATATAATGATCAACCCTCAACTATCATAGAATGCTAGGATGAACCCTGAAGCCTATGTTTTCCCCTAATCCAAGTACCTTTCCATAATTAAATTGCTTTAGTCTTTATTAAACAATTAGGCTTTATTAATTTAATTGCTTAGTTAATCTAATCAGAATCTCAACCATTGTTCGCTAGATTAGGTTTCAATCAACCTTAGATTTATTGAGTTTCCTATCAAAGTCCATGTGGGATCGACCTCGCTCCGCTGCACTATAATCCACGATTAGTGCACTTGCGAGTACAATTAAAATATCACAACAAGTTTTTGGCGCCGTTGCCGGGGACTTTGTTTTAGGAAAACCCTTGAATCTAATTAGATTGTGTCCTTCTACTAGCTTTAGTTAGGTTTTATTAAATCAAATAAATATATATATATATATATATATATATATATATAGATACAAAGCTCTTTTTTTTTTTTTTTCTTTGATTATTCTATTTCTCGATCAATGTGGAATCAAGGTTATACACATATATCAACTGGGCATGAATATCCAAAAAGTATTCAAGATCCATATTATGGAACATATAATCCAAGCTGGCAATATGGCTCACCGTACTATGACATGTATAATTCTAGTTGGCAAAATTATTATTGGAAGAATAGACCTATTACTAATGATTTTCAAGTCTCTACTACTTACGATTCTTATGAGACACTATATAAAGAGACTCTTCAGGAAACTCTTGAAAAATACATACAAACCAATCAAAATATTTTGCAAAATTTGAAAGAAGTGACTCATATGCAACAAAATACTAAACAACGTCTCATTAGAATTCAATCATATCTTAATGATAGAGAGAATGATGCCTTTACATCATAATTTGAATTGAACCCCATGAATGATGGTGATGAAGTTAATAGAGAGAACATAACTGACATCCCCATAGAAGACGAGTTTACTAAATCTGAATTCTCTGATTCCTTGGAAGCCTGTCTAACAAATACCAATGATATTATCGAGGATGTGATTGTTGAAGAAACCAATATTCTCTCATTCAATGTGGGCATTAATAATGATGTGTTTATTGAAGAAATCAATTCTCACCCATTAAGTCATAAAGTTAATAATGATGTGATTATCCTCCCAACTAATATTAAAAAATCAAATTCTGCCTTACAAATTCTGTCGTCTGAGTTAGAGCATACATATTTGGGCCACGAAGAGAGATCTTCCATAATAATTTTTACTGACTTCAATATGGATCATGATACTATATTAATGGATAAATCAAAAGGATTTTTAGAATCGAATTTAGATGATATTAATGGAACTTACACAATTCAATTTGAAGATAATATAAAATCATCAAATGAGAAACAATGTATATTGAACCCTAATTCAAAATATATAGTTATAAAAGAAACGAGCTCAAGGTATACTTTGGGATATAAGTTTTCAATGGACAACTACTCTCTTTTCTTTCTAAAAATTCCAAAAGATCGATCATGTCGATCTATTAGGATTTAATAAATTAATCTATTAAAAAATAATATCCTCTCCTGTACTATAATAGTTAGATTAGTTTTAATTTTTTCATCATCTACTTATCTTAATTAGTTTCTATGTCCTTGTTTTGTTTTATGTCTTTGTGTCACTAACTTTTGACAGGAAATAATGATGCAAAACACTCGAGGTACTATCCACCCTTATAACTTCGTACTTGCATTTCAAAAATAACTGTCACTCCAACCGATATCATAAATTGTTATTATTTCATTCATGAGCATGTTTATTTCATACATTGAGGACAATGTTTAATCTAAGTTTGGGGGTGTGTGTACTTTTGTGTGGTGTACTTTTTACAAAAAAAAAAAAAAAAATCTTATTGCATCTAGTTTCTACAAAATTGGTAGTTTCAGTGTTAATTAGATAATAATAATAAATTATTTATTGCATCAACTTACGCTGTAGTGGGACAGCTCGGCACATACGTCTCAGCGTATGTGTGTCCCCTACCAAAACTGCAGTGTTCGTATAGAAATTTTTAGGATTTTGCATATGCATGTTTTTCTTTTTTTTGTGTTAGTGTCTTTTCGTGGCATTTTTATTGTCTTTTCTTTTCTTTTAAAAAAAAAAATTAATAATAATAATTTTACCTTTATTTCAGGTTTTGTAGTCTAATTCTATTGTACTCGAGTAGAACCACAAGGCACTTGATAATCTAGGTATAAAGTCCAAGGATTAGCTAGAACAAGTATGTCTAATATAGTTCTGACCCTTAGTAACCTTTTAGAGATTATCAAAACAAACTGGACTCTACCTTTCACTTCACATCTGGCTTACACCTCTAGGGTCTAGATTCAAAGCTTTCATATCGGCTTAATAGTCAACTAGAGTCTTGATGAACCATGCGGATCTGGTTCACTTGGTAAAAAAAAAAAAAGTACTACTATAGATCACCAGTGAATTCTAAGGTATAGCGGAAAGGGCTACCTATCAGCATGGTCTAGGACCTAATTATGTAAAAGTCTTAACTTGTATGCCCTAGTATGAGTGAAGCCTGGTCGATAGGGTTATGAGAATGATCCTATGGATGCAGAGTGAATCAAATATAAAGGCAACATGAGGATGGCTACCTAACTCATGAGAGCGTTGGCAGCGTGTCATGGGCATAGAGTGCAGCTGGCATGGTACAAGTTAGGAAGGGATATATAATTAGATCCAGGAAAAAAAAATGAGACCAAAGAAAAAAAAAAAGAAAAAAAAAATAGGGTGAAAGCCGTCGCTATAAATAATGTGGGGAAACTGGAATATCACATATAAAGCCGTAAGGTATTAAGGTAAAAATCCACAACTCTCACTAGCCTGTCTAGATTAGCTGGTTTTGACTCAGGTTCTAAGGTCGACTTTGACCATTCTAGGAGACTTTTAGAATGATATGAATGTAGAGAACCAAACCCCCAGTTGTGTTTAGCCCAGACAGCACCGTACACTCGAGCATAGTTGACCTTGATTTTTTCTAACAGGAAATTAATAGTTAGAACCTAAAATGCCTACTTCGAAAGCCGAAGCTTGGACTGACTACCTTGAAAGTCTTGTGCCTTAGAAATTCTATTTTTGAGTACTTTTTAATTATTCTGCAAAACCGATTTTTTCTTATTTTTTATTTTTTATTTTCTATTTCAAACAAACAAAAAAAAAGTTTTGAATTTTGTGGGTAGATTCACTGCAAACCCTCACGAGACAAAACTCGTCTACTAGGGTGACCTAGGGGTTTAACGGCTTGTTGCACGTGCTAAGTGCAATCACGATTCCTGTGAAAGTGAGTTAAATTATTTTTATTATTTTATTATTTTCTTAGTTTATTTTGTATGCTTTCTCGAGGACGAGAAAGATTTAAGTTTGGGGGTGTGTTGAGCGTCCATTTGGTGCAAATTATCCTTTTAGTATCATGCACATAGCGTCAGTTTCTTACGTAAAACTTTCATAATACACGTAAACTGCATGAATCTCTTTGAACCACTGTATAGTAGATTTAAATACAAACACAGTGATATATTGGTTCGCTCTCATACAAGGCATGCATGCAAAGTACAGAGCCCAATAGTCTAAATTATCATTTTTATCGATAATCATATTTGAAACTGATCAATGTCATTTCATGTCTGATTTTCAGGGATTTTGTCCGGATCTCGACATGCACAATTCCAATGAAGCAAGACTACGGATTGGATAATCTCTCAATTGGTTTTGGAATAGCTGGAGGTCGTATGCCGATGACAAGAGAATCAACGGGAAATGAATGTCAAATCGGAGAAAAAGGATTCCAAATCTACATGGTGTGACTGGACGATCGAATACACGCCTGCAAATGGAATGCCGTAAGTTGACGAGCTCAGATGGTTCGACCGTTGAAACCCAAGCTCGACCCGCACTTCATTACACCTAGGCACCATGCATGAATACCCAGTACCTTAGCCATCCAATCCATGCATTCATTACATCCGAAGCCACAAACTCGACACGATTGCAGCCGTCCGAGTCTCTTTTGATCCCAGCCTAACCGACGCACTCTTCATGCATGCACGCACCGTCCGTCCATCTCGGTCCGACCCGATCACAACTGTCTCTTTCCATATCTCTCTTTATCTCTCAAAATCCAATTCTAGCCGTCCCTAGTTCCGTGATCAAACTCAGCCATCCCTTTTCTCTTCCCGTTATAACCATCAGAGACCAATCCATGCATGTACATGTACAAAACCTGATACTCCCCTTACTACCTAATCACGGCCGTCCGATCCATTAATCCAAAACCCATGCAGCCGTGCATCAGACCCGGCCTGGCATGCAACCCATCAGCTCTCCTCTCTCTTCTTCCATTTAATCCCAGTCGTCCGATTGATCACAGCCCTCCATTGCACGTCCCGCCCATGCAGCCGTTCAAGCTATCTTTACTTTTTATTTTTTTCATCACAACCGTCCGTTCCACCTATCCATCCCATGCAGCGGTAGCCCATCTCTTCCCCACGTTCCTCTCACACCCAATCATAGCAGCTACCGAACTCTCTCTCTCTCTAAAATCTGAAGCCTTCCATAACCGCCCAGCCCACCTCTTTCCCTCACGACCCATCTCTCTCTCTAAAACCCAATCACGACCGTCCGTTCTATCCATCCGAGACCCGAGCCGAACTTCTCTCTCTTCTGTACCCGATCTTCTCTCTCTCTAGATGCCCATCTCAACCGAACCAGCTGTAGCCCGAGCCGTTCTCTCCCTACTTTCTCTCTCTAGTCCGCCCAGCTCTCTCTCTCTCCTCCTATTTTCCAGCAGCCCACCGAACTTCTCTCTCTCGGATTCTCTTTCCGTCTCTCTGTCCTTTCTTTCCTTTCTCTCTCTACCCCGAGCCACTCTCTTCTCTCTCTAGGCTTTCTCTTTCTCAATTTATCTCTTTCCATATTTCCTCTTTCTACTTTTTCTCTCTCCGATTTCTCTCTCTATCCTGAGACCTTAATCGCCACTCTTTCCTCTCTCTAGCTTGCCTTATCTGCACCCCAAGGTCTCACGAAACCCTCACGCTTTATCTCTCTAAAACCGTGAACTCCATCTCATCCGAGCACATCTCTCTTACCCGGTCTCTCTCTCATCTTCTATCTATATAAGGGGAGGTTGGACGAACCTAAAGGGGGAGCCATTATCACCTACCTTGGCCATCTACCACGAGACCATCAACCCCGGACATCACCTACCTTGGCCGCCACACATGAACCCAACATCACCCATCTTCAGCACCGTACCATCTTCTTCACCACCGAACCCATTCACCACCGGCCACCCTATACCATCTTCGAATCCAAAACCCTAACACCTAGCTCCACCATTATCCCACCATCTTCCACATCCACCGGCCACCATCGTCCTTCATCCATTATCTGGGCCATCATCAGTCGTTCATCCGAGCCGTCATCATCATTCATCACCATCGAGCCTCGTCCTCGCCATCGTCAAAGCCACACCATCATCGAGCCGGATTACGAGAAGCAAAGAAGCAAAGCCGGGGGAGAAGCCAAGAAGATCGTCATCATCTGGTTGCTCTGTCCTTTTTGTTATTTGTTATTTATAAACAAACAATGATATCATATGAGATGATGTGTAGCTAAATTCCATAGCTTAGGCCAATGGGGAAGTACTAGTGTTTTATGATGTTTTGGGATTGATTATTAATTATGTTTCAATGTTTAAAAGTAGAATCTTCCGCTAACGCATGTTGATATATTCTCTAGATTTTCCATGCATTAGATATAGTGAATGCTTATCTTAGATTCATTATGATCATATGATGGGTAATGCTAAGAATCAATGTTACATGTAATAGTATGCCTAATGCTTATCTTTTTATAAGTATTCTATATATGTTTGCATCATGCCGGTTTTCATTGCTAAATCATCCGATTAGAATCTGTCCTTACGACGATCTAATTGAGTAAAATATAATGATCAACCCTCAACTATCATAGAATGCTAGGATGAACCCTGAAGCCTATGTTTTCCCCTAATCCAAGTACCTTTCCATAATTAAATTGCTTTAGTCTTTATTAAACAATTAGGCTTTATTAATTTAATTGCTTAGTTAATCTAATCAGAATCTCAACCATTGTTCGCTAGATTAGGTTTCAATCAACCTTAGATTTATTGAGTTTCCTATCAAAGTCCCTGTGGGATCGACCTCGCTCCGCTGCACTATAATCCACGATTCGTGCACTTGCGAGTACAATTAAAATATCACAACAATGACATCAAAGGAACCAAGCTCGTTCACATAGCCAAACAATTTCAGCATATGATCCCGAACTAAAGTCCCCTCTGCCATCTTCATGGACACCAATTTCTTGATGGTCAGGTAACGAGTTACCCGACTATGACCCTCGAACATTTCCTTTAGGTAGAGCATCATGTCTGAAGCAAAGGCCATGTCTTCGACTTGCTTCTGAAGGACGGTCTGCAAGGATGCCACTATGTAGCACTTGCACATCTCATCAGCATCTAGCCAGTCTTTCCATTCCTTTAACTGGGCCTCAGTTGCATCTGGTCCCGGCATGGCCGATTGAGGGGTACTTAGGGCAATTGTGTGTTTGCCAACCCTTAGGACGAGCATCAGGTTACACTTCCAGTCCTCGTAGTTTGGTCCCGTAAGTTTGTTATCATTAAGTATGGAGGCAAGGGGGTCGAGCTTGGTCATGATTTCTATAAATAATGGTTTAAAGCAATAGTTAGGGTCTACTACAATCTATTTCATGGAATTTATAAATAGATAATGTCCACTCTAGCTGTTATGTCTTTACCACCTCAAGTGGAGACATTTAGGAATTTTAATTCCCTGGGCTAGAGCACTGAGACTATCGGCCCTGAATTGGAGACAGCATCTTGGTGAGAGCATGCAACCACTTCTGCCAACGGGGTTTTTACGACCCAGTCTTCATCAGAATTACCCATGGTAAACTTAAAGACCTCCCAGTCTCCTTTTGGCCAGCTTTATGTGACCCGCGTGTGCAGCAACAGTGGCTTCACACAAGCTTTCGGATGCTTCCCACAAATCTAGGTGGTGTCGGCAGGGGGGTTCATAGGCTCCCGCGGTGCAGGAAAAAAACTGTCACCCACTGCCACCGGCATCCTCCATGTCCCGAAGGAAACCACTAGGCGAACCAGCATGGAATGAAACACAGCTCTCATCCGGTGGGAATATCGAACTGCGTACCTCCCACCCAGACCCTTAGCCGGTTGATTGTGGAGGCCAGGGGCTCCCCTTTGGAGGGAACCTCTTACACATCCCTTCTTTATGAGGTTTTATGCATATCTAGAATGGTCACGACCTCCTAGACATAGACCCTGGTCTACCGTGCTCCCACTAGGATTACAAACCCTCCCGCAAAGCATTAGTATCCTCGGAAAATATCATAGTCCCTACCTTGAATACTTAGCTTTCGCCTTTCTTACAAGGATTGTGGGTGCAAATTTTGGTGAAGAAATCTGCAAACAGCAGGACCCACCAGCCCTGCCTGGTGGGCCCACGAAGACAATAGCGGGACCCACCGGCCCTGCCTGGTGGGCCCACGAAGACTACCGCGGGACCCACTGGCCCGGCCGGATGGGCCCAAAAGCCTGTAGAATCCCCGAGGAGACGACAGTGGGGCCCACCAGCTTTACCTGGAGGATCCCCAGATACGACAGCAGAAACCGCCATTCGCCACCAGAGAATCCTATAAATAGCAGACCCTTCGAATGTAAATGGATCCGAAATCTGATTTCCAGTTCTGAGATCTGATTTTCAGAACCCAGAGCTCTGGAATTTCTCAGCTTTCCATCTTCATCCACTCTTTGATCTTCTTCTTTCTTTCGAGGAGATCAGAGAGGTTTTAGTGATACCCGGCCTGTTGAGATCACTTCAGAACAAAGTGTTAGTGAATTAGGGTTGCTCCCTATAGCACGGAGACGTAGGCTTCGGCTGAACTCCGAGATTACACCTCTCGTGTCAAAGCTCTTTCTCTCTCTCTCTCTCTCTCTCTCTGTTTGCATATCGAAAACAGCGACTTCAATCAACAGATCGAACAACGATCTCTTCTACTCAATTCTCAATTGACTGGTGAGGCGAAGTCTTCGGGTCGGCACGAAGATTTTCCCCCACAGCTAACTTATGATTTTCCAACACTTAGACTCTAAATCGGTGAATCGGAGCGTAAATTGGTCAAATATCCAATTAGAACTCGCTCGCAAGTCCAAAATACGGAATAATTCCAAGTTCGAATTATCGGATGCCGATCCAATTACGATCCGATCGAATCCAAACCTATTTCAAATCCAAAACACGCTAACTTATGATTTTTCAATACTTAGACTCTAAATCGGTGAATCGGATCGTAAATTGGTCAAATATCTAATTAGAACTCGCTTGCAAGTCCGAAATACGGAATAATCCCAACTTCAAATTATCGGATGCCAATCCGATGACGATCCAATCGAATCCAAACCTATTTCATATCCGAAACACGCTAACTTATGATTTTCCAACACTTAGACTCTAAATCGGTGAATCGGATCGTAAATTGTTCAAATATCCAATTAGAACCCACTCGCAAGTCTGAAATATGGAATAATTCCAAGTTTGAATTATCGGATGCCGATCCGATAATGATCCGATCGAATCCAAACCTATTTCATATCCGAAACACGCTAACTTATGATTTTCCAACACTAAGACTCTAAATCAGTGAATCGGAGCGTAAATTGGTCAAATATCCAATTAGAACCTGCTCGCAAGTCCGAAATACAGAATAATTCCAACTTCTATCCGATGCCGATCCGATGACGATCCGATCGAATCCAAACCTATTTCATATCCGAAACACGCTAACTTATGATTTTCCAACACTTAGACTCTAAATTGGTGAATCGGAGCGTAAATTGTTCAAATATCCAATTAGAACTCATTCGCAAGTCTAAAATACGGAATAATTCCAAGTACGAATTATCAGATGCCGATCCGATGACGATCCGATCGAATCCAAACCTATTTCAAATCCGAAACACGCTAACTTATGATTTTCCAATACTTAGACTCTAAATCGGTGAATCGGATCGTAAATTGGTCAAATATCCAATTAGAACCCGCTCACATGTCCGAAATACGGAATAACTCCAACTTTGAATTATCGGATGCCGATCCGATCGAATCCAAACCTATTTCATATCCGGAACACGCTAACTTATGATTTTCCAACACCTAGACTCTAAATCGGTGAATTGGAGCGTAAATTGGTCAAATATCCAATTAGAACTCGCTCGCAAGTCCGAAATATGGAATAATTCCAACTTCAAATTATCGGATGCCGCTCCGATGATAATCCGATCGAATCCAAACCTATTTCATTTCCGAAACATGCTAACTTATGATTTTCCAACACTTAGACTCTAAATCGGTGAATCGGATCGTAAATTGGTCAAATATCCAATTAGAACTCGCTCGCAAGTCCGAAATACGAAATAATTCCAAATACGAATTATCGGATGCCGATCTGATGATGATCCGATCGAATCCAAACCTATTTCAAATCCGAAACACGCTAACTTATGATTTTCCAACACTTAGACTTTAAATCGGTGAATCGGATCGTAAATTGGTCAAATATCCAATTAGAACTCGCTCGCAAGTCCGAAATATGGAATAATTCCAAGTTTGAATTATCAGATGCCGATCCGATGACGATCCGATCGAATCCAAACCTATTTCATATCCGAAACACACTAACTTATGATTTTCCAACACTTAGACTCTAAATAGGTGAATCGGATCGTAAATTGTTCAAATATCCAATTAGAACTCGCTCGGAAGTCCGAAATACGGAATAATTCCAAGTATGAATTATCGGATGCCGATCCGATGACGATCCGATCGAATCCAAACCTATTTCATATCCGAAACAAGCTAACTTATGATTTTCCAACACTTAGACTCTAAATCGGTGAATCGGAGCGTAAATTGTTCAAATATCCAATTAGAACTCGCTCGCAAGTCTGAAATACGAAATAATTCCTAGTACGAATTATCGGATGCCGATCCGATGACGATCCGATCGAATCCAAACCTATTTCAAATCGGAAACACGCTAACTTATAATTTTCCAACACTTAGACTCTAAATCGGTGAATCGGAGCATAAATTGTTCAAATATCCAATTCGAACTCGCTCGCAAGTCCGAAATACGGAATAATTCCAAGTACGAATTATCGGATGCCGATCCAATGACGATCCGTTGACGATCCGATCGAATCCAAACCTATTTCATATCTGAAACACGCTAACTTATGATTTTCCAACACTTTTTTTTTTGGAAGGTAAAAAACGAATTTATTACTGGAAAATAAAGGCAGTACAGGACTCGGCTTAACTCTTAATGAGTAAGCAGAAACTAGACCAAATAGGGCCACACTCAACCTCTAGCCAAAGGGAGAGGACACTATCTCACCATATTGAGTTATAGGACTCCAGGCTTAAAAATAAATAACAACTCCAAAGAAGCCCAGACCCGCACAAAAAGACCTCAACAGCAGCACATCAAATCTGGATTGCCCCATCGCCAGCTAACTCTTCACTCTCAACACTTGGAGATCTCCCCTGCAGAGCCCAAATACTCCCCTACAACCCACCAAACAGTCCTACTACAACAAAACCTTAGTCCGCTTTACTTCTTGTAGTTCTATCACAAGGGCCCTTCGGCCAACTTTCTTTACTACGCTTGCCTTTATGGGAAGAGCGAGACACCTTATCTTCCCCCTCCTTCACCATTTCCTTCTTTAGAGATAGTGATTCCAAATCTACTCCATCATTGACTCCACCTTTCTGCTGAATAGACTCCCCCGAATCTGGGGAGACTTTCACCCATAAGCTCTCATATGGCTCCACCGCCCCACCCTTATCCCGGAGTTCCACTTCAAATTGTTCTTCCTTAATGCCAAGAAATTCATTGAGTTGACGATCAATAATTATAACATGGAATTTAGCTTGATCATAATCCCAAGCAAAATTCTTTTTGAAGTAAATTCTATCTCGAATATGCAAATGGAACTTACCCACGAAAACGCCATAATGCATTTGGAACATTTGCACAAAACGTTTAAGGTCCGCAATTCCCTCTGCATTCAAAGACTCCCCTTTAATAAGCTTGGAACAATCAAATCAAACATGAACTTCTTTGTTCCAATCAAAGGAGTCAATCTCAACACCTACTCCCATCTCACTAGTGTTCATAACTGAATGATCAGCCTCTAAAGTGGCAACCTCATCATGCGTCGAACCCTCACCCTGATCTGCCAAGACAGTAATACTGGAAACCCCAAGTACCTGCGAACTAACTGCCATGGCAGCCTCACATAACGTAACATCAGTTGTAGCCTCATCCACTGCCGAGCCAGCAGCAATTTCTGCTTGGCCCCCATCAACTAGACTCACCTCCGCATCCTTCTCTTCTGAAATAGTAGAACTGGCATCGTCCCCCGCTCTAGCCTTTGCTATTGTAGCATCAGCTTCCGCCTCAACATTCACCACAGCATTGAGTGCAACAGCATCTGCTCCAGCCATTACCTCAGCACTCCCACCAGCTTCATCAATACTAGCTGCTGGCTCTGTAACAGTATCATCAATACTAGCTGCTGGCTCTGTAACAACAACATCTTCCCCAGCATCTGACTCTGTAACAACAACTGCTTCCAGACCTCCTACAGTAGCACAAGAATGTGTAGCGTCAGCACTCCCAGCCCCTTCTGCTGTGCCAGCATCAGCTATCACTGTAACATCACAATCAGCCCCAGCTCCAGGGAGCGTAACATCACCAGCAGTCACACTAGCAGTAACTACCCCAGAACCACCTAAACCTCCAACAACTCCACTCTCTGCATCCCCTAAACTCGCCAAGACATCAAAACGAGAACCACTCCCAAGGCTAGTAGCACAAGGAGGTACACGATCTTTACCTTGCCTTTTCGAGGCCACATCCATCCACACATTAGGCCCAGGCACCTCAGCAATATTCCGAACTGGTGACACTGCTTCACTCGGAGAAGCTCTATTCAAACTAGGATCAAACATATTCCCAGTCGGCTTCCAATTCTTCGTAACTGGTTCGGCTCCGTTCCAAGAAACAGATTTCAATCTATCAGAAATCTTCGGATGTCTCACACACGCATCCTCATTATGGTCGAAGGATTGACATGCACGGCATCTACGGGGCCTCCAATCATAGACTACCGGCTGAACTGATAGTAATTTCCCTTTATTATCTCGAGCTTCGACCTCCAAAGGCAGTGATGCATCAATACTAATTTCAACATAGAAACGTGCATAACTAGCCCTTGACAAATCAGTCGTTGCCTGATCCATGTAGAGCGGTCGGCCAATGACACTTCCCATCCTACTCAGGAGTTCCTCAGACCAGAAATCCACAAGGAGATTGGGGAATTTCACACAAATGGGAATATGAGTCAACAAATCCCGCTCACACTGCAATCCTTTAGTCTATTTCTTGAGCACCAAAGGCCTACCGAGAATATGCCAAGGACCGCCTTCCAGAACACGGACAAAATCCTCTTCAAGACTAAAACGGAAAAGAAATATACCCTTTTCTCTAGAAAATATCTCCAAACTTCCTTTCGGCTTCCACAGATTATTAATTCTCGTCTTTAACAGTTGATAATACGGTATGTGGCCCAAAACATACCCGACTAGCGTTAGAGCCCACCTCTTTTGATTTTTTTCCATCTCCTCTGAGGGGCAAATAGCCACCTTCCTATCCCCAATCAAAGTCGGAGGAATGAATCTAAGCACCGAGCTCCGAACAGACTTGAAATTCCTCTCAGGCAAAACCTCATCCACCTGGTCTGCACTTTGATGCACAGCTTCAGCATAAGAGGGATTCTGCAAACCTGCAACTGGACACATCTCCGGCATATCAGCAGACACCTGGTGGTCTTGATGCATTGCTGCTTTACATCTGTCCCTCATCTCAGCAAACACAGTATGTGAATCTGAAGAATCTTCAGCCACATCTCCAGTTGGAACACGGGATTTGGGACTGTGCGGGTTAAAAAAGAGAGGAGGGAGATCCCCTGCATTGCCCATATGCAAAGGAACATCTGTAGCAGTACTGACCGATCCCCTACCATCTCGAAATTGAGCTGGGAAATCATTATCCGCACCAGATCTGGGATTTGATACACTAGATCGGGGATGTTTAGAATAACTGAGAATCGGGAACTCCTCCCGCTGAGCAAAGCTCGACTGAGCAACATCAGTAGCTCTATAACCCGGTTCTGCAGAAACTCTGGGACCACCATCTCCAACCAACTTAGATCTCGAAGCTCCCCGTCCCTGAACCGATCTCCCACCGAGCGGCAAACCGGAAGATGAGGAAGAGGGAGACTTACCCTTACCTCCAGACCGAGATCCTGCCCCTCCACAGCCGCTCACACCAGAGCCCCCCGGGAAGAAATCCTTCAAAGTCGGAGTTCGTGGAGGGAGAAATTCTGCCTCAATCGCCAGCCTATCCTCCCTCACAACAGCACCTAGCTCCTGGACCCCACCTCGGGGGGAAGAAGGAAGGGAGGAGCCCCCCTTAAGGGGATCCCCCATGGCTGCCACCACCACTCCGCCAAGAATCTAGAGAGAGAAGCTCTGGATCTAGAGAGAGAGGACTGAGATCTCGACTGATTTTCCAACACTTAGACTCTAAATCGGTGAATCGGAGCGTAAATTGTTCAAATATCCAATTAGAACTCACTCGCAAGTTTGAAATACGGAATAATTCCAAGTACGAATTATCGGATGCCGATCCGATGACGATTCGATCGAATCCAAACCTATTTCAAATCCGAAACACACTAACTTATGATTTTCCAACACTTAGACTCGAAATCGGTGAATCGGAGCATAAATTGTTCAAATATCCAATTAGAACTCGTTCGCAAGTCCGAAATACGGAATAATTCCAAGTACGAATTATCGGATGCCGATCCGATGACGATCTGATCGAATCCAAACCTATTTCAAATCCGAAACACGCTAATTTATGATTTTCCAACACTTAGACTCTAAATCGGTGAATCGAAGCGTAAATTGTTCAAATATCCAATTAGAACTCGCTCGTAAGTCCGAAATACGGAATAATTCCAAGTACGAATTATCGGATGCCGATCCGATGACGATCCGATCGAATCCAAACCTATTTCAAATCCGAAACACGCTAACTTATGATTTTCCAACACGTAGACTCTAAATCGGTGAATCGGATCGTAAATTGGTCAAATATCCAATTAGAACTCGCTCGCAAGTCCGAAATACGGAATAATTCCAAGTTCGAATTATCGGATGCCGATCCGATCGAATCCAAACCTATTTCAAAGCCGAAACACGCTAACATATGATTTTTTAACGCTTAGACTCAGTTATAGATATAAACCATTTTTTTAACAAATACATGCTAATTGCAGGAGTAGGGCGGTGTCAGGGGATCGATGAGAGCACCAGCGTTGGTGGTGGGCCGCGTGGGGTGGTTGAGATAGGGCATGCATCATCTCTCAGTTTTGGATTGTGTAAATATTATTTTGTAATTTGTGTTTATTTTTTATTCTTGTCTATAATTATCGGGTATTAATTGTTATAATTGTCGGGTATTGTGGTAACATTTGATAATTTGCTGTAATATTTTATCAATTTAGGTAATATTTGATAATTTGCGGTAATATTTTATAAATTGTGGTAATATTTGATAAATTGTGGTAATATTTGATAAATTGTGGTAATATATTGTGGTATTGTTGTAAATCACAGGAATTAAATAACATTATTTAGGTAAATTTATTAAAAAAAAAACAAACTTATTACCGGCGAAAATTAAATATTCCGTCGGTAATAAAGTTTTTATATTTTTTAAATTATTAATAATTTGCCGACGGAACATAATATCCGTCGGTAATATATATATTATTACCGACAGGAAGATATATATCCGTCGGTAATATATATATTATTACCGACGGTAAATATCATAACCGTCGGTAAAATGTTTATATATTACCGACGGATTATTATGTCCCGTCGGCAATAATATATTATATTCATTTTTAATTGTTTAAAGATTACCGACGGCTTTAATATTACCGTCGGTATTAATTATTATTATCGACGGTAATATTTAGTCCGTCGCATTGTTTTCCCGACACCTTTTTTCCCGACAGCCAGCGACGGAAATTTCTTCCGTCGCTATAAAATATTACCGACGGAAAATTAATATTACCGACGGATATTGTCCGTCGGTAATAACTGTTTTTTTTGTAGTGATTAGAATAGCTCATACGAATGAATTAAAATGGATCGTGCGAATAAATTAGAATGGCTCATACGAATGAATTTGAATGGATTGTACAAATGAAGTAGAATAGCTCGTACGAATGAATTAGAATGGATCGTGCGCACGAATGGATTAGAATGGATGGGACGAATGAATTCGAATGGATACATTCGTGCGAATGAATTAGAATAGCTCGTATGAATGAATTAGAATGGATCGTATGAATGACTTAGAATAGCTCGTACGAATGAATTAGAATGGATCATACGAATGAATTAGAATAGCTCGTATGAATGAACTAGAATGGATCGTGCGAATTAATTAGAATGGTTACGAATGAATTAGAATGGATCGTATGAATGAATTAGAATGGTTCATACGAATAAATTAGAATGGATCCATTCTAATTCATTCGTATGATCTATTCTAATTCATTCGCACGAATATTTTCCTACGATCCATTTAATTCATTCATACAAACCAGTCTAATTCATTCGCACGATCCATTCTAATTCATTCATACGATCCATTCTAATTCATTCGTACGATCCATTCTAATTTTTTCGCACGATCCTTTTTAATTCATTCTTATGAGCTATTTTAATTCGTTCGTACGATCCATTCTAATTCATTCGTACGAGTCTAGTTCATTCACATGATCCATTCCAATACATACGTGCGCACGATCCATTCTAATTCAATCATACGAGTTATTCTAATTTATTCGTATGATCCATTCGAATTCATTCGTACGAATGTATCTATTCTAATTCATTCGTACGATCCATTCTAATTCATTCGTTCGATCCATTCTAATTCATTCGTGCGATCTATGCTAATTCATTCGCACGAATGTATCCATTCTAATTCATCAGAATAGATCGTACGAATGAATTAGAATAGCTCGAACGAATGAATTAGAATGGATCTTGCGAATTAGAATGGATCGTACGAATAAATTAGAATAGCTTGTACGAATGAATTAGAATAGATCGTACCAATGAATTAGAATGGATCGTACAAATGAATTAAAACACCTCATACGAATGAATTAGAATGGATCGTGTGAATGAATTGGAATAGCTCGTACGAATGAATTGGAATGGATACATTCGTGCGACTGAATTAGAATGGATCGTACGAATGAATTAGAATGGATACATGAGTGCAAATGAATTAGAATAGATCGTACAAATGAATTAGAATGTATCGTACGAAAGAATTAGAATAGCTCGTACGAAAGAATTAGAATGGATCGGGCGAATGAATTAGAATTGTTCGTACGAATGAATTACAATAGCTCGTATAAATGAATTAGAATGGATCGTGCGAATAAATTAGAATGATTCGTATGAATGAATTAGAATGGATCGTACGAATGAATTAGAATAGCTCGTACGAATGAAATAGAATGGATCATACGAATGAATTAGAATGGTTCGTACGAATGAATTAGAATGGGTCATACGAATGAATGAGAATGGATCGTACGAATGAATTTGAATGGATCGTACAAATGAATTGGAATAGCTCGTACGAATGAAATAGAATGGATACATTCGTGCGAAAGAATTAGAATGGTTCGTACGAATGAGTTAGAATAGATCATACGATTGAATTAGAATGGTTCGTATGAATGAATTAGAATGGATCATACGAATGAATTAGAATGGATACATTTGTACGAATGAATTAGAATAGATCGTACGAAAGAATTAGAATAGCTCGTAAGAATGAATTAGAATGGATCGTGCGAATGAATTAGAATGGTTCATACGAATGAATTAGAATAGCTCGTACGAATGAATTAGAATGGATCGTGCGAATAAGAATGGTTCATACGAATGAATTAGAATGGATCGTACAAATGAATTAGAGTGGATCGTACGAATGAATTAGAATGGATACATTTGTGCGAATGCATTAAAATAGATCTTACGAATGAATTAGAATGGATCGTACGAATGAATTAGAATAGCTCGTACGAATGAATTAGAATATATCGTACTAATGAATTATCGTGGGTCGTGCAATGGATCGTGCGAAAAATGAATTAGATTGGATCGTACGAATGAATTAGAATGGATCGTACGAATGAATTAGAATGGATCGTACGAATGAATTCTAATAGCTCGTACGAATGAATTAGAATGGATCGTGCGAATGAATTAGAATGAATCATGCGAATGAATTAGATTGGATACATTCATGTGAATGAATTAGAATAGATCGTACAAATGAATTAGAATGGATCGTTTGAACCATTCTAATTTATTCGTACGATCTATTCTAATTTATTTGCACGAATGTATGTATTCTAATTCATTTGTGCGATCCATTCTAATTCATTCGTACGAACCATTCTAATTCATTCGCATGATCCATTCTAATTTATTCATACGAGCTATTCTAATTCATTCGTACGATCCATTCTTATTCATTCGTACGATCCATTCTAATTCATTCGTGTGAGCTATTCTAATTTATTCGCACGATCCACTCTAATTCATTCGTATGAACCATTCTAATTCATTAACATGATCCATTCTAATTCATTCGTACAAGCTATTCTAATTCATTCGTACGATCTATTCTAATTAATTCGTACGAACCATTCAAATTCATTCGCACGATCTATTCTAATTCATTCGCACGATCCATTCTAATTCATTCGCACGAATGTATCCATTCTAATTCGTTAGTACAATCCAATCTATTTTATTCATACGAACCATTCTAATTTATTCGTATGATCCATTCTAATTCATTCGTACGAGCTATTTTAACTGATTCGTACGATCCATTCTAAATCATTCATACGATCTATTCTAATTCATTCGCATGAATATATCCATTCTAGTTCATTCGTACGATCCATTCTAATTCATTCGTACGAACCATTCTAATTCATTCGCACGATCCATTCTAATTCATTCGCACGATCCATTCTACTCAATTCGTATGATCTTTTCTAATTCACGTACGATCCATTCTACTTCATTCATACGATCTATTCTAATTCATTCACACGAATGTATCCATTCTAATTCATTCGCACGATCCATTCTAATTCATTCATACGTATCATTCTAATTCATTCGCACGATCCATTCTAATTCAATCGTACGAATGTATCCATTCTAATTCAATCGCACGAATGTATCCATTCTAATTCATTCCTATGATCTATTCTAATGCATTCGCACGAATGTGTCCATTCTAATTTATTTATACGATCCATTCTAATTCATTCATACAATCAATTCTAATTCGTTCGCATGAATGTATCCATTCTAATTCATTTGTATGATCCATTCTAATTCATTCGTACAAACCATTCTAATTCATTCGCATGATCCATTCTTGTTCATTCGTACGCGCTATTCTAATTCATTCGTATGATCCATTCTAATTCATTCGTATGATCTATTCTAATTCCTTCGCACGAATGTATCCATTCTAATTCATTCGAATGATCCATTCTAATTCATTCATACGAACCATTCTAATTTATTCGCACGAACCATTCTAATTCATTCGCACGAACCATTAACGAATGTATCCATTCTAATTTATTCGTACGATCAATACGAATGAATTGGAATAGCTCGTACGAATGAATTAGAATGGATCGTATGAATGAATTAGAATGGATACATTCGTGCGAATGAATTAGAATAGATTGTACGAATCAATTAGAATGGATACATTCGTGCGAATGAATTAGAATAGATCGTACGAATGAATTAGAATGGATCGTATGAATAAATTAGAATGGTTCGTACGAATGAATTAGAATGGATCGTGTGAATGAATTTGAATAGCTCTTCGATCTATTCTAATTCATTTGCACGAGTGTATCCATTCTAATTCATTTCATACGAATGAATTAGAATGGATCGTGCGAATGAATTAGGCTGATTCGTACGAATGAATTAGATTGGATCATACGAATGAATTAGAATTCATTTGTACGATCTATTCTAATTGATTCGCACGAATGTATCCATTCTAATTCATTCGTACGAACCATTCTAATTCATTCGTATGAACCATTCTAATTCATTCGCACGATCTATTATAATTTATTCATACGATCCATTCTAATTGATCGTGCGAATGAATTAGAATGGTTCGTACGAATAAATTAGAATGGATCATACGAATGAATTAGAATGAATACATTCATGTGAATGAATTAGAATAAATCATACGAATGAATAAGAATTGATCATACAAAAAAATTAGAATAGCTCATATGAATGAATTGGAATGGATCGTGCGAATGAATTAGAATGTTTTGTACGAATGAATTAGAATGGATACATTCATGCGAATGAATTAGAATAGATTGTACGAATGAACTCTAATTCAATCGTATGATCCATTCTAATTCATTCGTACGAACCATTCTAATTCATTCGCACGATCCATTCTAATTTATTCGTATGAAATGAATTAGAATGGATACATTCGTGTGATCGAATTAGAATAGATCTTATGAACGAATTAGAATGGATACATTCATGCAAATGAATTAGAATAGCTCGTAAGAATGAATTAGATTGGATCGTGCGAATGAATTAGAATGGATCGTACAAATGAATTAGAATGGATACATTCATGCGAATGAATTAGAATAGATCGTACGAATGAATTAGAATGGATCGTACGAAAGAATTAGAATATCTCGTACGAATGAATTAGAATGGATTAGAATGAATTAGAATGGATCGTGCGGATGAATTAGAATGGTTCGTACGAATGAATTAGAACGGATATATTCGTGCGAATGAATTAGAATAGATCGTACGAATGAAATAGAATGGATCATACGAATGAATTAGAATGGATCGTATGAATGAATTAGAATAGTTCATACGAATGAATTAGAATAGATCATGTGAATGAATTAGAATGGATCGTATGTTTGAATTAGAATAGCTCGTATGAATGAATTAGAATGGATCGTGTGAATGAATTAGAATGGATCGTGCGAATGAATTTGAATGGATCGTATAAAAGAATTAGAATCGATCGTACGAAAGAATTAGAATAGATACATTCGTGCGAATGAATTAGAATAGATCGTACGAATGAATTAGAATGGAATGTACGAATGAATAAGAATAGCTCGTACGAATGAATTAGAATGGATCGTGCGAATGAATTAGAATAGTTCGTACGAATGAATTAGAATGGATCGTACGAATGAATTCATTCGCACGAACCATTCTAATTCATTCGCATGATCCATTCTAATTCATTCGTACAAACCATTCTAATTCATTCACACGAATGAATTAGAATGGATCGTACAAATGAACTAGAATGGTTCGTACGAATGAATTAGAATAGATCGTACGAATGAATTAGAATGGATACATTCGTACGAATGAATTTGAAAAGATCGTACGAATGAAAAAGAATGGATCGTACGAATGAATTAGAATAGCTCGCACGAAAGAATTAGAATGGATCGTGCGAATGAATTAGAATGGATCGTACGAATGAATTAGAATGGTTCATACGAATGAATTAGAATGGATCGTACGAATGAATTAAAATGGATCGTGTGAATGAATTAGAATGGTTCGTAGGAATGAATTAGAATGGATCATAGGAATGAATTAGATAGGATCGTACGAATGAATTAGAATAGCTCGTACGAATGAATTTGAATGGATCATGCGAATGAATTAGAATGGATCGTACAAATGAATTAGAATGGATCATGCGAATGAATTAGAATGGTTCGTGCGAATGCGTTTGAATTGATCGTGCGAATTAATTAGACTGGTTCGTACGAATGAATTAGAATGGATCGTACGAATGAATTAGAATGGATCATACGAATGAATTAGAATGGTTCGTACGAATGAATTAGAATGGATCGTACGAATGAATTACAAGTGATCGTGCGAATGAATTAGAATGGTTCGTACGAATGAATTAGAATGGATAGTATGAATGAATTAGAATAGCTCGTACGAATTAATTAGTATGGATCATGCGAATGAATTAGAATGGTTCGTACGAATGAATAAGAATGGATCGTATGAATGAATTAGAATGGATACATTTTATGAATTAATTAGAATAGATCGTATGAATGAATTAGAATGGATACATTTTACGAATGAATTAGAATTGATTGTACGAAAGAATTAGACTAGCTCGTACGAATGAATTAGAATGGATCGTGTGAATGAATTAGAATGGTTCATACAAATGAAATAGAATGGATCGTATGAATGAATTAGAATGCATATATTCATGGAAATGAATTAGAATAGATACATTCGTACGATCTATTCGTAAGATCCATTCTAATTCAAATTCATTCCTACGATCCATTCTAATTCATTCGTACGATCCATTCTAATTCATTCGCACAATCCATTCTAATTCACTCGTACGATCTATTCTTATTCATTCGCACGAATGTATCCATTTTAATTCATTCGTACAATACATTCTAATTCATTCGCTTGAATGTATCCATTCTAATTCATTCGTACAAACCATTCAATTTTATTCGCACGATCCAGTCTAATTCATTAGTACGAGCGATTCTAATTCATTCGTACAATCCATCTATTCTAACTCCTTTGCATGAATGTATCCATTCTAATTCATTTGTACAATCCATTCTAATTCATTCGTACGAGCTATTCTAATTCATTCATACGATCCATTCTAATTCATTCGTACGATCTATTCTAATTCATTCACACGAATATATCCATTCTAATTTATTCGCACGATCCATTCCAACTCATTCATACAAGCTATTCAAATTTATTCGCACGAATGTATCCACTCTAATTCATTCGTACAGTCCATTCTAATTCATTCGTACAAACCATTCTAATTCATTCGCACGATCTATTCTAATTCATTCGCACAAATGTATCCCTTCTAATTCATTCGTACGATCCTTTCGAATTCATTTGTATGAACCATTCTAATTCATGTGCACGATCCATTCTAATTCATTCGTACGAGCTATTCAAATTCATTCGTACGATCCATTGTAATTCATCCATGCTATATATTCTAATACATTCGCACGAATGTATCCATTCTAATTCATTCGTACGAACCATTCTAATTCATTCGCACGATCCATTCTAATTCATTCGTACGATCTATTCTAATTCATTCGTACAATCCATTCTAATACATTCGTACAAACCATTCTAATTCATTCGCACAATCCATTCTAATTCATTCATACAAGCTATTCTAATTTATTCGTACGAGCTATTCTAATTCTTTCGTACGATCCATTCTAATTAATTTCGTATGATCTATTCTAATTCATTCGCACAAATGTATCCATTCTAATTAATTCGTACGATCCATTCTAATTCATTCGTACGAACCATACTTATTCATTCACACGATCCAGTCTAATTCATTTGCACGATCCATTCTAATTCATTTGTACGATCCATTCTAATTCATTCATATGATCCATTCTAATTCATTCGTACGAGCTATTCTAATTCATTCGCATGAATGTATCCATTCGAATTCATTCGTACTATCTATTCTAATTCATTCGTACGATCCATACGAATGAATTCTGTTCGTACGAATGAATTAGAATGGATCGAGTGAATGAATTAGAATGGTTCGTACGAATGAATTAGAATGGATCGAGCGAATGAAATAAATTGGTTCATACGAATTAATTTGAATGGATCGTACGAATGAATTAGAATAGCTCATACGAATGAATTAGAATGGACCGTGCGAATGAATAAGAATGGTTCATACGAATGAATTAGAATGGATCGTACGAATGAATTAGAATAGCTCGTACGAATGAATTAGAATGGATCGTGCACATGAATGTATTAGAATAGATCGCACGAATGAATTAGAATGGATACATTCGTGCGAAAGAATTAGAATAGCTCGTATCAATGAATTACAATTGATGGCACAAATGAATTAGAATGGATCGTATGAATGAATTAGAATGGATACATTCATGAGAATGAATTAGAATAGATCGTATGAATGAATTAGAATTGATGTAAGAAAGAATTAGAATAGCTCGTACAAATGAATTAGAATGGATCGTGCGAATGAATTAGAATGGTTCGTACGAATGAATTAGAATGGTTCGTACGAATGAATTAGAATGGATACATTCGTGCGAATGAATTAGAATAGATCGTATGAATGAATTCGAACGGATCGTCCGAATGAATTAGAATAGCTCGTATGAATGAATTAGAATGGATCATGCGAATGAATTAGAATGGATCGTTTGAATAAATTAGAATGGTTTGTACGAATGAATTAGAATGGATCGTGCGAATTAATTAGAATGGATCGTACGAATGAATTAGAATCGATACATTCGTGTTAATGAATTAGAATAGATCCTACGAATGAATTAGAATGGATCATACGAATGAATTAAAATGGATACATTCGTGCGAATGAATTATAATAGATCGTACGAATGAATTAGAATTGATCGTACGATAGAAGTAGAACAGCTCGTAGGAATGAATTAGAATGGATCGTGCGAATGAATTAGAATGGTTCGTATGAATGAATTAGAATAGCTCGTGCGAATGAATTTGAATGGATCGTGCGAATAAATTAGAATAGCTCGTCTAATAAATTTGAATGGATCGTACGAATGAATTAGAATAGATACATTCGTGCGAATGAATTAGAATAGCTCGTACGAATGAATTAGAATGGATCGTGTGAATGAATTTGAATGGTTCGTACGAATGAATTAGAATGGATCATACGAATGAATTAAATTGGATACATTCGTGCGAATGAATTAGAATAGATCGTACGAATGAATGAGAATTGATCATATGAAAGAATAAGAATAGTTCGTACGAATGAATTAGAATGGATCGTGCGAATGAATTTGAATGGTTCCTACAAATGAATTAGAGTGGATAGTACGAATGAATTAGAATGGATACATTCCTGCGAATGAATTAGAATAGATCGTACGAATGAATTAGAATGGATCATACGAATGAATTAGAATAGCTCGTACGAATGAGTTAGAATGGATCGTGCGAATAAATTAGAATGGTTCGTACGAATGAATTAGAATGGATCATGTGAATGAATTAGAATGGATCGTGCGAATGAATTAGAAAGGTTCGTATGAATGAATTAGAATGGATCGTACGAATGAATTAGAATAGATCATGCGAATGAATTAGAATGGATAATGCCAATGAATTAGAATGAATTAGAATGGATCATGAGAATGAATTAGAATGAATTAGAATGGATCATGCGAATGAATTAGAATAGATCGTACGAATGAATTCTAATTCATTCGTACGATCCATTCTAATTCATTCGTACGAACCATTCTAATTCATTCGCATGATCCATTCTAATTCATTCGTATGAAATGAATTAGAATGGAAACATTCGTGCAAATCAATTAGAATAGATCGTACGAATGAATTAGAATGGATACATTCGTGCGAATGAATTAGAATTTATCGTATGAATGAAGTAGAATGGATCGTGCGAATGAATTAGAATGGATCTTTAGAATGGATCATACGAATGAATTAGAATGAATACATTCATGTGATTGAATTAGAATAGATTGCACAAATGAATTAGAATGGATCGTACGAATGAATTAAAATAGATCGTACGAATGAATTAAAATAGACCGTACGAATGAAAAAGAATCGTTCATACGAATGAATTAGAATGGATTGTACGAATGAATTACAATAGCTCGTACGAATGAATTGGAATGGATGATTCATTCTAATTCATTCGGACGATCCATTCTAATTCATCCGTACGAGCTATTCTAATTCATTTGTACGAACCATTCTAATTTATTCGTACGATCTATTCCAATTCATTCTAATTCATTCATACGATCCATTCTAATTCATTCGTATGATCTATTCTAACTCACTCGTACGAACCATTCTAATTCATTCCCACGATCCGTTCTAATTCATTCGTACTAGCTATTCTAATTCATTCATACGATCCATTCTAATTCATTCATATGATCTATTCTAATTCATTCGCACGAATGTATCCATTCTAATTCATTCGTACGAATTAGAAAGGATACATTCGTGCGAATGAATTAGAATGGATCCATTCGTACGAATGAATTAGAATAGTTTGGACGAATGAATTAGAATAGATCGTACAAATGAATTAGAATGGATACATTCATGTGAATGAATTAGAATGGTTCGTAGTAATGAATTAGAATGGATCGTACGAATAAATATAATAGCTCGTACGAATGAATTAGAATGGTTCGTACAAATGAATTAGAATGTGACCGTACGAATGAATTAGAATGGATCGTACGAATGAATTAGAATAGCCCGTACAAATGAATTAGAATGGATCGAGCGAATGAATTAGAATGGATCATTCAAATGAATTAGAATGGTTCGTACGAATGAATTAGAATGGATCGTGCGAATGAATTAGAATGGTTCGTACGAATGAATTAGAATGGATTGTACGAATGAATTAGAATGGATCATATGACTGAAATAGAATAGCTCGTTTGTATGAATTAGAATGGATCATGCGAATGAATTAGAATGGATCGTGCAAATGAATTAGAATGGTTCGTACAAATGAATTAGAATGGATCGTACGAATGAATTAGAATGGATCTTACGAATGAATTAGAATGAATCGTACGAATGAAGTAGAATGGATACACTTGTGCGAATGAATTAGAATGGATCGTATGAATGAATTAGAATGGATCGTACGAATGAATTAGAATGGCTTGTACGAATGAATTAGAATAGATCGTGTGAATGAATTAGAATAGCTCGTACGAAAGAATTGAAATGGTCCGTACTAATAAATTAGAATGGATCGTGTGAATGAATTAGAATGGATTGTGTGAATGAATTAGAATGGATCGTACGAATGAATTAGAATGGATCGTACAAATGAGTTAGAATAACCCGTACAAATGAATTAGAATGGATCGGGTGAATGAATTAGAATGGTTCGTACGAATGAATTAGAATGGATCGTACGAATGAATTAGAATGGATACATTCGTGCGAATGAATTAGAATAGATCATACGAATGACTTAGAATGGATCGTATGAATGAATTAGAATAGCTCGTACGAATAAATTAGAATGGATCAGACAAATGAATTACAATCGCTCTTACGAATGAATTAGAATGGATCGTGCGAATGAATTAAAATGGTTCGTACGAATGAATTAGAATGGATCGTATGAATGAATTAGAATAGCTCGTATGAATTAATTAGAATGGATCGTACGAATGAATACAATGGATACCTTCGTGCGAATGAATTAGAATAGATTGTACAAGTGAATTAGAATTGATCGTACGAATGATTAGAATAGCTCGTACGAATGAATTAGAATGGATCATGCGAATGAATTAGAATGGTTCGTACGAATGAATTAGAATGGATCATACGAATGAATTAGAATGGATACATTCGTGCGAATGAATTAGAATGGATCGTACGAATGAATTAGAATGGATCGTACGAATGAATTTGAATAGCTCGTACGAATGAATTAGAATGGATCATGTGAATGAATTTGAATGGTTCGTACGAATGAATTAGAATGGATCGTGCGAATGAATTAGAATGGTTCATACGAATGAATTAGAATGGATCGTACGAATGAATTAGCATGGATTGTATGAATGATTTAGAATAGCTCGTACGAATGAATTAAAATCGATCATGCGAATAAATTAGAATGGTTCATACGAATGAATTAGAATGGATCGTACGAATTAATTAGAATAGCTCGTACGAATTAATTAGAATTGATCATGTGCACAAATGTATTAGAATGGATCAGTCGAATGAATTAGAATGGATACATTCATGCGAATGAATTAGAATAGTTCGTATGAATGAATTAAAATGGATCGTACGAATGAACTAGAATAGCACATACAAATGAATTAGAATGGATCGTACAAATGAATTAAAATAGCTCGAACGAATGAATTAGAATGGATCGTGTGAATTAATTAGAATGGTTTGTACGAATGAATTAGAATGGATCGTACGAATGAATTAGAATGGTTTGTACGAATAAATTAGAATGGATCCATTCTAATTCATTCGTACAATCTATTCTTATTCATTCGCACGAACGTTTTCCTACGATCCATTTAATTCATTCATACGAACCATTCTAATTCATTCGCACGATCCATTCTAATTCATTCATACGATCCATTCTAATTCATTTGTACGAACCATTCTAATTTTTTCGCACGATCCATTCTAATTCATTCGTACGGCTATTCTAATTCGTTCGTACGATCCATTCTAATTCATTCGTATGAGCTATTCTAATTCAGTCACACGATCCATTCCAATACATTCGTGCTCACAATCCATTCTAATTCAATCATATGAGCTATTCTAATTTATTCGTGCGATCCATTCTAATTCATTCGTACGAATGTATCCATTCTAATTCATTCGTACGATCCATTCTAATTCATTCGTACGAACCATTCTAATTTATTCGTACGAACCATTCTAATTCATTCGCACGATCCACGATCTATTCTAATTCATTCGTAGGAATGTATCCATTCTAATTCATTCGTACGATCCATTCGGATTCATTCGTACGAACCATTCTAATTCATTCTCATGATCCATTCTAATTCATTAGCACGAGCTATTCTAATTCATTCGTACGATCCATTCTAATTCATTCACACGATCTATTCTAATTCATTCGCAAGAATGTATCCATTCTAATTCATTCCTACGATCCATTCTAATTCATTCATACGAACCATTCAAATTCATTCGTACGATCCATTCTAATTCATTCGAATGAGCTATTCTAGTTCATTCGTACGATCCATTCTAATTCGTTCGTACGAACCATTCTAATTTTTTCGTACGATCAATTCTAATTCATTCGTAAGATCCATTCTAATTCATTTGTATGATCCATTCTAATTTATTCGTACGAATGTATCCATTCAAATTTATTCGTCCGAGCTATTCTAATTCATTCGTACGATCTATTCTAATTCATTCAGATGAGCTATTCTAATTCATTCGTACGATCCACCCTAATTCATTCGCACGAATGTATCCATTCTAATTCATTCGTACGTTCCATTCTAATTTATTCGTATG
The DNA here is from genome assembly GCA_947650365.1 of Chamaelirium japonicum. Lineage (NCBI taxonomy): Eukaryota > Viridiplantae > Streptophyta > Magnoliopsida > Liliales > Melanthiaceae > Chamaelirium > Chamaelirium japonicum. The sequence continues at coordinate 827,093 of CANTAL010000004.1, forward strand.
ATCCATTATAATTCATTTGTACGAACCATTCTAATTCAATCGCACGAACCATTCTTATTCATTCGCACGATCCATTCTAATTCATTTGTACGAGCTATTCTAATTCATTCGTACGATCCATTCTAATTCATTCGTATGATCTATTCTAATTCATTCGTATCAACCATTCTAATTCATTTGTACGATCTATTCTAATTCATTCGCATGATCCATTCTAATTCATTCGTACAAGCTATTCTAATTCATTAGTACGATCTATTGTAATTCACTTGTACGAACTATTCTAATTCATTCGCACGAACGTAGCCATTCTAATTCTTTCGTACAATCCATTCTAATTCATTTGTACGAACCATTCTAATTCATTTGCTCGACCTATTCTAATTCATTCTCACGAACCATTCTAATTTATTTGCACGATCCATTCTAATTCATTCATACGAGCTATTCTAATTCATTCATACGAGCTAGTTAAATTCATTCGTATGATCCATTCTAATTCATTCGTACGATCCATTCTAATTCATTCGTACGATCCATTCTAATTCTTTCGCACGAACCATTCTAATTCATTTGTACGATCTATTCTAATTCATTAGTACGAGCTATTCTAATTCATTCATACGATCCATTCTATTTCATTCGTGCAATCTATTCTAATTCATTCGTACGAACCATTCTAATTCATTCGCACGATCTATTCTAATTCATTCGTTCGAATAACGCAATCCATTCTAATTCATTCGTACGAGCTATTCTAATTCATTCATACGATCCATTCTAATTCATTCGTATGAGCTATTCTAATTCATTCGTACGATCCATTCTAATTCATTCGTATGAGCTATTCTAATTCATTCATACGATCCATTCTAATTCATTCGAACGATCTATTCTAATTCATTCGCACGAATATATCCATTCTAATTCATGCTAATGAATTAGAATGGATCGTGCTAATGAATTAGAATGGATACATTCGTGCGAATGAATTAGAATAGATCGTGCGAATGAATTAGAATGGATCGGACGAATAAATTAGAATGGATCGTACGAATGAATTAGAATAGCTCGTACGAATGAATTAGAATGGAACGTACGAATGAATTAGAATAGCTCGTACGAATGAATTAGAATGGATCGTACGAATGAATTAGAATTGCTCATACGAATGAATTAGAATGGATCGTGCTATTCGTACGAATGAATTAGAATAGATCATGCGAAAGAATTAGAATGGTTCGTACGAATGAATTAGAATAGATCTTACAAATGAATTAGAATGGATCGTACGAATAAATTAGAATTGCTCATACGAATGAATTAAAATGGCTCGTGCGAATGAATTAGAATGGTTCAAGCGAATGAATTAGAATGGATCGTGCAAATGAATTAGAATGGCTCGTACGAATGAATTAGAATGGATCGTACGAATGAATTAGAATGGATACGTTCGTGCGAATAAATTAGAATAGATCGTACGAATGAATTTGAATGGATTGTAGCTCTTTCGAATAAATTAGAATGGATCGTGCGAATGAATTAGAATAGATCGTACGAATGAATTAGAACGGTTTATACGAATGAATTAGAATAGATCGTACGAATGAATTAGAATCGCTTATATAAATGAATTCGAATGGATCGTGTGAATGAATTATAATGGTTCGTGCGAATGAATTAGAAAGGTTCGTACGAATGAATTATAATGGATCGTACGATTGAATTAGAATGGTTCGTACGAATGAATTAGAATAGCTTATACGAATGAATTAGAATGGATCATATAAATGAATTAGAATTGCTCGTACGAATGAATGAACTAGAATAGATTGTGCGAATGAATTAGAATAGATCGTGCGAATGAATTAGAATACCTCATACGGATGAATTAGAATGGATCGTATGAATGAATTAGAATGGATACATTCGTGCGAATGAATTAGAATAGATCGTATGAATGAATTAGAATGGATCGTACGAATGAATTATAATGAATACATTCGTGCGAATGAATTAGAATAGATCGAACGAATGAATTAGAATGGATCATACGAATGAATTAGAATAGCTCGTACGAATGAATTAGAATGGATCGTGTGAATGAATTAAAATGGTTTGTGCGAATGAAGTAGAATCGATCGTATGAATGAATTAAAATGGATACATTCGTATGAATGAATTAGAATGGATCTTGCGAATTAATTAGAATGGATCGTACAAATGAATTATAATGGATCGTACGAAAGAATTAGAATAGAACGTACGAATGAATTTGAATGTATATATTCGTGCGAATGAATTAGAATACCTCGTACGAATGAATTAGAATGGATCGTATGAATTAATTAGAATGGATCGTACGAATGAATTAGAATAGATCGTTCGAATGAATTTGAAAGGATCATACGAATGAATTTGAATGGATATATTCTAATTCATTCGTACGTTCCATTCTAATTCATTCGTACGAACCATTCTAATTCATTCGTACCATTCTAATTCTTTCGTACGATCCATTCTAATTTATCCGTACAATCTATTCTAATTCATTTGTATGATCCATTCTAATTCATTCGTACGAACCATTCTAATTCATTCGTACGAGTTATTCTAATTCATTCATACGATCTATTCTAATTCATTTGCACGAATGTATCCATTCTAATTCATTCGTACGATCCATTCTAATTCATTTGCATGATCCATTCTAATTTATTCGTACGAACTATTCTAATTCATTCGTATGATCAATTCTAATTCATTCGTACGATCCATTCTAATTTATTCATACGACCTATTCTAATTAATTCTAATTCATTCTTACGAACCATTCTAATTCATTCGCACGATCCATTCTAATTCATTCGTATGATCTATTCTAATTCATTCGCACGAATGTATCCATTCTATTCTAATTCATTCGTACGATCCCTTCTAATTCATTCGTACTAACCATTCTAATTCATTTGCATGATCCATTCTAATTCATTCGTATGATCCATTCTAATTCATTCGTACGATGCATTCTAATTAGAATAGCTTGTACTAATGAATGCATTAGATTTGATCATACGAAAGAATTAGAAAAGCTCATAGGAATGAATTAGAATGGGTCATGCGAATGAGTTAGAATGGTTCGTACGAATGAATCATAATGGATTGTAAGAATGAATTAGAATAGCTCGTATGAATGAATTAGAATGGGTCATACAAATGAACTAGAATGGATCGTACTAATGAATTAGAATGGATTGTACGAATGAATTAGAATAGCTCGTACGAATGAATTAGTGCGAATGAATTAGAACGGTTCGTACGAATGAAATAGAATGGATCATGCGAATGAATTAGAATGGATCGTACGAATGAATTAGATAGGATACATTCGTGCAAATGAATTAGTATAAATCGTACAAATTAATTAGAATGGATCATACGAATGGATTAGAATAGATCATACGAATGATATAGAATGGATCGTACAAATGAATTAGAATGGATCGTACGAATAAATTAGAATAGATCATATGAATGAATAAGAATAGATCGTACGAATGAATTATAATGGATATATTCGTGCGAATGAATTAGAATAGATCGTATGAATAAATTAGAATAGATCGTACGAATGAATTAGAATGGATTGTACGAATGAATTGGAATGGATACATTCATGGTTGTACGAATGAATTAAATGGATCGTGCGAATAAATTAGAATGGATCATACGAATTAATTAGAATGGATCGTGCAAATGAATTAGAATGGATAGTACGAAAGAATTAGAATGGATAGATTCATGCGAATGAATTAGAATAGATCGTACGAATGAATTAGAATGGATCGTACGAATGAATTAGAATGGATACATTCGCACGATCCATTCTAATTGGTTCGTACGAGCTATTCTAATTCATTCGTACGATCCATTCTAATTCATTCGTACGATCTATTCTAATTCATTTGTATGAGCTATTCTAATTCATTAGCACGAATGTATCCATTCTAATTCATTCGTACGATCCATTCTAATTCATTCGCACGATCCATTCTAATTCATAAATTAGAATGGATCGTACGAATGAATTAGAATAGCTCGTTTGAATAGATTAGAATAGCTCGTATGAATGAATTAGAATAGCTCATACGAATGAATTAGAATGGATCGTACGAATGAATTAGAGTATATCGTACGAATGAAGTAGAATAGCTCGTACGAATGAATTAAAATGGATCGTCTGAATGAATTAGTATGGATATATTCGTACGATCCATTCAAATTCATTTGTACGATTCATTCTAATTCATTCGTACGAGCTATTCTAATTCATTCGTACGAATGTATCCATTCTAATTCATTCATACGATCCATTCTAATTCATTCGTACAAGCTATGCTAATTAATTCGTACGATCCATTCTAATTCATTCGCACGATCTGTTCTAATTCATTCGTATGAGCTATTCTATTTCATTCGCATGAATGTATCTATTCTAATTCATTCATACGAACCATTCTAATTCATTCGCTCGATCCATTCAAATTCATTCGTACGAGCTATTCTAATTTATTCTAATCCATTTGTACGATCCATTCTAATTCATTCGTACGATCTATTTGTACGAATGAATTAGAATGGATCATACGAATGAATTAGAATAGCTCATATGAATGAATTAGAATGGATCGTACGAATGAATTAGAATAGCTCGTATGAATGAATTAGAATGGATATGCGAATGAATTAGAATGGATCGTACGAATGAATTAGAATAGATCGTACGAATGAATTAGAATAGCTCGTGCGAATGAATTAGAATGGTTTGTACCAAAAAATTAGAATGGATCGTACGAATGAATTAGAATGGTTCGTACGAATGAATAAGAATGGAACGTATGAATGAATTGGAATTGCTCATGCGAATGTATTAGAATAGATCGTGCGAATGAATTAGAATGGATCATCTGAATGAATTATCGGGGTTCGTACCTATGAATTAGAGTGGATCATGCAAATGAATTAGAATAGATCGTACGAATGAATTAGAATGGTTTGTACGAATAAATTAGAATGGATCTTACGAATAAATTAGAATGGATACATTCGTATGAATGAATTAGAATAGCTTGTACGAATAAATTAGAATGGATCGTACGAATGAATTAGAATGCATCGTACGAATGAATTAAATGGATCATACGAATGAATTAGAATGGATACATTCGTGCGAATGAATTAGAATAGATCGTACGAATGAATTAGAATGGATACATTCGTACGAATGAATTGAAATAGCTCGTATGAATGAATTAGAATGGATCATACGAATGAATTAGAATGGATCGTGGATAAATTTGTGCGAATGAATTAGAATAGATCGTGCGAATGAATTAGAATGGTTCGTACGAATGAATTAGAATAGATCGTATGAATGAATTAGAATGGATATATTCGTGCGAACTATGCTAATTCATTCATACGAACTATTCTAATTCATTCGTGCGTATGATCTATTCTAATTCATTCGCACGATCCATTATAATTCCTTCGCTCGTACAAATGAATTAGAATGGATACATTCATGCGAATGAATTAGTCTAAATCATGCGAATGAATTAGAATAGGTCGTACGAATAAATTAGAATTGATCGTGCTAATGAATTAGAATGGATCGTACGAATGTATCCATTCGAATTCATACATACGATCCATTCTAATTCATTCAAATGATCCATTCTAATTCATTTGTATGATCCATTCTAATTTATTCATACGATCCATTCTAATTCATTCGTACAAGCTATTCTAATTCATTCGCACGAATGTATCCATTCTAATTCATTCGTACGATCTATTCTAATTCTTTTGTACGATCCATTCTAATTCATTCGTATGATCCATTCTAATTCATTAGGACGATCCATTCTAATTCATTCGTACGATCCATTCTAATTCATTCGTACGATCCATTCTAATTCATTCGTATGAGCTGTTCTAATTCATTCGCACGAATGTATCCATTCGAATTCATTTGTACGATCTATTCTAATTCTTTCATATGATCCATTCTAATTCATTCATATGATCCATTCTAATTCATTCGCACGATCCATTCTAATTCATTCATACGAATGTATCCATTCTAATTCATTCGTACGATCATTTATAATTCATTCGTACGAATCATTCTAATTCATTCGCACGATCCATTCTAATTCATTCGTACGAGTTATTCTTATTCATTCTTACGAGTTATTCTAATTCATTCGTATGATCTATTCTAATTCATTCGCACGAATGTATCCATTCTAATTCATTCATACGATCCATTCTAATTCATTCGTACGATCTATTCTAATTCATTGGCACGAATATATCCATTCTAATTCATTCGTACGATCCATTCTAATTCATTCGAATGAACCATTCTAATTCATTCGTACGATCTATTCTAATTCATTCGAATGATCTATTCTAATTCATTCATTCGTACCAGCTATTCTAATTCATTCGTACGATCCATTCTAAATCATTCATACAAGCTATTCTAATTCATTCGTACGAACCATTCTAATTCATTCGTACGATCTATTCTAATTCATTCGTACGAACCATTCTAATTCATTCGCACTATCCATTCAAATTTATTCGCACGATCTATTCTAATTCATTCGTACGATCCATTCTAATTCATTCGTACGATCTATTCTAATTCATTCGCACGAATGTACCCATTTTAATGAATACATTCTAATTCATGCGAATGGGTCATGCGAATCGTGCGAATGAATTAGAATGGTTCGTACGAATGAATTAGAATTGATCGTGCGAATGCATTAGAATGGATCATACAAATGAATTAGAATGGATCATACGAAACTAATGGAATAGATCGTACGAATGAATTAGAATGGATACATTCATGCGAATGTGTTAGAATAGCTCGTCCGAATGAATTAGAATGGATTGTTCGAATGAATTAGAATGGATCGTACATATGAATTAGAATGTATAATTCGTATGATCCATTCTAATTCATTGCACGATCCATTCTAATTCATTTGTACGATCTATTCTAATTCATTCGCATGAATGTATGCATTCTAATTCATTCATACGTGCAAATGAATTAGAATGGATCAAACGAATGAATTAGAATGGATTAGAATAGATCGTGCGAATGAATTAGAATGGATCGTACGAATGAATTAGAATAGCTCGTGCGAATGAATTAGAATGAATCGTACAAATGAATTAGAATGGATTCATTCTTGCGAATGAATTAAAATAGATCGTACGAATGAATTAGAATGGATCGTACGAATGAATTAGAATGGATACATTCGGGTGAATGAATTAGAATAGTTCGTACGAATGAATTAGAATGGATCGTATGAATGAATTAGAAATATCATGCGAATGAATTAGAATAGTTCGTATGAATAAATTAGAATAGCTCGAACGAATGAATTAGAATGGGGCGTACGAATGAATTAGAATAGCTTGTACGAATAAATTAGAATGGATCGTACGAATGAATTAGAATGGTTCGTGCGAATGAATTAGAATGGTTTGTATGAATGAATTTGAATGGATCGTACAAATGAATTAGAATGGATCGTGCGAGTGAATCGATCGTACGAACCATTCTAATACATTCGCACAATCCATTCTAATTCATTCTCACGAATGTATCCATTCTAATTCATTCGCACGAATGTATCCATTCTAATTCATTCGTATGATCCATTCTAATTCATTCATACGATCCAGTCTAATTCATTCGCATGATCCATTCTAATTCATTCGTATGAGGTATTCTAATTCTTTCAAATGATCAATTCTAATTCATTCATTCATATGAGCTTTTAAAATAGAATGGTTCGTATGAATGAATTAGAAGGGATCGAACGAATAAATTAGAATGAATTAGAATCGAATTGATACATTCGTGCGAATGAATTAGAATAGATCGTACGAATGTATTAGAATGGATACATTCGTGCGATCTATTCTAATTCATTCGCACGAATGTATCCATTCTAATTCATTCATACGAACCATTCTAATTCATTCGCACGAATCTATCCATTCTAATTCATTCGTACAAACCATTATAATTCATTTGCACGATCCATTCTAATTCATTCGTACGATCCATTCTAATTCATTCGTAATTAGAATGGATCGTACGAATGAATTTGAATAGCTCTTATGAATAAATTAGAATGGATCGTGCGAATGAATTAGAATGGTTCGTGCAAATAAATTGGAATGGATCACGCGAATGAATTAGAATGGTTCGTACGAATGAATTAGAATGGATCATACGAATGAATTAGAATGGATACATTCGTATGAATGAATTAGAATAGCTCTTTTGAATGAATTAGAATGGATACATTCGTGTGAATGAATTAGAATAGATCATACGAATGAATTAAAATGGATCGTACGAATGAATTTGTATAGCCCGTATGAATAAATTAGAATGGACCGTGCGAATGAATTAGAATAGTTCGTACGAATGAATTAGAATGGATCAAACGAATGAATTAGAATGGATACATTCGTGCGAATGAATTAGAATAGATCATGTGAATGAATTAGAATGGATTGTGCGAATGAATTAGAATAGCTCATACGAATGAATTAGAAAGGTTCGTACGATCCATTCTAATTCATTCATACGATCCATTGTAATTCATTCGTACGAACCATTCTAATTCATTCGCACGATCTATTCTAATTCATTCGCATGAATGTATCCATTCTAATTCATTCGTACGATCTATTCTTATTCATTCGCAAGAATGTATCCATTCTAATTTATTCGTACGATCCATTCTAATTCATTCGTATGATCCATTCTAATTCATTCGTACAATCTGTTCTAATTCATTCGTACAAACCATTTTAATTCATTCTCACGATCCATTTTAATTCATTCGCACGATCCATTCTAATTCATTCGTACGATCCATTCTAATTCATTCGCATGATCCATTCTAATTCATTCATAAGATCCAATCTAATTCATTCGTACGAACCATTCTAAGTCATTCGCACGATCCATTCTAATTCATTCGTACAATCTATTCTAATTTATTCGCGCGAATGTATCCATTTTAATTCATTCATAGGATTCATTCTAATTCATTCGTATGATCCATTCTAATTCGTTCATACGAACCTTTCTAATTCATTCGTACGATCCATTCTAATTTATTCATACGAACCATTCTAATACATTCATACGAGCCATTCTAATTCATTCGCACGAGCTATTCTAATTAGAATGGATCGTACGAACCATTCTAATTCATTCGCACGATCCATTCTAATTCATTCATACAAGCTATTCTAATTCATTCATATGATCTATTCTAATGTATTAGAATGGATCATGCGAATGAATTAGAATAGTTCGTACGAATGAATTAGAATGAATCGTATTAATAAATTAGAATGGATCTTACGAATGAATTAGAATAGCTTGTACGAATTAATTTGAATGGATCGTACGAATAAATTAGAATGGTTCGTACGAATGAATTAAAATAGCTCATATGAATGAATTAGAATAGCTCGTACGAATGAATTGCAATGGATCGTACGAATGAATTAGAATGGATCGTATGAATGAATTAGAATAGCTCGAACAAATGAATTAGAATGGATCATACGAATGAATTAGTATTGATCATACGAAAGAATTAGAATAGAATGAATTAGAATGGATCGTGCGAGTGAATTAGAATTGATCGTACGAATGAATTAGAATGGATCGTACGAATGAATTAGAATGGTTCGTACGAATGAATTAGAATGAATCGTATGAATGAATTTGAATGGATCATACAAATGAATTTGAATGGATCGTACGAATGAATTAGAATGGTTCGAACAAATAAATTAGAATGGATTGTACGAATGAATTAGAATGGATACTTTCGTACGATCTATTCGAACTCATTTGCACGATCCATTCTAATTCATTCGCACGAATATATCCATTCTAATTTATTCACACGATCCACTCTAATTCATTCGTACGAGCAATTCTAATTCATTCGCACGAATGTATTCATTCTAATTCATTCATACGATCCATTCTAAATCATTCGTACGATCGAACAAATTAATTAGAATGGATACATTCGTGCGAATGAATTAGAATAGATTGTATGAATGAATTAGAATGGATCATACGAATGAATTAGAATGGATACACTCGTGCGAATAAATTAGAATAGATCATACGAATGAATTAGAATGAATCGTACGAATGAATTAGAATAGCTCGTACGAATGAATTAGAATGGATCATGCGAATGAATTAGAATGGTTCTTATGAATAAATTAGAATGGATCGTACGAATGAATTAGAATGGTTCGTACGAATGAATTAGAATAGATCGTACGAATGAATTAGAATGGATACGTTTGTGTGAATGAATTAGAACGGCTCGTACGAATTAATTAGAATGGATCATACAAATGAATTAGAATGGATCGTGCGAATGAATTAGAATAGATCGTGTGAATGAATTAGAATGGATACATTGATGAGAATGAATTAGAATAGATCGTACGAATGAATTAGAATGGATAGTACGAATGAATTAGAATAGCTCGTATGAATAAATTAGAATGGTTCGTACGAATGAATTAGAATGGATTGTGCGAAATAGTTAGAATGGATCGTACGAATAAATTAGAATGGATACATTAGTGCGAATGAATTAGAATGGATACATTCGTGCGTATGAATTAGAATGGTTTGTACGAATGAATTAGAATGGATCGTACGAATGAATTAGAATGGATCGTACGAGTTATTCTAATTCATTCGTACGTGCTATTCTAGTTCATTCGTACGACCCATTCTGATTCATTCGTACGATCCATTCTAATTCATTCGTACGAATGTATCCATTCTAATTCATTCGTACGATCCATTCTAATTCATTCGTTCGTATGATCCATTCTAATTCATTTGTATAAGCCATTCTAATTCATTCGTACTAACGTATCCATTCTAATTCATTCGTACGATCCATTCTAATTCATTCGTTCGTATTATCCATTCTAATTCATTTGTACGAACCATTCTAATTCATTCGTACGAACGTATCCATTCGAATTCATTCGTACGAACCATTCTAATTCATTCGTACGAGCTATTCTAATTCATTCGTACGAGCCATTCTAATTCATTCGTACGATCCATTCTAATTCATTCGTACGAATGTATCCATTCGAATTCATTCGTACGATCCATTCTAATTCATTCGTTTGTATGATGCATTCTAATTCATTCGTACGAACCATTCTAATTCATTTGTACAAACGTATCTATTCTAATTCATTCGTACGATCCATTCTAATTCATTCGTACAATCCATTCTAATTCATTTGTACCAGCTATTCTAATTCTTTCGTACGATCCATTCTATTTAGAATGGATACATTCGTAATTTAAGGTATTAGAATGGATCGTAATTAGAATGGATACATTTGTGCGACCCATTCTAAATCAATCGTATGATCCATTCTAATTCATGCGTACGATCCATTCTAATTCATTCGCACGAATGTATCCATTCTAATTCATTCGTACGATTCATTCTAATTCATTCGTACGATCCCTTATAATTCATTCGCACGAATGTATCCATTCTAATTCAAAATCAAGAAATTAGAATGGATACCATGGATTGTACGAATGAATTAAAGTCATTCGTACGATCCATTCTACGAGAGAACGGAAATTCAGATCTAGAGAGAGAAAAAATAAAAGGATATCTTTGACGAGGAATTTGGATCGACGAGCGGATTTGTGCGAAAGCTGCCGCTTCTTTACTTTCCGATGGGGGCTAACTAAACCTGTTCCCGCCAGAGACTATCATTCTTGTACTTTTCTTTCTTTCCTAGCCCAATCCTTTGGTCCTACTTACTTTATTCAGACTATGCTATACTCGGGGGCTCACTTCCCTTGTGTGCACACGGACCTCCTACCCGAACCCTGGACAGCCTGTAATGCTATTGCAATGACAGATACCATGCTTCCTTCCATGGTATTTTCCTTCTGAGTCATGCAACCTGCCATGACTTATTCCCGGTTTAAAATCGTAATTCCTTAAAATCAAGAAATTAGAATGTATAACATGGATCGTACGAATGAATTAAAGTCATTCATACGATCCATTCTACGAGAGAACGGAAATTCAGATCATGAGAGAGAAAAAATAAAAGGATATCTTTGACGAGGAATTTGGATCGGCGAGCGGATTTGTGCAAAAGCCGCTGCATCTTATTCATTCGTACGATCCATTCTAATTCATTCGTACGATCCATTCCAATTCATTCGTAGGATCCCTTCTAATTCATTCGTACGAGCCATTCTAATTCATTAGTACGAGCTATTCTAATTCATTCATACGACCCATTCTAATTCATTCGTATGAGCTATTCTAATTCATTCGTACTATGACCCATTCTAATTCATTAGTACGAGCTTTACCCTCGAGCCTCTTGAAATACAATGAAAAAGATTTTTAAAAATACATATGCTTAATTTTATACTGTGGGCTGCACTCTTGTCCACCAATACCAAAATACCGAGTTCGGATCTCCTCCGGCTAGTCAGCCACAGTCAACGGGCCTGATGCGTTTCACAGCCGCATGCAGTCGGCTGGAGTCGATTCACTTTTGGTCGCCTGCCATTGCACAACTCTAATGTTGGCCGGGCCCACTTACTAGGCCGACCTACTGAAGGAGATCTGAACTCAAATACCATGTCACCGTGTGACTGGTCTATGGACACAGATAGGAATGTCAATTGTGCTGGGCTAACCCAATTCCTGCTTGTTCGGTTCGAAAAAAAATTGGGCCGAGTTTTAAGTAAGCTTGGGCTGGGCTAAGCTTGGATATCATTTCAAGCACGAACTTAAGTGTGGGTCGAGTTTGGGCTGTGATAAGCTCGGCCCGTTTATGGACAAACCCGAAATATTAAGGGTGCATTCAGTGGCGGACCCAGAATTTTTTCTTAGGGGGGCATATATATTAAAAAGTAATTGATGTCGATGTCTCGAGTTAAAAACTTCAACCGGCAGTGTGACAACGTCACTATCCTTCTTTCGAGTCCTTACAGTCCTTCAAAAATTTGGGGCTATAACTGGCTGACTCATCCAAAAGAATATTAAGGCCAATAAGAAAAACATGTAGCTGTGCTTGTCTTTGTGCACGAATGAATTAGAATGAATTAGAATGGATACATGTAGCTGTGCTTGTCCATTTAATTTATTTTTATCGTTTTTAGGGGATCTATATATTTTATTGATAATGAAATACAAGAAGGGCCAAGAGCATATTAAGAGGGATCTAGGAGTTTGGTTAAGTCAATGCAAGTCCCACACATATATGAGGATAGGCTGCTAAAATAGGAGAGAAAGAGACATGGCATTCCTTCTAGGATTGCATAGCACATTTTTAGGAGATTATGAAGGACAGCTATCTTAGCGTAATTCACTTTAGTCACCAACTTTAAATGGCCGTCGAGAGTTTTGTCTTTACTTCTTAGTCTTTTCATTATTTCGTGATCATCCGATATCCGAAAGGCATGTAATTTAGGCCTTTTGTTGAACGATAAGTAGAAAAAGAGCCCTCAGCCAATTAGTATAGGAGTAGTATTTGACTGATTACTAGCCCATAAATAAACACACAACTGCTTATAAAAGATGGTCTCTTTGAAAAAATGAGGAATTTCTTTCTCATTTTTACATGGTGATTGTCTTCCTTTCGGTCCGTACTATCAATTTTCAGTCGAGTTCACACTCTTTCAGAGATTCAACCCACTGTTTCATCTACTGCCAAATCTGAAATCAATCTACAGATGTGCTCTCACTTAACAACTGCTAGATCAGAAATCGGATAAACTTATCTATGCAAATTCAATCCCAACGTTGGATGACCTTACCTTACTTGGGATGTGAATGATCACATTGATTTGTAATTATTAAGAAATGCTTCTAAATTTTCAAAGCATTTATCAAACTAACATCAAATCAATTCAATGTTGATTTTGTATCATTAATTTGTGCAACGATGTGCAGTAAAGAATACAGATAATTTTATAGGTGTAACCTTAACATATCTGTATCTATGACAATGACTCAGTGACCTAGTACATGCCACCAAAAGAAAATCTCGGACAAACATGTAAAGAAAGAGCATATATGTGCACCATAAGTTCCAGCATGGTGCCCACAAATTGGGGAACTAGCAACGAATGCCCAGTGACTTCTCGCAATGAATGAATTAGAATAGCTCGTATGAATGAATTAGAATGGTACATTCGTACGAATGAATTAGAATGGATCGTACGAATGAATTAGAATGGATCGAGAAAGCAGAGTCTCGCTTGGAGCAAGCAAAGAATGCAGAAAGAACCTTGAAGGCGAGTTTCTCGGAGAAGCAGACGAACTTGTCAGCTCGTCGTGAGCTCATGACTTCTCGCCCTCTGGAGTTGCAGCAGTTGGAGGCCACTAGAGAGGAGCCGTAGCAACGTCTTCGTGTTTTGGATGCTCTCTATTAGTTGTAATTTTTTTTGCATCTAGTAGTCTCCTTTTCAGACTCATCTCATGACCGCTTTCCTTTGAGTAGCATTTTATAATATCATGATGTTCTCTGGACTATTCACTTGGGGTATTGTTTGTTTCTTTTTTTTCTTTGGACTGAACCTGAAGTAACGTCTCAGGCTGCCTATGTACCCTCCTAAAAGGGATCAAGTTGCACGTAGTTCATGCCTTTTTTTTTTACAAGGAGTGTAACCCTGCTTTAGGCATAGTACCTTTTAAGGTACTTGCCATTGATAGGGCCAAGCTGGGACCCTTCTGGCATTGTAAGGAGGTATACGCTGTTGGAGTAGCCTTCCGTGACGACGTGCTGTCCATCCTACTTAACTTCAAACTTCTTCCCTCCTCGGTGCGAGAAAATGATGGGATGCTTGACTGCCAGGACCAGTTCTCCATCTTGGAAGGTCTGAGGACAAACCCTTTTGTTAAAGGTGCGAGTCAATCTAGCTTGATAATATTCCAATTGTTGCTGAGCTTCAGGGCGTCGCTCATCCAATGCCTCTAACTTGGCTAGGCGAAGCTGGGCGTTGTCATTGTTGGCGAGACCCTCTTGGATGGCTATCCTGAGTGACGGGATCTAGCTCGAGCAGAACAACAACTTCTACTCCATACACAAGGGAGTATGGGGTTGCTTGCGTCGGAGTGCGGAAGGAAGTCCGATATGCCCACAATGCTTCTCCCATGCGTTTGTGTCAGTCTTTCTTTAACTTTAAGACGACTTTCTCCATGAGCTTGCAGAGAGTTTTATTGAGGCTTCTGCTAGGCCGTTGGCTGGAGCATTGTACATTGTCGAACACTTTTGTTTGATGTCAAACTTGGCACAGAACTGGCTGACAGCGGCGTTTTTGAACTGGGGGGACACCGTACCGGAAGATGATATCGTTTTGGATAAAGTTGATGACAGAATGCCAAGTGACTTCTCGCAACGGTATTGCCTAGTGACGGAATGCCCAGTGACTTATCGCAACGAATGAATTAGAATAGCTCGTACGAATGAATTAGAATGGATACATTCGTACGAATGAATTAGAATGGATACATTCGTGAGAATGAATTAGAATGGATCGTACTAATGAATTAGAACGGATCGTACGAATAAATTAGAATAGCTTGTACGAATGAATTAGAATGGATACATTCGTATGAATGAATTAGAATGGAAACATTCGTGCGAATGAATTAGAATGGATCGTATGAATGAATTAGAATGGATCGTACGAACAAATTAGAATGGGTCGTACGAATGAATTAGAATAGCTCGTACGAATGAATTAGAATAGCTTGTACAAATGAATTAGAATTGTTCATACGAATGAATTAGAATGGATCGTACGAATGAATTAGAATGGATACATTCGTGCGAATGAATTAGAATGGATCGTACGAATGAATTAGAATGGCTGCATTCGTACGAATGAATTAGAATGGATCGTACGAATGAATTAGAATGGCTACATTCGTACGAATGAATTAGAATAGCTATATTCATACGAATGAATTAGAATGGATCGTACGAATGAATAAAAATGGATCGTACGAATGAATTAGAATGGCTACATTCGCACGAAAGAATTAGAATAGCTACATTCGTACGAATGAATTAGAATGAATCGTACGAATGAATTAGAATGGTCCGTACGAATGAATTAGAATGGATCGTACGAATGAATTAGAATAGCTCGTACGAATGAATTTGAATAGCTCGTATGAATGAATTAGAATTATTCGTACAAAAGAATTAAAATGGATCGTACGAATGAATTAGAATGGATACATTCGTGCGAATGAATTAGAATGGATCGTATGAATGAATTAGAATGGATCGTACTAATGAATTAGAATGGCTGCATTCATACGAATGAATTAGAATAGATCGTATGAATGAAATAGAATGACTATATTTGTACGAATGAATTAGAATAGCTATATTCGTACGAATGAATTAGAATGGATCATACGAATGAATAAGAATGGATCGTACGAATGAATTGGAATGGCTATATTCGTAAGAATGAATTACAATAGCTGTATTCGTACGAATGAATTAGAATGGATCGTACGAATGAATTAGAATGGCTACATTCGTACGAATGAATTAGAATGGCTATATTCGTACGAATGAATTAAAATGGCTATATTCGTACGAATGAATTAGAATGGATCGTACAATTGAATTAGAATATATACCTTCATACGAATGAATTATACTGGCTATATACGTACTAATGAATTAGAATGGCTATATTCATTTGTACAAATGAATTAGAATCGCAGCATTCATACGAATGAATTAGAATGGATCGTACGAATGAATTAGAATGGATCATACGAATGAATTAGAATAGATACCTTCATACGAATGAATTTGAATGGCTATATTCGTACGAATGAATTAGAATGGCTACATTCATACGAATGAATTAGAATGGATCGTACAAATTAATTAGAATAGAACGTACGAATGAATTATAATGGCTATATTCGTACGAATGAATTCATATGAATGAATTAGAATGGAATATATGAATGAATTAAAATGACTCATACGAATGAATTAAAATGGCTACATTCGTACGAATAAATTAGAATAGATCGTACGAATGAATTTGAATGGATCGTACGAATGAATTAGAATGGCTCGTACGAATAAATTAGAATGGCTACATTCGTACGAATGAATTATAATGGATCATAGGAATGAATTAGAATGGATCGTAGGAATGAATTAGAATGGCTACAATCTTACGAATGAATTAGAATGATTACCTTCGAACGAATAAATTAGAATGGATCGTACGAATGAATTAAAATGGATCATACGACTGAATTAGAATGGATACATTCGTTCATACGAATCAATTAGAATCGCTACATTCGTACGAATGAATTAGAATGGATCGTCCGAATGAATTAGAATGGATAGTACGAATGAATTAGAATGGCTACATTTGAACAAATAAATTAGAATGGATACATTTGTACGAATGAATTAGACTGGATCGTACGAATGAATTAGAATGGCTATATTCATACGAATGAATTAGAATGGGTCGTACGAATGAATTAGAATGGCCATATTCATTCGTACGAATGAATTAGAATGGCTATATTCGTACGAATGAATTAGAATGGATACCATCGTACGAATGAATTGTAATGGCTATAATTGTATGAATGAATTAGAATGGATCGTATGAATGAATTAGAATTGATCGTACGAATGAATAAGAATGGTTGCATTCGTACAAATGAATTAGAATGGCTACATTTGTACAAATGAATTAGAATGGCAACAATCTAACGAATGAATTAAAATTGATACCTTCAAATGAATGAATTAGGATGGATCATATGAATGAATTAGAATGGATCGAACGAATGAATTAGAATGGATCGTATGAATGAATTAGAATATAGCCATTCTAATTCATTCGTATGAATGTAGCCATTCTAATTTATTCCAACGATCCATTCTAATGCATTCGTTCGAATATAGCCATTCTAATTCATTCGTACGAATGGTGCCATTCTAATTCATTAGTACTATCCATTCTAATTCATTTGTATGATCCATTCTAATTCATTCATATGAATACAGGCATTCTAATTCATTCATACGAATGTAGCCATTCTAATTCATTCGTACGATCCATTCTAATTCATTCATTCGAACAAATATAGCCATTCTACTTTATTCCTACGGATGTAGCCATTCTAATTTATTCTTATGAATGTGGCCATTCTAATTCATTCGTACGATCTATTCTAATCCATTCGTACAAAGGTATCTATTCTAATTCATTCGTACAAATGAATTAGAATGGATCGTACAAATGAATTAGAATGGCTATATTCGTACGAATGAATTAGATTGGATCATACGAATGAATTAGAATGGATCGTATGAAAGAATTAAAATGGATTGTATGAATGAATTAGAATAGCTCATACGAATGAATTAATTCGTATGAATTAATTAGAATGGCTACTTTCGTATGAATGAATTAGAATGGCTATATTCGTACGAATGAATTAGAATGGATCATACAAATAAATTAGAATGGATCGTACAAATGAATTAGAATGGCTATATTCGTACGAGTGAATTAGAATGGATCGTATGAATGAATTAGAATAGTTACATTTGTACGAAAAAATTAGAATGGATCGTACGAACAAATTAGAATGGATCGTACGAATGAATTAGAATAGATCGTACGAATGAATTAGAATGGATCGTACGAATGAATTAGCATGGCTACATTCGTTCGTACGAATGAATTAGAATGGCTACCTTCCTACGAATGAATTAGAATAGTTCATAAGAAAGAATTAGAATGGCTATATTCGTACGAATGAATTAGAATGGCTATATTCGAACGAATAAACTAAATTGGATCGTACGAATAAATAAGAATGTATTATACGAATGAATTAGAATGGATCATATGAATGAATTAGAATGGCTCGTATGAATGAATTAGAATGGCTCTTACGAATGAATTAAAATGGCTATATTCATTTGTATGAATGAATTAGAATAGATCGTATGAATGAATTAGAATGGCTATATTCGTACGAATGAATTAGAATGGCTACATTCATACGAATGAAATAGAATGGATCATACGAATGAATTAGAATGGCTACATTCATACGAAAGAATTAGAATGGATCGTACGAATGAATTAGAATGCATCGTACGAATGAATTAGAATGTCTACATTCGAACGAATGAATTAGAATGGATCGTACGAATGAATTAGAATAGATCGTACGAGTGAATTAGAATGGATCGTACGAATAAATTAGAATTGCTCATACGAATGAATTAGAATAGCTCATACGAATGAATTAAAACAGCTACATTTATTCGTATGAATGAATTAGAATGGCTATATTTGTACGAATAAATTAGAATGGATCGTATGAATGAATTAGAATGGCTACATTCGTACGAATGAATTAGAGTGGATCATACGAACGAATTAGAATGGCAACATTCGAAAGAATGAATTAGAATAGATCATACGAATGAATTAGAATGGATCATACGAATGAATTAGAATGGCTATATTCGTACAAATGATTAGAATGGCTACATTCGTACGAATGAATTAGAATGGCTACATTCGTACGAATGAATTAGAATGGATCGTACGAATGTATTAGAATGGATCGTACGAATTAATTATACTGGCTATATTCGTATGAATGAATTAGGATGGCTACATTCATACAAATGAATTAGAATGGATCGTACGAATGAATTAGAATGGCTACATTCATATAAATGAATTATAATGGCTATATTCGTACGAATGAATTAGAATGGATCGTACGAATGAATTAGAATATCTCGTACGAATGAATTAGAATGTCTACCTCCGTACGAATGAATTAGAATGACAATATTCGTACGAATTAATTAGAATGGAACGTACGAATATAGCAATTCTAATTCATACAAACAAATGTAGCTATTCTAATTCATTCTTACGAATGTAGCCATTCTAAATCATTTGTACGATCCATTCATTCGTTCGAATGTTGCCACTCTAATTCATTCGTTCGAAGGTATCCATTCTAATTCATTCGTTCAAATGTTGCCATTCTAATTCATTTGTACGATCCATTCTAATTCATTCGTACGAATGTAGCCATTCTAATTCATTTGTTCGAAGGTAGCAATTCTAATACATTCGTACGATCCATTCTAATTCATTCGTACGAATATAGCCATTCTAATTTATTCATAAGAATGTAGCTATTCTAATTCATTCGTACGAGCTATTCTAATCATTCGTACGAATGTAGCCATTCTAATTCATTTGTACGAGCTATTCTAATTCATTCATACAAAGGTAGCAATTCTAATTCATTCGTATGATCCATTTTAATTAATTCGTACGAATATAGCCATTCTAATTCATTCGTATGAATTTTTCTATTCTAATTCATTTGTACGATACATTCTAATTCATTCGTACGATCCATTCTAATTCATTCGTTCGAATGTTGCCATTCTAATCCATGCGTAAGAACCATTCTAATTCATTTATACGATCCATTCTAATTCATTCTTACTAACTAATGTCATTCTAATTTATTTGTACCATCCATTCTAATTCATTCGTACGAATATAGCCAATATAATTCATTAGTACGAATGTAGCCATTCTAATTCATTCATACAATCCATCCTAATTCATTCTTTCGAATGTTGCCATTCTAATTCGTTTGTATGAATGAATGTTGCCATTCTAATTCATTCGTAGGAACAAATGTAGCCATTCTAATTCATTTGTACGAGCTATTCTAATTCGTTCATATGAATATAGCCATTCTAATACATCTGTACGTACGAATGTAGCCATTCTAATTCATTCGTAAGGATGTATCTATTCTAATTCATTCGTACGAATGTAGCCAGTATAATTCATTCGTACGATCCATTCTAATTCATTCGTACAGATATATCCATTCTAATTCATTCATACGAATGTAGCCATTCTAATTCGAATGTATGAATATACCCATTCTAATTCATTCATACAATCCATTCTAATTCATTTGTACGATCGAATGTAGCCATTCTAATTCATTCGTACGATCCATTCTAATTCATTCGTACGAATATCGCTATTCTAATTCATTCGTACAGATGCAGCCATTCTAATTTATTCGTACGATCAATTCTAATTCATTCGTACGATCCTTTCTAATTCATTCGTATGATCCATTCTAATTCATTCGTAAGAGCCATTCTAATTCATTCATACGAATGTAGCCATTCTAATTCATTCATACGAGCTATTCTAACTTATTTGTACGATCCATTCTAATTCATTCGTACGAATATAGCCATTCTAATTCATTCGTACGAACGAATGTAGCCATTCTAATTCATTCGTATGAATGTAGCCATTCTAATCCATTCGTACTAATATAGCCATTCTAATTCATTCGAACAAATGTAGCCATTCTAATTCATTTGTACGAATATAACCATTCTAATTCATTTGTACGATCCATTCCATTTCATTCATACGATCCATTCTAATTCATTTGTACGATCCATTCTAATTCATTTGTACGAATATATCTATTCTAATTCATTCGTACGAATGTAGCAATTCTAATTCATTTGTATGAATATAGCCATTCTAATTCATTCGTATGAACCATTCTAATTCATTCGTACGAAGGTATCTTTTCTAATTCATTCGTACGATCCATTCTAATTCTTTCTTACGACCCATTCTAATTCATTCGGTCGAATGTTGCCATTCTAATTCATTCGTACGGATGTGGCCATACTAAATAATTCATTTGAATGTTGCTATTGTAATTCATTCGTACGAATTTAGCCATTCTATTCATTCGTACGATCCATTCTAATTCATTCGTACGAATAAAGCCATTCTAATTCATTCGTATGAATATAGCCATTCTAATTCACTTGTCTGTGTGAATAAATTAGAATGGCTCTTACGAATGAATTAGAATGGATCGTTCGAATGAAATAGAATGGATCGTACAAATGAATTAGAATCGATCGTACGAATGAATTAGAATCACCACATTCGAACGAATGAATTATAATGGCTACATTCGTACGAATGAATTAGAATGGATCGTACGAATGAATTAGAATGGATCGTACAAATGAATTAGAATGGCTAAATTCGTACGAATGAATTAGAATGGATCGTATGAATGAATTAGAATGGATCGCATGAATGAATTACAATGGATCGTACGAATGAATTAGAATGGCTATATTCGTACTAATGAATTAGAATGGATCGTAGGAACAAATTAGAATAGCTACACTCGTACGAATGAATTGGAATGGCTACATTGGAACGAATGAATTAGAATGGCTCATACGAAAGAATTAGACTGGCTACATTCGTACGAATGAATTAGAATAGATCATAAAAAAGAATTTGAATGGCTACATTCGTATGAATGAATTAGAATAGCTCGTACGAATAAATTAGAATGGATCGTACAAATGAATTAGAATGGCTGGCTACATTCATACGAATCAATTAGAATGGCGACATTCGAACGAATGAATTAGAATAGATCGTACGAATAAATTAGAATAGATACCTTCGTACGAATGAATTAGAATGGTAACAATCGTACGAATGAATTAGAATGGGTTCATTCATACGAATAAATTAGAATGGATCATACGAATGAATTGGAATGGGTCGTACGAATGAATTAGAATGGCTCATACGAATGAATTAGAATGGATCGTACGAATGAATTAGAATGGATCGTACGAATGAATTATAATGGCTACATTCGTACAAATGAATTAGAATAGCATTTATAAATGAATTAGAATGGATCGTACGAATGAATCAGAATCGCTACATTCGTATGAATGAATTAGAATGGTACTTACGAATGAATTAGAATGGCTACATTCGTACGAAGGAATTAGAAAGGCTACATTCGTACAAATGAATTAGAATGGCTACATTCGTTCGAATGAATTAGAATGGATCGTACGAATGAATTAGAATGGATCTTCCGAATGAATTAGAATGGCAACATACCTTCATACGAATGAATTAGATTGGATCGTACAAAAGAATTAGAATGGATGTACAAATGAATTAGAATGGATCATACGAATGAATTAGAATGGTTACCATCAAACCAATGAATTAGAAAGGATCATACGAATGAATTAGAATGGCTATATTCGTACGAATGAGTACGAATGAATTAGAATAGATACCTTCGTATGACTGAATTAGAATAGTTCGTACGAATGAATTAGAATAGATTCTACAAATGAATTAGAATGGCTCATACGAATGAATTAGAATGGCTATATTCGTACGAATGAATTTGACTGGATACCTTCGAATGAATGAATTAGAATAGCTCGAACAAATGAACTAGAATGGCTATATCCATACAAATGAATTATAATGGCCACCTTTGTATGAATGAATTAGAATGGCAATATTCATACGAATGAATTAGAATAGCTCATATGAATGAATTCGAATGGATCGTACAAATAAATAAGATTGGCTATATTCGAACGAATGAATTAGAATGGATCATACAAATGAATTAGAATGGATCGTACGAATGAATTAGATTGGATCGTATCACTGAAATAGAATGGCTATATTTGTACGAATGAATTAGAATAGCTCTTACGAATGAATTAGAATGGATCATATGAATGAATTACAATAGATCGTATGAATTAATTAGAATGGCTATACTCGTTCGTACGAATGAATTAGAATGGCTACATTCGTACGAATGAATTAGAATGGATCGTACAAAAGAATTAGAATGGCTACATTCGTACGAATGAATTAGAATGGCTACATTCGTTCGTACGAATGAATTAGAATGGCTACATTCGTACGAATGAATTAGAATGTCTATATTCGTACGAATGAATTAGAATGGCTACATTCGTACGAATGAATTAGAATGGATCGTAGGAACGAATTAGAATAGCTATATTCGTAAGAAAGGATTAGAATGGCTACATTCATTCGTACTAATGAATTAGAATGTCTATATTCATATGAATGAATTAGAATGGACTGTACGAATGAATTAGAATGTCTTTTTTTGTTCAAATGAATTAGAATGGATCGTACGAATCAATTAGAATGGCTACATTCATATGAATGAATTAGAATAGATACCTTCGTACGAATGAATTAGAATGGCTACATTGGTACGAGTGAATTAGAATGGCTACATGAAATAGAATGGCTACATTCGTTCGTACAAATGAACTAGAATGGCTATATTCGTATAAATGAATTAGAACGGCTACATTCGAACGAATGAATTAGAATGGCTACATTCGTACGAATGAATTAGAATGGATCGTACAAATAAATTAGAATGGATCGTACGAATGAATTAGAATAGATACCTTCGTACGAACGTATTAGAATTGCTACTTTCGAACGAATGAATTAGAATAGATACCTTCGTACGATCCATTCTAATTCATTCATACAATTGATTCTAATTAATTCGTACAATCCATTCTAATTCATTCATACAAACCATTTTAATTCATTCGTACGAATATAGCTATTCTAATTCATTCGTAAGATCCATTCTAATTCATTCGTATGAATGTAGCTATTCTAATTCTTTTGTACGAATGTTGTCATTCTAATTCATTCGTATGATCCATTCTAATTCATTCGTACGATCCATTCTAATTCATTCGTGTGAATGTAGCTATTCAAATTCATTCATACGAATGTAGCCATTCTAATTCATTCGTACGATCCACTCTAATTCATTCGTACGATCCATTCTAATTCATTCATTTAAATATAGACATTCTAATTCATTCGTACGAATATTGCCATTCTAATTTATTAGTAAGTGCAATTCTAATTCATTCGTACGATCCATTGTAATTCATTCGTTCGAATGTAGCTATTGTAATTCATTTGTACGAATGTAGCAATTCTAATTCATTCGTACAAATATAGCCATTCTAATTCATTCGTACGATCCATTCTATTTTATTCGTACGATCCATTCTTATTCATTCGTATGAACGTACCCATTCTAATTTATTCATACGAATGTAGCCATTCTAATTTATTCGTATGAATATAGCCTTTCTAATTCATTCGTACGATCCATTCTAATACATTCATACGAATGTATTAGAATGGATCATACGAATAAATTAAAATGGATCGTATGAAAGAATTAGAATGCCTACATTCATACGAATGAATTAGAATTGTTACATTCATAGGAATGAATTAGATTGGCTACATTCGTACGAATGAATTAGAATGACTACATTCGCATAAATGAATTAGAATGGCTATATTCGTACGAATGAATGTAGCCATTCTAATTCATTCGTATGAGCTATTCTAATTCATTAGTTTGAAGGTATCCACTCTAATTCATTCATACCAATGTAACCATTCTAATTCATTCGTACGAATGTAGCCATTCTAATTCTTTCGTACGATCCATTCGAATTCGTTCGTACGATCCATTCTAATTCATTCGTATGAATGTAGCCATTCTAATTCAATCGTACGATCCATTCTAATACATTCATACGAAGATATCCATTCTAATTCATTCGTACGAATGAATGTAGCCATTCTAATTCATTCGTAACAAAGCCATTCTAATTCATTCGTACGATCCATTCTAATTCATTCGTACGAATGTAGCCATTCTAACTCGATCATACGAATGTAGCTATTCTAATTCATTCTACGAATATAGCCATTCTAATTAATTCGTACAAATATAGCCATTCTAATTAGAATGTAGCCACATCGAGGCGATACGGTCGTGCTCGGATCCATTCTAATTCATTCGTTCAAATGTAGCCATTCTAATTCATTCGTACGAATATAGCAATTCTAATTCATTCGTACGATCCATTCTAATTCATTCGTATGAGCCATTCTAATTCATTCATATGAGCCATTCTAATTCTTTCGTACGATCCATTCTAATCCATTTGTACGATCCATTCTAATTCATTCGTACGAGTATAGCCATTCCAATTCATTCATACGAATGTAGCAATTCTAATTCATTCGTATGAATATATGTAGCCATTCTAATTTATTCGTACAAATATAGCCATTCTAATTCATTCGTACGATCCATTCTAATTCATTCGTACGAACTAATATAGCCATTCCAATTCATTTGTATGATCTATTCTAATTTATTTGTACGAGTCATTCTAATTCATTCGTACGAATGTAGCAATTCTAATTCATTTGTACGATCCATTCTAATTCATTCGTATGATCCATTCTAATTCATTCGTACGAATGCAGCTATTCTAATTCATTCGTACGAAGGTATCCATTCTAATTCATTCGTACGAATGAATTAGATTGGCTATATTCGTACGAATGAATTAGAATGGCTACATCGGTACAAATGAATTAGAATGGCTATATTCATACCAATGAATTAGACTGGATCGTACGAAAAAATTAGAATGGATCGTACGAATGAATTAGAATAGCTACATTCATACGAATGAATTAGAATGGCTACATCCGGACGAATGAATTGGAATGGCTATATTCGTACGAATGAATTAGAATGGCTTCATTCGTACGATCCATTCTAATTCATTCGTACGGATGTCGCCATTCTAATTCATTAGTACGAATATAGCTATTTTAATTCATTCATACGATCAATGCTAATTCATTCGTACGATCCATTCTAATTTATTCGTACGAATATAGTCATTCTAAGTCATTCATATGATCCATTCTAATTCATTCGTATGATCCATTCTAATTCATTCGTACGAATGTAGCTATTCAAATTCATTCGTATGAATGTAGCCATTCTAATTCATTCGTACGATCCATTCCAATTCATTCGTATGATCCATTCTAATTCATTTGTACAAATGTAGCCATTCTAATTTATTCGTACGAATGAATTAGAATTGCTAAATTCGCACGAATGAATTCGAATGGCTATATTCGTACGAATGAATTAGAATAGTTACATTCGAATGAATGAATTAGAATGGATCGTACGAATGAATTAGAATGGATCATACGAATGAATTAGAATGGCTACATTCAAGCAAATGAGGTAGAATAACTCGTACGAATGAATTAGAATGGATCATACGAATGAATTAAAATGGATACATTCGAACGAATGAATTAGAATGGCTATATTCATACGAATGAATTAGAATGGATTATACGAATGAATTAGAATTGATCGTACAAATGAATTAGAATGGATCGTACGAATGAATTAGAATAGATATATTCGTACGAATGAACTAGAATGGGTTGTACGAATGAATTAGAATGGTTCTTACGAATGAATTAGAATGGATCGTACGAATTAATTAGAATGGCTACATTCGTACGAATAAATTAGAATGGCTACATTTATACTAATGAATTAGAATAGCTCGTACGATTGAATTATAATGGCTACATTCGTACGAATGAATTAGAATGGCTATATTTGTATGAATGAATTAGAATGGTTCGTATAAATTAATTAGAATGGCTATATTCGTACGAATGATTAGAATGGATCGTACGAATGAATTAGAATGGATCGTACGAATGAATTAGAATGGCTACATTCGTCCGTACGAATGAATTAGAATAGCTCGTATGAATGAATTAGAACGGCTATATTTGAACGAGTGAATTAGAATGGCTACATTCGTACGAATGAATTAAAATGGATCGTGTGAATGAATTAGAATGGCTACATTCGTACGAATAAATTACAATGGATACCTTCAAATGAATGAATTAGAATTGCTATATTTGTACGAATGAATTAGAATGGATCGTATGAATGAATTAGATTGGCTATACTTGTATGAATGAATTAGAATGGCTACATTCATACGAATGAATTAGAATGGATCGTACGAATGAATTAGAATGGATTGTACGAATGAATTAGAATGGATACCTTCGAACGAATGAATTAGAATGGTTCATAAGAAAGAATTAGAATGGCTACATTCATACGAATGAATTGGAATGGCTATATTCGTATGAATGAATTAGAATGGCTACATTCGAACGAATGAATTAGAAGGTCTATATTCGTACGAATGAATTAAAATAGCACATACGAATTAATTAGAATCGCTACATTCGTATGAATGTAACCATTCAAATTTATTCTTATGAATATAGCTACTCTAATTCATTCGTACGAATGTAGCTATTCTAATTCTTTCTTACGAGCCATTCTTATTCATTCGTTCAAAGGTATCCATTCTAATTCATTCGTACGATCAATTCTAATTTATTCATACGATCCATTCTAATTCATTCGTACGAGCTATTCTAATTCATTCGTTCGAATGTATCCATTCTAATTCATTCGTATGAATGAATATAGCTATTCTAATTCATTCTTATGATCTATTCTAATTCATTCGTACGATCCATTCTAATTCATTCATACGAAGGTATCTATTCTAATTCATTCGTATGATCCATTCTAATTCATTCGTACGATACATTCTAATTCATTTGTATGAATGTGGCCATTCTAATTCATTCGTACAAAGGTTGCCATTCTAATTAATTCGTACGAATGTAGCCATTGTAATTCATTCGTAGAAAGATATCCATTCTAATTCATTCATACGAACAGATGTAGCCATTCTAATTCATTCGTTCGAATGTAGCCATTTTAATTCGTTCATACGAATATAGCCATTCTAATTCATGCGTACGATATATTCTAATTCATTTGTACGATCCATTCAAATTTATTCGTACGAAGGTATCCATTCTAATTTATTCGTACGAATGTAGCCATTCTAATTCATTTGTATGAATGTAGCCATTCTAATACATTCATACGAATATAGCCATTATAATTTATTCGTACGAATGTTGCCATTCTAATTTATTCGTACAAATATAGCCATTCTAATTCATTCATACGAATATAGCAATTCTAATTCATTCATACGATCCATTCTAATTCATTCGTACGATCCATTCTAATTCATTTGTACGAATATAGCCATTCTAATTTATTTGTATGATCCATTCTAATTCATTCATACAAACAAAGCCATTCTAATTCATTCGTACGATCCATTCTAATTCATTCGTTCGAATATAACTATTCTAATTCATCCTTACGACCTATTCTAATTAATTCGAACGATCCATTATAATTGTTTCATACGATCCATTCTAATTCATTCGTACGATCCATTCTAATTCATTCGTAAGATCCATTCTAATTCATTAGTACGAATATAGCCATTCTAATTCATTCGTATGAAGGTATATATTCTAATTCATTCGTACGAATATAGCCATTCTAAGTCATTCGTATGACCCATTCTAATTTATTCGTACGATCCATTCTAATTCATTTGTACGATCCAATCTAATTCATTCGTACGAATATAGCCATTCTAATTAATTCGTACGAATGTAGCCATTCTAATTCATTCGTAGGATCCATTCTAATTCAATTGTACGATCCATTCTAATTCATTCGTACGAATATAGCCATTCTAAGTCATTCATGAGAACAAATGTAGCCATTCTAATTCATTCGTACGAAGGTATCAATTCTAATTCATTCATACGAATGTAGCCATTCTAATTCATTCGTACGAATATAGCCATTCTAATTCATTCGTACGAATGTAGCAATTCGAATTCATTCGTACGAATATAGCCATTCTATTTCATTCATACAATCCACTCTAATTCATTCACACGAAGGTAACCATTCAAATTCATTCGTACGACCTATTCTAATTCATTCGTACGATCCATTCAAATTTATTCGTATGAATGTAGCCATTCTAATTCATTCGTACGAATATAGCCATTCTAATTCATTCCTACGATCCATTCTAATTCATTATTACGATCTATTCTAATTCATTCGTATGACCTATTCTAATTCGTTCGTACGAATGTAGCCATTCTTATTCATTCGTAAGAGCCATTCTAATTCATTCGTATGATCCATTCCAATTCATTCGTACGAATGTAGCCATTCTAGTTCATTCGTAGGAATATAGTCATTCTAATTTATTCGTACGAATATAACCGTTCTAATTCATTCCTACGATCCATTCTACTTCATTCGTACGATCCAGTCTTATTCATTCTTTTGAATGTAGCCATTTTAATTCATTCGTATGAACGAATATAGCCATTCAAATACATTCGTACGATCCATTCTAATTCATTCGTACGGATAAAGCCATTCTAATTCATTCGTGCGATTATACCCATTTTAATTCATTCGTACGATCCATTCTAATTTATTCGTTCAAATATAGCAATTCTAATTTATTCCTACGATCAATTCATTGGTACGATCCATTCTCATTCATTCGTACGATCCATTCTAATTCATTCGTACGACCCATTCTAATTCATTCGTAAGAATATAGCCATTCTAATTTATTCGTTCGAATGTAGCCATTCTAATTCATTCGTACGATCCATTCTAATTCATTCGTTCGAAGGTAGCCATTCTAATTTATTCGTACGAATATAGTCATTCTAATTCATTCGTACGAATATAGCCATTCTAATTCATTTATACGATCCATTCTAATTCATTCGTACGATGGTATCTATTCTAATTCATTCATTCGAATTTATCCATTCTAATTCATTCGTACGAATATAGCTGTTCTAATTCATTAGTACGAACGAATGTAGCCATTCTAATTCATTCGTACGAAGGTATCCATTCTAATTCATTCGTACGAATGTAGTCATTCTATTCATTCGTTCGAAGGTATCCATTCTAATTCATTCGTACGTGCTATTCTAATTTATTTGTACAACTATAGATATTCTAATTTATTCGTTCGAAGGTATCCATTCTAATTCATTTGTACGAACTATTCTAATTCATTCGTACGAGCTATTCTTTCGTACAACTATAGCCATTCTAATTCATTCGTACGAATATAGCCATTCTAATTCATTCGTACGAACGAATGTAGCCATTCTAATTCATTCGTACGAAAGAATGTAGCCATTCTAATTCATTCATGTAGCCATTCTAATTCATTCGTACGAATGTAGCAATTCTAATTCATTCGTATGAAGATATGCATTCTAATTCATTCGTACGGATATAGCCATTCTATTTCATTCGTACGATCCATTCTAATTCATTTGTACGATCCATTCTAATTCATTCATAGGAAGGTAGTCATTCTAATTCATTGGTACGATCCATTCTAATTCATTCGTACCATCCATTCTAATTCATTCGTACGAATGTAACCATTCTAATTCATTCATACGAATGTAGCCATTCTAATTTATTCGTACGAGCTATTCTAATTCATACGTACAATCCATTCTAATTCATTCGTACAAATATAGCCATTCTAATTCATTCGTATGATCCATTCTAATTCATTCGTACGAATGTAGCCATTCTAATTCAATCGTATGAATATAGCCACTCTAATTCATTCGTACGAATATTGCCATTCATTTTCATTCGTACGATCCATTCTAATTCATTCGTACGATCCATTCTAGTTCATTCATTCGAATGTTGCCATTTTAATTCATTCGTTTGAATGTTGCCATTCTAATTCATTGTACGATCCATTCTAATTCATTCTTACGATCTATTCTAATTCATTCATACGAAAGAATATAGCCATTCAAATTCATTCGTACGAACGAATGTAGCCATTCTATTTCATTCGTACGAATGTAGCCATTCTAATTCATTCGTACGAATATAGCCATTCTAATTCATTCGTACGATCCATTCTAATTCATTCATACGAATATAGCCAGTATAATTCATTCATACGAAGGTATCTATTCTAATTCAGTCGTAAGAGCCATTCTAATTCATTCGTACGATCCATTCTAATTCATTCGTACGAAGGTTACCATTCTAATTCATTCGTACGAATATAGCCAATTCATTCGTATGATCCATTCTAATTCATTCGTACGATCCATTCCAATTCATTCGTACGAATGTAGCTATTCTAATTCATTCGTATGATCCATTCAAATTCATTCGTACGTACGAATGTAGCCATTCTAATTCATTCGTACGATCCATTCGAATTCATTCGTACAAACAAAGCCATTCTAATTCATTCATACGATCCATTCTAATTCATTCGCATGAATGTAGCCATTCTAATTCATTCGTACGAATATAGCCATTCTAATTCATTCTATGAATATAGCCATTCTAATTCATTCGTACAAATGTAGCCATTTTAATTCATTCGTACGATCCATTCTAATTCGTATGTACTATCCATTCTAATTCATTCGTACGATCCATTCTAATTCATTCATACGACCCATTCTAATTCATTCGAACGAATGAATTAGAATGGCTATATTTGTACGAGCCAATCTAATTCATTCATACGAGCCTTTCTAATTCATTCGTACGAATGAATTAGAATGGCTATATTCGTTCATACGAATGAATTAGAATGGCTCGTACGAATGAATTAGAATGGCAACATTCGAACGAATGAATTAGAATGACTAGTCCGAATGAATTAGAATGGCTATTTTCGTACGAATGATTTAGAATGGATCGTACGAATGAATTAGAATAGCTCGTACGAATGAATACGAATATAGCCATTCTAATTCATTCGTACGATCCATTCTAATTCATTCGTACGATCTGTTCTAATTCATTCGTACGACCTATTCTAATTCATTCGAAAGAATGAATTAGAATGGCTATATTCGTACGACGAATGAATTAGAATGGATCGTATGAATGATTTAGAATGGATCGTACGAATGGATTAGAATGGATCGTACGAATGGATTAGAATGATTGTATTTGAACTAATGAATTAGAATGGCTACATTTGTACAAATGAATTAGAATGGATCCTATGAATGAATTAGAATGGATCGTACGAATGAATTAGAATGGCTATATTGGTACGAGTGAATTAGAATGGCTACATTCGTGCGAATGAATTAGAATGGATCGTATGATTGAATTAGAAAGGATCGTATGAATAAATTAGAATGGCTACATTCGTACGAATGAATTAGAATGGCTCTTACGAATGAATTAGAATGAATACATTCGTTCATACGAAAGAATTAGAATGGATCATAGGAATGAATTAGAATTGATCGTACGAATGAACTAGAATGGCTACATCCGTACGAATGAATTAGAATGGCTACATTCGTACGAATGAATTAGAATGGATCGTACAAATGAATTAGAATGGCTATACTCGTACGAATGAATTAGAATAGATATCTTTGTATGAAGGAATTAGAATAGATCATAAGAATGAATTAGAATGGCTACATTCGTACGAATGAATTAGACGGGATACATTCGTACGAATGAATTAGAATGGATCATACGAATGAATTAGAATGACTATATTCATACGAAGGAATTAGAACGGATCGTACGAATGAATTAGAATGGATCGTATGAATGAATTAGAATGGCTACATTCATACGAATGAATTAGAATAGATCGTACGAATGAAATAGAATAGATACATTCGTACGAATGAATTAGAATAGCTACATTCGGAATGAATTAGAATGGAACTTACGAATGAATTAGAATGGATCGTACGAATGAATTAGAATGGCTACATCCGTACCAATGAATTAGAATGGCAATATTTGAATGAATGAATTAGAATAGACACCTTCGTACAAACGAATTAAAATGGTTACCTTCGAATAAATGAATTAAAATGGATCGTACGAATTAATTAGAATGGATACCTTCGTATGAATAAATTATACTAGCTACATTCTTACGAAAGAATTAGAATGGATCGTAGGAATGAACTAAAATGGATCATAATAATGAATTAGAATGGCCACATTCGTTCAAATGAATTAGAATGGCTACATCCATACGAACGAATTAGAATGGCTATATTCGTATGAATGAATTAGAATGGCTTCATTCGTACGATCCATTCTAATTCATTCGTACGAATGTAGCCATTCTAATTCATTCGTACGATCCATTCTAATTCGTTCATTCGAAGGTAGCCATTCTAATTCATTCGTAAGTGACATTCTAATTCAAGTGTACGAAGCTAGCCATTCTAATTCATTCGTATAAATGTAGCCATTCTAATTCATTCGTACGATCCATTCTAATTCATTTGTAAGAGCCATTCTAATTCATTCGTACATACTAATGTACCCATTCTAATTCATTCTTCCGAGCTATTCTAATTCATTCATACGATCCATTCTAATTCATTCATACGAATGTAGCCATTCTAATTCATTCGTACGATCCATTCTAATTCATTCGTATGAAGGTAGCCATTCTAATTCATTCGTACGAAGGTATCTATTCTAATTCATTCGTACGAATGTAGCTATTCTAATTCATTCGTCTAAACGAATGTAGCCATTCTAATTCATTCATACGAGCCATTCTAATTCATTCGTACGAAGCTAGCCATTCTAATTCATTCCTACGATCTATTCTAATTCATTCGTACAATCCATTCTAATTCATTCGTACGATCTATTCTAATTCATTCGTACGAATGTAGCCATTCTAATTCATTCATACGAATGTAGCCATTCTAATTCATTCGTACGATCCATTCGAATTCATTTGTACGAATGTAACCATTCTAATTCATTTGTTCGAATATTGTCATTCTAATTCATTCATACGATCCATTCTAATTCATTCGTACGAACGTAACCATTCTAATTCATTCGTACGGATGTAGCCATTCTAGTTCATTCGTACGAATGAATTAGAATAAATACATTCGAACGAATGAATTAGAATGGCTTTATTCGTACGAATGAATTAGAATAGCTATATTCGTACGAATGAATTAGAACGGCTATATTCGTACGAATGAATTAGAATGGCTACATTCGTACGAATGAACTAGAATGGATCGTACGAATGAATTAGAATGGATCATACGAATAAAATAGAAAGGATCGTACGAATGAATTAGAACTGATCGTACGAATGAATTAGAATAGCTACATTCGTACGAATGAATTAGAATGGCAATATTTGTTCGTACGAATAATTAGAATAGCTACATTCATAAAAAAGAATTAGAATGGCTACATTTGTACGAATGAATTAGAATGGCTACATTCGTACGAATGAATTAGAATGGCTATATTCGTTCGTACGAATAATTAGAATGGCTACATTCGTACGAATGAATTAGAATGGCTACATTCGTACGAATGAATTAGAATGGCTACATTCAAATGAATGAATTAGGAAGGATCGTACGAATGAATTAGAATGGATCGTGCAAATGAATTAGAATGGCTATATTCATACGAATGAATTAGAATGGATCGTACGAATAAATTAGAATGGCTCTGACGAAGGAATTAGAATGGATCGTACGAATGAATTAGAATGGATCGTACGAATAAATTAGAATGGCTAAATTCGTACGAATGAATTAGAATGGCTACATCCATACAAATGAATAAGAATTGATCGTATGAATGAATTAGAATGGCTACATTCATACGAATGAATTAGAATGGATCTTACGAATGAATTAGAATGGTTACCTTCTAATGAATGAATTAGAATGGCTACATTCGTACGAATGAATTAGAATGGCTATATTCATACGAACGAATATAGACATTCTAATTCATTTGTACATTCCATTCTAATTCATTCGTACAAATGAATGTAGCTGTGGGGGAAAATCTTCGTGCCGACCCGAAGACTTCGCCTCACCAGTCAATTGAAGTTGAAGTTGACGTCGAAGATCGTTGGTCGATCCGTTGATTGAAGTTGAAGCTTTTGATATGTAAACAGAGAGATGCAATCAGAGAGAGCGTTGACACGAGAAGTGATCTCGGAGTTCAGCCGAAGCCTACGTCTCCGTGCTATAGGGTGCAACCCGAATTCACTAACACTTTTCTCGAAGTAACCTCGACAGGCCGAGTGCTACTAAAGCCTTTTTGATCTCTTCAAAGACAAGAAGATGATCAAGTAGAGGTGAAGGATAAGAAGATAGAAGTTCCAGAGCTCTGGTTCTGAAAATCAGATCTCAGAGTGGAAATCAGAAATTTCGGATCTCAGTTTCGATCCTTTTACATTTGAAGGCTCTGCTATTTATAGAATTCTCTGGTGGTAAAAGGCGGTTTCTGCTGCAGCATCTGGGGATCCTCCAGGTAAAGCTGGTGGGCCCCGTTCCCGTCTTCTAGGGGATTCCACAGACTCTTGATCCCACCAGGCAGGGTCGGTGGGTCCCGTGGTGGTTCTCGTGGGCCCACCAGGCAGGGCTGGTGGGTCCTGCGGTGGTCCTCGTGGGCCCACCAGGCAGGGCCGGTGGGTCCCGCGGTGGTCCTCGTGGGCCCACCAGGCAGGGCCGGTGGGTCCCGCGGTGGTCCTCGTGGGCCCACCAGGCAGGGCTGGTGGGTCCTGCGGTAGTTGTTAAACTTCTGCCAAAATTTGCACCCACAGTTACCCCCTCCAAGTTAGCTAAGAGGCCGCCTTGGCTGGCTTGGATTCGTGGTGCAAAGCTAACGACCCCCTGTCACACACGCGGAGGAGCTTTGTCGAATGTTAGCACAAAAAAGACTGATCGGTCAATTTTGACCGTTCGGTCAATTTCAACCGGTCAAGGATTGGGTGATCGGTCAAAAAACATGGTTTTTTGACCGATCCAGTGGAAAATTGAACGATCGGTTGATTTTGATCGATCGGTCAAATTTAACCGAATGGTTAAAATCAGCCGGTCAAGGTTTGGGTGATCGGTAAAAACCCTGGTTTTTTGACCGATCCAGTGGAAAATTGACCGATCGGTTGATTTTGACCGATCGATCAAATTTGACCGAACGGTCAAATTTGACCGAACGGTTAAAATCAGCCGGTCAAGGTTTGGGTGATCGACAAAAAACCTTGGTTTTTCGCCAGATCCAGTAGAAAATCGATCGATCGGTTGATTTTGACCGATCGGTCAAATTTGACCGAACGGCTAAAATCAGCCGGTCAAGGTTTGGGTGATCGGCAAAAAACCTTGGTTTTTCACCAGATCCAGTAGAAAATCGACCGATCGGTTGATTTTGACCGATCGGTCAAATTTGACCGAACGGTCAAATTTGACCGAACGGCTAAAATCAGCCGGTCAAGGTTTGGATGATCGGCAAAAAACCTTGGTTTTTCGCCAGATCCAGTAGAAAATCGACCGATCGGTTGATTTTGACCGATCGGTCAAATTTGACCGTTGCAGTAGAAAATCGACCGATCGGTTGATTTTGACCGATCGGTCAAATTTGACCGAACGGTCAAATTTGACCGAACGGCTAAAATCAGTCGGTCAAGGTTTGGGTGATCGGCGAAAAACCTTAGTTTTTTTGCCAGATCCAGTAAAAAATCGACCGATCGGTTGATTTTGACCGATCGGTCAAATTTGACCGAACGGTCAAATTTGACCGAACGGCTAAAATCAGCCGGTCAAGGTTTGGGTGATTGGCAAAAAACCTTGGTTTTTCGCCAGATCCAGTTAAAACTCGACCGATCGGTTGATTTTGACCGATCGGTCAAATTTGACCGAACGGTCAAATTTGACCGAACGGCTAAAATCAGCCGGTCAAGGTTTGGGTGATCGGCAAAAAACCTTGGTTTTTCGCCAGATCCAGTAGAAAATCGACCGATCGGTTGATTTTGACCGATCGGTCAAATTTGACCGTTCCAGTAGAAAATCGACCGATCGGTTGATTTTGACCGATCGGTCAAATTTGACCGAACGGCTAAAATCAGCCGGTCAAGGTTTGGGTGATCGGCGAAAAACCTTAGTTTTTTTTGCCAGATCCAGTAGAAAATCGACCGATCGGTCAAATTTGACCGAACGGCTAAAATCAACCGGTCAAGGCTAGCCTTGAACTTGTACTTTTGAGGAAGTCGTATAGCTTGTTCTTCTCCTTTGATCTTTGGCAGTCTTGAATATCGATGGAGTTTGATTTTTTCTGTTCTGAATCTTCGGTTTGCTTGAAAGCGGCTTTGAACCGGCGGTCCGGTTTACTCAGGCCGGTGGCTTGCTTGGATTGTTGGTTTACGTGGACCGGTGGGTCTGACGCTTCGTCTGGTCCGACGGTTCGCCTGATTTTGCGCTTGCTATGGATGGATGCCACGTGTACCTGAAAAAACACGCGATTTGATATGGTGAAGGCACGTGTCTTCTCGATTTGCGTACCGTTTTACCCTGGGTATATAAGTCTTTCTCGCTGTCATTTTCGCCTCACGCTTTCAGAATTTTTCAAAGTCCAGACTCTTTGCTTCCAATCTTTCGTTCTTCATCTCCTTTCGATCGGTCAAATGGCGTCTTCGGGCAGTTCGAAGAAGAGTGCAGTTCCTTCCAAGAGGAAAGGCAAGGAAGTTGCCGAGGTCTCTTCTGTTCCGAAGGGCCAAGGCAAAGGCAGGGCCGAATTGATCGAACTTGGTCAACTTGGTAAGAGGCACCAGGGAGTTGGATTCGCTTCTGCATCATCAAGGCCAGAGCAGATCCCCAAGGCAAAGTTTGTCCTCTGCCCGCAGCTACCTTTGGAGGCGGAGTCTGAGTTTGGGTACAACATTGGCAGCAAACTTACAGATGTAAAGAGGGTGAAGCTGCAGGAGTTGCTGGTATGTTTCACAGAGGGAAAGGCTCGACCAGCGCTTCCGGGAGTTCTAACTGCTTTCGGCGTTGATAGGCGGACAATCTTTGTCTCGTGGGCGAGCAAGGAGCAAGTGATGGGAACCATAGTCACGATCGGCCAGCTCCACTGTGGACTGCGCCTTCCGCTGCTGCCTTTCGCCGCGAGGTTGCTGAACACCTCCGGTCTCTGTCCCGGGCAGGTTACCGGGAACTCCTGGAGGATCATCTACGCTTTCTGTCGCGTAGAGTCGGACTTCCAGAAGGAACATAGGGAATGCTACTCCAGCCTCCCTGAAGGTGAAGAAGCCCGAATCGAGCTGGGGTATTTCTTTTACCATTACCGATGGGCTTGGAGGAAGGATAGCCCGTTCTACTACTTGACAGGTGTTACTGCCCTTCGCCCGATAGCTGACACCATCGGCTCCGACAAACTCTACAATGACTGGCCGCTGTCGGTGTCTGGTGCATGGACTCCTGTGTCGGTACCGGAGGTTCCTCGATATAAGGTGCACAAAGAGATCGACATGTACTGCACAGGAGGAGCTCTCTCTTGGCCTTCAGAGCGAGTAGGGGCCCTTGACAACCTCTTCTTGGAGTTGACATGCGGGACTCGATCTTGGAAGCAATTCTCGAATTGCCCGGTTCGACACGGCAATGCCAACCTCCTCCATCGATCGAAGCTTCGCTATAAAGATAATGAGGTCATCTACTCAGATTACGAGGAGGACCCTCAATCTGGAAAAACTGTTAGAAAGCTTCGATTCGAGAAGAAGGCTTATGGAGCCAGGCACGCACTTCCCACAGAGGAGAAATTGGTGATTCAGAAGGGCCCGGCGAAGAAGAAGAGAAAAATCCCCATCAAACAGGAGGAGGATGCGGAGAAAAAGAAGGAGGAAGATGAAGAAGAGGAGGTAGAGAGGGAGGAGGAAGGCGGAGATGAGGAGGATGAGGGCACAGGCAGCGACGGGGAAGAAGATGGAGAAGATGATGATGATGAAGATGGGGGTGGTGAGGAAGAGATTCCTTCCACCCCCACTAATGGTGGTCAAGGACATGGGGGTGGCGAGGAAGAAATTCCTCCCACCCCCACTGGTGGTGCTGATGAGGATTCGCAGCCGATCCTCATAGACGAGGCAAAGGCTCGCAAAATGGAGGGGGTAATGGACGCAATGGGTGATGGCCCTAAGGTGATTCCTACCTATGACTTCGGGGAGCTGAAAAAGAACCCGCTGCGCTTCAAGATCAAGATATCGGGGAGTGGTGGGCTTGGAAGCAACCATACACCCCTCGATCAGATACCTCCCGAGGTTCCCCGTCTCGAAGGGGCAACTACAAGTGGGGGTGTGGAGGTTGAACAACCCCCACCCCCTTCACGATCTCTGGCCGAGGAGGTAGCTGCCATGGTGGCAGGGCTCGACAACTCGAGTGGGCAAGAAGATGAAGGGGGAGCCTCACCTCCTCGAGATGTTCCCTCTCCTGCTCAATTGGAGAGAGGAAGCCGGGTGGGTAATGCTACCCCCCAACCCTTGCCAGAGCCAACCCCCATCAAGGAGAAGTCGACCCCCAAGGGTAAGAGCTCCGACCGTGGGAAGGGAAAGGCTCCTCAGGTCGAGGCTTCAGGTATCTGCACTAATTCCCTTCGATTGCCTCGTCGTTGAAGTTCGAAAATATTCTAACACTTTGAATTCTTGTGTCGATTGTAGGTACGCCTGCTGGCTCGACTCCGAAGATAAGGAGTTTGGGTGATGTTGACATCAACCACCCTACTAGCGTGATCCGGAAGCTCTGCAATATTCCGAAAGCTACTTTTGAAGAAGCCTTCGATCGGCTAGATGTAGTGGTATGTGTCTTCTTGATCGAATATTCGAATTGTATCTTTGGAATAATTCTAACTTTCTATCCATCTGCAGAGCTCAGCAGTTTTGAGAATCACAAGCTCTCTCTCTAGGAAGGCAGGAGAACGGGAGGCCGCATCTGAGGTATCCCGTTTGACTGCCGAACTGAAGGCTGTGAGCGAGGAGAGAGAGAGGCTGAGGGATCTCCTGACTTCGAAGAAAACCTCTCTCAAGGCCAAGATCGAAGATCTTCGTAAAGGGAAGCTAGAGATCAAGGGGTTGCAGGACCGTTGCGAGGCGCAGAGTCACGAACTCGAATCCTTGAAGAATCGGATCGTCAAGGTTGAGGACGTGTCCTGTGGTTGCGCCAACGAGATCAAGGAGCTGAAAGAACGACTTGCTGCTCAACATGCTGCCTTTACTGCCAAAGAGGAAACTTCCAAGAAGGCACTGGAGCATGCACTGTCTGAATGCCAGAGCTACAAGGAAACGGCCGAGAAAGCGGCAGAAGCACTCAGGGTCCATGCTGCCAGCGTCCGATCTTCTAAGGCTTCAGTGGCGAGCAAAGCTCGTGCTGGATCTGAGGGAGAGAAGTCGCGCACGCAAAGTGTGGCCAAGCCTTGAGATCTTCTATCTTCTTTTTTGTCGTTTGAACTTGTAAACTCTCGATATGTAACAGCTCACTCCTGTACTTAACCAATTTTTGATAATAGAGATCTTTGATGTTTGAAGATTGACTGTCTTGTGTTGAATACCTTTGAATGTTGTGCTCTGAATGGTATTGGAATATTGAATAGATACAAACACTTGAATGTAAGGGGTCGAGTCGTAACTCAATTACCCAAACTTATTGTAGCTTGAAAATTGTAACTTGAATTCGTGTAACATTTGAATGCGAGGGGTTGAGTCGTAACTCAAGCACCCAAACCTGTTAGACGATTTAGAATTTGATTGAAATTGAATATTGAAATTTGAAGGTCAGTTTAACATTTGGCAGTAAGGGGTTGAGTCGCAACTCTAACACCCAAACTTGTTAAAAGACTTGGTAACTTGAATATGGTCAGTTTAACATTTGCTAGTAAGGGGTTGAGTCGCAACTCTAACACCCAAACTTGTTAAAAGACCTGGTAATTTGAATATGGATAACTTGAAACTGCTTTAGAACTTGAATTGAAAAACTGAACACTTGTATATTTGAACATTTGAAAGAGAACTTTATTCATCATGGTATTTACATCATGGATAGAACAACTTGAGATGTCTAGAATTCCAAGCTCGAGGCAATCTATCTCCTTCTGGTGAGATCAGTCTGTAAGAACCTTTGCCCCCCACTGATTCAATGATATATGGACCTTCCCAGTTGGGAGCAAGCTTTTTACTACTGTGTTCTTTGGTGTTGTAGAAAACTGCTCTGAGAACTAGACTGCCCACTGGGAACTGTCTCTTGTAGACTTTCTCATCATATGCGCGTTTGATCTTCTGCTGATACTTGGCCATACGAAGGGAAGCTTGGTCTCGTAGTTCTTCAGAGAAGTCTAGATCATTGATCCGAAGCTCTTCGTTGATTCCTTCTTCAACTGCCCTGGTCTTAAGAGTACTTGATATGTTTTCTGTTGGGAGTACTGCTTCTGATCCATATGTTAGGCGAAAAGGCGAGAACCCGGTTGATCTTCTCGGAGTTGTGCGATACCCCCAAAGAACTTCAGGTAGGACCTGTTCCCACAATCCTTTCTTGTCATTGAGCTTCTTCTTGAGTATACCAAGTATAGCTCTATTTGAGGCTTCAGCTTGACCATTGCATTGAGGATATCTTGGAGTTGAATAGAATAGCTTGATACCGTTGTTCAGACAGAACTCCCGGAATTTGTCGGAGTCAAATTGAGCTCCATTGTCAGCAACAAGAACTTGAGGTGTACCAAACCTTGAGAAGATGTTGTACCGAATGAATTTGATCGCTTCATCGTCAGTCTCTCGGAAAAGGGGCACAGCTTCAACCCATTTGGTGAAGTAATCTATGGCCAGCAGGAGATACTTCTTCTTGCT
Organism: Chamaelirium japonicum; assembly: GCA_947650365.1. NCBI lineage: Eukaryota > Viridiplantae > Streptophyta > Magnoliopsida > Liliales > Melanthiaceae > Chamaelirium > Chamaelirium japonicum. Next base: position 869,804 of record CANTAL010000004.1, read on the forward strand.
TGGAGTTGGAGGGAAAGGACCCAAGAAATCTAGCCCCCATTGATGGAAAGGCCAGGGACTTGATAGTTGATGAAGCTCATCTGCAGGGAGATGGATAGCTCGAGCGTGCCGTTGGCATGGTTCGCATCTTTGAACAACTTGTCGAGCATCTTTTGCCATTGTAGGCCAGTAGTAACCTTGTAGCTTTGTCTTAGCTTCAAGAGATCTTCCTCCCGAATGATTCCCACAAGCTCCAGAGTGGATATCAATCAGGATTGCTTGTGCTTGCTCGGGACCAAGGCACTTGAGCAACATCCCGTTATGAGATTTGAAATATAGATCTTCTCCTTGTAGAATGTAGCATGGGAGCTTCCTTTGAAGCCTTCGGGTTTGATTTGGATCTTCCGGCATTTTGCCATATTTGAAGAAGTCGAAAATTGGTCGTCTCCAGTCTTCAAGCTCACTCGTAGTAGTGAGGATTGATCTCAGTTGATCTCCACCCCCAGATCCTTTTGTAATAGCGAGGATCTGTTGATCGGGGATGGTCTTGGGCACTTCTTGATAATCAATTTGTATTTGCCTTCCTCCGAGCGAGTCTCCAAGGACGGAGGCAGCATTAGCTAAAGCATCTGCTTCACGATTCTCTGCTCTCGGAATTTGAACGAACTCAGTCATAGTAAAACGTTGTTGGAGATGTCGTACTAAGGCCAAGTAGAGTTGCATTCTTTCTTCACGAGCGGTGTACTCTCCATTGATTTGCCTTATGATCAATTGGGACTCGCTGTAGACGATGATTCGATCTACCCCCAGGGATTCTGCCATTTCGAGTCCGGAAATAAGTGCTTCGTATTCGGCTTCGTTGTTGGTGGCGTTGAACCCTAGGAGAGTGGCCTTCTGTAGATGATCCAGTTCGGGGGATACTAAGACTATCCCAGTTCCCGAACCGATCGAACTTGAAGCTCCATCAGTGTAAAGCTTCCATGGAGGAGTTGCAGCAGTAGCTTCGAGATTTGGATCAATCTTTGTTGCAAGGTTAATCGGAGTATTGTCCTCATCTTCTAAGCGCATATCGATATCTTCTTCCCAAGTGATGGGGTCTTCAACTGGAAAGTCAGCTAGAAAATCAGCAACAGCTTGACCTTTGATAGAAGTGCGAGATTCGAACTGACTCCCCAGAGAGCTCATTTCGATCACCCATTTGGTCATACGACCCGCTCTACCAGCTTTGTCAACAATATCTTTGAGCGAGTGTTCCGAAATGACAGTGATCTGGTGGGAGACGAAGTAAGGTTGGAGACGACGCGATGCAGTGAGCAAGGCTAGGATGACCTTCTCTGTTTTTAAATAACGAGTTTCAGCTGGAAGGAGAGTATAGCTGATGTAGTAGACTAGATGATCGACGCCTTCTCTTCTACTGACTAGGACCGCGCTGATTGCTTGATCGGTCACGGCGAGATAGAGCCACAAATCTTCTTTTGGAAGTGGAGCAGTCAGGATAGGAGCTTGCACCAGATATTTCTTGATGCTTTGAAATGCTTCTTCAGACATCGGACTCCAGCCGGAGGTATCCGCCTTTCGTAGTTTGTCGAAGAGAGGCTTACACTTATCTGAAGACTTCGAGATGAATCTATTGAGAGCAGCGAGTCTTCCCATGAGACGTTTTACTTCCTTTCGATTAGTAGGTGAAGGCATATCGATGATGGCTCGAATTTGATCGGGATTGGCTTCAATACCCCTCCTGGTCACAAGATGACCCAGGAATTTGCCAGATTGAACTCCGAAAGCACACTTGGCTGGATTGAGCTTCATACGATATTTTCGAAGAACTTGAAAGGTTTCTGTCAGATCAGATAGATGCTTCCCTCTAGTGGAGCTCTTGGTGAGGAGATCATCGACATAGACTTCGACGTTGCGACCGATCTGATCTTCGAACATTTTTGTGACTAGCCTCTGATAAGTAGAACCAGCATTTTTAGGCCGAATGGCATTACATTGTAGCAGTAGAGACCTCGGCTAGTCACAAAACATGTCTTCTCTTGATCGTCTGGATGAAGTGGAATTTGATTATATCCGGAGTACCCATCCATGAAAGACAATAGCTCATGGCCAGCAGTGGCATCGACGAGTCTATCAATCCTTGGCATGGGGAACGGGTCTTTGGGGCAAGCCTTGTTGAGATTGGTGAAGTCGATACAGACTCTGACCTTCCCATTCTTCTTTGGAACAGCAACAATATTAGAGATCCAAGTAGGATACTCTACTTCACGGATGAAGCCTGCTGCGAGTAGCTTGGTGATTTCTTCTTGAACAGCAACTTGTAGCTCTGGTCGAATGGTGCGTGGCTTCTGCTTGATAGGTTTCACTTCTTCTTTGATCGCAAGTCGGTGACAAGCGTCATCTGGATTGATACCAGGCATGTCTTCGAAACACCAAGTGAAGACGTCGATATTGGATTAGAGGAAGGACACCATGTCTTGCGCTTCTGCGTCGCTAAGACCGGTACCAATGAAAGTTTGTCGAGGGAGATCTCCTGTAAGAACTCTAAATTATTATTATATAAAATTATGCATAAATGACGTGGCGCCTGTATGAATATATGTTGAATTATTTGGTGTGCTGGTAAAATAAGAACCCTAATCCTAGTATGAACTAGATTAGGGTGCTTATATAAATATTTTAATTAATAAAGGTATATTCATCCTTTTTATCGAACTTTTTGGGTTGTCTTCATTTTTGGTTTGGGTTCACGTAAACCCTAGAAATGTTTTACGATAGGTTTGTTTGTATCTTTGAGACATTCGCTTTGGCGCATCCCACGCACCAAACAACTTTTGTATGAACAGTTATGACAGTAGATAGTTCCAGGATAAATTTTTAGTGTGATCAATTGGGTGATTGAAACCTTGTGGAATTGTACCAGTGGGTTTGTCTCGCCGATACCTTCCCAACGGATATTTTTGGAGATTTGTTTTGACACGATTAAAGAGTTGTGTCTTGATGCCCATTTTTACAATTTCCAAAATATAGGATGATGGGATGAGCAAAATTTGACCAAACCCGAGCTATTGGTTTTGCGTTGTTGAGATCCTTCCAATGGCATATCTCAGATGGTTATCGGACATACGGTTTAAAGTTATGAACGATTATTGTTTACGAGGCAATTCGCGATAGTCTTATTAGTGGGCCGAATTATGCGGGACCCGGTGGGTCGAATCGAACACGCAAAGTCGTTGTGCCTGGTGCGAATCCGGGTCGTGTACCCAACATGTGTGTACGAGCCCGACCATGGATATCGGGTTCGAGCATTATAGAATGATTCCGGACCTTCCATCTCATGATCATGGGACTACGAAATTAGTTAATAGTAGTGGCTTTCTCTCCCCCACCGTTTCGATCTGCTGACCCAAGAGCCCAGCCCAAACATCCAGTCCTTTCACCCCTTGACCGTACCCATCATCAAATGGAAAGAGAGAGACTTGGAGAGAGAAAGAGAGGGTGTTGGAGAAATGGAGGGAGAGGGAAATAGAGATAAATGGAGAGAGAGAGGGGACCAGATCCACCAAAGCCGGCCCCCTCCCATCAGCCAGTCACCCCTCTCCATCAACCCGTTGAAAACCCAGCCCCATTCCCATTTAAAAAGAGAAAGAGAGACATGAAGAGAGGAAGAGAAGCCAGAGGAGAGAGAGAGAGGAGAAAGAAGAGACGGAAAGAGAGAGAGAGAGAGAGAGAGAGCTAGAGAGAGAAAGGGAGGAAGAGAGAGGGAGCAGAGAAGAAGAGAGGAAGGTGCAGCACCCGTGCATCCGGGCTCCTCCTCCCCTGCGTGTCATTGGCAACCAGATGACGACCCCGAGCCCGACCTCCCCACCTCCAGTGAGCCCCTCTCTCCCCCTCGCCCATTTCTCTCATTTCAAGCACCTCCGGTGACGTCCGGAGTGGAGCACCCCACCGCACAACACCTCCCTCGATACGAGCCTCACCCTGCTTCCCCCTTTGCATTTCGGTCCACTTCCCACCGGAGACAAGGTGGTTGGAGCCCAACCCAAGCCACCCATACGGCCGTCCATGGCCGGAGCCCAAGCCCGAACCCATGCACCACTCACCTCCCGGCTCGCGTGAAAACTCCCCGGTGGCTCTCCTCTTGCACCCTCACCAGTTGGTGGTGCGGGGAGGCCGGCCGGACCTCGCTAACAGTGCCGGTGAAGTGCAGCTCACCCCATGGTCTGTTGAAACAGTGGGTATAGGGGTGGCATGTTTTGAAAATTCAAAAGCCCACAAGGGCATTTTTGTAAAATGTGTTTTAAATTAAAAACTTAAGGGAGAGGTGATACTTTTACATACAAAAGGGGAGGGAAACCTCAGTGACTCACTTAAGTGACTGAACCCGACCCGCCAAAGTGGTTGAGGTCCCACCACCATGCGATACACCGTTGTCGAAACTGTTTTGGCTATGGTTTCGCCGTCAGAAGTCAGAATCTAACGAAACTGACGGTAACGGACTCAATTTTCTAAAATCCACCCATTGATTGTAGGTTAACCCAAAAACATATACAATTACCAAAATACCCCTATTGTGGGTCTAGGTTCGATCGATTTTTCATCGACCTTAACTATGTGATCAAAACTCTAAATCTCACGAGATTAATGGCATCAGGTCCCGAATCCCGATACCCACCTATATGTACCACTGGAATCCAGTGGAGGACCCTTAGAGACTCAAGGCCTCACTTGACTCTTAAGTCGCGCCCTTCCAAAGGGCTGGTCCCACTTTTCTGGGGACAAGTCCCCGACCATGCACTAGACCTAATCATCTCACGGATCCCCGTGCTCTTGATCAATACTGATCCCCTGTGGAGGGTGACCTGACCAATACCATAGTACCAAACACCTATCAAATCTCCTATCGAGGGCAATTCAGTAATAGTGACCGTAATCGCCGCTAGTTGATCTCCTTGTGGAAGGTGACCAATAGTCTAAGCGTAAAATGCTAGTCACGCCATAATGGCTCCTTGACCTATTCACCCCTAGTTTTCTATGGTTCTTACATACGTATCTGGTATTTCGGTTCCCAGGCTAAAACGTGGAGTTTGATCGGTAGCACTCTATACCGGAGCAGAAAAGGAGGAGCTTACTCGAAATCCAAGGCAAGCCCCTACTACACTAAGTTTTAGGTCTTTAAGTCTAGGATTTTGATTATGGTATGTTAAGCCATGTTTAGGTTAAATGTTGAATTGCCATATAAATTAATTTACTATAAAAGGCTATTTAGGCTTGTATTGCATCCAAAATAGGGTTGGTATTATTACATGTATAATTAGCTCACGTATGATTTAGGGTCTGAGGACCCACACTTAACTTGGGTCCAATGACCCAAGCCCTAATTGGGATTTCACACAAGCATGACTAAGACGAATAATATTTGAATGAAAGATGATGCAATAACGTGAACTGAGGATATTGCTAGATTTATGATGTCTTGATTTAAGAGTAATCTACTACGTGAATTGAGGAGATAAAAATATAAATGTCATCGAGATTAAAGATAATGACATAAAGATAGATACTACGACAAGAAATGATGACACAAGCATACTAATGATGTCAGAATTAACAAATGATATATAAGTGATAGAGGATATCACAATAAGAATTTAGGGTATGCAATCCACGACTATGAAGGTATGTGAGAGATGAATATTTAGGCATGTGATCCATGAATCTCTAGGGTATTTAACACATGAAAGATTAGGTTCGTAATTCCTGATGTATAGAGGATTGAAGTCAGAATAATTAGAAGATGAAATCCGTGATGATTAAGAGTTTGTAATCTATGATAAACAATGGCTTGTGAATTTGTGTTGATTAGAATATGTAATTCATGATAGTTAGTATTTGTAATACATGATAATTAGGGTCTCAATCCTTGATTATTAGGGTTCGTAATTGATGACGATTAGGGAAGTGTAATTCAAGATAATGAAGGGTTGATGATTTATAATAATTAGAGGGTTAGATCTTTAATGAATTGAGGCTTTAGCAGTCTTTGATGATTTGAAGGTTTGACGATCCATGATGATTGATGGTTGATAACCCATGATAAGTAGACGGTTGAGATAAATAATGATTAAAAATATATAAGTAGAGTAAATGATATCATGATTATACCTAAAGATATACGAATGCTAATAATGATACATACACGTAAATGATGACATGAGATTAGGGTAAATGACTTATGTTTGTTAGAAATGTTATGTTTCGGATTTATGAATCTATAAATGTTTAAGGGATAATAGCCCTATGATTGCTTAAGGGTCTATAATAACCCTACATTAAAATTGAGGGTCAATGACCCTATGTTGATTTTTAGGGTCCACGACCCGATACTTGATTAAGCTGTTAAGCATGTCGAAAGCTCGAATCGAATAGTTGAAAAACCATTTAAACTAAGGACAAGCGTGGCTTCGGCCAGGGCTGATCTACGGGCATTCGTGCCTGGACTAGAAAGAATTAAACCACGTATCTACATACTTAGGCATGTGAAGTACGTGGTAGGTTCAATCCATGCATGCGGAGTGCTACATGACCATCGTGTGCGGGATGGGGGTCGATCCCATAATCGCACACGGATGATGGTCATGTAGTCGCATGCAAATAATTGAACCTACCACGTAGCACGGCTTCAACGAAGTTGAACCTACCGGTCATCGTAATGGATTCATCAACCATGCAAGCATTGTTATATTGATATAGAGTTTTATCAAATCCATGTCTAAACAATTCTTGAAACTATGTTTTGATGATTCTTCCGTAATGAACGGTATGTCGCCACTAAATAAGAATGATTATGGATATGAGGGATAAACCCAGAAGTGTTTTCGAAAGATTTGATTTTGGAAGAGTGAACTTCAGAGATAGAAGGATGAGTTGATCAATACCGGATGATAGGACTGATACAGGCTATGCCTTGTGTGTGTGTTATACCCTTGTGTGTATGTATTGTACCCCTGTATGGATGTTTGTACCCGTGTATGTATATATTTGGCCCTCTGTTTGATTATATTGTGTCTGCTAGGATTCCAATATTTCCTAGGTGACAATAGGTCACCTAGCGTACACTTGTGTGTCTGTACTGTAACGATAGAATCCCTGTATCGCTTAGATGACAGTAGGTCATCTAATATCAAGTCGGGATCCCGTACCTATCCTTAGTATAAGGAATTTCGAAGCCATAGCAGAGTGTCATTGACACTAGTAGGCCAGTACTGCGGTACTGAGTCTTGGGGACCTGCGGGTCCTAGGTATGGCACTTGAGGAAGGTTAGTTGTTTTACCTGAGAGGCATACCTTTCCGGACACAAGAAAGTCCGGGGTTAGCGAATGCCTTGATCAGGCATGTCGCTGGGAGTAGTGGTCCGACGAGACGTTGGGAGGCGGGGCTTGGTCTGTATGACGCCGCTACCGGACCGTGGTTGTGAGGGCGCGAGTGCTCGGGAGTGTGCACCGTCGCGGTTTTTCCGGGTCGACGGGCCCGAAGGAAAGCAAGGGTGCGCCCTAGCTTTTGTGTTCTGTGGCTTCGATAAGGTCCTTATCCTAAGTGCGTTAGTATAGTAAGTCCTAGCAGTGTTGACTAGGACTGATGTTGGATTTTGTTTTGTTGTTGAAAGCAAGATATAAATATAACAATTGAGTTATTGGCGATCATGGATCGTATATTATTAATCATTGCCCCTGTGGTGAAATGATTGGATATTGCAAATGGATATTGCAAATGTGACATAAAGAGATTAGTTGAGTATTGATGATCAGAGACTATATATTTTGAATCATTGCCATTGCAGTGGAATAATTGGATATTATAAAAAGATATTGAACATGAGTGATTAAGGTTGAGTATCGTGATATGGATTTGTATATTAACTAATGACCATACCTTGGTAATTAAAGAACCATTATGGTTAATGGTAGTTATTCATAGATATTATGACTTCTCATACTATAATGATTCATATATATTTGATTGATGTTCTAAGTATTTTTATTTGATTATTTCATCGTATGTTTAGTAGTACTCTTGCGTGATCAAGAAGCTGTCTCCTGTCCTTGTTTGGTTGGGGAGCGTGTTTCTTGATCATCAAGAGTATTCTTACAAATGCAAGAGATTTTTAGGGGTGATCGCTGCGTCACTTCGTTCTTTTTCGAAGTGACTCAGGGTTTGGGAATTTTTATGTACCAAATTTAGGTACCAACGCTCGTGAGCATGGAGTAGGAGCGAAAGGATGCCAAGTAACCGCTGAAGCAATAATTTACCTTGAAAACTGGATCAATCGTGGAGTTTGGTGTGCCAGAGTAGGAGCAGAAGATGGAGCAGTCTACAACTGTTGAGAGTTGAGGGTTGTAATTAGTGTAGTGGAGTATAGAGGAGTCTTGTATATGATGCAATCATTGTAGAGAGTTGAACCGCAAAAGTTTTCAGTTGTAATGGTACTCTGTTAGTGGAAATGAACTGAGGCGTTGATACCAGCTGCTCTCATAGCGTAACTTGTGTGTGGGGCCTCCGGGCCAATTGAGCAGCTGTGAGGTTCTGTTCGCCTTTACAGGCTGAGCTACGTGCTCCCGTGAGAGTATCACTCTTGCGTGACCTAGAGACGTGTCTCCTGTCCTTGTTTGGTTAGGGAGTGCGCTTCTCGTTCACTAAGGGTGATACTCGGTTTCGACGGTCGAGTTATTCTTTTATCGCTCACAGTGTTTTTTTTTTATAAATAATAACAGGGTTTGATAAGACTCTTCAAAAATGTTTTCAAAATATTTTAACCTGATCTCACTTGTTCTGTTTCAAAAAAAAAAAAAAAATCACAATATTTCACACCCAGGGTTTTCCGCGGCCGAGAAAATCCGGGGCGTGACAGTTGGTATCAGAGCTAAAGGACATAACCCTAAGAGAGGTTAGGGTAGAATGTCCCGATCCAAGATAGGAAAGATGTTGAGTATAACAGTGCGAACTAGAAGTCCTACTAGAGTAACTTAAGTTAGTCCCTTGAGTTAGGACTGATTAGCATTTACCCAACGATGTTTGTGCAGTAGTTAGTTATTTACGCTCCTACCCTACTGAAAGGGGCGCCTTTCATTAGATAGGGTTAAGAAGGACGCATCTTAACCTGGTGGGGAATGTAACTACTATTATCTTATATTCGTCCTGGGATGTTCATACCTGGCTACATGTGAATGTCACATGGGATAGGTTCTCTCGTGAAATGTTATGGGATGACTCATGAGGGAATCTTTCTTGGCAATGAGTTCTCTCATGAAGTAGTATGGGATACCTCATGATGGAATTCCTCTTGCCAATACCCCATGTGTTACAATCCTAAAGGTGGAATTTTGTCTGATCAGGACGTAAGTAAGTCTAACGGGTACATAAATATTCTGACTAGCCAATCATTGCTAGTTAGGAACTATATTGAATGTATGGGTGTATGTGCTGGATGCAATAAAGGAAGTGTTCTCTCATGAAGTGTTATGGGACGCCTCATGAGGAAACTTTGCTTGTCATCCACCTTGAATGTCTTATAATATATATGCGATAGTGTGTCGGTAGGTGCCTCTGTGTATTGTGAAATTGTGGCTATGACCTAGTGTGTCAGTAGGAGACCCGTGTGTCGTCAACAAATAGTTGTGGACTTAGGGAAAAAGTCAGTGTCCAATGCTATTTTCAATGTGAAAGGCTTCCGTGCCAAGGTAAGAAATTCTCAATCGCTTGAGAGTTAGCCTCAAGCCCGTGTTTGCCATTATTCTAAGATGTGCAATATGACAAGGCTAGGCAAATGATTATAGGTTACTTTAGATTTCACCAAGGATCGAATATGGGCAAATGCCGTTCTTATACGAGTAGTTAGGATTTCGGGGACGAAATCTTTTTAAGGAGGGAAGGTTGTAAGAACTCTAAATTATTATTATAAAAAATTATGCATAAATGACGTGGCGCCTGTATGAATATATGTTGAATTATTTGGTGTGCTGGTAAAATAAGAACCCTAATCCTAGTATGAACTAGATTAGGGTGCTTATATAAATATTTTAATTAATAAAGGTATATTCATCCTTTTTATCGAACTTTTTGGGTTGTCTTCATTTTTGGTTTGGGTTCACGTAAACCCTAGAAATGTTTTACGATAGGTTTGTTTGTATCTTTGAGACATTCGCTTTGGCGCATCCCACGCACCAAACAACTTTTGTATGAACAGTTATGACAGTAGATAGTTCCAGGATAAATTTTTAGTGTGATCAATTGGGTGATTGAAACCTTGTGGAATTGTACCAGTGGGTTTGTCTCGCCGATACCTTCCCAACGGATATTTTTGGAGATTTGTTTTGACACGATTAAAGAGTTGTGTCTTGATGCCCATTTTTACAATTTCCAAAATATAGGATGATGGGATGAGCAAAATTTGACCAAACCCGAGCTATTGGTTTTGCGTTGTTGAGATCCTTCCAATGGCATATCTCAGATGGTTATCGGACATACGGTTTAAAGTTATGAACGATTATTGTTTACGAGGCAATTCGCGATAGTCTTATTAGTGGGCCGAATTATGCGGGACCCGGTGGGTCGAATCGAACACGCAAAGTCGTTGTGCCTGGTGCGAATCCGGGTCGTGTACCCAACATGTGTGTACGAGCCCGACCATGGATATCGGGTTCGAGCATTATAGAATGATTCCGGACCTTCCATCTCATGATCATGGGACTACGAAATTAGTTAATAGTAGTGGCTTTCTCTCCCCCACCGTTTCGATCTGCTGACCCAAGAGCCCAGCCCAAACATCCAGTCCTTTCACCCCTTGACCGTACCCATCATCAAATGGAAAGAGAGAGACTTGGAGAGAGAAAGAGAGGGTGTTGGAGAAATGGAGGGAGAGGGAAATAGAGATAAATGGAGAGAGAGAGGGGACCAGATCCACCAAAGCCGGCCCCCTCCCATCAGCCAGTCACCCCTCTCCATCAACCCGTTGAAAACCCAGCCCCATTCCCATTTAAAAAGAGAAAGAGAGACATGAAGAGAGGAAGAGAAGCCAGAGGAGAGAGAGAGAGGAGAAAGAAGAGACGGAAAGAGAGAGAGAGAGAGAGAGAGAGCTAGAGAGAGAAAGGGAGGAAGAGAGAGGGAGCAGAGAAGAAGAGAGGAAGGTGCAGCACCCGTGCATCCGGGCTCCTCCTCCCCTGCGTGTCATTGGCAACCAGATGACGACCCCGAGCCCGACCTCCCCACCTCCAGTGAGCCCCTCTCTCCCCCTCGCCCATTTCTCTCATTTCAAGCACCTCCGGTGACGTCCGGAGTGGAGCACCCCACCGCACAACACCTCCCTCGATACGAGCCTCACCCTGCTTCCCCCTTTGCATTTCGGTCCACTTCCCACCGGAGACAAGGTGGTTGGAGCCCAACCCAAGCCACCCATACGGCCGTCCATGGCCGGAGCCCAAGCCCGAACCCATGCACCACTCACCTCCCGGCTCGCGTGAAAACTCCCCGGTGGCTCTCCTCTTGCACCCTCACCAGTTGGTGGTGCGGGGAGGCCGGCCGGACCTCGCTAACAGTGCCGGTGAAGTGCAGCTCACCCCATGGTCTGTTGAAACAGTGGGTATAGGGGTGGCATGTTTTGAAAATTCAAAAGCCCACAAGGGCATTTTTGTAAAATGTGTTTTAAATTAAAAACTTAAGGGAGAGGTGATACTTTTACATACAAAAGGGGAGGGAAACCTCAGTGACTCACTTAAGTGACTGAACCCGACCCGCCAAAGTGGTTGAGGTCCCACCACCATGCGATACACCGTTGTCGAAACTGTTTTGGCTATGGTTTCGCCGTCAGAAGTCAGAATCTAACGAAACTGACGGTAACGGACTCAATTTTCTAAAATCCACCCATTGATTGTAGGTTAACCCAAAAACATATACAATTACCAAAATACCCCTATTGTGGGTCTAGGTTCGATCGATTTTTCATCGACCTTAACTATGTGATCAAAACTCTAAATCTCACGAGATTAATGGCATCAGGTCCCGAATCCCGATACCCACCTATATGTACCACTGGAATCCAGTGGAGGACCCTTAGAGACTCAAGGCCTCACTTGACTCTTAAGTCGCGCCCTTCCAAAGGGCTGGTCCCACTTTTCTGGGGACAAGTCCCCGACCATGCACTAGACCTAATCATCTCACGGATCCCCGTGCTCTTGATCAATACTGATCCCCTGTGGAGGGTGACCTGACCAATACCATAGTACCAAACACCTATCAAATCTCCTATCGAGGGCAATTCAGTAATAGTGACCGTAATCGCCGCTAGTTGATCTCCTTGTGGAAGGTGACCAATAGTCTAAGCGTAAAATGCTAGTCACGCCATAATGGCTCCTTGACCTATTCACCCCTAGTTTTCTATGGTTCTTACATACGTATCTGGTATTTCGGTTCCCAGGCTAAAACGTGGAGTTTGATCGGTAGCACTCTATACCGGAGCAGAAAAGGAGGAGCTTACTCGAAATCCAAGGCAAGCCCCTACTACACTAAGTTTTAGGTCTTTAAGTCTAGGATTTTGATTATGGTATGTTAAGCCATGTTTAGGTTAAATGTTGAATTGCCATATAAATTAATTTACTATAAAAGGCTATTTAGGCTTGTATTGCATCCAAAATAGGGTTGGTATTATTACATGTATAATTAGCTCACGTATGATTTAGGGTCTGAGGACCCACACTTAACTTGGGTCCAATGACCCAAGCCCTAATTGGGATTTCACACAAGCATGACTAAGACGAATAATATTTGAATGAAAGATGATGCAATAACGTGAACTGAGGATATTGCTAGATTTATGATGTCTTGATTTAAGAGTAATCTACTACGTGAATTGAGGAGATAAAAATATAAATGTCATCGAGATTAAAGATAATGACATAAAGATAGATACTACGACAAGAAATGATGACACAAGCATACTAATGATGTCAGAATTAACAAATGATATATAAGTGATAGAGGATATCACAATAAGAATTTAGGGTATGCAATCCACGACTATGAAGGTATGTGAGAGATGAATATTTAGGCATGTGATCCATGAATCTCTAGGGTATTTAACACATGAAAGATTAGGTTCGTAATTCCTGATGTATAGAGGATTGAAGTCAGAATAATTAGAAGATGAAATCCGTGATGATTAAGAGTTTGTAATCTATGATAAACAATGGCTTGTGAATTTGTGTTGATTAGAATATGTAATTCATGATAGTTAGTATTTGTAATACATGATAATTAGGGTCTCAATCCTTGATTATTAGGGTTCGTAATTGATGACGATTAGGGAAGTGTAATTCAAGATAATGAAGGGTTGATGATTTATAATAATTAGAGGGTTAGATCTTTAATGAATTGAGGCTTTAGCAGTCTTTGATGATTTGAAGGTTTGACGATCCATGATGATTGATGGTTGATAACCCATGATAAGTAGACGGTTGAGATAAATAATGATTAAAAATATATAAGTAGAGTAAATGATATCATGATTATACCTAAAGATATACGAATGCTAATAATGATACATACACGTAAATGATGACATGAGATTAGGGTAAATGACTTATGTTTGTTAGAAATGTTATGTTTCGGATTTATGAATCTATAAATGTTTAAGGGATAATAGCCCTATGATTGCTTAAGGGTCTATAATAACCCTACATTAAAATTGAGGGTCAATGACCCTATGTTGATTTTTAGGGTCCACGACCCGATACTTGATTAAGCTGTTAAGCATGTCGAAAGCTCGAATCGAATAGTTGAAAAACCATTTAAACTAAGGACAAGCGTGGCTTCGGCCAGGGCTGATCTACGGGCATTCGTGCCTGGACTAGAAAGAATTAAACCACGTATCTACATACTTAGGCATGTGAAGTACGTGGTAGGTTCAATCCATGCATGCGGAGTGCTACATGACCATCGTGTGCGGGATGGGGGTCGATCCCATAATCGCACACGGATGATGGTCATGTAGTCGCATGCAAATAATTGAACCTACCACGTAGCACGGCTTCAACGAAGTTGAACCTACCGGTCATCGTAATGGATTCATCAACCATGCAAGCATTGTTATATTGATATAGAGTTTTATCAAATCCATGTCTAAACAATTCTTGAAACTATGTTTTGATGATTCTTCCGTAATGAACGGTATGTCGCCACTAAATAAGAATGATTATGGATATGAGGGATAAACCCAGAAGTGTTTTCGAAAGATTTGATTTTGGAAGAGTGAACTTCAGAGATAGAAGGATGAGTTGATCAATACCGGATGATAGGACTGATACAGGCTATGCCTTGTGTGTGTGTTATACCCTTGTGTGTATGTATTGTACCCCTGTATGGATGTTTGTACCCGTGTATGTATATATTTGGCCCTCTGTTTGATTATATTGTGTCTGCTAGGATTCCAATATTTCCTAGGTGACAATAGGTCACCTAGCGTACACTTGTGTGTCTGTACTGTAACGATAGAATCCCTGTATCGCTTAGATGACAGTAGGTCATCTAATATCAAGTCGGGATCCCGTACCTATCCTTAGTATAAGGAATTTCGAAGCCATAGCAGAGTGTCATTGACACTAGTAGGCCAGTACTGCGGTACTGAGTCTTGGGGACCTGCGGGTCCTAGGTATGGCACTTGAGGAAGGTTAGTTGTTTTACCTGAGAGGCATACCTTTCCGGACACAAGAAAGTCCGGGGTTAGCGAATGCCTTGATCAGGCATGTCGCTGGGAGTAGTGGTCCGACGAGACGTTGGGAGGCGGGGCTTGGTCTGTATGACGCCGCTACCGGACCGTGGTTGTGAGGGCGCGAGTGCTCGGGAGTGTGCACCGTCGCGGTTTTTCCGGGTCGACGGGCCCGAAGGAAAGCAAGGGTGCGCCCTAGCTTTTGTGTTCTGTGGCTTCGATAAGGTCCTTATCCTAAGTGCGTTAGTATAGTAAGTCCTAGCAGTGTTGACTAGGACTGATGTTGGATTTTGTTTTGTTGTTGAAAGCAAGATATAAATATAACAATTGAGTTATTGGCGATCATGGATCGTATATTATTAATCATTGCCCCTGTGGTGAAATGATTGGATATTGCAAATGGATATTGCAAATGTGACATAAAGAGATTAGTTGAGTATTGATGATCAGAGACTATATATTTTGAATCATTGCCATTGCAGTGGAATAATTGGATATTATAAAAAGATATTGAACATGAGTGATTAAGGTTGAGTATCGTGATATGGATTTGTATATTAACTAATGACCATACCTTGGTAATTAAAGAACCATTATGGTTAATGGTAGTTATTCATAGATATTATGACTTCTCATACTATAATGATTCATATATATTTGATTGATGTTCTAAGTATTTTTATTTGATTATTTCATCGTATGTTTAGTAGTACTCTTGCGTGATCAAGAAGCTGTCTCCTGTCCTTGTTTGGTTGGGGAGCGTGTTTCTTGATCATCAAGAGTATTCTTACAAATGCAAGAGATTTTTAGGGGTGATCGCTGCGTCACTTCGTTCTTTTTCGAAGTGACTCAGGGTTTGGGAATTTTTATGTACCAAATTTAGGTACCAACGCTCGTGAGCATGGAGTAGGAGCGAAAGGATGCCAAGTAACCGCTGAAGCAATAATTTACCTTGAAAACTGGATCAATCGTGGAGTTTGGTGTGCCAGAGTAGGAGCAGAAGATGGAGCAGTCTACAACTGTTGAGAGTTGAGGGTTGTAATTAGTGTAGTGGAGTATAGAGGAGTCTTGTATATGATGCAATCATTGTAGAGAGTTGAACCGCAAAAGTTTTCAGTTGTAATGGTACTCTGTTAGTGGAAATGAACTGAGGCGTTGATACCAGCTGCTCTCATAGCGTAACTTGTGTGTGGGGCCTCCGGGCCAATTGAGCAGCTGTGAGGTTCTGTTCGCCTTTACAGGCTGAGCTACGTGCTCCCGTGAGAGTATCACTCTTGCGTGACCTAGAGACGTGTCTCCTGTCCTTGTTTGGTTAGGGAGTGCGCTTCTCGTTCACTAAGGGTGATACTCGGTTTCGACGGTCGAGTTATTCTTTTATCGCTCACAGTGTTTTTTTTTTTATAAATAATAACAGGGTTTGATAAGACTCTTCAAAAATGTTTTCAAAATATTTTAACCTGATCTCACTTGTTCTGTTTCAAAAAAAAAAAAAAAATCACAATATTTCACACCCAGGGTTTTCCGCGGCCGAGAAAATCCGGGGCGTGACATCTCCGCTGCCTATGTTGATTGGGATGATTTCTTCAATTGAAGGTGATGCTTCCCATTCGATTGGTGGAGGTTTGGTCAGCGGAATCTCCTTTGATTGCTATTTGGAAGAGGGACCAGCTTCATCTCGTGGCCGCTTTGGAGGAGCAATGTTGATCTTTCGATCTGTCTTAGCCGCAGCAGCCTCACAAGACCTTCCAGCTCGCTGATCACCTCGAATGCAGACGATGCCTTCTCCAGTTACAAACTTGAGTAGTTGATGATAAGAAGAGGAGATGGCATTGATCTGGTGGAGGAATGGTCGCCCGAGGATGGCGTTGTAGCTGGATACTCCTTCGACAATTGCAAACCTGACCGAGACTCGAGTCTCTCGGCTGAGGTCGAGAGTGAATCTCGACTCACCCACCGTGATGCTTTGTTCGCCGTTGAAGCCAGTGATCACGGTCGGGACGACGTCGAGGCTTTGATATTTATGTCCCAGACGTTTGAAGCAGTCTGAGAACATAATGTCGATGGAACTCTCGGTGTCGATGAGGATCCGATTGACGGTGCTTTCGTCGATGATGAGTTTCAAGACCAGGGGGTCTCGATGTGGAGTATGAACTCCTTGAAGATCGGTGTCGTTAAAGACGATGGACGGCCAAGCGAGACCTTCGATGGGCTTCTCGATCCAGGTATCTTCTTTGTTTGCAGTAGATCGAACATGGAAGATGCGCCGAATCTGCCGATCAACTTCCTTCCCGGTCACTGATTGATTATGCAATGATCCATGAATGCCAAAGATATTGGCATTCACGGTGAGAGGTGATGGGTTAGAAGAGATCTGATGAACCCAGCAAGCCTCTTTCCCCTTTGCAGAGGATCGACGTTGATCTTGTCCTTCTCTGGTGAATTCATGAAGATGGCCTTCTCTCAGCAAGTCTTCGAGATGAAACTTTAGCCGATAGCACCGATCGGTGGAATGGCCGTGGCTTCGATGGAAATCGCAATAAACAGTCTTATCAGCTGTGAACTTTGTGTTTGGCTGAAGTGGATTGGGCCTTCGAAGGAACTCCTCGTGTTGAATGCGGTCGAGTATCTGTTCGACCGGCATATTCCACTCGGTGAAAGTGGTCTTCGTTGGAGATCGACGCCCGTCATTCTTCGATCGTTTGTTGGGCGGAGGGGCTGCTGCCTCAGCATTGTGGGCCTTAGCAGCATACTTTGGATCTTCTCTTTCCGTCGGTCTTCGCTTCGTCTCTCGCCCTTTTCGAGCGACCTGGTCATCTTCAACCTCGATCTCTCTCTGGATTCGATCGAACATAGCTCCCAGAGAAGGAGGGGGATTGCGGATGAAGTCGTTGTAGATGTGTAGATCGAAGCGGAGAGCGTTATGGAAAGCCAACATGATGGCTTCATCATCCAGATGTCTTCCAGAGAGGGCAGCATGCTCATTGCGAAATCTCCTAGTGAAACTTCGGAGAGTCTCTTCAGCACCCATCCTTAGTCGATAGAGAGAGTCGAGCTTCTTCTCGGGCTTCAGATTGAGCTGATAATGCTGCACGAAGAGTTTAGGCAAAACATCGAACTGGGTGGTGGACCCAGCTCGGAGATTGTGATACAGTCGAGTGACGGCTCATCGAGACTTCCTACGAAGGTGCGGCAGAGTACATTGTTTTCTTCTTCGTGCGGCGTTAGAGCTTGCTTGAATGCAAGGATGTGGAGAGTTGGATCTCCCCTGATGCAGTTGAAATTGGGGAGGATAGGAGTTCTCCATCCCCTTGGAAATGTTGACTCGAAGAGGCTTCGATGTAGAGGCCCAGCAGAGGAATAGCCATCCCTACGACCATGTCCTCGACCTAAAGGTGGGTCAAGAGGCAAGATCGCAAGGTCTTGCTCAGGCATTGAAGTATTTGCCGGTTGAAGTCTATGTCGGAGGTCCGATCCAAGCCCACGTTGAAGTGGAATGCAAGGGGAGATTCTACTCTTTGAAGGAGCGCCTTTCATTTGGTGCTTCCTTGGTATATTGAGCTTTGAAGGTGCCCTCTTGTCGCAGTTGCGGCCAGAAGACGATTGGGAAGACTCGTCGTCAAGGCGATCCCAAACACTCTGCTTCCAGGGGCAGCAGAGGGAGTTGGGTCGCGTCAGATCCTCTCGAGGGCAGCAGTGCCCATTGACCTCCGTTGCTCGGAGTGGATTGAATGTCGAGGGAGATCGACCCTCTCACTCGTAGAGGGAATAGGTAGAGCGATCCCAGCCTCAGAAGCTGCTTTCTTCAGAGCATCCCTCTCAGCGGTGAGGGTGGCATTTTGCTTCGCCAATTGAAGTAGTTAGAAGTCGACCGCAGAGATTTGGTAGGTCGATGGAGGGTCTTCAGTAGGAGTGGGAGCAGTTTGCCCAACCGATTATCGTGCAGGATGGGCGATAGGTCGATCGACAGATCTCCCACTCCCTGAGCGAACCCCCATTTCAGGAACAGCAAGGGGCTGTCCGAAGTTGAGCCTTTGACTCATTGATCGAGTCTCAGGACGAGCTTGTTGTTGAGTGTTACTTCCTTCTGGTTGACCCTGGTGTTTTGTCCTCGCCATTCAGAGAGCGAAAGGTGCAACGAGAGTGCCGACGTCCGATCAGTTGTCTGATCAACCGAGGGGGCGAGGAAGTTTGGCTATCAAGATCGGTTGTATGCTCAACCGATCAAGTAGTAGCGGAGAGCTGGACTTTTTGCTCGGATCCCACAGACGGCGCCAAACTGTGGGGGAAAATCTTCGTGCCGACCCGAAGACTTCGCCTCACCAGTCAATTGAAGTTGAAGTTGACGTCGAAGATCGTTGGTCGATCCGTTGATTGAAGTTGAAGCTTTTGATATGTAAACAGAGAGATGCAATCAGAGAGAGCGTTGACACGAGAAGTGATCTCAGAGTTCAGCTGAAGCCAACGTCTCCGTGCTATAGGGTGCAACCCGAATTCACTAACACTTTTCTCGGAGTAACCTCGACAGGCCGAGTGCTACTAAAGTCTTTTTGATCTCTTCAAAGACAAGAAGATGATCAAGTAGAGGTGAAGGATGAGAAGATAGAAGTTCCAGAGCTCTTGTTCTGAAAATCAGATCTCAGAGTGGAAATCAGAAATTTCGGATCTCAGTTTCGATCCTTTTACATTTGAAGGCTCTGCTATTTATAGAATTCTCTGGTGGTAAAAGGCGGTTTCTGCTGCAGCATCTGGGGATCCTCCAGGTAAAGCTGGTGGGCCCCGTTCCTATCTTCTAGGGGATTCCACAGACTCTTGATCCCACCAGGCAGGGTCGGTGGGTCCCGTGGTGGTTCTCGTTGGCCCACCAGGCAGGGCTGGTGGGTCCTGCGGTAGTCCTCGTGGGCCCACCAGGCAGGGTCGGTGGGTCCCGCGGTGGTCCTCGTGGGCCCACCAGGCAGGGCCGGTGGGTCCCGCGGTGATCCTCGTGGGCCCACCAGGCAGGGCTGGTGGGTCTTGCGGTAGTTGGTAAACTTCTGCCAAAATTTGCACCCACAGTAGCCATTCTAAATTATTCGTACATATATATATATATATATATATATATATATTCTAATTCATTCGTATAAATGTAGCCATTCTAATTCATTCGTACGATCCATCATAATTTAATCATACGAATGTAACCATTCTAATTCATTCGTTCGAATGAATGTAGCTATTCTAATTCATTTTGTATGCTCCATTCAAATTCATTCGTATGATTGTAGCCATTCTAATTCATTCATACGAATGTAGCCATTCTAATTCATTCATACGAGCCATTCTAATTCATTCGTACAATCCATTCTAATTCATTTGTATGATCCATTCTAATTCATTCATATGAACCATTCTAATTAATTCATACGATCCATTCTAATTCATTCGTTCAAAGGTAATCATTCTAATTCATTCGTACGATCCATTCTAATTCATTCGTTCGAATGTTGCATTCTAATTCATTCGTTAGAATAGATCATACGAATGATTTAAAATGACTACATTCGTTCGAACGAATTAATTAGAATGGCTACATTCGTACGAATGAATTAAAATGGCTCTTATGAATGAATTAGAATGGTTATATTCATACGAATTAATTAGAATAGCTCATACGAATGAATTAGAATAGATACATTCGTACGAATGAATTAGAAAGGCTATAATCGTACGAATGAATTAGAATAGATACATTCGTACAAATGAATTAGAATGGATCGAAGTAATGAATTAGAATGGCGACCTTTGTACGAATGAATTTGAATGGATTGTATAAATAAATTATAATAGACTATAGGAATGAATTAGAATGGTTGTATTCATACGAATGAATTAGAATGGCTACATTCGTATGAATGAATTAGAATGGTTACCTTCGAACGAATAAATTAGAATGAATCATATGAATGAATTAGAATGGATCGATTGGTACGAATGAATTAGAATGGATCATACGAATGTATTAGAATGGCTATATTCAAACGAATGAATTAGAAAGGATTGTACGAAAGAATTAGACTGGCTCTTACGAATGAATTAGAATGGCTACATTCGTACGAATGAATTAGAATGGTTATATTTGAACGAAAGAATTAGAATGGATCGTACGAATGAATTAGAATGGCTACATTCGTACGATGAATTAGAATAGCTCGTACGAATGAATTAAAATGGCTACATTCGTACGAATGAATTAGAATGGATCGTACAAATGAATTAGAATGGCTACATTCATACGAATGAATTAGAATGGATCGTACTAATGAATTAGAATAGCTCTTACGAATGAATCAGAATGTCTACGTTCATTTGTACGAATGAATTAGAATTGATTGTACGAATAATTTAGAATGGCTATATTCGTACGAATGAATTATAATGGATATATTCGTACGAAAGAATTAGAATGGATCGTACGAATGAATTAGAATAGATCATAGGAATGAATTAGAATGGATCGTATGAATGAATCAGAATGGCTCTTACGAATGAATTAGAATGGCAACATTTGTACGAATGAATTAGAATGGCTATATTCGTATGAAAGAATTAGAATGGCTATATTCATACGAATGAAATAGAATGGATCGTACGAATGAATTAGAATGGATCGTACGAATGAATTAGAATGGATACATTCGTTCGGATGAATTAGAATGGCTCGTATGAATGAATTAGAATGGCTACATTCTTACGATTGAATTAGAATGGCTACATTCGTACGAATGAATTAGAATAGATACCTTCATACGAATGAATTAGAGTGGATTGTACGAATGAATTAGAATGGCTCGTACGAATGAATTAGAATGTATCATACGAATGAATACGAATTGCTACCTACATACGACTGAATTAGAATAGATTGTACGATTTATTTAGAATGGTTCGTACGAATGAATTAGAATGGCAATATTCGTACGAATGAATTAGAAAGGATCATATAAAAGAATTAGAATGGCTCTTACAAATGAATTAGAATAGATACCTTCGTATGAATGAATTAGAATGGATCGTACGAATGAATTAGAATGGTTACCTTCAAACGAATTAATTAGAATGGCTATATTCGTACGAATGAATTAGAATGGCTACACTCGTACGAATAAATTAGAATGGCTATATTCGTACGAATAAATTAGAATAGCTACATTCGTATGAATGAATTAAAATAACTACATTCGTTCATACGAATGAATTAGAATGGCTACATTCGTACAAATGAATTAGAATGGCGACATTCACATGAATGAATTAGAATGGATCGTACAAATGAATTAGAATGGGTCGTACGAATGAATTAGAATGACTAGTTTCGAACGAATGAATTAGAATAGATCGTATGAATGAATTAGGATGGATCGTACGAATGAATTAGAATGGCTATATCCGTACAAATGAATTAGAATGGCTATATTTGTTCGAATGAATTAGAATGGCTATATTCGTCCGAATGAATTAGAATGGATCGTACAAATGAATTAAAATGGATACCTTCATACTAATGAATTAGAATGGCTACATTCGTATGAATGAATTAAAATGGATCATACGAATGAATTACAATGGCAATATTCGCACAAATGAATTAGAATGGATCGTACGAATGAATTAGAATTGCTACATCCGTACGAATGAATTAGAATAGATACCTTTGAATGAATGAATTAGAATGGCTACATTCGTATGAATAAATTAGAATGACTATATTCGTATGAATGAATTAGAATGGATCATACGAATAAATTAGAATAGTTCATACGAATGAATTAGAATGGCTATATTCGTACGAATGAATTAGAATAGCTGTATTCGTACGAATAAATTAGAATCGATCATACAAATGAATTAGAATGGCTACATTCGTACGAATGAATTAGAATGGATCGTACGAATCAATTAGAATGGATCGTACGAATTAATTAGAATGGCTATATTCGTAGGAATGAATTAGAATTGATCGTACGAATAAATTAGAATGGCTAGATTCGTACGAATGAATTAGAATGGATTGTACAAATAAATTAAAATGGATCGTACGAATGAATTAGAATGGCTAAATTCGTACGAATGAATTAGAATGGCTCTTACGAATGAATTAGAATGGCTATATTCGTTCGTACGAATGAATTAAAATGGATAATAGGAATAAATTAGAATTGATCGTACGAATGAATTAGAATGGCTACATTCGCATGAATGAATTAGATTGGCTACATTCGTACGAATGAATTACAATTGATCGTACGAATGAATTAAATAGCTACCTTCGTACGAATGAATTAGATTGGCTTTATTTGTATGAATGAATTAGAATCGATCGTATGAATGAATTAGAATGGCTCGTACGAATGAATTAGAATGGATTGTACGAATGAATTAGAATGGGTCGTACGAATGAATTAGAATAGCTCATACGAATGAATTAGAATAGCTATATTTGTACGAATGAATTACAATAGATACCTTCGAACGAATGAATTAGAATGGATCATACGAATGAATTAGAATGGATCATACGAATGTAGCCATTCTAATTCATTCGTAAGAGCCATTCTAATTCATTCGTATGATCCATTCTAATTCATTCATACCAATGAATGTAGCCATTCTATATCATTCGTACAAATGTAGCCATTCTAATTCATTCGTACGATCCATTCTAATTCATTCGTGCGATGATATCTATTCTAATTCAGTCGTTCGAATGTTGACATTCTAATTTATTCGTACAAATATAGCCATTCTAATTCGTTTATACGATCAATTCTAATTCATTTGTACGACCCATTATAATTCATTCGTACGACCCATTCTAATTCATTCATATGATCCATTCTAATTCATTTGTACGATCCATTCTAATTCATTCATACGAATGTAGTCATTCTAATTCATTCGTTCGATCCATTCTAATTCACTCATACAATCTATTTTAATTCATTCGTACGAATGAATTACAATGGATCATACGAATGAATGAATTAGAATAGATCGTAAGAATGAATTAGTATGGCTTGTACGAATGAATTAGAATTGCTACATTCGTACGAATGAATTAGAATGGCTATATTCGTACGAATGAATTAGAATTATTACATTCATACGAATGAATTAAAATGACTACATTTGTTCGTACGAATGAATTAGAATGGCTACATTCGTTCGAATGAATTAGAATGGCTACATTCGTACAAATGAATTAGAATGGCTACATTCGTACGAATGAATTAAAATAGGTCATACGAATGAATTAGAATGGATCGTACGAATGAATTAGAATGGCTACATTCATACGAATGAATTAGAATGGCTATATTCCTACGAATGAATTAGAATGGATCGTACAAATGAATTAGAATAGCTACATTCATACGAATGAATTAGAATGGCTACATTCGTACAAATAAATTGGAGTGGATCATACGAATGAATTGGAATAGCTATATTCGTACGAATGAATTGGAATGGATCATACGAATGAATTAGAATGGATCATAGGAATGAATTAGAATGGCTATATCCGTACAAATGAATTAGAATGGTTCATACGAATGAATTAGAATGGATCGTACGAATGAATTAGAATGGCTACATTCGTACGAATGAATTAGAATAGATCGTACGAATGAATTAGAATGGATCGTACAAATGAATTATAATGGCTAAGTCCATACGAATAAATTAGAATGGCTATATTCTACGAATGAATTAGAATGGATACATTCATTCGAATGAATTAGAATGGTTGTATTCGTTCGTACAAATGAATTAGAATGGATCGTACGAATGAATTAGAATGGCTACATTCGTTCGTACGAATGAATTAGAATGGATCGTACGAATGAATTAGAATGGATCGTATGAATGCATTAGAATGGTTACCTTCATACGAATTTAGTCATTCTAATTCATTCGTACAATCCATTCTAATTCATCTATACGATCCATTCTAATTCATTCGTACGAAGGTAGCCATTCTAATGCATTCATACGATCCATTCTAATTCATTCGTTTGAATATAGCCATTCTAATTCATTCGTATGAATGTAGCCATTCTTATTCATTCGTACGATGGTATCTATTTTAATTCATTTGTACGATCTATTTTAATTCATTCGTACGAGTTATTCTAATTCATTCGTATGATCCATTCTAATTCATTCGTATGAATGAATTAGAATGGATCGTACGAATTAATTAGAATAGCTATATTCATACGAATGAATTAGAATGTCTATATTCATACAAATGAATTAGAATGGCTACATTCGTTCGTACGAATGAATTAGAATGGCTACATTTGTTCGTACAAATGAATTAGAATGGCAACATTCGTATGAATGAATTAGAATGGATCGTACGAATGAATTAGAATAGATACATTCGTACGAATGAATTAGAATAGATACCTTCGTACGATGAATTAGAATGGCTACATTCATACGAAGGAATTAGAGTAGATTGTACGAAGGTATTTGAATAGCTCGTACGAATGAATTAGAATAGCTACCTTCGTACGAATGAATTAGAATGGATACCTTTGTACAAATGAATTTGAATGGCTACATTCGTACGAATGAAATAGCTACCTTCATACGAATGAATTAGAATAGATAGCTTCGTACGAATGAATTAGAATGGATTGTAGAATGAATTAGAATGACTACATTCGTACGAATGAATTAGAATATATCGTATGAATGAATTAGAATAGCTCGTACGAATGAATCACTACAAAAAAGATGTATATTGCCGATGGACTATTTTAAAACCGTCGGTAATAATATGATTATTACCGACGATAATCTGTATATCCATTGGTATAATAAATTGAATTTTTTAATTATTTTTTCTATTTTAATTACCGACAACAAAATAAAATCCATCGGTATATTAGTATTACCGATGGATATAATTGGATCCGTCAGGAAAAAGACATATTACTTACAGTAATATATATGAATGTCGGTAATACAAAATAGTATATATAATAATATTTGATTTTATTTGTACTGACGGAAATTAAATATTTATCGATGGGTATTTAGTGTCCGTCGGTATTAATTACATATTTATCGATGGGTATTTAGTGTCCGTCAGTAAAATTCCACTCTATATTACCCAAAACCCGATCCCAACCCTCTGTTGTGCCTTTCGGTTTTGATTCCCCCCGGTGCCCCCCTTCCCCTCCTAGGTGTTTCGATCCCCCCCCGCCCCTCGGCGCCCCCCTCCCCTCCCCGGTGTTTTGATCCCCCCGCCAGCACCCCCCCTCCCCTCCCCGGAGTTTCGATCCCCCCGCCAGTGCCCCCCTCCCCTCCTCGGTGTTTTGAACCCCCCCCCCCCCCACCCCACCCCCGCTCCCCTACTCGGTGTTTCGATCCCCCCCTCGGCGCGCCTCCTTTCCCCCTTTGCTACCTCTAGTGAGTCCCCTCCTCCTCCTCCTCTAATTTTCCTTCTCCTCCTCATTTTGTTCCAATTCGCACCCTAAAATTTGAAATGTTAGCACAATACCCCTTTTGTCAACTGTTTTGTTCGAAAATGCACTGTAAAGTTTGAAATGCTAGCACAATACCCATTTGTTCAACTACTTAATTTTTGATTTTATCATTTTATGTGGATCTGATTTTCGGATTGATTGGATTGAAATAGAGGTGTTCGGAAAATTGCAAAAAAAATTTGGAATCCCAAATGTTATTTTGATTTCAATTCCGAAATTTCGGAATATCAAAATCCAATTCCGATTCGAAATTATGGGAATTTTTTGGAATGTTACATTTTCGGAAATTAGGTTTAGGGTTTAGGTTAGGTTTAAGGTTTAGGTTAGGTTTAGGTTTAGGTATGGCTACAAACGAACCAAGCTGTTCGTGAGCGGCTCGAGGCTTGGCTCGATAAAAGCTCGTTCCAGTTCATTCGGTTACTAGTCAAGCCAAGCCCAAGCCTAGAGTTTAGGCTCGTTTAATAAACGAGCCAAGCTTAAGCAGACCAAATCTCGGCTCATTTGGGCTCGCAAACATGCTTATTTAGGGCTTGTGAGCAAAGCTCGTGAACAAGCTCGATAGGCTTATAAAGGGCTTCTGAATAGGCTCATAAATGGCTTAAATAAGTCTAACATATAGCCTAGTATGAAGTTTAGGCTCATGAACAAGCTCGATAAGGGACTGTTCAATCACAAATTGAGCATAGCCTAGTCTGAAGTTTAGGCTCGTGAATAGGCTCGAGCTGACCAAAAATTGGTTTAGGCTCGTTTAATAAACGAGCCAAGCTCAAGCAGACCAAATCTCGACTCGTTTGGGCTCGCGAACATGCCTATTTAGGGCTTGTGAGCAAAGCTCGTTAACAAGCTGGATAGGCACATAAAAGGCTTATGAATAGCTCATAAATGGCTTGAATAAGCCTAACATATAGCCTAGTATGAAGTTTAGACTCATGAACAAACTCGATAAGGGATTGTTCAATAACTAATCGAGCATAGCCTAGTCTGAAGTTTAGGCTCGAGAACAAGCTCAAGCCGACCAAAGCTCAGTTTAGGCTTGTTTAATAAACGATCCAAGCTTATGCAGACCAAAGCTTGGCTCATTTGGGCTCGCGAATATGCTTGTTTAGGGCTTGTGAGAAAAGCTCATGAACAAACTTGATAGGCTCATAAAGAGCTCGTGAATAGGCTCATAAATGACTTGAATAAGCCTAACATATATCCTAGTACGAAGTTTAGGCTCATGAACAAGCTCGATAAGGAACTGTTCAATAACTAATTAAGCATAGCCTAGTCTAAAGTTTAGGCTCGTGAACAAGCTCAAGCCGACCAAAGCTTGGCTCAGCTTTAACCCCCCCACATATGAGATGCAATGTAATGCTGAAAAAAAAAACTAGTATGTACATACCACGAAATCCTAATATCGATCATTTAAGTCATTTTAGGTTCTAAGAACTGGTGTAGATTGCCACAGTCAATGACTAGTCTTCGGGCTTGGGATTTTTTTATTAACTAAAATTGGGCAGAAGATATCACTATTTTTTCATTAACTAAAATTGTACGGAGTCTCATAGACATGGTTTGAAATTACTGCAGGTGTTGTGTGGCCAGATAGACGATGATGTCTTCGATCGATAAGAGTTGAATGCGTAATTTGAATCGGATGAGCCAAGAGTACAGAGAAGGAGTCAGGAAATTTTTGGATTTTGCATTTGAGCGTCTTGCACCACTTGATGGAAAATTTGTGTGTCCCTGTATAGACTGCGAAAGGGTGACTAGGAAAGTTCAAGAGGAATGTGAGGTTGATCTGGTAATGCATGGCATTGACATTAGCTATACTCGTTGGTTCTCGTATGGTGAGGAGCTAGATGCAATCCCTATGGCAGCTTACGGTGAAAATGTGAACACAGTGATCGATGATGATAATATTAATATGGACGATGGCGATGACATACAGGGTATGATACATGATTTGCAAGGTAGAATAGTCATGGAAACACCGTTAGGTGATCAGCCCAATATTGAAGCGGACAACTTCTACAGATTGCTTAAGGATGCCGAACAACCTCTATATCCGAGGTGTGAGAAGTTTTCAAAACTCTCTTTCATTGTAAAGCATCTTTATTTGAAGTGCCTCAATGGTTGGAGTAATAAGTCATTTAATATGTTGGTAGAGTTGTTGAAAAAGACTTTTCTTATAGGTAAGATAGTACCGAAATCATTATACGAGGCGAAGAAGACAATTAAAGATCTCGAGCTTGGTTATGACAAAATTGATGCGTGCGTTAATGATTGTATGTTGTACCAGAAGGAGTACGAACATGCACGGTCATGCCACATATGCGGAGCAACGAAATATAAAGAGGCGGATACCTAGTCTAGTACCAATTGAAGGAAGAAAAATATATCTGCAACGGTTCTCCTATACTTCCCACTTAGGGATAGGCTTCAGAAGTTGTTTATGTCATCGAAGACTACTGAGCATATGAGGTGGCATGCACGAGAACGTACAGATGACAGGGTTATGAGATATCCGGTCGAATCTCTGACATGGAAAGATTTTGATCAGACCTATCCTGAATTCGTATGTGAAGTTTGCAACGTCAGGTTAGGGCTTACTAGCGATGGCTTCAATCCCTTTTGGAATATGAGTGTGTCGTACAGTATTTGGCCAGTTGTCCTAATTCTATACAATTTGCCTCCCTAGATGTGTTTAAAAAAGCTATACACAATGCTCTCCTTGCTCATTCCCGGACCCAGGTCGCCTAGTAATGATATTGACGTTTACTTGCAACCGTTGATTGAGGAGTTGAACGAGTTATGGGAAGTTGGGGCTGATACGTATGATGCCTCATTGCGCCAGAATTTTCGGATGCATGTGGCACTTCTATGCACCACCAATGATTTTCCTGTATGTACCAACTTATCTGGGTGGAGTACTAAAGAAAAATTGGCATGCCCTACATGCAATAAGAAGAGAGATTCATTACGGTTAAATAATAGAGACAAGTTCTATTATATGGACCATCGAAGGTTCTTTGTTGACGGTCATAAGTGGAGGCAGAACAAAAGAGCGTTCAACGGTAAGAAGGAACTTGCAAAGGCTCCGGAGTAGCTTTCGGGGGTAGAAGTGTTGTGTGAATTAGATCAGCTTGATGCAGTGCCACTTAGAAAAGGCAAAAAGAAGAGAACGTATGAAGAATCTATACGTGAGCATAACTAGAAGATAAAGAGTATTTTCTTTAAACTACCATACTGGAGCAGCCTACTCTTGCGGCTTAACTTGGATATCATGCATATCGAGAAAAATGTGTATGATAATATTATAGGAACACTACTGAATCTCAACGGTAAGACGAAAGATAATCTTAAATCTCATCTCGATCTTAAGAAGTTGAGTATCCGAAAATCACTTCATCCCTAAGAGATTGGGGATAAGTATGTGTTGCCAGTTACATGCTACACCATAAGCTCACAGCAGAAGACAATCTTATGTGCATTCCAATGGTCTGTGAAAATGCCGGGCAGTTACTCTTCGAATATCGCACGATGCGTGTAAGAGAACGGCCGAAAGTTGTCTGGATTAAAAAGCCATAATTGTCATGTTCTTATACAGCAATTGTTATCTCTTGCTATACATGGGAATTTAACCGAATAGGTGTCTGATCTGTTAATTAAGCTCAGCACTTTTTTCAGACAATTGTGTTTGAAGGTACTTAGACTGGACCAACTTTATCAAATGGAGAGGGATATTGAAATCACAATGTGCAAGCTAGAGATGATATTTTCACCTACCTTCTTTGATGTCATGGTGCATTTGACGATTCACTTGGCAAAAGAGGCCAAACTCGGCAACCCAGTTCATTATCGCTGGATCTATTTTATCAAGAAGTAATCGTCTCGTCTCATTTGTTAATGTATTTGATGGTTTTTGATGTATTTATCCATAAATTTTCTTCTCAAATTAGATACTTGCGAATATTGAAATCATATGTTCGTAATAAGAGTCATCCAGAGGGATCAATTACTGAAGGATACCTGGCAGAAGAATATCTAAAATTCTGCTCAAGATACCTACATGGTATAGACATGAGATTCAATAAACTTGAGCGAAACTATGATGATGGTCCAATAAACTTCGATGGGGGTCTGTCTATATTTACCGAAATGGGTAGACCTCTAGGAGGAGGCAAAATCTATCGACTGTTTGTAGATGAGATTCAACAGGCACATATGTATGTATTGCACAAATGTGATGAAGTGTGGCCATTCATTGAGTAAGCATTTTACGATTATTTACTCATTCTTCCAGTCTATTCTTTCAGTCCATTCATTAATCTAATTCATAACCTGTAATACAGGAAGCATAAAGCCATCATTAATAATCAGGGTACTCGAAATGCTCCATAAATTTATGATCGTGAATTCCCATCGTGGTTCAAGAAACACGTAAGTGTTCACATCATGACTGAATTTTATTGACATCCATTATCGAACAATAATTATGTGTTCATATCATGAATGTCATATGGTTATTATAGGCACAAGAGCTACACGACAACCACGATCCACTGATGAATGAGGATCTCTGGCGCTTATCTTGTAGCCCTTTGCAAGATGCAATATCTTTTAATTATTATATCATGAACGGTTATAGATTTCGGACAAAAGATAGTGAAAAATCATAAAGAACACAAAATAGTAGGGTTGTCGTCAATGGTGAGCAAGATGAATTAGGAAATATCAACTTCTATGGCGTCCTCAATGAGATTCTCGAGATTAAATTCCTTGGCCAAAATCGGATCGTATTATTCAAATGCGAATGGTATGATGTTAATAATCACAGGACTGGTTATAATATCGACAAATACGGTTTTATCAGCGTCAACACCGGCAAGAGATTGAATACCCAATATCAAGATCTATTTATTCTTGTCTCTCAAGCGGAACAGATATTTTACACACCGGATAATACCTTTCCAGGTTGGAAAATTATAGATAGGTCACCACCCAGAGATTTTTACGACATAGGAGATAAAGATACGGGGGGTCATCGATGATGATTTGGATACATACCAGAATAATGAGATAATCGTTGTCGACGCAGTACACAACGAAAATGAAGAGGTCGACAATATAAACTGGACAACGAATGAAAATCAAGTGATAGAAGAGGGATGCGATGAGAGTGACAGAGATGAGCCATAAAATGACTAGACCTGGATTGTTTCATATATAAATTGGACTGTTAGAAAATGAATATCTTACTGTTTCATATATAAATCAAATTATTTCATATATAAATCATATTGCTTTATATATATATATCATATTGTTTTATACTGTTTCATACATAAATCAAATTGTTTCATATTGTTTCATATGTAAATCATACTGTCTCATATTAAATCAAATTGTTTCATATTTATATCATATTATTTCGTATAGAAAAATATTACTGCTTTCAGATGGCATCACGGTCGAGGGTTTGTAGAAGCAGAGGTGGTCTAGCTCGGAGCGCTCCGGCTGCCATTCCAGGGTCTGAGGCCGAGTCCTCCGGATCTGCTAGTGTTGTTTCTCTCTCCACACCAGCTCCTAAGGTCGCAGCCTCCGGAGCTTCGAGCAGCGCTCAGTACTCGGCTATAGCATTTACGCCCACAAGTAATATTTAGATCTAAAGTTTTATACATGTTGTAAATACTTGTTCAGTACTGATGTATATTTTATTTGCAGGGCAAGGATCACTAGGCACATAGGCGACTGGGGCGTGACGACGGTACGGCGCTTGTCGAGCTTACGTGAGCCGCTTTCCCTATAGTAGAGCGGCAGGTCCTTTGTGGGTAAACACGCTTCTGACACCGCCACGTGGGTCAATATGATAGTACGGGAGGAGAGGAATATCCCTATTGTGGGGATAAAGGGGTGGAAGAACATCGATGTATCCTATAAGGAAAGGATGTATCAGGACTTTTTGGTACGTTAGTTTTATTAAAGCATTTTAGAATAATATCGTACTTCTTTATAATTTGATTTGATAAAATTACTTATTTCTAAATTGATTTTACAAGAGAAATTTAAATGGAAGAACATGGAAACTGACACCCACTGGGAGGACTTGTGGAAGACGATAAATGAGCGGTACAAAGATTACCGTCACGAGCTCTACCAGCTTTATGGTTACTTAGTCGGCGAGCCGGCTGAGGAGTTATAGGCTACGACCGTGACGAGAGACGCATTACCGCTATACGTTCTACAATTTTTGGTCACTCACTGGGCCACCCCTCAGTTTCAGGTATAATTATTATTTTATTAATTCATACTTGTTTTAATGTTATACTAAACATTTATATTGATGCTTGAAAATTTAATCGATTAACATAAGCGAGTTCTGCTAAAGCAAGCAGAATAGAAATGCCTCGATGACACCTGCTCCAGTGAGAGGGAGGACCTTCATGCCCCAGCTTGCCCAGCAGCTGGTAAATGATATAAACATTTTATTATTTAAAGCTCTATAAATCTTATATTAACTCATCTATTTATTTTTATATCAAAAAATAGACACAGTCCTTGGGCCACGAGCCTAATCGGATTGACCTTATTGAGACCTATAGGAGGCGACGTACCGATGGGACATTTTTGGATGACAAGGTTGCCTCGCAAGTCGTAAGTAATTAAATTACTGTTAATACATTTGTATACATATCCCATCGAATATCATTGAATATCATTAGTTATTTTTATATAGGAGAGAATACGACTTATGGTGACCCCGTCGGGCGAGGCTAGCTCTTCCTCCAGCTCAGTATCTATCGACTCGGTGATAGATACTGTGCTCAGACCTAAATTGGTCAATGCTTAGACTCTAAATTGGTCAATCGGAGGGTAAATTGTTCAAATATCTAATTAGGACTTGCTCGCAAGTTCGAAATGTCAGATGCGATCCGATGATGATCCAATCGAATCCAAACCAATTTCAAATCCGAAACACGCTAACTTGTGATTTTCTAATGCTTCGACTCTAAATTGGTCAATCAGAGGGTAAATTGTTAAAATATCTAATTAGGACTTGCTGGCAAGTCCGAAATATGAAAAATCATCCAAGTTTGAAATATCGGATGCAATCTGATGACGATCCAATCGAATCCAAACCAATTTCAAAACCGAAACACCCTAACTTACTTAGACTCTAAATTGGTCAATCGGAGGGTAAATTGTTAAAATATCTAGTTAGAACTCGCTTGCAAGTCCGAAATACGAAATAATTCTAAGTACAAATTATCGGATGCTGATCCGATGATGATCTGATCGAATCCAAACCAATTTCAAATCCGAAACACGCAAACTTATGGTTTTTCAACGGTTAGACTCTACATTGGTCAATCGGAGGGTAAATTATTAAAATATCCAAAAATAACTCGCTCGCAAGTCCAAAATATCAAATAATTTTAAGTATGAATTATTGGATGCTAATCTGATGACGATCTGATCGAATCCAAACCAATTTCAAATCCAAAACACGCAAACTTATGATTTTTCAATGCTTAAACTCTAAATTGGTCAATCGAAGGGTAAATTGTTAAAATATCCATTTAGACCTTGCTCGTAAGTCCGAAATATGAAATAATTCCAAGTAAAAATTATCAGATATCGATCCGATGACTATCTGATCAAACCCAAACCAATTTCAAATCCGAAACACACTAACTTATGATTTTTTAACGCTTAGACTCTAAATTGGTCAATCGGAGGGTAAATTGTTAAAATATCCAATTAGAACTCACTCGTAAGTCCGAAATATGAAATAATTCTAAGTACGAATTATCGGATGTCGATCCGATGACGATCCAAACCAATTTCAACTTCGAAACACGCTAACTTATGATTTTTCAACGCTTAGACTCTAAATTGGTCAATCGGAGGATAAATTATTAAAATATCCAATTAGAACTCGCTCGCAAGTCCGAAATATGAAATAATTCCAATTACAAATTATCAGATGTCGATCCGATGACGATCCAATCGAATCCAAACCAATTTCAAATCCGAAACACGCTAACTTATGATTTTTCAACGCTTAGACTCTAAATTGGTCAATCGGAGGGTAAATTGTCAAAATATCCAATTAGAACTCGCTCACAAGTTCAAAATACAAAATAATTCCAAGTACGAATTATCGGATGCTGATCCGATAATTATCTGATCGAATCCAAACCAATTTCAAATCTGAAACATGATAACTTATGATTTTAAAACGCTTAGACTCTAAATTGATCAATTGGAGGGTAAATTGTTAAAATATCCAATTAGAACTCACTCACAATTCCGAAATATGAAATAATTCCAAGTACAAATTATCGACTACCGATCCGATGACGATCCGTTCGAATCCAAACCAATTTCAAATCTGAAACACGCTAAGATATGATTTATCAATGCTTAGACTCTAAATTGGTCAATCAGAGGATAAATTATTAAAATATCCAATTAGAACTTGCTCACAAGTCCGAAATACAAAATAATTCTAAGTATGAATTATCGAATGCCGATCTGATGATGATCCGATCGAATCCAAACTAATTTAAAATCCGAAACACGCTAACTTAAGATTTTTCAATGCTTAGATTCTAAATTGGTCAATCGAAGGGTAAATAGTTAAAATATCCAATTAGAACTCGCTCGCAAGTATGAAATACAAAATAATTCCAAGTATAAATTATCGAATGTCAATCCGATGACAATCTGATCGAATCCAAACCAATTTCAAATCCAAAACGCTCTGAGTTATGATTTTTCAATGCTTAGACTCTAAATCGGTTAATCGAAGGGTAAATTGTTAAAATATCTAATTAGAACTCACTCTCAAGTCCGAAATATGAAATATTTCCAAGTATAAATTATCGGATACTGATCCGATGATGATCCGATAGAATCCAAACTAATTTCAAATCCGAAACACGTTAGCTTATGATTTTTCAACACTTAGACTCTAAATTGATCAATCGGAGGGTAAATTGTTAAAATATCCAATTAGAACTAGCTCGCAAGTCCAAAATACGAAATAATTCCAAGTACAAATTATCGGTTGCCGATCCGATGACGATCCGATCGAATCCAAACCAATTTCAAATCCGAAACACGCTAACTGATGATTTTTCAATGCTTAGACTCTAAATTGGTCAATCGAAGAATAAATTGTTAAAATATCCAATTAGAACTCGGTCGCAAGTCCAAAATATGAAATAATTCCAAGTACAAATTATCAGATGCCGATCCGATGACGATCCAATCGAATACAAACCAATTTCAAATCCGAAACACGCTAACTTATGATTTTTCAACACTTAGACTCTAAATTGGTCAATCGGAAGGTAAATTGTTAAAATATCCAATTAGAACTCGCTCGCAAGTCCAAAATATGAAATAATTCCAAGTACGAACTATCGGATGCCGATCCAATGATGATCCGATCGAATCTAAACGAATTTCAAATCCGAAACACGCTAACTTATGATTTTTCAACGCTTAGACTCTAAATTGGTCAATCAGAGGGTAAATTATTAAAATATCCAATTAGAACTCACTCGCAAGTTTGAAATACAAAATAATTCCAAGTACGAATTATCGGATACCAATCCTATAACGATCTGATCGAATCCAAACCAATTTCAAATTCGAAACACGCTAACTTATGATTTTTCAACGCTTAGACTCTAAATTGGTCAATCGGAGGGTAAATTGTTTAAATATCCAATTAGAACTCACTCGTAAGTTTGAAATACGAAATAATTCCAAGTACGAATTATCGGATGCCGATCTGATGACGATTCGATTGAATCCAAACCAATTTCAAATCCGAAACACGCTAACTTATGATTTTTCAACGCTTTAACTCTAGATTGGTCAATCAGAGGGTAGATTGTTAAAATATCCAATTAGAACTTGCTTACAAGTCCAAAATACAAAATAATTCCAAGTACAAATTATCGGATGCTAATCCGATGATGATCCGATCGAATCCAAACCAATTTCAAATCCGAAACACGCTAACTTATGATTTTTCAACGCTTAGACTCTAAATTGGTCAACCGGAGGGTAAATTGTGAAAATATCCAATTAGAACTCGCTCACAAGTCCGTAATACGAATTAATTCCAAGTACGAATTATCAGATGCCGATCTGATGATGATCCGATCGAATCCAAACCAATTTCAAATCCGAAACATGCTAACTTATGATTTTTCAATACTTAGACTCTAAATTGGTCAATCGGAGGGTAAATTGTTAAAATATCCAATTAGAACTCACTCACAAGTTCAAAATACAAAATAATTCCATGTACAAATTATCGAAAGCCAATCCGATGACGATCCGATCAAATCCAAACCAATTTCAAATCCGAAACACGCTTACTTATGATTTTTCAACACTTAGACTCTAAATTGGTCAATCAGAGGGTAAATTGTTAAAATATCCAATTAGAACTCACACGTAAGTCTAAAATACGAAATAATTCCAAGTACAAATTATCAGATGCCGATCCGATGATGATCCAAACCTAATTCAAATCCGAAACATGCTAACTTATGATTTTTCAACGCTTAGACTCTAAATTGGTCAATCGGAGGGTAAATTGTTAAAATATTCAATTAGAACTTGCTCGCAAATCCAAAATACAAAATAATTCCAAGTACAAATTATCAGATGTCGATCCGATCGAATCCAAACCAATTTTAAATCCGAAACAAGCTAATTTATGATTTTTCAACGCTTAGACTCTAAATTGGTCAATCGGAGGGTAAATTGTTAAAATATCCAATTAAAACTCGTTTGCAAGTCCGAAATACGAAATAATTCTAAGTACAAATTATCAGATGTTGATCAGATAGCGATCCGATCGAATCCAAATTAATTTCAAATTCAAAACACACTAACTTATGATTTTTCAATGCTTAGACTCTAAATTGGTCAATCGGAGGGTAGATTGTTAAAATATCCAATTAGAACATGCTGGCAAGTCCGAAATATAAAATAATTCCATGTACGAATTATTGGATGCCGATCCGATGACAATCCGATCGAATCCAAACCAATTTCAAATCCGAAACACGCTAACTTATGATTTTTCAACGCTTAGACTCTAAATTGGTCAATCAGAGGGTAAATTGTTAAAATATCCAATTACAACTCGCTCGTAAGTCCGAAATACAAAATAATTCCTAGTACAAATTATCGGATGCCGATCCGATGACGATCCAATCGAATCCAAACCAATTTCAAATCTGAAACACCCTAACTTATGATTTTTCAACGCTTAGACTCTAAATTGGTCAATCGATCGGATGGTAAATTGTTAAAATATCTAATTAGAACTCACTCGCAAGTCCGAAATATGAAATAATTCCAAGTACTAATTATCGGATGCCTATCCGATGACGATCCGATCGAATCCAAACCAATTTCAAATCTGAAACACGCTAACTTATGATTTTTCAACGCTTAGACTCTAAATTGGTCAATCAGAGGGTAAATTGGTAAATCAGAGGGCAATAATCTATTTTAATTTTTTTAATTATTTATATATTACTGATGGAAATTATGCTTCCGTCGGAAATATATAACGTATTACCGACGGTAAGACCCTCAGCCGTCAGTATTACCCTTATATATTGCCGACGGAAGGTAATTGTCAATCGGTAATAATCTATTATATTTTTAATTAAATATTCAAATATTACTGACCGACACTAAATATCCATCGGTATTAATGATTAATATCGATGGCTATTTTGTGTCTGTTGCCGATTTTTCCTGATGCCTTTTTTCCAGACAGACTAGCGACGGAAATGGCTTCCGTCGTGATAAATCTTTACCGACAGAAAAGTAACTTTTTCGACAGATATATTCCATCGGTAAAAACTATTTTTTTTATCGTGAATAAGAATAGATCGTACGAATGAATTAGAATAGCTACCTTCGTACGAATGAAATAGAATGGATACCTTCGTAGGAATGAATTAGAATGGCTACATTCATACGAACGAATTATAATGGATCGTACGAATGAATTAGAATGGCCATTCTAATTCATTCGTACGATCCATTGTAATTCTTTTGTTCGAATGTTGCCATTCTAATTCATTAGTACGTACGAATATAGACATTCTAATTCATTTGTTCCAAAGTAAACATTCTAATTCATTCGT
Source organism: Chamaelirium japonicum (assembly GCA_947650365.1). Classification (NCBI taxonomy): domain Eukaryota; kingdom Viridiplantae; phylum Streptophyta; class Magnoliopsida; order Liliales; family Melanthiaceae; genus Chamaelirium; species Chamaelirium japonicum. The sequence goes on from CANTAL010000004.1 coordinate 908,251, forward strand.
ACGAATGTAGCCATTATAATTCATTCGTACGATCCATTCTAATTTATTCGTACGAGTATATCCATTCTAAATCATTCATATCCATTCTAATTCATTCGTACGATACATTCTAATTCATTCGTATGATCCATTCTAATTCATTTGTACGAATGTAGCCATTCTAATTCATTCGTACGATCCATTCTAATTCATTCGTACGATCCATTCAAATTTATTCATTCGAAAGTAGCCATTCTAATTCAATCATCCGATCCATTCTAATTCATTCGTACGAATATTGCCATTCTAATTCATTCGTACAAATGTAGCTATTCTAATTCATTTGTACGATCTATTCTTATTAATTCGTACGAATATAGCCATTCTAATTCATTTGTATGAATATAGCCATTCTAATTCATTCGTACAATCCATTCTAATTCATTCGTATGATCCAATCTAATTCATTCGTACGAGTATAGCCATTCTAATTCATTCGTACGAGTGTAGCTATTCTAATTCATTCGTACGGATCCATTCTAATTCATTCGTACGATCCATTCTAAATCATTCATAAGAGCCATTCTACTTCATTGGTACGATCCATTCTAATCCATTCGTATGATCCATTCTAATTCATTCGTAAGAGCTATTCTAATTCAATCGTACGATCCATTCTAATTCATTTGTACGAAGGTATTTATTCTAATTCATTCGTACGAATATAGCTATTCTAATTCATTCGTACGAATATAGCCATTCTAATTCTTTCCTATAATCCATTCTAATTCATTCGTATGGATGTAGCTATTCTAATTCATTCGTACCAATGTTGCCATTCTAATTCATTCGTACGAATAAATTAGAATGGATCCTAGGAATGAATTAAAATCGATCGTACGAATAAATTAGAATGGATTGCACAAATGAATTAGAAGAGATACCTTCGTACGAATGAATTAAAATGGCTATATTCGTACAAATGAATTAGAATGGCTATATCCGGATGAATGAATTAGAATGAATCGTACGAATGAATTAAAATGGCTATATTCGTACGAATGAATTAGAATAGCTATATTCGTACGAATGAATTAGAATAGATACCTTCGTACGAATGAATTAGAATGGATCATACGAATGAATTAGAATAGCTCTTACAAATGAATTATAATGGATCGTACGAATGAATTAGAATGGATAGTATGAATGAATTAGAATAGCTATATTCGTACGAATGAATTAGAATGGCTATACTCGTACGAATGAATTACAATGGATCGTACAAATGAATTAGAATGGATCGTACGAATGAATTAGAATAGCTATATCCGTACGAATGAATTAGAATGGCTATATTTGTACGAATGAATTAGAATAGCTCTTACGAATGAATTAGAATGGCTATATTCGTACGAATGAATTAGAATAGAAACCTTCGTACGAATAAATTAGAAAGGATCGTACTAATGAATTAGAATGGATCGTACGAATGTTTTAGAATGGCTATATTCGTACGAATGAATTAGAATGGATGGTACGAATGAATTAGAATAGATCGTACGAATGTATTAGAGTGCCTATATTCGTACGAATGATTTAGAATGGATGGTACAAATGAATTAAAATAGATCGTATGAATGAATTAGAATGGGTCGTACGAATGAAGCTTTTCTAATTCATTCGTTCGAAGGTAACCATTCTAATTCATTCGTACGAATATTGGCATTCTAATTCATTTGTACAATCCATTAAAATTCATTTGTACGAATGAATGTAGCCATTCTAATTCATTCATACGAATGTAGCCATTCTAATTCATTCATACGAACGAAGATAGCCATTCTAATTCATTTGTACGAATATAGCCATTCTAATTCATTCGTTCGAATGTATCTATTCTAATTCATTCGTACGAATGTAGCCATTCTAATTCATTCATTCGATCCATTCTAATTCATTCGTATAAGGTATTCTAATTTATTCGTACAATCCATTCTAATTTATTCGTACGAATATAGCCATTCTAATTCATTAGTATGAATATTGACATTCTAATACATTCGTACGAATATAGCCATTCTAATTCAATCATACGATCCATTCTAATTCATTCGTACGAATAAATGTAGCCATTCTAATTCATTCGTACGAATAAAAGTAGCTATTCTAATTCATTCATATGCTCTATTCTAATTCATTCGTACGAATGTAGCCATTCTAATTCATTCGTACGAATATAGCAATTCTAATTCATTCATACGAATGTAGCCATTCTAATTCATTCGTACGAATGTAGCCATTCTAATTCATTCGTATGATCCATTCTAATTCATTCGTACGATCCATACTAATTTATTCATACGATCCATTCTAATTCATTCGTACAAATGTAGGCATTCTAATTCATTCGTACGATCCATTCTAATTCATTCGTACGAATGTAGCCATTCTAATTCATTCATACGAACGAATGTAACCATTCTAATTCATTCGTACAAATATAGCCATTCTAATTCATTCGTATGAATGTAGCCATTCTAATTCATTCGTATGAAGGTATCCATTCTAATTCATTCGTACAAATATAGCCATTCTAATTTATTCTTACGATCCATTCTAATTCATTCGTACGAATGTAGCCATTCTAATTCAATCGTATGATCCATTCTAATTCATTCGTACGAATGTAGCCATTCTAATTCATTCGTACAAACGAATGTAGCCATTCTAATTCGTTCGTACGAATGTAGCCATTCTAATTGATTCGTACGAATATAACTATTCTAATTCATTCATACGAAGGTAGCCATTCTAATTCATTCATACGAGCTATTCTAATTCATTTGTACGATCCATTCTAATTCATTCATCGTACGAATGAATTAGAATGGCTACATTCGTATATATGAATTAGAGTGGATCGTATGAATGAATTAGAACGGCTATATTCGTACGAATGAATTAGAATGGGTAAATTCGTACGAATGAATTAGAATGGCTCGTACGAATGAATTAGAATGAATCATACGAATGAATTAGAATGGATCGTACGAATGAATTAGAATAGATATCTTCGTACGAATGAATTATATTAGCTATATTCGTACGAATGAATTAGAAGGGATCGTACGAATGAATTAGAATGGATCGTACGAATAAATTAGAATAAATACCTTCGTAGGAATTAATTATACTAGCTATATTCGTACAAATGAATTAGAATAGATCGTACGAATGAATTAAAATGAATCGTACGAATGAATTAGAATAGCTCGTACGAATGAATTAGAATGGATTGAACGAATGAATTAGAATGGCTACATTCGAACGAATGAATTAGAATGGCTACATTCGTACGAATGAATTAGAATTGGTCATCCAAATGAATTAGAATGGATCGTACGAGTGAATTAGAATGGATCGCGAATGAATTAGAATCGATACCTTCGAATGAATGAATTAGAATGGATCATACTAATGAATTTGAATGGATCATACGAATGAATTAGAATAGATACCTTCGTACGAATGAATTAGAATGGATGGTACGAATGAATTAGAATGGCAACATTTGTACGAATGAATTAGAATGGATCGTATGAATGAATTAGAATAGCTACATCCGTACGAATGAATTAGAATGGATCATAGGAATGAATTAGAATGGCTACATTCGTTCATACAAATGAATTAGAATGGCTACATTCATATGAATGAATTAGAATGGATCGTACGAATGAATTAGAATGGATCGTACGAATGAATTAGAATGGCTACATTCGTATAAATGAATTAGAATGGATCGTACGAATAAATTAGATTGGATCGTACGAATGAATTAGAATAGCTCGTACGAATGAATTAGAATGGATCATACGAATGAATTAAAATGGATCATAAGAATGGATCGTTTGAATGAATTAGAATGGCTATATTCGTACGAATGAATTAAAATGGATCGTACGGATGAATTAGAATAAATTGTAGCCATTCTTATTCATTCGTACGACCCATTCTAATTCATTCATACGATCCATTCTAATTCATTCGTACGATCCATTCTAATTCATTAGTACGAATGTAGCCATTCTAATTCATTCGTAAGAATATAGTTATTCTAATTCATTTGTATGAGCTATTCTAATTCATTCGTATGATCCATTCTAATTCATTCGTACGAAGGTATCTATTCTAATTCATTCGTTCGATCTATTCTAATTCATTTGTACAAATGTTGCCATTCTAATTCATTCGTACGAATATAGCCATTCTAAGTCATCCGTACGAATGAATTAGAATGGATCGTACGAATGAATTAGAATGGCTATATTCATACGAATCAATTAGAATAGATACATATGTACGAATGAACTAGAATAGCTACAATCGTATGAATGAATGCAGCCATTCTAATTCATTCGTACGAGCTATTCTAATTCATTCGTTCGAGCTATTCTAATTCATTCGTCCGATCCATTCTAATTCATTCGTACGATCCTTTCTAATTCATTCATACGAATGTAAAATAAATTAGAATGGCTTTGTTTGTACGAATGAATTAGAATGGCTACATTCATATGAATGAATTTGACTGGATCGTACGAATGAATTAGAATGGATCGTACGAATGAATTAAAATGGCTACATATGTACAAATGAATTAGAATGGATCGTACGAATGAATTAGAATGGCTATATTCGTACGAATGAATTAGAATAGATACCGTCATACGAATGAATTAGAATAGCTCGTACGAATGAATTAGAATGGATCGTATGAATGAATTAGAATAGCTCATATGAATCATATAGAATGGATCGTACGAATGAATAAGAATGGATCGTACAAATGAATTAGAATGGCAATATTCGAACGAATGAATTAGAATGGATCGTACGAATGAATTAGAATGGCTACATTCGTACGAATGAATTAGAATGGCTATATTTGTACAACTGAATTAGAATGGATCGTATGAATGAATTAGAATGGCTACATACGTACGAATGAATTGGAATGGCTACATTCGTACAAATAAATTAGAATGTGTTAGGTTTGATGTAGTCTACAGCTCGTAAAACCCTAGGTTTGGCTGTATATGGTTGATAGTTTATTTAGGATTGTATAAAGGTATGTATTATTATACGTGTTCTGTTTACAGAATTTAAAGAGCCATGGCTATATAGTAGTCCATCTGAGTGGGAGACTCAGTGGATTGGTCCTATGAGCCTAAATCATTTGCAGCTCTGATTTGGGTTGGTCGCCCTATCAGGATAAGTTGTTGGAATGACAGAGCATAAGAATCTCCATAATGGTCATTACCATGCACAGTGTCTGTGGCCGAACGGAACCAATACGGTGCACAGATCGGTGAGAAAACATCGGTACACATAACCATGTTTCTGCTTAGGGTAATCGGTCCTAAACCCTGAGGAACCATGATCGATGGACTAACCAGTTATGTGTAACTTTGGTTCACCAACGTGTGAGGGATCTAACCATGACCCAATACCATGGTGCGCTGGGTTATCGGGCTGGTGTTGCATCGGCATGCCACTCTTGCAGGCCATCCACATCCTTACCGGGAGGTGCGTTCCTTGATATGACATACACCGCACTAAAACCAGGCCTGGTGGTCAGCAGTTAAGCTGTTGACCGGATCTGACTGCTTGGACAAAGCGATCGGAGGTGCGATGTGATAGTCAACCTGGAAGGAACCTAGTCATATGGTCACTCGAGTCTGACGGTGCTCTCCACCGCTCGAGTTGACTCATGGCACAAATTGGAGGGACATCATATTACCAATACTAAGCGGAGAGCAGGGGTATGCAAGAGAGCTTAATAAGTCTGGGAGAATTGGAGTGCAGCCTGCGTCGCACTCTGGGTGGCCACGCAGGTTAACCGGGACCCAGAGGATTGACAGGGACACTTAGGTAGTGTGTCGATCGGGTTCGGTTGAAAGCCATGAATCCTAGTCCCTGAAGGTTCCACCCTATCCACTATCATTACGGATCATTACTTTCTCTTTGTCTCACATCATATTATGAGTTGAAGAAATAATGCCTAATCATCCTATATTCCGTGAGTGCATCGCACTGGAGTATGGTGGTTGCACAGGACTAAGTGTGTTCACTAGGGGGCAACCCCAGAGTAGTGTAGAGACATACGATGTTGCTATTATACCATGAGGAGTCAATTCCGTGTGTGTGTGTTGCACTAGAACAAATAATGCGAGTTTAGTAATTTTTACTATGAGGCACCCCACCTTTTACTAAGGGCACCCCAGTAAATAGTAAAAATATTATTCATCATCCCATGGTGTATTGACTTGTTGTTGATGCCGATGAGGTGCCCTAAGTGTTAGGGTGCATCATCATGCACGAAGATGGGCCATACATTGTCCCGCATGAGGTGAACGACCACTAGATGCATGGGGGCATTTTGGTCATTTCAAAATGTCCCGCATGCCCTAATGGCCGCCATCCTCACTAGGGCTAGATTGCATGGCCATCAAACTTATAATTAAGGGATTAATTCAGATTTAAAAGCTTTTGAATCATCTCCTTAATTACAACAATTTTAATATGGCAACTAGTAATAAAAAGGGGCATTGAATTTGAGAGTAATGAGATGGAGAGAGAGAGGAACGGTTTCAAATAACAAAGGAGAGTAAGGGGCACAAATTTAAGATCTGAAATGGTGAATCCTTCTTAGATTTCCTATGAAGAATCAAACCCCCTTCACTTATGGTTCGGATTTTTAGCCATCTCTCTCTCTCGAGTTCATCTCTTCTCTCTCCCTTATCTTCTTCTCCAAGTGTGTGTGTGAGATTGATGGAGATCGCTTGCACTCTGAGGCACTCAGAGATTAGAGTGCAAGGATCCGGGATGATATGTGAGATCGGGTGAATCCAATGAGATTCATTTCTCTCTTGCGCGAGGATCCCGCTCGTGATTGCTGCCCAGATTTTATGGACAGATCTGCACTGTTTCGATCACGGTAGCAGTTATAGAAGTACAAATAACTTCAAGCTAGTTGCAAATTCTTGGCGTTGAAGTCTTCTTTCTGGAAAATCAAGTTTCGCTCCGTTCCGATGTCGGGATAGAAAGTTACGGCCTTCGGACTGAAGTGTGTTCGTGCAGATCCGAATTCATCTTCATCAACATTGAAGAAATTCTTCGCGGTGTTAAATCCCGCACGAAGGTATAACCTACTAACCCCTAGATCTATCATAATGCATATATATGAAACATGTTAATCATTTCGATAGATTACTATAGGGGTTCGATTTGTATTTGTTTTATCATTTGCACATATGATTAATATGAATGAAAATTTTAAAATGCACCGCACACCGAAACAATCCTTGCGATCAACTCCACCTTCCGTTGCGCCTCTGATATTATTCCAACAAATGGTATCAGAGCCATTTTGGTGTGCGATTCATGAGAAAATTTTTCATGGAACGAATCGTATGTGCATTTGATGAACGAATGCGTCACCGGGGTTTGCGTAGATCATATATTCATATATGTCGCATGTTATGCATAGTGTGTTTTGTAGGGCACCGCTATAGTGTGATTGTTTGCTTTCGGGGGTCGGACCCCGAAATTTAATTGCATGGTATTTCGATTGTTTCTGTAATGAATGAATGTAAGGCCTAAAGGGACAAGCGCGTGGAGGTTGACCACGGCTTGGTTTTTCTCGGCCCTTATTTGTATTCTTGTCTTTTTTCTTCTACCTAGGAAAATGTGTACGAACGAGCAATTGCTCAAAGCGTACTAGTATTTTCAGTTACAAGTTAAAGTCTTGCAGGATAAGGATAGATCGAAGATTCATCACTGGAGGACCGAGTGCGGTGGCCCGAAGCAAGAGGAATATCTGGAAGATGCCATTGAAGAAATGTCAGAGCATTGCTAGTCAGGTTCAGGGGTCGGACCCTGAACTTGATATCAATGGATGTTTGTTTTTCCTTGGTTGGATATTTCTTTAAACCCCGGTGAAAGAATATAATCTGATGCAGTATGTGTTAGTTTGTGGGATGCCTATTCCCCACTTGGTCTATGCGACCATTAGGTTAGATCTCCATTTAATGACACCCGTAGTCTAATTGGTGTTTGATGGTAGTTGGATCCCATAACACTCAGTTATGCCACCGTTAGGTAGAGGTCCGACGGAGGTTATCGGATGTCCCTAATTGGTTTGACATCGAAACCAATAGTGATGTGGTGATCATCTACGACATCAGACATCAAGTTACATATGAGGAGTCATACTAATGGGAGACCTTTCCTTGTATATCTAGACCATAGGCTAGGCTCTAGAGTACAAAGGGTAATGATCAATTTATTTAGTATTGAAGGCTTGGAGAGTACGTAATGTGATTCTCGGGAGAAAGGTGACAACTGAGTATCCACAGGATAGAGACTATGGTCCTTTCCAAGTCTATCTATACTTTATAAGAGGTCTTAACTCTAGTGGGAGCGCGGTATGACCAGGGTCTAGGTCTAGGTTGTCGTAACCTAGGATCCAAAATACTTGCATTAAAATAACCCTCACTATAATTAAGGGATGTGTAAGAGGACTCGGTGTGAGTGCCCCTGGCCTCCATGGCCAATTGCTGAATTTCTGGGTGATAGGGTATGGCTCAACATCCCCCTCGGGTGAGAGTTATGTTCTGTCATGCCGAAGGCTTAGCAGTCTCCTTCGGGATATGGTGGTCACGATGCCAGGAGAGAAGGGCTTTTCCCGCCCTTGTGGGAGCCACATGAACTCCCGTATCGTGATTGCCTAGGCTCGTGGGTAAGCATCCGAAGCACCCGTGAGGCTACCCGTTGCGTCGCATGGAGATCATGGGGGGGTGGCCAAAAGGTACCATGGTCCATCATAGCCCGATGTGGCAGATTTGGATTGGGTCGGAAAGATCTGATGTGAGCGGAGGACGATACACACTGCCCCCTCGGACGGGTGTATCTGAATCCGAGATCTCACATACATGGTAAATTACTCCATGGAGATGTCTTCGCTTTAAGGGTAGCGTTGGCATATGGATGTAATTGCTTGTTTTAAAAATATCCTTAAAATAAGTTTTAATACAATCTATATTCAACCATAGATCCCCTATCCGCTATCCCATTAGACAACTAGATAACGGGTACCGACTTCGTAGACCGGTAATGCCAACATGACCTTATATTTAGGGTTGGTAAACTACAATGGCTATAAATCTTAATGTCCCTAAACCAGACCCATCGGATCTAGATGCCACTGTGGTACAGGCTAGGGCATATAACGACTAACGAAAGTCTGTAGAGATGTGCAAGTGCTATGTCATAGCATACTTGCGGACAACTCTTCAAAAGTAAGTCAGACATATGCCAGGTCCTCTGATGTAATGTTATGTTACAGCATCAGATGTCTGAGGGGCGCAGTCAAATGACTCGCTATCTTACCATCAAGAAACTTGTCAGTACTAAGATGTTTGATGGAATACTGGTTTGGAAACATATTCTTGGGTTCCAGAGCGAACTGGTTTTCTTTGACATAGTGCTAGATGTCGAGGTGATGGAGAACATCTGTCTTGCATCCTTATATGGAACCTTTGAAGGATTTGTCAGAGACTTCAGCCTTTACAAACTGGAGATGACAAATGCGAATCTTCTGGGACCTATTTAGGTCACTAAGGATAGGATCAAGATTATAGGTGATTCCTTTAGTGCATAACTTAGGCCTTTTATGAAGTGCCTAAAAGTAAGAACTGATCAGAAACTAAAAACAATGCCTGTATAGAATCAGGAGCGGACTCTTAAGTCTGGTGAAGCCTAGTACGAAAGTGCTTCCGATGTGGCAACACAAGGGGTATTGGAAGATTGAATATGGTCTCAGGGTGCTAGGACAGGTAAACATCAACTCTTAGCAGAGTTGAATTGCTATCTAGTAACAGTTCTTCTGCTTCTTGAAATATAGACGTTATGTCTATAGAGATTCAAGGAAAGTAGAAGGTTACTTATTGGTAAGGTGGTCCTAGCATAGATACTGATACCATAACTACTACGGAAGCTGTTAATATGTTATCTTAGATTTTTCGATAGAAGGATTTTAATCCTTAGAGATTTAGTTATGTTTCCTCCAATCTAAATAAAGGTTTTCAGTTCTAATAAATGACTTGAGTGCATCTCTTAAACTGAATAGGTACCTTCATTGCTAAATGAATAGCTCATAATAATCTCTTTGTATTAAAATCTAGTTCGAAAATAGATTACATAACATCTGTAGTACCTAATTCATATTCATCTTAATCCTTAGGATAACCTAACCCAATTATGGCTCCTATGACTTAGATATATTGTCTCAGACATAATTCAAAGGTTAGTGAAGGCCGAGTTTCTACATACAGATCTCTCGGAGACCCTTTTGACCTATGAGTCTTGTTTGGAAGGCAAAATGACTAAAAGGGCCACTGAGGTATTGGAGTTAACCCATTCTGACGTATGTGGTTCCAAGAGCATCCAGATGGATAATATCCATTGGATGAGTTCCATAGGTACTTGATGGGGCATAGAATGATATCCCAGTTAATTGCTCCAGGGACACCATGCCAGAATGGAATATATAAGAGAAGGAATCAGACCCTGTTGGACATGGTCTATAGAATGATGACTTTTGCCAAGTTTACTACCCACCTTCTATGGGTTACACCCTGAGAAACAGTAGAGTATATCTTGAATAATGTCTCATCTAATCAATGCCTCATACCCCTGAAAAGCTGTGGTCTGAGCGAAAGCCGATACTACGGCATTTTAGTATATGGGGATGTCCTGCATATGTGCAGAAGGACAAGAGGGATAAGATGGAGACTAAGTTCAAGGTGTATCTATTTATAGGTTATCCTAGAAAAATATGAGGTGGACTATCCATGATCCTGAGGAATAGAAGGTGATCGTTTCTACAAATGCCATCTACCTAGAGCGGGATTCTATTATAGACCATATGTCCACTAGTAAGGTAGTTCTGGGTGAATTACTGGATACTAGTGGAGAGTGCATGATCGGAAACGTAGTGGTAGTAGATGATGCAGACACTAGTATACCAGAAACTGTAAAAATAATTTGCTCTGTACCACAACCATCTTGTCACAGTGGGAGCACCATTAGAGCTCTTGAAAGATTTTATGGACAAACTTTGTAAATTAGTCCATAAATTCAAGATTATGGCCCCTTGAGCTACGACGAAGAAGTGAAATTTTTTGACAGAACTATCTGACAGAAAGTCATGGAGGCAAAGCTTGCATCAGTGTCCAGTGATACTCTTTAGTACCAGCGTTGACCAAAGCTTTATTAAAGCATATTTGGATTGGGTCAAAGTGAAAGACCCGTGTAAGCGGATCAATGTGCGCACCCTCCCTCGAGTGGGCGTATACTGAATCTAAGGCTTGCGCAACTGGCAACTTAGCCCATTGGGTAGAAGTTGGCAGAAGAGAGGATATATGATGCAGTTTCCAGGCTTAAGAGTTAGCAGGTCAGGGAATACCTGGCTTACAGAATTGCAAAGGTTCATTTATGGACTGAAGCAAGTATCCAGGAGAAGCAATATCTATCTTGATCAAGTATGATCTATTCATACAGATTTGATCAAAATAAGCCAAGTGTATACAAGAGGAGCGATGAAACTATAGAGGTGTACTTAGTACTTTACATAGACGATGTTCTACTGATTGAAAATAAAGTAGGAACGTTGCCTAAGTTAAATGTCTGGTTATTATCTTAATACGACTGAAAGACCTTTGTGAGGCGAGTTATGTTGTGGAGATCATGGTAACTCGAGATCGTCATAACAGGATTCTCACGCTATCATAGGCTATGCATAGAGATATGGTTCTAGCCAGAATCAATATACAAGACTCCAAAAGGAGTTTCTTGCTAAAGCTTGAAACTGTCGAATGATATAAATCATATGACACCTAAGGAGATGGCAGAAATACAGAAGGTGCCCTATGCTTATGCAGAGGGTAGTCTTATGTATGCCATGATTGTATAAGATGCTAGTTATTTGTTACACAGCAGGAATGGTAGGTCGGTTTTAGTCGAATCCGGGTCCAGTTAACTGGACTGATGTGAAGAGTATACTCGATATCCTCGTCAAAGAAGGACTATGAGTTAGTTTACACTTCACAAGACTTGACGCCGATTGGATGAACAAGATCTGATTTAGCATCAGATGTGTAATCCAGATAATCGACTTCAGGTATAGTTTTCACCTTGGGATGATAAGCGGTTAGTTAGCAGAGTGTGAAGCTATAATGCATCACGGGCTCCACTACAGAAGCCTAAGCACATTGAAGCGTGCGAGGAGGAAAAATAGGTGGTATGGCTCGGTAAGTTCATAGTAAACTTGGAAAGCATACCAGAGGCTTAGTTTTTTGTTTTAACAACAAAAGAGCGATAGCAAGAGCCTAGGCACCACCATAAAGGGGAAACATAACAAATACAAATTCTACTTGATCTGGTAGTTTTAGGAGGAAAGGCAAGTGGCGGTAACTGAGGTAGCATCTGCAGATAATGTTGCTGATTCCTTTAGGGAATTCCTGCAAAGGCTTTTGGGTAGCATATAGAAGCTATAGAGCTTATGACCGTTTTTCCTCGCGAGACCAAATGGGAGATTGTTAGGTTTGATGTGGTCTATAGCTCATAAAACCCTAGGTTTGGCTGTATATGGTTGATAGTTTATTTAGGATTGTATAAAGGTACGTATTATTATACGTGTTCTGTTTACAGAACTTAAAGAGCCATGGCTATATAGTAGTCCATCTGAGTGGGAGACTCAGTGGATTGGTCCTATGAGCCTAAATCGTTCGCAGCTCTGATTTGGGTTGGTCGCCCTATCAGGATAAGCTGTTAGAATGACAGAGCATGAGAATCTCCATAATGGTCATTACCAGGCACAGTGTCTGTGGCCGAACGGAACCAATACGGTGCACATATCGATGAGCAGACATCGGTGCACATAGTCATGTTTCTGCTTAGGGTAATCGGTCCTAAACCCTGAGGAACCATGATCGATGGACTAACCAGTTACATGTAACTTTGGTTCACCAACGTGTAAGGGATCTAACCATGACCGAATACCACGGTGTGCTGGGTTACCGGGCTAGTGTTGCATCGGCATGCCACTCTTGCAGGCCATCCACATCCTTACCGGGAGGTACGTTCCTTGATATGACATACACCGCACTAAAACCAGGCCTGGTGGTCAGCAGTTGAGCTGTTGACCGGATCCGGTTGCTTGGCCAAAGCGATCGAAGGTGCGATGTGATAGTCATATGCTCACTCGAGTCTGACGGTGCTCTCCACTGCTCGAGTTGACTCATGGCACCAAGTGGAGGGACATCGTATTACCAATACTAAGCGGAGAGCAGGGGTATGCGAGAGAGCTTAATAAGTCTGGGAGAATTGGAGTGCAGCCTGCGTCGTACTCTGGGTGGCCACGCAGGTAAACCGGGACCCAGAGGATTGACAGGGACATTTAGGTAGTGTGTCAATCGGGTTCGGTTGGAAGCCATGAATCCTAGTCCCTGAAGGTTCCACCCTATCCACGATTGTTATGGATCATTACTTTCTCGTTGTCTCACATAATATTATGAGTTGAAAAAATAATGCCTAATCGTCCTGTATTCCATGAGTGCATCTCACTGGAGCATGGTGGTTGCACAGGACTAAGTGTGTTCACTAGGGGGCAACCCCAGAGTAGTGTAGAGACATACGATGTTGCCATTATACCATGAGGAGTCCATTCTGTGTGTGCGTGTTGCACTAGAACATAGAATGCGAGTTTAGTAATTTTTACTAGGGGGCACCCCACCTTTTACTAAGGGCACCCTAGTAAATAGTAAAAATACTATTCATTATCCCATGGTGTATTGACTTGTTGCTGATGCCGATGTGGTACCCTAAGTGTTAGGGTGCATTATCATGCACGAAGATGGGCCATACATAGTCCCGCATGAGGTTAACGACCACTAGATGCATGGGGGCATTTTGGTCATTTCAAAATGTCCCGCATGCCCTAATGGCCGCCATCCACACTAGGGCTAGATTGCATGGCCATCAAACTTATAATTAAGGGATTAATTCAGATTTAAAATATTTTGAATCATCTCCTTAATTGCAACAATTTTAATATGGCAACTAGTAATAAAAAGGGGCATTGAATTTGAGAGTAATGAGATGGAGAGAGAGAGGAACGGTTTCAAATGGCAAGGGAGAGTAAGGGGCACAAATTTCAGATCTGAAATGGTGAATCCTTCTCAGATTTTCTATGAAGAATCAAACCCCCTTCACTTATGGTTCGGATTTTTAGCCATCTATCTCTCTCGGGTTCATCTCTTCTCTCTCCCTCATCTTCTTCTCCAAGTGTGTGTATGAGATTGATGGAGATCGCTTGCACTCTAAGGCACTCAGAGATTAGAGTGCAAGGATCTGGGATGATATGTGAGATCGGGTGAATCCAATGAGATTCATTTCTCTCTTGCGCGAGGATCCCGCTCGTGATTGCTGCCCAGATTTTACGGGTAGATCTGCACTGTTTTGATCACTGTAGCAGTTATAAAAGTCCAAATGACTTCAAACCAGTTGAAAATTCTTGTGGTTGAAGTCTTCTTTCCAGAAAATCAAGTTTTGCTCTGTTCCGATGTCGGGATAGAAAGTTACGGCCTTTGGACTGAAGTGTGTTCGTGCAGATCCGAATTCATCTTCATCAACATTGAAGAAATTCTTCGCGGTGTTAAATCCCGCACGAAGGTATAACCTACTAACCCCTAGATTTATCATAATGCATACATATGAAATATGTTAATCATTTCGATAGATGACTATAGGGGTTCGATTCGTATTTGTCTTATCATTTGCACATATGATTAATATGAATGAAAATTTTAAAATGCACCGTACACCGAAACGATCCTTGCGATCAACTCCACCTTCCGTTGCGCCTCCGATATCATTCCAACAGAATGGATCATGCGAATGAATTAGAATGGATCGTACAAATGAATTAGAATAGCTACATTCGTATGAATGAATTAAAATGGGTCATACGAATGAATTAGAATGGCTATATTCGAACGAATAAATTAGAATGGATCATACGAATGAATTAGAATGGCTCTTACGAATGAATTACAATGGCTCGTACGAATGAATTAGAATGGCTACATTCGTACAAATGATTTAGAATGGATACCTTCATACGAATGAATTAGAATGGCTATATTCGTACGAATGAATTAGAATGGATCGTACGAATGAATTAGAATAGATACCTTCGTATGAATGAATTAGAATGGATCGTACGAATGAATTAGAATGGCTACATTCGTATGAATGAATTAGAATGGATCGTACAAATGAATTTAAATGGTTACATTCGTACGAATGAACTAGAATGGCTACATTGGTACGAATGAATTAGAATGGCTATATTCGTGCGAATGAATTAGAATGGCTACATTCATACGAATAAATTAGAATGGATCGTACATGTTTGGGGATATTTTTCGCTGGTCCATGCGATTGCCCTGCAAGACAGAAAAAGCGTGAGAACGGCTGGCTCCCTTCGGAGCGCAGACCCTCCGATGCTCAAGTCAGAATAGGTGCAAACAGTGGAAAGCTGTAGTAGTTGGAATTGGTAGGGTTGTGGGTTTCGAACCTATACTTTGGAGCCATGGGGTGTACCTTTATAGACTTCTGTAGCCTATCAGAGCCCAACACGTGGCAGTTCTTCCTGTACCTTCCATGCCCCCATGTGCCGGCCCACGTGAGCTCTGACAGCTTTTGTCATTTAGCCTGCGAGGCAGTGGAAAAGGGGGACGCAATGGTCTTGTCCTTGCCAGGTGGCAGTTCTGAAAAGTTCAAGTCTGGAAAGTCCCAGACTGACCTTGGTCGGCTTCTATGTACTGCAATCGTCCACGTAGCTTCACAGGGGCTGTGACAGCTGGCAAATTGGTACCGCCATACTGTACGCGACTTCTGAGGGAAAGAGGGCGAGCTCTTTAGCTGCCTGGCATGATCAGGCGAGCTCCTAAGTGAGCTATGGGTGTTGGTTTTGAGGAGCTCCTGAGCAAGCTATGGGTGTCAGGCCTTGGTGAGCTCCTGAGCGAGTTGTGGGTGTCGGGCCTTGGCGAGCTTCTGAACGAGCTGCAGGGGTTCGTAGATATTATTCTAAGTTTCCTATTAGCAAAAGGGGGGCGATCTCTTGGCGTGTGAGCTGGTCGCTGGGCGGGCTATGAGCACCAGTCACTGGGCGACCTCTACCACGTGCGAGCTGGTCACGTGCAGTCAGGGTCGACCCTGGGTGGGCTGTAAGCCACGGCCGCAGGCGGTCCCTGTCCAAGAAACGCAACGATCCGCTATTGCAAGCGCCGGGAGGGCTACAAGCTCTGGCCACTGGGCAACCTTTATCATGTGCGCATGCAGTCAGGGTCGGCCCCGGACGGGCTATGAACCACGGCCACGGGTGCTCTGTCCAAGGGATGCAATGATCCGCTAAGGCAAACTTTGGGTGAGCTACGAGCACCAGCCGCTGGGCGACCTCTTCCGCGTGCGAGCTGGTCACATGCGGCCAGGGTCAGCCCCGGGCGGGCTGTGAGCCATGTCCACGGGCGACTTCTTCTCTCTTTATGTCCTGCTCAAATTGCCTCCCGCTACTGTCACATGGACAACAGATTGGGAGTTGTGCCTGCTCATTTTGCATTGCTCTTGTGATTCTTCCGATTCCTTTCGTAGCTGGTATTTCTTAGGGACCATCATTACCCCCTCCTGAGGGAGTGGCAAAGAAATTGTGCCGCTCGCTCAGGAGCCTAGCAAAAAAAAAAAGCCCCACTCACAATCGTGCTTCCGCCTGGCCAACAGCCGATGAGCCCGTCTTGTGAGTTTGACTTTTGAAGAACTTTTTGTCAGAAGATCTGCTCCCTTCCTCCAAATCCGTGGGCGAATTTCTTCGTATGAGTTAATCGTATGCAGTCGGGACCAACTCCAGGCGGGCTATTGGCACCTGCTGCAAGCTTCCCTGTATCGAGGGTTATGGCTCCTGCCACAGGCAACCTTGCACCGAGAGTTTTGACTCGCAATGCCTCATGAGTAAGTCCTCAGGGACGATGCTGCTTTGCCGAAAGGATATAGCTATCTGTCACGACAAGCGCCAGGCGGGCCAGGAGCACCGCCCGTGAGCGACCTCCTTCTGGTGCGAGCTAGTCATACACGGCCAGGGTCCACCCCGGGCGGGCTGTTGGCACCTGCTGCAAGCATCCCTGTATCAAGGGTTACGGCTCCAGCCACAAGCGACTAGCTCCAGAGGATGCCAGGTGTGATGTTATGTGTATGACGATATAACTTCCGCTATAGCAAAATTTGGGAGGCCTTACGAATGCGGCCTCAAGGGGGACGCTGCTTCATCCAAAGAACGTAGGTATCCATTATTACAAGCGCCGGGCGTGCCGGGAGCACTAGCCGTGTGTGACCTCCTTCCTGTGTGAGCTAGTCACACATGGTTGGGGTCCACTCTGGGCAGGCTGTTGGCGCTAGCCACAGGTGGCCTTGCGCCGAGAGTATAAACTCGCAGTGCCTCATGAATGAGACCTCGAGAATGATGCTGCTTTATCCAAGGGACGCAGCTATCTGTCACAATAAGCACCGGGCAGCCCAGGAGCACCTACCGTAGGTGACCTTTTTCCTGTGCAAGCTAGTCGCACGCGGTCGGGATTCACTCCGGGCGGGCTGTTGGCGCCAGCCGCGGGCGACCTTACGCCAAGAGTTTAGACTCGCAGTGCCTCATGAATGAGACCTCGAGGACGATGTTGCTTTGTCCAAGGGACGCAACTACCTGTCACAACAAGCGCCGGGCAGGACAGGAGCACCTACCGCAGGCGACCTCCTTCTTATGCGAGCTAGTCGTACACAGTCGGGATCCACTCCGGGCGGGCTGTTGGTGCCAACCGCGGGCGACCTTGCGCCGAGAGTTTAGACTCGCAGTGCCTCATGAATGAGACCTCGAGGATGATGCTGCTTTGTCCAAGGGACGCAGCTATCTATCACAACAAGCATCGGGCGGGCCGGGAGCACCTGCCGCGGGCGACCTCCTTCCTGTGCGAGTTAGTCGCACGCTGTCGGGATCCACTCTGGGCGGGCTATTGGCGCTAGCCACGCGCGACCTTACGCCAAGAGTTTAGACTTGCAGTGCCTCATGAATGAGACCTTGAGGACGATGCTGATTTGTCCAAGGGACGCAGCTATCTGTCACAACAAGCGTCGGGCGGGCCAGGAGCACCTGCCGTGGGTGACCTCCTTCCTATGCGAGCTAGTCGCACGTGGTCGGGATCCACTCCAGGCGGGCTGTTGGCGCCAGCCGCGGGTGACCTTGCATCAAGAGTTTAGACTTGCAGTGCCTCATGAATGAGACCTCGAGGACAATGCTACTTTGTCCAAGGGACGCATCTATCTGTCACAACAAGCACCGGGCAAGCCGGGAGCACCTGCCACGGGCGACCTCCTTCCTGTACGAGCTAGTCGAACACGGTCAGGGTCCACTTTGGGCGGGCTATTGGCACCAGCCACAGGCGGCCTTGCACCAAGAGTATAGACTCGCAGTGCCTCATGAAAGAGACCTTGAGGATGATGTTGCTTTGTCCAAGGGACGCAGCTATCTGTCACAATAAGCGTCGGGCGGGCCAGGAGCACCTACCGCGGGGGACCTCCTTCCTGTACGAGCTAGTCGCACGCAGTCGGGATCCACTCCGGGCGGGCTGTTGGTGCCAGCCAAAGGCGGCCTTGCGCCGAGAGTATAGACTCGTAGTGCCTCATGAATGAGACCTCGAGGCCGATGTGCTTTGTCCAAGGGATGCAGCTATCTGTCACAATAAGCGCCGGGCGGGCCGAGAGCACCTGCCGCAGGTGACCTCCTTCCTATGCGAGCTAGTCGCACGCGATCGGGGTCCACTCTGGGCAGGCTGTAGGCACCAACCGCGGGCGACCTTGCGTCGAGAGTTTTGACTCACAGGGTGAGACCACACTCGCTCAGGATTAGTATCTCCATCCGTCGCATCGTATTAAGTGTGGTTCGGGTCCAGAGCCTGAGGGACCGAATCTTATCATGAGATCTCAAGCGGCGCAGCGTCATGTGTCACTCCGTAAATGGCTGGCGGTCAGACAGAGGGGATGTTACTGACGTCATCGCGGCTTTTACCACATGAGGGGACACATGTTACACCCTGATTGGGGAGTGAAAGCTATTGCATCGGCCGCCGCTGTGTCACCTCGCTCAGCGCTCTAAACATTAATTGCTGCCCCATTCACCTACCTCCGTTTCACCTATAAATAGGGGAGGGGTGAGGATTTTTTTATCTCTTCTGTGTTAAAACAGCTCTCCCTTGTTTCTTTCTTCTTCTGCTCGCCCTGGCATTTCCCCATGGCTTCCTCCTCCGCTGCTATTGCTGCTGCTGCCGCGACCTCCTAGGAGGATCCTATTGATGCAGTCCCGATCTCTGTGATCCCTCCCGGCACCGAAGAGCCTCCTCCGAGCGAGCCCGCGGTGGTTTGGCTCCATGACGTTGGTGGCGCACTGGTCCCGGAGAGCCTGCGCACAGCTGCCGGCATCCCCTCGGAGCTCCCGATCTCGCCCCTGCCACGCTCGGGGAGATCACCCACCGGGACGGCGGTCTTGGTAGGCTTGCTATGGTCGGGGCTCAGACTCCCTCTGAGCCACCTGGCCGGTGAGCTGCTGGAGTTGGCGGGTTTGTTCCCCGTCCAGCTTACAGGCAATTCGTGGGGGATCCTTTATGGGCTCTCTCGGGTCGAGGAAGCTCTCAACGTGAGGATCCCCCAAGCCTACCTCCAGAAGAAGTGGTTCGTCAAGGCGGGCCCTACCTTCAACGAAGTCGGCTGCGGGGTCTTCTACCTCACGGGCCGCCCCGGCGAGGTACTCCCTTTCTCCACCATCGAGAACAAGGACAGGTACTGGAAGGAGTACCCGTTCATGGTTGGCGGAGAATGGTGGGGTCGTCACGTGGGCGTCCCGTGCCATCCTAGCAGGCCGCCCGTGTCACCTTCAAGGAAATCGCCCAATATCGGGCAGGGGCAAAAAAATGCATCACCGAGGTGAGAGAGAAATCCCTTGATACGGCGATCTTGGATTTTCTCAGGGGGCGAACTCCCGAGAAGGTTGTCGCACCGGACTTCCCCTTCCAGCTGAGGGACACGAAGACCGGCGTCGTCACCACCCGGCAGAAGATGGCGCGAAAGAAGGCCGTCGTCTCCTGCCGTGCCGGGACGACGTTGGTGATACAGGGTGCGAGCTTTGCGGCTGGCCCTTCAACAAAGAAGGGCAAGAAGCGGGCCTCCCCAATCAGAGCCGCCGACATCGACACTGTAGAGATGTTCGGCGAGGAGGACGCCCCACCCCCGCCTGCCAGCACTACGGCACCAGGTCAAGCCCACACTCCCCCCACTGTTCCCACAATCTCTACAGTGGGCTCGGCCCCGGAGTCTCTCGTGCGGCGACGTCAGATCGTCATGGTCGAACCTGAGGATCCGCGCGTCGAGCTCTTACTAGGCATGGTGGAAGTTGAATCCCCAATGGCCGAAGTACTGATGTGCGAATTCCCAGGCGACCTTTCTAAACCTCTCTTCATTGCAGTGATGACTTCAGAAATGGAGAGAAGCTACACCAAGAAGAAGAAGACACGGAAACCCTCTGCCCGCCCGATGGGGGAGGATGACACCGTTCGCCTCTCCCGGGAAGGTTACGAGCGGGCACTGGCGGAACAAAAGAAAGCAGCTCTGCAGGAGGCGGGCTTAGGGTCGGACGCCAACCTCAGTTCAGAGGAGGAAACCCTACCGGTTCGCACCATGGAGGTCGCCCCAGCCTCGGTGGTTCCTTCCCCGCCCTTCGAGGGGCCAGCTCCTGAGGACGTAGCTGCCACCTCGCCTCTGAGATCGCAGGTCCCAGCTGGCGCCGCCGCTCCTGAGGCCGCCGGCCCTCAGGGGGCGGTGGGGGTAACAATCTCTGCCACCTTGCAGAACCCCACCGCAACTGAGCCCTCACCCCCCCTGGAGGGGCCCGCTCCTCCGAGTGCCCAGACGACCTCGCCCGCTGCGCCTCCAGCCCCTTCAGTTGCGGGCATTCCAGTGACCGCCGGGTGGGCAGGCTGGTCTATAAGGCCACTGACTTGGGGGCTATCGGGATGGAGTCTTCGAGCTCAAGCTCAGAAGCCTCAGACCCAGATTTGCCCGGCAAAGGAGAGGCTAGCGGGCTGCCCCCGGCTGGTGGGGAGGGCGACTTAGTCCCTCCGACATCCGGGCCCGCCGCAGCCATCACTCCTCCCACGGTGGTCTCAAACGAGCAAGAGGCTCATGCGGTCTCTTCATCGGGTGAGCCGGCAAGATCTCCTCACTACGTGCCCGAAATATTTGGTCACAACATTTTTGCCAAATCTCCGCACGCAGCGATCTTCAACAGGCTTGCCGAGGTAATCACTTGAGCCTTCTCCCTTCAACTCTCAAAATCCCTGATTTATTTTCTATCGTTGCAGGTGGAAAGGGTCAGCCGGGCTTTGGCTGACAAGGTTGCTGCTACCGGGGGCGACCTGGTTGCTCTGTACGATGATTCTCTTCTGGGCGCGGAGCGCCAGATAGACGAGCACATATACCGACTCTGCCAAGAGGACCGGTCGGGCGATCAAGTTGCGTGCCGAGGTGGACCAGCTGCGCCAACAGGTCACCTCCCTAACCTCCGAGGCCGACCAGCTGCGCCAGCAAGTTGTCAGCCTATCTTCTGAGCGGGCTACCATTGAGGAGGCCCGCGCTCACTCTATTTCCGAGCTGCAGGAGGCTCTGCAGGCAAAAGAGGTGGCCCAAGTGGAGGCGGCGAAGCTCTGGAGTGACGTGACCTCTGCTAGAGATGAGATTGCCTCACTGAAGGAGGCCCACCTTCGCGATCTGCACGCCCAACAAAGTCACCTCCAGGCACAACTCGACGAGCTCCTCCAGAAGGGCGCGCTTGATGCGGTAGAGCGTTACAATACCGAAAGGTCGAAGAAAAGCCAACGCGGAGATGAAAGCGGAGCGGATACGAGCAGGTCTTAAGCTCGCTCATCTTCGAATGTAATCTTGTCTTTTTGTAATATCTTCTAATGAAGGAAGTCTTCTAGCTCGCCTTTTACGTTGTTTTCTCTATCTATGAGTCCGCTTCAAAGTTGTTTCAGCGGTCTCGAGGGTCGCACCCCAGGCGAGGCAACTAATTCACTTCAAATAAGTTCTGATCTAAAATGATGCAAGCGAAAAACTTGATATGCACGATAAATCCCAACATGATCTCTGAGCCCGGAAAAACATAAAACAACAAACCAAAAAAAACACGAAAACTCCCTAAGCTCAGAGACTTAAAATTTTATTTTGAAAGAAAATTAAAGTGCTAGCTGCCCCCTGCCCGGTTAACTACCCCCAGAGACCCTGGTTACTGGACATGCCCTCAGCCTATCTTAGCGACCTCGCACTGGCCTGTGATTTTGAAAAGTTTGAGCTCCGAGGGGTTACCAAGGGATGTTCCGGCTACTTGAGAGGGTGGTCGCCCTTGCAGGTTTCCCTAGATCGCCCCAGGGTGCTCCCATTCATGGCGTGTGAACGCGAAGGACCCCGGTTATGCTTAGAGTCCTCTCAACGGCGGACTACCCTGGCGATCTCAAGGTCGCTTAGGACGGCCTCTGAGAACCCCGGTTCTATTTTAAGTCCGCACAACGGCAGACTGTACCTTGTTGGTACCACTCGTGAGCCGATTATGAGCGATCTGTTTCTTGATTTGATCTTTCGAGCTCTAGTTCTCTTCATGAGGCATAGAATTAAACCATCTCGAATACTTGTTATTTCCAAAATACGATTTACAAGAGGTCGCCTAAGCGCTATGGGTAGTACTTTCGGAGATGAAAAGCATTCCAAGGTCGCTCTAGGAGGTCGCCATCCGCGGTCATCAACTGGTAAGCCCCTGACCCTTTTGTCTCATGCACTATGTAAGGGCCTTCCCAGTTCGTCGCAAGCTTTCCGGCGTTAGGCGCTCCTGTGTGTTGGCGAACACCTTCCTCATTATGAGGTCGCTAGGCTTGAACGCTCGATGGTGAACACTTTTGTCATAGGCACGCTTCATTTCTTGTCTGTATCTAGCGAGGTGCAGGTTAGCGCGCTCCCTTCTTTCTTCGAGCTGATCGAGAGAATCAGTGACCAGATCATCATTGTTGACTTTGTCTACGGCAAGCTTTCTCTTTGTCGGCAGCTCGGCTTCCACTGGAAGGACGGTCTCGCAGCCATAGGCGAGGCTAAAGGGCGATTCATTGGTTGAGCGGCGTGGGGTGGTTCGAGAAGCCCATAGCACTCCGTTGAGTTCCTTCTCCCACAAGCCTTTCCTCTCTTCCAATCTTTTCTTAAGGTTGTCTAGGATTACCTGGTTTGTAGCCTCGGCTTGCCCGTTGCTCTGGGGATACCTTGGAGAGGAGAACCTTAGGTTAACTCCATATTCGGCACAAAAGCTCTTGATCAAACAATTGTCGAATTGGTGACCATTATCAGTGATGAGTACTCGGGATAGGCTGAACCTACAAAAAATATTCTTCCAAAGGAAATCCTTTACTTGTTTTTTCCCTATCTTGGCCAGTGGGACCGCTTCCACCCATTTGGTGAAGTAATCCGTGGCTACCAAGATAAATTTTTTTTGTTGAGTCGATGTGGGGAAAGGTCCCACAATGTCGAGCCCCCACTGCTTAAAAGGCCAAAGACTCACCAACGGATGCAGCTCCTCTGCGAGCATGTGGTTAGTAGTGGCGTGCTTCTGACACTGGATGCAACTCTAGGCGACCTTCAAAGCATCTTGCTTGAGGGTGGGCCACCAGTATCCTTGTCTCCTCACCTTCCTAGTGAGAGACCGCCCGCTAGCATGGTTTCCGAGCTCGTCGGAGTGGATGCGACCAATTACCTCCTTGGTTTCTGTCGGCTTGACACAGCGGAGATTCGGTCCGCTAAAAGATTTTCGGAAGAGGCGGTCCTAGCGAAGGAGATAGCGACCTGTACGGTTCTCCACTCGCCGAGCTTCTTCTTTGTCCTCGAGAAGCTCGCCTCTCTAGAGGTATTGGAGGATAGGCACGGTCCAACCACCAAGTAATACCTCGGATGTGATTTGA
Source organism: Chamaelirium japonicum (assembly GCA_947650365.1). Lineage (NCBI taxonomy): Eukaryota > Viridiplantae > Streptophyta > Magnoliopsida > Liliales > Melanthiaceae > Chamaelirium > Chamaelirium japonicum. The sequence continues at coordinate 932,445 of CANTAL010000004.1, forward strand.
TTAATAGCGGTCTTATCAAGTTGGATCCTGAATTGGTCCTGTACTTCAATGAATATCTGCCGAGCTTTTGATCCTCCTAGTAGAGAGGCTGCGTTGGCCAAGGCATCAGCCCGCTTATTGTCGGCTTGGGGAATTTGCTCGAAAGAAATTATCTCGAACTTCGCGGCCCTGCCTTTCACCAGGTCGACATAGAGGCGTAGTCTCCATTGACTTGACTGATGTTCAACTGGGAGTCACTGAAGACCCTCAGTTTCCTGGCGCTAACTTCTTCAGCGAGCTCTAGCCCTGCTAAGAGTGCCTCGTATTCAGCTTCATTGTTGGTAGCGGCGAAGTCAAGCCGGATAGATTTCTCAGGGAGTACTTCCTTGGTGATCAAGGCAACCCCGATCCCAGCTCCGGAGGCATTGGATGAGCCATTTACGAAAAGCTCCCAATCTTCCGTAGATGCCCGCTCGGTTAGAGAAGCCTCCCCCAGCTCGCCCAGGAACCTCGCCTTTCCAGGGTGTGCCTCGGTTGGCTCATCCTCCTGGTAAAGGATTGGTTCTTCCATAGGGAAGTCCATTAAAAAGTCGGCAAGAGCTTGCCCTTTGATTGCAGTTCACGGGACGTACTCTAGCCTATAGGCGGCAAGCTCGGCAGACCACCGATAAAGTCTTCCAGCCACCGAGGGCTTCAAGAGTGCGCTTTTCAAGGGATGCTTCATGATGACTTTGACAGGGTGCGTCGAGAAGTATGGATGGAGCTTCCTCGTGATAATGACCAAGGTCAGAGTGACCTTCTCGATTGGTCGATACCGGAGCTCGACAGGGAGCATCGTGTGGCTTACGAGGTATACAGGGTGCTCTATCTTTGCTTCCTCCACCACAAGTACCCCGCTTACAGCATTCTCGATAACGGAGAGATACATACCGAGCTTGGCTCCCTCTTTGGGTGCGGCTAAAACAGGCGGGCTAGCCAAGTAATCCTTGATTTTCTTGAATGCGAGATCACACTTCTTATCCCAGCAGACGTTAACTCCCTTACAGAGTAACTCGAACAAAAGTCGGCAACTGTCGGAAGATTTTGAGATGAAGCGGTTTAACGCCGCGATTCGCCCGCTCAATCTTTGGACCTCCTACCGCGTCCTAAGTGCGGGCGTCTCAATGAGTGCTCTGATTTGTCCGGGGTCAGCCTCGATCCCACGATAGCTGACCAGGTATCCCAAGAACTTTCCAGAGGTCACCCCGAATGCGCACTTCGCCGGGTTCAACTTCATTTGAAATTTTCTCAAAACATCGAAGATCTCTCGGAGGTCGGCGGTATGCCCCTCCTGCTCATGACTTTTCACCAAGAGGTTGTCTACATAAACCTCGACATTCTTTCCGATCTGATCTTTAAACATGTGAGTTACTAACCTTTGGTAGGTTTCTCCGGCATTCTTGAGTCCAAATGGCATCACCCGGTAGCAAAAAAGCTTCTGGTACCCCGCCCCAGAATAGAAAGCAGTCTTCTCTTGATCGTCGATGTGGAGGGGTATCTGATTGTACCCAGAATACCCGTCCATGAATGATAGGGTTTGGAACCCGACTGCCGCACGACCAGAGCCCCGATTCTAGGGAGGGGAAATCTATCTTTTCGGGTACGCCTTGTTAAGGTCAGAGAAGTCAATGCATATCCTGACCACCCCACTCTTCTTTGGTACAGCCACGATGTTGGAAATCCACTCGGGAAAATGGGCTTCTCGGATAAAGCCAGCTCATTCTAGCTTCTCTATCTCTGCCGCAACTGCTGCAGACTTTGCGGCTGGTATGTGCCGAGCTTTCTGCTTGACCAGAGGAAAGTCGCGCAGGGTGTGCAGACGATGACAAGCGATCTCCGGGTCGATTCCTGGCATATCAATGAAGCTCCAGGCAAATATGTCATAATAGTCTCTGAGGAGATTGGTCAGGGCCAACACCTCACCTTCAGTCAATGATGTCCCAAGGCAGATTACCTTTGGAATCCCATCATCTCCGATGTCAATCTCTTGGAGGGGCTCCGCCACAAGAAATATAACAGTACCTTCCATGTGACCTCATGCACCCTGCTCTAGTTCCATGCTGCTCCCACCCAGGTATGGAGTTGGTGTCCCACAAGGGGGAGTCATCATTGGATTGCCGGGAAGCTCGCCCAGTGCGACTGCTAACTGCTAGGAGGGCGCTAGCCTCTTGGCCTCTGAAACTCCAGCATTAGCGAGGTAATGAACGTCCTGCTCGTATCTGGTAGCAGTGACTTGATCACCCCGAATAACCATGACCCCGCTCGTCGTGGGGAACTTGAGGGCCTGGTGGTTGGGTGAGGACACTGTTGGGGGTAGTCAAAAACCACGTATCTTGGATAGCATTGCAAACACACATGACATAGGGTTCTCGATGGAGCCCGTCCAGGAGTTGGAACCCTCGGAAGCCGAGCGTGCCCCCTTCCCAGCTCGCAAGGAGCTCGCCCCCCAGCTCGCAAGGAGCTCGCCCCACATTGAGATGAGCTCGCCCAAGTTCGTTCAGGAGCTCGCCCTCTCAGCCCGTAAGGAGCTCGCCCTCGCATGGAGCTGGATGGACACCTTGTATCTGAGTGCAGCTCGCCCCTCCCAGACTCCGCAGGAGCTCACCCAAAGCTCGCACCGGAGCTCGCCCAAATTCGGAAAATGGCTTAGACAAAGAGCGCGAAGGAGCTTGCCCAAGCTCGCTCAGGAGCTCACCCAAGTTCGCTCAGGAGCTCACCCAAGTTCGCTTAGGAGCTCGCCCCACATTAAGATAAGCTCGCCAAGCTCGCACAGAAGTTCGCCTTCTCCCCCGTGCTCACCAAATCATCTTGGCAGGGAGCGAGATCCACATTGGGCTGAAGGGGCCCTAGGCAAAGAGCTCGCTCAAACTCGCTTAGGAGGTCGCCCATGCTCGCTCAGGAGCTCGCCCATGCTCGCTCAGGAGCTCGCCCAGGCTCGCTCAGGAGCTCGCCCGGACCCCTGTTTATCGAAGAGGTCGCTCCCGCGAGGTCCGACTCTTGATAAATATGGACGAAAGGACGGAGCAGTGCAGGGCGAGCTTGCCTTTGCTTCCTCCCTGAGACCGCCTAGACTTGAACATTCCAGAATAGCCACCTGGCCGCGACAAGAAAGATGCTCTCCCCCACTCAAACCGCCTGGCAGCCTTAACGACAGAATGTCAGGGCGCAAGTACCAAGGGCTGACAGACCCACGCGAGCCAGAACGTGGGGGTCTAGAAGGCTCTGAAAAGAATCTCCACGTGTCGGGCCACGGTAGGCCGCCTATTGCTATAAATGCCCACCCCCAGGCTCCATAGTACAGGTTCGAAATCCCTTTCCCTACCACTTTGGTATACAACAGCTCGCCATTGTGCTACGGTGACTGACTTGAGCGTCGGAGGGTCTGCGCTCCTAAGGGAGGCATCCGTTCTTACGTTCTCTTTTCTTTGTCTTGCAGGCGGCCCGCAAGGATCAGTGAAAAATCCCCCAAACATTTGGCGCCGTCTGTGGGATCTTCGACTAGTTCCTGCGAGAACGCCCACGACCACACGGTTGAACACCGTCGGCTCTCGTAACCCCAAAAGATGGCTCCGGCGATGAGGGGACGCAGGCGGACGAGGGCCCGTGGGGGGTCTGCGCATAGCGAACATCCCGCCGAAACCCCCCAGCCCCTTGTCCCGCTCAGTGACCAGCTCCTGTTGGAGATGTTGGCCACCCAGCGGGCAATGATGGAGGAGCTGACGCGCTTACGTCAGGCCCCGGTGGCGAGCCGGCGGTCGGGACCATCGAGGGCCGCATCCCCCGCGCGACCTCCCGTCTCGTCGCGTCAGCCCACGACCGTCCCAGCTCGGCAAACTTCCCACCCGGAATCCCCGGTTGAGAGGACGGCCGTGCGTGGAGCGAAGGAAACCCCGCTCACGAGGTTACAGAAGCTAGTAACCCAGCGATCTAGCAACCAGGCGACCTCGCGCGCGACCATCCCCCGCCACCGTAGCCGGAGCGTCGATTCCGACGAATCGGAGGAGAGGTCTCTAGAGCGAGATCGCGACCCGTGCCATCGGCGACGAGGGAAAGAGCCCGCGGTGGCTATACCTTCCGGAGCTCGAGAGGTAACAGCCTCCCATAGACCAACCGCCACGCTGAAGGGATCCGCGGGCGAGCAGCTAGGAGGCCGCCGATCGGTAGCCCCCGAGGGTCGCCGCGGGGTGGATCCAAACCTCCCTCGTGGGAGCGCGCATGGCCGCCTAGGACCTGCGCAGCCGCCTTTGGGAGTTCTCCCCGGGCACTGGCAGCGATCTAGTGCGCCAGTAGATTTGCTGGAGGATCTCGCCGCCCACAGGGGCAGCTCGCCTTTCACCGGCGAGGTCCACCAAGGGGGTTTTCCGCACCATTGGACCCCTCCGAAGTTTGTATTGTTCGACGGGTCCCAGGACCCCGTTGACCATCTCTTGGCCTACAGAAAGCTTCTGTTTTTCCGGGACCAAGACCACGTCTTGTGTCGAGCATTCCCGAGCAGTTTGACCGGATCGGCATTGAATTGGTTCCACAAGTTGCCGTCCGGCGTGATCCCCAACTTTCCAACCCTTTCTAGGCTATTCCTGGAGCAGTATCGCTGCAACAGGCAGCCCCCTAAGAGAATCGAGTCTCTGTTTACTTTAGCCATGGGAGCTCGCGAAACGCTCCGGTGCTTCGCAACGCGATTCCGAAGCGCCTACCTCGCTCTGGAAGACGCGGCGGGCCAAGATCGTACCGTGGTGAGCGCTTTCAGAAGCGCCCTCCCCGAAGGGGGCAAGCTACATGATGCTCTAGTAATCAAAGATCCTCGCACGATGGTTGAACTATTTGCCCTGGTCCAGCAACACATCAAGCTCGAAGATACGGTGCTAGACCGAAAGGGAAAGGCAGTCGAGCAGCGACCTCCTCCGGCTCTGCGACCTCTGGTCGTGAAGGCCGTGGAGAGGAGGGAGGTGCCACTGGCGATACCTTTGCCCGGACAGTCCGCAGCGCCTGCAGTACAGCCCGCTGAAGCCCCCGCGGCGGTCGCTGGAAGGCCGGCGAACTGGCGCCTGCCTCCGGGACCCGGGGAGCGGGACTTCACCGTGCTGACCCACTCGCCGGGACAAATCTTCCATCAGATTCGGAATGAGCCTTTCTTCCAGTACCCGCCACCCCTACAGGTCGGAGAGCCCGGCTCTACCGACAACTCACGGCGGTGCGCTTTTCATCGAAGCCCTAGGCATCACACTAACAGATGCCGGGCTCTGAAGAACCACCTGGAGGATTTGGTCACCTTGGGGCACTTGAACCAATTCATCTCGCCCCCGAGGAGGTTCGAGGTGATTCCAGAACGAGCCCCTCGGGAGGGAGATCGCCCAGGACTCGCGGAGCCCGCCTTGCCTCCGCCTCCCCCGGGAGGACCGGCGATCTGTCACACCATTAGCGGGCGGCTAAGCGGCCCGAGATCAAGTAACGAAGCCCGCCGGCGAGTAAGGGAGATGGAGCGGGCACAGAAGGTATTTTCCGTCTCGCTAACTCCTACTTTACTTCGAGCACCGAGGGTGGAGGCTCGCGATTTTCTCTGGTTTTCGGAAGACGACATGACTGGGGTCGTCACGCCCCACAATGACCCCCTCGTCATACGCCTGATGATGGCTAACATCGAGGTGAGGCGAGCGCTAGTCGATTCGGGGAGCATCGTTGACATCCTTTTTCTGTCGGCCTACCTGCGAATGGGGTTGAGGCTTGCCGACCTGTCTCCCTCGATGAGCTCCCTCAGTGGATTCACCGGTGAGGTCGCCAAAGTAGCAGGAGAGATAACCCTTACCGTGACCGCGGGCTCGGAGGCTCGCCAAGTCCGCTTTGCAGTAGTGGACGGAAGTTCGGCCTTTAATGCCATTCTTGGGCGGCCTTGGCTAAGGCAAATGAAGGCGGTATCTTCACCCAACCATCAGGCCCTCAAATTCCCAACCACGAGCGGGATCGTGGTTATTCGGGGTGATCAGGTAACCGCTACCAGATGCGAGCAGGATGTCCTTCACCTCATGGACATGGAGGTCGCCGAGGCCAAGAGGCCCGCACCCTCCGAGCAATTACCGCCCGCTACGAGCGATCTCCTGGGGAGCCCGCTGGGGGCCTCCTCGCCTAAGTCCCCCACTCCATCCTCGGGTGGGAGCGGTGTGGATCTTAAGTTGGAGTAAGGTCGCCTGGCAACCCCCAAGAGAGGGAGTTTTCCAGTTGCCGAACCACTTCAAGAGGTCGACATTAGCGGTGAAGAAGGGCCAAGAATTGTTAGTCTCGGGACCTCGCTAACCAAGGGCGAGGTCCTGGCCATAACTAACTTGCTCAGGGAGTACCGTGACGTATTCGCCTGGAGCTTCGCGGACATGCCAGGGATTGACCCGGAGGTCGCCTATCATCGTCTGCACACCATGAAGGAGTTCCCGCCGGTCAAGCAGAAAGCTCGGCATATACCTGCTGCGAAATCCATCGCAGTAGCGGCGGAGATAGACAAGCTAGAGCGAGCTGGCTTTATCCGCGAGGCGTACTTCCCCGAGTGGATCTCCAATATCGTGGCGGTGCCCAAGAAGAGCGGAGCGGTCAGAGTATGCATTGACTTCTCCGACCTCAATAAGGCATGCCCGAAGGACGGTTTTCCTCTTCCACGAATAGGCGCACTGGTCGACGCAGCTGTCGGGTTGCGGGCTCTATCTTTCATGGATGGATACTCAGGGTATAACCAGATACCCCTCCACCTCGAAGATCAGGAGAAGACCGCCTTCTATTCTAAAGCGAGCTACCAGAAGCTATACTACTATCGAGTGATGCCATTTGGACTTAAGAACGCTGGAGCGACCTACCAAAGGTTAGTCACTCACATGTTTAAAAATCAGATCGGCAGAAATGTCGAGGTTTATGTTGACGACCTTCTGGTAAAAAGTCGAGAGCGAGGAGGGCATGTCGCCGACCTCCGCGAAACCTTCGAAATACTGAGAAAGTACCGAATGAGGCTGAACCCGGTGAAGTGCGCATTCGGGGTGACTTCGGGGAAATTCCTCGGGTACCTGGTCACCCACAGGGGGATCGAGGCTGACCCTGGGCAAATCCGAGCACTTGTCGAAATGCCCGCACCAAGAACCCGGCAGGAAGTCTAGAGATTGAGCGGGCGAATCGCCGCGCTCAATCGGTTTATATCTAAATCCTCCGACAATTGCTGACCTCTTTTCGAGCTGCTGCGAAAAGGAGCGAGCATTTGTTGGGATGAGAAGTGCGAGCACGCCTTTCAGAAGATCAAGGACTATCTGGCGAGCCCGCCAATCCTCGCGGCACCAAAAGATGACGCCGAGCTTGGCATGTATCTCGCGGTCACGGAGAGTGCAGTAAGCTTGGTCCTGGTAGTGGAAGAAGCAAAGGTAGAGCGGCCTGTCTACTTTGTGAGCCACACGATACTTCCCGCCGAGCTCCGGTATCGACCAATCGAGAAGGTCGCATTGGCCTTGGTCCTTACCGCGAGAAAGCTCCACCCCTACTTCTCGGCGCACACCGTCAAAGTCATCACGGAACACCCCCTGAAGAGTGCGCTCTCCAGGCCTTCGGCAGCCGGCAGGATGTATCGATGGTCTGCCGAGCTAGCCGCCTATGGTTTGGAATATGTCCCTCGAGTTGCCGTCAAAGGGCAGGCTCTCGCCGATTTCCTAGCGGACTTCCCCATAGAAGAACCAGTCCAGCACCAGGAGGATGAGCCAACTGAGGCACACCCTGGGAAGGCGAGGTTCTTGGATATCCAAGGCGAGCGCCCTCCAACTGAGCGTCCAGACGTGGCGGGCTGGGAATTGTTCGTCGATGGATCCTCCAACGCTTTGGGGGCTGGGATCGGAGTCGCACTGATCGCCCAGGAGGTGCTACTTGAGAAGTCAGTCCGGCTGGATTTCACTGCAACCAACAATGAAGCGGAATACGAGGCGTTGCTGGCTGGTCTGGAGCTCGCTCAAGAGGTAGGCGCCAAACGCTTGAAAGTCTTTAGTGATTCCCAGCTAATTATTTGCCAAATCGTTGGGGAGTACGCCTCCCGGGATGCACGAATGGCGGGCTACGTGGATCTGGTGAAGGGGAAGGCCGCGGAGTTCGAAAAAATCACTTTCGAGCAAATTCCGCGAGCCGATAATAGGCGAGCTGATGCCTTGGCAAACGCCGCCTCCCTGCTGGGAACATCAGAAGCTCGCCAGATTCTCATCGAGGTCCAAAATCAGTCTCGGCTCCAACGGATGGAGCCCGCTGTTAACCAAGTTTCTGCCGACGTATCACCCGGCGGGTGGATCGCTCCCATTCTTCGTTTTTTTCAGAAAGGCGAGCTTCCAGAGGGAAGAGAGGAAGCCCGGTGAGTGGAGAAATGCGTTGGTCGCTATCTCATTCGCTGGGATCGCCTTTTTCGAAGATCTTTTGGCGGGCCGAATCTTCGTTGCATCGAGAGCCCGGAGACCCAAGAAGCACTGAATTGCATCCACTCTGGCGAGCTGGGAAACCACGCTGGTGGGCGATCTCTAGCTGCGAAAGTACGAAGGCAAGGATACTGGTGGCCCACTCTGGAGCAAGACGCTTTGAAGGTCGCCCAGAGGTGCATCCAATGCCAGAAGCACGCCACTACGAATCATATGCCCGCAGAAGAACTGCATCCTCTGGCGAGCCCCTGGCCTTTCCAGCAATGGGGGTTGGACATTGTGGGACCTTTCCCTGTGTCAGCCCGGCAAAAGAAGTTCATCTTAGTAGCTACGGACTACTTCACCAAATGGGTGGAAGCGGTCCCGCTAGCTAAGATAGGCGAAAGGCAAGTGAAGGACTTCCTATGGAAGAATATCTTCTACCGTTTCGGGCTGCCCCGAGTGCTAATCACCGACAATGGTCGCCAGTTCGACAATCGCTTGATCAAAAGCTTTTGTGTTGAATATGGGGTCAACCTGAGGTTCTCGTCCCCAAGGTACCCTCAAAGCAACGGGCAGGCTGAAGCTACGAACCGTGTAATCCTAGACAACCTCAAGAAAAGGTTGGAAGGAAAGAAAGGACTGTGGGAGCAGGAGCTCGACGGCGTGCTATGGGCTTATCGCACCACTCCACGTCGCTCGACCAACGAATCACCTTTCAGCCTAACTTACGGGTGTGAAGCGGTGCTACCCATCGAGGCCGAGCTGCCCACTGAAAGGAGGCTTGCGTCAGAGGAGATCGACAATGACGAACTGCTCGCCGACTCCCTTGATCAGCTCGAAGAAAGACGAGAGCGCGCCAATCTACACCTCGCCGGGTACAAACAAGAAATGAAGCGCGCTTACGACAAAAGAGTCCGCCATCGGGCATTCAAAGCCGGGGACATGGTGATGAGAAAGGTGTTCGCAAATACTCAAGAGCCTAATGCAGGGAAGCTCGCGGCGAACTGGGAAGGCCCCTACATAATACGCGAAGCGCGAGGCTCGAGGGCTTACCAGTTGATGACCGCTGAAGGCGACCTGTTAGAGCGACCTTGGAATGTTTTGCACCTTCGCAAGTTTTACGCATAAGGGGATTTTTGTAAATTATCTTCTGAAGAGGTTATGAATGAACGATTGAGGTTTCAACAATTTAACTCGGAAGCTCGGCACAGCAAGAGCTCGCTTGTTCTCCAAAGCAGTCCGCCGTTGCACGGACTTAAAGCAAGACCGGGATCCTCAGAGGCAGCCAGTGGGCGACCTTGAGCATCCCGGGGCAGTCCGCCGTTGCGCGGACTTAAAGCAAGACCGGGATCCTCAGAGGCAGCCAGTGGGCGACCTTGAGCATCCCGGTGCAGTCCGCCGTTGCGCGGACTTAAAGCAAGACCGGGATCCTCAGAGGCAGCCAGTGGGCGACCTTGAGCATCCCGGGGCAGTCCGCCGTTGCGCGGACTTAAAGCAAGATCGGGATCCTCAGAGGCAGCCAGTGGGCGACCTTGAGCATCCCGGGGCAGTCCGCCGTTGTACGGACTTAAAGCAAGACCGGGATCCTCAGAGGCAGCCAGTGGGCGACCTTGAGCATCCCGGGGCAGTCCGCCGTTGTGCGGACTTAAAGCAAGATCGGGATCCTCAGAGGCAGCCAGTGGGCGACCTTGAGCATCCCGGGGCAGTCCGCCGTTGTGCGGACTTAAAGCAAGACCGGGATCCTCAGAGGCAGCCAGTGGGCGACCTTGAGCTTCCCGGGGCAGTCCGCCGTTGTGCGGACTTAAAGCAAGACCGGGATCCTCAGAGGCAGCCAGTGGGCGACCTTGAGCTTCCCGGGGAAGTCCGCTGCCAAGTGGACTCTAAACCTAACCAGGATCCTTCGCGTTCACCTGCCATGAACGGAAGCATCCTGGCGTGGGCGTACCCCTCGAAGGGCGAGCCCGCCGAACAGGATCATCAAGAGAAATTAACCGGGCGGGGGGCAGCCAGCACTTATTAGTTTCCCTTAAAAATAAAAATGGTTTAAGTCTTTGAGTGTAGGGAAGTTTTTGAAGTCTTTTGTTTCGCTTAAACGTTTTCCGGGCTCAGAGATTTGAGTTTTTACGAGCATACCGAGGTTTTCGTTTGCATACACTTTAAAATAAAAAGGTTGAATCGAATTAGCTGCCTCGCCCGGGGTATCACTCTCGAGATCGCTGCGAAACTCCTAAAGCGGACTCATGAGCGACACAGAGAAAGAAAGGAACGCATGGACGAGCTCAAAAAGATGAAAATTTCATTGATTGACAAAAATTACAAAAGCAGTTACAAGGCTGCAAGCTCAAGGCTTGCTTGTCTCCGCCCCACTATCGTCCCCTCGGCGCTGCTTCTTAGACCTTTCGGTCTTGTATTTCTCCACAGCGGCCAGGGCGCCTTTCTTGAGGAGATCGTCCAGTTGGGCTTGGAGGCGACCTTGCTGAGCCCGAAGGCTATTGGCGTGTGTCTCCTTCAAGGCAGCGATCTCCGTCTTCAGAGCAGCGACCTCGCCTTGAAGTTGAGCCGCCTCCCGCTGCGCAACCTCCCAGGCGGACACAGCTTCGTCTCGCTCCGCCTTAGCCTTGAGGAGGGCGGTAGCGGATAGGCCTTTGGCTACCTCGGCCATGGCGAGGCCTGACACTAGGGCTTTGACCCTGCGGTGCAGTGCCTCTGACTCTGCCCTCAGCTCCTCGGAGCCCTTGGCTCGCTGAAGCTCGTGGATGTGCTCGTCCACCTTGCGCTCGGACCCCCGAAGGGAATCATCGAACAAGGCGGCCAGTGCCTTCCCGGCCCCAGCGACCTCCGCGGCCAGCGCCTGGCTCTGCCTCTCCGCCTGCATAAGGAAGGTGAAAGAGTTAGCAAGAATTGAGACTAACATTTGTACGGAGACAGGTGCGGTGAGTACCTTGGCAAGGCGTTCGCTTATGGAGGCGAAGGGAGCACGCGCGAAAACGTTGCGGCCCAGCAGCTGCCGCACGTAGTAGGGCGCCCTCCCCTCCTCCGCAGAGGAGCCCGCGCTGGGACCCCCGGGAGCTCCGGAAGGAGGGGGCACGACGGGAGGAGTAGGGGCTATCACCTCTCCCGGGCGAGCTCCGGCTCCTGGCGGGCTCGGAGGGTCCGCCGTGGCCCCCTTTGCCTCCGGCTCCGAGCTGAAGGACTCGGAGTCGGAGCCAATGTCTACAAAGCTAGGGGACCTGTAGACCAGGTCCCCTAAGCCCTGCTGGGAGCACACTCCCTCCTGGCCTTCTGCAGAAGGCGAGGCCGGAGGGGCGAGAGCTGGAGCGGCCGCCGGTGTAGAGGCCGCGGGAGTTGGAGCCGACGCCGGCAAGGAGGTCGCAGCGACGGCGTCGGATTCGCCCTGCTGGACCCCTGCCCCGTCGGCGGGAGATGGAGGCTCCTGCCCGCTCGATCCCGCCCCTGGTGTGGGAGCTGATGGTGTCGGGGGCTTCTCCACTTGGGCGGAAGCAGAAGGCTCCGCCCGGGAAGGTTGAGGAGCGGGCTCTTCCTCCTCGGAGCCTGATGCCTCCTCCGCGGAGTCCGTCCAGCTGGGCTCTGAGTCCAAGCCCGCCTCCTCCAGCGCTTTCCGCCGTTGCTCCGCCTGGACGTTAGAAGGCGCGGGTCCCGCGCGCTTGGCCTTCTTCTTCCCGCGGGCCTCCATCTCCGGCGTCAGCACTGCTACACGAAGCGGGACGGTCAGATCGCCCGGGAAGTAGCCCATTAAAATTTGAGCCATCCCGGACTCGACTTCCGCCATGGTTAGCGGGAGGTCGATGTTCGGGTCGTCGGGCTCGACCATTTGGATCTTGCGGCGGACAATGGGAGTTGGGGCAGGGGGCTGACCTGGGCCGGCGTCCGGGCGAGGAGGTTGGGGAGGAGCGGAGGCTTCGCCCTGGCGGAGCATCTCCATGGTGTCGGGGTCGTTGAGACGGATGGGCGAAGCCCGCCTCCGGATCACCTTCTTGCGGGGGTTGCCTCCGGAGCTTCCTGCCCCCGTGCTGGCCCCTTTGGAGGGAGGAGGGGCGTTTTGTATCGGCGGAATAGCGCCGACCTCCTCCTCCTTCTTCTTCCGGACGACTTTCTGCTTCAGCAGAATAGCGCCGGTCCTCCCGTCCCTCAGCTGGAAGGCGAAGTCAGGGGCGGTGATCTTCTCCGGGGTCCGCCCCCCGAGGTAGTGAAGGAAGGCCTCGTCCAGAGACCGCTCCCGGTCGGGAGCGATGCACTTCTTCTTCCCCGCCTTGAAGAAGGAGATCTCCCGGAAGACCGCCGTAGGGGGAACCCCGGGGTGAGCCGGGACTCCGCTGTGCCGCCCGCGCCACTCGCCGACCGCCACGAAAGGATAGTCCTTCCAGTGGCGGTCCTTGCTCTCGACGGTGGAGAAGGGAAGCACCTCGCCAGGCCGCCCGGCGAGGTAGAAATAGCCGTAGCCCACGGTGCTGAAGCCCGGCCCAGGCTTGAGAAGCCACTTCTTGAGCAAGTAGCTCAGAGGGATCCTCGCCTTCAGGGCGGTCTCCAGCTGAGACAGCCCGTAGAGTATCCCCCAGGAGTTTCCGGAGAGTTGGGCGGGGCAAAGCCCCGTCAACTCCAGGAGCTCCCCGGCGAGATGACTCAGGGGGAACCGCAGCCCAGACCACAGCAGACCGGCGGAAGCTACTGTGCCCTGGGGCAGCCTCCCCGAGAGTGGCATCTCGGTGACGAAGATCTCCTGAGGGAGATCGATCGCCGCCCGGATACTCTCCCCGACGGGCACCCCGATCGGGTTCTGCAGCCAAACCACCGCCCTCTAAGTGGCGGGCTCAGAGGCTTGGGCGGCGGCAGCAGCGGCGGCAACAGCAGCAGCAACGTCGGAAGCGGAGGCCATCAAAGCAGGAAAGAAAGGCGAGCTGAAAGCAGGAAAGAAAGAGCGAGCTGGAGAGAAGGGAGAGCTGTTTTCACGCGACGGTAAAAATCGCCCCCCATCCCCTATTTATAGGCGAGTGAGGGACAGGTGAATCGATCCGCAGTTAATGCCCGAGCACACTCGGCGAGGCGACGTGACGACGGACGAAGCGACAGCTCGCTTCTTTCCAATCGTCAAGCGCCACGTGGGACACGCGTGGAAAAGGCTGCGCCGGCGCCGACACTGTCCTTTATTGACACAGAAAAGAGCGAATAAGGAGGAGACACGTGTCTCGCACCGATCGGGATCTCATGATGAGATTCGCTGTATCAGCATTGAGCCTCGCGCCGCATTTAAGATGAAGCGACCGTTGGAGATTTGGAGCGATACCCCAGTCACAAGATCGCTCACGGCTGGAGCCCGCAGCTCGCCCGACACCGACCCTGACCGCGTGTGGCAAGCCCGCACCGGAAGGAGATCGCTCGTGGCTGACGCTCCCGGCCCGCCCAGCGTTTGTGAAATACTGGGAGTCAAAGCTCTCGACGCAGACCGCCCACGGCTGGAGCCCGTAGCTCGCCCGACGCCGACCCTGACCGCGTGTGGCAAGCCCGCACCGGAAGGAGATCGCTCGTGGCTGACGCTCCCGGCCCGCCCAGCGTTTGTGAAATACTGGGAGTCAAAGCTCTCGACGCAGACCGCCCACGGCTGGAGCCCGCAGCTCGCCCGACGCCGACCCTGACCGCGTGTGGCAAGCCCGCACCGGAAGGAGATCGCTCGTGGCTGACGCTCCCGGCCCGCCCAGCGTTTGTGAAATACTGGGAGTCAAAGCTCTCGACGCAGACCGCCCATGGCTGGAGCCCGCAGCTCGCCCGACGCCGACCCTGATCGCGTGTGGCAAGCCCGCACCGGAAGGAGATCGCTCGTGGCTGACGCTCCCGGCCCGCCCAGCATTTGTGAAATACTGGGAGTCAAAGCTCTCGACGCAGACCGCCCACGGCTGGAGCCCGCACTCGACGCAGACCGCCCACGGCTGGAGCCCGCAGCTCGCCCGACGCCGACCCTGACCGCGTGTGGCAAGCCCGCACCGAAAGGAGATCGCTCGGGGCTGACGCTCCCGGCCCGTCCAGCGTTTGTGAAGTACTGACAGTCAAAGCTCTCGACGCGAACCGCCCGTGGCTATTATCTCCGGCCTACCAGGAAACTGTTGCAGCAGACATTGATATCAGGCACATTACAAGGGATAGGAGCTCGCTAAGACTCCTGAGCAAGCGTCGAGTTTCCTCGATCACTCCCTCAGGAGGGGGTAATGTTGGGGGTAGTCAAAAACCACGTATCTTGGATAGCATTGCAAACACACATGACATAGGGTTCTCGATGGAGCCCGTCCAGGAGTTGGAACCCTCGGAAGCCGAGCGTGCCCCCTTTCCAGCTCGCAAGGAGCTCGCCCCCCAGTTCGCAAGGAGCTCGCCCCACATTGAGATGAGCTCGCCCAAGTTCGTTCAGGAGCTCGCCCTCTCAGCCCGTAAGGAGCTCGCCCTCACATGGAGCTGGATGGACACCTTGTATCTGAGTGCAGCTCGCCCCTCCCAGACTCCACAGGAGCTCGCCCAAAGCTCGCACCGGAGCTCGCCCAAATTCGGAAAATGGCTTAGACAAAGAGCGCGAAGGAGCTTGCCCAAGCTCGCTCAGGAGCTCACCCAAGTTCGCTCAGGAGCTCACCCAAGTTCGCTTAGGAGCTCGCCCCACATTAAGATGAGCTCGCCAAGCTCGCACAGAAGTTCGCCTTCTCCCCCGTGCTCACCAAATCATCTTGGCAGGGAGCGAGATCCACATTGGGCTGAAGGGGCCCTAGACGAAGAGCTCGCTCAAACTCGCTTAGGAGGTCGCCCATGCTCGCTCAGGAGCTCGCCCATGCTCGCTCAGGAGCTCGCCCAGGCTCGCTCAGGAGCTCGCCCAAGCTCGCCCGGACCCCTGTTTATCGAAGAGGTCGCTCCCGCGAGGTCCGACTCTTGATAGATATGGATGAAAGGACGGAGCAGTGCAGGGCGAGCTTGCCTTTGCTTCCTCCCTGAGACCGCCCAGACTTGAACATTCCAGAATAGCCACCTGGCCGCAACAAGAAAGATGCTCTCCCCCACTCAAACCGCCTGGCAGCCTTAACGATAGAATGTCAGGGCGCAAGTACCAAGGGCTGACAGACCCACGCGAGCCAGAACGTGGGGGTCTAGAAGGCTCTGGAAAGAATCTCCACGTGTCGGGCCACGGTAGGCCGCCTATTGCTATAAATGCCCACCCCCAGGCTCCATAGTACAGGTTCGAAATCCCTTTCCCTACCACTTTGGTATACAACAGCTCGCCATTGTGCTACGGTGACTGACTTGAGCGTCGGAGGGTCTGCGCTCCTAAGGGAGCCAGCCGTTCTTACGTTCTCTTTTCTTTGTCTTGCAGGCGGCCCGCAAGGATCAGTGAAAAATCCCCCAAACAGACACCACATTTATTTGCCTCAGCCAAGGTCGCCCTAGGATGGCATTAAATGCGGACTGTCCATCCATCACCGCAAAATAGGCTTGCCGTACTTCAGGGCCCGCCATTATGGTCAGGGTGATCTCCCCAACCACTTTGGCAACCTCGCTGGTGAAGCCGCTGAGGGAACCCGTCGACGGAGACAGATCAACTAGTCGCAATCCCATACGTTGGAAAGCTGACAGGAAAAGAATATCGACGGCACTCCCAGAGTCCACCAATATACGTCACACCTCAATATTGGCCATCATAAGGAGATGATGAGGGGGTCATTGTGGGGCGAAACAACCCCAGCCATATCATCCTCAGAGAACCATAGGAAATCTCGAGCTTCCACTCTTGGTGTTTGAAGCAAAGTAGGGGTTAGAGAGACTAAGTGTACCTTTTGAGTGCGCTCCACCTCTCTCACTTGCCATCGAACTTTGTTGCTGGATCTCGGCTCGTTCAGGCGCCCGGTGATGGTGTGGCAGATCATGGGCCCACCTGGGGGAGGTAGTGGTAGGGCGGGCTCCGTCGGTCCCAGTCGATCTCCTTCATAAAGGACTCATGCGGGTACCACCTCAAATCGCCTCGGAGGTAAGATGAATTGATCCAAGTGCCCCAGAGTGACCAAGTCCTCCAGGTGGTTCTTCATAGCTCGGCATCGATTGGTGTGGTGCCCGGTGCCTCGATGGAATACGCACCATCGGGTATTGTCGGTAGAGCTCGGCTTACCCAGCTGTAGAGGTGGGGGGTACTGGACAAACGGCTCGCTCCGGACTTGGTGCAGTATTTGCCCCAGAGAGAGCGTCATCACCATGAAGTCCCGCTCCCCTGGTCCTGGAGGCAAGCACCAATTCACCGGCCTTCTAGCGGCTGCTACTGGGACCTCCGTGGGCTTCACGTCCGGAACTTTGAGTGGGCTAGGCAATGGCACCACAGGGGGTACCTCCCACCGCTCCACAGCTTTAACGACAAGAGGTCGCAAAGCAGGTGGGGGTCACTGATCATCCGCCTTCCCCTTTCGGTTGAGCACCACATCTTCCAGCTTGATGTGCTGTTGAACAAGGGCGAAGTGCTCGACCATTGTACAAGGATTGGAGATCACTAGCGCGTCATGGAGCTTGCCTCCTTCAGGAAGAGCACTCTTGAAAGCACTCATCGCCGTGCAGTCTTGGCCAGCCGAATCCTCCAGAACGAGGTAGGCACTTCGGAACCACGTAGAAAAACATTGGAGTGTCTCTCAGGCCCCCATTATTAGGGTGAACAGAGACTCGATCCTCTTGGGGGGTTGGCGATTGCAGCGATACTACTCCAGGAACAACCTGAAAAGAGTGGGAAAGTTTGGGATAGAGCAAGAAGACAACTTATGAAACCAATTCAAAGCTGAGCCTGCCAAACTGATGGGAAATGCATGGCACAGGACGTGGTCCTGATCCTGGAAAAATAGTAGCTTCCGGTAAGCCAAGAGGTGATCCATGGGACCTTGCGACCCATCGAACAAAACAAACTTCGGCGGGGTCCAATGATGAGGAAAACCCCCTTGGTGAACCTCGCTCGTGAAGGGCGAGCTCCCTCTATGGGCGGCAAGATCTTCCAACAGATCAATAGGCATGTTAGGTAGCTGCCAGTGCCCGGGGGAAGTTCCCCTAGGCGGCTGCGCAGGTCCTAAACGGTCATGCACATTTCCTCACGGCAGGCTCGGGCCCTCATCGTAGCGACGCGTATGGGCGCCCTCCTGGTGACCGTCATGTCGCCCCCCGAGTACTGCTTTGGCGCCGGGGTTGGTCGATGAGAAGCCGTTGCTTCTTGAGCCTCCATGTGGGGCAACTCCTCCGCGGGCTCCCTCCCTTGCCGGTGACGGGGGTTGCGGTCCCGCTCTTGGGATCTCGCCTCTGACTCATCCGAGTCCACACTTCGGCTCCGTCGACGAGGAAGGGTCGTTTGCGAGGTTGCCTTGTTACTAGAGCGTTGAGTCACTAGCCTCTGCAATCGCTCGAGCTGGGTCGCCTG
This sequence comes from Chamaelirium japonicum, assembly GCA_947650365.1. Lineage (NCBI taxonomy): Eukaryota > Viridiplantae > Streptophyta > Magnoliopsida > Liliales > Melanthiaceae > Chamaelirium > Chamaelirium japonicum. The sequence continues at coordinate 950,286 of CANTAL010000004.1, forward strand.
CACCCCACGTGCAACTGTACCCTCGACTGGGGGTTTCTGCCGAGTGGGAGTAGTCGAGTGTGGGAGTGACGTCGAGACCAGAGGAGACCATCTACGAGGAACGGTCCTTGACGGCCCTTTCGTTCACCGGCTCACCGTTGAAACTTGGCGTAGCCACGCCAATTCTTCCATCATGGCCCGCTGAGTGGCTAACACATCTAGGAGGAGATGGTCACTGAGCGGGACAGGGGGATGAGTGACTTCGGCGGGAGGCCCGCTGTGCGTAGACCCCGTGCGGGTCCTCGCTCGCCTCTGTCCTCTCGTGGCCGGAGCCATCCCGGTGTTTGAAGACTGAATAAGCATAGCCTTTAACCATATGGTCGTGGGCGTCCTTGCAGGAACCAGTCGAAAAATCCCATAGACGGTACCAAATGTTTGGGGATATTTTTTGTTGGTCTGTGCAGTTGCCCTGTAAGACAGAAAAAGCGTGAGAACAGCTGGCACCCTTTGGAGCACAGACTCTCCAACACTCAAGTCAGAACAAGTACAAATAGGGGAGAGCTGTAGTAGTTGGAATTGGTAGAGTTGTGGGTTTCGAACCTGTACTTTGGAGCCATGGGGTGTACCTTTATAGACTTCTGTAGCCTATCAAAGCCCAACACATGGAGGTTCTTCCAGCACCTTCCATGCCCCCATGTGCTACCCACACGGGCTCTGATAGCTTTTGTCATTTAGCCTGCCAGGCAATGGAAAAGGGGGATGCATCGGTCTTGTCCTTGCCAGGTGGTGGTTCTGGAAAGTTCAAGTCTAGAAGGTCCCAGACCGACCTTGGTCGGCTTCTATGGACTGCAATCGTCCACACAGCTTCATAGGGGCGGTGACAGCTGGCAACTTGGTACCGCCTTACTATAGGCGACCTCTGAGGGAAAGAGGGTGAGCTCCTTAGCTGCTTGGCATGATCAGGAGAGCTCCTGAGCGAGCTGTGGGTGTTGGGTTTGACGAGCTCCTGAGCGAGTTGTAGGTGTCGGGCCTTGGTGAACTCCTGAGCGAGCTGTGGGTGTTGGGCCTTGGCGAGCTCCTGAATGAACTGTGGGGGTTCGTAGATATCATTCTAAGTTTTCTATTAGCAAAAGGGGGGCGATCTCTTGGCGTGCGAGCTGGTCGCTGGGCGGGCTATGAGCACCAGTCACTGGGTGACCTCTACCACGTGCGAGCTGGTCACGTGCGGTCAGGGTCGACCCTGGGTGAGCTGTAAGCCACGGCCGCAGGCGGTCCCTCTCCAAGAAATATAATGATCCGCTACTGCAAGCGCCGGGTGGGCTACAGGCTTCGGCCACTGGGCGACCTCTACCACGTGCGAGCTGGTCACATGTGGCCAGGGTCGGCCCCGAATGGGCTGTGAGCCACGACCACGGGTGCTCTGTCCAAGGGACGCAACAATCCGCTAAGGCAAATTCCGGGCGAGCTACGAGCACCAGCCGCGGGGCGACCCCTTCCGCGTGCGAGCTGGTAGCATGCGGCCAGGGTCGACCCCGGGCGGCCTATGAGCCATGGCCAAGGGCGACTTCTTCTCTTTTTGTGTCCTGCTCAAATTACCTCCCGCTACTGCTACGTGGACAACAGACTGGGAGTTGCGCCTACTCATTTTGCACTGCTCTTGTGATTCTTCCGGTTCCTTTCACAGCTGTATTTCTTAGGGACCATCAGTATAAATGAATTAGAATAGCTACATTCGTATGAATGAATTAGAATGGATTGTACGAATGAATTAGAATTGTGGGGGAAAATCTTCGTGCCGACCCGAAGACTTCGCCTCACCAGTCAATTGAAGTTGAAGTTGACGTCGAAGATCGTTGGTCGATCTGTTGATTGAAGTTGAAGTTTTTGATATATAAACAGAGAGATGCAATCAGAGAGAGCGTTGACACGAGAAGTGATCTCGGAGTTCAGCCGAAGCCTACGTCTCCGTGCTATAGGGTGCAACCCGAATTCACTAACACTTTTCTCAAAGTAACCTCGACAGGCCGAGTGCTACTAAAGCCTTTTTGATCTCTTCAAAGACAAGAAGATGATCAAGTAGAGGTGAAGGGTGAGAAGATAGAAATTCCGGAGCTCTGGTTCTGAAAATCAGATCTCAGAGTGGAAAAATGGATTTCGGATTTTTGATTCAGATCCTTTTTACATTCGAAGGCTCTGCTATTTATAGGCTTTCCTGGTGGCGAATGGCGGTTTCTGCTGCAGTATCTGGGGATCCTCCAGGTAAAGTTGCGGGCCCCGCTACCATCTTCTGGGGGATTCCACAGACTCTTGGTCCCACCAGGCAGGGCCAGTGGGTCCCGCGGTGGTCCTCGTGGACCCACCAGGCAGGGCCGGTGGGTCCCGCGATAGTTGGTAAGCTTCTGCCAAAATTTGCACCCACAGTTACCCCCTCCAAGTTAGCTAGAGTTTGTTCTGGCTGGCTTGGATTTGGTGCAAAAACAGCAACCTCCTGTCTAGAAAAGGCACAAAGAAGCTTGTCGAAGGTCAGCATAAAAAAGGCTGATCGGTCAATTTTGACCGATCGGTCAGTTTTGACCGATCGGTCAGTTTTGACTCAAGTTCGACCGAACGGTCAATTTCAACCGGTCAAGGAATGGGTGATCGGTCAAAAAACACGGTTTTTTGATCGATCTAGTAGAAATTTGACCGATCGGTTGATTTTGACCGATCGGTTAATTTTGACTGATCGGTCAAATTTGACCGATCGGTTAAATTTGATCGAACGGTCAATTTCGACCGGTCAAAGATTGGGTGATCGGCAAAAAACCTTGGTTTCTTGCCAGAACCAGTAGAAAATCGACCGATCGGTTGATTTTGACCGATCGGTCAATTTTGACCGATCAATTAAAATCAGCCGGTCAAGGATTGGGTGATCGGCAAAAACCCTTGGTTTTTTGCCAGAACCAGTAGAAAATCGACCGATCGGTTGATTTTGACCGATCGGTCAATTTTGACCGATCGGTTAAAATCAGCCGGTCAATGATTGGGTGATCGGCAAAAACCCTTGGTTTTTTGCCAGAACCAGTAGAAAATCGACCGATCGGTTGATTTTGACCGATCGGTTAAAATCAGCCGGTCAAGGATTGGGTGATCGGCAAAAACCCTTGGTTTTTTGCCAGAACCAGTAGAAAATCGACCGATCGGTTGATTTTGACCGATCGGTCAATTTTGACCGATCGGTTAAAATCAGCCGGTCAAGGATTGGGTGATCGGAAAAAACCCTTGGTTTTTTGCCAGAACCAGTAGAAAATCGACCGATCGGTTGATTTTGACCGATCGGTCAATTTTGACCGATCGGTTAAAATCAGCCGGTCAAGGATTGGATGATCGGCAAAAACCCTTGGTTTTTTGCCAGAACCAGTAGAAAATCGACCGATCGGTTGATTTTGACCGATCGGTCAATTTTGACCGATCGGTTAAAATCAGCCGGTCAAGGATTGGGTGATCGGAAAAAACCCTTGGTTTTTTGCCAGAACCAGTAGAAAATCGACCGATCGGTTGATTTTGACCGATCGGTCAATTTTGACCGATCGGTTAAAATCAGCCGGTCAAGGATTGGATGATCGGCAAAAACCCTTGGTTTTTTGCCAGAACCAGTAGAAAATCGACCGATCGGTTGATTTTGACCGATCGGTCAATTTTGATCGATCGGTTAAAATCAGCCGGTCAAGGATTAGGTGATCGGCAAAAACCCTTGGTTTCTTGCCAGAACCAGTAGAAAATTGACCGATCGATTGATTTTGACCGATCGGTCAATTTTGACCGATCGGTTAAAATCAGCCGGTCAAGGATTGGGTGATCGGCAAAAACCCTTGGTTTTTTGCCAGAACCAGTAGAAAATCGACCGATCGGTTGATTTTGACCGATCGGTCAGGTTTGACCGATCGGTTAAAATCAGCCGATCAAGGATAAAGTCTTGAACCTGTACTTTTGAGGAAGCGGTATAACTTGTACTTCTCCTTTGATCTTTGGCGGTCTTGAATATCGATGGAGTTTGATTTTTTCTGTTTTGAATCTTCAGTTTGTCTGAATGTGGCTTTGAACCGGCGGTCCGGTCCACTCAGACCGGTGGTTCGCTTGGACTGTTGGTTTACGTGGACCGATAGGTCTGACGCTTCGTCTTGTCCGACGGTTCGCCTGGTTTTGCGCTTGCTACGGATGGATGCCACGTGTACCTACAAAAACACGCGATTTGATATTGAGAAGACACGTGTCTTTTCGATTTGCGTACCTTTTTTACCCTAGGTATAAAAGTTTTACTGGCTGTCATTTTTTGCCTCACGCTTTCAGAATTTTTCGAAGTCCAGACTCTTTGCTTCCCATCTCTTGTTCATTTCCTTTCGATCGGTCAAATGGCATCTTCGGGCAGTTCGAAGAAGAGTGTTGTTCCTTCCAAGAGGAAGGGCAAGGAAGTTGTCGAGGTCTCTTCTGCTCCGAAGGGCCGAGGCAAAGGCAGGGCCGAATTGATCGAGCTTGGTCAACTGGGCAAGAGGCACCAAGGAGTCGGATTCGCTACTGCACCGTCAAGGCTAGAGCAGATCCCCAAGGCCAAATTTGTTCTCTGCCCGCAGCTACCTTTGGAGGCGGAGCCTGAGTTTGGGTACAACATCGGCAGTAAGCTTACAGAGGCAAAGAGGGAGAAGCTGCACGAGTTGCTATCATTCTTCACAGAGGGGAAGGCTCGGCCAGCACTTCCGGGAGTTCTCTCTGCTTTCGGCGTTGATAGGCGGACAGTCTTTGTCTCGTGGGCGAGTAAGGAGCAAGTGATGGGAACTATCGTCACGATCAACCAGCTCAACTGTGGACTGCGCCTTCCACTGCCTCCTTTCGCTGCGAGGCTGCTGAACGTCTCCGGTCTCTGTCCCGGGCAGGTAACTGGGAATTCCTGGAGGATCATCTACGCTTTCTGCCGCGTAGAATCGGACTTCCAGAAGGAGCTGAGGGAATGCTACTCCAGTCTCCCTGAAGGTGAAGAAGCCCGAATCGAACTGGGGTATTTCTTCTACCACTACCGATGGGCTTGGAGAAAGGATAGCCCGTTCTACTACTTGACAGGTGTCAGTGCCCTCCGCCCGATTTTCGACACCATCGGCTCCGACAAGCTCTATACTGACTGGCCGTTGTCGATATCTGGTGCCTGGACTCCAATGTCTGTTCTTGAGGTTCCTCGATACAAAGTGCATAAAGAGACTGACATGTACTGCACAGGAGGAGCTCTCTCTTGGCCTCCAGAATGAGTAGGGGCCCTCGACAATCTCTTCTTGGAGTTGACGTGCGGGACCCGATCTTGGAGGCAATTCTCGAATTGCCCAGTCCGACACGGCAAGGCCAACCTCCTCCATCGATCGAAGCTTCGATATGAAGACAATGAGGTAATCTACTCTGATTACGAGGAGGACCCTCAGTCTGGAAAAATTGTTAGAAAGCTTCGATTTGAGAAGAAGGCTTATGGAGCCAGGCGCAGCTTGCCCTCGGAGGAGAAGCTGGTAATTCCAAAGGGCCCGGCGAAGAAGAAGAGAAAAATCCCCATCAAACAGGAGGATGAGGAGAAAAAGAAGGATGAAGATGAAGAAGAGGAGGTAGAGAGGGAGGAGGAGGGCGGAGATGAGGAGGATGAAGGCACAGGCAGCGATGGAGAAGATGGAGAGGAGGATGATGATGATGATGGGGGTGGTGAGGAAGAGATTCCTCCCACCCCCACTGATGGTGGTCAAGGACATGGGGGTGGCGAGGAAGAAATTCCTCCCACCCCCACTGGTGGTGCTGACGAGGAATCGCAGCCTATCCTTATAGACGAGGGTAAGGCTCGAAGAATGGAGGGAGTTATGGACGCCACGGGCGATGGCCCTAAGGTGATTCCCACTTATGACTTCGGGGAATTGAAGAAGAACCCCCTGCGCTTCAAAATCAGGATATCGGGGAGTGGTGGGGTTGGAAGCAACCCCACACCCCTCGATCAGATACCTCCAGAGGTTCCCCGTCTGGAAGGGGCAACTACAAGTGGGGGTGTGGAGGTTGAACAACCCCCACCACCCTCACGATCTCTGGCTGAAGAAGTAGCTGCCATGGTGGCAGGGCTCGACCATTCGAGCGGGCACGAGGACGAAGGGGGAGCTTCACCTCCTCGAGACGTTCCCTCTCCTGCTCATTTGGAGAGAGGAAGTCGAGTTGGTGAAGCCACTCCTCAACCCCTGCCAGAGCCAACCCCCATCAAGGAGAAATCGACCCCCAAGGGTAAGAGCTCCGATCGTGGAAAGGGAAAGGCTCCTCAGGTCGAGGCTTCAGGTACCTGTACTGACTTGCCTTGATCGACTTGTCGTTGAAGCTCGAAAATATTCTAACACTTTGAGCTTTTTTGTTGATTGCAGGTACGCCTGTTGGCCCGGCTAAGAAGATAAGGAGTTTGGGTGATGTTGACATCAACCATCCCACAAACGTGATCCGGAAGCTTTGCAATCTTCCGGAAGCTACTTTTGAAGAAGCCTTTGATCGGCTTGAAGTAGTGGTATGTGCATATGCTTTGATCAATTATTCGAATTGTATCTTCAGAATAATCCTAACTCTTTGTTCATTTGCAGAATTCAGCCTGTTTGAGAATTGTAAGCAAGCTCTCCAAGAAGGCAGGAGAACGGGAGGCCTCATCCGAGATAACCCGTTTGACAGCCGAACTGGAGGCTGTGAGCACAGAGAGAGATGGGCTGAGAGAGCTCCTGACTTCGAAGAAAACCTCTCTCAAAGCCAAGATTGAGGATCTTCGCAAGGGGAAGCTGGAGATCAAGGGGCTGCAGGATCGTTGTGAGGCACAGAGTCACGAGCTTGAATCCTTGAAGAATCGGATCGTCAAGGTAGAGGACGTGTCCTGTGGTCGAACCAACGAGATCAAGGAGCTGAAAGCACAACTTGCTGCTCAACATGCTGCTTTCACTGCCCGGGAGGAGACTTCCAAGAAGGCACTGGAGCATGCATTATCTGAATGCAAGAGTTACAAGGAAACGGCCGAGAAAGCGGTAGAGGCACTCAGGGTACATGTTAGTAGCGTCCGATCTTCTAAAGCTTCGGTTGCGAGCAAGCCTCGTGGCGAATCTGAAGGAGAGAAGTCGCGAGCTCAAAGCGTAGCCAAGCCCTGATGTATTTCTACCTTTTCTTTGTTGTTTACACTTGTATACTCTCGATATGTAACAGCTAGCTCCTGTGCTTAGCCAATTTTTGATAATAGAAATTTCTGATGTTTGAAGATTGAGTGTCTTATATCAAATGCCTTTGAATGCTGTGCTTTGTGTCATGAATGGTACTGGCATGTTGAATAGATACAAGCACTTGAATGTAAGGGGTCGAGTCGTAACTCAATTACCCAAACTTATTGAAACTTGAAAATTGTAACTTGAATTCGTATAACATTCGAATGTGAGGGGTTGAGTTGCAACTCGAACACCCAAACCTGTTAGACGATATAGAATTTGATTGAAATTGAATTTTGAAAGTTGAAGGTCAGTTTAACATATGGCAGTAAGGGGTTGAGTCGCAACTCTAACACCCAAACTTGTTAAAAGACGGGGTAACTTGAATATGGTCAGTTTTTAACATTTGCTAGTAAGGGGTTGAGTCGCAACTCTAACACCCAAACTTGTTAAAAGACCTGGTAATTTGAATATGGATAACTTGAAAACTGCTTCAGAACTTGAATTGTAAAGCTGAACACTGGCACATTTGAATACTTGAAAGAGAACTTTATTTATCACAGAATTTACATCAGGGATAGAACATCTTGAGGTGTCTAGAATTCCAAGCTCGAGGCAATCTATCTCCTTCTGGTGTGATCAGTCTGTAAGAACCTTTGCCTCCTACTGATTCAACGATATAGGGACCTTCCCAGTTGGGAGCAAGCTTCCCACTGCTGTGTTCTTTGGTGTTGTAGAAGACTGCTCTGAGAACTAGACTGCCCACTGGGAACTGTCTTTTATAGACTTTCTCATCGTAGGCTCTTTTGATCTTCTGCTGGTATTTGGCCACACGAAGGGAGGCTTGATCTCGTAGTTCTTCTGAGAAGTCTAGATCATTGGTTCGTAGTTCTTCGTTGATTCCTTCTTCAACTGCTTTGGTCTTCAAAGTACTTGATATATTTTCTATTGGGAGTACTGCTTCCGATCCATATGTTAGACGAAAAGGTGAGAACCCTGTTGATCTTCTCGGAGTTGTGCGGTACCCCCAAAGAACTTCAGGTAGGACTTGCTCCCACAATCCTTTCTTGTCATTGAGTTTCTTCTTGAGTATACCAAGTATAGCTCTATTTGAGGCTTCAGCTTGACCATTACATTGAGGATATCTTGGAGTTGAATAGAATAGCTTGATACCGTTGTTCAGACAGAACTCTCGAAACTTGTCGGAATCAAACTGAGCTCCATTGTCAGCAACAAAAACTTGAGGTGTACCAAACCTTGAGAAGATGTTGTACCGAATGAATTTGATCACTTCATCGTCAGTCTCTCGGAAGAGGGGCACAGCTTCAACCCATTTGGTGAAGTAATCTGTGGCCAGCAATAGATACTTTTTCTTGCTTGGAGTTGGAGGGAAAGGACCCAAGAAATCTAACCCCCATTGATGGAAAGGCCAGGGACTTGATAGTTGATGAAGCTCATCTGCAGGGAGATGGATAGCTCGAGCGTGTCTTTGGCATGGCTCGCATTTTTGAACAACTTGTCGAGCATCTCTTATCATGGTAGGCCAGTAGTAACCTTGCAACTTTGTCTTAGCTTCAAGAGATCTTCCTCCCGAATGATTCCCACAAGTTCCAGAGTGGATATCAATCAGGATTGCCAGTGCTTGCTCGGGACCAAGGCACTTGAGCAACATCCCGTTGTGAGATTTGAAATATAAATCTTCACCTTGTAAAATGTAGCATGGGAGCTTCCTTTGAAGTCTTCGGGCTTGATTTGGATCTTCTGGCATTTTGCCATATTTAAAGAAGTCGAAAATTGATCGTCTCCAGTCTTCAAGCTCACTTGTAGTAGTGAGGTTCGATGTTAGTTGATCTCCACCCCCAGACCCTTTTGCAGTAGTAAGGATCTGTTGATTGGGGATGGTCTTGGGCACTTCTTGATAATCAATCTGTATTTGCCTGCCTCTAAGTGAGTCTCCCAGAACTGAGGCAGCATTGGCTAAGGCATCTGCTTCTCGGTTCTCTGCTCTGGGGATTTGAATGAATTCAGCATTAGTGAAACGTTGTTGAAGACGTCGTACTAAGGCTAAATAGAGTTGCATTCTTTCTTTTCGAGCTGTATATTCTCCATTGATTTGCCTTATGATCAACTGGGAATCGCTGTAGACGAGGATCCGATCTACCCCCAGGGATTCAGCCATTTCGAGTCCAGAAATGAGTGCTTCGTATTCGGCTTCATTATTGGTGGCGTTGAACCCTAGGAGAGTGGCCTTCTGTAGATGATCAAGTTCGGGGGATACTAAGACTATCCCAGTTCCCGAACCGATCGAACTTGAAGCTCCGTCAGTATAAAGCTTCCATGGAGAGGTTGCAGCAATAGCTTCGAGACTTGGATCAATTCTTGTTGCGAGGTCGATCGGAGTATTGTCCTCATCTTCTAAGCGCATGTCGACGTCTTCTTCCCAAGTGATGGGCTCTTCAACAGGAAAATCAGCTAGAAAATCAGCAATAGCTTGACCTTTGATAGAAGTGCGAGATTCGAATTGAATGCCCAGAGCACTCATTTCGATCACCCATTTGGTCATTCGACCCGCCCTACCAGCTTTGTCAACAATATCTTTGAGTGGATGCTCTGAAATGACAGTGATCTGGTGGGAGACGAAGTAAGGTTGAAGGCGACGCGATGCAGTGAGCAAGGCCAGGATGACCTTCTCAGTTTTTGAATAGCGAGTCTCAGCTGGAAGAAGAGTGTGGCTAATGTAATAGACTGGATGTTCGATGCCACCTCTTCTGCTAACTAGAACTGCGCTGATTGCTTGATCGGTAACAGCGAGATAGAGCCACAAGTCTTCTGTTGGAAGTGGAGCAGTCAGGATAGGAGCTTGCACCAGATATTTCTTGATCCTCTGAAAAGCTTCTTCGCATGTTGAATTCCACCATGAAGTATCCGCCTTTCGTAGTTTGTCGAAGAGAGGCTTACATTTATCTGAAGACTTTGAGATGAATCGATTGAGTGCTGCTAACCTTCCAGTGAGACGTTGAACTTCTTTTCGATTTGTAGGTGAAGGCATATTGAGGATGGCTCGAATTTGATCAGGATTGGCTTCAATGCCCCTCCTGGTCACAAGATGACCCAGGAATTTGCCAGATTGAACTCCGAAAGCGCACTTGGCAGGATTGAGTTTCATTCGATACTTTCGAAGGACTTGGAAGGTTTCTGCCAGATCAGACAGATGACCTCCTCGACTGGAGCTTTTAGTAAGTAGATCGTCTACATAGACTTCGACATTGCGGCCTATCGGGTCTTCAAACATCTTGGTGACTAGCCTTTGATAGGTAGATCCAGCATTTTTGAGGCCAAATGGCATTACATTGTAGCAGTAGAGACCTCGGCTAGTCACAAAGCAAGTCTTCTCTTGATCGTCGGGATGAAGTGGAATTTGATTGTACCCAGAGTATCCATCCATGAAAGACAATAGCTCGTGGCCAGCAGTGGCATCGACGAGTCTATCAATCCTTGGCATGGGGAATGGATCTTTGGGACAAGCTTTGTTGAGATTGGTGAAGTCGATACAGACTCTGACTTTCCCATTCTTCTTTGGAACAGCAACTATGTTAGAGATCCAGGTAGGATACTCTACTTCACGGATGAAGCCTGCTGCGAGTAGCTTGGTGATTTCTTCTTGAACAGCAACTTGCAGCTCTGGTCGGATGGTGCGTGGCTTTTGCTTGACAGGCTTCATTTCTTCTTTGATCGCAAGTCGATGACAAGCGTGTTCTGGGTTGATCCCAGGCATGTCTTCGAAGCACCAAGCGAAGACGTCGATATTGGACTTGAGGAAGGATACCATGTCTTGCGCTTCTGCGTCGCTAAGACCGGTACCAATGAAAGTCTGTTGAGGGAGATCTCCGCTGCCGATATTGATTGGGATGATTTCTTCAATTGAAGGTGATGCTTCCCATTCGATTGGTGGAGGTTCGGTCAGCGGAATCTCCTTTGATTGCTATTTGGAAGAGGGACCAGCTTCATCTCGTGGCCGTTTTGGAGGAGCAATATTGATCTTTCGATCTGTTTTGGCAGCAGCAGCTTCACAAGATCTCCCAGCTTGTTGATCGCCTCGAATGCAGACGATGCCTTCTCCCGTTGCAAACTTGAGTAGTTGGTGGTAAGAGGAGGAGATGGCATTGATCTGGTGGAGGAAAGGTCGCCCGAGGATGGCATTGTAACTAGAAACCCCTTCGACAATGGCAAACCTCACTGAGACTCGAGTCTCTCGGCTGAGGTCCAGAGTGAATCTCGATTCGCCTACCGTGATGCTTTGTTCGCCGTTGAAGCCAGTGATCACGGTTGGGACGATGTCGAGGCTTTGATATTTATGTCCCAGACGTTTGAAGCAGTCTGAGAACATAATGTCGATAGAACTCCCGGTGTCGATGAGGATTCGATTGACGGTGCTTCCGTCGATGATGAGTTTCAAAACCAGGGGGTCTCGATGTGGAGTATGGACTCCTTGAAGATCGGTGTCGTTGAAGACGATGGATGACCAAGCAAGTCCTTCGATGGGCTTCTCGATCCAGGTATCTTCCTTATTCGCAGTAGAACGAACGTGGAAGATGCGTCGAACCTGTCGATCCACTTCCTTCCCGGTCAGACTTTGATTGTGCAATGTTCCATGAATACCAAAGACATTAGCATTCACAGAGATAGGTTGCCGGTCAGAAGAGATTTGATGTATCCAACACACTTCTTTCCCCTTTGCAGAGGTTCGACGTTGATCGTGCCCGTTGTTAACGAATTCTTGAAGGTGGCCCTCTCGCAGTAAGTCTTCAAGATGGAACTTCAACCGATAGCATCGGTCGGTGGAGTGGCCGTGACTTCGATGGAATTCACAGTAGACTGTTTTGTCTGCTGTGAATTTGGAGTTTGGCTGAAGAGAATTGGGCCTCCGAAGATACTCGTCGTGTTGAATGCGGTCGAGTATTTGTTCGACTGGTAAATTCCACTCAGTGAAAGTGGTCTTCATCGGAGATCGACGCCCATCATTCTTTGATCGTTTGTTGGCTGGAGGGGCTGTTGCCTCAGTGTTGTGAGCCTTGGCAGCATACTTGGGAGCTTCTCTCTCCGCAGGCCTTCGTTTTGTTTCTCGCCCTTTCCTAGCGACTTGATCGTCTTCAACCTCAATTTCTCTCTGGATTCGATCAAACATAGCTCCCAGAGAAGGAGGGGGATTGCGGATGAAGTCGTTGTAGATGTGTAGATCGAAGCGGAGAGCGTTCTGGAAAGCCAACATGATGGCTTCATCATCCAGATGTCTTCCAGAGAGGGCAGCATGCTCGTTGCGAAACCTCCTAGTGAAACTTCGGAGAGTTTCGTCAGCACCCATCCTTAGCCGATAGAGAGAGTCGAGCTTCTTCTCGGGCTTCAGATTGAGCTGATAATGTTGCACAAAGAGTTTAGCCAGAACATCGAACTGGGTGATGGACCCAGCTCGAAGATTGTGATACCAGTCGAGCGAAGGCTCATCGAGACTTCCTGCGAAGGTGCGGCAGAGCACGTTGTTTTCTTCTTCGTGCGGTGTTAGAGCTTGCTTGAAGGCAAGTATATGGAGAGTTGGATCTCCTCTGATGCAGTTGAATTTGGGGAGGATAGGAGTTCTCCATCCCCTTGGGAATGTCGATTCGAAGAGGCTTCGATGCAGAGGCCCGGCAGAGGAGTACCCGTCCCTACGACCGTGTCCTCGACCTAGAGGTGGGTCAAGAGGTAAGATCGCAAGGTCTTGCTCAGGTATTGAAGTGTTTGCCGGTTGAAGTCTATGTCGGAGGTCCGATCCAAGCCCACGTTGAAGTGGAATGGATGGGGAAAGTCGGCTCTTTGAAGGAGCGCCTTTCATTTGGTGCTTCCTTGGTATGTTGAGCTTTGAAGGTGCTCTCTTGTCACAGTTGCGGCCAGAAGACGATTGGGAAGACTCGTCGTCAAGGCGATCCCACACACTCTGCTTCCAGGGGGCAGCAGAGGGAGTTGGGTCGCGTCGGATTCTCTCGAGGGCAGCAGTGCCAATTGACCTCCGTTGCTCGGAGTGGATTGAATGTCGGGGAAGATCGACCCTCTCACTTGTGGAGGGAATTGGGAGAGCGATTCCAGCCTCGGAGGCTGCCTTCTTCAGAGCATCCCTCTCAGCGGTGAGTGTGGCGTTTTGCTTCGCCAATTGGAGCAGTTGGAAGTCGATTGCAGAGATTTGGTAAGTCGATGGAGGGTCTTCAGCAGGAGTGGGGGATGTTTGCCCAATTGACTGTCGTGCGGGGTGGATGATCGGTCGATCGACGGATCTTCCACTCCCTGAACGAACCCCCATCTCGGGGACAGCAAGGGGCTGTCCGAAGTTGAGCCTTTGACTCATTGATCCAGTCTCAGGACGAGCTTGTTGTTGAGTATTACTTCCTTCTGGTTGACCTTGATGTTTCGTCCTCGCCATTCAGAGAGCGAAAGGTGCAACGAGATTGCCGACGTCCGATCAGTCGTCTGATCAACCGAAGGGGTGAGGAAGTTTGACTATCAAGATCGGTTGTAGGCTCAACTGATCAAGTAGTAGCGGAGAGCTAGACTTTTCGATCGGATCCCACAGACGGCGCCAAACTGTGGGGGAAAATCTTCGTGCCGACCCGAAGACTTCGCCTCACCAGTCAATTGAAGTTGAAGTTGACGTCGAAGATCGTTGGTCGATCTGTTGATTGAAGTTGAAGTTTTTGATATATAAACAGAGAGATGCAATCAGAGAGAGCGTTGACACGAGAAGTGATCTCGGAGTTCAGCCGAAGCCTACGTCTCCGTGCTATAGGGTGCAACCCGAATTCACTAACACTTTTCTCGAAGTAACCTCGACAGGCCGAGTGCTACTAAAGCCTTTTTGATCTCTTCAAAGACAAGAAGATGATCAAGTAGAGGTGAAGGGTGAGAAGATAGAAATTCCGAAGCTCTGGTTCTGAAAATCAGATCTCAGAGTGGAAAAATGGATTTTGGATTTTTGATTCAGATCCTTTTTACATTCGAAGACTCTGCTATTTATAGGCTTTCCTGGTGGCGAATGGCGGTTTCTGCTGCAGTATCTGGGGATCCTCCAGGTAAAGTTGCGGGCCCCGCTACCATCTTCTGGGGGATTCCACAGACTCTTGGTCCCACCAGGCAGGGCCAGTGGGTCCCGCGGTGGTCCTCGTGGACCCACCAGGCAGGGCCGGTGGGTCCCGCAATAGTTGGTAAGCTTCTGCCAAAATTTGCACCCACAAGAATCGCTACATTCGTACGAATAAATTAGAATGGCAACATTCGAATGAATGAATTATAATAGCTATATTCATACAAATGAATTAGAATAGATCGTACGCATGAATTAGAATGGATCATACGAATGAGTTAGAATGGATCGTACAAATAAATTAGAATGGCTACATTCGTACGAATGAATTAGAATGGCTATATTCGTATGAATGAATTAAAATAGCTATATTCGTACGAATGAATTAGAATGGCTATATTCGTACGAATGAATTAGAATGGATCGTACAAATAAATTAGAATGGCTATATTCGTACAAATGAATTAAAATGGATCGTACGAATGAATTAGAATGGCTACATTCGCCATTCTAATTTATTCGCACAAATATAGCCATTCTAATTCATTCGTACGAATGTAGCCATTCGAATTCATTCATATGAATATAGCCATTCTAATTCATTCGTACGAATGTAGCCATTCTAATTCATTTGTAAAAAGGTAACCATTCTAATTCATTCATACGAATGTAGCCATACTAATTTATTCATACGATCCATTCTAATTCATTCTTATGAATATAGCTGTGGGGGAAAATCTTCGTGCCGACCCGAAGACCTCGCCTCACCAGTCAATTGAAGTTGAGGTCGAAGATCGTTGTTCGATCTGTTGATTGGAGTTGGAGCTTTCAATACACAAGCAGAGAGAGATGCATTCAGAGAGTAGACACGAGAGGTGATCTCGGAGTTCAGCCGAAGCCTACGTCTCCGTGCTATAGGGAGCAACCCGAATTCACTAACACTTATGTCGAAGTGATCTCGACAGGCCGAGTATCACTAGAAACACTCTGATCTCTTCGGAGGAGAGAAGAAGATCAAAGAGGGAAGGTAGATGGGGAGCTGAGAGATTCCAGAGCTCTGGATTCTGAAAGTCAGATCTCGGAAGTGGAAAACGGATTTCGATCCATTTTACATTCGAAGGCTCTGCTATTTATAGGATTTTCTGGTGGTAAAAGGCGGTTTCTGCTGCAGCATCTGGGGATCCTCCAGGTAAAGCTGGCGGGCCCCGCTACCGTCTTCTGGGGAATTCCACAAGCTCTTGGTCCCACCAGGCAGGGCCGGTGGGTCCTGTGATAATCCTCGTGGGCCCACCGGCCAGGGCCGGTGGGTCCCGCGGTGGTCCTCGTGGGCCCACCAGGCAGGGCCGGCGGGTCCCACGGTGGTCCTCGTGGGCCCACCAGGCAGGGCCGGTGGGTCCCGTGGTAGTCCTTGTGGGCCCACCAAGCAAGGCCGGTGGGTCCTGTGGCAGTTGGTAAACTTCTGCCAAAATTTGCACCCACAGTTACCCCCTCCAAGTTAGCTAGAGTTCGTTCTGGCTGGCTTGGATTTGGTGCAAAAAACAGCAACTCCCTGTCGCAAAAGGTACGAAGAAGCTTGTCAAATGTTAGCATAAAAAAGACCGATCGGTTAAGTTTGACCGATCGGTCAAATTCAACCGGTCAAGGATTGGGTGATCGGTCAAAAAACATGGTTTTTTGACCGATCCAGTAGAAAATTGACCGATCGGTTGATTTTGACCGATCGGTCAAATTCAACCGGTCAAGGATTGGGTGATCGGTCAAAAAACATAGTTTTTTGACCGATCCAGTAGAAAATTGACCAATCGGTTGATTTTGACCGATCGGTCAAGTTTGATCGATCGGCTAAAATCAGCCGGTCAAGGTTCGGGTGATCGGCAAAAAACCTAAGTTTTTTGCCAGATCCTGTAGAAAATCGACCGATCGGTTGATTTTGACCGATCGGTCAAGTTTGATCGATCGGCTAAAATCAGCCGGTCAAGGTTCGGGTGATCGGCAAAAAACCTAAGTTTTTTGCCAGATCCAGTAGAAAATCGACCGATCGGTTGATTTTGACCGATCGGTCAAGTTTGACCGATCGGCTAAAATCAGCCGGTCAAGGTTTGGGTGATCGGCAAAAAACCTAAGTTTTTTGCCAGATCTAGTAGAAAATCGACCGATCGGTTGATTTTGACCGATCGGTCAAATTTGACCGATCGGCTAAAATCAGCCGGTCAAGGTTTGGGTGATCGGCAAAAAACCTAAGTTTTTTGCCAGATCTAGTAGAAAATCGACCGATCGGTTGATTTTGACCGATCGGTCAAGTTTGACCGATCGGCTAAAATCAGCCAGTCAAGGTTTGGGTGATCGGCAAAAAACCTAAGTTTTTTGCCAGATCTAGTAGAAAATCGACCGATCAGTTGATTTTGACCGATCGGTCAAATTTGACCGATCGGCTAAAATCAGCCGGTCAAGGTTTGGGTGATCGGCAAAAAACCTAAGTTTTTTGCCAGATCTAGTAGAAAATCGACCGATCGGTTGATTTTGACCGATCGGTCAAATTTGACCGATCGGCTAAAATCAGCCGGTCAAGGTTTGGGTGATCGGCAAAAAACCTAAGTTTTTTTGCCAAATCTAGTAGAAAATCGACCGATCGGTTGATTTTGACCGATCGGTCAAGTTTGACCGATCGGCTAAAATCAGCTGGTCAAGGTTTGGGTGATCGGCAAAAAACCTAAGTTTTTTGCCAGATCTAGTAGAAAATCGACCGATCGGTTGATTTTGACCGATCGGTCAAGTTTGACCGATCGGCTAAAATCAGCCGGTCAGGTCAAAGTCTTGAACCTGTTTTTTTTTGAGGAAGTGGTATAGCCTGTTTTCCTCCTTTGATCTTTGGCAGTCTTGAATATCGATGGAGTTCGATTTTTTCTGCTTTGAATCTTCGGTTTGCCTGAATGTGGCTCTGAACCGGCGGTCCGGTTCACTCAGACCAGTGGTTCACTTGTACAGTTGGTTTACGTAGACCGATAGGTCTGACGCTTCGTCTGGTCCGACGGTTCGCCTGATTTTGCGCTTGTTATGGATGGATGCCACGTGTACCTACAAAAACACGCGATTTGATATGGTGAAGACACGTGTCTTCTCGATTTGCGTACCGTTTTACCCTGGGTATATAAGTCTTTCTCGCTGTCATTTTCGCCTCACGCTTCCAAAATTTTTCGAAGTCCAGACTCTTGCTTCCAATCTCTCGTTCTTCGTTTCCTCTTGATCGGTCAAATGGCTTCTTCTGGTAGTTCGAAGAAGGGTGCAGTTCCTTCCAAGAGGAAGGGCAAGAAAGTTATCAAAGTCTCTTCTGCTCTGAAGGGCCGAGGCAAAGGCAAGGCTGAGTTGATCGAACTTGGCCAGTTAGGCAAGAGGCACCAAGGAGTGGGGTTCGCTTCTGCACCCTCCCGTCCGGAGCATATCCCCAAAGCGAGATTTGTTCTCTGCCCGCAGCTGCCTCTATCGGCGGAACCGGAGTTTGGATACAACATTGGGGGAAAGCTTACAGATGTGAAGAGGGAGAAACTGCAGAAGCTGCTAGCATGCTTCACTGAGGGGAATGTCCGGCCAGCGCTTCCGGGAGTTCTATCAGCTTTCGGTATCGACAGGCGGACAATCTTTGTCTCGTACGCGAGCAAAGAGCAAGTGATGGAAACCATCGTCACCATTGGCCAGCTCAACTGTGGACTGCGCCTTCCATTGCCTCCTTTCGCCGCGAGGTTGCTGAACACCTCTGGTCTTTGCCTCGGGCAAGTTTCTGGAAACGCCTGAAGGATCATCTACGCCTTCTGCCGTGTAGAGTCGGACTTCCAGAAGGAACTCAGGGAATGCTATTCCAGCCTCCCTGAAGGCGAAGAAGCCAGGATCGAGCTGGGATATTTTTTCTATCACTATCGATGGGCCTGGAGGAAAGATAGCCTGTTCTACAATCTGACGGGTGTCTCTGCCCTGCGCCCGATCATCGACACCATCGGCTCCGACAAACTTTATACCGACTGGCCGCTATCGGTGTCTGGTGCCTGGACTCCTATGTCTGTTCCAGAGGTTCCCCGATACAAGGTGCATGAAGAGGTGGACATGTACAGTGCAGGAGGAGCTCTCTTGTGGCCTTCAGAGCGAGTAGGGGCCCTTGACAACCTCTTTTTGGAGCTGACATGCGGGACTCGGTCGTGGAAGCAATTCTCAAATTGCCCGGTCTGACATGGCAATGCCAACCTCCTCCACCGATCGAAGCTTCGTTATGAAGATAACGAGGTCATCTACTCAGATTATGAGGAGGACCCTGAGTCAGGAAAAATTGTTAGAAGGCTTCGATTTGAGAAGAAGGCTTACGGGGCTAGGCGCAGCTTGCCCACGGAGGAGAAATTGGTAATGCAGAGGGGTCCGGCGAAGAAGAAAAGAAAAATCCCCATCAAGCAGGAGGAGGATAAGAAGGAGGAGGAAGAGGAGAGAGAGGAGGAAGGTGGTGATGATGATGGTGATGAAGATGCTGATGACGGCACTGGCAGCAACGGGGGAGAAAATGGAGATGAAGAGGATGAGGAAGATGACGAGGAAGATGGGGGCGAAGGACATGTGGGTGGTGAGGAAGAAATTCCTCCCACCCCCACTGGTGGTGCTGAAGGACATGGGGGTGGTGAGGAAGAAATTCCTCCCACCCCCACTGGTGGTGCTGGTGAGGACTCGCAACCGATCCTCATTGACGAAGCTAAGGCTCGCAAGATGGAGGGGGTTATGGACGCAACGGGCGATGGCCCTAAAGTGATTCCTGCCTATCACTTTGGGGAGCTGAAAAAGAACCCACTGCGCTTCAAAATCAAGCTATCGGGGAGTGGTAGGGTTGGAAGCAACCCTACACCCCTCGATCAGATACCTCCCGAGGTTCCCCGTCTTGAAGGGGCGACTACTAGTGGGGGTGTGGAGGTTGAACAACCCCCACCCCCTTCGCGATCCCTGGCTGAGGAAGTAGCTGCTATGGTGGCAGGGCTCGATAATTCGAGCGGGCACGAAGATGAAGGGGGAGCCTCACCTCCTCGAGATGTTCCCTCTCCCGCTCACATGGAGAGAAGAAGCCGGGTGGGTGATGCTACTCCCCAACCCCTGCCAGAGCCAACCCCTATCAAGGAGAAATCGACCCCCAAGGGTAAGAGCTCCGACCGTGGGAAGGGAAAGGCTCCTCAGGTCGAGGCTTCAGGTATCTGTACTAACTTGCCTTGATTGCCTTGCCTTTGAAGCTTGAAAATATTCTAACACTTTGAACTCTTGTGTCGATTGCAGGTTCGCCTGTTGGCTCGACTCCGAAGATAAAGAACTTGGGTGATGTTGATATCAACCACCCTACTAGCGTGATCCGGAAGCTTTGCAATATTCCGGAGGCTACTTTTGAAGAAGCCTTCGATCGGCTAGATGTAGTGGTATGTGTATCTGCTTGATCCACTATTCGAGTTGTATCTTCGGAATAATTCTAACTCTCTATCCCTCTGCAGAGCTCAGCAGTTTTGAGAATCACAAGCTCTCTCTCTAGGAAGGCAGGAGAACGGGAGGCCGCATCTGAGGTGTCCCGTTTGAAAGCTGATCTGGTGGCTGCCCACGAAGAGAGGGATAAGCTGAAGGAGCTTTTGACTTCAAAGAAAAATTCTCTTAAGACCAAGATCGAGGATCTTCGCAAAGAGAAGCAGGAGAGCAAGGGGTTGCAGGACCGTTGCGAGGCGCAGAGTCACGAACTTGAATCCTTGAAGAATCGGCTCGTCAAGGTTGAGAACGTATCCTGTGGTCGCGCAAACGAGATCAAAGAGCTGAAAGAACGACTTGCTGCTCAGCATGCTGCCTTTACTGCCAAAGAGGAGACTTCCAAGAAGGCACTGGAGCATGCGCTGTCGGAATGCAAGAGTTACAGGAAAACGGCCGAGAAAGCGGCAGAGGCACTCAGGGTACATGCCAGCAGTGTCCGATCTTCTAAAGCTTCGGCTGCGAGCAAGGCTCGTGGCGAATCTGAAGGAGAGAAGTCGCGCGCTCCAAGTGTAGCCAAGCCCTGATGTATTTCTACCTTTTTCTCTGTTGTTTACACTTGTAAACTTTTGACATGTAGCAGCTCAACATTGTACTTGGCAAATTTTGATAATCAAAAGATCTTTTTGGTGTTTTGAAAATTGAATGTCTCTTGAGTTGAATGTCTTTGAATATCATGTTCTGGATAGCATTGGAATAGATACAATCTTTTGAATGTATGGGGTCGAGTCGCAACTTGATTACCCAAACTTATTGTAACTGGAAAATTGAACTTGAATCCGTGTAACATTTGAATGTGAGGGGTTGAGTCGCAACTCAAGCACCCAAATCTGTTAGACGATATCGAAATTGATTGAAATTGAATATTGAAAATTGAAGGTCAGTTTAACATTTGCTAGTAAGTGGTTGAGTCGCAACTCTAACACCCAAACTTGTTAAAAGACTTGGTAACTTGAATATGGTCAGTTTAACATTTGCTAGTAAGGGGTTGAGTCGCAACTCTAACACCCAAACTTGTTAAAAGACCTGTTAACTTGAATATGGATAATTTGAAACTGCTTCATAACTTGAATTGAAAAGCTGAACACTTGCATATTTGAATATTTGAAAGGGAACTTTATTCATCATGGTATTTACATCATGGATAGAACAACTTGAGATGTCTATAATTCCAAGCTCGAGGCAATCTATCTCCTTCTAGTAAGATCAGTCTGTAAGAACCTTTGCCTCCCACTGATTCAACGATATAAGGACCTTCCCAGTTGGGAGCAAGTTTCCCACTGCTGTGTTCCTTTGTGTTGTAGAAGACTGCTCTAAGGACCAGACTGCCGATTGGGAATTGCCGCTTGTAGACTTTGTCATCATAGGCTCGTTTGATCTTCTGTTGGTACTTGGCCACACGAAGTGAAGCTTGATCTCGTAGTTCTTCAGAGAAGTCTAGATCATTGATCCGAAGTTCTTCGTTGATTCCTTCTTCAACTGCCCTGGTCTTCAGAGTACTTGATATGTTTTCTGTTGGGAGTACTGCTTCTGATCCATATGTTAGGCAAAAAGGCGAGAACCCAGTTGATCTTCTCGGAGTTGTGCAATACCCCCAAAGAACTTCAGGTAGGACCTGTTCCCACAATCCTTTCTTGTCGTTGAGTTTCTTCTTGAGTATACCAAGTATAGCTCTATTTGAGGTTTCAGCTTGACCATTGCATTGAGGATATCTTGGAGTTGAATAGAATAGCTTGATATCGTTGTTCAGACAGAACTCTCGGAACTTGTCGGAGTCAAATTGAGCTCCATTGTCAGCAACAAGAACTTGAGGTGTACCGAACCTTGAGAAGATGTTGTACCGAATGAATTTGATCACTTCGTCGTTAGTCTCTCGGAAGAGGGGCACAGCTTCAACCCATTTGGTGAAGTAATCCGTGGCTAGCAACAGATATTTCTTCTTGCTTGGAGTTGGAGGGAAAGGACCCAAGAAATCTAACCCCCATTGATGGAAAGGCCAGGGACTTGATAGTTGATGAAGCTCATCTGTAGGGAGATGGATAGCTCGAGCGTGTCGTTGGCATGGTTCGCATCTTTGAACAACTTGTCGAGCATCTTTTGCCATTGTAGGCCAGTAGTAACCTTGTAGCTTTGTCTTAGCTTCAAGAGATCTTCCTCCCGAATGATTCCCACAAGCTCCAGAGTGGATATCAATCAGGATTGCCTGTGCTTGCTCGGGACCAAGGCACTTGAGCAACATCCCATTATGAGATTTGAAATATAGATCTTCTCCTTGTAGAATGTAGCATGGGAGCTTCCTTTGAAGTCTTCGGGCTTGATTTGGATCTTCCGGCATTTTGCCATGCTTGAAGAAGTCAAAAATTGATCGTCTCCAGTCTTCAAGCTCACTTGTAGTAGTGAGGTTCGATCTCAGTTGATATCCACCCCCAGATCCTTTTGTAGTAGCAAGGATCTGTTGATCGGGGATGGTCTTGGGCACTTCTTGATAATCAATTTGTATTTGCCTTCCTCCGAGCGAGTCTCCAAGGACGGAGGCAGCATTAGCTAAAGCATCTGCTTCATGATTCTCTGCCCTTGGAATTTGAATGAATTCAGTAATAGTAAAACGTTGTTGAAGACGTCGTACTAAGGCCAAGTAGAGGTGCATTCTTTCTTCACAAGTTGTGTACTCTCCATTGATTTGCCTTATGATCAACTGGGAGTCGCTGTAGACGATGATTCGATCTACCCCCAGGGATTCTGCCATTTCGAGTCCGGAAATGAGTGCTTCATATTCGGCTTCGTTGTTGGTAGCGTTGAACCCGAGGAGAGTGGCCTTCTGTAGATGATCAAGTTCGGGGGATACTAAGACTATCCCAGTTCCCGAACCGATCGAACTTAAAGCTCCATCAGTATAAAGCTTCCATGGAGGAGTTACAGCAATAGCTTCGAGACTTGGATCAATTTTTGTCGTAAGGTTGATCGGAGTATTGTCCTCATCTTCTAAGTGCATGTCGACATCTTCTTCCCAAGTGATGGGGTCTTCAACTGGAAAGTCAGCTAGAAAATCAGCAACAGCTTGACCTTTGATAGAAGTGCGAGATTCGAACTGAATCCCCAGAGCACTCATTTCGAACACCCATTTGGTCATTCGACCAGCTCGACCAGTTTTGTCAACGATATCTTTGAGCGAGTGTTCTGAAATGACAGTGATCTGGTGGGAGACGAAGTATGGTTGGAGACGACGCGATGCAGTGAGCAAGGCCAGGATGACCTTCTCAGTTTTTGAGTAGCGAGTTTCAGCTGAAAGAAGAGTATGGCTGATATAATAGACTGGATGCTCGACACCTTCTCTTCTACTGATTAGGACTGCGCTGATTGCTTGATCGGTCACGGTGAGGTAGATCCACAAGTCTTCTTTTGGGAGTGGAGCAGTAAGGATAGGAGCTTGCACCAGATATTTCTTGATGCTTTGAAAAGCTTCTTCACAAACAGGACTCCATCCCGATGTATCTGCCTTTCGTAGTTTGTCGAAAAGAGGCTTACACTTGTCGGAGGACTTTGAGATGAATCTATTGAGGGCAGCGAGTCTTCCAGTGAGACGCTGTACTTCCTTTCGATTGGTAGGTGATGGCATATCGAGGATGGCTCGAATTTGATCAGGATTGGCTTCAATGCCCCTCCTGGTCACAAGATGACCCAGGAATTTGCCAGATTGAACTCCGAAAGCGCACTTGGCAGGATTGAGCTTCATACGATACTTTCGAAGGACTTGAAAGGTTTCCGCCAGATCAGATAGATGCTTCCCTCTAGTGGAGCTCTTGGTGAGGAGATCATCGACATAGACTTCGACGTTGCGACCGATCTGATCTTCGAACATTTTTGTGACTAACCTTTGATAGGTAGAACCAGCATTTTTGAGGCCGAATGGCATTACATTGTAGCAGTAGAGACCTCGGCTAGTCACAAAACATGTCTTCTCTTGATCATTCGGATGAAGTGGAATTTGATTATATCCAGAGTACCCATCCATGAAAGACAATAGCTCGTGGCCAACAGTGGCATCGACGAGTCTATCAATCCTTGGCATGGGGAATGGGTCTTTGGGGCAAGCCTTGTTGAGATTGGTAAAGTCGATGCAGACTCTTACCTTCCCGTTCTTCTTTGGAACAGCAACTATGTTAGAGATCCAGGTAGGATACTCTACTTCACGGATGAAGCCTGCTGCGAGTAGCTTGGTGATTTCTTCTTGAACAGCAACTTGCAGCTCTGGTCGGATGGTGCGTGGCTTTTGCTTGACAGGCTTCACTTCTTCTTTGATCGCAAGTCGGTGACAAGCGTCATCTGGATTGATACCAGGCATGTCTTCGAAACACCAAGCGAAGACGTGATATTGGACTGGAGGAAGGATACCATGTCTTGCGCTTCTGCGTCGCTAAGACCGGTACCAATGAAAGTCTGTCGAGGGAGATCTCTGCTGCCGATGTTGATTAGGATGATTTCTTCAATTGAAGGTGACGCTTCCCATTCGATTGGTGGAGGTTCTGTCAGCGGAATCTCCTTTGATTGCTATTTGGAAGAGGGACCAGCTTCATCTCGTGGCCGCTTTGGAGGAGCAATATTGATCTTACGATCAGTTTTTGCAGCAGCGGCTTCACAAGACCTTCCAGCTTGCTGATCACCACGAATACAGATTATGCCTTCTCCTGTTGCAAACTTAAGTAATTGGTGGTAAGAAGAGGAGATGGCATTGATCTGGTGGAGGAATGGTCGCCCGAGAATGGCGTTGTAGCTGGAGACTCCTTCGACAATTGCAAACCTCACCGAGACTCGAGTCTCTCGGCTGAGGTCGAGAGTGAATCTCGATTCGCCCACCGTGATGCTTTGTTCGCCGTTGAAGCCAGTGATCACGGTCGGGACGACGTCGAGGCTTTGATATTTATGTCCCAGACGTTTGAAGCAGTCTGAGAACATAATGTCGATGGAACTCCCGGTGTCGATGAGGATCCGATTGACGGTGCTTCCGTCGATGATGAGTTTCAAAACCAGGGGGTCTCGATGTGGAGTATGAACTCCTTGAAGATCAGTGTCGTTGAAGACGATGGACGGCCAAGCGAGACCTTCGATGGGCTTCTCGATCCAAGTATCTTCTTTGTTTGCAGTAGATCGAACATGGAAGATGCGCCGAATCTGCCGATCGACTTCCTTCCCGGTCACTGATTGATTGTGCAATGATCCATGAATGCCAAAGATATTGACATTCACGGTGAGAGGTGATGGGTTAGAAGAGATCTGATGAATCCAGCAAGCCTCTTTCCCCTTTGCAGAGGATCGACGTTGATCTTGTCCTTCTCTGGTGAATTCATGGAGATGGCCTTCTCTCAGCAAGTCTTCGAGATGAAACTTTAGCCGATAGCACCGATCGGTGGAATGGCCATGGCTTCGATGGAAATCGCAATAAACAGTTTTGTCGGCCGTGAACTTTGTGTTCGGCTGAAGTGGATTGGGCCTTCGAAGGAACTCCTCGTGTTGAATGCGGTCGAGTATCTGTTCGACCGGCATATTCCACTCGGTGAAAGTGGTCTTCGTTGGAGATCGACGCCCGTCATTCTTTGATCGTTTGTTGGCTGGAGGGGCTGCTGCCTCAGCGTTGTGAGCCTTGGCAGCATACTTGGGAGCTTCTCTCTCCGCAGGTCTTCGCTTTGTTTCTCGCCCTTTCCGAGCAACTTGATCATCTTCGACCTCGATCTCTCTCTGGATTCGATTGAACATAGCACCCAAAGAAGGAGAGGGATTGCGGATGAAGTCGTTGTAGATGTGTAGATCGAAGCGGAGAGCATTCTGGAAAGCCAACATGATGGCTTCATCATCCAGATGTCTTCTAGAGAGGGCAGCATGCTCGTTGCGAAACCTCCTAGTGAAACTTCGGAGAGTCTCGTCAGCACCCATCCTTAGCCGATAGAGAGAGTCGAGCTTCTTCTCTGGCTTCAGATTGAGCTGATAATGCTGCACGAAGAGTTTAGCCAAAACATCGAACTGGGTGATGGACCCAGCTCGGAGATTGTGATACCAGTCGAGCGACGGCTCATCGAGACTTCCTGCGAAGGTGCGGCAGAGCACGTTGTTTTCTTCTTCGTGCGGCGTTAGAGCTTGCTTGAAGGCAAGTATATGGAGAGTTGGATCTCCTCTGATGCAGTTGAATTTGGGGAGGATAGGAGTTCTCCATCCCCTTGGAAATGTTATCTCGAAGAGACTTCGATAGAGAGGTCCGGCGGAGGAATATCCGTCTCTACGACCGTGTCCTCGACCTGGATGTAGATCGAGAGGTAGAATCGAGAAGTCTTGTTCATGCCTCTGAATATCAGCAGGTTGAAGTCGATGGCGAAGGTCCGATCCGAGTCCCCGTTGGAGTGGAATGGAAGGGGAGACTCTACTCTTTGAAGGAGCGCCTTTCATGTGGTCCATCCTTGGTATGTTGAGCTTTGAAGGCGCGTTCTTGTCGCAGTTGCGGCCAGAAGACGATTGGGAAGATTCGTCGTCGAGGCGGTCCCAAACACTCTGCTTCCATGGGGCAGTAGAGGGAGTTAGTTCACGTCGAATCCTCTTGAGGGCAGCAGTGCCCATTGACCTCCGTTGCTCGGAGTGAATTGAATGTCGAGGAAGATCGACCCTCTCACTTGTAGAGGGGATAGGAAGAGCGATCCCAGCCTCAGAAGTTGCCCTCTTAAGAGCATCCCTCTCGGCGGTGAGGGTGGCGTTTTGCTTCGCCAATTGGAGCAGTTGGAAGTTGACCGCGGAGATTTGGTAGGTCGATGGAGGGTCTTTAGCAGGAGCGGGTGTTGTTTGCCCAATTGACTGTCGCGCAGGGTGAGCGATTGGTCGATCGACAGATCTTCCACTCCCTGAACGAACCCCCATCTCAGGGACAGCAAGGGGCTGTCCGAAGTTGAGCCTTTGACTCATTGAACGAGTCTCAGGACGAGCTTGTTGTTGAGTGTTACTTCCTTCTGGTTGACCCTGGTGTTTTGTCCTCGCCATTCAGAGAGCGAAAGGTGCAACGAGAGTGCCGACGTCCGATCAGTTGTCTGATCAACCGAGGGGGCGAGGAAGTTTGGCTATCAAGATCGGTTGTATGCTCAACCGATCAAGTAGTAGCGGAGAGCTGGCCTTTTTGCTCGGATCCCACAGACGACGCGAAACTGTGGGGGAAAATCTTCGTGCCGACCCGAAGACCTCGCCTCACCAGTCAATTGAAGTTGAGGTCGAAGATCGTTGTTCGATCTGTTGATTGGAGTTAGAGCTTTCAATACACAAGCAGAGAGAGATGCATTCAGAGAGTAGACACGAGAGGAGTTCAGCCGAAGCCTACGTCTCCGTGCTATAGGGAGCAACCCGAATTCACTAACACTTTATGTCGAAGTGATCTCGACAGGCCGAGTATCACTAGAAATACTCTGATCTCTTCGGAAGAGAGAAGAAGATCAAAGAGGGAAGGTAGATGGGGAGCTGAGAGATTCCAGAGCTCTGGATTCTGAAAGTCAGATCTCGGAAGTGGAAAACGGATTTCGATCCTTTTTACATTCGAAGGCTCTGCTATTTATAGGATTTTCTGGTGGTAAAAGGCGGTTTCTGCTGCAGCATCTGGGGATCCTCCAGGTAAAGCTGGCGGGCCCCGCTACCGTCTTCTGGGGAATTCCACAGGCTCTTGGTCCCACCAGGCAGGGCTGGTGGGTCCCGTGATAATCCTCGTGGGCCCACCGGTCAGGGCCGGTGGGTCCCGCGGTGGTCCTCGTGGGCCCACCAGGCAGGGCCGGCGGGTCCCGCGGTGGTCCTCGTGGGCCCACCAGGCAGGGCCGGTGGGTCCCGTGGTAGTCCTTGTGGGCCCACCAGGCAGGGCCGGTGGGTCCCGTGGCAGTTGGTAAACTTCTGCCAAAATTTGCACCCACAATAGCCATTCTAATTCATTCGTACGAGCTATTCTAATTCATTCATACGATCCATTCTAATTTATTCCTAAGAGCCATTCTAATTCATTCGTTCGAATGTAGCCATTTTAATTCATTCGTAAGAGACATTCTAATCCATTCGTTCGAATGTAGATCCATTCTAATTCATTTGTACGAATGTAGTCAATCTAATTCATTTGTACGAATGTAGTCAATCTAATTCATTCGTACGAATAT
This sequence comes from Chamaelirium japonicum, assembly GCA_947650365.1. Classification (NCBI taxonomy): domain Eukaryota; kingdom Viridiplantae; phylum Streptophyta; class Magnoliopsida; order Liliales; family Melanthiaceae; genus Chamaelirium; species Chamaelirium japonicum. The sequence goes on from CANTAL010000004.1 coordinate 978,278, forward strand.
AGCTATTCTAATTCATTCGTACGAATATAGCCATTCTAATTCATTCGTACGAAGGTAGCCTTTCTAATTCATTCGTACGAATGTAGCCATTCTAATTTATTCGTACTAGCCATTCTAATTCATTCGTATGGATCTAGCCATTCTAATTCATTCGTACGATCGAATGTTGCCTTTCTACTTCATTTGTACGGATGTAGCCATTCTAATTCATTCGTACGATCCATTGAAATTCATTCGTACGAAGGTATCTATTCTAATTCATTCGTACGATCCATTCTAATTCTTTCTTACGACCCATTCTAATTCATTCGTTCGAATGTTGCCATTCCAATTCATTCGTAGGAGCTATTCTAATTCATTCGTACGATTCATTCTAATTCATTCATACAAATGTTGCCATTCTAATTCATTCGTATGGCCCATTCTAATTCATTCGTACGAAAATAGCCATTCAAATTCATTCGTATGATCCATTCTAATTCATTCGTACGACCCATTCTAATTCATTCGTACGAAGGTAACCATTCTAATTCATTCGTACGATCCATTATAATTCATTCGTAAGAGCCATTCTAATTCATTTGTACAATCCATTCTAATTCATTCGTGTAATTGTAGCCATTCTAATTCATTCGTACGAAGATATCTATTCTAATTCATTCATACGATCCATTCTAATTCGTTTGTACGATCCATTCTAATTCATTCGTACGAATATAGCCATTCTAATTCATTCGTACGAATATAGCCATTCTAATTCATTCGTACGATCTATTATAATTAATTCGTACAAATATAGCCATTCTAATTCATTCGTATGAACGAATGTAGCCATTCTAATTCATTCGTACGAATATAGCCAGTATAATTCATTCGGACGAAGGTATCTATTCTAATTCATTTGTACGATCCATTCTAACTCATTCGTACGAATGTAGCCATTCTAATTCATTCGTACAAATATAGCCATTCTAATTCATTCATACGAATGTAGCCATTCTAATTCATTCTTACGAATGTTGTCATTCTAATTCATTCATACGATCCATTCTAATTCATTCGTCAGAATATAGCAATTCTAATTCATTTATATGAAGGTATCCATTCTAATTTATTCATTCGAATGTTGCCATTCTAATTCATTCGTACGATCCATTCTAATTCATTCGTACGATCCATTCTAATTCATTTGTATGAATGTAGCCATTCTAATTCATTCGTACGATCCATTCTATTTCATTCGTACGATCCATTCTAATTCATTCGTACGATCCATTCTAATTCATTCGTATGAGCTATTCAAATTCATTCGTACGAATGAAGCTATTCTAATTTATTCATACGATCTATTCTAATTCATTCATACGAGCTATTCTAATTCATTCGTATGAAGGTAGCAATTCTAATTCATTCGTACGAATGTAGCCATTCTAATACATTCGTATGAGCCATTCAAATTCACTCCTAAGAATATAGCCATTCTAATTCATTCATACGATCCATTCTAATTCATTCGTACGATCCATTCTAATTTATTCGTACGAAGGTATCGATTCTAATTCATTCGAACGAGCCATTCTAATTCATTCGTACGAATATAGCCATTTTAATTCATTCGTATGATCCATTCTAATTCATTCGTAAGAATGTAGCCATTCTAATTCATTCGTACAAATATAACAATTCTAATTCATTCATACGGTCCATTCTAATTCATTCGTTCGAATGTTGCCATTCTAATTCATTCGTACGAGCTATTCTAATTCATTTGTACGATCCATTCTAATTCATTCGTACGATCCATTCTAATTCATTCGCACGATTCATTCAAATTCATTCGTACGAAGGCAGCCATTCCAGTTCATTCGTACGAATATAGCCATTCTAATTCATTCGTACGAATGTAGCCATTCTAATTCATTCGCACGAATGAATTAGAATGGATCGTACGAATGAATTAGAATTGATCGTACGAATGAATTAGAATGGATTGTACGAATGAATTAGAATGGCTATATTCGTATGAATGAATTAGAATAGATACCTTCGTATGAATGAATTAGAATGGCTACCTTCGTACGAATGAACTAGAATGGATCGTACGAATGAATTAGAATGGATCATACGAATGAATTAGAATGACTACATTCCTACTAATGAATTAGAATAGATACCTTCGTACTAATGAATTAGAATCGCTACCTTCATTCGAATGAACTAGAATGGATCATACGAATGAATTAGAATGGCTACATTCGTACGAATGAATCAGAATAGCTCGTATGAATGAATTAGAATGGCAATATTCGAACAAATAAATTAGAATGGATCATACGAATGAATTAAAATTGATCGTACGAATGAATTAGAAAGGATACCTTCGAACGAATGAATTAGAATGGATCGTTAGAATAAATTAGAATAGCTCGTACAAATGAATTAGAATGGCTACATTCGAACGAATGAATTAGAATGGCTACCTTCGTACGAATGAATAAGAATGGATCATACGAATGAATTAGAAGGGATACTTTCGAACGAATGAATTAGAATAGCTCATACAAACGAATTAGAATGGCTATATTCGTACGAATTAATTAGAATGGCTACCTTCGTATGAATGAATTAGAATGGATCGTACGAATGAATTACAATGGCTACATCCGTACGAATGAATTAGAATGGCTACATTCGTACGAATGAATTAGAATGGATCGTACAAATAAATTAGAATCGATCATACGAATGAATTAGAATGGCTCGTACGAATGAATCAGAATGGCTACATTCGTACGAATGAATTAGAATGGATCATACAAATGAATTAGAATAGCTACATTCGTTAATACGAATGAATTAGAATGGCTACATTCGTACGAAAGAATTAGAATGGCTCGCACGAATGAATTAGAATGGCTATCTTCGTACGAATGAATTAGAATGGTAACATTCATTCGTACGAATGTAGCCATTCTAGTTCATTCGTACGATCCATTCTAATTCATTCGTACGATCCCTTCTAATTCATTCATATGAGCCATTCTAATTCATTCGTACGATTCATTCTAATTCATTCGTACGAATGTATGTAGTCATTCTAATTCATTCGTATGAACCATTCTAATTCATTTCGAAGGTAGCCAGACGTTCTAATTCATTCATACGAATATAACCATTCTAATTCATTCGTTCAAAGGTAACCATTCTAATTTATTCGTACGAACGAATGTACCCATTCTAATTCATTCGTACGAATATAGCCATTCTAATTCATTCGTACGAATGTAGTCATTCTAATTCATTCGTACGTTCTATTCTAATTTATTTATACAATCCATTCTAATTTATTCGTACGATCCATTCTAATTCATCCGTACGAATGTAGACATTCTAATTCATTCGTTCGAATATAGCCATTCTAATTCATTCGTACGAATGTACGATCCATTCTAATTCATTCGTACGAAGGTAGCCATTCTAATTCATTTGTACGAATGTAGCATTTCTAATCCATTCGTACGATCCATTCTAATTCATTCGTATGAATGTAGCCATTTTAATTCATTCGTATGAATGTAGCCATTCTAATTCATTCATACGATCCATTCTAAGTCATTCGTACGAATGTATTCTAATTTATTCGTACAAATGTAACCATTCTAATTCATTCGTACGATCCATTCTAGTTCATTTGTATGATCCATTCTAATTCATTCATTCGAATGTTGCCATTCTAATTCATTCGTATGAATGTAGCCATTGTAATTCATTCGTACGAATATAGGCATTCTAATTCTTTCTCATGATCCATTCTAATTCTTTCTCATGATCCATTCTAATTCATTCGTACGATCTATTCTAATTCATTCGTAAGAAGGTAACCATTCTAATTCATTCATACGATCCATTCTAATTCATCCATACGAATGAATTAGAATGTCTCGTACGAATGAATTAGAATGGATCGTACGAATGAAATAGAATGGATCGTACTAATGAATTAGAATGGATTATACGAATGAATAAGAATGGCTACATTCGTTCGTACGAATGAATTAGAATGGCTATATTCGTACGAATGAATTAGAATGGCTATATTCATACGAATGAATTAGAATGGATCGTACAAATGAATTAGAATGAATAGTACGAATGAATTAGAATGGCTCGTACGAATGAATTAGAATGGATCATATGAATAAATTAGAATGGTTACCTTCGAACGAATGAATCAGAATAGATACCTTCGTACGAATGAATTAGAATGACTACATTCGTTTGTACAAATGAATTAGAATGGATCGTACGAATAAATTAGAATGGCAAAATTCGAACGAATGAATTAAAATGGCTCGTACGAATGAATTAGCATGGTTATATTCGTACGAATGAATTAGAATGGATCGTACGAATTAATTAGAACAGCTCGTACAAATGAATACGAATGTAGCCATTCTAATTCATTTATACGATCCATTCTAATTCATTCTTAAGATCCATTCTAATTCATTCGTACGATCCATTCTAATTCATTCGTAGGACCCATTCTAATTCATTCGAACAAATGTATTAGAATGGCTATATTCGTACAACGAATGAATTAGAATGGATCGTACGAATGAATTAGAAGGGCTATATTCGAATGAATGAATTGGAATGGCTATATTCATACGAATGTAATAGAATGGATCGTACGAATGAATTAGAATGGATCATACGAATGAATTAGAATGGCTATATTCGTACGAATGAATTAGAATGGATCGTACGAATGAATTAGAGTGGCTACATTCGTATGAAAGAATTAAAATGGATCGTACGAATAAATTAGAATGGATCGTATAAATAAATTAGAATGGCTACATTCTTACGAATGAATTAGAATGGCTACATTCGTTCAGATGAATGAATTAGAAAGGATCATAGGAATGAATTAGAATGGATCGTACGAATGAATTAGAATGACTACATACGTTCGTACAAATGAAATAAGAATGGCTACATTCGTTCATATGAATGAATTAGAATGGCTACATTTGTATGAATGAATTTGAATGGATTGTACGAATGAATTAGAATGGCTACATTTATACGAATGAATTAGAATGGATACCTTCGTACGAATGAATTAGAATGGCTACATTCATACGAATGAATTAGAATGGCTACATTCATACGAATGAATTAGAATGGATACATTCATACGATCCATTCTAATATATTCGAAGGTAATTCATTCTAATTCTAATCCATTCTAATTCATGCTAATTCTTTCTTACGACCCATTCTAATTCATTCGTACGAATGTAGCCATTCTAATTCATTCATACAACCCATTCTAACTCATTTGTACGATCCATTCTAATTCATTCGTACGACCCATTCTAATTCATTCGTACGACCCATTCTAATTCATTCGTACGATCCATTCTAATTCATTCGTACAAATGTATCCATTCTAATTCATTCGTACGAATGAATTAGAATGGCTACATTCGTTTGAATGAATTAGAATGGCTACATTCGTTCGTACGAATGAATTAGAATAGATCGTACGAATGAATTAGAATAGCTACCTTCGTACGAATGAATTAGAATGGATCATACAAATAAATTAGAATGGATCGCACGAATGAATTAGAATGGATTGTACAAATGAATTAGAATGGATATATTCATACGAATGAATTAGAATGGATCGTATGAATGAAATAGAATGGCTACATTCATTTGTACAAATGAATTAGAATGAATCGTACGAATGAATTAGAATAGATTGTACGAATGAATTAGAATGGCTATATTCGTATGAATAAATTAGAATGGATCATACGAATGAATTAGAATGGCTGCATTCGTACGAATGAATTGGAATGGATCGTACAAATGATTTAGAATGGCAGCATTCGAACAAATGATTTAGAATGGCTACATTCGAACGAATGAATTAGAATGGATCGTACGAATGAATTAGAATGGCCATTCTAATTCATTCGTACGGATGTGGCCATTCTAATTCATTCGTAAGATCCATTCTAATTCATTCGTACGAAGGTGTCTATTCTAATTCATTCGTACGAATATAGCCATTCTAATTCATTCGTACGGGCTATTCTAATTCATTCGTTCGAAGGTATCCATTCTAATTCATTCGTACGAAGGTATCCAATCTAATTCATTCGTACGAATGTAGCCATTCTAATTCATTCGTACGATCCATTCTAATTTATTCGTACGAATATTGCCATTCTAATTCATTCGTAAGAATATAGCCATTGTAATTCATTCGTACGAATATAGCCATTCTAATTCATTCGTACGAAGGTATCTATTCTAATTCGTTCGTTCGAAGGTATCCATTCTAATTCATTCGTATGAATGTAGGCATTCTAAATCATTCATACGATCTATTCTAATTCATTCGTACAAATATAGCCATTCTAATTTATTAGTACGATCCATTCTAATTCATTCGTATGAATGAATGTAGTCATTCTAATTCATTCGTAAAAACGAATGTAGCCATTCTAATTCATTCGTATGATCCATTCTGAGTCGCCCAAAGGTGCGCCCAGTGCCAGAAGCACGCCACGATCAACCACATGCATGCAAAAGAGCTGCACCCTTTGGTGAGCCCCTGGCCTTTCTAACAGTGGGGGCTCGACATAGTGGGAGCTTTCCCCATATCGACACAACAAAGAAAGTTTGTCTTGATAGCCACGGATTGCTTCACCAAATGGGTGGAAGCGGTCCCGCTGGCCAAGATCGACGAAAAGCAAGTAAAAGATTTCCTTTGGAAAAACATTTTTTGCAAATTCGGTCTACCCCGTGTACTTATCACTGACAATGATCGCCAGTTCAACAATCGCTTAGTTAAAATCTTTTGCGCCAAATATGGAGTAAACCTGAGATTCTCCTCTTTGAAGTACCCCCAGAGCAACGAGCAAGACGAGGCTACAAACAGAGTAATTCTAGACAACCTGAAGAAAAGGTTGGAAGGGTAAAAAGGCCTGTGGGAGAAAGAGCTCAACGGGGTGCTGTGGGCTTATAGGACCACCCCCGTCGCTCAACAAATAAAAGACCTTTCAGCCTCGCCTACGGGTGTGAGGCCGTTTTACCCATGGAAGCCAAGCTACCAACGGAGCGAAGGCTCACCGCGGGTGACGCCAACAACGACAAGCTGCTCGTCGATTCTTTCGATCAGCTAGAAGAGTGAAGGGAGCGCGCAAACTTGCACCTCGCTCGATACCGACAAGAAATGAAGCGCACCTACAATAAGAGAGTCCGCCATCGGGCATTCAAGCCCTACGACTTGGTAATATGAAAGGTGTTCGCCAACACACAGGAGCCCAATGCCGGAAAGCTCGCGGTGAGCTGGGAAGGCCCCTATTTAGTGCACGAAGCAAGAGGATCTGGAGCCAATCGGTTGATGACCGCGGACGGCGACCTCCTGGAGCGGCCTTGAAATGTCGTCCATCTCCTAAAATATTATGCATAGCGCCTAAGTGCCCTCTTGTAATTCATATTCTGGAAATGAAGAATGGAGTTTGAAATGAAATACCTCTTAGTATGCTTGACGATAGACAGAAAGGTTGCAAGAAAGTAATCAAGAACCAGATTGGACGCAGTCAGCTTGCACATAGCACCCTCAAGATATAGTCAGCCGTTGCGCGGACTTAAAGCCAGACCGGGGCTCTCAGTAGTTGTCTCGAGCGACCTTGAGATCGTCGGGGTAGTCCGCTGTCTAAGGGACTTTAAACATGACCGGGGTCCTTCGTGTTCACATGCCATGAACGGGAGCACCCCAGGGGGATCTATGGAAGCCTGAAAGGGCGACCCCCTCTCTCAAGCGACCCGACCATCCCTTGGTAACCCCTCGAAGCTCGAACTTGGCGGAATCACGGGCAAGTGCGAGGTCGCCAAGTTTAGCTGAGGGCATGTCTAGAAACCAGGATCTCAGGGGGAAGTTAACCAGGCAGGGGGCAGCTAGCATTTTAGTTTTCTTTAAAAATAAAGTTTTGAATCTCTGAGCATAGGAAGTTTTCGAGTTATTTGATTTAAGGTCTTATGTTTTTCTGAGCTCAGAGATCACATCGGGTTTTTATCATGCATATCGTGTTTTTCATGTACATCTTCTTTAGATCGGAGCTTTCTTAAAGTGAATTTGTTGCCTCACCTGGGGTACGATCCTTGAGATCGCTAAAACAGCTTCAAAGGACTCATAGATAGAAAAAGCAGAATAGAAAAAGGCGAGCTAAGGAAGATATCATTTCATTCTTCGAAAGATGATTACACAAAGTAAGGATTACATGGGAAAGGGTAGGCGGGCTTAAGGCTTGCTTGTATCCACCCCGCTGTCGTCCCCTCGGCTCCTTTTCTTCGACCTCTCGGTCTTGTACTTTTCAATAGCGGCAGCAGCACCTTTCTTGAGGAGCTCGTCCAGCTGGGCTTGGAGATGGCTTTGCTGGGCCTGGAGGCCTTTGGCGTGCACTTTCTACATTGTGGCGATCTCTGCTTAAGGGCAGTTAGCTCGCTCTGGAGTTGAGCCGCCTCCTTCTGGGTCGCATCCTTTGCTGCGCTTGCCTCCTTCTGGCTCACCCTCGCTTCTTGGAGCTGGGAGGCATCACAGAGATTCACCTCCTCAGCAATCGCCAGCCCCGATACCAGGGTAGCGACCCTCTGACGTAGTTCTTCCACCTCCGACCTCAGCTCCTCGGAGTGATTCTCCCGTTGGAGCTGGTGGATGTGCTCATCCACCTAGCGTTCGGAGCCCTACAGAGAGCCGTCAAACAGGGCGACAAGGGCCCTCCCCGCGGTGGTGACCTCCTCGGCCAGAGCCTGGCTTTTCTTCTCCGCCTAGGAAAGAGATAGAGTGAGTATATAAGGAGTAAAATTACAAGGCTGAGAGCAAGGCGAGTGTGTTACTTCTGCGAGGTGATCGCGGATTAAGGCGAATGAAGCTCGGGTGAAGATGTTGCAGCCAAAGATCTGCCGTAGATAGTGGGGCACCCTTCCTTCCTCAGTCGAGGAGTGGGCGGCCTCCCGATCACTTGGCCAGCCGGGAACTAGGGGGGAACCAGCGTCGCAGTCGCTGGAGTCGGAGGAGGGGACTCCCGAATACGGCCTTCCCCACCTTTTTTGGGCTGGGGTGGCTCGCCCCCACGTCCTCAGCCTCTGACCCCGAGCTCGAGGACTCGGTGCCTATCTCCACCAAGGAGGGGGACTTGTAGACCAAGTCCCCCAGATCACCCGGGGAGCCTGCTCCAACCGGATCCACTGTAGCAGGCAGGCTAAGCAGGATGGACCCGGGTGGAGAGGGGGCGACGGGGGTCGTCGCTGAGGCGGGAGCTCCTAGTCCGCTGACCCCTGGGGTGGTCGCGCCCAAGGTTTGTGGCGGAACTCCACCTGGTAGAACCCCCAACCCCGCTACTTGAGTCGAGGCGGGCGAGGTAGGAGGCCGCTCGATTTGGGCGGTGGCGCCGAAGGCAGCTTGAGGACGAGAACACGGGCTTTCAGGCTCATCCTCGGAAGTCGTTTAATCGATCTCCGAGTCCAACCCCGCCTCCTCGAGGGCTTTTTGTCGTTACTCTGCCTGTGCGTCGGGAGCAGAGGGCTGTGTCGGCTTCTTCTTCTTCTTCCTGTGGCCCTCCATCTCCGGTGTCATCAGCGCTACGCGGAGCGGGACTGAAAGGTCACCAGGAAAATTCCCCATGAGTATGCGAGCCATCTCGGACTCAACTTCCGCCATGGACAGCAAAAGCTCGACGTTCGGGTCGTCAGGCTCAAGGAATTGTAACTTGCGTTGATAGTGGGAGGGGGAGCTGATTGTTGACCTGTGCCGGCGTCCTGATGAGGAGGTGGCGGAGGAGGAGTAGCTTTACCCTGGTCGAGCATCTCCAGGGTGTTGGGGTCATCGAAGCGGATGGGGGAGGCCCGCTTTCGTCCGGCTTTCTTCCAAGGGTTATCGCCCCGGCCCCCTGCTCCCTTGCTGGTCCTCTTCTTTGGCCAGGGAACAATCTTCTTATTCCGGGCGATCTTCTGCTTGAGCAGAATGGCACCCGTCTTCCCATCCTTCAGCTGGAAAGCAAAGTCCGGGGCCGTGATCTTCTTGGGGGTCCGCCCTCCCAGATATTAGAGGATGGCCTCGTCGAGTGATCGTTCCCTTGCGGGATCAATACACTTTTTTTTCCCCGCCCAGTAGAAGGTGATGTCTCGGAAGATGGACTGGGAGGACGGCGACGAAGGGGTAGTCCTTTCAGTAGCGATCTTTGCTCTCGATCGTGGTGAAGGGGAGGACCTCACCTAACCTCCCGGCGAGGTAGAACACCCCGCAGCCTACATTGCTGTAGACCGGCCCGGGCTTTAGGAACCACTTCTTGAGTAGATAGATCAAGGGGATTCTCACCTTTAGGGCGGCCTCGAGATGGGAGAGCCCGAATAGCACGCCCCACGAGTTCCCGGTGAGCTGGGCAGGGCAAAGCCCCGTCAGCTCCAAGAACTCCCCGACGAGGTGACTCAAGGGGAGCCTAAGCCCGAATCACAGCAGTCCCACAGAGACAACTGTGCCCCGGGACGGCCTCCCCAAGAGCGGCATCTCGATGACGAGGATCTGGTCGGGGAAGTCGATCGCCGCCCTGATACTATCGCCCACCGGAAAGCCGACGGGGTCTTTAAGCCAGATCACCGCCCACTGAAAAGTATGTCCTAAACCATGGGTTTTGGGCCCATTTTATAGCCCACCAAGGGGTGTGTTGGCTGCTCATTATTTTTGTTTTAATGGGCTTTAAAATCCAAGCCATAATGGGGTTTGAATGTGAACGTTATAGCCTTTGCACAATGGTTTGAATGTGTGCAACGACTATACCGTTATAAATGTTCTTAAGACACAATAAACAAAAAGAAAAAAAAAGGTTAACAGGGGGAAGGAGGAGGATGACGGAGGGGTTGGATCGGTGTCGAAGGGGACTGGGTTGGCTAGAGGTTAGGGATTGGGATAGTCTAGGGATTAGTTTTTTTAAAAAACATTTAGGGTGCCTAAACTAGATCAATGGTGTGCAGTTAGAAGAGCCCGTTGCCTCGGACAATTGATGTGCTGTATAATAATGTCTAAGAGCATCTCCAACCTGCTCTGAACAACTCCATCCTTCGCTATTGTATTGAAAAACAAAGCCAAATAATTAAGTCTGCCGCTCCAAATGGGTTCTGAAGATTTCCGTTACAATAGCACTTCGCTACCCCTTTCCGTGTTATGTCCGAGCGAACGTCCGAGCGAATCATGTGGCTGGAATTGGTTATTGAGCGAACGTCTGAGCGAATCAAGTCGGCCTGAGCAAAAGTCGAGCGAAGCGCAGCAATGAGAGTCCGTTGGATATGATATTTCCTCCAAGTGGCTCTATAGTCTATTGAAAAAGCCTTTGGAGCTCCTAGAATAGGGAAGCGCTCCAGGAATCCGTTGGAGATGCTGTTAGAGCATCTCCAACCGGCTCCGTAGAGGAGTTATGAAGGCCGACGTGGACCTCCGAGCAAAAACCCGGGCTCCAACCGGCTCTGAAGACATGTCCTAAGGCCTACGTGGCATGCCACGTAGGCCACGTGCCCCCCGGACCTCCGAAGGCCTCCACATACAACAGAGGTCCTTCGGAGCCTCCGAGTGAATATAAAATTCCGGTTTTTTGTAAAAAACCGCCTGGACCTTTCAGAAATTATTTTATATATATATATGAAATCATCACTTTTCAACGGCTATATTTTATCCGATCGAGGAGCAACGGCTACGGGGCAACGGCTACGAGCAACGGCTACATTTTGGACCGTTGCCCCTAATTCCAATGTTTGTGATTATTTTTTAAAAAAAAGAATAGGTTAAAAAATTCTAAAAATTATTTTTTTTTTTTGAAAATCTATAAATACCCCCTTCTACCCATCATTCTTCATCCTCCCATCATTCTTCATTCTCCCACCCCATTTCAAAATAAATTGTGATTTTTTCCACCCACCTACTAGCATATGGATCCGTATCAAAATTTTTCTTACTCTCAATTCCTCACCGGTGATGAATCGGCCTTCAATGCATACATGAGTAGCGATCGAGTCGATGGGAACCCGATGTTCTCAATTCCGGAGAAGGAGGCAACGACGCAAGGAGAGGCATCGTCCGAACAAGCATCGATCGTGGGGAAAAAGAAGTCTTACAAGCGGGGAGGAAACTGGACCATCCCCGAGGATAGATTGCTCGTGTCCACATGGCTCAACACGAGCCAAGATGCAATCCAAGGTATCAGTCAACCACGACTTCATTTTTGGGCAAGAATTTTTGAATATTACAGCAAGTACAATACCCACTGTACGTTCGAACGAACCCAAAGCCAGATGATGCATCGATGGTCGGCTATTCAAATGTCGGTCAACAAATTTTGCGGGTGTGTTAGCCAAATCGAAGGACGACCGAGATCTGGTACCGGACTTGTTGACCAGGTAAATACTTATTAGCGAGTGATTTTGTTTAAATAGTTATACCGTCTATGATTTTAATTTATTTTAAATTATTTATGTAGCTAGCAGATGCAAAACTTCTTTACAATAATCTCTACCACGAATCATTCAAATTCGAGCATTGCTGGGTGGAGCTACGACATCAGCAAAAATGGATACAGCAAACACAATCCTGGAATCAAGTAAGGACAGAGCCGAGGAGAGGGAAGGAGTCTGATTCATCACCAAACACCTCCTCTCCAGCAACCCCAGATGTTATGAGCCTCGGGGATGAAGATGACGGGCCTACCGAGATGCAAAGGCCGGAGGGGAGGAAAGCAGCAAAATTGGCAAGGAAGCGTAAAGGTCAGGTGGTAATCGATGGAGGAAGCAGCGAATCCGCCTCCAACCTATTCAGGGAGGCATTCGCATGGATGAAGATGGATAAGGAATAATCCAGAAAGGAGAGGAAAGAGAGAAGGGATAAGAATACCGAAAACGCAACTATGGTCGAAGTCGCAAAGTTGCAAGCACAAACCGAGTCTCAAAAGGAAGCACGAAAGCAACAGAAATTGGATGATGCGATCATGATGAAGGATCTCACGGGGCTCTCACAGGTAGAGCGAGATTATTTCGAACTACGCAAGACTGAGATTCTAGCTCGGAAAGGGTACAGAGGTCTTTGAAGTGTAATATGTAGTAGCTTTAATTAGAGATATGACTTTCTTGAATTACTTAAATGTTGTAATTTTCAGTAGATTGTATTAGGTGTTGAACTCTTTTGGCATTCAATAAAAGTACTTTTATTATTGAAATTGAAAGCGCGTACAAGAACTTGAATAAGTTCGAGACAATTACATTAAAATAAAAAAACATTATCTTAAACTTGAGATCCCTTGAGTTGCCACAAATGCTCTATCAAATCATTTTGAAGTTGGTCGTGGGTTTCCCTGCTCCTTATCCGATGATGGTTCTGGATAAACTCCATCAGATGCACCGTGTGCTCGTGAGAAGCTTCTACAGTTGGCGTTACATCGGGGACATCAAAGTCGAGATCGTGGTGAAGATCTCGTTCATCTTCAACAATCATATTATGCATTATAATGCAGGCTGTCATAATGTCTATAAGCATATTCGGCTGCCAAAAACGTGCCGGTCCTCTTACTATCGCAAATCGGGCTTGCAACACTCCGAAAGCTCGCTCGACATCCTTCCGTGCCCCCTCTTGCTGTTGAGCAAAATACTTATTTTTGTTTCCTCGAGGTGCTGGGATGGTCTTCACTAGTGTTGACCATGAGGGGTAAATCCCATCGGCGAGATAGTATCCCATATTATAGTCATGGCCATTGATTGTAAAATTACATGGGGCAGCTCTTCCCTCTGCAAGCTGCCTGAAGACCGGTGAACGATCGAGGACGTTGATATCATTGTGCGACCCTGGCAGCCCGAAGAAGGAGTGCCAGATCCATAGATCTTTGCTAGCTACAGCTTCTAAAATAATTGTTGGCTCATGAATATGGCCAGTGTACATACCTTGCCAAGCTGTTGGGCAGTTCTTCCACTTCCAGTGCATGCAATCAATGCTTCCGAGCATGCCTGGAAACCCTCGTTGTTCACCTTCTGCGAGGAGTCGTGCAACATCTTCGTTATTGGGTGAACGAAGATACTCCTCCCCAAAGACGTTGATGACCGCTCGAACAAACCTCTGCAAGCTCTCGATCGAAGTACTTTCTCCGATCCGAACGTAGTCATCCACGGAATCGGCGGATGCTCCATACGCGAGCATCCGCATAGCGGCGGTAGTCTTTTGAAGACTGGATAGTCCTAATCTTCCAGCATTGTCCCTCTTTTGGACGAAGTAGTTGTCGTGGTCCACGATTGCGTCGTGGATCCGCAGGAAGAGAGGACGACTCATCCTGAATCTCCGTCGGAACTGGTAAGGAAGGTAAGTTGACTGATCGGCGAAGTAATCCTGGAATAGCCGATTATGGCCTTCCAGTCTACTACGATCAAGCATGGCGTGGCCTGGTACAGAGCCGCGTCTTCTACGTCGGCGTGAACTTTCAGCTTGCTGCTCTTCCTCGCACGCGGTGGCTCCCAGAAGAAATAACATTCTACGGGTGGAGCTATCGTCGCTGCTGCTCGACGTGCTGTCGGTGGGGCTCAAACTGGACATGGTGTTTGGAGAGTGGATGGTTTGGACAAAGCTTGAATTTGTGATGGTGTGATAAGAGAAGCCTCATCTTTATATAGAAAAATTTCCAACGGATAGATATCTATCCGTTGGTGGTGGTAATGCGTGCCACCTCGCTTGTTGTGCCCAACGGATAGAAATCCATCGGTTTGGTTCTTGAAATGCGAGCCACCTCTCATATCGTGCCCAAACGGATAGAAATTTATTAGTTTATTCATTGAAATACGTGTCATCTCGCAGATCGTGTCCAACAGATAGAAATCTATCTGTTCGGCTTTTGGACTGTGTGTCGATTCGTAGATCGTGCCCGACAGGTAGAAATGAATTGTTTATGGTGGATATGTGAGCCGCGTTGCGAATCATACCCAACGGAAATAAATGTAACCGTTAAAAGTATTATATATTTTTTAATAAGTTATTCATAATTTTTTTATAATTTTATCTATTTTTTTAATATTTAAATTGATGTGTAGAAAACAAGTTTAAGGTGGGTGGGGTTTGGAGTAAAATTGGAGAGTTTGGATAACTTGAAAATGGGTAGGGTGTTTTGTGCAAAAGCCTCGGACAATTGGTTCGGAGCCGGTTGGAGCTGACCCTCTCACCGAAGAGAGCTCTGATGAGGTGGCAGCATATTGCGGGCCCCACTTGCTTCGGAGCACCTCCGAGCTTCAGAGCCGGTTGGAGATGCTCTTAGGCTCAGTCGGAAGAACGGTGGTAGCCTGAGTGTGAAGGTGCTTCGGTTTGAGAGAGAGAGAGAGAGAGAGATGGCGATGGCGACTTGTAGATCTAGAACTCGCGGATTTTATTTGAGAAGGGAATGGAATCCACTTGTATCTCAGCTACCATACTCTTGGATCCGAGGGTTCTCTTCGATCGCCGTTCCATCCCCTCTAGAGGTGGTAGGTGTGGTGGGTGATCTTCTCTCATTACTCTTTTTTTTGTTTACCTTGCTATTTTCTTCTCGATCGCAAACCCTTGGTTGAATTGAAAGTGATTTTGTACGATGAAGAAACCATTGACAACAATGGAGAAAGAAGAGATTTTGGGAAGAGAAGGTAAACTTCCTTTCTCAGTTTTTCATCATTCTATGTGATATTCCCCTCTATATATAGCCATTTTACATACCCATTTAGGGCAAGATTTGGGACAATTACACCCACGATTCTAGGGTTCATTCAGGGAAGGATTTAGGCTAATTACATCCATGATTCTAGGGATTTATACAAGCATGATTTGGGGATCTATACAAGGTAACTCACAGCTGGGTTATCACCCCCTCTCAAACTGATGAGGGTGATCAACCAACATCAGTTTGCCAACAAGATATGAGTGACGGGCTGAAGTCATCGTCTTTATCAAAATATCAGCAATCTGCTCTCGAGAAGTTACATGCGGAAGAGAAATCAGACCCTTTTTATATTTCTTCTGGGTATAATGACAGTCCACGTCGATATGTTTCGTTCGTTCATGGAAAACAGGATTAGTAGCAATCTGGATGGCGCTTGTATTGTCACAGTAAAGAGGAGTCGGACACTGTAAGGAGGCTCCAAGGGTAGCGAGAAGACCATGCAACCAAACAATTTCACTAGATGCCTTAGACATGGCTCGGTATTCAGCCTCAGTACTGGATAGAGAGACTGTGGCTTGCTTTTTACACTTCCAAGAGATTAAAGAAGTGCCAAGGAACATACAATAACCTGTAGTGGAACGACGGGTAAGAACACATCCAGCCCAATCCGCATCAGAATACGCAGACAATTCCAGAGGAGAGGAGGAGGAAAAAAAGAGCCCCCGATTAGGCGTCCCTCGTAAATACCGAATGATGCGTAAGACAGCTGTCATGTGGAGTGTGCAAGGTGCAGACACAAATTGGCTGACAACCTGAACAGCATAAGCAATATCTGGTCGTGTCATGGTTAGATACACAAGACTGCCAACAAGTCGTCTATATAGAGTGGGCTGCTCGAGGGGATCGTCATCATCCTTCCCATACCATCCTTCCCATACTGAACATTGAGTTCAAGAGGAGTGTCTACGGTCTTCTTATCGGTAAGACGAGCCATATTAATCAAGTCATTGGTATACTTGCGTTGATTAACAAGTATGCCATTTGCACTCCGAGAAACCTCAAGCCTCAAAAAGTATGTAAGGGGACCAAGATCCTTCATGTGAAAGGAGGACCGAAGGACACGCTGCAACTCAGAGATTCCGGCTGTATCACTGCCTGTTAAGAGAAGGTCATCAACATATACTAATAGAATCACGGACCCCTGAGTGGAGTCTTTAGTGAAAAGAGAAGGATCAGATATGCTCTGCATAAACCCGGCTCGTGTGACAACATCATAGAGCCGCTGAAACCAAGCCCGAGGGGCTTGCTTTAGCCCATATAATGCCTTCCGAAGATGACAAACAAGACCGGGTTGAGCACAAGGAACACCGGGAGGTGGCGTCATGTACACGGTCTCAGAGAGATCGCCATGGAGGAAGGCATTTTTACGTCCATTTGGAGAATCTCCCACTGACGAGTAGCTGCTACCGTAATTAGAGTACGAACTGTTTTCATTTTCGCCACAGGGGCATATGTTTCTTCGTAGTCCACACCATGCTTTTGTTTGAAGCCTTGGGCAACTAAACGGGCTTTGTATCGATCAAGTGTACTATCCGCTTTAAGCTTGACAGAGTATACCCATTTGCTGCCTATGACATGCTGCCCAAAAGGAAGAGGAACGAGATCCCATGTGTGATTTTCAGCCAAGGCTCGGAGTTCCTCATCCATAGCATTTCGCCAACACTGGTGTTCAATGGCCTGCTGATAGGAAGAGGGAACAAACAAGGAATCTATTCCAGCAAATAATGACAGGTGCTCAGGAGGGACATGAGTACGAGAGGAGCGACGGAGTGGTATTACCTCTGGTAGTGGAGGAAGATCCGCAACAGGTGGAGTGACAGCAGAGGCAGTAGGAATGGATGCATCGTCGACCGGTGGAGAAGTAGAGGACGGAATAAGAGGGAAAGGAGTAAGCCCTAGATCCAGTTGAGGAGGAGAGGTCTTGGGACTAGAGGAAAAAAAAGGAATATGCTCCAAAAAAGTCACATGACGAGACACACGAACTCTGTTGCTCTCGGGATCAAAGCAACGATAACCTTTTTGTGTTTCACCAAACCCGAGATGCATACATTTAACTGCTTTTGGAGAGAGTTTGTGACGATGATGCGATGACAAGAGAACATAGCAAACACAACCAAAGACTCATAAGACTGAGTAGGATGGGGTTTTTCCATATAGGACAAAATAGGGTGATGTGTTATGCAAAACCTTGGTTGGCATTCTGTTGATAAGGTAAACAGAATGTAACATCGCTTCAGCCCAAAAGCTTTTAGGAACGAAGGACTCAGTCATAATGGTGTTTGCAGTCTCAACGATATGACGGTTCTTCCGTTCTGCCACACCATTTTGTTGTGGTGTGTCAGGACAGGTCTTCTGATGGATGATACCATGGGTGTTCAAAAATTTCGCAAAATCGTGAGATATATACTCTCCTGAATCCGAGCGAAGAATTTTTATTTGTTTACCAAATTGTGTAAATATCATGGCTGAGAACTGTTGAAAGATAGAAAATACCTGGGATTTTTCATGTAAAAAATATATCCATGTATATCGGGTAAAATCATCGATAAAGGTGACATAGTAACGATTACCAGACATGGATAAAATCGGAGATGGACCCCAAAGATCCGAGTGGATAATTTCAAAGGTAGATTGAGCTCTACTAGTACTAACTGGGAAAGGTAACATTTTACTTTTAGATAAATGGCACGAGGAACATGACATTTCTAAAGTGGATTTATTCAAAGAACCTTCAATAGGCAAAACTTTAGAGGAAAACAAATGAAGCAGGCACTCGGAATGAGGGTGGCCTAACCGACAGTGCCATAACCTCCATTTTTTATTTGAAAGTGAGATATCCTCCGAAGTAGGAGAGAACAGACAACGAGCAGTAGTTACTGAAGGATGAAAGTCCAAGAGAAAGAGGCGTCCATGCTTCCTACCCTTGCCAACCACTTTTCCCGTTGCCAGATCCTGCACAAGACAACAATCAGGAAAGAAGATGACAAGACAATTATTTTCAACAAGTTGTCCAACTGAAATTAAATTAGCTGACAGTTTGGGGACATAGAAAACATTTTCCAAAGTAAAGTGACGAAAAGGTGAAGGCGTAAGGGACAAGGTCCCAACAGTGCTAATGGGCAGGCGTGCACCATTAGCGGTAGAGATCACTTGTGTCCCAGTGTATGGGCGCACATTTGTGAGACAAGAAAAGGTGCCGGTCATATGATTTGAGGTACCAGAATCAATATACCAACGTTTAGAGATACCTGATAGGCCTGCAGCAGAGAGGGCCTGAACAATTTGTTGAATTTGCTCAGCACTCAGAGGGGATCCATTGATGAGAGGCACAGAGGAGTTATCAAATGGCGAGGGAGAATCTCCAGTGGTAATAAGGGCCCGTTCTGTGGCACGCTTCTTCTTACGGCAGTCTTGAATTGTATGACCTCGAAATTTGCAGTAAGCACATGTGGGACTTTCTGGGCAAGCATTGGTGAGGTGTCCAAGCTTTTGACATCGAAAGCATTTGACTTGAGTCATATTACGAGGAGGCCTAGGCTTCGGCATAGAAGCCCATAAGACTGCATCAGAGGAGCCGGGAGGCTGCGGAACAATAGTAAGAGCCTTCAAGCGCTGCTCCTCAGAGAGGAGGTCGCTCATGATTGTGCTCATGGTTGGTACGGTATTGCGATTGAGAATAGCCGCCCTACAGTGCTCAAACTCAGGACGCAGTTTCATAAGAAATTGACGTACACGAGTAGCCTCACGCATGGTCTGGTAAATTGGAATGGCGTCATCAGGGAATTCTGGATCCATCATTGCCATCTCTGTCCAGATGGCCACCATGGAGTTGTAAAACTCCTGAACAGTGCGGTCTCCTTGAGACATTTGAACGAGATCCTGTTCAAGTCGATACAATCGAGCACCATTGCTCTGTTGATAGATGACTAGTAAATGATCCCACATAGCTTTTGCCGTTCTATGTGGGGTGAGACCAACTGCAATGGTCTTGTCGACAGAGTCCAAGATCCAAGTGACGATTTTTCCATTATTTGTCTTCCAGGTCGCAAACTCTTTTTGATTAGTGGCCTGAGGTGTTGGGGTCGATCCATCGATCATTCCCCATAACCCACGACCCTCTAGAAAACTCTGGAAATGGATTGACCATAGCCCATAGTTGCTTCCGTCAAAGGTACAACGAGGTGTATCACGTTCACGATCCATAGACTGTTACAATAAGGCAACACTTGGATGATGGATTTCTTACAAATCCTGACTCTTCCCTAGATTGTGCCCGGCTACTGTGTTCATCGGGAACCACAACCAAAGAAGAATCAAGAATTGAAAATAGATATCTGTAATTGATCAACAAAGAAGTAGAGGTCTTTTGTGTAGTCCTGTTCACGGTACAAAAGGAACAAGTGGATTTTTTTTTTTTTTTTTTTTTTGAGTTAGGATAAAACAAAGAGGAAAAAAAAAAGAAAGGAACAAACAATAGCAGCACGTGGTCGGAGGATCTACGAGGCCACAGTGCCTGCCGATGTGTGGGCTTTAGCAAGATGGGATCACAGTGGTGTGATCCTTCACGACGAAGAGATTTTCCACGGTGATCGGATCTGACGCCACAAGTAGATCCGACGTGAAGAGAAAAAAGGGGAAGGATTACCCACAAGCTCTTCGACAGAGTGCGTGGCCACAGATCGGTGAGGTCGGCGACTGAAATTGGTGAGGTCGGCGACTGGAATCGGTGCAGAAGGTCGTCACCAAAGATCCACGGCCTGCTCTGATACCATGACAACAATGGAGAAAGAAGAGATTTTGGGAAGAGAAGGTAAACTTCCTTTCTCAGTTTTTCATCATTCTATGTGATATTCCCCTCTATATATAGCCATTTTACATACCCATTTAGGGCAAGATTTGGGACAATTACACCCACGATTCTAGGGTTCATTCAGGGAAGGATTTAGGCTAATTACATCCATGATTCTAGGGATTTATACAAGCATGATTTGGGGATCTATACAAGGTAACTCACAGCTGGGTTATCAACCATTACCATATGAAATAGTTACTTCAAACCAAACAAACCAAACCAAAGGGGATTATTAGATGTAGTGTGTTAGTATTCTATTAGTCCCACCTCGGTTGTGGTAACATAATGGTGTGCGTTCTCTCTCTATATAAGAAGAGGTAGTCTTATGTAATATAATTGAGATCAATGAGATAATACAAGGAGATTTTCTCCCCAATCCTATTCTCTCTCCTCCCTCTCTTCGTAACATGGTATCAGAGCCAACCCTCTTGGCCTAGGGTTCGACGCTCTCCTCTCCGGCCTCGGCCTCCTCGGTCGTCATCGACGACATCAAGGAGGCCGGGAAAAATAAAAATTGTTTTTTCCCGTCTCGCTCTCTCTCTCTCTCGACACCGCCGCGATGGCGCTATGCAGGAGCTGCGGCGATGGCAGCTTGATCGTCGACCCCGCCTCCGGCACCAAAGTCTGCGGCCTCGAGCACGGCTGCGACAACTTCCAGGCCCAAGCCTTCGCGGCCGACGGCCGGCCGGAGGGCACCCTCATCCACTCCGTCGACGATTTCGGCTACCAAGAGCGCAAGGCTTACCGCGCCAACGCCCTCATCTCCCACATCACCACCGTCCTCCGCCTCTCCGTCCCTCGCGCCGCCGAGGTCACCGCCATGTCTCCAGCGTCACCGACGGCGAGTTCGGAGAGGCCGACTGGTTCCCCGTCCTCATCGGCGCCTGCTCCTACCTCGTCATGCGACAGAACCGCATCCCCCTACCGATCGCCGAGGTCTCCCACGCCATCGGCTGCTACGATTCAGGAGCTCGGCCGCATGATCTCCCACGTCGTCCAGCACCTCGACCTCCACTCCCTACCGAAGTTCGACGCCGTTCTGTTTCTGGTTCGGACGGTCCGGATGTGCCATTGCTTCTCCGGGTTGGAGAAGGAGAAAGCCGAGGAGATGATCGGGCAGGGGAGGTTCCTGGTGCAGTGCACGACCAAGTGGTTCCTCACCACCGGCCGGCATCCGCTCCCTGTGTCGGCCAGATCTGGCTCGGCCGCCGGCCACCTGCTCCGTCGCCGAGCCAGCCTCCTGCTCCCCGCATCGGTCAATCCGGCCGTCGACCGGCGCTTCTCTCTCGTGTCCAGGTTGCACACGAGGCGCACCCCATCCCGATCTTCTCTACCTCGAGCCGATCCCGTCTCCGGATCTCTCGCTCACTCCCGGATTTCTCTCTCTCCCATACCCGACCGGATATCTCTCTCTATCCCTCTTTTTTTTTTCTTTCCTTATATCCTCCCTCTCTCAAATCACAGCCGTCCCTTGCCCTCTCTCTCTCAGCCTATCCCGCACCGACCCTTAAGCCCTATCCCGTATGGAGATTTAAGTCTATCCCGTACCGTTTTGTTATTTGCCCTATCCCGCATTAGCGACCTGCTATATTGACTACTGATCTGTGCCCCTGTGCCCGGACCGGATCAGATTCCGGCCCAATCCGATCCGGATCATTTGCGCGTTGTGTGTGCTTGCTCACCGACGTTGTAGCCCTGCGCTCAAGCTACAGCTCCTCCTCCTGCTCCAGCCCACGCCCATTGGTCGCCACCCGATCCGGCCCTTCCGTATCTGGCCGGCGCTTCGCATTTTCGCTTTGCACTCTGATCTGTTGCGCTCTCTCTGCGGCCCTGCGCTCGAGCGGTCTTGCTGGCTGCCGGCGCCCTAAGCCGTTTGATCCGGCCGCCTTGGCGTCCCGCGCCCGCCGTCCGCTACACCTTGAGCTTTGTTAGCCCGCCTTGCACCCTATGCTCTTGCGCTTTGTCGATTCGCCTGCCCCATCGCCTCGCTCTGTGCCCTTGCGCCTTGGTATTTTTGCGCTCTGCGTCCTACCGATCCGCCTTGCACCTTTTAGATCCTCTCTAGTTCCGGTCACACGTGTTTTGTGCCGGCTTTTGGATCTTTTTCTCGTTCCGGTCACATTTGTCTTGTGCCGGCTTTAGATCCTCTCTAGTTCCGGTCACACTTATTTTGTGCCGGCTTTTGCATCTTTTTTTCGTTCTGGTCACACTTGTCTTGTGCCGGCTTTAGATCCTCTCTAGTTCCGGTCATACTTGTTTTGTGCCGGCTTTTGGATCTTTTCTCATTCCGGTCACACTTGTCTTGTGCCGGCTTTTGATCCTCTCTCGTTTCGGTCACACTTGTTTTGTGCCGGTTTTTGGATCTTTTCTCGTTCCGGTCACACTTGTCTTGTTCCGGCTTTTGATCCTCTCTAGTTCCGGTCACACTTGTTTTGTGCCGGCTTTTGGATCCTCTCTTTCCGGTCACACTTGTCTTGTGCCGGTTTTTAGATCCTCTCTAGTTCCGGTCATACTTGTTTTGTGCCGGCTTTTTGGATCTTTTCTTGTTCCGGTCACACTTGTCTTGTGCCGGCTTTTTGATCCACTCTCGTTCCGGTCATTCTTGCGCCGGCTTTTGGATCCTCTTCCTTTCCTTGGTCATGTGACCCTATCAGAGCTACGACTCTACATTCTCTCCTTCTTCTTTGTCTGTGATGATTGAGATCTTATAAGAGGGGTCAAGTACTTGCTTCGGCCGAGTACTTGCCTCCTATGAGGTCTCACGCATTCACATATTTTCTTAGCCGCTCTCTCTCCTTTCGGCCTCCGTTATTGCCGGCTTCCATCACCGTCGGCTTACTTCGCTCCGATCCTTTGTGATCATTGCCAATTCCCCCCGGTTGACCTGCTTACAGGTTGGCCGGGTTCCCCCGGTTGTCCTGCTTGCAGGTCAATCGGGTTTCCAGGACGACTTGCTTGCAGGTCGCCCTGGCACTATCTTTACTTTTCAGCATAAAAAAAAGGAGTTATTTGATGTAATTTTTTTTTTCTTTCTTTCTCCTTCCTTTTATTAAGCAAACTGATGTCGGTTTATACCTTACATCAGTTTGACGGGGGGTATTAGATGTAGTGTGCTAGTATTCTATTAGTCCCACCTCGGTTGTGGTAACATAATGGTGTGCGTTCTCTCTTTATATAAGGAGAGGTAGTCTTATGTAATGTAATTGAGATCAATGAGATAATACAAGGAGATTTTCTCCCCAATCCTATTCTCTCTCCTCCCTCTCTTCGTAACAGGGATTAAGGTTTTTTTTTTGGTAGGAAGGGATTAAAGTTTTGGAATGTTAAAATACTTAGTTCCAAAACCTGAGTGGAGAAATTTTGAATAAACAAGAGTAAGAAAATAGAGTTTCAGAAGTGAGAATATGAAAGGAAAAAACCAAAAAGAATTGAAGTATTAGAGGTGAGGAGTCGGTCAACTCCTCACACGAATAAAGTAAGGAGTCGGGACTTTAGTTTTAGATAGCACTAGTAAGAAACTGATGGGATCTGAGATCAACTAGATGGAATGCATATGCTTAATTTAATCCAAGTGCAGAATTTAAACAATAAAATCAGATTTCAGCATATATAAACAAACTTCAGCAATGCGTAGAATCACGATTCATCAGTCATCCATTACCAATCAGATTTAATTCAAAGAAACAATAAAATTGACAAGATGAGACTTAATTTCAGATCAATATAACTGAATTCCAGCAATGAAACAATAACAATTCCAAATAAATAAGGCCAATGTCACAATACCCAACAAAAGATCTAACGATAAACCTAATGGATGAGACTCTCGGGAAACAGAAAGTTAGGGTTCCTACAATGAAATCAGCAATAAGGCCGGTTGCGAGAAAAGGATGTTATCACATGAAAACTACCGAGGATCGATCTCACCGTGCTTTGGTCAATGCCGGCAGCTTTCCGATACTCCGATATTGCAGAGGAATGGCGCGGAAGGGGGAGGTGTGGTCCAGAAGACGGGGTGAAGAAGCCGAGACGATGATCTTGAAGAAGAAGACACTCCACGTCGATCTTCCGTGAAGCCGAGGATGAATAGCGAGGCGACGGGGTAGAAGCTTGCGAAGGAAGAGAAGGTTGAGAAGCAAGGAGGAATTCGTCGGAAAAGATAAATCGAACAAGCGAGCCGCTTCTCCGTTTCTAGGGTTTCAATTCATGTATTCATCTCCCTTTGCAATTAGGGTTTTTAGAATAAATAGGGGATGAAGGCACAAGGCACAAAAGGAAAGAAAGGGGAAGAGAGGCCGGTCGGGTAGAGAGAGAGAAAGGGGCGCGCGGATGAGAGAGGGGGAGTCGGGAGCGTCCGCGGGAGAGAGAGAGGGGGGGCCGATCGGTTGGGGACTTAGGCTAGGGTTTAGGTTTTTTAGTTCTCCCTCGAATCCCATCCATTGAGATCTACCCTAACTTAAAATCCTACGGCTAAAAAACTAACACAGAAATGAGTCAGTTCGGCATCTGTGGCTCGAACCGGATGCGAACATGGCTCGCACCTACCCAAACCAGAAATAAAAACTGAAATAACTAACGATCCGTTGGTCGGATCGAAATAAAGTAAAAACCAAAACTGTGGGGCTTCGCTTAAGCTTTCCACTGATGCAGACGGATCGACGATCGGGTTCCTGGATCTCCGGCGCGGATGAAAATACGCCATCAGCTGTAGAAAAACTGCACGTAGTGGCTCGTCTGCATCAAGTCCCCCGGACTCAAAAGAACTCGACTCCTGTCGAGCACGGTCCTGGATCCGGCGGGGGCTCTCCTGGTAGCAACCGCAACCACTGAATCTGCTCGAACTGCTCTCCCGGGTCCGGTGGCCAAGTAACCCGCCTCAAGTATGCAGCAACTCCAGCTGGCATCATCCGCCCCTCGACGCCAAGCGAAGACCTGAAAGCCAAAACCAACATCCTCCGCGGCACGATAAGATCATCAAAAGACTCAGATAATTTCATGTGATAATAGGAGTTTGGGTTGACATGAAATTCAAATGACATATAAAAAGAAAGGCCGCGGGAGCATAATGTGCTGCGGGTCATCGGCTTGCGCGATTGGCAATGGTGTATTTGGAAGGCCATGGGTTGCGGGTGCATTATGTGTTGCTCAATGTGGCCTGCGCACGATGCAAAACAAGGGGGTTCTAAACCAAGAAGATATGTCATGTCATCATTGTCCGGATGCAGTGAATAAAATAAGAAATTACAGAACTCATCATGCCAATTGTTATGATTTCGAAAAATTAAAGATGATGGGTTGTCTGAAAGCTGAAAACATGATTCATAGATATTCTGCCTCGAAAAATGATCAAACATGCCAAAATCTTCTTTAAGGTTAGACTCAACACTTGGATGATATGGATGCACATATGATTGGTCTATGATTGTATAGATGGCAGGCAAATGATGAATGCGAGTGTCATGAATGCCTACAGACTCTAAATGCGATGTGCATGCAATGGAATGCAAAATGTTGTCTAATCCCTTCTCAATCGACAGCGAAACAAATGAACGCCCTACTAGGTTATCTGCGAATGGTGGTAAGGGTTGGTTCTGATTCAGAAGAGCTTTAGGTGCATGGGGTGATGGAGACTGGTGAATAACCAGCAGTGGTGCAGTCACGTCATCTCCCTCCAAGACTAACTCATTGAAGTGTTCGCCCTCAGACCCATGACTTTCCTCTTCCTTGTCATTGTCCGTCAGATTTGTCTGTGGGTTGAATTGTCGTTGAGGACAATCGGCTGACTTGTGCCCTGGCTGATCTACTGATTCGTGCTCTTGTCGCAGGTTTTGGCAACTTCTGTTTTGGCTGATCTGCACGTAGTTTGCCATCAGATTTGTGCTCTTTTCCCTAACGCGACGACTAGTGCGCTCGGATACTTTCGAGGACGAATTCTGGAACACACTTTGTTTGGAATCGGAAGGGAGGAACTTCCGTTGCAGCTTTTCCCTCATGTGGGTCCAAGTGGAAATTTTATCTTTTCCTTTTCTACCCCTAGCGGTCTGCAACTGTTTCCACCAAACCAGTGCATGACCTTTCAGTTTAAGGCTGACAAACTTAACTTGTTTGTCGCGGGGGATTGTCTTCCACTCGAAATACCGGTCGATATGCTCGGCCCACTCTAGAAACTCTTCGGGATCCATCCGACCCCCGAACTCAGGAATGTCTATGTTGATGCTCTGATCCCAGCCCCAATGGGACTTCGATCTCCTAGGAGTTCTGCTATACCGCCTATCAGATCCATTAGAGGAACTGACGCTGGCTCCTCCTGACTCTAGGTCTAACTCACTATGCCCTGGCGACGCTCTAGTCCTGTGTTCCCGATGGGGTCGAGGTGGATTCTGGGATTTGGTGACGGCCAAGGTCAATTTTTCTATTTGGGTCTGAAGCCTACCCATGTGTTCCTGTTGCCTTATGAAGGCATCGTGCCAAGTGCGGGGTGGCAAAGATCCAGCCATTATAGATTCTATCGACTCACTGACAAAGAGAAAGGGATGGTCCTAATATGTATGTGATCACGCGATGCGTGGTACTAATTAATGCAAGATACAAAACTAAAATGAAAATAGGGAAAATAAAAAAAAATTCCAGCAAACACGCGATGATGCGAATGATGCGAGAGGACCGGCCGTTGCGTAAGGACACGACGACAAGTGCGCTCTGATACCAACTTGATGGGATCTGAGATCAACTAGATGGAATGCATATGCTTAATTTAATCCAAGTGCAGAATTTAAACAATAAAATCAGATTTCAGCATATATAAACAAACTTCAGCAATGCGTAGAATCACGATTCATCAGTCATCCATTACCAATCAGATTTAATTCAAAGAAACAATAAAATTGACAAGATGAGACTTAATTTCAGATCAATATAACTGAATTCCAGCAATGAAACAATAACAATTCCAAATAAATAAGGCCAATGTCACAATACCCAACAAAAGATCTAACGATAAACCTAATGGATGAGACTCTCGGGAAACAGAAAGTTAGGGTTCCTACAATGAAATCAGCAATAAGGCCGGTTGCGAGAAAAGGATGTTATCACATGAAAACGACCGAGGATCGATCTCACCGTGCTTTGGTCAATGCCGGCAGCTTTCCGATACTCCGATATTGCAGAGGAATGGCGCGGAAGGGGGAGGTGTGGTCCAGAAGACGGGGTGAAGAAGCCGAGACGATGATCTTGAAGAAGAAGACACTCCACGTCGATCTTCCGTGAAGCCGAGGATGAATAGCGAGGCGACGGGGTAGAAGCTTGCGAAGGAAGAGAAGGTTGAGAAGCAAGGAGGAATTCGTCGGAAAAGATAAATCGAACAAGCGAGCCGCTTCTCCGTTTCTAGGGTTTCAATTCATGTATTCATCTCCCTTTGCAATTAGGGTTTTTAGAATAAATAGGGGATGAAGGCACAAGGCACAAAAGGAAAGAAAGGGGAAGAGAGGCCGGTCGGGTAGAGAGAGAGAAAGGGGCGCGCGGATGAGAGAGGGGGAGTCGGGAGCGTCCGCGGGAGAGAGAGGGGGGGCCGATCGGTTGGGGACTTAGGCTAGGGTTTAGGTTTTTTAGTCCTCCCTCGAATCCCATCCATTGAGATCTACCCTAACTTAAAATCCTACGGCTAAAAAACTAACACGGAAATGAGTCAGTTCGGCATCTGTGGCTCGAACCGGATGCGAACATGGCTCGCACCTACCCAAACCAGAAATAAAAACTGAAATAACTAACGATCCGTTGGTCGGATCGAAATAAAGTAAAAACCAAAACTGTGGGGCTTCGCTTAAGCTTTCCACTGATGCAGACGGATCGACGATCGGGTTCCTGGATCTCCGGCGCGGATGAAAATACGCCATCAGCTGTAGAAAAACTGCACGTAGTGGCTCGTCTGCATCAGAAACCCGGGCAATGCCCGAATGTGCTTGATGCACACCATTTGGCAAAGACGACATCTCAACTTTTCGAAGAAGTGTGAAATCTTAAGTGAGTGTGATTCACTTGTTAGAGAGAGAGAGAGCCGCGTTCACACACGGAAGAGGAATTCTAGCTCTTTAAAAGGCGTCCACGTGTCACAACACGGGAGAGAGACTTCCATTTTAATATATATAGATAACACCACGATCCAAATTGCATCAGAAAGTGGCTAGAGAGGATGTAGGAACCACTCTATCTCAATATGAGACCATATATATTATCTTTTTTAATGCTGGAAACACGTCTCATTCCTAAATTGTCATGGTTACGATGATGTACGTACGTGTTTAAGGTTCCATTCTTCTTTTTATTCATTTTCGCCCATCAAATTATATAAGCACATGTCAATATCTGTCTGAAATGGTAGTTGTTGGTTGTGGGTTGCTTTCTGATGTTACTATGTTGCATCAACCTGAGGAGTTCTCACAATACTGACTTGAATTTGCTATCCCATTTTCTATTGATTAACAAATACGCATGAATCAGTTGATGGGGAAAAAACCAAAAAAATGTCCATTTATAAAGTTATTCATTCTTGCTTGATTTTTTCATAAGAGTTACTCCCTTATGTTGCATATGCATTAGGCAAGAAGACTTGATCTATTCTATTTATTCAAATCTTGCAGAGAGTTGGATTCATAGGGCTCGGAAATATGGGTTTTCATATGGCAAGTAATCTAGTTATGGCCGGATACAAACTCACTGTTCATGACATGTAAATCTCTCATACCATCTCCTATCATATAGCTACCTATTCTTTCTATACTTTTATAAGAATAACTATTGGTTTGTGTCGAATGTGATTTACTACAAACTGCAGTACATATAGCTTTTCATGAGTTGGTATTTGAGCACTATATATGTATTTGGTATGATTATGAAATTGTGTGGTACAAGGAAACACTTATGTGATTCAAGCCATGTTTTCTCGTGCTTACTTTGTTTTTATGGTTGCTTTTACATTTTAGCCAGTAAGCAAGTAACTAGAATTCTATGTGGGACCAAACCAACTACCTCTATGAGGGAAAGAAATGTTATTATATTATTGGTGACATTAGCAGATTAAACAAAACTGATAATTTGTATGGTTCTAGTAATTGTAATGCCATGAAGAAGTTCTCAGAGAAGGGTGTTTCTACAAAAGAAACTCCGTTTGAAGTTGCAGAGTCAAGTGATGTCATAGTCACGATGCTACCTTCAGCCTCCCATGTGAGTCATCAATGTTTTTTTTTTTTTGCTCATCTCGTTTTTTTACCATTACTGTGTTTAGTGTTTTAAGCTCCTATAATTACATCATGCTTTGTGAACCATGTCTCTGTAAATCCATTACTTTTCATGTTGGTTTTTTGTTTATTTATTTTTGCTGGGCCTAGATACATACAACCAGGAAATTCAGCCAACATTCCACATGATGTTCATCTAGATACCCTAATATCTTTAACTTTCTTTGGGTAGACAACTGAATTGCTTGTGTTCGACTTTAAAGTATCCAATCTTTCTAAAAACAAGAGCCACCTGCTTGTATTTTCTGTTTAACAGGTGGAAGGTGTTAAATTGAAGTTGATGCCACCATCATCGGATAGGACAAAAATGAATTTTGATGGATCCATTATCAAGGAAGGTGTGGGATCTGGTTCTATCCTATAAAGTTGTAGAGAGAGATTAGATTGGCAAAAAAAGTTAGTTAAATCAGACGGTTATTGACTACGTCTTTGGTCAATCAACTAGAATTCGGAGATATAAACGGGTCTATATGATAATGTCTTGGGAAAGTTAAAAAATTAGGAGATATAAATGGGTGTATATGATCAAACAAGAATCAAGTGGTTATTGACTACGTCGTTGGCCGATCAAAAATGAATTGGAGCCATTAGTTGCTTAATAACGACTGCCAGTAGATTTTGGTTTCGAATTTTACATGGAGAATCAAGCACAGCTTGAGGTGAAGCTGCTGATTTTTTTTTTAGCAAAGAATGCAAGCAGGAACTATGGGAATGAGAGGAATTGGAGACAGAATTTCCTACGAATCACAAAATTGTTCTATTGGAGATCTCTTTGCCTCCAAGTGTACATAAACGAAAATTAACTTTATTATCAATTTCTTACTGCCAAAGGTATCTGTGACTGTGGTGTCCAATATCAAGGTTGTACAGACGTATGTGCTTAGGTTAGGTGGCCAGGTAGGCTAGCAGGCATGCAGATCTTACATTATGGTGCCTTAGTTATGTTTGAGTTGAGACTATTTCATAATAAGTTAATCTATGTAGTACTGATCATAATTTAATGGCATCTTATACTGCTACATTGGTTCACAATAATATATTTTATGCTCTCTATTGGTGTTCCTGATTACATCAAGAAACCCTGTACCATAACTCTCTCAATTATCGGATAAACTTCCCTAAGTATTGTGAGGATGAAATATTATTCAGAGTTCAATTTTGAATTTGGTTGACATGCACAATGTTGTGAAATAACAACCAAAAGAATCTATCAATACCGAATGATAGACCACCAAAATTACAAAGCAAGAGAGAAAGGATAAATGAAGTATTAAATCATAGGAGATGAGCAATTTAGGTGGTTCGACCAAAGCCTATGTCCACAGGTGAAGATGATTGGAGTTCCCACTATATATATTAAACAAAAGAAGAATAGCGCCCCCCCCCCCCCCCCGCCCCCCCCCCCCCAAAAAAAAAAAAAAAAACTCCCTTGTTGAGGTATGGCTCGATTGCAGAAGCCGTGCGCACGATTTGGACAGGTCATGCGCACGATCCGGCCCTCTGATAAAGTCGATGCGTCCTTGAAAAAGGGCGCGTCTGTCCCTAGGCAGTCGTCGTGCACACAACCCTATAGTCGTGCGCACGACTTTGGCCGCCGAGATTTTTTTGTGCCTGACAAACACAGGTTTGACCCAGTGTTGCACGATTTGACTTTCCAGATTTGGCTATTTTGGGAGAATCTCGGGATTAAGCTTGTGTAACCTATTCTCTTGGTATATAAAGGAGTTTAGGATTTTGGGGATGAGAGAGCTTTTGTATGCATTGAAGATGAAACTTGAGGGAGGCTTGGAGAGGGCTTTTGGAGAAGGAGGTGCTCTCGGTGAAGAGAGTTCATCTCGTTGGAGTTGGGCGTTGCTTGTAACTCTGTTCCGTTCTTCGTGATAGTAAATCGTCCGATCGTTTTTGCCCGTGGTTTTTCCCACAAGGGTTTCCACGTGAATCTATCGACTCTCTGTGTGATTGTTTTGTGGTTGTTTTTTTCTTGCTTTGCTTTTCTCTATTGTGTGGTGAATTGCTTGTTCCGCATCGATTCGTCGAAGAATCGTTTTAGTGCAATTGATCTTTGTTGACCCACGTGGTCGGCACGATTTGGTATCAGATTGTTCATTTGGTACCGTTGGAGTAGGATCGGCAACAAATTGGTATAAGAGCGGGTTTTCATCGTTCTTGATCAATTGCCATGACAACCAACCATTCGAAGGTGCCGAATCTTAAGATCAACGTAAAGAAATTTGATAGGAAGACTAACTTCGCTTTATGAACAATTTAGCGTCAGAGATTTGTTGATTCAACAGAGTCTTCACAAAGCTCTGTATTGTCTGAAGGCAAAGCCTGCAGATATATCGGCGGAGGATTGGGAAGAGTTTGATCTTCATACCTGTCGCACAATCCGTTCTTGTCTGGGGAAGGAGATCAAGTTTTTCATCATGTATGAATGTTTTAAAGCGGCGATCTAGACGAAGTTTAAAAGTCGGTACATGATGAAGTCTTTTACAGGTCCGTTATTCTGGAAGCAGCAGCTTTACAAGTTTCGCATGAAGGAAGATACTTCCATCCACCAGCACCTTAATGAATTCAGTTGAATCACGTCAGAATTATTGAATCACGAAGTAAACATCAAAGAGAGACAAAGCTCTTATACTTCTCTCATCTTTACCGGAGCGCTATTAGCACCTCGTTACAACGATGCTCTATAGGAAGGACACCATTGAACTGGAGGAAGTCACATCGACCCTCCTATCCAATGATGTCAGGAAGAAGCTCTCGATTAGAGTCACAAGTAGAGGGTTATGGCTTGTTTGTGGAGAAAGGTCAGAGAACAAGTGTTATTCCAAGGGGAAGTCTAGATCGAAGTCTAGACTAAGGATAAACGTGGAATGCTATTACTGTCACAAGAGGGGTCATATTAGGTCTGACTGCCTTAAGCTAAAGGCGAAGGGGAGTACATCTAGGAAGAGTGCACATCCTGAGGCGCCATCTGACGAGGCTCACGTAGCGAAGGATCTGTCAGATGATGCAGTTCTATCGGTCACAGTTCGAGGGGATCTGAATAATAAGTAGAATCTAGATTCTGGTTGCTCCTACCATATGTGTCCCAATCGGGATTGGTTCTCCTATCAGAAGGTGAATGGTGGTTCGATCTTGATGGAGAATAATTTCATATGTAAGACCATCGGGAATGGAGAAATCAAAATCCGTATGCATGATGGTATTGTTAGGACTTTGACTGACGTTCTTTGAAGAAAATTTCCATGCATGATAATCCTACTGACATGTTGATGACAATGTTTTAAAAAACGGAAGGCGGAAGACGGGCGGTCAAGTGGTTTCAAGGTGGAAGGCGGAAGGCAGACGACTAGGCGGGCGCCCGGAGAAAAAGGCGGGCGCTCACCTATATAAAATATATTATATATATTCTATATGTATGTATATATATAAATTCATAATTCTATATAAAAAAACAATATTAGAAAGTTTTACATATGCAAACATCAAAACTACCGATCTGAATATAAAAGTTTTATGAAAAGGGAGAAGGGGATTGGGTGGGTAGGGGTATTTCGGTATGGTTACCTCAATACCTATACCCGATTGTCCCTCTAACTTGAGTATACCAAATAATACAGTTGTACTCCAACTTTATTGTGATGTACCCAAATTCCAACCAATCATATATTGTTATCCAAATTCTATCCAAACTCATACCATACAAGAACCAATATAGTAAAAAATCGTAAGAGCTTCTTAAACATTCCATCACAATACATTGAAAAAAAAAATTCCTCAAGCAATTACATATGGTGAAGAAACAAAAAATTCATTACAGGAAAAAAAAAATTTCCTCAAGCAATTGCATACAGTGAGACCGCCTAGGCGCTCGCCTTTTACCCGCCTAGGCGGGTCGGATCCCGCCTAGGCGCCCGCCTTTGTTCAACCCGCCTGTAGTGCCGCTTTTTGCTGAAGCGGGGCGGCCAACCCCCTAAAACGCCTAGGCGGCCGCCCGGACCGCTTTTTAGAACAGTGATTGATGAAGTCGGTTCTAGTGACTAAGTTTAGGCATTGCCTGAGCTTGGTCAAGATAATTTGAGGAGTTTCACACCTTCAGGGTGCATTGGCGTGCCTTCGGGACGCGCTTTGGGATGCCGAGGAGGTATCTTTTTGCACCGTAAGGGTGCAGGTGGAGATGACGATCGGATTTGGATTCGTACTTCTCGCCAAGGTGGAGATTGTTGAGGTATGGCTCGACTGCGAAAGTCATGTGCATACCTGGACAGGTCGTGCGCACGATCCGGCCCTCCGATAAAGTCGATGCATCCTTGAAAAAGGGCGAGTCTGTCCCCAGGCAGTCGTGCGCACGACTTCGGCCCTCGAGATTTACTGGTTGTTTCTCTCTTGCTTTTCTATTTCTCTATTGTGTGG
Organism: Chamaelirium japonicum; assembly: GCA_947650365.1. Taxonomy (NCBI): domain Eukaryota; kingdom Viridiplantae; phylum Streptophyta; class Magnoliopsida; order Liliales; family Melanthiaceae; genus Chamaelirium; species Chamaelirium japonicum. The sequence continues at coordinate 1,012,636 of CANTAL010000004.1, forward strand.
TGAATTGCTTGTTCCCCATCGATTCGTTGGAGAATCGTTCTTGTGTAATTGATCTTTGTTGACCCAAGTGGTCGGAGCGATTCGGTATCAGAATGTTCATCCGCTACCGTTGAAGCAGGATTGCAACAAATTGGTATCAGAGCGGGTTTTCATCGTTCTTGATCAATTGCCATGGCAACCAACCATTCGAAGATGTCGAATCTTAAGATCGATGTAGAGAAATTTGATAGGAAGACTAATCTCGTCTTTTGGCAAGTTAGACTCAGAGATTTGTTGATTCAACAGAGTCTTCACAAAGCTCTGTATGGTCTGAAGGCGAAGCCTACAGATATGTCGGCGGAGGATTGGGAAGAGTTTGATCTTCATGTCTATAGCACAATCTGTTCTTGTCTGGGGAAGGAGATCAAGTTTCTTGTCATGTATGAAAGTTCTGTGACGGCGATCTGGACGAAACTTGTAAGCCGATACATGGCGAAGTTTCTTACAAGTCGGTTGTTCTTGAAGCAACAGCTTTACAAGTTTCGCATGAAGGAAGGTACTTCCATCCACCAGCCCAGATCATGTTTGAATTATTGAATCACGAAGTAGACATCAAAGAGGAAGACAAAGCCCAGATACCTCTCTCATCTTTACTGGAGCGCTATGAGCACCTCATTACGACAATGCTTTATAGGAAGGACACCATTGAACTTGAGGAAGTCACATCGACCCTTCTATCCAATGATGTCAGAAAGAAGCACTCGATTACAGAGTCACAAGTAGAGGGTTCTGGCTTGTTTGTGGAGAGAGGAAGGTCAGAGGACAAGGGTTCTTCCAAGGGAAAGTCTAGATCGAAGTCTAGACCAAGGAAAGACATGGAGTGCTATTACTGTCACAAAAGGGGTCATATCAAGTCTGACTGCCCTAAACTAAAGGTGAAGGGGAGTGCGTCTGGGAAAAGTGCACATCCTGAGGCATCATCTAACAAGGCTCACGTAGCGGAGGATTTGTCAGATGATACAATTCATTTGGCCACAGTTCGAGAGGATCTGAATAATAAGTGGATTCTAGATTCTGGCTGCTCCTACCACATATGTCCCAATCGGGATTGGTTCTTCTATCAGAAGGTGAATATTGGTTCGGTCTTGATGGGGAATGATTTCGCATGCAAGCCATCGGGAAGAGAGAAATCAAAATCCGTATGCATGATGACATTGTTAGAACTTTGGCTAACGTTCGACACGTTCCAGATTCTAAGAAGAATCTTCTCTCTTGGTACTTTAGATTCTTTGAGATGCAAGTTCACCACTCCAGGTGGAGTTCTCAAGGTATCTCAAGGGATTATGACCGTTATGAAGGGTGAGAAGATCAGGAGCATCTATGTTCTTTCTGGGAGCACCGTTACCTGTAGTGCTGCGGTATATACTTCGGCGGAAGATCGGGAGGCAGTCTCGTCGCAGTTATGGCATAAACGCCTGGGCTATATAAGCGAGAGAGGCCTTTCCGAGTTGAGCAAGCTGGATTTGCTCTCAGGTGTGAAGAACGTCAAGCTTGACTTTTGCGAGCATTGTGTGCTTGGGAAGCAACACCGGGTCAAGTTTGGTACGATGGTCCATCGCACGAAGGGGACGTTAGATTACGTCCATGCAGATGTTTGGGGTTCTTCCAGAGTTGCTTCTATGGGAGGATCGAGGTTCCAAGTTCTTTTATAGACGTCTATTACAGAAAGTTCTGGGTCTACATGTTGAAGACCAAAGATCAGGTGTTCGAGACGTTTCGAAGATGGAAGACTTTAATAGAGAAATAAATTGGCAAGAAGTTGAAGCGTCTCCGCAACAACAATGGGGTTACATCAAAGGAGTTCCAACAGTATTGTGAAGAAGAAGGTATTGCCAGGCACTTTACGGTCAGGGAGACACCTCAGCTGAATGGTGCCATAGAGAGGATGAACTGGACGTTACTCGAGCGAGCACGCTGCCTACTTTTTGAGTCAAGCTTGGGTAAAGAGTTTTAGGCAAAGGTCGTGAACACGACATGCTATTTGGTGAACTGGTCACCAGCTACGGTGATTGCTTTAAAGACTCCAGAGGAGGTTTGTTGATGCAGGCCAGATCAGCACCATCAGATGATCGCCGCATCTTCAGTTCGATGCCAAAGACTCTTATTTCAGTCGTTTTTTATTTTATGCATGGAGGACATTATCCCTATGGGACTTGTAGTCGTTATTTCAGTTTTTCGGCCTATTTTCCATGTTTTTGGTCTATTTTTTGCACTTACTATTAGTCGTGTTCTTGCTTAATTCATGGGGATGTCCATGATCTCATTCGAAGACTTTTTGGATTGAATCCGGGTCTTTTTGGATGGGTTTTCTGCATTATATTAATAAAATCTGGGTGTGTGTTTGCGGGGTACCGACGAACGAGATTAAGTCTCGAAATCGACAATTAGATGATAAAATAACTTAAAATTGATGATATGGTATCAATTGGGCTTCAATTAGAGGCTTCGTGGGCTTTTAAGATAAGCCCAAGAGGGGCTTATTCCCTTCCCACCGCACCTCTCTCTCCTTCTCACCCGCGCGCGAACCTCACCCGTCCGGCCTCCCTTCCGTGCGAAAACCGAGGCAACTCGCCACCCCTTTTGTCCCCTCTCTTCTCTTCTCTTTCTTCCCCTTGTTTCTCTCTCTTTTCCTTTCCTATCTTGGCCAAACAAATCCTCACCATCCCCTTTCGTTTTCCTTTGATCCAAACCCTTCATGGCGAAACCCTAGTTTTACAAAAAGAGCAAAGGAAGAAGAGAATTCAGATTTTTGTATTGCTGAAATTGGTGCTTCCGTGTGAGAGCTTCCAGGAGACGTGTGTCCCTGATCCTCGCCAACGCCTCGACTTTGTCTCGAGAAGTTTCTTGACTTCGCCTCGAGAAGGCCTCACATCGCTTTCCGAAAGATCCGGCTTCGTTCAACATCCGGCCTTGCACCGTGAGTGGGATTACTGGCGCATCCTCGCATCGACCCACGGCGGAATCGTTCAAGAATTATCTATCCTTTATTTTATCTTTTCCTCCGCTTCTGTATCGTTTCTACATATTTTCATCACCTCCGTTTCGCATTGCAGCTGTATAAGCCTTCGTTTTGTCTCTAGTTGAAGCTCAATATATGCCTAATCAACATATTTGCCATCTTTAGTCTATCGGTAACCCTAGCAAGCACTCATAGCCTTCTTTTCCCTTAAAATCTTATGCATGCCTCTCTTTTAAAATGTTATATGTTGCTGCGATTAATCTTTGTTTATGCTGAATTTTGTTTTTGTGTTATTATTATATCCCTACTTGTTAGATCTTAGTCCAAGCTTTATGTGAATGCATAGATATTCAGATTTTCCCAATTCCCCATTGAAAGCCTAGTGTAGGTCAGTCTCTTGCCTGCATCAAGTTCGTATCAGAGCAATCTGACGTCATGTCATATTATAGCGTCCGATCCTCTTATTACCTTGATCCATTAGATACCTGAATCTATAAAGAATTTGTTAAACTATACAAATCTTTTGGGCCATGTCCTACCCTTTTCCCAAGATCTCCGATGGAACATAGCTACTCCTCTTTGATTCGAGATCGAGCCCATGACCTAGATCTATCTTCCAAACCTTTTGTTCAATGGATTTTACGGAGTCCTTCATTGCCATCCTTGAAAGCCAGATATATTGAAACCCAACTCTTATTTGACGATATTGAGGATGAGTTGGCATGGTGAGGAAAACAGAATAAGAAACTTACTAGACGCAGTATGCCCCCACCTCCAGCAGAGCCTCCACCTCCTGTGGAGTACTCGGTTCCACCAGTGCCTACAGGGGTGCCACCTTCTCCTTCAACAACTCCAGAGCAGTTCGTTCCGCCTTCAGCAGTGTTTACAGAGGAGCCCTCTCCTTCGAAAGTGACTGTAGAGAGCCTTCTCCTACCTTCCACAGAGCTTACGGAGACACCTCCTGCAGTTCTCCCTACGGCAGAGACCTGTAGAGCCTTCGCCTATCATGGAGCTTCTACCACCGCTGCAGTCAGAGCTAGTTGTGGAGTTTCAGCCAGCCGAGCCGCTTGAGCAATTCGACTTCGTCGGGACAGACCAACCGCTTACAGCTCGCGTACTTTTGTTCATGTACCTCAGCAGCTTCTGGTCCTCCCTCGACTCCAGCACTTCCTTCGCGAGGGGCAATTCGACTTCGTCGGGACAGACCAACCGCTTACAGCTCGCGCACTTTTGTTCATGTGCCTCAGGAGCTTCTGGTCCTCCCTCGACTCCAGCACTTCCTTCGTGAGGGAATCGGAGATTGTCTACTGTCCGAGACATCACCTGTTGGGGATTCATCATTAGATCCAGGCACAATGACGATCCCATGGTGGTGGTCTCCCTCCCGCTACAGACGATGCCTTCCGGAGTAAACTCGAGGATGAGTTTTTCGCAGTGGAAGCGATTGATGCAAGCCTGATCAGCACCATCAGATCATCGCCGCATCTTCAGTTCGATGCCAGAGACTCTTATTTCAGTCGTTTTTTATTTTATGCATGGAGGACATTATCCCTATGGAACTTGTAGTCGTTATTTCAGTTTTTCGGCCTATTTTTCATGTTTTTGGCTTATTTTCTGCACTTACTATTAGTCATATTCTTGCCCAATTCATGGGGGATGTTTATGATCTCATCCGAGGGCTTTTCGGATTGAATCCGAATCTTTTTGGATGGATTTTCTACATTATATTAAAAAAATCTGGGTGTGTGTGTTTGCGGGGTACCGACGGACGAGATTAAGTCTCGAAACCGATGGTTAAATGACAAAATAACTTAAAATTGATGACATGGCATCAATTGGGCATCAATTAGGGGCTTCATGGGCTTTTAAGATAAGCCCAAGAGGGGCTTATTCCCTTCCCACCGCACCTCTCTCTCCTTCTCACCCGCGCGCAAACCCCACCAGTTCGACCTCCCTTCTGTGCAGAAACCAAGGCAACCCGCCACCCCTTTCGTTCCCTCTCTTCTCTCTCTCTCTTCCCCTTGTTTCTCTCTCTTTTCCTTTCCTATCTTGGCCAAACAAATCACCACCATCCCCTTTTGTTTTCCTTTGATCCAAACCCTCCATGGCAAAACCCTAGTTTTACAAAAATAGCAAAGGCAGAAGAGAATTCAGATTTTTGTATTGCTGAAATTTGTGCCTCCGTGTGAGAGCTTCCGGGATAGTCGCGTGTCCCCGATCCTTGCCGACTCCTCGACTTTGTCTCGAGAAGTTCCTCGACTTCGCCTCGAGAAGGCCTTGCATCGCTTTCCGAAGGATCCGACTTCGTTCAATGTCCGGCCTTGCACTATGAGCGGGATCACCTGCGCATTCTCGCACGACCCACGGCGGAATCGTTCAGGCATTATCTATCCCTTATTTTATCTTTTCCTTCGCGAGGGATCCGGAGATTGTCGGTTGTCCGAGACACCACCTGTTGGGGATTCATCATCAGATCCAGACACAGCGACAATCCCATGGTGGTGGTCTCCCTCCCGCTACAGACGTTGTCTTCCGGAGTAAACTCAAGGACGAGTTTTTCGCAGCGGAAGCGATTGATGCAGGCCTAATCAGCACCATCAAATCATCACCGCATCTTCAGTTCGATGCCAGAGACTTATTTCAGTCGTTTTTATTTGATGCAGGGAGGATATTTGTCACATCAGGACTTTTAGCCATTTACTTCTGCTTTTGGACTATTATCTTTGTTTTTGGCCTATTTTCTACATTTTATATTAGTAGTGTTTTTGCCCAATTCTTGGGGGATGTCCATGATCTCATCCGAGGGCATTTCGGATTGAATCCGGGTCTTTTCGGATGGATTTTCTGCATTATATTAATAAAATCTGCGTGTGTGTGTTTGCGGGGTACTGACGGACGAGATTAAGTCTCAAAACCGACGGTTAGATGGCAAATAACTTAAAATTTTGATGACATGGCGTATTGGGCTTTAGTTAGACTAATTGCGCTTATCTTAAGCCCAATAGGGCTTCTTCTCATAGGTGTTGCTCCCCTCTCTTTTTCCGTGACCAACCCATGCCTCCCCCTTTCTGTCCCCTTGTCCGCGGGGAACCCGAGGTACCCGGCCCCCCCATGCCGTCCCCTCTCCTCTCTCTATTTCTCCCTATTTCTCTCTTTTTCTTTCCTATCTTGGCCAAACACATCCCCACCATTCCCCTTTGTTTTTCTTTGATCCAAGCCATCCATTGGGAAACCCTAGTTCTACAAAAAAAGAAAAGAAAGAAGAATTCAGACTTTGATGCTTGCTGAAATCTGTGCCTCCGTGTGAGCTTATGGGAGAGACGCGTATCCCCGACCTCTGTCGCTTCCTTGACTTCACCTCGAGACGATCCGCGGCTTCGCCTCGCGTAGGTGCTAACTTGTTCTTTCGAAGGATCCGGCTTCTCTCGATGTCCGGCCTTGCTCCGTAAGTGGGATCATTGACCCATCCTATCATCAACCCACGGCGGAAACCCCAGGCACTATCTATCATTTTCTTTAATTTTTCTCCGCTTTCGCATCGTTTCCACCTCTTTTCATCACCTACGCTCCGCATTGCAGCTGTATTCGCCTCCATTCTTCTCTAGTTGAAGCCCTAATATATGCCTAATCATCATATTTGCTAACTTTAATCTATCGGTAACCCTAGCAAGCATACTTAGCCTAATATTTTATTAAATTCTGATGCACGCTTTCCTTTAAAATCTGAAATCTATTGCTGCAATTAATATTCTTATGTGCTAAGGGCTAAGATTGTAGTGCACCTCATCGGTGCCTGCATCATTTGGTCAGGCAAACCGGCGGATTACTCGATCTTGCGAGTGTTTGGATGTCCGGCTTACTATAATGTCAAAAATAGCAAGTTGGATCTGCGTGCGAAGAAGGGCATATTCTTAGGGTATGCTTTCGGGATTAAGGGGTACAAGATTTGGTGCCCAGAATCACGTAGTTTTATTACTAGCAGATATGTGACTTTCGACGAGACTCAACTGCAGACTTCCAGCAGGCCGAGGTTAGAGATCGATTTTGAGGGCGAAAGTCAAGGTGATCAGTTACAGGTGGAGCTATAGGCTCCTACAGTTTTTACAGAGGTAGAGTAGACTACTCCGATAGAGGTGACTACTCTAGAGGAGGCAGTTTAAGTTCCAGTGTAGCAGTCTGTGGCAGCCGGCAGGCAGAAGCGGACTATCAGAACTCCTGTCAGATATGGGTACGAGGAGTTAGTTGCTTATGCACTAACCCTTGTTGATGGTGACGAGCCGACCACTTTTCGTGAGGTAGTCCAGGATAGGGATTGCGTGGAGTGGGGAGCGGCCATGGGTGAAGAGATTGAGTCTCTTCACAAGAATCAGACTTGGGAGCTTGTTGCGAGACCCAGGGGTAGAAAATGATCGACTGCAAGTGGGTTTACAAGAAGAAAGGAGAGGCTCCAAGCGGTATTCGGTACAAGGTGCAATTGGTAGCTAAGGGCTACTTACAGGAGGAAGGCGTCGACTACAACAAGGTGTTTTCACCTGTGGTGAAGCACACCTCTATTCATCTTTTGTTGGCTATGGTGGCGCTGTTTGATCTCGAGCTAGAACAGCTAGATGTGTAGATAGCGTCTTGCATGACGAGCTGGAGGAGTTTATCTACATGCAGCAGCTTGAGGGATTCGTGATGGAAGGTAAGGAAGACCATGTTTGCCGATTGAGGAAGTTCTATGGCCTCAAGCAGTCGTCGAGACAGTGGTACAAGAGATTCAACACATTCATGGGAGATTATGGGTATGCCAGAAGCGAGTATGATCACTACGTCTATTTCAGGAAACTTCGTGGCGGTTCCTTGATATTTCTTCTTTTATATGTGAATGACATGCTCATTACTGCAAAGAGCATATCAGATATCAACGTCCTGAAATCTTAGTTGATCAATGAATTTGAGATGAAAGACTTGGGCGGTGTGAAGAAAATCCTTGGGATGGAGATTCACAGGGATCAGAAGCGTGGTACAGTTCGTTTGACACAGAGAAGCTATCTTCAGAAGGTGGTTTCTCGTTACGGGATGGGTGGTGCTAAGCCAGTTAGCATCCCCCCTTGCTGTACATTTCTGACTATCAGCGAGACAGTCTCCGAGCAACGATGACGAGCATGTTTACGTGACTCGTGTGCTGTATGCAAGCGCAGTCGGCAGTTTGATGTACATCATGGTGTGTACTCGTCCAGATATTGTATAGGCGGTCAGTGTGGTCAGTTGTTACATGACCGATCCGGAGAAGGAGCATTGGCAGGCCGTGAAGTGGATATTGAAATTCTAATAGCTAGCTAAGCTCGGCTAGCTAATCACCATGCACTAAGAGACCAACTAAACATAGCTAGTTGGCGTGCCCCACAACGGGCAGATGTAAGCACGGGTTAGGTTGCCCAAGATGTGGAAATATAAATCATATAGCTAAGATCACAAAAATGACGCCAAAGGACCACAAGTTGTTTTTCTAGATGGAAACTCCTAACTGGGGAAAAAAACACCCTCCAGGAAAGCCGGGCCTAGGCCGCAACCTAGTCTTCCCTATGCACTCGCGAAAGCGGAGCAAACACTAATGGATACAAAGAGGTTACCTTAGCTGCCCCTGAGCCACGCCCCGCTCCGACGGTGAAGTTGGCCCGTAACCACCCTTCTAAGGGTCCACTCGCAGTCCTCATCGCTCCAATCCGAGTTCCTCCGATCTGCCTTGATGTCGTAGAGGCCCACCCCACCTTCGGTGGCGATGGGTGCTTGTGTGACCGCAATCACCTCAAGCGCTTCCGCAAGAGCCTTTCACATGGCGGTGGGAAAGAACAAAAAATGTATGTGGATGAAATAAAGAAATAAAAGTAAAAACTAAATAACACTTGGTTCTAAGAAATAGCTAAGGTAGAAGGTGACCTTCGATCTCTTTCAAGACCTTAGATATATGTTTCTAAGCCTAGCATGCTTCAAAGACACAAGCCTCAAAAAACCCTCAAGTACTAGCAAGGGTCCAAGTGTTGGATGACACTTTGGATCATAGCCTAGCCTTGCCCTCTCTTCTTTGTATGATCTCAAGGTGTTGGAAGACACTCAAGAGACCATGCAAATGATGAGTGCAACCCCCATGGATATGGAACTAATGGATGGTTGGAGAGAGGAGGAAAAGGGGAAGAAGAGAGGAGACGGAGTTCAAAGAGATGAACTAACTAAACCTAAAACTTTTCTAATTTCTCACTAAACCCAAAATACTCATTAGTAGCTTAAGGGTGTAGGGGTGGGCTATTTATAGCCCAAAGGAGCCCTTAGGTGGATGGCTAAGACCAAGAGATAGATCCTTATCTTTAAGGGTCTGTCTCAGCCATGTCGTATACACGACCCTACAATCGTGTGCACGACCAACACGTGGCAAAAGAGGATTGGTTGAGCCTACCGACTCAACCCTTCCGGTAGGTTCTAAAACGGGTCGTGCGCACGACTTTCCAATATGTCGCCGTACCATAGGACCATCCCATGTTAGGCATAAGGTGGATATCAAATAGAGTGCAACCGACTTGGATCGTGCGCACGAATTTAGTCAGGCAGACACAATTTTGTGCTGAAATTCTGAGTGCTGAAAAAACTAAAGCAAAGTCGTGCACACGACTCTGAAAGTAGTGCTCACAACTTTAGTCTGGTAGACAACACAAAGAACTTTTGTCCACCATAAACTAAAGCAAAGTCGTGCGCACGACTAGCCAACTATGCACATACTATTTTTAGGGCTTCGGTCCTTACTCCGAACGAAGTGATCGAAGAAGTTTAACATGCCGATGTGGTCATTCCTAGCATAAAGATGCCCATACATCTTGATTTTAAAAGCTTAGGAATGAACATGCATGCATCGACTTAACCGGCGAATCAATCGATCGAAAAAGCGTGCGAGTGTGTGATAGATAGTCATGCGCCCAAACCCTAAACATCAAAGAAAAAAGTCTTATCCCAAAGAGTTTAGAAACATACCTTTCATACCTAATCATGTGGAAAATAATGGTAGTAGTGGTTTTGACTGCAACGGTACTTTTTATCCCAACAGAGCCAAACCTAACTCTACCCTCTCGACTTTAGCTTGCAGCTACTCACTACACCGATAAAGTAGGTTTGTTTAAGTCGCTAAAAACTAATGGCAACATAAGGAGACCTAACAGATATTACGGCACCTTCAGGGTACCTTGGACTTGGGATTACTCTTTCAGCGAGATGGCGAGTCAGTTAGAGATACAGTGGGATATGTTGATGCGGATTATGTTGGTGACTTGGATGGGCGTCGGTCTATGACAGGTTATTTGTTCACACTGGCAGATGGTTTGGTGAGTTGGAAAGCCTTCCTACAGGACACAGTTGCACTGTCTACGATAGAGGCTGAATACATGGCCATTACGGAAGGCGCCAAGGAGGCAATTTGGCTCCGAGGCATTGTGGGCGAGTTCGGTCTTTCGCAGCTTAGCATCAAGATGTTCTCTGATAGCCAGATTAGGTCCATCATTCACGGACGAAGTATATTGATATCCGTTATCACTTTGTTCGACAACATATCAAGCAAAAGACGGTTTCTTTGAAAAAGATTTCCATACATGATAATCCTGCCGACATATTGACAAAGCCGGTTCCAGACTAAGTTCAGGCATTACCTGAGCTTGGTCAAGATGAGTTGAGGAGTTTCGCACCTTCGGGTTGCTGATACCTTCGGGGTGCTTTGGCGCGTCTTCGGGACGCGCTTCGGGATGCTGAGGAGGTATCTTTGTGCACCGTCAGGGTGCAGGAGGAGACGACGATCGGATTTGGATTCACACTTCTCGCCAAGGTGGAGATTGTTGAGGTATGGTTCGATTGCAGAAGTCATGCTCACGACTTGGACAGGTCGTGCGCACGATCCGGCCCTCCGATAAAGTCAATGCGTCCTTAAAAAAGGGCGTGTCTGTCCCAGGCAGTCGTGCGCATGACCCTACAGTCATGCGCACGACTTTGGCCCCTAAGATTTTTGATGCGTCCTTCAGCGGAAGCCCACAGGGGGTCGTGGCACGACTTTGCCAGGTCATACGCACGACTGTGCCTGACAGACACGGGTTTGACCCAATCTTGCACGATTTAACTTTCCAGATTTGGCTATTTTGGGAGAATCTCGGGATTAAGCTTGTGTAACCTATTCTCCTGGTATATAAAGGAGTCTAGGGTTTTGGGGATGAGAGAGCTTTTGTATGCATTAAAGAGAACTTAAGGGAGGCTTGGAGAGGGCTTATGGAGAAGGAGGTGATCTCGGCGAAGGGAGTTCATCTCGTTGGAGTTGGGCATAGCTTGTAACTCCGTTCCGTTCTTCATGATAGTGGATCATCAGATCGTCTTTGCCCGTGGTTTTTCCCGCAAGGGTTTCCACGTAAATCTCTCGACTCTCTTTGTGATTGTTTTGTGGCTGTTTCTCTCTTGCTTTGCTATTTCTTTATTGTGTGATGAATTGCTTGTTCCACATCGATTCGTCGGAGAATCGTTTTTGTGCAATTGATCTTTGTTGACCCACGTGGTCGGTGTAATTCGGTATCGGATTGTTCATCCGGTACCGTTGGAGGAGGATCAACAACATCCCTCTCCTTGACAAGATGCAACCCTCTCATTAATCGACAACCCTCTTCACTAAGTATCGATCGTGATCACACCTCATCGCACTAAATGCTAGGTTTTTAATCCTCTTATTTATAATAAATTGGAACTCAATGCTTGATAGGATACCTCTCTTGAATGAACGACAAGGGGGAAATCCTTCCCGTGCATGCAATGGTCTCCCCCACGAAATTGCTATCTGCAATTTCTGTGTGTTTGGGTACCGATTGGGTTGTTGGTTGAAGTCTGATGTTGGCTAGGCTATTGGGTTGGCCACAAATTGGAGAAAAGAAATAACAGTTCCCCAACTTGGCGAGAACTTGAGGCACTTCTACCTTTAATCCACTAACAAGGTTTTAAACTTCGGTTTTGTGTTTGGTTTGGGTCCAGACTGAAACTGAAATTTCGGAATTTCGATCAAATGGTTGAAAATTTTCAAAATAGTAAAAAAAAAGCTATTTTGCTAGAAAAATCTCGTCGAATAGACCCTAGCCTATTACACTGTAGCTAAGAGTCCCATTGAATTGGTTGGGTGGGGTCTGAGAGCAACTTGGGGTACGCTTTCATGATAACCAATATGAAATGCCAATACACGTAATTTTTTTCTTCATATATTTATATTTTATTTAATGTCATCGCCTTTACCCCGCCTTGTTATTTAACTAGTGCATGCCCGTGCCTGTCGGCACTGCAACAGGCCGCCTTCGGCGGCAACACACCTGTCGGCACTACAACGGGCCGCCTTCGGCGGCAATACACCTGAACGCCTTCGGCAACAAAACAATTTCGACGACAACACCGGCATTAATAGGGACACTTATTTTCTCGTTCATGCCAATTGGCACGAAGCGGGCGCCTTCGTCGCGACCAACTCCAAGTCCCCCTCCCCCTATAATCGATCAATCAGCTGTCTCTGTTCGAACGGATTCCTCGAGATTGACCTGATGGTTTGGGGTGGTCGAAATTTCAGCAGACTGGTTTATAGCCGTTGATGCAAACAACAATCACGGGATGAACGATCATGTTTAGTGCAATTTAAATGGGCCGGGATTTTAGGGGTTTAGTGCAGTTTAAATGGGTTAGGATTTGAAACCAAGGGAAGGGAGTTGGTTGACGGGGAAATAGAGATCGTGCGTTGATTTTTGAATAAATGGTTAGATCTATTAGGTTCATTTTTGTCCAGTCAGCTAGTTCTAGTTAGCTTTTTAGTTCCGTTTTGTCTAGTCATCACAAAACCGACGTCCCTTGTTGTATAGATCTCTGTTCGAACGGATTTCTCGAGATTGACCTGATGGTTTGGGACGGCCGAAATTTCAGCAGGCGGGTTTATAGCCGTTGATATGAACAACGATAGCGAGATGAGCGGCCATGTTTAGTGCAGTTTAAATGGGCCAGGATTTTAGGGGTTTAGTGCAGTTTAAATGGGTTGGGATTTGAAACCAAGGGGAGGGAGTTGGTTAACGGGGAAATAGAGATCGTGTGTTGGTTTTTGAACGAATGGTTAGATCTATTCGGTTCGTTTTTGTCCAGTCAGCTTGTGTCAGCTTTTTAGTTCTGTTTTGTCTAGTTAGCACAAAACCGTCATCCCTTGTTATATAGATGTTTAGTGCAGTTTAAATGGGTCGGGATTTTAGGGGTATAGTGCAGTTCAAATGGGTTGGGATTTGAAACCAAGGGGAGATAGTTGACGGGGAAATAGAGATCGTGCGTTGATTTTTGAATGAATGGTTAGATCTATTTGGTTCATTTTTGTCCAGTCAGCTTTTTAGTTCCGTTTTGTTTAAGTCAGCACAAAACCGTCGTCCCTTGTTATATAGATTATATAGATGTTTAGTGCAGTTTAAATAGGCCGGGATTTTAGGGGTTTAGTGCAGTTTAAATGGGTTGGGATTTGAAACCAAGGGGAGGGAGTTTGTTGACGGGGAAATAGAGATCGTGCGTTGATTTTTAAACGAATGGTTCGATCTATTTGGTTTATTTTTGTCCAGTCAGTTTGTCCCAGTCAGCTTTTTAGTTCCTTTTGAAGGAAGAAAGGCCTCGTTAGGGTTATCAGAAAACCCTAACATCTTTTATAATAAACAGAAATACCAGAATTACAAAAAAGTCCTCAAAGAAACACATATTAATAATAAGGACAAACTTATTAATAATAAGGACAAACTGATAACACTTCAATACTCCCCCTCAAGCTGGAGCAAAGACGTCAGCATTCTCAGCTTGGAAACAGAAGTAAGAAGATAAGTAGGTCTAATAGCCTTGGTAAATGCATCAGCAATCTGGTCAGCAGATGGAATAAACACTGGAGTAATGGTACCAGTCCGAACATGATCCCGGAGGAAGTGAATATCAACCTCAATATGCTTGGTCCGCTCATGAAGAACAAAATTAGAAGCAAGCATAATTGCTGACTGGTTATCACAGAAAAGAGTCGAACAACCTGACGTAGAAAAGCCAAGCTCTGATAAAAGAGAATGTAACCAAATCAACTCAGTGGTTCCATGTGCCATAGCACGATATTCAGCCTCAGCAGAAGATCGAGAGACAACATACTGTTTTTTACTCTTCCATGAAATGAGATGCTCACCATAAAATGTACAGACACCAGAAGTAGAGCGACGGTCGTTGAGAGAACTCGCATAATCCGAGTCAGTATAACAGGATAACACAAATCTATCCTGAGCCCGATAAAAAAGTCCAAGGCCAGGAGCAGCTTTAAGATAACGTAGAATCCGAATTGCGGGATGTCGTGGGGGTGGCACGGAATGGCACGGGAGGGGTCCTGCGGGAGTGTAGAAGGGGCGGCGGGGTCAGGAGAGACGGCGAGGGAGTCGGAGGTCGCCGGCGGGGGAGGCGGAGGAAACCGGCGGGGTCGGGAGGCGCTGCGGGAGGGTCGGAGGGGACTGGCGGGAGGGTCGGAGGTGGCGGAAGGGTCGGAGGGGGCCGACGGGGGTGGGGGGGGGGGCAGAGGGAACCGGCGAGGTCGGGAGGCCCTGTGGAAGGGTCGAAGGGGTCCGGCGGGGAGGGGGCAGAGGGGACCGGTTGGGTCGGGAGGCGCTGCGGGAGGGTCGGAGGGTACCGGTGAGGGGGGGGGGGGGGGGGGCAGAGGGGACCGGTGGGGTCGGGAGGCACTGCGAGAGGGTCGGAGGGGACCAGCGGGAGGATCGGAGGTGACGGCCGGAGCTCTGATACCATGAAGGAAGAAAGGCCTCGTTAGGGTTATCAGAAACCCTAACATCTTTTATAATAAACAGAAATACCAGAATTACAAAAAAGTCCTCAAAGAAACACATTAATAATGACAAACTTATTAATAACATGGACAAACTGATAACACTTCAATACCTTTTTGTCTAGTCAGCAAAAAACCGTCGTCCCTTGTTATATAGATAGTGTATGCCCATGCCTGTCGGCACTGCAGCAGGCCGCCTTCGGCTGCACCACCCCCACCAACACCATCGTATTTGCGCGGCAACACATTTGACCGCCTTCGGCAACAAAACACTTTCGGTGGCAATACCGGCCTACAGTGGCTAGCTCATGGGCATCATGACTAAGTGATGAATATTCTCATGGCGATGGAGTCGATGGAGAAAGCACAGCTCGTTTGGAGGTTTTTTGAAAATTAATGAAAAAAAGAATAATTGTGGAATTCGATCGAGAAATGAAATCATCGGATCAGCGCATCGCATGATTCGAACCAGAGAACCTCAGACGTTCTACGGAGCTTAACGGAGTATGATGGTGGCTTGCGAATGTGGCACGAAGAACACCCAGGCCTGTCACCATTTCTCTCTCCTCTATTTCTACCTTTCATTTTTCTTCTCTTTTTCTTCTCTTCTCTTTATTTTCTTTTCCTTTTCGTTATCTTTTCGTTTCTTATTCCTTTTGCCCATCGCACCCGACTTAATCCATTTTAACCTTGCCACGTGAGCGTCTCCTCGTGCGATCGTACGGTGAGGCTGTCGGCGACCTCTGTCTAGTTGAGTATAAATTTGCACGTGGTCGTCGTAAGTTCGTTCGATCGGAGACGGTACCAAATAACGTGCCTTCACGGTGAGGAATAGGGGATCGATTCTAGGACACCGCGTAAACTTGAAGTGCGGCGTGGATCATCATTCCATTGATACAGATGGACGGTGGATATCGAAGCCGGAGAGGAGATTAACGTTGGTTGCTTTCTCTGAACCCAACAACCACGGCTGGATCGATGAGTTCATTGATGTGGTCTCTGCATATAAGCAAGCACAATCGGACGGCTGTCATCACACCATTGGGTTGTTGGGGCTAATATGATTTGCATGGCTAAGAGATTTATAGGATTCTCTCTCTCTCTCTCATCCCTTTTATGACCTTCTTTGCTAGTATGCTAATATGGTATTAATGGGATTTATGCACAACCAAGAGAGGGAGTTAATACGATAATAATCATTAATTTAATATGAGATTCTCTCTCTCTCATCGCTCTTTATGATCTTCCTTGCTAGTATGCTAATATGGTATTAATGGGATTTATGCACAACCAACAGAGGGAGCTAATATGGTAATAATCATTTAATATGAGACTCTCTTTATATCTTTCTCTTTGTATGTTGAACGGCCATGCAAAAGAATAATTAATGGGATTTGCTCTCTCTCTCATCCCTCTTTATGATCTTCCTTTTTTTCTATAAAAATATAAAAGTGAATAATTGAATCTTGATCGACGGCCGGATTTGCCTATTTTTGTCTAGTCACCTTGTTCCTTTTTGTCTAGTCAGCTTTTGGTTCCATTTTGTCCTAGTCAGCACAAAACCACCGTGCCATGTTATATAGATAGTTGTCTCTGTCTACCTTTCCCTCAACAGTCATTGGCGAACTATTTTCATTCATCTTTCCGCTTTATTTATTAGTTGTCTCTTGACAACATGACGCCTATGTTGAGGATACGCCTCTCGTTAAACAACATCTCCATCCATACTCTTCTAAAAAAGAGGGAGGCATACAAACTTATTTGCCATATAACATTATGCCTCATCCCATTCAAAAGAATAAGATTCATCCCATACAGATGAACTCTACTCAGAATGTCCCACCTACGCAACCCAGTGGCATTCTGTTCTTCAATGCAAACGACGGATACATGCCTATCTCACAGCTTAGATCTTGGTGAGAACACTAGTGGGAAAGATGTATGTCAAAATCGGCAAGGTCCTGTGGCGGGATCCAGCGGATTCCGACGAGGTCAGGTAGCTAGATTCGGTGAAATCCGGCGAGGTCCGATGGCTGGATCCGGCGAGGTTCGGCGGAGTGTGACGAAATCCTGTGAGATTCGACGGTGACAGACAATATTTCGGCATGATTCGACAATATCTGGCAAAGGTCCGGCGAGATTCGATGAAATCTGGTTAGGTCCGACGATAAAATTCGGCAAATTCCAGTGCGATCTGGCGAAATCCGGTGAATTCTGGCGAGGTCCGGTGATGTCTAGCAAGATCCAGCTAAATCCAGCTAGGTCCGGCTGCGAAATCCTACCTTTCGACGAGATTCGTGGTTGGTTTTGGTCAAAGTCTGGTCGAAACCATATTTATAGACCTAAGTCTCTCGAAATCAACCAAAATCAAAATGATTAAAATGACCTGAAATGGACAAATTTGATCGAAATCAGCATTGAAATGGGGGCAACGCGTGGTTTCGGTGGACCCTAGCTGCTTTCAGTCGAAATCCTGTCAGAAACAACTAAATGCATTGGATTCGGGTGGGACCCCACTGTTTCGCCCGAAATTCTAGTGAGCCCAACCATTTTCGGCGAAATCATAACGTTTCGGTGTTTTGGACCCTTTTTGTTTTCGGCTCTGATCGAAACCAAAATATTTTGCTGAAATTTCAGTATTTCAATCAATATTACAAACCATGTCCACTAAGAAGAAACTCAAACAATCACCATATCTAATGCGTCTCACAAGACGCTTACTCTTAGGGTATTAATCAAGCTAAGCAATGCTCAAACTTAACCACTGGAGCCGTCTTGGTCATCATATCTACTAGATTATCCATAGTGCCAACTTTCTTCAAAGTATTTGCACCATCAAGATTGATGTCATGAACAAAGTTAAGTTGAGTATTTCCATGCTTGGTTCTTACATGATGAACAATTATCTGCTAAGTGAATGTCTAGGTAATTGATAGTCCCTATGTTACCAACATTACCCCGAAGCCACAATGCTTCCTTCATGGCCTTGGTCACTGCCAAACACTATGCCTCGTCTGTAGATAAACTATTCGTGGGATGTAACATTGATTTCTGACGTATTGAACTACTGTGAAGGCATAGCATGTAATGTGTCGCCATCTATCTAAATTACCTACATAATCATAGTCCACATAACCACTGACATGAGAATCTGTAGTGAGTCCCATTAAATCAAGAGTACTTGTGTATACCTCATTAGTCATTTTACTACTCGCCAATATTCCTTTTCCAGATTCACTATGTACCATCTAACCATGATTACTTCGTATGAAATATTATTTGTGCACATCATACCATACATCAAACTACCAACTACCCTTGCATATGGAATACGAGACACTCATGCTCTATGTGCTCGGAGATATAGCAATTGAAATCTAGGGAGTGCTCACTAACTTTGAATCCTTCATACAAATTGGGAAAGCACCTTCGAAGATACTTTTTCTGTGACAAATATAACATGCCTGGCTTCCTTTCTTTATGACTCCATATGCCAAGAATCTTCTTTGATGAACCCAAATCCTTTACCCAGTGTAGTCAAGGCGGCGCCTAGGCATTTTGGCCTGTCTAGGTGAAGCGGTGCCTAGGCACTGCCTAGGCGATGAGTAATTATTAAATATTAAAATATTTTTATATTTAGTATAAAAATTTAATTCAACTTAAATTTGAGTTAATTCAACTCAATTTTGAAAACCCCCTAAGTTCTTGTGAACGCATCATAAGAATTTGAGTTAATCCAACTCAATTTGAGTTAATTTTACTCAATTTGAGTTAATTCGGCTTAATTTTGAGTTAATTCAACTCAAATTTGAAAACTCCATATTATTATTGTTAGACCCAAAAAGGAAAAAGGAAAAACTGAAATTTGGGAGTAAAGTCTTGGATTTACTCATTGGGGCAAATGCCCTATATATCACTATACAAAGGATGGGGTCACCAAAGGGTGAGCATACCCAAAAGAGACTAAAAGAGATTATACAAGGATTAAGAATGAATCTACACACTCCCCCCCTCAAACTCAAGGTGGATCATACACCAAGAGTTTGTCAAGGAGATATCGAAAACGCTAAATTGTGTGTGTCTTCGTAAAGAAGTCTGCAAGCTAATCTATAGAAGACACATGTGGAAGTGAGAGCGTGCCATCCTTATAACGATGTGAACATAATGACAATCTAGCTCAATGTGCTTTGTGCGCTCGTGAAATACCGGATTGCTAGCTATTTGAATAGCACTCCGGTTGTCACAATGGAGGGGAGTCGACGAGGTCAGATGAACACCCATATCCTCGAGCAGGCGATGCAGCCAAACGACCTCACACGAAGTGCGTGCCATAGCACGATACTCGGCCTCGGTACTAGATAGCGAAACAATCTCCTGCTTCTTGCTTTTCCAGGAGATGAGCGAATCACCTAGGAAAATACAGAAGCCAGTGGTGGATCGTCGATCAGTGGGATCGCCCGCCCAATCTGCATCGGAAAAGGCACGAAGCTCCAATGAAGAAGATGACGAAAACAGCAAGGAGCGAGTCACCGTGCCTTGAAGATAGCGAAGAATCCTCAATAGTGCGGTATAGTGAGCGGAGCGAGGAGCACTGACAAACTGACTAAGAACTCGAACGACATGTGCAATGTCTAGGTGAGTGATAGTCAGATAGACAAGAGCACCAACAAGCTGACGGTAGCGTGTGGGATCCGAAAGCGGCTCGCCATCAGTGGGACGGAGCTTCACATTAAGCTCCATCGGTGTATCCACGGTCCATGAATCCGGAAGTGCAACACGACTCAGTATATCAAAAATAAACGTCTGCTGAGAGACCAAGTATCCCCGGGGAGATGAAGCAACCTCAAGGCCAAGGAAGTAGCGAAGCGGGCCAAGGTCTTTCATTTCGAACTGCTGCTGGAGGTGCCTCTTCAGAGAATTGATAGTAGCAATATCGTCATCGGTAATGATCATGTCATCAACATATAGAAGCAATATCGCATTACCATGTGTAGAGTTGTGAGTGAACATAGCATAGTCATTCATACTCTCTATAAAGTCAACTGCAAGCACTGAGGATCTGAAGCGCTCAAACCAAGCCCGAGGAGCTTGCTTGAGCCCATAAATGGCCCGATGAAGGCGGCAAAAATGCTGGGGAAGAGTCAAAAGACCAGGAGGAGGACTCATATAGACCTCCTCAGAGAGATCTCCATGAAGAAATGCGTTCTTCACATCCATCTGGAAGAGTGGCCAGTGACGAGCAGAAGCAACTGCTAACAGAGTCCGGACAGAAGTCATCTTCGCAATAGGAGCAAAAGCCTCCTCGTAGTCAATGCCATGCTCCTGAGTGAAACCACGAGTAACTAGACGGGCCTTGTATTGCTCAATCGATCCATCGGAGCGAGTTTTGATGCGATATACCCAGCGACAGCTGACAGGATCCTTCCCTGAAGGAAGAAGAATGAGCTCCCAAGTACCAGTCTGCTGGAGGGCCTGCAATCCCTCGGCCATAGCCTGCTGCCAGTGTGGAATCTGAACTTCCTCACGGTAAGTCTGTGGCTCCTGAAGAGAGTGAATAGTCGCAAGGAAGGACTGAAAATGAGTCGAGTAAGAAGCAACCTAAGAAAAGCCATAGAGATCAGGTGCATGCCTCTCACGCTCAGGATAACGCGTAAGAGGAGTAGAAGACCCAATGTCACTAGCACCTGAGAGTGGCAACGAAGGAGGTGAACCTAAGGTGTCTACAAAAGAAAGGGTAGTAGGCGAAGTAGGTGGAACTGGTGAAGCAGGTGTAGCGGGTTTTGGCTGGCGACGAGTGTATGTATAAATGACAGGCGAGTACGGGGGCTCAGGTACTGTAGCAGGGATAGTAGGAGCGTCTGAAGTCATTGGGGTAGGAAGGAGACCCGAAGAAGAACTAGGAGTCTGAAGAAAGGACAAGTCTGAATAAGAAGAAGAAGGTCCTGAGAAGAAAGGTGTGTCCTCGAAGAAGGTCACGTGTCGAGAGATGCGGATACGATGAACAGAGGGGTCTTAGCAACGCCAACCCTTATGCTCAGAACTGTACCCTAAGAGGACACACTTGGCCGACCGAGGAGAAAGCTTTGTATGCTCTTCGGGTGGAAGTAAGACAAAACTGGTACAACCGAATGTCCGTAGAACTCTATAGTTGGGAACAGTGGAATATAGTCGCTGAAATGGGGACTGACCAGAGAGAAGTGAAGGAGTCCGATTAATCAAATGAACAGAGGTAAGAGTAGCTTCAGCCTAGAAGTATCGAGGAACGGAAGCAGAGAACAAAAGCGACCGAGTGGTCTCAAGAATGTGATGATGTTTCCTCTTGGCAACCCCATTCTGTGCAGGCGTGTAAGGACACGACTGCTGGGGTAAAGTACCGTGAGAGAATAGGATGTCACGAAACTCTGAAGAAAGATACTCTCGAGCACCATCTGAGCGAAAAATTTTGATTCGTTTTCCAAACTGAGTATGGACCATACTAGTGAAATCACGATATACCTGACACACATCGGACCTACGATGTAAGGTCACCCAAGTGAACCGAGAGAAGTCATCAATAAAACTGACGTAGTAATGGAAACCAGACATGGACATAATCGATGATGGTCCCCAAATGTCAGAGTGCACAAGATCGAAAGAAGAGGTAGACATACTCACTAGAGGGAAAAGGAAGAGCCGAGTGCTTAGCAAATTGACAACTCGTGCAGGGAGAAGGAGAAGTGAAAGAGAGATTACTTAAGTGTCCGAACTGGAACATGCTTCGAAGGCGCATCGCAGAGGGATGTCCAAGGCGGCGATGCCAAAGGTCGGCAGTGGAAATAGCAGCAACACATGAAGCAGCGGAGGGCAAAGGCACATGAAGATGCTCCAGACTATATAAGCCACCATGCCTTCGTCCAGTCCCAACCTGACGGCCAGTGCGAGGACCTTTCACCACACATGAGGATGCTGAGAAGGTAACGGTGAAACCTAGATCATCCAATCTACTAACCGAGATCAGATTGATCGATACACGAGGAGCGTGGAGCACATTCGGCAGTGAGAGATGACCACTGGGGTAAGAAGATGTGGAGATAGAATCGGAGCAAGTGATGTCCAAAGGAGACCCATCGGCAGTTTGAAGTTGCAGTTGAGGAGCAACACGAGTACAGTTAGTGAGGACAGTTGCATCAGAAGTCAGGTGATGAGTAGCGCCAGTGTCAAAAATCCAAGTGGTGCTAGAAGAACTGAGAAGACATTGAGCAGCGGTAGACGAACTTGCACAAGATCCCATTGCGATTGCCATGAATGCTCGAAACATGCAACAAAACTTTGACACGTATGCACTTTACTTCACTGATTTTTGAGCTTTACTGCACTTCTCTATACTTCACTACACCACACCTCAATATACTGTTATCGCTGTAGTTGAACAGGAATAGCTAAACAGTGCCGACATAACACTACAAAACTTTTGAACTGCTGGCTGAATTTTCTATGGCTGAACTGCTTGCTAAATGGATAACTATAGGCTGGCTAAACTACTGAAATAACAAAGTTGAGCCAGCTGAAATAATCGAATAAGAATTGGTCCTTCAAAAGGCTAAAATTCTTTTGCAGTTCATATAAATGAGAGCTTTCTTCACTGTCAACAGATTCTGCCCTGTGTACAATACACAAGGAGTAAACCGAACCGGATTAAACCAAAGCAGGCAGTGAGAAGAATAAACCAATCTCTGAGCTGAACTGAGGCAGTCTCTAAACTGAACCAGTAAGGATAATAAACAAACCAAACTGAACCGAACCAATCTCTGAACTAAAACAGTGAAGAGAATAAACCAATTTCTGCACTGGTTCACTGAAGCTATTTAAAGCCAAACAGTCTGGACCGAACCAAACCCAAACTAAAGCTATCGAACCGAACCCTTGTTCATTGAATCTATTTAAACCAAATGCCTGGACCGAACCGCTGAGATGGCAAATAACTTGAGGAGGATCTCACCATAGGCTTGATGAACGGCTGAGATGAGAACACATAATCACCCTTTATTTAGGGTTTTACCCTTCGTCTCTGAGCCGCCATTACAAGATCTTCAGATCTGAAGGAGCTGTGAGATCCTAAGGAGCTGTGAGATCCTCTGATGGAGTTGTGAGATCTTCCTCTTCTGCGATTCAAAGTCCGATGGGATAGATTCAGATGCAGGCTTGACTGAAAAGTCCTGATGACGCTTTTGAAGAAACTTCGATCGCGAAGCTTGATGCAGACGAAGCTCCAATGAGATTTGGATGAGAACTTCAATGGATGCAGATAAGCTTCAATGGAGACTTTGATGCCAGTGTTGATGCAGGCTACCGAAGAAGCTCAGCTGAAAGCTTCGATGCTTGGATTGAAAGAAGCTCTACCAGAGACCCATTAGGGCTCTGATACCATGTTAGACCCATAAAGGAAAAAGAAAAAACTGGAATTTGGGAGTAAAGTCTTGGATTTACTCATTGGGGCAAATGCCCTATCTATCACTATACAAAGGATGGGGTCACCAAAGGGTGAGCATACCCAAAAGAGAATAAAAGAGACTATACAAGGATTAAAAATGAATCTACACACGCTAACAATTATGAACCAATCATAAGAATTTGAGTTAGTTTAACTCAATTTTGAGTTTATTCAACTCAATTTGATTTAATGCAACTCAATTTTGAGCTAATTCAACTCAATTTTGAAAACCCCCCAAATACTTATGAACCTAACATAAGAATTCGAGTTAATTCAACTCAATTTCGAAAAACCCCCAAATTCTTATGAACCCATCATAAGAATTTGAACTAATTCAACTCAATTTTGAGTTTATTCAACTGAATTTTTTTTAATGAATTAATACAACTCAATTTGAGTTAATTTAACTCAATTTTGAAAAACCCCCAAATTCTTATGAGCCCATCATAAGAATTTGAGTTAATTCAACTAAAAGTTTAGTTAATTCAACTTAATTTTGAAAACCCCCCCCTTATGAACCTATCATAAGAATTTGAGTTAATTTAACTCAATTTTGAGTTTGTTCAACTTAATTCGAGTTAATGTAACTCAATTTTGAGTTGATGCAACTCAATTATGGTTAGTTCAACTCAATTTTGGAAAAATCCCAAATTGGGTTAAGTGAAAAACTGTCTGGGCGCCTAGGCGGTCCTAGGTACCCAGGCGTCAGGCGGTCCTAGGTGGCCACCTGGACGGACCTAGGCGTCCGCCTAGAGAAAACCGCCCGCCTAGGGGGTTGCCTAGGTGCCCAGGGGTCTAAAACGCCTAGGCGACGCTTTGACTACGGAGCCTTTACCTTAAACTCTCCTTGAGTTGAGACTTCAACTTGTTGATCTCATCCATGCTCCTAGTATCAATTATCATTTCATTAACATACAAAAGCAGGTTGGCAAATGAACCATCGGAAAGCTGCTTAAAAGACAAATAGTGGTCGTATTCATTTCAAACGTAGGTTTGTTCCAACATGAGTATGTCAGACATCATGTACCGCTGCCTTGACGATTGTTTCAATTTGTATAAAGATTGCCTCAATTTGCACACATGTTCTTCCTTACCAGCAACCTTGAACCTTTGGCTGACTCATGAAGATTTATCCTCCAACTCACTAGGAATGCGGTCTTAATAGCAAGCTACTCCGTGGCCAACAAAACTCGGATCGAGATGTGCTTTACCATTGGTGAAAGTACCTTATTGTAGTCTACACATTCGTTTTTCCATGTAAACCTTGGCTACGAACCGTGCCTTGTACCTATTGGTATTGGATCCTAGAGACCTTCCTTTTTGGTACATGCCCACTTGTGGCTATAACTTACTTCCTTTTAAGCAACTTGGCAAGTTCCCAAGTGTGGCTCTTGTGAAGAGTAATAGTATCCATCTCCTCACCTTTAGCGGAATTCCACTCCTCATAGTGGCTATCTTTAGAATATAGAAGATTCATCTTCCTTGATGGTAAACCCATAATTTAGTATCCTAATAGTACAATCATCATCTGACATGTCTTCAAACTTACCCTTTAGACCCTTCAATGCTTTGTGTAGGGCATGTTGAATACTTGAATCAGAACATCCTTCACTCGCCACAGACCAAAAATTTTCCGATCAAATTTTCAGCCTCAAACTTGGCGGTCAACACCTTTGTTCAACTTTTGGAGCCATCCCAAATTTCGATTCCTCACTCTGATACCACTTGTTGTGAACTAACACCCAAAAGGGTTTCTTGAAACCGGACGATAGGCTACAAAAATTACAAAGCAAGAGAGAAAATAATAGTAGAGAATAAAGTCATAGGAGGCACAAGCAATTGACGTAGTTCTATTGAAGCTTACGTCCACGGGTGTTGACGATCGAAGGTCATTTAACTACCTAGATAATCAAGAGTAGAATAGAGATCATCCGATCTCTCTCACAAGTGCCTTTTTACAAAGGAAAAAACTCATCTTGCAAGCCAACAAAACTCTCTCCAAAGCACCAACCTCTCCTTCATAAGATGAAGCCCTCTCCTCAAGAAGTGGCAACCTTCCAATTAAGAACCTGCTATGACTGCACACCTCGTCCCAACTCACCTCACTAAGCCCTACATTTTTAGTTCTTTTATTTATATTAAAATTGGAAGCCATAGCTTGATTAGATACACTTCTCGTGCACACAATAGTCTCTCGAAAATCGCAAACCTTGCTGTTCTTGGTGTGTTTGGGTACTAGTCGGATTGTGAGCTGAAGTTTGACGCATGCTGCGTTGTTGGGTCGTTTGGTACATCTCAAATTGGAGCTAAAAAATGACACAATGAGATATCAAACATGACAGTAGTTCATCGTATATCTTCAAAGTGCGGGCAGGAAATCATGGTGTCGTACCTGTTCCCTATTACATGAGTTCCTACTCCTAGACTAGTCATGTTCCCTATGCTATTATGGACTGCGAGGATTCATTAGATTTATCATTCTTCTATCACCTCTTCTTTGCCCTCTTGCTTCTGGTTTTGCATCACATAAACGGATCGTTCAAGACTTAGACTTGACGATTATCTATCGAGGACCTTAAAAATTGGAACATATTGTAAGTATTTAATTCATGCTATTGTAAGTATTGGATCAATGCAGATTTTCCACTGTATAGAATCAAATAACAAAATGGCTATATATTCCTTGGTTATTATATTAAGAAGCTCAATATAATAATAATAATAATTATTATTATTTATAGCATTCTTCCTCCTGGAGTAGCACAATGTGACATCATAATTCTTTTAGAAAATCATAACCATCGGGCCTTGTCACATCTATCTGAGAACGGTTTATGAATGCTTCTTCACTGGTGATTTCTGTTAAGGGCTAACTCCGTTCTTTTTGGAAACTTTTCCCTGTCTTTTCTAACAACTTCCATTTTTTAGATCTTTCACACCTCTTTCTTGACCTTTCCTCAATAATTCGAGAAACTCTCATTACCAGGGATGTCTCTGCTCTCCGTTGTACATGCTCATACCATCTTAGTGCATCTTAGTGTGTTTTCCATCACTTTGACCTCAAAGTATGAATTGAATCCTAAATATCTAATTCGATATGTCGTTCATAAAAGTCCTAATTTATATATTATTTCAAGACATGGATTTCTATGGAAGATAGCCCTTTGGTAAAGATTAAGTAGAGAGAAATGGGTTTAAATAGATTTGGCCAAACTGACCCTTCAAAAAGAACCCAATGTGCAAATCAGACTATTAATTTTTCCTGACTTGTGAGTATGAATAGTTGGTCTCTTACAAAACTGTAAGAAGAAATGTAAGGACAAATGCTACTAGTAGACTTCATAGTGAGGTTGACTTCCTATGATATCACATTTTTTTTTTTTATTTACCTCTTGTTTCAAAATAGAGATTGCACTTTTTTTAAATTTGAATTTCTTTCCTTGCGCGTGAAATTCTGAAATTACTTGTTTTTTGACTATTTGGTCATCTCAGATTTTTTAGTGAAAAGCACAAAACACTAGTCATAGCCAAGATCAAAAATTCATCTCCTATCGATGTAGGCCCCATGAACAATATCTTTTAATATTTACTTATGACTCTTCCGACATATAATGCTATTTCTAATTTAAATTGAGATAAACTTCTAGTCAGATTGCTTAATTTTAATTAGAGAAAAATAAATCATTTAAATTGCTATCCTCTAGTCAATTCAGATTTCGGTAAATGTTGTGTGCTCCTTTACCTAATGTTTACGGAAGATAGCTGTTGAATTTCGGAACCGTTCTACTACAGGTTTTGGATGTATACACTGGACAGTATGGCTTGCTACATGGTGGGATTCATCTAAGACCATGGTTATATATAGACTCTTCCACAATTGATCCACAAACTTCAAGAAAGCTTTCGATGAACATCTCTGAATGTCTTCTAAAAGAAAAGAAAGGTTGCGATCAATTTTGCAATACATTTTCATTATATCTGTACATCAGTCATGGGTATTTTATTGTGTATTCTCTATTAATTTGTTGAATCATGACATTAGATGAACCAATATGATACACATTGGGTTACAATGCTTATACTGAATTCCCATTTTTCTAGTAGTTATATTACTGTAAGATTGAGCATGTTATTATGACAATTCCTACTTTATTTTTTTATTGCCCTAAAATAATAAAATGTGCAACTTTATGCATTCGGAGTTATTATTACTTAGACATCGATGCTGGACTCATGTTTCAGCACTTCTATGAGACAACTTCCAGCACTTCTATGCGCCAACTTCACAAAGTAGCAAAAATAAAGGATGGTACAAGAATTAAAGGGCTTGACGACTAACCATCTATATATATCCTCTACAGTTAGGATTTACAGAGAACCACATAAAATAGTACCAAAAAATACTCCTAAGATTGTACGGACTCCATAAACTTTGTTCCCCATGGGGGGGCCGTCCCCCCAGTACCCTTGGGGCCTTTGGCATGTCGAGGGACCACATCCCAATCTTCTAACAAAACCATTAGGCTTAATCCAACATAACACAAAATAATGAAAATTTATCATATGGTGGAAGATATAACATATCACTTATCTCAAATGGATATATATGTGAGTACAATAAAAAATAACACAACAAATCTTGATGGATTTGATGCTTAGTGACATATGGATAGTCAGCGGGCTGCAGAAGGGCAGGTGACGGGCCGGTGAGCTGCTGGAGGGGCCGACTAAGACCGACGGGGGGCCAATCGGGCGTGGGTGTACTGGGCTCGGATGCAGGGCGACGGGCTTGTCGCGGGCACAGGCAAGATCACCGGATCGGGGAGGAAGGCAGCGGAAGGGGATGGCGAGGGGATTAAACCCTCTCTGATACCATGTTAACACAACCCTAGGAGAGAGAGAGAGAAAGAGAGAGAGAGAGAGAGAGAGAGAGAGCGAGCTAGGGTTTGGGAGAATGACGAACAATTCTCATTAGGGCAATAGCCACGAATATATAGGCACATACATGTGTAGGGAATGAGTCATGTACGCCTAACTCATATGTATAACCTATATTATACATTAACAAAGGTAGATGGTGATGGTTAATGTAAGGTATATTCATATCATGTATAAATTAATGATTTTCTAAAGAAATACAATGTCAATTTGTGTGTAATTTTAATTCTATATGGCATGAGTTTTTTTTCCTCCTTGGCTGCATGACCTTGAATCACGTAACTAACAAGGTATACCTACCTGCCAACTGCCCTTTTAGGTTCTGTGGCATACCAATCTTAAAGGGGTGACTCCAGGTTGATAGTGATATAGGCAAGAAAAGCCTACACTACAATCTTGATGAATCAAGACTTCTACCCACGAAACATTCAATTTCATCATATAAGAGATAAATGGCAGCGACATTATTTATATTTTGAGGACTAACAATCATAATTTATAATAAAAGAAGGCTTCCAAGTTACCAACAGGGCTCCGAACAACTCGAAATCATATGGTGATGATCTGGGCAAGTTTAGGGCGTGAAAAGAAATGGGACAATTGAGAATAAGGTGCATATTTTCAGATAATGAGATGTATTTATGAAGAAGAAAGAAAAGATATATAGATCAAACGGCCATGGGTTGCAAGGAAACTTCTGGGAATCCTTCACGAAGTAAAGACGGACGATCGGGGACGGCAGATCCTTCGATTTTCATGCCAAAAGGACTTCTCAAGTCAAAGTTAAGGCGTCTTGAGGTGAGGTCAAGGAAGATGTGGGGATAACAGTCGATCCTAAAAATCTCATGAAGAGAAAAATATTTTCCTCAAAATTTAAAATCTCCTTTTTTTTTCATCTTTAATATGTTTAGGGTTTCCAACAGAGGGTGTGGATCAAATGAAATAAAGGGATTGAGGGTGTGAATGGTGGGGTGAAGAAGGAAAAAAGAAAATAATGAATAGAGAGAAATAAAGGGGACGACTAGGAGAGAGAAAAAGGGGGGAGGAGGTCGTACAGAGTACATGAAGGGAGAGAGGGGAAGGAGTATGAAGTAGTGTTGGGTTTTTGTGGATACCTTATACTGGACATATATACTTCAATTATTCATTGAATAAATGGCTTTTAGGGAATTCAATCTACCATATGTCATCAAAGCAAATTATATTATAAACTTTGAACTGAAAGAATTGAAGATTCCGATTGTTACAAGGTCCCAGTCATTTATTTAATGACGAATATGTGGTTCATAATATAGAATCATGAACTTACACATGTATCTTAGATGATTATGAATAGAAGTTGTCTATCAAATGAGCCTAAAAATTGTATCGCCCAACATATCGGCATTTGCTCACTAAATTTAAGTGTTATTGATTGAGCAAGAATCATCATATGGTGTTGGCTCAACTATAGGGAGCCAGCTGATTGAATTTTTTTATCAATTTGATGTGAAGTTTGAACCAGCCCAAACATCGTAATGGTCGCTTCTTGTTTTTGTCATGTTAAATAGGCAGTCGTCGTAATTTTCTGTTTCCGTGGTGTGCTTTTTTAGGTTATGTGGATACTCCGGTCATGCTGGATGCTCCTGTATCTGGAGGCGTTCCTGGTGCAGAAGCAGGGAACCTTACTTTCATGGTACGTCCTTATGTTTCTTGTATGTTAATGTTTCCATTCTAATTATGGGAGGACAAATGTTTTTGTGATGTGGAGCTCAGTTGCTGATCCTCTTCTATCAACACACATAAAATACTGTTTTATCTTGCAAATAAAACTGGTGAAGGTATACCTTTAATCTTTCCATGCTTTCAAAGTTGCTTCTAGCACTGTCAACCTGTGAGTGGAAGATGTTTTGTCATACAGGTTGGTGGCCGAGAGGAGGTTTATCTGGCTGCAAAGCCCTTATTTCACTCAATGGGAAAAAACACAATCTATTGTGGTGGGGCTGGAAATGGTGCCGTGAGTTTGCTTCTCTGTTCTATTTTATAAACTCCCTTAATAGATTCTCATGGGACAAATGATAAGCATACTTTCATTAGTAACAAGACTAGGTGCGACCAACCTGTGCTCTTAGCAATTCTGCTCAGCTTCACGTTAATACAGTTTCACGTTAATGTCAAAATAATTCCACTTTCGAGCCATTTCCATATTCAATGACTTGGTGGCTATAAGCCTAAAAATGTGGTATTTCTAAAGAACTGTTACTAAATTTCTGAGTATAAGCTGACACTTTGTTTAAAGATAATTGAAACACATTCTTTTGTCCTCCCCATGAACAAAAAGGAATAAAAAAGGTGCAACTGAAATATATCAAACAAGCTTAATTTCAGAAGATCTGATGCTTCTTTTAGTGAATATACCAACACTGCCATGGCTCTCTGGCTGAATCCTTCAAGTGTCGCATTTACCACTAATAGCCTTTTCAATTGTAATATTTAAATGATTATGACGAATTTGTGCCTGTTTCCAGACTGATAGGTATAAGACACTGACATAGTCTTTCTTACCTTCGATTAGTTGGTCCTCTCTCTTAGATCGGTTGAAAATGGGATTGTTATTCATGTGACATAACATTCTAACCATAATGGCCAAGTGTATGAAAAGATTGTAAAGATTCATATTTATTGATGCCTATCATATGGTGCTCCATACCACAAAATAAGTTACTTTCATATGCATCGAGCTGAATGTTACCGGTTTATTTAGTCATATGGACTGAACATGAGCTACGTATGGCATGGTTTGTGGTCTCCAGGCAGCAAAGATTTGCAATAATTTGGCAATGGCTGTTAGCATGATTGGGGTTTCCGAGGCTTTTGCTCTTGGGCAGCGCCTAGGGATTACAGCTAGCACACTCACAAACATTTTTAATTCTTCAAGTGCTCGGTGTTGGAGTAGGTATTGCACCCTTTTTCTGTATGCTACAATATTGAAAATAACTTTATGGTGCAAGTTTCATGATACTAAGAAATCTCTCTCAAAGAAGCCACATTTTTCAAGTGCTTTAGATATTTCTTATTTGACAGAAGATTATATTTTATCTTGTTTTAAGTAATTCAAATGTCAGTTTTGTTTCACTCCTGAAGTTAGGAGGAATTAGGGCTGCAACTTGGGCAGGTTGGGTGGGTTGAGGGGTCAACCCATGCCCAACCCAAGAGATTGAATCGGCTGCCCAAGTCCAAGCCCAACCAAACCCAACCCAAGGTTCGGTTGAACGTCCTTAGCCCAAGCCCAACCCGTTGGGTTGATCGGGTTGTGAGGGGCGGATTGGCCGGTTTCAACATGGCATAGGAGAAATAATCAACATGTAACAGTTCCTTTGAGATAATACAATACATAAAACAACTATTTGCATTCTTATATTGGTGATGGTCCATCGTTGGATGGATGAATGCCCTTTCAATGATGGTCATTAGAAGCGGGATAAATACCTATCAAAGTTCCACCATAGTGCAATCTCAACTTGTATTCAACAGATGATCCAACATATGGATTCTAATCGGACCTATTCAATATTATATTATATTAAATATTATTTACTAAATGGTTGGGTTTCAGGTTGGGTCGGGTTGCCCGAAGCATTTGCCTAAAGCCCAATCTGCATCGAGGTCGGGTTGGGATTTTCCAACCCAAGCCCAACCCATACAAGTAAAATCCCAACCCAAGCCCGCCCAAATTTTGGTTGGGTTCGGGTTGGCCCGCACAAGTTGCAGCCCTAGGAAGAATTGTTGCATTGTCGGAAGATCACAATGATTCTCTACAACCATCTGTGAACGTGACTCCTGAACCATATCATACAATAAAATCTTATTTGTGTTTTCCTTTTTTGGTAATTTGTACTGATTGTAAGCTGTTAGCTTCCAATGGATGATTCTCTATGCTAGTGAAGTCTCTGGTAAAGTCTTTAATATTGAAGTTTAGTTTTTGTTCTTTTGTATCTTGTATTCACTAGAAAGACAGATGTATTCATATATTCATCATGTGTTGTCGCCGATTGCAAGCAACTTGATAAGTTGACTCAAATGCCAGCATTCAAGTGTCACACTTTTTCTATGCTCCCGATCTACAGGCCCCATAACAGATATTCATAGGCCTTCGTTCTACAGTTGGCATTTGCATGAGTACTTGCCATTGCAGTAGTCCATACAAAATGTGGCATATATCTGATTTGATCCCCCCCCCCCCTTTTTTCTTTGTTATTAGTCCAAAGGGTATGCCTTTTAATATTGGGTTTTTTGCATATATGCCCCATAACAAAGTATGACATTGTAAAAAAAACTGTTTGTATTACAAAATTCTCTGGGCGCCCTTCACATATCTCGATTTTTGCAGGTTCCAAGGGTAAAATTGTCAAATAATAGCTTTATGGTTTTTTTTTTTAAAGAAAAGCGATATATGTGAAGGGTGCACAAAGAATTTTGTAAATCATAGTTTTTTTTTTCTATAATATCGAACTTTATTAGGGGTATATATACGGATAATCCCTTCAATATTTTAGTATTGTGCCAAGTAATGGTTAGACTGGCAGTACATCCAGTTATCACATAATTTTCCAGACTCATTAATTATTATGTAACCTTCAAGCACATACACTCAAGTGCTCTCTACAATCTAGGGTTGTCAATTAACAAGTGTTAACAAATTCATATCTTAGACAATGCTTTGATTTTCGCTACAATATGGCAGTGAAAGTTACAATCCAGTTCCTGGGGTAATGGCAGGGGTGCCTTCTTCAAGGAATTATGATGGTGGATTTTCATCTAAACTCATGGTATGTAACACACATTTGTTTTGATAGCTTCTCAAATATATTCTTTTGCTTCCCTTGTTATTTGCGTATTTAGATATTTCAGTACAAATAACAAGGTAAACCTGCAAGTGATTCTTTTGGTGAAAGCATTATAATCGTATGTACTAAGGGCATCTCCAGCCCTTACTCAAATCGTCACTAAGATTTGAATGAGTAAAATTGCCTAAAAAATAGCTCTAGCCCTTTACTCAAACTTATTCCAAACTTAGTTTTACTCAAAATTTTCACTAAATCGAGGGAGACTCAAATCCCATACCAATTCTAACGGTCATCTCCCAAGGTCTTCTTATTTACAAATGTGCCATCCAATTTTGAGTTTTACTCAAATCTGAGTAAAAAATATGAGTAAAAGGGCTGGAGTGCTTATATCAGATTGAGTTTTACTCAAATTTGAGTAAGGACCGGAGTACTCAGTATCAGATTGATTTTTTATTCAAATTTTTACTCAGATTTGGGTAAAATTTGAGTAAATTTATATTGTCTACCAACTAAGAAACTCATATCTGGGCATGCATACAAAAAAAAAAACCCTCCTTGGCATCAGCATCATCATCGTCGTCCAAGTTTTATCCCATTAAGATGGGATCGATTATAAGGAAGACTCAAGAATCTGTTGTCAACCTGCCGGCAACCCTCTGAGATTGGTGCTGAGAACCTGAAGAAGATAACTTGGCAAGAGAGAGCATGCCAAGAAATCGAAAGGAATATAGAAGGAAAAGAAAGAGAGTTAAAAAGGAAAAAAAAAAGAGTTAAATGCAATATGAGAGGACTGGTGCTGACCAGATCTCCATATAATCACATTCAACACCTTGCACCAATGCACAACTTTGGAACATGTCCAACTCCACATAATTTGTTGCTGATAATTTGGTATCACTGGAAAACTGAAGAAAATCTGTGTGATGTTTATGTTACTATGGTAGACATCGACCAGTCATCATAATGCTCATCATGATTATGCAATTGTTTTGATGCAGGCTAAAGATTTGACATTGGCGATGGCATCAGCAGAAGAGGTTGGTCTCAAATGCCCCCTTACGGCTAAATCACATCATATGTAAGTTGCCTCTTTATTAGTAGACCTCCCCAGAAAATTGTTTCTGCAGGAGCTTACCTCGATCTTGATATGCTTCGACGTAAAATTGTATGCTCGCAGATACGAGGAGTTGTGCAAGCAGGGCTATGAGTCGAAAGACTTCTCATATGTTTTCCGCCATTATTTCTCGGGAAAGGATGAGAATTGAATAGGCAAGCATTGCCATTCATGCTGAAGCAAGTGTATTGAATTCGTTGCATCAGTAAATCTGTGTTTTTGGATGAATTCTTTGCAGCATCAGTAAAATTTTCCCATTTTTTATGTTGTCCATCTTGTATTTCCAATGAGAGTGTGTGTGTGATTTCTGAGTTAACAGGTTTCAATGGCTTTGCCCATCACCCAATGAATACCTTCAGGTGTAATATTGGTATAGCTTGTTTCATAGCATACCGCAGCTTTCTACAAGCCCTTAACAGAGTATGATACCATTTTTATGGGATATAAGGCAAAGTATATATCTGGATTACACATCAATATTGAGTTCATATAATTGTTTAGCAATAAAATCAATTTGATTCCACTCAGCTCAGCTCTGGCGGCGTGCATATCGGACCATGCCCCCATTCTGCAGGCAACGGATGCCATTCCTTCCACCAGGCAACCGTTCCGGTTCGAGATGATGTGGACACTGGACGACGGGTTCTCCGATAGCCTATCATAATGGTGGTAGGAGGCGGGACAACCGTCAGATTCGGTGTTGAATATCATAAACAAACTTCGTTTCATCAAACGAAAACTCCAGTCTTGGAGCAGGGAGCACTTTGGGAACATTACGCAGCAGAAGGCTTCCATTTTGACCTCCATTCAGGCACTAGAGGTGCGGAATGAGTCTTCACCCGCTTTCTCCTACAGACAGTGCGGAGTTGGACCGGCTTAATTTGGTCCTAGGAGATACCCTACGGAAAAAAGAGACCATGTGGAGACTGCGTTTGCAAGAGCAGTGGATCAAACTCGGAGACTCAAACACTCGTTATTTCCACCGTGTGGCCAACAGAAGGAGAGGGAGGAACTTTATCTTGACTCTTTCCCATGCGGGTGAGACATTGTCCTCTACTTTGGCGATCCTTCAAATGGCCACCACTTTCTTCAGAGATGCCTTCTAGCCCGGTTCCACATCTAGCATGAAGATGGATTGGAATAGTCTTGACCTACCCAGAATCAGCCAGGACTCTCCGCTGGACGATGAGTTCACGGAAGAAGAATTCAAGAAAACGGTCTTCGACTCTGTGGGGGATGATTCTCGTGCCGACCTGAGGACTCCATCCAACCAGTCAATCGATTAGATCGTCGGTTCGAGTGTTGGGTTTTTAGACTTGGGCGTTGAAGAAGCTGAGTGTTTGTGGACTTAGATTTAGAAATGATTGAAAGAGATGAAGTTGACACGAGATGTGATCTCGAAGTTCAGCCGAAGCCTACGGCTCCGTGCTATAAGGTGCAACCTGAATTCATTAACGCTTGAAATGCTATGATCTCGATAGAGGTTTGGGGAAATATCCTAGGCCCAGGGAGGTTTCTGCAGGTGCTTTGATAGGCTCCAGGTTGGGCTAGTGGGCCCTGTTGTCCTCTTTGCGGACCTCCAGGTAGGGCTAGTGGGTCCCGTCGTCGTCTTTATGGACCCCCAGGCAGGGCTAGTGGGCCCTGTCATCGTCTCTATGGACCCCTAGGCAGGGCTTGTGGGCTCCGTCATCATCTCTGTGGACCCCTAGGCAGGGCTAGTGGGTCCCGTCTTTGGGCGTTGGCCAAATTTTGCACCCACAATTACCCCCTCCAGGTTAGCTAGAGGCTGATCTGGCTGACTTGGAATCCCGGTGCAAAATTCAGGGGAAGAACACTCCTTCGTCTTGGCGATAGTTATCGAACCCCTTGCCAAGGGTTGGCTTCATCGATTACTCACCAGTCGTCGTCAATCGATTGAGTATGAGCGACCGATCGAGTGTCTACGACCGATTGGTTGAGGACGACCGATTAGGTATCTGCGACCGATCAGTCGAGGGTGACCGATCGGGTGTTTGCGATCGATCGAGTGTCAGCGACCGATCAGGTGTTTGTGACCGATCGGGTGTCAGCGACTGATCGGGTGTCTTCAACCGGTCAGGATTGGAGTGATCGGGCGAAAACATGGATTTTCTGCACGATCCTTTGATTTTTTGACCGATTGGTCAAGGGCGACCAATTGGGTGTCTGTGACCGATCGATCGAGGGCGATTGATCGGGTGTTTTCAACCGATCTGGAATCGAGTGATCGAGCGAAAACATTGGTTTTCCACCCAATACTTTGGATTTTTGACCGATCGCCTACCTGTCGATCGATCTAAGTCTTCAGTGGGTCAAAGTCGATCGATCGGTTGTGCACAACTAGTTAAGAATCGAGTAATCGGGTGAAAACAAGGGTTTTCCGCCAAATCCTTTGGATTTTTAACTGATCGGTCGAGGGCGATCGATCGGATTTCTACTACCGATCGGGAATTTTCAACCGATCTAGATTGGAGTGATCGGGTAAAAACATGGGTTTTCTGCCCGATCTTTGGTTTTTTGACCGATCGATCGAGAGCGACCAATCCGGTGTCTACGACCGATCGGTCGAGGGCGACCGATTGGGAGTTTTCAACCGGTCTGGAATCGAGTGATCAAGCGAAAACATGGGTTTTCTGTCCAATCCTTTGGATTTTTGATCAATTGCCTGCATGTCGATCTGTTTAAGTATTCCATGGGTCAAAGTCGACCGATTGGTTATGTGCAACCGATCGGGTGTCTTCAACCGGTCAAGAATCGAGTAATCAGGCAAAAACATGGGTTTTCGCCCGATCATTTGGATTTTTGACCGATCGATCGAGGGCGACCGATCAGGTTTCTGTGACTGATCGATCAAGGGCGACCGATCGGGGTGTTTTCAACCGGTCTGGAATCGAGTGATCGGGCGAAAACATGGGTTTTCCATCCGATCCTTTGGATTTTTGACCGATCTCCTGCCTGTTGATTGGTCTAAGTCTTCAGTGGGTCAAAGTCGACCGATCAGTTGTGCGCAACCAATCGGGTGTCTTCAACCAGTCATAAAATGAGTGATCGAGCAAAAACATGAGTTTTTTTACCTGATCCTTTGGTTTTTCGACCGATCGCCTGCCTATCGATCGATTTAAGTCGTTAGTGATCGGTCAAAGTTGATCGATTGGTTGTGCGCAACTAATCGAGTGTCTTCAATCAGTCAAGAAATTTGTCATTGGGCGAAAATATGGGTTTTCTGCCCGATCCTTTGGTTTTTTGACCGATCGCCTGCCTGTCGATCGGTCTAAGTCTTCAGTGATCGGTCAAAGTCGACCGATCATTTGTGCGCAACCGATCGGATGTCTTCAACCAGTCATGAAATGAGTGATCGGGCGAAAACATGGGTTTTCTGCCCGATCCCTTGGTTTTTTGATCGATCGCCTGCCTGTCGATTGATCTAATTCTTCAGTGATCGGTCAAAGTCGACTAATCGGTTGTGCACAACCAATTGGTCAGTAGCGACCGATCGATCGGAAGCGACCGATTGAGTGTCTCTGAGTTTGCAGATTCTCCGACCTATTGCCTGCCTGTCAATCGATCTGACAAATGGACACGTGTCATTTTGTCTTATTGTCGCTTTGGCTGCCCGTTGCTTTAATGTCTAAGTCTCTTCATGCCTTGCGCCTTGTCGTTTTGTTGTTGACAAGTCTGGTGCTGCCACGTGTTACGTTGAGTTTTCCGCCTATTCTTTCCGCAGTTTATATGTTGAACCCTTGGCTCATTTTGTTTTTCACGCTTTCATAAAATCTTCGCTCACATTTCTCTTCACTGTTCTTGGCTTCCTGCTCTCTGCTTCGCTCGTTTTTTGTGATCAATTTGTTGTGGTTGCGATGGCCTTTGCAAGCTGCACCAAGAACATCGTTCCGCCGAAGAAGAAGCCTTCGCAGTAAGAAGGGTCGAAGAAGGGGAAAGCAATAGCGAAACCTTCGTCGCTGAAGATCGCTGGGAAGGGCAAGACCAAGAAAGCTCTTGACAAGAGGCATAGAGGCTTCTTCCTTGCCACTGCTCCTCTCAAGCCCACTCATATCCCTAAATCCTCCTTTGTGTTGGAGCTGCTCATGTCTATTGTCGAGGAGGAAGTCTTTGAATACGGAATGGGGAAGAAGTCCGCTGACTCGAAGCGGAAGAAGTGGGCAAAATTGATGGATTCCTTTACGGAAGCAGAAAATCGTCCGACGCTCTCTGGCATAGAATCGGCCTTCGAGATTGACAAGCGCGCGGTATATGCTGAAGTCGCAAGCAAAGAGAAGGTGATGGGGACGAACGGTCAACTGAATTGTGGACTGAGACTGCCGCTTCCCCCCTTTGCCACCAGATTGCTGAATACTTCTGGTCTTTGCCCCGGGCAACGCTTGGAGGATCATCTACGCCTTCTAAAGAGTGGAGACCGATCAATAAGAGGAGATGAGGGCATGCTAATCTAGCATCCCTGAGGGCGAGTTGGCAAGGATTGAACTCGGATATTTTTTCTATCATTACAAGTGGGTGTCTAGGAAAGACAGCTCCTTCTTTAATCTTTCAGGGGATCTTGCCCCTCCGCCCGATCATGGACACTGTTCCATCCGACAAGCTATACACTGATTAGCCAATATCTATCTCAGGAGCATGGACTCCATTGTCTGTCCCGGAGACTCCCGCACAGCGATGTCCAGACGAAAGTTTGGAGATATGGTCCTGGGGGTGACCGTTGCTGGAAGTCCTAGAGAATCAGATCGATTGATAACTTCTTATTGGAGTTGACCTGCGGGTTCATATCGTGGATGTAGTTTGCCCACTGTTCTGTCCTTCATGGAAACACCAACTTATTGCACCGACTCACGGGGAGGTACGAAGACAATGACACTATCTACTCAGATTATGAGGAGGACCCCGAGTCAGGTCAGTTGGTACGCTACATGGTGGTTGAGAAGAAATCTCATAGGAAGAAGAGATGTCTCTCCATCGGCGAAGAGAGGATCGTCATCACCCGTAGAGGGCAAGTCAAGAAGAGGCGAACGACTGGATCCCGCTAGGAGGGGGAGGAGAAGAAAAAAGAGGAAGAAGAGAGAAAAGAGGAGGATGAGGAGAAGGAGGGAGAGGAGGAGGGAGATGGAGAGGATGATGGTGATGAAGAAGAGGAAGAGGAAGAGGAGAGCGAGGACTACATCCCCCCGACTCTACAAGACGTGCTATTGTTGCCGCCCATTTACGAGGCAAAGTCTCGACGGTTGGAGGACCATCTAGAGACCATTGACGATGGCAAGCCAACGCCATTTGTCTATAATTTTGATACCCTCAAGCGCTCTACAAAGATTAGGGTGAAGTACTTGGGGAGTGAGAGTATTCTCAACCCTACCCCGATCGCCTTAGTGGCCCCTGAAGATGTTGAGGCAGTGGCTCCATCGAAGGGGGGTAGCGGAGGCGGAGGGGATGATGAAGTGATCGTGAAGTTGACTCCTCGAAGTGAAACGGCCCAAGCCGCTGCTGAGGCTGTTGCTTTGGTGGCAGCCATTATAAAGGAGGCTACTAGGAATGAAGCGGGGTGGGGGGGGCTTCCACTCCCCCTGAGGTTGAAATTCCGATCAAGCAGCCTTGTGAGGAGGGTGGTGATGAAGGGCGTGATAGAATTTCGATCAAGGCTCTCTCACCCCAAGCTGCTGCTACCGACACCCCCGCACTTCAAACTGCTACTGCCAACACCCCTGTACTAGAAAGTAGATCAGGTTCCAAGGGGAAGGGATCCCTTCGGGAGAAAGGTCCTGCCCAACCCTCTCATGAAGATGCCACAGTCAAAGGTAAATTCAACACTTCTCTGGCTTTACTTGAACGTTTATCATAATTGTGGTTGACTTGTCTGAATGTAGGTCCGGCTTCTTCCAACCCTCCCCTTATCTTGCGGGACTTGGGGGAGGTGGATATTAACCAACCTACTAGGTCTCTGAGAAAGCTTTGCAACCTTCCAGATGCTGATTTGGAAGAGTCTAACAATAGGATAGAAGTGATGGTGAGTTTTTCAAACTTGTCTTCAATATACCACTGTATCTCATTCATCATTGCTTATGGCAGATGTCTGCATTGTTGCGCATCAATAGTAGAGTCTGCAAAAAGGCCGCGGATAGACAGCATCTGGCTGAGATCGAAGGCTTGACTGCTCGTCTTTTGGCGGCAGAGGAGGTATGGGAAAAGATGGCGTTGGAGTTGAAGGCATGCCAAAGTGCCCTTCATCACTCTGAGCAAATGGAGAAGAGGATAGAGTGTGAAGCCATTGCTGCGAGGAAAGATCTCTACTCTCTCCGGAATGATTATTTCCAGATGGAAGGGCTCGCTTTCAAATGGAACGAGGAGATCAATTAATTGAAGGCTACCGCCGAGTCGTCTTTGAAGGCTCATGACCTCGAGATTCAGCAGCTAACCGTTGATTTGGAGAGCTACAAGTCGACGGCGAAGCAGGCCTTGCAGGCACTCAGACTCGCCCATGGTGCCGGAGCTCAATCCTCCAAAGGATTTGGAGTAAGCAAAGCTCCTAGTGGCTCCAATGGGGATAAGTCTAAGGCACCAAGTGTGGCTAAGTCTTGATGTACCAGTTTTTGGTCTTGTACTTTCTGAAAGTATAATAGAAAGTGCTCATCTTTTGGATACTTGAATGACACTCTTCTCATGATGGTGCTTGGCTTGCCTTGTTAGAAATTGTAGCAATGTAATCAAACTATCACTTGTCTCTGTTAAAAGTTTATCTCCTAAACTGTTAGTAGGAAGTAGCATCGCAATGCAAAACAATCTAATCATTGTTCCTGTCAGTTAGGGGTTGCGTCACAATGCAAATATCCTAACTACTTGTCTGTCTGCCAATAAGGAGTTGTGTCGCAATACACATCCCAATTATTTGTTTGTCTACCAGCTAGGGGTTGTCGCATAACAAACATCCCAACTATTTGTTTGTCTGCCAGTTAGGAGTTGTGTCGCAACACAAACATCTCAACTATTTGTCTGTCTGCCAGTTAGGAGTTGTGTTGCAACACAAACATCCCAACTACTTGTCTGTCTGTCAGTTAGGAGTTGTGTCGCAACACAAATATCCCAACTATTTGTTTGTCTGTCAGTTAGGAGTTGTGTCGCAACACAAATATCCCAACT
Organism: Chamaelirium japonicum; assembly: GCA_947650365.1. Classification (NCBI taxonomy): domain Eukaryota; kingdom Viridiplantae; phylum Streptophyta; class Magnoliopsida; order Liliales; family Melanthiaceae; genus Chamaelirium; species Chamaelirium japonicum. The sequence goes on from CANTAL010000004.1 coordinate 1,054,006, forward strand.
ATTTGTTTGTAAATTTGAATATGAGTGTAACTTGTCTAAACAAGATTGATAATTGGAACAAAACAATTTATACATTGTAGAATTTACATCACGAGTAGAATTGTTTGAGGTGTCGAGCATTCCAGGCCCTTGGCAGTCTATCTCTTTTTGGTGAGATAAGTCGATAGGATCTCTTACCTCCTGCTGATTCAACAATGTAAGGTCATTCCCAGTTGGGAGTTAGTTTGCCACTACCATGCTCCTTTGTGTTGGAGAAGAGTGTTCTAAGAACGAGATCGTCAATATTAAACTGTCTTTTACTGACCTTTTGATCATATGTTTGCTTGATCTTCTGCTGATAGTTAGTAATATGAAATACCGCATGATCGCATAGCTCTTCTGTGAAATCAAGGTAATTGACTCGAAGTTCTTCGTTGATCCCTTCCTCAATTGCAAGGGTCTTGAGAGTTGGACAAATAGCTTCTATAGGAAGAACTGCTTCTGACCCACAAGTCAAACGAAAGGGCGAGAAGCCAGTCGATCGTCGAGGAGTGGTTCGATAGCCCTACAAGACCTCTGGAAGGACTTTCTCCAATAATCCCTTCTTGTTACCTAACTTCTTCTTGAGTAGGCCAAGAATGGCTCTGTTTGAAGCTTCAGTTTGACCGTTGCACTGCGGATATCTCGGTATATAGTAGAAGAGTTTGATTTCATGGCTTTGGCAGAACTCTCGGAATTTGTCAGAATCGAATTGAGCTCCGTTGTCGGCGATAAGCACTTGTAAGGTACCAAACCGTGAAAAGATGTTTTGCATGATGAACTTGATAACTCCGTCGTCAGTCTCCCAGAAGAGTGGCACAGCTTTGACCCACTTAGTGAAGTACTCAGTTGCCAGCAGCAGGTACTTCTTCTTGCTTGGGGATGTAGGGAATAGGCCAAGGAAGTCCAACCCCCATTTGATAGAAAGGCCAAGGGCTCGTTAGAGGATGAAGCTCATCTGCTAGGAGATGGATCGCTCGAGCATGCCATTGACAGGGCTCACACCTTTGAACAAACTATCATGCATCCTTCGCCATAGTTGGCCAATAGTGACCTTGAAGTTTGATCTTTGCTTCGAGGGATCTTTCGCCAGAATGGTTGCCGCAAGCTCCGGTATGGATATCAGCCAAGATTATTTCTGTTTGATCAGGGCCAATATATTTGACTAGTGTTCCGCCATGAGATTTGAAATAGAGATTTTCTTCTCGAAAGTAATAGAGTGGAAGTTTTCTTTGGAGCCGTTTGACTTGAATGAAGTCTTCAGGCATTCGGCCATGCTTGAAGAAGTCAAGGATTAGCCATCTCCAATCCGACTATCCATCATTCAGGGAGGAGGTGAAGGTTGGCTGTCTCCAACCCCCGCAGCCTTTTGTAGTGGCGATAAGATGGTGCTCGAGGCTAGCCTTGGGCAGTTCTTGATAGTCGATCTGAATTTGACGCTGGTTGATGAGGTCTCCAAGTATTGAGGCGCGTTGGCGAGAGCATCTGCTTCACGGTTCTCAGCTCTTGGGATTTGAATGAACTTGATATCAGAGAATTGCTGTTTGTGATGCTGCACTAGGACCAAATACTGCTGCATCATCTTTTCTCTTGTTATGTAATCCATGTTGATCTGCTTGATCACCAACTGGGAATCACTATAGACAGTGAAATGATCTATTTCCCAGACTCAAGTGATCTCCAGCCTGGAGACGAATACTTTGTATTCAGCTTCGTTGTTGGTAGCATTGAATCTGAAGAGAACGGCCTTTTGGAGGTGATCGAGTTCAGGGGATATAATAATTATCCCAATTCCTGAACCGATTAAACTGGAAGCCCCATCAGTATAGAGCTTCCATCATGCAATAGTTGTAAAGGGAGTCTTAGGGCTAGGATTGAAGGTCTCAGGACCTGGATTGGAATGTAATACGTCGTTATCATCAAGGTGCATTTATCTATCGTCAAAGGAGATAGGATCTTCTATGGGGAAGTCGACAAGGAAGTCGGCGATGGCTTGCCCTTTGACGGACACGTGAGGCTCGAATTGGATGTTGAGCAAGCTCATTTTGATCACCCACTTGGTCATCCAACCGGCTCAACTTGCCTTATCAAGAATGTCTTTGAGAGGATGTTCAAAGGTGACGGTGACCAAATAAGAGACGAAATAGGAACGCAGTCGTCGTGAGGTGGTTAACAGAGCTAATGCCATCTTCTCGATTCTTGAATAGCGAGTCTCTGCCGGTAGTAAGGTATGACTGATGTAGTAGACAGGATGTTGACGTCGTCCCTCATACTAACCAAGACTGCGCTGATGGCTTGATCGGTAACGGCGAGGTATAACTATAGAGGTTCTTCTGACATTAAAGCAGTCATATTAGGAGCTTGAGTGAGAGTTTTTGACACCTTGGAAGGCTTGCTTACAGTTTGAGTTCCATCCCAAGGTGTCTGCTTTGTGTAGTTTGTCGAAGAGTGGCTTGCATTTGTCCGAGGACTTAGAGATGAATCGATTGAGGGCTGCCAGTCTCCCTGTGAGGCGCTGAACCTCCTTCAGGTTAGAGGGCAATGGCATTTCAAGGATTGCTCAAATTTGATCTAGGTTGGCTTCGATGCCTCTCCTGGTCACCAGATGACCTAGGAACTTGTCTGATTGAACTCCAAAGGAGCATTTGGCTGGATTCATCTTCATGCGGTATTTCCTTAGAACTTAAAAAGTTTCAGCAAGGTCAGAGAGATGATTATCTTGAGTATGACTCTTGGTGATCAGATTGTCGACATATACTTCGATGTTGTGGCCGATTTGTTCTTTAAACATCTTCGTGACTAGCCTCTTATAAGTTGACCCTGTGTTTTTGAGACCGAACGGTATGACGTTATAGCAATAGAGACCTCTGTCTGTCATGAAGCATGTCTTCTCCCGATCGTCCGGATGCAGAGGATTTTGATTGTAACCCGAGTACCCATCCATAAAAGACAGAAGCTCAAGGCCGGCGGTGCCGTCGACGAGTCTATCTATCCTTGGCATGGGGAATGGATCCTTGGGATAAGGTTTATTGAGATTGGTGAAGTCGATGCAGACCCTGATCTTCCCATTCTTCTTTGGGACGACAACAATATTAGAGATCCAAGTTGGGTACTCTACTTCATAAATGCAGCCTGCCGCGAGCAACTTATTGATTTCTTCTTGAACTGCAGCCAAGAGCTCGGATCTGACCGTTCAGGGTTTCTGCTTGATGGTGTGAACTCCTTCTTTGATCGAGAGTCGATGACATGCGTCATCCGGATTGATCCCGTACATGTCTTCAAAATCTCCACATGAAGTGTCGATGTTGGACTTAAGGAAGGACACCATGTCTTATGCTTCTGTGTCGCTAAGACTGGTGCCGATAAATGTTTCTCAAAGTAGATCACCGCTGCCGATGTTCACTCAGGCGATCTCTTCGATTGAAGGTGGAGCTTCCACTCGGCAGAAGGAGGTTCTGGCAATAGGGGCTCCTTTGGTTGCTAGCTCGTCCAGCTTCTTCCCTTGGACGTTTGGGCAGTGCTAGATTCACTTTCTGATCCGTCTTCACTGTTGCTACTTCATAGGAATGTCCGGATTATTGTTCACCCCGAATGCAGGTGATGCCTTCCCCAGTTACAAATTTGAGAAGTTGATGGTATGATGAAAAGACGGTGTTGATTTGGTAGAGGAAAAGTCGCCCAAGGATGATGTTATAGTTCGAGGTTCCCTCGACGACCGCAAACCTCATCGAGATTCGAGTCTCTTTGCTGAGGTTAAGCGTGAACCTAGCCTCTCCCATAGTTAGGCCTTCTTCACCATTGAAGTCGGTGATGACAGTGGGGATGACGTCGAGGCTTGAGTATTTATGTCTTAAACGCTTAAAGCAATCTGAGAGCATAATGTCAATAGAACTACCGGTGTCGATGAAGATTCGGTTGACAGTACTTCCGTTGAGGATGAGCTACAAGACTAAGGTCTTGATGCGGAGTATGCACTCCTTGAAAGTCCAGATCGTTGAAGACGATTGAGGGCCACGCCAAGCCCTTAATTGGTTTGTCAACCCAACTGCCTTTTTTGTTGGCCTTAGAGCGAATATTGAAGATTCGTCGAACTTGCCCGATCAACCTCTTTCTCGGTCAAAGCTTGATAGTGCATCATACCGTGGATACCGTAGACATTGGCTCACATAACGATTGGAGATAAGCTTCGAGTAGAGATAGTATGTACCCAACATGTTTCCTTTCCATTTGAAGCAGGAGGTGGATGCTGGTCTTGTCGGTTTTTGACGAACTCCTGAAGATGGCCTTTACCCAACAGATCCTCCAAATGATACTTTAGTCGAAAGCATCGATTAGTTGGATGACCGTGGCTACGATGAAAGTCACAATACACAGATTTATCAGCAGTGAGTTTGGTGTCTGGTTATAGAGGATTTGGCCGACAAAGGAATTCCTCATGTTGAATTTGATCAAGAATTTGCTCGATCGGATTGTTCCAATCGGTGAACGTTGTCCTTCTTAGAGGCGAAGATCTGCGACCATCCTCCCTCGGTTGCTTGGCCAGTAGAGGCTCCGGCACTTCGGCATTAAGAGCTTTGGTGGTCTGCTTGGGTACTTCTCTTTTGATGTGTCAACGTCTGGTCTCGCGCCCCTTCTGAGCTACTTGGTCATCCTCGACATTTATCTCTCGTTGGATACGATCAAACATCGCACCGAGAGAAGGCGGCGGATTATGGATGAAGTCGTTGTAGATATGCAGATCAAAGCGGAGAGCATTTTGAAATGCCAACATTATGGCTTCATCGTCAAGATGTCATCCGGAGAGAGCAATATGCTCGTTGCGAAATCTTCGCGTGAAGTTACGAAAAGTCTTATCGGCTCCCATCCTCAGTCGATAGAGTGAATCAAGTTTCTTCTCTGGCTTGAGGTTAAGCCGATAGTGTTGGACGAAGAGGTTCGCGAGGGCTCCGAACTGGGTCACCGAACCCTCACAAAAGTTGTGATACTAGTCTAGAGAAGGCTCATCGAGGCTGCTGGCAAAGGTACATCAAAGTATGTTGTTCTCTTCCTCGTGCAGTGTTAATGACTGCTTGAATGCAAGGATATGGAGGGTTGGATCACCTTTGAGGTAGTTGAACTTTGGAAGAGTGAGAGTTCTCTAGTTCTTCGGGAATGGCACTTTAAGGAGGCTTTTATGAAGAGGTCCGGCTGAGGATTATCCTCCCCTACGACCAAGTCCCTGACCTTAGTGTTGGTCTAGGAGCAAGGCTGAGGGGCCTTCACTTTGGATTGCTGCCGGGTAACGATGATGAGAAAGGTCAACTTGGGAGTCACGACGATGGGGTAGTGATCGAGAGATATGGTCTTTTGATATCAACTCCCTCATCCGATGTCAAACTCAAAGATTGGGTGTCGTATGTGCCTGCCTTACAGAATTGCGGCTCAAAGATGATTACGAAGATTGGTCCTCGATGCGTTCTCAGATGCTCTGCCTTCGAGGACCCTCTAAAGGAGTTGGCTTCTGGTGGCTTTTCTCTTGAATCGCACAGTCAAGAGATGACCTTCGCTGTTCAGAGTAGATGGATTGATGCAGCGGATTAGCTCTATTGTTGTCGAGGGTTGGAGGGATAGGAAGAATGACCCCTGCATCGGAGGAGGACTTCTTGATAGCGTCTCTCTCGGCCGTGAGAGCGGTGTTCTATTTTGCTAGCTATAGTAGTTGGAAGTCAAGTGCCGAGACTTGATAAGTCGTTGGAGATCCTCCATCGAAGCGGGCATGGTTTGCCCCACTGATTGTCATGGTAGTGGGGGGATCAGTCCGTTCCCAGAGTTAGTTGCTGCCTCTGGATGAGTAGGATATAACCCGGAGTTGAGTCATTGACTCGTTGAACGAGTTTCGGGACAGGTTGATGTCGTTGAGTGTTACTTCCTTCTGGATGATCCTGATGTCTTGTCTTCGCCATTCAGTAGTGTCAAAGGAAGCAGCTAGATCGCTGGTGTTTGATCGATTATCTGCTCAACTGAGAGAGCTAGAAAGTATGACTTTGGAGATCGGTTGTCTGCTCAACAGATCCGTTGTTGTCGTTTGAGCGAATTGAGTTTTTTGACCGATCCCACAGACGGTGCCAAACCGTGGGGGATGATTCTCGTGCCGACCCGAGGACTACACCCAACCAGTTAATCAATTCGATCGTCAGTTCAAGCGTTGGGTTTTTAGACTTGGGTGTTGAAGTAGCTGAGTGTTTGTGGACTTAGATTTAGATTTAGAAGTGATTGAAAGACATGAAGTTGACATGAGATGTGATCTCGGAGTTCAGTCGAAGCCTACATCTCCGTGCTATATGGTGCAACCTGAATTCACTAACACTTGAACTGCTGTGATCTTGATAGGCTGAGTATCACTTGTCTTAGAAGAGAGAGGTCTGAGTTCTGGTTTCCAAAGTCCGATTCAGATATCAGATTATAGATCTGGAATATTCAGTTGGTCTGCTATTTATAGAGGTTTGGGAAAATATCCTGGGCCCGGGGAGATTTCTGCAGGCACTTTGACAAGCTCCAGGTAGGGCCGGTAGGCCCCGTTGTCCTCTTTACAGACCACAGGCAGGGCTAGTGGGTCCCGTCATCGTCTTTGTGGACCCCAAGGCAGGGCTAGTAGTCCACGTCATCATCTCACTGGACCTCTAGGCAAGGCTAGTAGGTCCCGTCATCGTCTCTGTGGACCCCCAGGCAGGGCTAGTGGGTCCCGTCTTTAGGCATTGGCCAAATTTTGAACCCACAGACTCCAAAGAGGATGGAGTGCCAGGTCCGGACGGCTTCCCAATTGGGTTCTACCAGTGGCTCTGGCCACCATCAAGGGAGCTCTTTGTTGGATGTTGGCTGATTTTTTCCGTGGTACCTCCCGTGTCAGTTTTTTGAATTATTCTTGTGTTGTTCTAATTCCGAAGGAGGGTGTGGAATCCATTCGCGCACGCCCCATTAGTCTTGCTAACTGCCTGTACAAGATTTTTACGAAGGTTCTAGCTAACAGGATGGCTCATCATATTGGAACTGTAGTCTCCCCATCGCAATCGGCCTTTATTAAGGTCCGGATGATTCTTGACAGTGTGACTACCTCACAGGAGACGATCTTCCATCTGCGGGAAACGAATGAGGAAGGCCTTCTACTGAAAATAGACTTCGAACGGGTGTTCAACCAGATTAGATGAGACTTCCTTCTGGAACTGATACGAGCGAAGGGTTTCACGGTCAGATGGCTAACCTAGATCAAAGTAATCCTGTCGTTGTCTAAGATTTCCTGTCTCATCAACGACACCCAAGGAAAGGAATTCAAGGTGTACAAGGGCCTCAAACAGGGATGCCCTCTCTCCCCATACCTGTTCATCCTGGTGGTGGATGTGTTAAATGCTATGATCAAGAGAGCGAATTTCGTGGGGATAGTGGTATTGGTGCATCAGGCTGGACGACCTCTAACCTTCACCATGCTGATGATTCTCTATTATTTTCAGAGGCTTGCCCTTTCCAATTGGTGTCGCTGAAGGTTCTGTTATGCGGTCTGGAGTTCGTTTCGAGACTTAAGATAAACTTTCAGAAAAGTAATATGTATTGCATAGGGAGTGCTGATGCGTTGGGGACTGGCTTTGCTCGACTATTGAACTGAAGAGAAGCTTTGTCTCCCGATGAAGTATCTCGGGATCCCAATCAGCGATAAATCTTTGAAGAGCGAGGATTGGGAGAAACTCATCCAAAGGATGGAGAGGAGGCTGGAAGGTTGGCAGAGGAAGTTCCTTTTGTTAGGAGAGAGACTGGTTCTTGTCAATGCGGTGCTTTTGTCTATCCCCTCCTACTATTTGAATTATTTCTACTTTTCGTCCTGGGTTATTGAGAGGATCGACCAGATTCATAGGTCTTTCCTATGGCGAGGTGTTGGGAACACAAGCGGTGCATATAACCTCATGCGCTGGGACCAAGTATGTCTACCAAAGGCGTTCAGCGGTTTGGGGGTACTTGATCTCCGATGCTTCAATATCTCTATGCTTGGAAAATGGTGGTGGTGCCTACAGAACGAGGGGGGGGGGGGGGATGATCCTGGAGGCAAATTATCTTGGCCAAATACTTTAGAAGATTCTCCCCAATCCACTCAAGGGGGAGGACCTCGGGACGGATTTCACACTTCTGGAGATGCATCCTTAAGGTAAATGGCTTTTACAAACCGAGCTGCAGTGTTACTCTCGGAGATGGTAGGAACGTGCGCTTTTGGGAGGATGTGTGGATCGGCAACTGTTCCCTTGAGATCATTTTTCGGGATTTATTCGACCTAGCACGTCATCCTGGGGCTTCAATCAGATCGCTGGTGCGGGTGGCGTCGAATACCAACCATTGGAAGATCAACTTCCTCACCCCTCTCTCGCCAGCCCTACATTCTCAACTGTCGGATTTAAAACAGATCCTGTCCGCGGTTTTGTTTTCCCACATGACGGATGGGGTAAAATGGAAATGGCACTCGTTAGGAGTCTTCATGGTGAAATCGTTTTACAAGAACCTTCTACCGCCGGTGGAGAAGTTTTTGTCTTCAAAATCGATTTGGAGAACAAAGGCTCCGGCTAAGGTGAAAATCTTCTCGCTGTTAGTATCGAGAAATAAGATCCTGACCAAGGTCAACCTGATGAAGAGACACAACCCGCACGTCGCGGACTCTTCCTGCACTTTTTGTGGATTGGCAGATAAGTCCCCTTCCCAACTACTACTTGGGTGTCCTACGACAAAGAGACTTTGGGTCCACTTCGAAGGAGTCTGTGACATCACCTCTCACCTGCGAAACCTATGTGCACTTTGGCATGCGTGGAGGCGTCGGGAGGTTAAGAAGGAGTATCACAAGGCTTGGGACATCCTCGTCATGACTATTCTATGGGTCCTTTGGTTAGAACGGAACAGACAAATCTTCAATGGCAAGTTGGCCAGCGATGAAGAACTTAGACGGTCAGTGGTTGCAACCTTCAAGATTTGGATAGTCCCTTGGCCGGAATCCTTTTCGGTGAAGGCAACAGATTTTTGTAACTGTATTGTTTTATGATTAGTTTTTTAATATAACCGGTTGGGGGCTGCCTAACGCTCCCTCCTATAGGAGGGGTTCTCAAAAAAAAGAAAAAAATACAATGGCTAAGGCATTGCCTTCAATGCCCGCAAGGAATTGGGGTGCTTGCTCTAGCAAATATTTATGATGAGGCAGACCCTGAGTCTATCGACCCCCCCTTTCTCCACTGTCATCAGGTCCTGCCGTTACGGCATAAGATCTTTGTTGCTTTTCCACCTATTCTCACCTCCATTAACCACCTTTGGTGATCGTGGCGCGTCATGAAACTGACTTAATGGGACAGGAGTGTTACCAGCTTGTTATGGAGCTTCTGGCTTGAGAGGAACGCACAACTCTTCAGAAATCAGTGCGTTCCAACCTTCGGATGGGGAGAAGTAAGTATAGCTATTTGATCGCCATCATCATCATCCTCAAACTCTTATCCCATCAAAATGGAGTCAACAACAAGAAAGATTGACTAGCCATCAACCTGATGACAACCCTCCAAGATTGTTTTTGATATTAACTTCCAAAAAACTTATTTGATCAGATGATAATAGTATGTGTCAGAAGGAAACAAACATAAGGAGCTGAAGATAATTGCCTCATAAATTACAATCCCATTTAATTGTTGACTTGGACTAAATAAATAGCCTGGATTTATTGAACAGAAAAATGGTTAAAAGGGATTCAAACATCAAGCTAGGCAGCTCTTTCTGGTGAGTATATTCACCTTCATATGGAGAGAGGATCATTGGGCACATTGAACTTGAAGAAGATGTCCGCATCTTGCACTACATACAGTCTTTCCCTCCTGCCTGTACTGTTGAGCGGGTGTTATTCCCACATCGGTAATGGGAGCGGGTGATGGGCCACTTATATATATACCCGCCTTGGCCCTAACCTTACAAGCCGGTTTTGTGAGGAGATGGGTATCCAAGGCTCTAGGGTTCGTGACATGCATTTTTTAACAGCCTGTGGAAATAGGAGGAAAAAAAAGGAGGTAAAAAGGAACTGAATTGATGTTTTACCCACCTTTGAAAGGAATATAACGAGGAATCAACCGATGGCACAAACACAGTCAACTAACTAAATAAGCACTGAGCATGAATGAGCCCAGGTTAACATGGCGGTTTACCTTCACTGCTGCTTCGGTGCCTTCTTCTTTTAGATCATCTAACTTCATAACCTGAAGCGAAAACACACAAAAAGCAAAAACACACAAAAAGAAAAAACACACATTATCCCCGTAAATCACCAAATCATAAGCCATGCCCATACTAGATGCATGCATGGCAAATGAATTTACAACATTTTAAGTGAACCACATTACATGCCAATTGAATCAAAGATTTGATAGAGACCTATGCCTTCACTGTAAGCATTAACGGTCGTTAAAATGAGAAGAACGAGGCATGGCATAGTCAAAAGAATCATGATGAGGAACAAGACCACATAGGGTGTAAAACAGTGGCGACACAAGTTGCAATACAACCATTGGTTTGTTGCAGAAGGGCGAGAGAGGAACAAGCATATGCATACCTAACCCCTCTTATGACTTTCTTCACAATCGCAAGTATCGTACCATTGTCGGAACTTATCATCAACCCCAAGCAAATGATTTCCCCAGTAGCAAAGAGTTAAATTCAATCATGATAAGTGGCAAACAAGATATGGGTCTTGATTGGAACACGATTATTGTTGACGGATAGTCCCACATTGGTGAGAGAGGCACCCATCACCCGCTTAATATACACCCTGTGGACCTCGCCTTACGACCCGCGTTTTGGGGTGTGAGGGTATCCAACATGGTATCAGAGCTAGGGTTCATTGTCTCCTACTCCGAGTGTTCCCCACTGATTGTGCCTTGCCACGCGTGCTTCACGTAGGAGGATCCTTGCCACGCTGCTCTGCGTGAGGGGGAGTGTTGACGGATAGTCCCACATCGATGAGGGAGGCACCCTTCACCCGCTTAATATACCCCCTATGGACCTTCCCTTACGACCCAAGTTTTGGGATGTGAGGGTATCCAACAATTATTTCTATATGAAAGACAAAAGGAAAGAAAAAGATGCCCTAACCAAAAAGTGCTGACTTCAATTGACGTTTTCACCAAGCACACATTTTCACTTTTCACTTTCATCTAATAATCTCAAAAAAAACCTTTCTTTCAAATATGCCTATTGTGTACTTCATCCATTTTATTTTATTAAGTTAAGCATTATTTCAACATAGCTGTAAGAGTAAATTTGAGTAAATTTTCATTTTGAAGTGCAAATTTTAAATTTCGTACTTGCTTTGAGGAAGTGGAGTACAAGTGTATCAGGAGATTGTGGGGAGATTCGTCTATGATTCGTTGAAAGATTACAACAAGTTTAGAAAGAAGACAAGAAGAGAGTTTTGCGGTCTTTGATCCTTCTAGGTTTCGCATGTGATCATCTAGGGGCTTTGCTTTACTCTTCTTCTTCTTGTTTCTTCACTCATTCTTCGCTCGTTCTTCGATTCCTTCCTTGATCTTAGTTCTTCATCTTCGATCTTCAATCTTTTGATTTGCTTCGATCTTCGATTCTTCGTCCCCAGAATTTCTTGGAGTTTTGAAGAATTTTAGGTCGAAGCCTTATCGATCATTCTTGTGTATTGAAGAACCAACTTTACAGACTTTTCTTGTATCTAAAAAATCTAACCTTTTTTTTTCTTTATTTCTACTCCTTTTATAAGGGCCAGGGTAGTTATTGTTGGCAATAACTATCCCGAGTGGTTAAAGAAATATTCAAGTGGTTTTCACAACTCCTTAGATGGTTGGAATAACATCAAAGTGGTTTTCGTAACTCCCTTGGATGGTTGGAATAAACTCCAAGTGGTTTTTATAACTCCATTGGTGGTTATCCATTTGAATTTCAAACTTCTTCCTCCATTTTTTTTAGAATAGAGATAGTTATGTAGTTATTTGAGTGAACCGGTTTGGCTTGATCGACTTGTGGTTCGGGTGTTGAATCCGAGTCGAATCACTGTGACTTGAACCTGACGATGTTGACTCGTAATCCGGTTGTCTTTCTGACTTGATGGATCGAGTGAGTCCATTGGTCCCGGTGTAAACTCCCTTGTAGAAGCTTGCACTTGGGTTGCCTTCAGCCTTGTATGTCGGCATATCGAAGGGTGCACATCTCTAAGTGTCATCTATTGACTCAGAGATAACTTTAGGATGGTGAAGACGAGGTATTTCTTACTTATTTCTCCATCTTCCAGACTAGGTCAATTTTCAAGTCTACTGACTTCATGGTTTTCCAGACTTAGAATATTTTTAAATCTTATTTGGCATATGGTCTTTGGGACTAAGAATATTTTTAAGTCCTATCAGGCATATGGTCTTCAGAAAAATATCTCTTTCTTTCCTTTCCTTTCTTTCTTTTCTTGGCACCAAGGTCTTCCAGACTTAGCCAAATCTTGATGTCTCCCGGGCTTAGCAAAGTTTTCCAGACTTAGCCAAATTTGGAGTTTTCGGGATTGATGTGCTTCTAAGTCTTAGAATATTTCAAGTTTGTTCGACTAATGGTCTCCTAGATTTAGAACATTTTCAAGTCTGTCAAACTTATGGTCTTCCATACTTCGAATTTTTTTCTCTTTCCTTTCTTTCTTTCTTTTCTTTTTGTTTCTTTTCTTTCTTTCTTCTCTCTCTCTCTCTATCTTTCTTTCTTCTCTTCCTCTTTCTTTCTCCTTTCTTTTCTTTTCGTTTTTTTCTCTTCTCTTCCTCTTTCTTTCTCCTTTCTTTTCTTTTCGTTTTTTTCTTTTTCTCCATGGCCGGCCCTGAGGCAAAGGCTTGGCCAGCCTTGCGGTGTGCCTGGTCGGCTCTGGGCTTGGCCTGGCCGGCTCTGGGTCTTCCTTCCTTCTTTCTTTCTTTCTCTTTCTTTTGTTCTCTTTCTTTCTTTTCTTCTTTCTTCTTTGAAATTTTCGAGTCTTTGGTACTTAGTCAAATTTGGAACCTTCGGTCTTGACGATATTCTTGGATGAACTTTTGATGTCCCCCGGTCCCGATTTTAGTAAATTTTCGATACGTAGCCAAATTTGAAGCCTTCGGGCTTGACGAGATCCTAGTAGAATTTTGATGGCTACAAAGTCCTCGGGCTTGAGGAGACTCTAAGTCTTCTAGACTTAATCAATTTTCAAGTCTTACAAACTTAGCCAAATTTCCAAGTCCTCAAGACTAAGCTAAATTTTGATGTGTACGATAGCAAAGTTCTTTCGAAAATGGCATAAAATCCTTATAAAGTTGAGTTACACTCAACAAAATAAATAATATAATGCAAAAAAACTAAGAGCTCTACAATTTCACAAACCACAAGCTTTATGTATGTTCTTCCATCTCTCCATTTATTTATATTTTAAATTGAGTTTTTCCCTCAAAATGGATACCAACATTGAAGTATTACGGAAACAGGACCCCTTTGCCTTTAACATTACTTTTCTAGCCTCTGTCACGTGCAAACCTGCTCACACGCTTATATCTAGATAAGTATGCTAATTTTACCCTTTGCAAAGTAAAACACGGGCAAAATGTTGAGCTACTTAAAAAACCTTTATCCTAACCCATTGCCTCCTTTTGTATTTTCGTTGCCATCTCCCTTGCTTCACCAAAGGTCGTCGGCACTCGGCACCCACCCAAAAGTTAAATCGACACAAGTCTGCTTTCCCCATTGCTTCGCGGAAAATTACTGAAAACCCTAACACTTGTGTTCTTCGTTGTGCTCCCCCCTTCTTGGGCTCGCCCATCATCTTCTCCCTCGCTTTGACAGAGGTCGCTGAGAGTTTGCTTTCCTTGTTAAATCGTCAAACGTTACACGCAAGGCCTTTTGTTCATCCGTTTCTGGTTTTGTAGCAAGGTTGATAGGGTTCCAACGACTTCCACATTTCGCGGCGAGTACTTGGAAGAAAGGAGAAACACATAGAGGAAAGCAAGTGGTGGGATTTCCAGTAACCTTCAGTGAAGCAACATGGAGAACAAACTCCGGGCAATTTAACCTATGTGTGGGTTTTGGTAGCCTTTGGCAAGATTTCACAACAAGGTTGGTGGGGTTTCGGCGACCTCCGACGATTTAACGAATAAAGCAAACTCCTAGAAACCTCCAGTGAAGTAAACAAAAAGATAACTAGCACGCGGAAAAGAAGTAGGGCTGCAACTCGGATGGGTTGGCTCGGGTTGGGGGTCAACCCAAACCCAACCCAAGTACTAAAACCGCCAACCCTAACCCAACCCAACCCAACCTCTAGCCCGAGATGCCCAGCCCAAGCTGAACCCAAGAAAAAATTTCTATGCTCGGGTTAGCCCAAGTTGGTAGGACAGCTCGTGTTGTGCAGGTTCGGGTATACTTACTGTTTAAAATTTTACCATTAGAAGATCAAAATCTAAAAAAAACTTATATTTGCTAACACTACCATACAACTTTTTTTGTACTTCTATTCATGCAATTTACTAGATCATTAGATAATGTCTTCATTTGATAAGCAAGAGCAAATAAATAATATGAGACTGGTTGAAACGGATGAATATGACTGTGACACCTCAACATATGAGTACTCGGGATGGTTGTGATTGTTACTTATATATCACAGACTCATAGATATACATGAGTACTCGGGTTAGGGTTGGGTCGGGTTGCCCGACCCCTCAACCCGAGCCCAACCCAAATTCAACTCGAGTTGTATTTTTTCAACCCTAACCCAACCCAATATTCAAATACATCAACCCAAACCCACCCAAAATTCGGGTTGGGCTCGGGTCCAACCCGCCCAATTGCAGCCCTACAAAGAAGGGTACCTCAATGTGGGGAAGATGGCGGCCGGAAATAGAGGAAGATGGCTGTTTTACATTTTAAAATAGGTTTGCCCATGAAGATGGCATCCTATGTTCAATGGTTTTAGAGCAGCAAACCCAAGATGGGGGCCATTTGGAAAAAAAACCTCCTTTAAATTTCTATGGAGCAGGAAATTCTTATCATAATATTGATCAAGGGTGACTGGTAGCAGGGATTAAAAAGAAAAGGAGGTTTATCCTCAGGCGAACATGCACATTCCTATCCAAATCAAGTTATAGCAACAGACCCAAGAACACACTACTCATTTGAATAAAAAGATACCTTATCACTAAACTCATCCATTATTTCCTTAAGTCTCTCACACACAACCCAATCTTTGAACAATAAAATCATAATCACCAAACTGCAGTAGCAAATTTTGGCCTAGAGAAACAATGAAAGTTCATATGTATGATGGCAAAGTAAGGAGCATAACTACCTCAGCACATATTAAACTTCTTTTGAAATCAGAGTAAATGGCACCTGCAGCTTGAGGAGCCTTTGTCTGTCGGCGAATCTACCAGCATTTTACCTGTGATTGCCAATCATTTGTTGCATCAGCAGTCATTCAGGTGACCAATTGTTTAAAATATGCAGTGGAAGGCTTGTAGATATCATGCAAATCACAAGGTAAGAAGCACCCCAAAAAACAGTATCATTGATGACGTATGCATTATAGCGACAAGCCACTTTAATATCTTATTTTGCAAAAGGGTACCAATCGGATTCAATATCTAGCTGAACATTCGGTTTCAAAGTGGATGTTCTCCTCGTGTATATTCCTTGTTGAGAACACCACACACAAACAGTATATCAGAGGGTTCAGAGCACTCCCTAACCACTTTAATGCTCGAATTTTATAGCTCATCAGATTATGCCAAGCCACTTTGAGGTTATACATACCTCTCAGTGAATGGTACGATACATACAAAAACTCAAGTATTGTCTGACGATGATGACAGTGGCGGACCCAGAAACTATAAAGTTAAAATTTTGGAGGGGCCATCTGTGAACTATTTTAAAAATTTTCAAAGGCTCATAAAGGAAGACCCCATGCCCTTTTCATTTTTTCAATTTTTTTTTGGGAGGGGTGTGTGTGTGTGTGTGTGTGGAGGCATAGTGATGTGAAACAATGCATGCAAAATAGGAGATCGATCACTTAATCATTCGAGCAATGTTTCACTATTAATTGTGAGCGTCAGGTAGGAGGTTTAATTCAAACTTGTAACATGGAATAATGGATTTAACAAAAAAAAATACTAGCACGAGCACATGTTGGTTCCAATCTCGAGAATTTAAATGATAATGCTTAAATTATGTGGCTATGGTCCCAATCGCAATATCAGGATCAATGAGCTTACCGGCATGTGGAACGCTCAACTCACGAATGGTGGACAGCAGGTAGCACATATAAAATAATAAAGACTTGATTACTGGTGTTATTCGATAATAACCAACCGGGAAGAAAACTCACCTACTGAGGATCACGCTTGGCCTCAAGAACAAGAATCGAAGTGGAAATCTGAAAATGGCGATCAAATATCCGGAAAGACATCAGCATCCTCAATTCAATCGTGATCAGCGTCCGGGTCAGCCAAGCAATCGTGCCGGGTTGTCGAGGAGAGCGAATTGAGAAGGGGCCGGCGAGCAGTGATCAAATGCCTCCAAGGTCGGAGGAGGGGAACCCGAGAAGGTGAGGGGCGGGATACGAGTTGGTGGTCGTTGTGAGGCAGGGGGAGGGAAAGAAGGGGTTGGGTCGAGTGGCTACGGGGCGGTTTTCAGAGGAGGGAGGGAAGAGGGAGGGGCACGGGGGTGGACCGGCGGTATGGGCTGGGGGAGAAGGGCGCGGGGGTGCGGGGAGGGAGGCTAGAGGGGCCTGCTGTGGGGTTGGCGCGGGAAAGCAGGGAGGAGGCTGGCGGCAGGGGTTTGGTAGGAGGGGGCCGTGAAGGAGGTGTTAGATGGATAGAGGTAGAGATTTGGGAGTAAAGGATCTTGGATTTACTCATTGGGGCAAATGCCCTATATATCACTATACAAAGGATGGGGTCACCAAAGGGTGAGCATACCCAAAAGAGACTAAAAGAGACTATACAAGAATTAAGAATGAATCTACACACTCTGACACCCCCCCTCAAACTCAAGGTGGATCATACACCAAGAGTTTGCCAAGGAAATATCGAAAACGCTGAATTGTGTGTGTCTTCGTAAAGAAGTCTGCAAGCTACTCTTTAGAAGACACATGTGGAAGTGAGAGCGTGCCATCCTTATAGCGATGTCGAACATAATGACAATCTAGCTCAATGTGCTTTGTGCGCTCGTGAAATATCGGATTGCTAGCTATTTGAATAGCACTCCGGTTGTCACAATGGAGGGGAGTCGACGAGGTCAGATGAACACCCATATCCTCGAGCAGGCGACGCAGCCAAACAACCTCACATGAAGTGCGTGCCATAGCACGATACTCGGCCTCGGTACTAGATAACGAAACAATCTCCTGCTTCTTGCTTTTCCAGGAGATGAGCGAATCACCTAGGAAAATACAGAAGCCAGTGGTGGATCGTCGATCAGTGGGATCGCCCGCCCAATCTGCATCGGAAAAGGCACGAAGCTCCAATGAAGAAGATGACGAAAACAGCAAGGAGTGAGTCACCGTGCCTTGAAGATAGCGAAGAATCCTTAGTAGTGCGATATAGTGAGCGAAGCGAAGAGAACTGACAAACTAACTAAGAACTCGAACGGCATGTGCAATGTCTGGGTGAGTGATAGTCAGATAGACAAGAGCACCAACAAGCTGGCGGTAGCGCATGGGATCCGAAAGCAGCTCGCCATCAGTGGGACGGATCTTCACATTAAGCTCCATCGGTGCATCCACGGTCCGTGAATCAAGAAGTGCAGCACGACTCAGTATATCAAAAGTAAACTTCTGCTGAGAGACCAAGTATCCCCGGGGAGATGAAGCAACCTCAAGGCCAAGGAAGTAGCGAAGCGGGCCAAGGTCTTTCATCTCAAACTGCTGCTGGAGATGCCTCTTCAGAGAATTGATAGTAGCAGTATTGTCACCGGTAATGATCATGTCATCAACATATAGAAGCAATATCGCATTACCATGAGTAGAGGTGTGAGTGAACATAGTATAGTCATTCATACTCTCTGTCAAGGTTCGAAATCTCCATTTCGGTGGAAATTTCGACCTTCTGGAAAATGGAAATATTTCGTGGAAATATTTCGACAGTGTGGAAATATTGTGATTTGATGGAAATGGTGGAAATATTGATTTTTTAATGGAATTTTTGAATGAAATTCTGGATAGTCATAAACTAAGTATAGATACACGTTTTAGAACACTTAGATAATATTTATACCCTATCTACGGGTGTAGAGCATCACAAAACATGTATTTTGCATTTGAGTCTGTGAGTCTTGTGCAGTCTTGTTTGAACCTGTTTTGATCTATGTTTTTTAAATGGTTTTTAATCTTTTTTGTGGAGAAAAATATTTCCAAAATAAAGATTAGTTGATTGTTAAATTAATGCTTCAAACGATTTTGAAAATGGACTTAAAACAAGAAAGTTGTGCAAGTTTGAAATCGTACAAAAATTATGCTGAAATGCAAAACACTGTTTTTTTACTAAGTCTGAAAAAATGAGTTTTTATAAAGAAAAGTTTTTATACATTCAAAATTTTCTTTGACGGACCATGGTTTTCTAGATGTACTTGTAGTTCTACATCTTGTGGAATTTTTTGAGCTAAAAATGAGTTGATTTAACCACTTTTCTCAACATACAAATTTTATGAAAAACCGAAAAAACTGTTTTCTCCTACTAAAACTGAAAACCTACTTTTTGATTCACTTGGTTTTTGATTTTTTTGATATTTTTATTGAAATCAAATGGGGGGGTATTTGCTTATTTACATATAATAACTTAAAGTAAATGGAGAAAATAAAAATTAAGTAAGAATGGAGAAAATAAAAATTAAGTAAGACGACATTTACTTAAATGTTATTATATGTAAATAAGCTGCTGAAACCGAAACCCCCAGTCCCCTTTTATAACCAGTCAGTCCCAATATTTCGGTGCCAAAATCCCGAAATATCTCGAAATTTCCCGAAATATCTCGAAATTTCCACGAAATATCGCGATATTTCGTGCCGGCAAATATATCGTGCGAAATATCGCGATATATCGCGATATTATCGTGATTTCTATTTCGTTTGATATCGCAGTAGACATTTCGTGTCGAGGTCTGGGAAAACCGAAATATTTCGCGATATTTCGCGAAATATTTCGAGATTTTGTACCTTGCTCTCTGTAAAGCCGGCTGCAAGCACTGAGGATCTGAAGCGCTCAAACCAAACCCGAGGAGCTTGCTTGAGCCCATAAATGGCTCGACGAAGACGGCAAAAATGCTGGGGAGGAGTCAAAAGACCAGGAGGACTCATATAGACCTCCTCAGAGAGATCTCCATGAAGAAACGCGTTCTTCACATCCATCTGAAAGAGTGGCCAGTGACGAGCAGAAGCAACTGCTAACAGAGTCCGGACAGAAGTCATCTTCGTAACAGGAGCATAAGTCTCCTCGTAGTCAATGTCATGCTCTTGAGTGAAACCACGAGCAACTAGATGGGTCTTGTATCGCTCAATCGATCCATAGGAGCGAGTTTTGATCCGATATACCCAGCGACAGCTGATAGGATCCTTCCCGGGAGGAAGAGGAACGAGCTCCCAAGTACCAGTCTGCTGGAGGGCCTGCAACTCCTCGGCCATAGCCTGCTGCTAGTATGGAATCTGAACTGCCTCACGGTAAGTCTGTGGCTCCTGAAGAGAGTGAATAATCGCAAGGAAGGACTGAAAATGAGTCGAGTAAGAAGCAACCTGAGAAAAGCCATAGCGATCAGGTGGATGCCTCTCACGCTCAGGATAGCACGTAGGAGGAGTAGAAGACACAATGTCACTAGCACTTGAGAGTGGCAACGAAGGAGGTGAACCTGAGGTGTCTGCAACAAAAGTGGTAGTAGGCGAAGCAGGTGGAACTGGTGAAGCAGGTATAGCGGGTTCTGGCTGGCGACGAGCGTAGGTATAAATGACAGGCGGGCGCGGGGGCTCAAGCACTGTAGCAGGGATAGAAGGAGCGTCCGGAGTCACTGGGGTAGGAAGGAGTCCCGAAGAAGAACTAGGAGTCTGAAGGAAAGACAAGTCTGAAGAAGAAGAAGGTCCTGAGAAGAAAGGTGTGTCCTCGAAGGTCACGTGTCGAGAAATGCAGATACGACGAATAGAGGGGTCATAGCAACGCCAACCCTTGTGCTTAGAACTGTACCCTAAGAAGACATACTTGGCCGACCGAGGAAAAAGCTTTGTACGCTCTCTGGGTGGAAGTAAGACAAAACTGGTACAATCGAAAGTCCGTAGAACTCTATAGTTGGGAACAGTGGAATATAGTCGCTGAAATGGGGACTGACCAGAAAGAAGTGAAGGAGTCTGATTAATCAAATGAACAGAGGTAAGAGTAGCTTCAGCCCAAAAGTGTCGAGGAACGGAAGCAGAAAACAAAAGAGACCGAGTGGTCTCAAGAATGTGACGATGTTTTCTCTTGGCAACACCATTCTATGCAGGCGTGTAAGGACACGACGGCTAGGGTAAAGTACCGTGAGAGAAGAGGATGTCACGAAACTCTGAAGAAAGATACTCTCGAGCACCATCTGAGCGAAAAATTTTGATCCGTTTTTCAAACTGAGTATGGACCATACTAGTGAAATCACGATATACCTGACACACATCGGACCTACGACGTAAGGTCACCCAAGTGAACCGGGAGAAGTCATCAATAAAACTGACGCAGTAATGGAAACCAGACATGGACATAATCGGTGATGGTCCCCAAATGTCACAATGCACAAGATCGAAAGAAGAGGTAGACATAGACTCACTAGAGGGAAAAGGAAGAGCCGAGTGCTTAGCAAATTGACAACTTGTGCAGGGAGAAGGAGAAGTGAAAGAGAGATTACCCAAGTGTCTGTACTGGAACATGCTTCGAAGGCGCATCGCAGAGGGATGTCCAAGACGGCGATGCCAAAGGTCGGCAGTCGAAATAGCAGCAACACATGAAGCAGCGGAGGGCAAAGGCACATGAAGATGCTCCAGACTATATAAGCCACCATGTCTTCGTCCAGTCCCAACCTGACGGCCAGTGCGAGGGTCTTCCACCACACATGAGGATGCTGAGAAGGTAACGGTGAAACCTAGATCAGCCAATCTACTAACCGAGATCAGATTGATCGATACACGAGGAGCGTGGAGCACATTCGGCAGTGAGAGATGACCACTGGGGTCAGAAGATGTGGAGATAGAACTGGAGCAAGTGATGTCCAAGGGAGACCCATCGGCAGTGTGAAGTTGCAGCTGAGGAGCAACACGAGTACAGTTAGTGAGGATAGTTGCATCAGAAGTCAGGTGATGAGTAGCGCCAGAGTCAAAAATCCAAGTGGTGCTAGAAGAACTCAGAAGACATTGAGCAACGGTAGATGAACTTGCACAAGATCCCATCGTGATTGCCTAAGAAGCACTGACACTGGTACGGGGACACGGGTACGACACGACACGGGTTCGCCGACACGGCAAATCCTAAAAAATGAGGACACGGGTACGGCGGGGACACGGCAAAATAAATGAATATTTTTAAATTTATATTTTATGTATGTTTGCAATTCATATATATTTCAATAACCGAAAAAGCCTCATAGAAAACAACTAAAATGAAAATTTAATACATATTGAATCGCTATCGTTAGTTACATCCAGCCCGATCGGTAAATCGCAGACATCTCTAAATGGTATGGAAAATAACGGTTGTGTTTCAGTTTTGACTTCAACCTATCTGAAACCTCAGAAGATAAGATAAGTTAAAGTCAAACCTGAATCGTAACCATCCATCATAACCATCCTGACAAGTGAATCACACTCAGGCCCAAATGGCATG
This sequence comes from Chamaelirium japonicum, assembly GCA_947650365.1. Taxonomy (NCBI): domain Eukaryota; kingdom Viridiplantae; phylum Streptophyta; class Magnoliopsida; order Liliales; family Melanthiaceae; genus Chamaelirium; species Chamaelirium japonicum. Next base: position 1,075,896 of record CANTAL010000004.1, read on the forward strand.
CAAAAGAATGGCTGCAATTCAGTTTTGGCTTCAACCTATCTGATTCTCTGAGGTTATAATCTCAGAGGATCAAATAGGTTGAAGCCAAAATTGAATCACCACAGCTTGTAACCCAACCCTATATCGAACAGTCCATCAACCCGCAGTGTCCCGAGTGTCCGAGGAGTGTCCGACGAGTGTCCGAGGAGTGTCCGGCGAGTGTCCGAGGAGTGTCCGACCATGTCCGGCTCCCAGAAGCACGTAGGACACGGCACATGCGTGTCCGGTGCGTGTCCGACGAGTGTCGGTGTCCGACACGTGTCCGACACGGGTACGGGAGGCCTGGGGAAGTGTCCATGCTTCCTAGGTGATCGCCATAGATGCTCGAGACGAAACGGGACCTTGCACTTTACATCACTGATTCTGAGCTTTACTGCATTGTAATTCACTACTCTGTATGGCTAAATGGGCTGAATTGAGAACCAGAGCATTCAGCACTCACTGCTGAGCCGAACCGAAGTGCTGAATAGAACTACTGAGCCTCACTGCTGAGCCGAACCTCACTGCTGAGCCGAACATCACTGCTGAGCCTCACAGATGAACCTCACTGCAGAACCGAACTTCAACTGAACCGGACTGCTGAATCAGGACAAAAATGAACCGGTGAGTGACTGAATTTTAAGTTGTGTCGAATCTGACCGTAGGTGAGATGGATGGCCAGGATGTTATCTCAGGTCACCCTATACTTAGGGTCTAGGAAGCACCGACACTTGTTTGAAGGCCCCATGTCCGTGTCCGACACGTGTCGGACACGGACACGTCCGGACACGTGTCGGACACGTGTCGGGTCGAAAAAAAAAAAAAAACGCTGTTGTGGGCTCGGACACGTTCTGGACACGTTCCGGCCCAGAACTGAGCGACCCGACCCGACCCGACCCGACCCGACTGTGATTTAAAACACCCCCGACGAGCGATAGGTTTTCTCCGCTCTGCTGAGGGTTCGGGCGATCGGCTGCTTAGGGTTCGGGGCGATCGGCTGTGAAGACGGCCTCCGGCGCTCTTCCGACGCTCCTCCGGTGAGTCCTCCCTCTCAGTCCCCTCCTCCTCTCAGTCCTCCTCTCAGTCCCTCCTCTCAGTCCTCCTCTCAGTCCTCCTCTCAGTCCCCTCCTCCTCTCAGTCCTCCTCTTAGTCCCTCCTCTCAGTCCTCCTCCGGTGAGTCCTCCTCTCAGTCCCCTCCTCCCTCAGTCCCCTCCCTCAGTCCCCTCCTCTCAGTCCTCCTCTCAGTCCCCTCCTCCTCTCAGTCCTCCTCTCAGTCCCTCCTCTCAGTCCTCCTCTCAGTCCCCTCCTCCTCTCAGTCCTCCTCTGGTGTGTCCTCCTCTCAGTCCCCTCCTCCCTCAGTCCCCTCCCTCAGTCCCCTCCTCTCAGTCCTCCTCTCAGTCCCTCCTCTCAGTCCTCCTTTGAGTCCTCTCAGTCCCCTCCTCCTCTCAGTCCTCCTCTCAGTCCCTCCTCAGTCCCCTCCTCCTCCCTTCTCAGTCCCCTCCTCCTCCCTCCTTAGTCCTCTCCTCCTCCTCCCTCTTCAATCATCCAGCCCCCTCCTCCTTCTCCATTGCTGATTGTCTTTGCTATTTTTTTTTTTTGCAGGAACTCTTTGCTGATTTTGTTTGGCTTCCTGCAGAAAAATTGTGAGCATAAATCAGTAAGCTTGTTGTCCATTAACATCACATTGAAACACTCACATCTATAAGCTCTATAATTATTATACTTTCTTTGAACTAAACACAAACTCCATAGTTGGTTAATAACTATTTTGTGATGTTGGAGGCACAAATATATACATTTGTTAATCACTTTTTGTTATTTTTGGATCGTTAATAAATTGAATCATTTTACTTTATTGGTGTAGTAATCTCAAGTCGATTGTTTGAATATGAGTTCATCAAGTTATTGTGCTACTAGCTCGGCAGCATCTTCATCTGCTGAAGAGTTAAACAAACCTCTTTGGAGATATGTGACAAAGATGGATAAGCTTAGTGATGGAGGGGGGAATCATTCTTGGCAATGTAATTTTTGTCACCAAATCAAGAAGAGTTCTTCCACAAGGGTGAGGGCTCACCTATTGAAGTTGAGTGGTTGTGGGATTGGAGCGTGCACTAAAGTGACAACGAAAGATATCTCCGAAATGCAAAAATTGGAGGAGGAAGTTAACTTGAGGATGAAGAACAATGCTCCGAAGAGAGTACCATTGCCCCCGTGTACTATGTCACTGTCTTCATCTTGTTCTATGGGTAGTTTCAACTTTGTGCAAGAAGGATTTGACTCCAGGAGGAAGAGAAAGTCTACTGCAAGTGGAAATGAAAATTCTATTGGGAAGGCATTTAACATGGCGGCTCGTGAGCAACTACATTCGGAGATTGCAAGAATGTTTTATTCGTCAGGTTTGCCATTTCATCTAGCAAGTAACCCTTACTTTGTGAGTTCTTTCACATTCGCTGCCAACAATCAAATTAGTGGATATTTGCCACCGGGGTACAATCTATTGAGGACTAGTTTGCTCCAGAAAGAAAAGGCAAACATTGAGAGGTTGTTGCAACCTATTAGAGGCACATGGAGAGAGAAAGGTGTTAGCATTGTGAGTGATGGATGGAGTGACTCACAAAGAAGGCCGTTAATCAATTTCATGGCCGTAACGGAGAGCGGGCCTATGTTTCTTAAAGCAGTTGATTGTTCGGGTGAAGTGAAAGACAAATACTTCATTTCTAACTTGATGAAGGAGGTGATTAATGAGGTTGGCCACCAAAATGTAGTCCAAGTGATTACGGATAATGCGGCAAATTGCAAAGGTGCGGGGCAAATAATTGAGTCACAATTTCCTAGCATATTTTGGACACCATGTGTTGTTCACACCCTCAACCTAGCCTTGAAGAATATTTGTGCGGCAAAGAATGTGGAAAACAATGCTTTGACCTACGGGGAATGTAGTTGGATCTCGGATATTTCCGGTGATGTCATGCAAATCAAGCATTTTATTATGAATCACTCAATGAGATTGGCGATGTTCAATGAATTTGTGACATTGAAATTGCTTTCTGTGGCCGAAACACGCTTTGCTTCGACGATTGTTATGCTTAGGCGATTCAAGCTTATAAAGCGTGGTCTCCAAGCGATGGTTATAAGCGACAAGTGGTCTTGCTATCGAGAGGATGATATCGGAAGAGCACGGTTTGTGAAAGATAAGGTTTTGGATGATATTTGGTGGGATTCCATTGAGTATATTCTCTCGTTCACCAGGCCTATTTATGATATGATTAGAGCTTGTGATACAGATAAACCGTGTCTCCACTTGGTTTATGATATGTGGGATACAATGATTGAGAAGGTTAAGTCTTCAATCTATAGGCATGAAGGAAAGTAGCGTGAAGACTCATCTTCATTTTATGATGTTGTACAAGAAATACTCATTGATCGTTGGAACAAGAACAACACCCCACTTCATTGCTTGGCGCACTCATTGAACCCGGGGTGATTTCTAAATTCTAAGTCCTATTATTGATAATTTGGTTCTTATTTTTTTGCATGTTAATATATTTTACATCTTATGTTGTGTATGTTTATTAATTAGGTATTATAGTGAGGAATGGCTTCATGAAGATCCAAGTCGGGTTCCTCCACATAAAGATTTGGAGGTTTCAAGAGAAAGAACGAAATGTCTAAAGAGATACTTCCCCGCTTCAGAGGATCGTACAAGGGCTAACATGGAGTATGCTAGCTTCTCAACCGGGGCGGGAGAGTTTGGAGACGTCGACTCCTTGCACGATCGATATCATATGGATCCGAAGAGTTGGTGGGTGATCCATGGTGCAAGTGCCCCGATGCTTCAAAGTATAGCTCTCAAGTTACTTGTGCAACCTTCGTCTTCATCATGCAGTGAGAGGAATTGGAGTACATACTCCTTTGTGCATTCTTTACGAAGAAACAAGATGACTCCTCAACGGGCAGAAGACTTGGTATTTATTCATAGCAATCTCCGTTTGTTATCAAGAAGGTCACCACAATACATGCAAGGAGAGACTAAGATGTGGGATATTGCCGGAGATGCATTCGACTCGTTTGAAGATGTTGGAGTTCTTGAGATTGCGAATCTTTCCATTGATGAGCCGGATATGGAGGCCGTGGTCTTCACTGATGATGGAGAGGGAGATGGCGCCGATGGTGACGATGCGGTGGCACTTGGTGTTGACCTTGATGGATGATGATCTATGAGTGTTCAATTTGTTTTGTTTTGTGTTTTGAAAAGCTGAAACCCTGAAGCTATGCACTTGAATCCTTGATGATGTTATTGTTGTTCACTTGTTTGTTCCTTGTTGGAGACTTTTAAATTAACGTTTAGCTTTATTTTGGATTATGAATCATAATATTAGACATATTAGTTTCATTATATATATATATATAATATTAATTCAGCGTGTCCCTCAACGTGTCCGTGTCCTGATTTTTTTAAAAATGACGTGTCCGTGTCGTGTCGTGTCCGTGTCCCGTGTCCGTGTCCGTGCTTCTTAGCTTAGGGTTGGTCCATCGCTGCCGCTCACTTCTTCAGTTCTTCTGAGGACGAGAAGAGAAGGCACGCTGGATGAACTGAAGCCGGATCTGGATTGAAAGCCAACACTAAATTAGAATAGGAAGCCGGATCTGGATCGGAAGCCGGATCTTGAAGACTTCGATGCAGTGAAGACCTCGACGGAGACACGATGCAGGGATCTCGAGTGAGATGCGATGCGATGCAATGCAGCCTTGAAAGCTTCGATGCAAGGATCTCGACGGAGACGCGATGCAGGGATCTCGACGGAGATGCGATGCAGTCTTGAAAGCTTGTTTGCAAGGATCTTCACGGAGAGTGAGGGCTTTGATGCATAAGCTTGATGAAGATTGATGAAGCTCGATGAAGATCTGTAGATGATTCGATTGGGAGAAGCTTGCTCTACCAGAGACCCATTAGGGCTCTGATACAATGTTAGATGGATAGAGGGAGAGATTTGGAAGTAAAGGATCTTGGATTTACTCATTGGGGCAAATGCCCTATATATCACTATACAAAGGATGGGGTCACCAAAGGGTGAGCATACCCAAAAGAAACTAAAAGAGACTATACAAGAATTATGAATGAATCTACACACTCTAACAGGAGGGAAGAGGGGCGCGGGGTTGGGAACGCCTTGCAGATGAGGGGGAGAGAGAGGAGGGAAGGGGGCGCGGGGCTAGTGGCCTGCAGAGAAGGGGGAAGAGGAGGGAAGGGGGCACGGGAGGGGTTGGCCAACAGGGTGGGATGGCCTGCAAGCTGGAGGAGGGAGATGGAGGGTAACACAAACTAAGGTTTCACACGCCTAGTGAGTACCTAGGGTTTCACACACCTAGGGTTAGGGTTTCACACACCTTGCCCTTAGTCTCTCAACACAAAGTGGAGGAAACCAAAATATTTTATTATTCTTCAGTGCCATCAAATGAAAACAAGGGGGCCTATATATAGGCTTACAGTAAAGGGCAAAAATATCCCAAAAGCAAGGTGGGACTAAATATACGACCCGACTGACTCTGCTGAAATAAAATAACATGCAATAATATAAATGGCTATGCCAACCGGTCAGAACCAGATACTCAGGTGACGCCGCCCGCACTGGTGCCTGCGCCAAGGGCGTGACTGGATGTCCCTATCACATAGCCCCCTCTAGTCTCCACATAGGTCCGCCCGTGGATGATGATATCATAAGTCGAGTTTCGTAGATAGATGTTCAATGCCTACATAACATACTCATTGAACCAATACAAGTTTTCATTTGATATGGTGAGAAACGCAGCCACTACGTTCATATGATAACTAACTATGAAGATCTCTTAAGCATTCTCCTAGCTGTGAGGATTCAAGGATCACCATTCTTGATACTCAAAGCAACTCATCCGAGTCTCCTACAATACTTCCCTTGGATCTTAAGGTATTAGATACCATGTCAATCATTTCATGATCAATGAATAAGGATAAAACTCATATTCTTGCACGAAGAATATACATCAAAAATTATTGTTTACTACTAATAATGTATCCCATATAATAACCCATGGCCACTATTGCCACATCTAACCATCTATTACTTGCATACTCATGGTCATATAGATATCGGTCTAACACCCATATTTTCTCAACACGTCAAGCCAACTTTCTTGATTTATGGTTTCATAATTGGATTTATTCATTAAAGCAACCCTTGCAAAAATGACTTGGTTTTCCTCAAAGAAGCAAGAAGGTCACCACTAAAGCAACATTTGTGGTGCAAGAGCAATTAGGGTTCAATTGATATTTTATAAATATTAATATGGTGGTTCTTTAAAAAATATAAATATTAATAAAAAGAAAATATGGTCACGAGATTTTCTTTTAGGAAAGAACAAGGAAACCAGGCTGCTATCTCAAAGGAAATAGAAATAGCGGATTCATCTTACACATGGAAGTCACCCATGAAAGATGAGCCACATGGCTCCTCTTCCACGAGGAGAGGACCCCCATCCTCTTCTATGAGTTCCCAAAAAGGTAAGTCGCAGGTGGACTCTTTCCTCTTCAAAATAAACTGCTTTAGACACAAAATACCATCCAAAATACATAATATAAAAAAAAGGTGCAGAATAAGGGGAATGTTAATGTATATAGATACGGGTCGGTTTCATGTATAGTCGAGTCAGGTTCACTATGTAATACGATGTATATATATTGGGCTTAGTCCCTCAATGAAGAGCATTCTATTCTCTCCAAACCCTAGTCGTCATCTCCTAACATGGTATCAAAGCTCTAGGGTTCTCCCACGCCGCCAATGACGACATTGGCATCTTCGACACCGGCATCTCCTCCGGTCTTCTCCTCCGGATCTCCCACCTTTTCGGCCTCCACGCTCCTTTCCTCCTTTCCTCCATCCCGATCCATTAACCGATCTCACCCTCCTCTCCTTCAACCGGCCACCCCCCTCTCCTCCATCCGATCCCCCACCACCGACCTCCATCGGCCTCACCCTCTTCCCCTCCACCCGATCCCCAACCCCACCCCACCCGACCTCACCCTCCTCTCCTCTACCAGCTCCTTCACCCCCCCCCCCCCCCCCCCGGACTTCCATCCACCCGGCTTCCATTGCCACTCGACCCCCCCACCCGGCCTTACCCTCCTCTCCTCCACCCGCTCCATCACACGGTTACCCCTCGGCCTCCCTCCTACTCACCCCCTGACCCCCACCGGACCCTAATCTCCATCACAGTCCGTTTGATCCTCAGTCTCCATGGCGTTTGCTATCGTGCCTTCCGTCGTCTCGACTCCCCTCCGCTGAAGGTGGTTCCTTTTCAATTGACCTCGACTAGCGACTGGCTTGATTGGTTGCTTACCGTCTATGCCGTGCTCTCCAGTCGCGATCTCTGGGGTCACATCACCGGAGAGGACCCCCCTTTAGCCGCCTCCTCTGGCTTCTCCTCGATCACCAGCAAGGTACAAAAAATCGATATATTTCGCGAAATATCGCAAAATATATCGAAAAAATAAGGACCCGATACGAAATACCACCTGCAATCTCGAGCAGAACTGGAAATGTCAAAATATCGAGCGATTTCATGAAATATCGCGATATTTCCACGAAATATTTCCATCTCCACGAAATATCGCGAGATTTTGTCGAAATTTTGTGAAAAATTCGGAAAATTTCGTGAAATATATCCAAAATTCTGTGACTGACTGGTTTTAAAAGGGGAATGGGGGGCCTGGTTCTCAGCAGCTTATTTACATATACTTAATTTTTATTTTCTCTATTTACTTTAAGTTATTATATGTAAATAAGCAAATACCCTGCCATTTGATTTTAATAAAAATATCAAAAAAATCAAAAACCAAAAAAATCAAAAAGTAAACTTTTAGTTTTAGTAGGAGAAAACAGTTTTCATGGTTTTTTATAAAATCTACATGGTAAGAAAAGTGATTAAATCAACTCCTTTTTAGCTCAAAAAATTCCACAAGATGTAGAAGTACGAGTGCATCTAGAAAACCATTGTCCATTTTATAAAATTTTGAATATATAAAAACTTTTCTATATAAAAACTCTTTTTTCCAAACTTGGTAAAAAAACAGTTTTTCACATTTCAACATAATTTTTGCATAATTTCAAACTTGCATAACTTTCTTATTTTAAGTCTGCTTTCAAAATAGTTTGAAACATTATTTTAACAATCAACTAATCTTTATTTCGAAAATATTTTTATCCAAAAAAAATATTTAAAAAAGATTTGAAAAATATATATTAAAACCGAACCAAGTAAGATTGCACAAGACTCACAAACTCAATACATTGAATACATGCTATGTGAAGCTCTACACCCCTAGATAGGGTACAAATATTATTTAAGTGTTCCAAAGTGTGTATCTATAATTGATTTATGACTATCCGGAGTTTCACTAAAAAATTCAATCAAAAAATTAATATTTTTACCATTTATACAAAATTGCAATATTTCCACGAAATGTTTTCATATCCAGAAGGTCAAAATTTCCACCGAAATGGAAATTTCGAACCTTGGTCACTAGTAATGCTGCTGCCAGCAGTGCAACGACTGTTGCTGCTGCTGGTATTGCCGCGACCGCCCTTACGTGGCGTCGTCACGATCAGGCCATCCAGACCTATCTCTTAAACTCGGTTGCTCGTCTACTCCTTGCCCCTATCGGTCGCCTTCCTACGGCGCGTGCAATGTGAGTATCTCCGGGGTCGGTTTCTCCCATGTGGCGGTGCGCGCCGGTATCAGCTTATCTGTGACTCCTAGTCCAATTGTCAGGGGGAGCGTGAGATTCAGGACTTTTTCAGCCTGATGAGTGCCTACTGACATGAGCTGGACTCTTTAATCCCCGAGCGATGTGCTTGTCCACGCTCCAGAGTCCGGAGACTTCCAATGCTACCTTGATGAAGGCCACCTCCACTAGTTCCTGGCCGCACTTCGACCGGATTTCAATCTCATCGCTGCTCAGCTCCTTCACCGTCTCTCCCTTGGCTAGAGGATGCTTTGTTAGCCTTGGTCGACAAGGAGACTCGCTTTCAGACTCAGGGTACTCGTCCTCCTCCACCTGCTCCAGGACCAGACAGCACCTTGGCTACCAGCTTCCCTGACGAGTCTGTCTTCTGTCATTACTGCAAGGAGACCGGTTATATAAAGCGTGAATGTCCTATACGTCCACCTCGCAACCCCCGTTGGGGTTTAGACGAGCAGGAATCACGCTGGACCAAGGTTTAAAATCACGGTATCGGTCGCGGTATCGGTCGGCCCCGAACCGGTATGTACCGGCCGGTACGTACCAGTACCGACCGATACGGACCGATACCGGTTGAGATAAAAAACCCGAAAAAAACCAAAAAACCAACAAAACAAAACCGGCCTGAACCGGCCGATACGGACCGATACGTACCGGTACCGGCCGGTACGGGCCAGGTATCGGGATCGGATGCAGTACCGGTCTCGAACCGGCCAAAACCGGTACGTACCGGCCGGTACGTACCGGTATCGGTCGATATTTAAAACCCTACGCTGGACTCCTGCTTCCCTTGGCGACTGACGCGACGGTCGAGGTGGACGGAACCGTGGACATAGTCAGTCCTTCTTACGCCACTTTGGTGGCACTGCAGCTGCTACTACAGTGACTCCGACATTTCCCACCGCTACTACTGCACCGTCTCTGCCTGAGCCATATCATTTCCAGCGACATGAGGAGCTTCTTCTTCACCACATCGCCTCTACTGGCTCCTCGGCTGCTCACGACTTGTCTGCCACATCTAGTACTACTGCTTTATGGATTTTCGATTCGGGTGCCTCCAGTCACCTAACTTGTGACTCTACTGTGCGCATTGACTGTTCTCCTGCTCCCACACACCTGGAGGTCCGCATTGCGGATGGGACTTTCGTACGATGGGATGGACTTTCGTACATATTCCGCGGTGTGGGTCCATTATTACTACCTCGGATTCTTCTGGTCGCCTGACCTACCCCATGTCCACCATGCCCCTCGCCTTAACATTAATCTGATTTCTATCAATTCTCTTTGCGACTTTGGACTCACTATTATCTTTACTTCTTCTATTTATGTTGTACAGGATTCGTAGACGAGTCAGAGGATTGGACTGGGACGTTGAGCAGGACTTTACTAGCTGGACCATCTCCATATTTCTCCTATTCTGTCTGCTATGTTAGTTACATCTGATGCCGACTTGTGGCACAGAAGATTAGGTCATTTATCTCGTGATCGACTCAAGCGTTTTCCGTTCGGGCACTTTAGGTAGTGTGTCATTTCCTCCCCTCTCTGTCTGTATGGGTTGTAGATTGGCAATGCATCTAGCTCTTTGTTTTCTGCTAGTCCTTCCCGATCTGTTGTTCTATTTGATTTAGTGCATTATGACATTTGGGGTCCTGCACCTGTTGCTTCTATTTCTGGTGATGAAATATTGCTTCCAGAATCGAAATAACTTGGCTAGCGTTCATTCATTGTGCCCCATGATCAAAACAATTATGAGCATCTCCTGTTAATGAAGATTTCACGATGACGATTCCACATCTTCACCTTCTGCATTCCTCTACTTAGTAGTCTTACAAGTGAAAACATAGAAGTAGAAGCAGTTATTTCAGAACCAAGAAGGGTTGCCCCACTCAAGGAATTTAGTAACAGAAGATATCATAAAGCTCAGAAATGGATGCCCCACAGTAGGGGGGTAAGTTAAGATGTATTAGAAAAGCTTGACAAAGTTATTTCAGGTTGATCCTGTGACTTTAAAAAAAAAATCAAAACAATAATAAATGTTCGAATGGCATTATGGAAGGTGATCACCTTAATGCCGTGAAATAGGGTTTGCTTGCAAAGAAAATCCTTAGAGACTGGCTAGGTCGATATGACTCAAAAATAAATGCACACTGAGTGGTATTATCATAACTTTTGCATATGTTTTGTTAATCTTTGGACCTTCATTATAATTGTCATCCTATCCTACTACAATGTAATTATCCTTACATGATTTCTTTCTGAACTGTTGATTGTATAAAAGAATCGAGACTTCCATGTCGTCGGTGTTACAGAAGGATTATCTTTGGGTTCATAAGATCACGAGATTGATTCATAAATTATAATGTTTAATCTATAAAAATTTCCCATTTCCTCGGATCAAGAAAAGGGATTGGTTCAATAATCTGAAAAATAAACTTGCTAGTGTTATTTTTTGGTGTTTAAAAACTTACCTTACGCCACCAAAAAGTAAGAACCAAACTAACTCAACAGATCAAATTTAAGAAAAGAAATAAAAACAGAATGAACGTAACCCTATACCATTCGAGCAACAAAGAATTGAGCACAAATAAGTTTGTGTTTGCAGAGTAAATGAATCAAAAACACATTATCTTCTGAAATAAGCAAATAAATATGATTTGTTGCATGCAGAAGAGCTGATTGTTGTTTTCATCTGTGCACGAAAATCCATGCAGCTGATCAGAAAAATATTTAGATCATTTTATTGCTCTTTTTATTCTGAACAACTTTCGTTCTTGTTTCATGTCGATCGGATGTGTGGATCAAAAGTTATGATCGTTTCGATTATATGCTAACTCATGTGCGAGAGTTGTATTCACACCAACTTTGCTAAGTGGCTAATTAATAAAATAAATAGGCATCGTCGGATGGGTCTCATCAAGGGATGAGATTAAAAGGACTTTTAAGTCCCGATCAATGGACGCGATTAAAGATCCTTCGGGATGGATGGATGGGATCAAAAGGAAGTCCAAGGGAACCCAAAACCTAACCCTAGCCACCCCCCCTCTCTCCTTTCATCCGTGTGTCCACCTCGGGATGCGTGGCCGCAGGAAGGAGCAGACGCTCCTCCCGTCCGGTCCGTTCTCTCTCTCCCTTCCTCTCTTTCCTTTCCTTCTTTGGACGGGATAGATCCGGGGTCCCTCCGCTTGATCTAATGGCTCCTATTTGTCTTCTATGAAACCCTAATCTCATTAAAAGGGGATTTTTGGGAGAGAAATCGGAGATCTGAATTTTGGTGAAAGAAACCCTTATTTTCCTCGAGTATTCTTTGCGGGATCGCGGGATCGGGAAAACCTTTTTCGACGAATCTTCCTCGCCTCTGTCTCTTCTTCTGGATCATTAGCTTCGATCTCCCCGCCTGACTTCATCTCGTTTCTAGCGAACGATCGCCACTAGAAAGCTTCTACCTCATAGATTGTCATCAATTTGGCTTCGGATCTCCCTCTTCTCGGTCACACTTATCCTTCCGCCACTTCATCTCGAGCATCACGCGTTCCTCACATAGTCGGGCTTCGCCAAGGTATTTTATGGGTTACGTTCATCAGGTATCTTCTATCCCAAGGTAACCCTAGGCATAGAACCCTATTTTCTTGACCCTATGACCACTTTATCGCTTTTCTTTTGGATTCCCTGATGGGGATCGGATTAAAATTTTAATCTTCTTTGATCATGCATGGTTATTCGGATGAGAATTTTACCGTGGAGTGATATGCCCTTTGTAGATCCAGTCGGTAAAACGGATGGAAACGGATGGCAGTTTTTGCTCCGACCTCTGATTGCTCTAAAATTTTAGAAGCACGTAAAGGCCTTCGTTCTGGAGATCCTCGAACTGGAACGGAGTCAATCCGATCTGTAAATCTCCCGAGACAATTAAAACGGCGGGGCTGTTCTGCTGCAAATTTCTGAACGAAAATTGCTGCACGTTGGCGATCAACCTCCTTGCAATCTTCAACCATGTGTTCCTTGCGTCGCTCGAGAATCAGCCCGGTGGGAAGCCTTCCTTGCAATCCCGAGGGAAATGGAGAGCTTCCTTGGATTAGGATTGATCTCCAAGATCAAACCCTCGCACCCGAGAGAGAGAGGACGAGAGATTGGAGATAGAGAGGGCGGCTAGGGTTTGCACAGGCATGCATGGCCGACCCCCTCTCTCCCATATCCCTTTTATAAGCCCTTCCGGATAAGGAGAGGGGTGGATAACCCTTTGAACAAGTCAAGGCCGGCCCCCCCTCCCTATCCTTTTTGTGTTGGATGGATAAACAAGTGGGGCGGTTAGAATTTGACCCGGTCAAACCTTCCCTTAATTCTCACTCTGAGTGATGGTGGCACACGTCCGGGGTGCCTAGGGCACCCCCATGGTCATTAAATCCAATACTCACTTATTATTAAAATCCATATATATCTCATATATATAATTAATAATAATAATTCCCTCATGATCACATACTAGTCTCGAGTCGCTTTGGACCGTAGTTGGGATCACCTAGGGTCTTCTAACGCGGCTCCAACCTAAATGCGAATATACCGACCAAACTCTTTAGCCATATTTGCATCTTAGATTAATCATCACTAATTCCACTATATGGTGATGATTGCACTCCGGGTCAGAAAGAAAATCTCTAGTTTTACAGATTACGATATTGCCCCTCCACCTTAATACATCCGTAGTCACTACCGGTTCACTTTTAGTGAGCTGTCTAACCAGTTGGTGCTACATCGTATACTCCATTATACATGATCTCCTTATTTGATCATCCCTCTTATCAGTGAACTCTTCACAGATGAGGACTGCGTAGTTTTACCGATAAACAAACTTGATATCAACTAATGGGGATATATATAAAGGTATCTTTTATAGGAGGGTGGATTCCATCTTGAGATCTAGAGTTCCCCGTAACCCTAACTCAGTCACCCAAGATATCCAGGTGTTGGTCCTTAGAACCTCACTGATTGATAAGTCAAAGTAACTGGGCCAAAGCTCGAAGTTCGCTAGTCTCTCAGGATTTAGAGCAAGTCGACTTGTGGAAGTAGTGAGAACCCATATGACCATGACAGTACAAAGGTGCCATTGGGTTTACTCACGATCCATCAATGCATCTCATGCACTAGCATCTTTGACCTGGAATCATACATTCTAATGGCTAGAGATTCACCATCCCTGTCAAAGTCAAAGATACTACAGTTTACCTAATGAGGTGTCCACTCTCATTATAAGCTGTGATTAGTACCAATGGCTCATATCTCTCTTTGTATGAATCTCATCCATATAAATAAGTCGCATCTTTAATCACTTGCGGACTACCTGCTGAACCATTCATCTCATGAACATATTATAATGTCATATCTATTAATAAATAACTGAGGAAAAACATAAAACATTGTTTGAGGGCATACAACCCTAACATTCCCTACTTGCTGTCCTCTCAACGCAGCAGTTCTATTTCGCCCTAAAAACCATCCCGGCTCCATGAAAAGTTAGATCCATCCATTGGGGGACTTAACCGATGTTTATGCCTATGTTTTGATCATCTTCTTGTTAATTTCAGCATATTTTACATATCATATCTGATCTGAAATTGAATGTTAGCAAGGCATAAATATTATTCGTGTGCTCTTTGAGTAGCTAGTCTTGCTGATATTCATTATAGGCTAGTTTAGTTACTAATTTATAAAATTCTGCACTTATAATATTGATGAGAACATTGTTAAAATCCTCTTTAATATTTCATTTCCATCCATTCATTAATTTAGCAAGCGTGTACATCAAGTTGGTATCAGAGCACAGCGTCTTTGTGTTCCTACACATAGACCAATCGAGTGCACATTTGCATGCTTGCTGATTTTTGTTTTGCATGTTTGAATATCTTGTGATTGCCCTTTTGCATAATCTTTACACCACTACACGTAGGCACATCATCGCATCGTATTGAAGCATCATTGTCAAGTTATTGCCAATACTTACCTGGGTGAACGATCCAAATTTAGTTCGGTTCCACTCTTCTCTAGTTGGCGGTAATCCCCGTCACATCTTAAGGACAACCCACCTTACAGTCGTGCCTATGGCCGACATGTTTCATACCAAAAAGAAGGGTATTGCTTTATTTACAAAGAGGTTAAATCCTTTCGTTTTGCATTTCCACCGACGTCCGTTTAGGATAAAGACTGTGCAATCCAAATGGACCAAATCAAAGAGAAAGCTAGTAAGTTAAACCTTCCATGTCGACCCTTCATCCAATGGTTCCTCCATGAGCCTGAAGGATGGACACGTCAATCACGGTTTGCAACTGTGTTAGACGTGATGGATGATATTGAACATGAGTTAGGGATTAAAGAGCGACGTAGAAAAGAGAAAGCAGTTAGGCAAAAGAAAGTTAAGCCAACGGCTACCCAGGGTCAACCAGTCAAGGCATCACTAGAAGCTACCCCTGAACCTTCTAAAGAGCCATCACCAGAGAGTGACGTACTAATCTTGAATACCATAACGATAAGGAGAAATTAACAAAAGTTGATCTCAAAGAAATTGAGTTGACCCTAAAGCCAATGAGTCAAGTTTCTTACCTCCAATATCTTTCCAAAGTCAGAGTGACCCTTTTGTCAGCCCGAAATTAGACATTCTGACAAGCTTTACCATATGAATATCTGAGGCTTAACGACAGGTTGCATTACATTCTAAATCATACTGCATGTGCATCTCATTTAGAGTCTATAGGTCTTCAGTGCATACATGAAAAGCATCGCATCAAGCACGAGAAAGAGACTTTTAACTTTGAATGTCAGCAATATAAATATGTTGCAGATAATATAAATGAAAGACCCACTTATAATGCTTATATTGATGCAAAACAATGCAGGCGATTGGGATGTCAATAGCTGATTGAGCAAACAGAGCTTCACTATTAATTATGATATTCAAGCAGGAAAATTAATTCAAGTAGATAACATGGAGTCTTTGCCTTGGGAACTACTAGCACGAGGCCGGTCGCTTTCAATTCCAGGAGATAAAGAAACAATGCTTTAAATAACCGGCCAATGGCCCTACTCGCAATATTTAGATTAGCTACTCTACAGGGCAGGTAGAACACTCAACCTCACGAAAGGGGACACCAGTCGACAATAATAAAAGACGAGAGATTCAATTTATTGGTGTTACCGGAAGCATCTCATCGGGAAGGAAACATACCTACTGAGGGTTGTGGGAAGCCTCAGGGGTCTCGACTGGTGGCGGGTTTGGTGCCGGTGCGGGATTCTCGGTTTGGGGCGGGGCTTGAGCGAGGGCCCGTAGAACCAAAACGTTGGGGTGCACGGGTGCGCCGGGGTGCCACCGTTGATGGTCCTCAGAGATTCCCAGCCGGGCTTCTGCATCCCTGGCGACGAGGTAGGTGATGCGCTCCACATATTCCTTCACGTTCTCGCCGGCGCTGAACTGGAAGTCGAGGAATAGGAAACGGATATCAAGAAACCCGTCTTCGTCGTCTATCAAGCCGTGGTCAACGTCTAGGTCGGTCATGCCGACATGCCGAGGGAAAGGAGTGGAGTTAGGTGCGGGGCTGCGAGGAAGAGGGTGGTAGGGAATGGGGTGTTCGCGAGGGAGGGCGGGATGCGTGGTGGTCGGACGCGGGTTAGGAGAGGGTCGGGAGGGGGTTCGGTGGGTTTGGGTGGGGTCCACGGAAGGGGAGGTGGGGGCCTGGGGTGGATCGCGGGGAAGGGAGACGGGGTCGGGGCTGAAATGGGGAGGAGGGAGGAGGCGGTCGGTGGGGGCTTGGGCGCAGAGCAATGAGGGAAGGGGTGGGGTCGGGTCGGGTCGGCAGCACAGGGGGAAGGCAGGAGGGGGTCGGGTCTCGCGAGCGGCGGAGAAGGGGGGTCGGGTCGGGCTGCACGCGGCGGGGCGTCGCAGGGCAGAGGAGGGCGGGAAATGGGGATGCGGGTACGGGCTGGGGTCGGACGGCAGGGTAGCAGGGAGAGGGAGGTGGGATCGGGCCGGGCTTGGGGTCAGGTTGCAGGGCAGGGGAGGGGAAGGGAGAGGTCGCGCGCAGGGAAGTGGTCGCGAGTGAGGAGAGAGGGTCGAGTGGTGGCGGCTGTACGAGCTGGGGTGTGTGTGGGAAAGGGTGGATCTAACTAGGGTTTCACACACTAGTGGAACCTAGGGTTTCACACGCCTAGGGTTTGGATTTGGGTTTCACACACCTCACCCTGGTTTCTCTCAACACACATGTAGAGGAAATCAGAAATTTATTATTCATAGCATATCTCAAATGACAAAAGGGCAAGCCTATATAAAGGCTTGCAACAACAACCAAAAATTTCCGAAAATCGAGGTGGGACTAAACAACATAATGCAGAAAGAAAACACATAGATGATGGCTCTGAATGCTCGATCAAAGCCATAGGCTCAGGTGGCGCCTCCTGCGCTGGTACACGCGCCATGGGCACTGCTCGATGTCCCCATTATTCTCCCGGGGTGGGAAAGAACTCAACTCCGTCGAGTAAGGCTCGGTCCGGCTTTCGTACAGCTTCAGCAGGTCCGGGTCAAGACGTTGCAGTTCCTCTCGCTCCAGCCATGTATCCTCAGAAGGGGGTCTCCCTTTCCAGTGAATCAAGTACCACCGGGTTCTACCGTCTCTACTAAAGATAATTTCGTCATCCAGAATTTTATCAATGCCTTCTGCTATATGATTTGGGAGATTTTGGGGAAGTGGAGGTAGGGAGGGACTCTCAGAGGCAGGGTCCAAGGTTGGCTCATCTATCAAGGGATTACTAGGGTTGAAATTTGAGCCCTTGTAAGCCACTAGATCTTCAATATTGAAAGTAGGACTAATGCTAAAACCCTAAGGTAATTCGATAACATATGCATTGTCATTTATCTTCCTTAGGACCCGAAAGGGGCCGGCACTGCGTGCGTGTAGTTTCTTAACAGCTCCCAGGGGAAACCGTTCCAGACGGATCCGGACCATCACATAATCTCCGATGTTAAAAGTTTGAATTCGTTTCCGTGTATCAGCTCGTAATTTATAGTCAGCATTGCTCTGCTCAATCTTGTTACTGATTTCTTTATATAATTCATGCATGTGTGATGCAAATGCAGATGCAGACTCGGAGACTCTATGGTAATCAGCCATGGGAATGAGATCTATTGGTTGCCAAGGCTTAAAACCATAGACAATTTCATGTGGACTCATGCCGGTAGTTCTATTAATAGATAAATTATATGCAAACTCGACAATGGACAGTTTGAGATCCCAACTCCCAACATGTTCGCCTACCAAGGTTCCCAGGAGATTCCCCAGACTCCGATTGACAACTTCCGTTTGACCATCAGTCTGTGGGTGGAACGTGGTTTAGAATTGCAGCTTGGTGCCCAATTTGTGCCAAAGGGTCTTCCAGAAGAAACTAGTGAACTTGACATCCCTATCAGACACAATAGTCGTTGGTAACCCATGTAGCCTTACAATGCCATCAACGAATATCTTGGCAACTCGAGATACATCAGAGGTTTTGAAACATGGTAGGAAATGGGCCATTTTGGAGAAACGGTCTACCACCACTAGAACTGAATCGTGCTTTCTGAGGGTCTTTGGGAGACCAAGCACGAAGTCCATACTGATATCTTACCAGGGGCAGTTTGGAACTGATAGTGGGGTATACATGCCGGTATTTTGCTTTTGTTGCTTGGCCAACTGGCAGGTGTGACACCGACTCACATGTTTAGCGACATCTCGCTTCAGACTCAGCCAAAAAAACGATAGTCAACGGCCTCAATGGTCTTCTTGCTGCCGAAGTGACTGGCAAAGCCACCAGCATGTAGTTCCCAAACAAGAAATTCACGGAGGAAGGTTCGGGGAATACATAACCGACGACCAAGAAAGAGGTAGCCATCTTGCAAGAGGTACCCATCAACTTCTCGAACGGACCCATCAGCTAACAAGGCATGTATCTTCCCAAAGTCAGGGCAGGACCCGTACTCGTCCTTCAGCTTTTCAAAACCCTCAACCACCGTGGTTAATTTGGATAGGACAAACACAAGACGACTGAGAGTGTCGGCGGCCTTGTTTTCGACTCCCGCTTTATGGCGTAGGGTGAAAGTATAATCTTGGAGGAACTCAACCCAACGACTGTGTCGTGCATTCAACTTCTTCTGGGAGTAAATGTACTGCAAGGCCTCATGATCAGAGTAGATGACGAATTCTTGATTGAGAAGGTAATGCCGCCAATGACGAAGAGATTGGATTACCACATAGAATTCTTTGTCATAAGTAGAGTATCTCTGGCGAGTATCATTCAGCTTCTCGCTAAAGTAAGCGACGGGATGTCCTTCTTGGGAGAGGACGCCACCTATGCCAAGCCCGGATGCATCACAGGCTACTTCAAAAACTTTAGAGAAATCAGGGAGGCGCATGACGGGGGCCGCAACCATTCTTCTCTTAATCTCCTCAAAGGCCTTGGAGGCGGCAGTCGTCCATTCGAATTCGCCCTTCTTAAGGCAGTCTGTGATTGGGGCCATGATGGTACTGAACCCCTTGATAAATCTTCTGTAAAAAGGTGGCCAGGCTATGGAAGCTCCTAACATCACGGATGCTCTTCGGTTCGGGCCACTATTTGATAGCGCGGATCTTCTCAGGGTCTGTGGAGACCCCATGTACAGAGACGACAAACCCTAGGAACTGGACTTCGGTAGCAAGGAAAGTACACTTCTTTGGATTAGCATACAGCTCTTCCTTCCTCAGGACGGCGCAGACTTGCCGAAGGTGGTCTAGATGTTGTGCTCAGGACTGGCTATAGATGAGTATGTCATCAAAGTACACCACGAGAAATTTTCCCATGAAAGGGCGGAGTACTTGTGTCATAACTCTCATGAAAGTGCTCGGCGCATTGGTCAGTCCAAACGGCATGACCATCTACTCATACAATCCATCCTTAGTCTTAAACGCAGTCTTCCACTCATCTCCAGGGCGGATGCGAATCTGGTGGTAGCCACTCTTTAGGTCGATCTTGGAGAAGACGGTGGCTCCAGACATCATGTCCAACAGATCATCCAAACGAGGGATGGGGAAACGGTATTTGATCGTTATCTTGTTGATTGCGCAGCTATCCACGCACATACGCCAAGTTCCATCCTTTTTGGGCGTAAGTAATGCGGGAACCGCGCAAAGGCTCTTGCTCTCTTTAATAAAACCCTTTCTCAGCAGTTCATCAACCTGCCGCTTCAGCTCAGCATACTCCATAGGGTTCATCCTATAGT
This sequence comes from Chamaelirium japonicum, assembly GCA_947650365.1. Lineage (NCBI taxonomy): Eukaryota > Viridiplantae > Streptophyta > Magnoliopsida > Liliales > Melanthiaceae > Chamaelirium > Chamaelirium japonicum. Next base: position 1,095,959 of record CANTAL010000004.1, read on the forward strand.
GGGGCAGGTTGGGGAGGCTCGCCCCTGGGACCAAATCAATTGCGTGTTATATGTCACGCATTTGGGGCAATTGGTCGGGGAGGTCCTCGGGGAAGACATCAGGAAAATCTTTTAGCACAGGAACAATCTCAGGGGGAATTGTTGGGTGGACTTTTTAGGAGTTTCCCGAGCCGTAAGGATCATAATTGGAGCTCCTTTCTCCATCTCAAGGCCCAACTCCTTGGCAATGATGTAACTGACGTTGCTAGTCTTCTTGGTGGGGGGGGGTGGACTTTTGTGCGGGTGGACCACTCTTGGGCTGAGAGGGCATCAATTTAATTTTCTTACCATCATGCTCAAACAAACACATGTTAGATCGTCCATAGATGAGGACGTCATTATCAAACAGCCAAGGTCGCCCCAGAATGACTTGACACAAATCCATAGTCAAGACGTCACACTAGATCTTCTCCTGGTAGGCATTGAAGTTTATGGGGACTAAACATCTTTGTTTGACCTCCATTGCCGTAGAGTTGATCCAGGAGACTTGGTATGGTCGGGGATGGGGAACTGCCTTCAACCCAGTCTTGGAGATCACGGCAGAAGATACTGTATTGACGCAACTTCCGCTGTCGATGATCACTTTACAGTTCTTGTCCCCAATTCTGGTGAATGTATGAAAGATGTTGGTACGCCTCCAGTCATCTTGTTCTTTGGGCTGGGACAGTGCGCACCTTACAACGGCCAGCTCGATGGGTGCTGCGTACCTAAGACAACCTAGCGTGAGGTCACTTTCCTCGTTATCGAAGTCTCCTTCATCATCGTCAGCTTGGTACACAAAACCATCTAGCTCTTGACTCCAGTGCTTCAACAGGTGTGCCATCAATGATGTTGATCTTGACGGGGCTGGGGCAGTTTGCAGCCATATGTCCATCGCCCTGGCACTTGTAGTATTTGATGAGGGGACTGACTTTAGAGAAATCTCTCTCAGGGCCCTTGCCACGAGTGTCCTTTTCATTGCTTCGACTCATGGCATCTGTCCGTGGTTGGGATTGGGTGGGGTAAGACCGACTCGGATAATTGCTCGATGGACGAGGAGCATGACTCCGGGAATCACTCCGGTGAGGGTAGCTAGATCGGAAGCTATCAAGGTCTTGGACTAGAGCATAAGCTCTTTCTAGCTTGGTGACATCACGGACAAGGAGTTAAATCCTCAGGTCTTCCCTCAAGTCCGATCGAAAACGGGACAGGACCTGGACTGGGGTTTCAGTTCCGAGGACATTGCAGCGAGTCAAGAACTCATCGAATTTGGCGACATAGTCCTTGGCTGACTTATTGCCCTAGATGAATTGGTGCCATTGATCCAGTAGGCGGGCCTGATACGATGGAGGCACATATTTGCCCTTTAGCTCATTCTTCATTACAACCCAATTATCGATGGGGTCTTGGGTTTGGGCAACTCTCAAGGCCTCTACGTTGGTCCAGTATTGACTGGCAAGTCCACTAAGCTTCATTGCGGCGAATCAGATTTTCCTTGGTTCCGTTAAGGGGTACCAGGCAAATTATCGGTCCATGGATTGAGCCAGTCCAAGAAAAATTAGGGATCATGCCTGCCATCGAAAGAGGGTACTTCTAGCCTGATGCTCCGGAGATATTGTTCATCCGGATCTTGATTATTTTGCTAGGGTGGCCGAAAATCTTGAGGGTCCTGGGGTGGTGGAGTCCGTAGTGGAGCATGGTCCAAACGGTCAAAACGGGCGTTGGTCACACTGGTAAGCAGCAAAATTCTGGTACATGGTGGCTATCCCTTGAGCTAACTCGATAAGTGTTCTAGCCAGGGTGTCGGGATCCATGTTGCAACTGTCCGACTCACTAGACTCTCCTAACAAGTATGGCCTACCTCTACGGGTTTGCATGCACAATTAAAATGATGTGTATTTAATGTTAATTGCAAGTTTAAACGTTGTATGTACCATGCCTACCTACAACCATGCTTTGATACCAAAATGATGCAAAACAATGCAGGCGATGGGGATGTCAATAGCTGATTGATCAAACAGGGCTTCACTATTAATTATGATGTCCAAGCAGGAAAATTAATTCAAGTAGATAACATGAAGTCTTTGCCTTGGGAACTACTAGCACGAGGCCGGTCGCTTTCAATTCCAGGAGATAAAGAAACAATGCTTTAAATTACCGGCCAATGGCCCTACTCACAATATTTAGACTAGCTACTCTACAAGGCAGGTGGAACACTCAACCCCACGAAAGGGGACAGCAGTCGACAATAATAAAAGACGAGATTCAATTTATTGGTGTTACCGGAAACACTTCATCGGGAAGGGAACATACCTAATAAGGGTTGTGGGAAACCTCAGGGGTCTCGGCTAGTGGCGGGTTTGGTGCCGGTGCGGGATTCTCGGTTTGGGGCCGGGCTTGAGCGAGGGCCCATAGAACCAACACGTTGGGGTGCACGGGTGCGTCGGGGTGCCACCATTGATGGTCCTCAGATATTCCCAGCCGGGCTTCTGCGTCCCTGGCGACGAGGTAGGTGATGCACTCCACGTATTCCTTCACGTTCTCGCCGGCGCTGAACTGAAAGTCGAGGAACAGGGAACGAATATCGAGAAACCCGTCTTTGTCGTCTATCAAGCCGTGGTCGACGTCTGGGTCGGCCATGCCGACATACCGAGGGAGAGGAGTGGAGGGGGGCTTGGGGTGGATCGCGGGGAAGGAAGGTGGGGTCAAGGCTGAAACGGGGAGGAGGGAGGAGGCGGTCGGTGGGGGCTTGGGCGCATGCGGGGGGCCGCCGCAGGGCAGAGGAGGGCGGGAAATGGGGATACGGGTTCGGGCTGGGGTCGGACGGCAGGGTAGCAGGGAGAGGGAGGTGGGATCGGATCGGGCTTGGGGTCGGGTTATAGGGCAGGGGAAGGGAGAGGTCGCGCACGGGGAAGGGGTCGCGAGTGAGGAGAGAGGGTCGGGTGGTGGTAGCTGTACGGGCTGGGGGGGGGTGTGGGAGAGGGTAGATCCAACTAGGGTTTCACACACTAGTGGAACCCAGGGTTTCACACGCCTCAGGTTTGGGTTTGGGTTTCACACACCTCACCCTGGTTCTCTCAACACACATGTAGAGGAAATCAGAAATTTATTATTCATAGCATATCTCAAATGACAAAAGGGCAAGCCTATATAAAGACTTGCAACGACAACCAAAAGTTTCCGAAAATCGAGGTGGGACTAAACAACATCATGCAGAAAGAAAACACATAGATGATGGCTCTGAATGCTCGATCAAAGCCATAGGCTCAAGTGGCGCCTCCTGCGCTGGCATACGCGCCATGGGCGCTGCTCGATGTCCCCATCATATATGTCTTGTGTTTTAACAATCTTTCAATCGGTGCTTGAATTGAACCATGCTGAAATTAATTGCATCGCACTGCAATATGGTCGTTTCTTTGATAAGCAATCGCGACCTATAGCCATATATGAGACCTTTTGCTTATCGCGCAAGCCAATGACCTGCAACACATCAAGCACCCGCATAAACCTTATGTCCTACTACCTTGGCATAGATGTTTATTTGTTTTCTAACGTAGTACATAAAATGCACATGGTAGTATGCAGACTGTTTGCGCAGGTTTCCGGGACACTTCGATTGCAACAGTGGTGACATCAGATACTTCGGTGGCTGCGGTTACACACTCGATTTCATGGCATTCCCCATTATAGTGCATTGTCAGAGCAGTACCGAGGATGTTGGCGAGGTCGATACCTCCTGGAAGGGCTTCTACTGGTGGTTCTCGATTTTTGACTCCTACTCGACGAGAGTCAAGTTTTTCGAAGCCGGGGAGAGTTGATGCATGCAGAAGAGCTGATTGTTTTTTTCATCTGTGCACGAAAATCGATACAGCTGATCGGAAAAATAATTAGTTCATTTTATTGCTTTTTTTATTCTGAGCAACTTTCGTTTTTGTTTCATGTCGATCGGATGTGTGGATCAAAAGTTATGATTTCTATTGTAGGCTAACTCAGGTTCGAGAGTTGTATTCGCACCACCTTTGCTAAGTGGCTAATTAATAAAATAAATAGGTATCGTCGAATCAGTCTCATCAAGGGATGAGATTAAAAAGACTTTAAGTCGCGATCAATGAACGCGATTAAAGATCCTTCGGGATGGATGGATGGGATCAAAAGGAGGTCCAAGGGTACCCAAAACCTAACCCTAGCCACCCCCCCTCTCTCTTCTTTCATCCGCGCGTCCACCTCGGGATGCGTGCCCAAGGGAAGGAGCAGACGCTTCTCCCGTCCGGTCCGTTCTCTCTTTCCTTTCCTTCTTTGGACGGTATAGATCCGGGGTCCCTCCACTTGATCTAACGACTCCTATGCGTCTTCTCTGAAACCCTAATCTCATTAAAAGGGATTTTGGGGAGAGAAATCGGAGATCTGAATTTTGGTGAAACAAACCCTTATTTTCCTCGAGTATTCTTCGCGGGATCACGGGATCCCGGGATCAGGAAAACCTTCTTCAACGAATTTTCCTCGCCTCTTTGCCTCTTCTTCTGGATCATTGGCTTCGATCTCCCCGCCCGACTTCGTCTCGTTTCTAGCGAACGATCGTCGCTAGAAGGCTTCTACCTCATAGATCGTCAACTTGGCTTCGGATCTCTCTCTTCTCGGTCACACTCATTCTTCCGCCACTTCATCTCGAGCATCACGCGTTCCTCGCACAGTCGGGCTTCGCCAAGGTATTTTCTGGGCTACGTTCATCAGATATCTTCTATCCCAAGGTAACCCTAGGCATAGAACCCTATTTTTTTGACCCTACGGCCACTTTATCGCTTTTATTTTGGATTCCCTACTTGCTGTCCTCTCATCGCAGCAGTTCTATTTCGCCCTAAAAACCATCCTGGCTCCATGAAAAGTTAGATCCATCCATTGGGGACTTATCCGATGTTTATGCCAATGTTTTGATCATCTTCTTGTTAATTTCAGCATATTTTACATATCATATCTGATCTGAAATTGAATGGTAGCAAGGCCATAAATATTATTCATGTGCTCTTTGACATGTGCTCTTTGAGTAGCTAGACTTGCTGATATTCATTAAAGGCTTGTTTAGTTACTAATTTATAAAATTCTGCACTTATGATATTGATGAGAACATTGTTAAAGTCCTCTTTAATATTTCATTTCCATCCATTAATTAATTTAGCAAGCGTGTCTGCATCAAGATTACATGACAACATACGAGATAACTTTTTTAGATTTTCCAATTTCATATTCGGTGAGCTACATAAAATAACATATTTCGATTGCACCAATCAGAAGAGCTTACAAAGAACAAAGGGTTACCCAAACTAATTACACCTCTTAATCCTTTGTAGCAAGATAATACAATTGCGGTACAGTAGGCATTAAGAAGAAAAATAGTATGATGATGGTTGTAGCCTTCACCTTCCTTTAGGGCGAACCATATGCGAGAAACCATCCAATTCATTGTTGTCTTCTGAACAACGTCCCTCAGCCTTTTGTTCTACGAGACTTAGTGGTGTCGAACAGGTGTCTTCTTCTCCATCTTTCATGAGTGGCAGACCGAGAGACATACCAGCAAACCTCACCTCACTCCTAGTCAGAGAATCAGTATCTGGGCTTTGTGTGTATGCTTCGTGCAGTTGCAGTACGTACTCCAGGTGCCACAATACCTGACCCATCGTGGGGCGGTTCTTCCCCTCATCAGCAAGGCATTTTTCGGCAATCTCCCCAAACTTCTTCAAGGACTCCAGCGAGTAATCCCCTTCAAGCTGCAGGTCCACAATCGTCTCGAGCGATCGCTGACGTTGCCATCGGACTGCCCATTCAGCAAGGTTGATCTGATCCTTTGGTAGAGTTGGATTTATCACTGGCCGAGCGCAGACGACTTCAAAGAGCACCACACCGAAAGAATAGACATCTGATTTTTGAGTGAGTTGCTGCCGTCGGAAGTATTCAGGATCGAGGTATCCGAAGCTTCCTTTCACTGCAGTACTGACATGGGTGTGGTCCAGTGCTGGACCTGTTTTAGACAGCCCAAAGTCCGACATTTTTGCAACAAAGTTCTCATCCAACAAGATATTGGTGGTCTTAACATCCCTGTGGATAATACCCCTCTCTGCTCCTGTGTGAAGATAGTGAAGTCCGCGAGCTGCACCGATGCACACATCCACCCGCTGCTTCCATGTAAGAGCTGGGAAATCACTGCCATAGAGATGACTTCTCAGAGTCCCGTTCGCCATATACTCGTAAACCAAGATCATCTCCTTCTGCTCATCGCAATATCCAATCATGGAGACGAGATGCCGATGCCTGAGCATCGAAAGCATCTCAATTTCTGTCTCGAATTCTGCTACGCCCTGCCTGGATTGTGGATGGGCCCGCTTGATGGCCACGGTGTTCCCCTCCTCAATCTCCCCTTTGTAAACCTTGCCGAAACCTCCATTTCCAATGACCAAGGACTCATCGAAGTTTCTCGTCGCGGTTCTAATCTCCGCTAGAGTGAACCTTCTACCTGTTCTATTAGTAGCCATTGGTCCATTAGCACTGTTCAGAGGCGACTTAGGTGCTGGGATATTTGTGGCACTGCCTGCAATCTCATGAAGGTCAAGCGGACGCCAACTGGGAGGGTTTCTCTTTACAGGAGTTGTTTTCTTTCTCCGAGTACGGATGCGGAAGAAGAAGACACCCGCTACGGAAACGGCTATTACAGAAACACCACCCATACCAATGGCTGCCCAGATAGCCCTCCTCTTTGGTTTCTTAGTAGTAGAACCATTCCCGCCAGTGCTGAACATCTCTGAAGCACGAGCAAGATTGCCATTCCGGCTAAGCTTGAAGATCTCCAACCCATTCAGAAGTGCATCAGTCCCAGAAGAACTGGTCAAAGAATCCGGCCCCAGTTGAAGCCAGAGAGTATCTATCTCCTGCGGGATTGCATCAGCGTAATCCTCATGGTAGGCTTTGTTCATCCCTCCTGCATGCACAAACGCGTCATAGTTTTCAGCCGCCATCTTTTTGTCGATGTAAATCCTGAAAATTCTCTGGTTGGCACTGTCATAGAAAAGTTCACAGAAGTGCAACCGGACCAAGTAGTCGAAGTTGGGGTCGACATCGAATCTCCATGACATGTTGAATCGCTTCTCAACAACTTCATTGTTGGTCATTACTCTCGCCGTTTCGTAAACCAGGAGTGGTGCGATGAAGGAATCATTGGGTGAGGCATAGCTTATATTAGAAGTATTACTGATCTTGTTTGCAGCGTTCAATGAGAACATAAATCTCTCATCTGATTCCCATCCTCTCCACATACCTATATCTTTGGTGGACTCGATATCGGGCCCCCCCACGTTCAACCGATACATGGTCTCGATTCCCCGATCGCTCAGACCTAAAGGGATCTTTAACCCAGTGGCAGTGGCAGTGGCGGCGCCGCCCACTTTATTCACAGAATCAAGGAACAACCTGTCCGGGGCTTGGAAAGCCTCCATTGCATTCACAGCAGCAAAGGATCCGGAGTTGGGAGCAAACTGAATGAGCAGCTCATTCGAAGAATTGACAATCAGGAAATACTCTTTCACCAGATAGGTAGCGTTGGTGGTGGAAATCTCTCCAGAGACATTAAACCTTGAAAGCAGCTTAAGATCGTTGGCCGTTACATCAAACACGGAATCATTGACATCAAAGTCTTCAAATGAAAAAGGGTAGAAATGAAGCCTGATGCAAATATTCCCTGAAGTTATACTGAAGTTGTAGTTTGAGGTGGTGTTAAAGATTCGGGCGGTTCTGTACAGATTCCGGTGGACTCCGACATCTGCAGTGGTGGTGGATGCAGCAGCAGCAATCCCCGAGAAACTCAGAGTGAAATTATCACCCGGCGTTGAATCCCCAACCCAACTCCTACCCTCCACGTCGGAGCTAGAATCAGAACCACAGTCAATCAGAAATGACTTGAGCTGAGCTTGCCCAATTCGCACAAAAGCAGATAAAAAAGCTACCAACACCAACCTCATACGCCTCATTATTCGTCAGATCAAAACCAAAACCAAAACCAAAACCAAAACTAAAACCAAAAGCAGCAGATAATTAAAGATTCAAGATCCAAGTGGGCTTCAGTTCATACAACGCACGCCGATCTAAGACCACTGATGCCCCAAACAAAACTTACAGATCTGATCTGAAGGAATCCTCAACACACAGAATCGAATCGAGCTTTGGCTGCGACGACTGGACGTATTCACCATTTACCTGCCCTGCCGCCCAACAAAACAGATTGGACTAGGTCCGATGGTGTTTTTCTTCAACACGGACGGGGCTGCCATCTTTTCTTTAGCGCAGGAGGAGAGAGTAGCGGTGGGGAAGGACGGTCGGTAGCATTTGGACTGTAGAGGACCAAAACACAAATGAGTGAGTGAGTGAGTGAGTGGAAATCACTTACTTTGTGCTCTCTCTCTCTCTCTCTCTCTCTCTCTCTCTCTCTCTCTCTCTCCTGTGTGTGTTGGTCGCCATTGCAGGTGATAGGGAGGGAATTCATTATTTGGATAGTGGGGCACATGCCTATGTCTCTCCCTCTCCATTGCTTCATCCTCAACAAATTTTTAATGATGTTGCTACATGCACTCCACAAATTATTAGGGACCCAATTTAACAAAAAATAAATACCACATGTGTCTCCTTAGACCTCTGCAAATTGATAAGGACACCGTCCACTCCGCCACATAGCGCATGTAGCCCCCTCCTCTCTCCTACTTCCTCTTCCGTCTCTACCGAATAATTCCACATCATGTCGATTGGGAGTGATCGACACATTTCCTAGACAGAGGAGAAAAAAGGGAGGAGAAAAGAAAAAGGAGAGCGAACACTGTGCAATCAGAGTGGGGAGGCGGATGGAGAGGGGACGACGATTGTAAACCCTTTTGCGTGGTTCCCTATCAAAATGGGGTTCTTAGTAATAAATAAATAAAAGTACCACGCTAGGATGCACATATCAAGGTAGGGACCTAAAATGACCGAGGAATGTGGAGGAGGAAGAAAGAGGAAGAGGTGGTGATCGCAACGGGTTGCACAGGAAATGGTTGTGAAGAGGGCATGTTGTATGGGCACTGATGATGGCAATAAGTTGTGTGAGGACCGATGATGATGGAGTGCAATGGATGCCTTATCAAAAGTTCTGGGAGTCAGGGACACACTGGGGATACATTGGGTCTTTTAAATTTTAAGTTGGGTGCCTTTATCTAGTTTTATCGGTGCAACAATAATTCCCCTTTAAATTAGAGAGAGTATTTGTATTTAGCAATTGGATCCAATCTATTCTTTGATTGAAGGTAATATTTTTGCTCTATCTTGATTTGGAATTTGAGAAGGGTTAAACTGAATGACATTTTTTGTATATCGGTCTATTTTAGTTTTAAACTAAATTATTATTTTTCTATAAAAATATTATTAAAAATAAATTTAAAATAATTTTGAAATTGATGGTTTTAGAGTTCTTATCATTATGGGTTCTTAAAAAGGGCCCTTAGAGTTAAAGTTTCCTTTATCTTTGAAAATTTTATAATGGTCAAAGAGTCGTAGCATATTCAACATTGAACATTTAATACAAAAAACATTACACATCATTTCGCTTTGCCCTCCTTCTTCTTTGTGTTTCACTTATCCATCGCTCACGAAATACATGAATTCGAGAAACTGAGGGGTTCTACAATTATTAGTAAAACAAAAGGTTGGTCTTAAAAGTAGGAGAGAGGAGGATGATAAAATATCAATCATGAATAACAATATAGGTTTCTCTTATTAAATTATACCAATACTAAAAAGAATTGTCAACTTGGTGTTTAAGATGAGAACTTTATTTGTCCTTGTTGCACCCTAGAAAAGAGGGGGGGGGGGAGAGAGAGAGAGAGAGAGAGAGAGAGAGAGCTAGGGTTTGGGGAGAAAATAGAATGAATCTCTCATAAGGTCAATAGGCAAATATAAAGGCAAATACATATGAGTCCTCTATACACTAAGTATATATATATACATGAATACATCTTAACAACCCCCCCTCAAACTCAAGGTGGATCATGCACCAAGAGTTTACTAATCAAAGACCAAAATCGTAGCGTATGATATGACTTCGTGAAAATGTCAGCTACTGCTCTGCTAATGGAACGAAGGGGAGTGAGATCATCTTGGCCTCATACTTCTATCGGACAAAGTTACAGTCAAACCGGATTGCTAGCAATCTGAATAGCACTTCGGTTATCATCGTGAAGTGGAGTAAGCTCAAAGAAAGCAACATCGAGATCATTGAAGAGACGTCGAAGGTGGACTATCTCCTTGGTCGTGGAGGCCATAGCCCTGTACTCAGCCTCAGTGCTGAAAAGAGACACCACTTTTTATTTCTTGTTGCGTCACGATATCAGCGAATCACCAAGAAACAAGCAATAACCAATGTTGCGTGTAGTCGGATCTCCAGCCCAATCTACATCTGATTAGGCTCGAAGACTGGGAGAGAAGGACGATGACAGAAATAAAAAATGAGTAATTGTCCCTCTGAGGTACCGGAGGATCCGGAAAAGAGCACTGTGGGTGCAAAATTTGGCTAAACGCCCGGTTAAGGGACCGCCATCCCTGCTTGGGGCCTACAAAGATGACATTGGGACCCACCAGTATTGCTTGGGCCCACAAAGATGATAGTGGGACCTACCAGCCCTGTCTAGGGCCCACGAAGATGATAGTGGGATCCACCAGCCCTATTACAGACCAACAAAGACGATAGTGGGACCCAACAGTCCTATATAGGGCCCATGAAGATGACAATGGGACCTGCCATCCCTGACCGGGGCCCACGAAGACGATAGTTGGATTTGTTAGCCCTATCGGGGGCCCACGAAGATGTGGGACCCGTCAGCCCTACCTGAGTTTATGAGGCTACAAAAACCACTCAGTAATCTAGATATTTCCTAACTTCTATAAATAGCAGACCCAACGAATATTCCATATCGGATTTTTAATTATTCACAGATCAAACTTTCAACTTCTAGAGCTCAGCCATCCCTCTCTACTATTCCCTTTGAAGACATATACAAGTGATCCTCTATCTGTCGAGGTCATTATATTTCTGAGATAGTGATTAACGGTGTGCCTTCCTGCACTGAGACGTAGGCTTCGGTTGAACTTCGATACCATACCCTTGCCTACTTTTTTCTCTACTCCTTATTCTTTTCTCTATATCAAAGTTCAAGTCAACAAATCAAAATCGAATTGATTGATTATTGGGTGGAGTCTTTGGATGGCACGAAGATCATCATCCCCTACAGTTTGGCACCGCCTGTGGGATTGAGTTACAAAAAGCTTAGTTCGCTCATTGCATTAGCAATAGGTTGGTTGAGCAGACAACCAACCGATCTCCAACTCCTTCATACTTTCCAGCTCCCTCGGTTGAGCAGATAATCGATTGTTGGGCGGAGTCTTCGGATGGCACGAAGATCATCCTCTATAAGCACCGTAGTGAACTAAGGATGGAGTTCAACAAACTGACTGACAATGCTGATAGCATATGTAATGTCAGGTCGAGTGATGCAGAAGTAGACGAGCTATACCATAATCTGCATATATTGAGTGGGATATGAAAGAAGGACTCCATCTGTAGGACATAGCTTCAATTGAAGCTCAAGAGGGGTGTCAACTGTGTGTGTATCTGAGTGGATAGTATGACTAAGGATGTCTGAAAGGTACTTGATGCAGCATGATCAGCATCATTAGATCATCACCGCATCTTCAGATCATCGCCAGAGACCTTATTTACTGTTGTTTTTATTTTTACGCTTGGATGACATTAACCGTATGGGACTTGTTAGCCGTCTATTTCAGTTTTTTGGTCATTTTCCATGTTTTTGGCCTAATTTCAGCACTTAGTACTCTTTATATTTTTGCCCAATTCATGGGGGATGTCCATGATCTCATCCGAGGGATTTTCGGATTGAATCCGGGCCTTCTCGGGTGAGTTTCTGCATGTTAATTAATAAAATTCTGGGTGCGTGTGTTTGCGGGGTACCGACGGACGAGATTATATCTCGAAACCGACGGTTAGATGGCAAAATAACCCAATTTAGATGACATGGCAAGTTATGGGCTTCAATTAGGGCTTAAGTGGGCTTATCTTAAGCCCAATAGGGCTTCTATTGCATTACTGCCCCCCCTTCTTTCTTTTTCCCGTGAACTATCGCCCGCCCTTCTTGTCTGTGCGGATCCCGAGGCCACCCCGACCCCCTTCCGTTCCCTCTCTTCTCTCTCTCTTCTTTTCCTTGTTTTCCTCCCTTTTCCATGCCTTTCTTAGCCCTTGCATCCCCACCATCCAACCCTTATTCCCCTTTGATCTTGGCCATCAAAACAGAAACCCTAACTCTACAAAAAGATGAAGAAAGAAGAAGAATTCAGTTTTGATCATTGTTGAAATTTGTGCCACTACGTGAGAGCTTATAGGAGAGACTCGTGTCCCCGACCCTCGCCGCATCCGCGACTTCACCTCATGAAGGCCCCGGTGTTGATTTTTCGAAGGTTCCGGCTTCTCCCGACGTCCGGCCTTGCTCCGTGTGCGGGATCATCAGCGCATCCTCGCAATCGACCCACGGCAGGAAACCCTTGGCAGTATCTATCCTTTACTTTATTTTCCCCTCGCATCCGCATAATTCTTCCTTTGTTTTCACTGCCTCCGCTCCACATCGCAGCCGTAATCACCCTTTTCATCACTAGTTGAAGCCATAACATATGCCTATTTATTAGTTTTGCTATCTATAGTCTGCCGGTAACCCTAGCAAGCATGCTTAACCTATTTTTAGTAAAAATCTGATGCAAACCTATTGTTAAATTTCCATATCTATTGCTGTGATTGAATCTGTTAGTTGCTGAAATTAGTTTTGTGGTAATATTGCGTTCTTTATTGTTCGATCTGAAACCTGCTTTGTATTGATTGTGTAGACTTTTAGTCCTACGCGAGATAACTTATATTTGTTGTCCTTTTGAGTTATACAGTGCTATATTGATCACTAAATCCTAGTTATTGACCAAAGGGAACACTAAAAGGGTTTAAGATTGTAGTGCACCAGATCGGCGCATGCATCAAGTTGGTATTAGAGCTCGAAAGAACCTGTTCGGGTTTCTTTTGAGTGCTGAAATTCAGCAAACCCTAATCTTTTCCTTTGCTGATTTTGCATAGGGCATAATCTTGTGTGCTTGAATTTGCATCTAGTGTTAGGATTGCATCGTGTGAAACATCTGCATATCTCATAACCCATGGCTGATCGTACCCATCTGCACCGGGATGCCCAGAATCGGGGACGTTTTCCTCGAGGACCACAACCTCGTGGTGCTTGGCAAGAAGCGACCCAAAATACGTTGGATCGACATGCAACCTTATTGCAAGAGATCACCGATAGGCTGGGATTACTGTTACAAGATAGAGGCGTCAACCCTAATACCCGACCGGTCGAAGAGGACCCAGGAGGGGTAGAAGCCAATCCACATACCAAGGGTCATAGAGTCGAAGAGCAGGATCGAAACCAGGGCGTAAATCAAAATCCGATCCCAAACCCACCTTAGAACCAGAACCAAGCCTTACCTCAGAATCACAACCGATACCAACCGCAAGAGCAAAATCGAGCTGACTATCTTGATTCGCCCCCTGAGTCTGAAGCTGAGTTGGACGAGTCCGACGTAGACTTCGAACGAGAGTACGTTCAGTTTGGTCATCCCAGAAACCCTAGAGAGCAGCATGCGCGTGATCAGCACGGCATGAAAGAGCGCCTTGTGCGAGCCCTTGAGAGATCCCAAGGTTATAGAGTCCGAGTTGACATCGATGACTTTAGGGGAAGCCATGATGCTGACGCATTCCTTGACTGGATAGAAAGCGTCGAGCACTTCTTTGAATGGAAAGATCTCCCTGGCGATCGAAAAGTCAAACTCGTGGCAACTAAACTGAAAGGAGCTGCTTTAGTTTGGTGGCGAGAGTTGCAAACAAGTCGCCTTAGAAAAGGGAAACCAAAGGTCGCAACGTGGGCCAAAATACGTGATAAGATGAGACTGAAGTACCTTCCGCCTGACTACCGTACCTCTCTGTACCAGAGGTTGCTTAGCCTGAAACAAGGCAATCGAAGCGTACAGGAGTACACTGAAGAATTTGACATCCTGACCATTCGCAAAACCATCCCGAAAGACGATGAACAGAAAGCTGCACGCTACGTCTCGGGGTTGCGTTATCAAATTCAGGACACGCTAGCAATGCAGACCATCCTCACTATGATGGAAGCATCTAGGCAAGCTCTCAAGGCTGAGAAAATTCAACAACGAGCTTTTAGGAGGGAGGTTGCCCCTAGTGTACCCCCAGGTGCCCCTTCAGCTGGAAGAGGAGCACCTCCTACTAGAGTCACCCCACCTGCTCCCACTCCGACTACCACTCCATCAAGAACCAGTCAACCCCCTAGATGGGTTGACCAATCAAGTCGTGAGCGAAGTGCGATAGGAAGTCGGCCACCCGGAGCGACTTACAAATGCTTCGAGTGTGGGAAAGTAGGACACCTCATCGCCCAATGCCCAAAAAGGAGACCTCAGACCCATCTGACGGAAAATGAAGAGCCAACTGAGAAAACCCTAAACAACATGGCTGAAGAGGGGCATGATGATGATCCTAGAGATGCCGAATATCAGGAGGATGACGAAACACACGATGTCGTCGCTGAAGCTGACGAGGCGACACATGCACTAGTTATGCACCGTGTTTTGTCGATGTGGGTGCAAATTTTGGCAAAAAACCACCACGGGACCCACCGGCCCTGCCTGGTGGGCCCAAATTTTGGCAAAAAACCACCACGGGACCCACCGGCCCTGCCTGGTGGGCCCACGAAGACTACCGCGGGACCCACCGGCCCTGCCTGGTGGGCCCACAAAGACTACTGCGGAACCCACCGGCCCTGCCTGGTGGGCCCACAAGGACTACGGCGGGACCCATCGGCCCAGCCTGGTGGGTTCCCGAAGGCAACCGCGGGACCCGCAACTTTACCTGGAGGATCCCCAGATACTGCAGCAGAAACCGCCATTCGCCACCCAGAATGCCTATAAATAGCAGAGCCTTCGAATGTAAAAGGTTCGATTCCAAAAATCAAAACTCTGAATTCTAAAAACCAGAGCTCTGAGATCTCAAACATCCGATCTACCATCTCCCTTTGACCTTCTTTCATAGAGATCAGTGTTTACAGTGATACTCGGCCTGTCGAGATCACTTCAACATAAGTGTTAGTAAATTCGGGTTGCTCCCTATAGCACGGAGACGTAGGCTTCGGCTGAACTCCGAGATCACATCTCGTGTTACAATTTTTCTGATTGCTTTTCTATTTACATATCAAAAAACTCAACAACTTCAACCAGCTGATCGACCAACGATCCTCGACGTCAACTTCGACTCCAATTGACTGGTGCTGCGAAGGTCTTCGGGTCGGCACGAAGATTTTCCCCCACAGTTTGGCGCCGTCTGTGGGATCCGAGCGAGAAGCTGTGTTCTCTCTCTCTCTACTTCGAATACCAGATCAATAGCCAAACTTCCTCGCCCCCTCGGTTGATCAGACAACTGATCGGACGTCGGCAATCTCGTTGCACCCTTCGCACTCAGAATGGCGAGAACAAAACATCAGGGTCAACCAGAAGGAAGTAACACTCAACATCAACCTCGTCCTGAGACTCGTTCAATGAGTCAAAGGCTCAACTTCGGGCAACCTCTTGCTGTCCCCGATATGGGGGTTCACTCAGGAAGCGGAAGATCAGTCGATCGACCGATCGCCCCCCATCCTCAATCAATTGGGCAGACTGTCCCCGCTCCTGCTGAAAATCCTCCATCGACATATCAAGTCTCTGCAGTCGATTTCCAGCTGCTCCAACTGGCGAAACAAAACGCCACCCTCACTGCTGAGAGGGATGCTCTAAAGAAGGCAGCCTCCGAGGCTGGAATCGCTCTCCCGATCCCCTCCACAAGTGAGAGGGTCGATCTTCCTCGACATTCAATTCACTCCGAGCAACGGAGGTCGATGGGCACTGCTGCCCTCGAAAGGATTCGTCGCGACCCCACGCCCTCTGCTGCTCCCTGGAAGCAGAGTGTCTGGGATCGTCTTGACGACGAATCCTCCCAATCCTCTTCTGGTCGCAACTGCGATAAGAGGGCACCTTCAAAGATCAACGTACCAAGGAAGCACCAAATGAAAGGCGCTCCTTCAAAGAGTAGAGTCTCTCCTTCCATGCCATTTCAAAGTAGACTTGGATCGGACCTTCGACATCGACTTCAACCGGCAGACACTTCGATGCCAGAGCAAGACCTTGCGATCTTGCCTCTTGACCCACCTCAAGGTCGAGGACATGGACGTAGGGACGGGTATTCCTCTGCCGGACCTCTCCATCGAAGTCTCTTCGAGACAACATTTCCGAGGGGATGGAGAACCCCTATCCTCCCCAAATTCAACTGCATCCGAGGAGATCCAGCTCTCCACATCCTCGCCTTCAAACAAGCTCTAACGCCAAACGAAGAGGAAAACAACGTGCTCTGCCGCACCTTCGCAGGGAGTCTCGATGAGCCATCGCTCGACTGGTATCACAACCTTCGAGCTGGGTCCATCACCCAGTTCAATGTTTTGGCTAAACTCTTTGTGCAGCATTATCAGCTCAATCTGAAGCCCGAGAAAAAGCTCGACTCTCTATATCGACTGAGGATGGGTGCAGACGAGACTCTCCGCAGCTTCACGAGGAGGTTTCGCAACGAGCATGCTGCTCTCTCTGGAAGACACCTGGATGATGAAGCCATCATGTTGGCTTTCCAGAACGCTCTCCGCTTCGATCTACACATCTACAACGACTTCATCCGCAATCCCCCTCCTTCTCTGGGAGCTATGTTCGATCGAATTCAGAGGGAGATCGAGGTGGAAGACGATCAAGTCGCTCGGAAAGGGCGAGAAACTAAGAGAAGGCCGGCTGAAAGAGAAGCTCCTAAATATGCTGCAAAGGCTCACAACACGGAAGCAGCAGCCCCTCCGGCCAACAAAAGATCAAAAAATGATGGGCATCGATCTCCAACGAAGACCACTTTCACCAAGTGGAATATGCCAGTCGAGCAGATACTCGACCGTATTCAACACGACGAGTATCTTCGGAGGCCCAATCCTCTTCAACCAAATTCCAAATTCACAGCAGACAAAACAGTCTACTGTGAATTCCATCGAAGTCATGGCCACTCCACCGATCGGTGTTTTCGTCTGAAGTTCCATCTTGAAGACCTATTACGAGAAGGCCACCTTCAAGAATTCATCAGCAACGGGCACGATCAACGTCGAACCTCTGACAAGGGGAAAGAGGTGTGTTGGATACATCAAATTTCTTCCAACCGGCAACCAATTTCTGTGAATGCCAATGTCTTTGGCATTCACGGAACCTTGCACAATCAAGCTTTGACCGGGAAGGAAGTCGATCGGCAAGTCCGACGCATCTTCCATGTTCGATCTACTGCAAACAAAGAAGATACCTGGATCGAGAAGCCCATCGAAGGTCTGGCTTGGCCATCCATAGTCTTCAACGATACCGATCTTCAAGGAGTTCACACTCCCCATCGAGACCCCCTGGTCTTGAAACTCATCATCGACGGAAGCACCGTCAATCGGATCCTCATCGACACCGGAAGCTCCATCGACATTATGTTCTCAGACTGTTTCAAACGTCTGGGACATAAGTATCAAAGCCTCGATGTCGTCCCAACTGTGATCACCGGCTTCAATGGTGAACAAAGCATCACAGTGGGCGAATCCAGATTTACCATCGACCTCAGCCGAGAGACTCGAGTCTCGGTGAGGTTTGCAATCGTCGAAGGAATGTCTAGCTATAACGCCATTCTTGGGCGACCATTCCTCCATCAGATCAATGCCATCTCCTCTTCTTATCATCAACTACTCAAGTTTGCAACTGGAGAAGGCATCGTCTGCATTCGAGGTGATCAGCAAGCTGGAAGATCTTGTGAAGCTGCTGCGGCAAAGACAGATCGAAAGATCAACATTGCTCCTCCAAAGCGGCCACGAGACGAAGCTGGTCCCTCTGCTAAATAGCAATCAAAGGAGATTCCGCTGACCGAACTTTCACCAATCGAATGGGAAGCATCACCTTCAATAGAAGAAATCGTCCCGATCAACATTGGCAGTGGAGATCTCCCTCGACAAACATTTATTGGTACCGGTCTTAGCGACGCAGAAGCGCAAGACATGGTATCCTTCCTCAAGTCCAACATCGACGTCTTCGCCTGGTGTTTCGAAGACATGCCTGGTATCAATCCAGAGGACGCTTGTCATCGACTTGCAATCAAAGAAGAGGTGAAGCCTGTCAAGCAAAAGCCACGCACCATACGCCCAGAGCTTCAAGTTGCTGTTCAAGAAGAAATCACCAAGCTACTCGCCGCAGGCTTCATCCGAGAAGTAGAGTATCCAACTTGGATCTCTAATATAGTGGCTGTTCCAAAGAAGAATGGGAAAGTCAGAGTCTGCATCGACTTCACCAACCTCAACAAAGCTTGCCCCAAAGACCCATTCCCCATGCCAAGGATTGATAGACTCGTCGATGCCACTGCTGGCCACGAGCTATTGTCTTTCATGGATGGGTACTCTGGGTACAATCAAATTCCTCTTCACGCCGACGATCAAGAGAAGACATGTTTTGTGACTAGCCGAGGTCTTTATTGCTACAATGTCATGCCATTCGGCCTCAAAAATGCTGGTTCCACCTATCAAAGGCTAGTCACCAAAATGTTCGAAGATCAGATCGGTCGCAACGTCGAAGTCTATGTAGATGATCTCCTTACCAAGAGCTTCACGAGAGGGAAGCATCTATCTGATCTGACTAAAACTTTCCAAGTCCTCCGAAAGTATCGAATGAAGCTCAATCCAGCCAAGTGCGCCTTCGGAGTTCAATCTGGCAAGTTCCTGGGTCATCTTGTGACCAGGAGAGGTATTGAAGCCAATCCTGATCAAATTCGAGCCATCCTCGACATGCCATCACCTACTAATCGAAAAGAAGTTCAACGTCTCACTGGAAGGTTAGCAGCACTCAATCGATTCATCTCAAAGTCCTCAGACAAGTGCAAGCCACTCTTCGACAAACTACGAAAGGCGGATACCTCCGGCTGGAGTCCAACCTGTGAAGAAGCATTTCAAAGCATCAAGAAATATCTGGTGCAAGCTCCTATTCTGACTGCTCCACTTCCAAAAGAAGACTTGTGGCTCTACCTTGCCGTGACCGATCAAGCAATCAGCGCGGTCTTAGTTAGTAGAAGAGAAGGCATCGAACATCCAGTCTACTACATCAGCCACACTCTTCTTCCGGCTGAGACTCGCTACTCAAAAACTGAGAAGGTCATCCTGGCCTTGCTCACTGCATCGCGTCGTCTCCAACCATACTTCGTCTCTCACCAGATCACTGTCATTTCAGAACACTCACTCAAAGATATCATTGACAAAGCTGGCCGAGCTGGTCGAATGACCAAATGGGTGATCGAAATGAGCTCCCTGGGAATCCAATTCGAACCTCGCACTTCCATCAAAGGTCAAGCAATTGCTGATTTTTTAGCTGACTTTCCAGTTGAAGACCCCATCACTTGGGAAGAGGATGTCGACATGCGCTTGGAAGATGAGGATAATCCTCCGATCAATCCTGCAACAAAAGTTGATCCAAGTCTTGAAGTTATTTCTGCAACTCCTCCATGGAAGCTTTATACTGATGGAGCATCAAGTTCGATCGGTTCGGGAACTGGGATAGTCTTAATATCCCCCGAACTCGATCATCTCCAGAAGGCCACTCTCCTTGGGTTTAATGCCACCAACAACGAAGCTGAGTATGAAGCACTCATTTCCGGACTCGAAATGGCAGAATCTCTGGGGGTAGATCGAATCATCATCTACAGCGACTCCCAATTGATCATAAGGCAAATCAATGGAGAATACACAGCTCGAGAAGAAAGAATGCAACTCTACTTGGCCTTAGTACGACGTCTTCAACAACGTTTTACTAGCACTGAATTCATTCAAATTCCCAGAGCAGAGAACCGAGAAGCAGATGCCTTAGCCAATGCTGCCTCAGTTCTTGGAGACTCACTCGGAGGAAGGCAAATACAGATCGATTATCAAGAATTGCCCAAGACCATCCCCGATCAACAGATCCTTACTACTACAAAAGGATCTGGGGGTGGAGATCAGCTTCAAGATTGGAGAAGACCAATTTTCAACTTCTTCAAACATGGCAAAATGCCGGAAGATCCAAATCAAGCCCGAAGACTTCAGAGGAAGCTCCCGTGCTACATTTTGCAAGGTGAAGATTTATATTTCAAATCTCACGGCGGGATGTTACTCAAGTGCCTTGGTCCAGAACAAGCACAGGCAATCCTGATTGATATCCACTCCGGAGCTTGTGGAAATCATTCGGGAGGAAGATCCCTTGAAGCCAAGACGAAGCTACAAGGGTACTACTGGCCAACAATGGCAAGGGATGCTCAACAAGTCGTTCAAAGGTGCGAGCCTTGTCAACGGCATGCTCGAGCTATTCATCTCCCTGCAGATGAACTTCATCAATTATCAAGTCCCTGGCCCTTCCATCAATGGGGGTTAGACTTCTTGGGTCCTTTCCCTCCAACTCCAAGCAAGAAGAAGTATCTACTGCTGGCCACAGATTACTTCACCAAATGGGTTGAAGCTGTGCCCCTCTTCCGAGAGACTGATGACGAAGTGATCAAATTCATTCGGCACAACATCTTCTCAAGATTTGGTACACCTCAAGTTCTCGTTGCAGACAATGGAGCTCAGTTTGACTCCGACAAGTTTCGAGAGTTCTGTCTGAACCATGGTATCAAGCTATTCTATTCAACCCCAAGATATCCTCAATGCAATGGCCAAGCAGAAGCCTCCAATAGAGCCATTCTTGGTATACTCAAGAAGAAACTCAATGATAAGAAAGGATTGTGGGAGCAAGTCCTACCTGAAGTTCTTTGGGGGTATCGCACAACTCCGAGAAGATCAACTGGGTTCTCGCCTTTTCGCCTAACATATGGATCAGAGGCAGTACTCCCAATAGAAAATATATCAAGTACTCTGAAGACTAAGGCAGTCGAGACTACTGCGGAACCCACCGGCCCTGCCTGCTGGGCCCACAAAGACTACTGCGGAACCCACCGGCCCTGCCTGGTGGGCCCACAAGGACTACGGTGGGACCCATCGGCCCAGCCTGGTGGGTTCCCGAAGGCAACCGCGGGACCCGCAACTTTACCTGGAGGATCCCCAGATACTGCAGCAGAAACCGCCATTCGCCACCCAGAATGCCTATAAATAGCAGAGCCTTCGAATGTAAAAGGATCGATTCCAAAAATCAAAACTCTGAATTCTAAAAACCAGAGCTCTGAGATCTCAAACATCCGATCTACCATCTCCCTTTGACCTTCTTTCATAGAGATCAGTGTTTACAGTGATACTCGGCCTGTCGAGATCACTTCAACATAAGTGTTAGTAAATTCGGGTTGCTCCCTATAGCACGGAGACGTAGGCTTCGGCTGAACTCCGAGATCACATCTCGTGTTACAATTTTTCTGATTGCTTTTCTATTTACATATCAAAAAACTCAACAACTTCAACCAGCTGATCGACCAACGATCCTCGACGTCAACTTCGACTCCAATTGACTGGTGCTGCGAAGGTCTTCGGGTCGGCACGAAGATTTTCCCCCACAGTCGACACCGAAAGCTCCTGAACCAGATCGATGGCTTCGAAGGAACATCTTCCACACCACTTGTACCTCAAAGGGAAGGTACTGCATCCTCATCATAGACAGTGGTAGTACCGAGAACTTGGTCGCCCAGATCATGGTTGACAAATTAGGGCTCAAGACAGAGAAGCTGGTCAAGCCATACACCTTGTCTTGATTTAAGAAAGGATCAGATATCGCTATTAAAGAGCGATGCCTAGTCGAATACACCATTGGCAAGATGTATAAGGAAGCTGTTTGGTATGACGTGGCGCCCTTAGGTATTTGTCACATTCTGTTGGGCCGCCCGTGGCAGTACGACAGAAAGACAACACATGATGGGGAGAAGAACACATACTCCTTCTGCAAAGACGACTATAACATTACTTTAGTGCCTCAGAGGGAGCCCCTGAAACCCATTTCTAGTGAGCCGACACCCCCACCCGTCACCCTGAAATTACCAAAAGAGAAACCGAAGGCCCTACCAACATTGCTGTCACAAGCTTGCTTCGAGGACGAGCTTAGAGAATCTCACTCCATCTTTTTCCTCGTAGCAAAAGAAGCCATAGTGAGCCCTAGCATTCCTCATGAGGTTCGAGTCCTACTTGAAGACTTCAATGATCTCATCCCAGAGGAACTACCTGAAGGACTTCCTGTTGGAAACTAATCCGGATCAGAGGCTCGCAGCGGAAGCGATTTGGCGGTCGAAAGACCGTTCATGGTGCACGTTACGCGATTTAACTTTTCATGGAAACTATTCTACATATGTGTGCATGTGTATGCACGAGAATCGTAAAACCCTAACGGCAATCTAGCGTAATGATTAACTAGCATGGATGCAAATCATAATGCTCGCTAGATCTACATGTTAGATTACACATACCTTTCGTACGGATCTTTTAACCGCGGAGAATTGTCTTCTTTGTCGATGGAGACGGAAGATCGTTTGCGAAGATGCCGACGGTACGAATGGAGATGTTGCCTTCTTGTTCACCCGATCTCACACGATGCACGGAACGTCGCTCTCGGATCTCTGAGTGCCTCCGAAGAACGACCCTTCTCCTTCTTCAGAACTCCACGCGAGGAAGACGAAGTAGCAAGCGGGAAACGAGAGATGAAACGGGAGAGAACTCGAGAGATGAGAGAGAGGGGGGTTCGGTTTTTCCTGTGCATGGGGCCGGCGCCCATAAGTCCCTTTATAGGGCCGGCCAAGCCCCCTTGGATAAGGATCCAAGGGGATATTAACCCCCTCTCATTATCTCTCCATTATCTCCTTTTTATCTCTTCGCGTATTTATCCGTTTTCCCACTTTTTAGGGCTCGATCTTAACCGATTTATCGCCCTATCCCTATCCATATGGCCGGCCCTATAGATGAGGGATTCTCATCCCTACATCATAGGGTCGGCCCTAGTGAGGTGTCCCACCACTAGGGTCGGCCAACAGTGAGGTCCGGCAGAGTGAGGTTTTTACCAAAACGCCCCGACGCCTTATTTTGACCATTTCTAGCGTGCGATACCTAGCGGCCATTACTTAAGTGATATCTACTAGTTACTTACTATTAACTGAGGCCACCGGAGGGTGCCTCTAGCAAAGTCAACTAGTCAACTCGCAACATACCCCGGTGCATCGCACCTATGTAGCGAAGTTCACTTATGGCTAGGGATTACTACATACGACTCCGCACTAGTCTCGGGCTCAACCCTTAGTACTCGTATGTAGTTACGCATCTACCGTGCTCTAGTGCCAAGCACACACGGAGCGTATACTTCTTTCTTCCTCCTGCTTATGGTGTTCCGAGGAGACGGTTCAAGAACCGTACATAATGTTGATAAGGTGGAACCATCAGGGACCGGGGTTCATGGCTTCCAACTCAAGCTCGATCGACACACTACCCGAGTGTACCATCGATCCTCTGAGCTCGAGTTAACCTGCGTAGCCACCCAGAGTGCGACGCAGGCTGCACTCCAATTCACCCAGACTTACTATGTTCTCCATCATACCCCTGCTCTCCGCTTAGTAGTGGTAAACCCGCTGTCCCTCCACTTGATGCCATGATTCACTTCGAGCGGTGAAGACTACCGTCAGACTCGAATGATCATATGACTTGGTTCCTTCCAGGTTGACCCATACATCGTACCTCTGATTACCCCGTCGAGTAACCGAACCCGGTCAACAGTCAAACTGATGACCACCAGGCCTGGGTTTGGTACAGTGTAAGTCACACCAAGGAACGCACCTCCCATCAGGGGTGTGGATGGCCTGCAGGAGTGACACGCTAATGCAACGCCAGCCGGGTAACCCAGTACACCGTGGTTTTGGATCACTGCATATGGACCCTCACACATTGGTGCGCCAAAGCACCACGCAACTGGTTAGTCCATCAGTCGTGGTTCCTCAGGGTTTAGGACCGTTTTACCCTAAGCAGAAACACGGCTTAGTGTACCAGTGTCTGCTCACTGATCTGTATACCGTGTTAGTTCCGTTCAGCCACAGACACTGTGCCTGGTGATGACCATGGTGAAGACATCCCATGAACTGTCATCGCCAACAGCTTAACATGATGAGGCGACCAACCTGATCATAGCTGCGAACTTATTTAGGTTATATGGGACCAATCCACTCAGTCTTCAACTCAGTGGACTACCATATAACCATGGCTCTCTGTTCTCAAAAGAACACGTAACTATGTTACGCACCTATATGCATCTCATATATTAATAACTATCAATCTTTATTAGACCAAAACATAAAGTTTTACAAGCTTAGAACACATCAATCCTAACAATCTCCCACTTGGTCTAGCGAAGCAAAACGGTTTTGACTCCCATCGCGTCCACATGTCGCTCAAATGCCTTGGTAGGTATTGCCTTTGTGAAAGGATCAGCAACATTGTCTGTAGATGCAATATGTGTCACCGCTACTCGCCCTTGCTTTTGAAACTGCCGAATCAAGTGGAACTTGCGCTCGATGTGCTTCCCCTTTTGGTGATGTCTTGGCTCCTTGGCTTGTGCTACCGCCCCACTATTGTCGCAGTAAAGCACAATAGGTAACTGGGCCTCTGGTACGCACCCCAAATCCGTAAGGAATTTCTTGAGCCATACCGCCTCTTTGGCTGCCTCGCACGCTGCAACGTACTCAGCCTCTGTGGTAGAGTCTGCGATGCATTTCTGCTTCACACTCTGCCAACTAACCGCTCCTCCTCCTAACATAAACACAAAACCTGATGTCGATTTTCTGGATTCCAAATCTGACATAAAGTCAGAATCTGTATATCCAATCGGCGTCAGTTCTTGTCCAGTGTAAACCAACTCATAGTCCCTTGTTCTACGAAGGTACTTGAGTATACACTTCACAGCTGTCCAGTGATCTGGACCCGGATTCGACTGAAACCGACCCATCATTCCTACTGCGAAACAGATATCAGGCCTTGTACAATGCATAGCATACATTAGACTACCTAATGCCGAAGCATAAGGTATCTTCTGCATTTCTGCTCTCTCCTCAGGTGTCTTAGGACATTGATCCTTAGACAGTTTTACGCCATGTCTAAATGGCACAAAACCCTTCTTGGAGTTTTGCATGTCAAATCTAGCCATAACCTTATCTATATACGCAGCCTGTGACAGCGAGAGAATCCTGTTCTGGCGATCACGTGTTACCTTGATCCCCAAAACATAACTCGCTTCACCTAGGTCTTTCATATCGAACTGTGTTGACAACCAGACCTTTACCGTTGACAATGTTCCTACATCATTTCCAATGAGCAGAATATCGTCTACGTAAAGTATCAAATATACTACTGTGGTCTTATCAGTCCTCTTGTATACACATGGTTCATCCTCGTTTTGAGTAAATCCATATGACTGGATTGCCTGATCAAAACGGATGTTCCAACTTCTAGATGCTTGCTTTAGTCCATAAATGGACTTCTGCAACTTGCAAACTAGATGTTCCTGACCCTCTGACTCAAAACCTGGTGGCTGAATCATATAAATGTCTTCTTCCAAATTTCCATTAAGGAATGCTGTCTTGACATCCATTTGCCAGATCTCCCAGTCATAATGGGCTGCAATGGATAGGAGGATCCGAATAGACTTTATCATAGCTACCGGCGAGAAGGTTTCGTCAAAGTCGATCCCTTCTCTCTGGGTGTAACCCTTGGCAACTAATCTAGCTTTATAAGTCTCTATTGTACCATCGGATCCTCTCTTCTTCTTATACACCCACTTACACCCAATAGGTTTAATATTGGATGATGGTGTAACAAGAGTCCAGACTGCGTTATGGGACATTGATTCAATTTCTACCTCCATAGCCTTTTGCCAGTCAGAGCTGTCAGAAGCTCCCACTGCCTCATCGTAGCTCAGTGGGTCATCCTCCTGACCCTCTGGATCAACCAATAAGGTTTCTCCATAGTATCTGTCAGGAGCTCTGATGTTTCTCCCACTGCGACGAGGTGGTGGTGGTGTTACAGGATTAACAGATTCTACAGTGTCTGGTATATTATTATCTGTAATGTCAGCTCCCACTATGCTTTCGGATGCGCTATCTGATCTAGTACCCAGCAGTTCATCTAGAACTACCTTACTAGTAGGTTTGTGGTCCACAATATAATCCTGTTCTAGGAAATAGGCGTTCGTAGAAACGATCACCTTCTTTTTCTCAGGATCATAAAATAGACCACCTTTGGTCTCCTTGGAATACCCTACAAATAAGCATACTCTGGTTTTAGATTCCATCTTTTCCCTCTTATCCCTTCGCACATGTGCAGGGCATCCCCATATTCTGAAATGCTGTATCAATGGCTTTCGCTTTGACCACAGTTCTCTAGGGGTCTGAGGCACTGACTTAGACGGAACGTGATTCAGAATATAAACTGCTGTTTGTAGGGCATATCCCCAAAAGGTCATTGGTAAACTGGCGTAACTCATCATGCTACGAACCATGTCCAACAAGGTTCGATTCCTTCTCTCGGAAACTCCATTCTGTTGTGGGGTACCTGGAGCAGTTAACTGGGATGTAATCCCATGCTCCACCAAATACCCAAGGAACTCGTCAGATAGGTATTCACCTCCTCGATCAGATCGAAAGGTTTTTATACATTTACCTGTCTGCTTTTCTACTTCAGCCCTGAACTCTTTGAACATGTCAAAGGATTCCGACTTCCGATGCATAAGGTAAATGTAACCATATCTTGAGTAATCATCTGTAAAAGTGATGAAGTACTCATGGCCTCCTATCGCCTTGACGCTCATGGGTCCACATACATCTGAATGAATTAACTCCAATACCTCAGTAGCTCTCACTCCTTGGCCTTTGAAAGACCTCTTGGTCATCTTGCCTTCCAGGCAGGATTCACAGGTGGGAAGGATCTCCGTAGGATCTGTTTCCAGAAGCCCGACCTTCACCATTCTATGGATCCTATCTAAGGCAATATGGCCAAGTCGTAAGTGCCACAGGTGGGTTAAATTTTCCGAAGGATTCTTACGCTTAGATGAATTAACATTGAATGCTGAAGTTATTATGTTATCTTTCTCAAATTTAGGACTGACTATATAGAGATGATTCTGAACCATTCCTCTTATTATAAAAGTTCCATTCAGTTTAAAAGACACACCAGAAGCATCAAAATAAACTGAATAACCTTCATTAACTAAAGAAGAAACAGAAATTAAGTTACGTCGCAAGGACGGTACATAAAAGACATCTCTAAGTGTCAAAGTCTTATTATTCGAAAAACTAAGATTAACATCTCCAATAGCTTCAGCAGCAGCCACGGCCTCAGTTCCCATGCTCAAGGTCACCTCTCCATCAAGCAACCTTCTGCTTTCCCGAAACCCCTGAAGAGAGTTACAGGCATGGTTAGTGGATCCTGAATCCACAATCCAACTAGCAAAAGAACTATTACTTGAAAGAAATGATTCAACAACTAAGAGTTGTAGATTACCTTCTCCGGCATTCCGAGGTTGCTTGCAGTCCTTCTTCCAATGACCCTTCTGGCCACACCGGAAACACTTCGTGCCCGGTTTCTTTGATTCTCCAGACCCAGAGGCCCCAGCAGAGTCCTGCACAGGCTCAGACTTAGGTTTCCTTTTATGTTTCTTGCCCTGAGGTTTACCAGGCTTCTTGAAGGATCTGCGTTGCACGTGAAGTGCTTCGCCCTTCTGCTTGAAGCCATCCTCAGCTGCCTGGAGAGCTCCCAGAAGCTCTGCATTTGTCATAGCCAACTTGTTCAAATTAAAGTTGGTGACAAAGCCTTCAAAGGCTCCAGACAGTGACGAGAGGAAGATGTCTGTCATCACCTCGCCTTCTAGCACAATGTCCATGGTAGCTAGTTCGTTCTGGAACCCAAACATTTTCATCATGTGTTCCCGAACCAGCTGATAATGCTCGATTTTGTACTTTAATTTCTAAATTTCAAGAGAGCATTATTTGGATTTTTTTGGTTGATATAGCTCATATTGCATAAAATTTGACACCTTACCTTTATTCTTATTACGTGCAATTTTATTTGCAGGTGTGTGGTTGAGGCTCAACTCGGACTAGGCGAGCACAAATCGGCATGAGGTTGACCACCACTTAGCGATCAAATTGGGCGACGTATCTACACGCCGGCACATGAACATGGTTATGGGATTACTCGAATCAGTCTTACCCAGAGCTCGATTTGTAGTTCCTAGTGAACACAGTAGCTAGGTGCAATCGAGTACTGAGTAAAGACCGGTTAGAGAGTCCGTTCTTCTACCAAGTAATTTGGTGGGTTTTAGATCCCAACCTCGTTTGGCATTTAGTGCTATTTGCGGAGACAAAGAACAAGACGGCTAATGGGCTCGTTTTGCGTTACAACAGTTGGGCTCCTCTCATAACATTATAGAGCAGTATTTTGGCTCACTCCAATTGTGACATAAGTGTTGGGTGCACATCTTTGTGTGTCCCAAACCCAATGCATATCTGTGTGTCCCAAAACTAATTCCAGCCACACCTCAAAAGTGGGCACTACACTTGCAGCCCATAGTTCACCTTGCTATTCAAACATATGGGCCCCACTCGAAGCCATTCTTGATAGCAAGCCGTTGCCCCCACTTCAATATCAAATCCAGCAAATCCCATGGCATTTAATGCTCTGAGATTCCAAGCAATAGTTGCTGCTACAAATAGGAAATGCCAGCCGTTGGAATTGTTTAAAAAAAAAAAAACCCTTTATGCCCTTTTGATCCCAACGGCTAGTGGGCTGCCATTTTTGTCTTCTTGGCTTTTGATGTACCCTTTATAAAGAGGAGTAAAGGATGAAAAAAGGGGGCTGCAACTTGGATTTCTTTTCTTTGAAGCTCTCTTCTTCATCTTTTAATTTTCGGAATTTTTGTCTTCCATCATGAGGAGCTAAAATTCTAGTTGGGGTTTAGAGGGGATCCTTACCCTCTCTTTTGTGATTCCCACTTGTGCTTGCTTCCTTGTTTTAATGAAAAAACTTGTTCTTCCATTTTGCTTGTGTTTTTGCTATTTTATTTCACTTGTTATGCCTTGTATAATTAGTTGTAATGCTTAGTGAAAACACGTTGCTTGGTGTCATCATCATATTCAGATAGATTTTGTGTTGTTGCTTTGACCGATAATGTCATGCATTATCGGTGCTTAGATTCACAAGAATTACCCCATTACTAAATCATTGTCTTGAGTACCATTGGAAGAACATTTAATCTTTTCGGAAGTATTCGTGCCATAATGTTTAAATCCTTGTGGAAAGCAACTCCGGTAGTTGTTTCTCCCAAAATTATGCACATGGTAGTGGGATGAACAAAGAGAAGGGTTGGGTGAAACTCGAAAGCCTCAATACCCAATCTCTTGATACTCTCCTCTCGAAATCAATCACCCTTAATGGTACACATCATCGCATCGTTCAAACACACTCCTTCACCATAGTAACTCACCCTCGTTTGTCGCTCCCAATCCTCGTGGATTCGACTCCGGTACTCATCGGATACTACTTGTTGCGACATCTTTAGCACTCTAATTATTACTCAGTGTCCCCATCTTCAACACCTTGGAGCACACTCTTGTGTTTCCAAACCCATATTGGAGTGCACATTAAATTACGTAACAAGTTTTTGGCGCCGTTGCCGGGGATTGGCTATCGGCGAACGAGAACAAGGGTTACTATATTTTTTTTTATTTTTCTTATTTTTTTATTTTCTTCTTCTTTTTATCTTTGTGTTCTTTTTCATCTCTGAGTGAAAAGTGAGGAAAATATTAGTATTACCACTGCTGTAATAATACAGGTGCTTTAAAGCCAAGTCGAGAAAGCTTCGACACCATTTGAAGAGTGAAAATAACAAGCTTAATAGGTGGGCACGCTTCAAAGGTACCAATCTTTCATACCACCTAACGCACATGAATGGTGCACACACACACTCTTAGTAATACAATTGTGGTGCTCAGATCTTGAATTCAGTTGGAACTTATTTGGATGAACACGTGGGTGCGTGATCATACAAATAGGTTACAAAGAAACCAAGAGAGTATTGAAGATCTTTTTGAAAATTTTTATTCTAATAGTGAGGGCCAAACCGAAACCATGTCGGATCATGCTAGTAGTCACGGTGACCATGGGCCTGAAGCAGGTGAGCCAAACATAGCGATGGAAGAACCAAATATACCAACGTTAAGGGACTACCTACAACCGGCTAGGTTTAGTACCCCATCGTGCATCATATTTCCATACAATCAGCGCCATAATTTTGAAATTAAGCCGGGAGTAATCCATTTGCTCCCTACTTTTCATGGTCTTGAATCTGAAGACCCTTATCTCCATTTGAAAGAGTTTGATGAGATTTGTGCAACCTTGCACTACCCAAATATTACTGAAGATACCATTAGGCTCAAACTTTTTCCATTCTCTCTAAAGGAAAAGGCCAAGTCATGGCTCCACTC
The DNA here is from genome assembly GCA_947650365.1 of Chamaelirium japonicum. NCBI lineage: Eukaryota > Viridiplantae > Streptophyta > Magnoliopsida > Liliales > Melanthiaceae > Chamaelirium > Chamaelirium japonicum. The sequence goes on from CANTAL010000004.1 coordinate 1,126,680, forward strand.
CCTAAGACCTAGATCAATTGCAACGTGGAGAGATATGACTAAGGAATTTCTAAAGAAATTTTTTCCAACCCACAAGACCAATGCCCTTAGGAGGACAATCATGACATTCTCCCAAAAGGAGAATGAACCATTCTTCCAATGTTGGGATAGGTACAAAGACCTACTCCTAAAATGTCCCCACCATGGCTTTGAGACATGGAGTATAATTGGATTTTTCTATGATGGTCTTACATCCTCTATGAGGCAATTAGTTGAAACCATGTGTAATGGAGAATTCCTAATGAAAAATGCTAATGAAGCCTATGAATTCTTCGATCAATTAGCGGAAAACGCTCAATCGTGGGAAAAAGTTGAAAAGTTTGATAAGCCTAATGAGAGACAAACTCCTTCTAAGGGAGGTATTTACCAACTTAGTGAGAACGCCGACATGAGTGCTAAGATAGCCCAACTCACAAGAAAATTAGAGGCCTTGGAGTGTAAAGAGAAAAAAATTGCTAGTTTGTGTGTTATATGTGAAGACACTTCCCACGAGACTAGGGATTGTCCTTCGATCCCCGCTCTCAAAGAAGCAGTGTATGAACAAGCAAGCTCTCTGAACACATTTAGAAAGCCTTTTAACAATTCTCCCTACTCAGAAACATATAATCCTAATTGGAGAAACCATCCAAATCTTAGTTGGAAACAAGGGCAATATAGTGGAAACCCCATAGGGCAGTCATCTAATCAAACTTATCAACCCTCATTAAAATCCTTAGAGGAGACCCTACAATCTTTCATGCAAGGCCAAAGTGTTACCAACCAAACCATTATGCAATCTATCCAAAGGTTGGATAGCACAGTTAGCCAACTTGCTAGGGACAAAGGCACATTTCCGGCTCAACCTCTTCCAAACCCCAAGGGCCAATTTGAATTAGGATCCACTAGCACTCCAAAAGAACCTAATTCTAATCCATCCTTTGAGCAAGCTAAGTCGGTGACAACACTTCGGAGTGGGAAAACCATAGATAAAAGCATTGGAACCAATCCGAAAGAAGCTCAACTTAGGAATAATATTGAGGATAAAGATGAACAAAACTTTGACGTAGATCCAAAATCTCACTCGATAGCACCGCCATTTCCTCTCAGATTTCTTAACGATAAAAAAGCTTTACAAAATCAAGAAATCTTAGAGATCTTTAAGCAAGTAAAAATCAACATTCCTTTACTTGAAGCTATCAAACAAATTCCATCTTATGCCAAGTTTTTGAAGGACCTTTGTACCTTTAAGAGAAAGCTCAATGTACAAAAGAAGGCCTTCTTGACCGAGCAAGTGAGTTCTATTATCCAAAATCATTCCCCTCCTAAATATAAAGATCCGGGGTGTCCTACTATATCATGTGTGATAGGTGACCATCGGATTGGCCGAGCATTGCTAGACTTAGGAGCAAGTGTGAATCTCTTGCCATACTCGGTCTTTGAACAATTAGAGCTTGGTGAGTTAAAACCAACACATACTACATTGCAACTTGCGGATCGATCCATTAGGATTCCAAGGGGAAAGGTAGAAGATGTGCTTGTGCAAGTGGATAAGTTTTGCTTTCCGGTAGATTTCATTGTATTGGATACGGAACCGGTGCAAAATCAAAGCAACCAAATTCCTGTCATCTTAGGAAGACCTTTTCTAGCTACATCTAATGCTCTTATTAATTGTAGAAATGGTGTAATGAACTTATCCTTTGGAAATATGACCGTGGAATTAAATATCTTCAATGCTTGTAAGCTTCCAAATGATAAAGATGACATTCATGAAGTAAACTTGATCCAAACAATTGTTGAAGATAATCTCCCTCAAATGATTACCAAGGATCCATTGGAAACTTGTATCACCCTCTTTAAAAATCATGAAGAGGACGATGAGCTCATTTTAGAGTTAGCTTCTCTTTTGAACTCCACACCCATGTTGGATACCGATAGATGGAAGTCTAGATTTGAACCTTTACCACAAAAAGAAACCAAAACACTCCCATCATCAATTAAATTTCCTAATCTAGATCTTAAGCCACTACCATCCGAACTCAAATATGCTTACTTAGGTCAAGAGGAAACATTTCCCGTAATTATCTCATCGGAGATCACTATTGAATAAGAATCTAGATTGTTGGATGTGATTAGGGAGCATAGGTCGGCCTTAGGGTGGACCATTGCTGATATAAAAGGAATTACCCCCACCATATGTACCCATAGGATTCATCTTGAAGATAATGCTAGGCCAACCCGAGAGGGTCAAAGAAGATTGAATCCCAATATGAAAGATGTGGTGAGGGCCGAAGTTCTTAAACTTCTTGATGTTGGGATTATCTATCCCATCTCTGATAGTCAATGGGTTAGCCCAACCCAAGTGGTCCCGAAGAAATCTGGGATAACGGTAGTTCAAAATGACAACAATGAGTTAATTCCAACTAGGCAAACTACCGGTTGGAGAATGTGCATTGACTACCGTAAGCTAAATTCGGTTACTAGGAAAGATCATTTTCCTCTCCCATTCATTGATCAAATACTTGAGAGATTAGCGGGACATAGCTTCTATTGCTTCTTAGACGGTTATTCGGGTTATAACCAAATAGAAATTGCTCGTGAAGATCAAGAGAAAACAACTTTTACATGCCCTTTTGGAACTTTCGCATATAGACGCATGCCTTTTGGCTTATGCAATGCTCCGGCTACTTTTCAAAGGTGCATGTTAAGTATTTTCTCTGATATGGTAGAAAAGTTTTTAGAGGTCTTTATGGATGATTTTTCTATTTTTGGAGATACATTTGATGAATGCTTACAACATTTAAAACTTGTGTTAGCTCGATGCCAAGAAAAGAACTTAGTGCTTAATTGGGAGAAATGCCATTTCATGGTATCAAAAGGAATCGTTCTAGGTCATATTGTCTCATCTAAAGGTCTGGAAGTTGACCAATCTAAGATTGATCGTATTTCTAATTTGCCCACCCCTAGAACCGTTAGGGAGATTAGATCATTCTTGGGCCACGCTGGATTTTATAGGAGATTCATAAAAGACTTTAGCAAGATATCTAGGCCCCTTTGCAATCTTCTTGTTAAGGATAATGCCTTTATTTTTGATGAAGATTGCAAACTCGCTTTTGAAAAGCTAAAGATCATGTTAACTACGGCACCCATTATCCAACCACCTAATTGGGACTTACCTTTTGAGATAATGTGTGATGCAAGTGATTATGCTATAGGAGCCGTCTTGGGGCAACGAAAAGAAAGATTACCACATGTCATTCAATATGCTAGTAGAACTCTAAATGATGCTCAACTAAATTACTCAACTACAGAAAAAGAGTTGCTAGCCGTTGTTTTTGCGTTTGATAAATTTAGATCTTATGTGGTTGGTTCGAAGGTAATTGTTTACACTGATCATGCCGCTTTGAAATATCTTCTGTCTAAGAAAGATGCTAAGCCTAGACTCATTAGGTGGATTCTCCTTTTGCAAGAATTTGACTTGGAAATTAGAGACAAAAAAGGAACCGAAAATGTTGTAGCAGACCACCTATCTAGGCTTTTACTTGAGACATCATTTGAAGATTTTTCAGTGAATGAGACATTTGTGGATGAACAATTATTTCATATCTCTCACACACCTTGGTACGCGGACATAGCTAACTACCTTGTCACCAGTCATATTCCATCTCATTGGAACAAACAAGATAAAAGAAAATTTTATTCCGAGGTAAATAAATTCTTTTGGGATGATCCATATCTCTTTAAATATTGCCCAGATCAAATAATTCGGAGATGTGTGCCTGAATGTGAACATCATTCTATTTTAGCTCTTTGTCATTCCGGTGCTTGTGGAGGCCACTTTTCTGCAAAAAAGACGGCTTTCAAGATTTTACAATGCGGCTTTTATTGGCCTTCTATATTTAAAGATGCCTACACCTTTTGTAAAACTTGTGATAGATGCCAAAAGTTAGGAAGCATTAGTCATAGAAATATGATGCCCCTAAACCCAATCCTTATTGTGGAGATATTTGATGTTTGGGGCATTGATTTCATGGGTCCTTTCCCTCCCTCTTTTGGCTATCTATATATTTTAGTTGCTGTAGACTATGTTTCTAAATGGATAGAAGCCATACCATGCAAAGAGAATAACCACAGGGTTGTCCTTAAGTTTTTAAAAGAAAATATTTTTTCTAGGTTTGGAAACCCTAGGGCCATCATTAGTGATGGGGGGAAGCATTTCTGTAATAGGCCATTTGAGAATCTAATGCATAAGTACGGGATCACGCATAAAGTTGCCACCCCCTATCACCCACAAACAAGTGGGCAAGTCGAAGTCTCTAATCGAGAGATCAAGAATATCTTGCAAAAGACTGTTAACCCAGACCGCAAAGATTGGTCTTTGAGACTATCTGATGCATTGTGGGCATATAGGACAGCATTTAAAACTCCTTTAGGGATGTCTCCTTACCGTTTAATTTTTGGGAGAGCTTGTCACTTACCAGTTGAGCTTGAACATAAAGCCTATTGGGCCATTAAGACGCTCAACTTCCAGTTAGACCAAGCCGGAGCTCAAAGGAAACTCCAACTTAATGAGTTGGATGAAATTCGAAATGACTCTTATGAAAATGCTAAAATCTATAAGAATCGGATGAAGGTTTTTCATGATAAACATATTCTCCGAAAGTCATTCCAACCAGGAGATAAGGTCTTACTTTATAATTCTCGATTGCACCTTTTTCCTGGTAAGCTTAAGTCCAGGTGGAGTGGACCCTTCATAGTGAAGACTGTTTCTCTTCATGGCGCAGTGGAAATAGAGAATCCCAAGAATGGCAACATGTTCACAGTCAATGGCCAGAGATTGAAACAATATTTGGAAAATGTTTCCACAGAAACGATTTCCATACTCTTGGAAAATCCGGTTTATCATGATTAGTACACATCCATCTCTCTCTCTCTCTCTCTCTCTCTCTCTCTCTTATCTATCTATCTATCTTCGAATAATTGCTTGAAATGCAGGCTCATAGCAAAACTCCAGGAATAAAAGGTTGTATCTTTCTGACTCATTCTTATGCAATTTTTTTTTTTTTTAGTTTTAGTACCATGCATTTTCTTTTCTAAAAATAAAAGGAACCATCTTTTAATTCATTGTGGACACTGAATGGTTTAAGTTGGGGGGTACACGATTTTCAAAATTTTCGTTATGATTTCTTATCCATTCCGAACTTTTTTTTGAATTTTATTTGAATTATTTTATTTCAAAAAAAAAAAAAAAAAAAAAAATATTGTCTACTTTTTGTTTGCTAGAGGACTAGCAAAAGTTCTAGTTGGGGGGTGTTGATAATGCTCGATTTTGTACTTTAATTTCTAAATTTCAAGAGAGCATTATTTGGATTTTTTTGGTTGATATAGCTCATATTGCATAAAATTTGACACCTTACCTTTATTCTTATTACGTGCAATTTTATTTGCAGGTGTGTGGTTGAGGCTCAACTCGGACTAGGCGAGCACAAATCGGCATGAGGTTGACCACCACTTAGCGATCAAATTGGGCGACGTATCTACACGCCGGCACATGAACATGGTTATGGGATTACTCGAATCAGTCTTACCCAGAGCTCGATTTGTAGTTCCTAGTGAACACAGTAGCTAGGTGCAATCGAGTACTGAGTAAAGACCGGTTAGAGAGTCCGTTCTTCTACCAAGTAATTTGGTGGGTTTTAGATCCCAACCTCGTTTGGCATTTAGTGCTATTTGCGGAGACAAAGAACAAGACGGCTAATGGGCTCGTTTTGCGTTACAACAGTTGGGCTCCTCTCATAACATTATAGAGCAGTATTTTGGCTCACTCCAATTGTGACATAAGTGTTGGGTGCACATCTTTGTGTGTCCCAAACCCAATGCATATCTGTGTGTCCCAAAACTAATTCCAGCCACACCTCAAAAGTGGGCACTACACTTGCAGCCCATAGTTCACCTTGCTATTCAAACATATGGGCCCCACTCGAAGCCATTCTTGATAGCAAGCCGTTGCCCCCACTTCAATATCAAATCCAGCAAATCCCATGGCATTTAATGCTCTGAGATTCCAAGCAATAGTTGCTGCTACAAATAGGAAATGCCAGCCGTTGGAATTGTTTAAAAAAAAAAAAACCCTTTATGCCCTTTTGATCCCAACGGCTAGTGGGCTGCCATTTTTGTCTTCTTGGCTTTTGATGTACCCTTTATAAAGAGGAGTAAAGGATGAAAAAAGGGGGCTGCAACTTGGATTTCTTTTCTTTGAAGCTCTCTTCTTCATCTTTTAATTTTCGGAATTTTTGTCTTCCATCATGAGGAGCTAAAATTCTAGTTGGGGTTTAGAGGGGATCCTTACCCTCTCTTTTGTGATTCCCACTTGTGCTTGCTTCCTTGTTTTAATGAAAAAACTTGTTCTTCCATTTTGCTTGTGTTTTTGCTATTTTATTTCACTTGTTATGCCTTGTATAATTAGTTGTAATGCTTAGTGAAAACACGTTGCTTGGTGTCATCATCATATTCAGATAGATTTTGTGTTGTTGCTTTGACCGATAATGTCATGCATTATCGGTGCTTAGATTCACAAGAATTACCCCATTACTAAATCATTGTCTTGAGTACCATTGGAAGAACATTTAATCTTTTCGGAAGTATTCGTGCCATAATGTTTAAATCCTTGTGGAAAGCAACTCCGGTAGTTGTTTCTCCCAAAATTATGCACATGGTAGTGGGATGAACAAAGAGAAGGGTTGGGTGAAACTCGAAAGCCTCAATACCCAATCTCTTGATACTCTCCTCTCGAAATCAATCACCCTTAATGGTACACATCATCGCATCGTTCAAACACACTCCTTCACCATAGTAACTCACCCTCGTTTGTCGCTCCCAATCCTCGTGGATTCGACTCCGGTACTCATCGGATACTACTTGTTGCGACATCTTTAGCACTCTAATTATTACTCAGTGTCCCCATCTTCAACACCTTGGAGCACACTCTTGTGTTTCCAAACCCATATTGGAGTGCACATTAAATTACGTAACACCAGCGTCCCATTGGACATCTTAGTGCCGACGAGTTTCTTGATGGTAAGGTATCGCGTAACGCGATTGTGACCTTCAAACATCTCCTTCAAATACAACATCATGTCAGAAGCGTCGGGCATCTCCTCGACTTGCTTCTGCAGAGTTGTTTGCAAGGATGCTATTATATAGCATTTACATATCTCATTGGATTCCTTCCAGTCAGTGAATGCCTTTAACTGTGCCTCTGTGGCATTGGGTCCTGGCAAATCTGGCTCAGGGTCATTAAGGGCTGACATATGTTTACCAATCCTTAGGACCAAGTACAGGTTGCGCTTCCAGTCCTCATAGTTGGGACCGGTAAGTTTGTGGTCATTTAGGATAGCGGACAGGGGGTCTAACTTAGTCATCTGAAAATAAAGATAGAATAATGAGTATGCATAAAAACTTATTTTATGGATTTTTAAAACAAGCTAATTATATCCATATGTCGACGCTACCCTCAAGCGAAGTCATTACCATGGATTAATTAACCATGTATGTAAGATCTCGGAATCGACTGTACCTGCCCTAGGGGGCATCATACAGCGTTAATCCGCTTACACGGGCCTTTTCCTTGACCCTATCCAAATCTGCCAACTAAGGGCTGTGATGGACCATGGTTATCTTTCGGCCAGTACCACGTGATCACCGTTGTCTTCGCAACGAATACCTCACGTGTACTTAGGATGCTTACCCACGAGCCTAAGCAATTACGACACGGGAGTTCATGCGGCCCCCACTAGGGTGGGATGAAAAGCCCTTCTCTCCTGGCCCCGTAATCGCCATATCCACAGGGAGGTCATTAAGTAATTTGGCATGGAAACACACAGCTCCCACCCTAGGGGGTGTGAAGTTATGCATCCCCACCCAAACACAAAACGACTGGCCGTGGAGGCCAGAGGATCTTATAAAAGTCCTCTCTTGCATCCCTTGTAATTCTGAGGGTTATTTTGCGAGTATGAATTTATGCAAATGCAAAGGTAGCGACCTCCTAAATACTAGACCCTGGTCACACCATGCTCCCACTAGCGTTCAAACCTTTCGCTTAGCATTAATCATTCTCGGAATATCATAGTCCCTGCCTCAAGTGGATTTCTCCATTCAAGGGTCACATTACATATTCCGAGAATATCGATGCTCTGCAAAACTGGTCATCACCTAATGCTCTGGAGCTTATCCTAGAGTCAGACTCACTGGAAAGGACTCCCACTAGTCATGGCGCCTTGCTTATAGATTTGACAATTGATGTTCAATGGATCTCCATCTCATCTTTGATTTCGATGCTGGCCAAATAGGCACACCCGACTAGTCGGGTGCTCTCCTAATGGTGGCATAACCATATGTGATGGGATCCCACTAACATCAAAAGTCAACTAAATAATAGGCGTCATCTAGCGGGATCCTATCCTCAAACAGTCGCTTGGACCGGAGGGGAAAGGCATCCCTCTGAAGACAGATAATAACATTATCTCATCGGGGTTCGATATGAAGCATAAAGAACTAATTAAAGAAAGCAACTATTAAAAAAACTGAATTAAGTTCAGGGTCCGACCCCTGAACCTAATTAGCACAGCGCAGGCATCTAGCTTTCTTCGCAAGGTTCCTCGGTCCGGCTCCTTCGTCGCGCTTGCGAACACTTTGCCGGATCGTCTTCATCCTCCAGGGTTCCGCTTCCGCTCCCGATGGTGGATTTCTTTGGCACATCTTTCTTCTCGATCTGTAACCGAAAAAGTCTAGTACGCTACGAGCAAGTGCTCGGTCGTACACAATTTCCTAGAAAGAAAAGAAAACACACCTAGAAAAAAAGGCCATGGGAAACCGAGGATGGACAAATCCCATCGCTCGCCCAATCTATGGCTCAATTACATATCCACACACAGAAAGCAAATCCAGACATTTGCTAACTCGGGGTCCGACCCCCAGTAGCAAGCACAAAGCATAGATCTAGATTTTTATAGCGGCGCCCTGCAAGAATGATCAATAGAACAAGCACAATCTATATATATGCATGATCTAAGCGTATGAACCCCGATGATCTCACGCATTCATCATGCGCACACATGTTCGTTTCATGAAAAACGTGAAACATACACCACTAATGCGGCTCTGATACCAATTGTTGGAAACTAATCCGGATCAGAGGCTCGCAGCGGAAGCGATTTGGCGGTCGAAAGACCGTTCATGGTGCACGTTACGCGATTTAACTTTTCATGGAAACTATTCTACATATGTGTGCATGTGTATGCACGAGAATCGTAAAACCCTAACGGCAATCTAGCGTAATGATTAACTAGCATGGATGCAAATCATAATGCTCGCTAGATCTACATGTTAGATTACACATACCTTTCGTACGGATCTTTTAACCGCGGAGAATTGTCTTCTTTGTCGATGGAGACGGAAGATCGTTTGCGAAGATGCCGACGGTACGAATGGAGATGTTGCCTTCTTGTTCACCCGATCTCACACGATGCACGGAACGTCGCTCTCGGATCTCTGAGTGCCTCCGAAGAACGACCCTTCTCCTTCTTCAGAACTCCACGCGAGGAAGACGAAGTAGCAAGCGGGAAACGAGAGATGAAACGGGAGAGAACTCGAGAGATGAGAGAGAGGGGGGTTCGGTTTTTCCTGTGCATGGGGCCGGCGCCCATAAGTCCCTTTATAGGGCCGGCCAAGCCCCCTTGGATAAGGATCCAAGGGGATATTAACCCCCTCTCATTATCTCTCCATTATCTCCTTTTTATCTCTTCGCGTATTTATCCGTTTTCCCACTTTTTAGGGCTCGATCTTAACCGATTTATCGCCCTATCCCTATCCATATGGCCGGCCCTATAGATGAGGGATTCTCATCCCTACATCATAGGGTCGGCCCTAGTGAGGTGTCCCACCACTAGGGTCGGCCAACAGTGAGGTCCGGCAGAGTGAGGTTTTTACCAAAACGCCCCGACGCCTTATTTTGACCATTTCTAGCGTGCGATACCTAGCGGCCATTACTTAAGTGATATCTACTAGTTACTTACTATTAACTGAGGCCACCGGAGGGTGCCTCTAGCAAAGTCAACTAGTCAACTCGCAACATACCCCGGTGCATCGCACCTATGTAGCGAAGTTCACTTATGGCTAGGGATTACTACATACGACTCCGCACTAGTCTCGGGCTCAACCCTTAGTACTCGTATGTAGTTACGCATCTACCGTGCTCTAGTGCCAAGCACACACGGAGCGTATACTTCTTTCTTCCTCCTGCTTATGGTGTTCCGAGGAGACGGTTCAAGAACCGTACATAATGTTGATAAGGTGGAACCATCAGGGACCGGGGTTCATGGCTTCCAACTCAAGCTCGATCGACACACTACCCGAGTGTACCATCGATCCTCTGAGCTCGAGTTAACCTGCGTAGCCACCCAGAGTGCGACGCAGGCTGCACTCCAATTCACCCAGACTTACTATGTTCTCCATCATACCCCTGCTCTCCGCTTAGTAGTGGTAAACCCGCTGTCCCTCCACTTGATGCCATGATTCACTTCGAGCGGTGAAGACTACCGTCAGACTCGAATGATCATATGACTTGGTTCCTTCCAGGTTGACCCATACATCGTACCTCTGATTACCCCGTCGAGTAACCGAACCCGGTCAACAGTCAAACTGATGACCACCAGGCCTGGGTTTGGTACAGTGTAAGTCACACCAAGGAACGCACCTCCCATCAGGGGTGTGGATGGCCTGCAGGAGTGACACGCTAATGCAACGCCAGCCGGGTAACCCAGTACACCGTGGTTTTGGATCACTGCATATGGACCCTCACACATTGGTGCGCCAAAGCACCACGCAACTGGTTAGTCCATCAGTCGTGGTTCCTCAGGGTTTAGGACCGTTTTACCCTAAGCAGAAACACGGCTTAGTGTACCAGTGTCTGCTCACTGATCTGTACACCGTGTTAGTTCCGTTCAGCCACAGACACTGTGCCTGGTGATGACCATGGTGAAGACATCCCATGAACTGTCATCGCCAACAGCTTAACATGATGAGGCGACCAACCTGATCATAGCTGCGAACTTATTTAGGTTATATGGGACCAATCCACTCAGTCTTCAACTCAGTGGACTACCATATAACCATGGCTCTCTGTTCTCAAAAGAACACGTAACTATGTTACGCACCTATATGCATCTCATATATTAATAACTATCAATCTTTATTAGACCAAAACATAAAGTTTTACAAGCTTAGAACACATCAATCCTAACACTTCCACCTCTTCGGGATATTCAATATTGCGTTGACCTAGTCCCAGGAGCGACGCTACCTCACCTTCCTCACTACCGAATGAGCCCGTCTGAATATGAGGAGATGCGTCGATAGGTTACCGAGTTACTGCAAAAGGGACTAATCCAAGAGAGCATGAGTCCATGCGCAGTACCGGCACTCCTAACTCCCAAGAAGGATGGGACATGGAGAATGTGCATAGATTACCATGCCATCAATCGAATAACTGTCAAGTATAGATTTTCGATTCCCCGATTAGATGATATTCTTGACATGCTATATGGCGCGAAAATCTTCTCAAAAATCGATCTTTGTAGCGGTTATCATCAAATCCGCGTACGACCCGGTGACGAATGAAAGACTGCATTTAAAACCCAGAAAGGACTATATGAATGGCTAGTCATGCCATTTGGTCTATCGAATGCACCAAGTACCTTTATGAGGTTTATGAATCAGGTGCTCAGACCATTCATAGGGAAGTTCATTGTCGTATACTTTGATGACATCCTTATCTATAGTACGACATCTGAACAACATGTCGAGCACTTGCGAGAAGTCCTGAAAACGCTTAGGAAAGACAAGTTGTACATCCATCTGAAGAAGTGCACTTTTCTGACAGACAGCTTGACCTTTCTAGGCTACATCATGTGCTCCGAAGGGATACGGTTCGATCCAGAGAAGGTCGAAGCCATCAAGTCATGGCCCGTTCTAAAGAACGTTAGTGATGTGCGACGGTTCCATGGTCTAGCGTCCTTTTATCGCAGATTCATTAAGAACTTTAGTTCTGTCATTGCACCTCTCACGAACTGTATGATGAAGGGTGGTTTCCTCTGGACCCTCGAAGTTGAAGCGAGTTTTGACCTCATCAAGACCAAGATGATGAGTGCTCCAGTTTTGGCACTCCCGAACTTTGAAAAGGTCTTTGAGATTGACTGTGATGCCTCTCACATCGGGATAGGAACAGTCCTTAGTCAAGAGGGACGCCCCGTCGCATTCTTCAGCGATTAGCTGAACGCTGCGCGTTTGAATTACTCGACATAAGACATTGAGTTTTACGCGGTTGTTCAAGCCCTCAAGCATTGGAGGCATTACTTGATCCAGCGAGAATTTGTGCTCAATTCTGACCACGAAGCGCTTCGCTATCTGAAGTCTCAGCGTAGCTTGAACCAACGTCATGCTAAGTGGTCAAATTTCTTGCAAGAGTACACGTTCAACCTCAGATATAAGGCTGGAGTCCTGAATAAAGCTGCTGATGCTTTGAGTCGACGAGGCCTAATGCTAGTCACTTTACAGCCCGTCGTTGTTTCCTTTGACGCACTAAAGTCAATGTACGCGACTGATCCATACTTCGGTCCCATCTGGGAATCCTGTCAGAAAACGGGCACTGATACCACGACATCCTATATCATCCAAGAGGGATTCTTGTTCCGTGGAACCCGCCTGTGCATCCCTGAGTGTTCCCTTCGCGAAAGTCTTGTTCAGAACACCCATGAAGGGACCATCTCTGAGGAAAATCTGAATGAATCTTTTAGAGATACGTTAATCCATGAATTGCATAGAAGTAATTTGGGTGGTCACTTTGGCCAAACCAAAACAATTGAGTCAGTGGAGCGACGCTACTTTTGGCCTCACTTACGGAAAGATATCGTCAAGTTTGTGCAATAATGTCGAACCTGTCAAATGTTCAAAGGCAGGAAGCAGAACACAGACCTTTATATTCCTCTACCAATCCCTGCTCGTCCTTGGGAGGATATCACCATGGATTTTATTATGGGTCTACCTCGAACACTTCGGTGCGTCGATTCAATCTTTGTGGTTGTAGACCGATTTTCTAAAATGGCACATTTCATACCATGTAGGAAAACTTCTGATGCATCTCATTTAGCTGAGTTATTCTTTAGGGAAGTTGTTCGTCTGCATGGCATTCCAAGGTTATTCACATCTGATAGGGACACTAGATTTCTAAGCCACTTTTGGCGTACTCTTTGGTCAAAGCTAAGAACTAAACTTCAATACAGTAGCGCGTATCACCCTCAAACTGATGGACAAATGGAAGTTGTCAACCGTAGCATAGGGGATATGCTTCGATGTCTAGCTGGTGAAAGACCAAAACAGTGGGATGTAGTTTTACCACAAGCTGAATTCGTATATAATAGTTCAATTAGTCGCTTAGTAGGTAAAACCCCTTTTGAAATCATTTATGGCCATGTTATTCCCCATTTCCTGGATAGAACTGCCTTACCGCCTACAGGTCCTGTGAGTGTTGATACTGATGAATTCCTTGAACACATCAAGACCGTACAGCGAGAGTCGCTTGAGAAACTGAGGGAAAGCAATGCCAGGTATAAGGCAAGCGCAGATTTACACAGGCCCGAGAGCACTTTTCAGCCATGGGACTGGGTCCTCGTTTACTTTTGCAGAGAGCGGTTTCCCACAGGATCTTATGGGAAGCTGAGCCAGAGGAAGTTTGGGCCCTTCCGCGTTCTCAGAGCGTTGGGACCCAATGCTTACCTGCTGGACTTGCCAGATAATATGCCTACATCGCTGATCTTCAACATCTCAGAGTTGTTCCCTTTTCACGGAGACCGGCCAGATACGCCTTCAGCGCCACATATTCCTTTTTCAGATGCACACCGAGACGAGACAGAGCAGATACAGGAGATACTTGACGTCAGAGAGCTTGCTACCCGCCGCGGTGTTTTTCGACGGTTCCTTGTTCGGTGGGTAGGCAGGCCAATTTCAGAATCTACCTGGGTGGATGAGTGACAGTTGCGAGCACAGCGGCCTGACCTCGTACAGCAGCTGGACGTCCACTCAACGGAGTCGAGTTCTTTCTAGTCCGGGGGAGTTGATGCAGCATGATCAGCATCATCAGATCATCGCCGCATCTTCAAATCATCGCCAGAGACCTTATTTACTGTCGTTTTTATTTTTACGCTTGGATGACATTAGCCGTATGGGACTTGTTAGCCGTCTATTTTAGTTTTTTGGCCATTTTCTATGTTTTTGGCCTAATTTCAGCACTTAGTACTCTTTATGTTTTTGCCTAATTCATGGGGGATGTCCATGATCTCATCCGAGGGCTTTTCGGATTGAATCCGGGCCTTCTCGGGTGAGTTTCTGCATGTTAATTAATAAAATTCTGTGCGTGTGTTTGCGGGGTACCGACGGACGAGATTATATCTCGAAACCGACGGTTAGATGGCAAAATAACCCAATTTAGATGACGTGGCAAGTTATGGGCTTCAATTAGGGCTTAAGTGGGCTTATCTTAAGCCCAATAGGGCTTCTATTGCATTACCGCCCCCCCTTCTTTCTTTTTCCCGTGAACCACCGCCCGCCCTTCTTGTCCGCGTGGATCCCGAGGCCACCCCGACCCCCTTCCGTTCCCTCTCTTCTCTCTCTCTTCTTTTCCTTGTTTTCCTCCCTTTTCCATGCCTTTCTTAGCCCTTGCATCCCCACCATCCAACCCTTATTCCCCTTTGATCTTGGCCATCAAAACAGAAACCCTAACTCTACAAAAAGATGAAGAAAGAAGAAGAATTCAGTTTTGATCATTGTTGAAATTTGTGCCACTACGTGAGAGCTTACAGGAGAGACTCGTGTCCCCGACCCTCGCCGCATCCGCGACTTCACCTCATGAAGGCCCCGGTGTTGATTTTTCGAAGGTTCCGGCTTCTCCCGACGTCCGGCCTTGCTCCGTGTGCGGGATCATCAGCGCATCCTCGCAATCGACCCACGGCAGGAAACCCTAGGCAGTATCTATCCTTTACTTTATTTTCCCCTCGCATCCGCATAATTCTTCCTTTGTTTTCACTGCCTCCGCTCCACATCGCAGCCGTAATCACCCTTTTCATCACTAGTTGAAGCCATAACATATGCCTATTTATTAGTTTTGCTATCTATAGTCTGCCGGTAACCCTAGCAAGCATGCTTAACCTATTTTTAGTAAAAATCTGATGCAAACCTATTGTTAAATTTCCATATCTATTGCTGTGATTGAATCTGTTAGTTGCTGAAATTAGTTTTGTGGTAATATTACGTTCTTTATTGTTCAATCAGAAACCTGCTTTGTATTGATTGTGTAGACTTTTAGTCCTACGCGAGATAACTTATATTTGTTGTCCTTTTGAGTTATACAGTGCTATATTGATCACTAAATCCTAGTTATTGACCAAAGGGAACACTAAAAGGGTTTAAGATTGTAGTGCACCATATCCGCGCCTGCATCAGTACTTCTGCTGAGAGATCAAAATACCATTTGCATTGTATATAACCTCAAGACCGAGAAAGTAGTGAAGAGTACCCAAGTTCTTTATCTGAAACTGGCTCCTCAAGTGCTGCTGAAGACAAGCAATCACAACAGAGTTATCGCCAATGATGATCATGTCATCCATGTACAATAGTAGGATCACCCGGGCCTGCAAAAATGACCTCACAAATAGAGAATGGTCCTGACTGCACTCTGAGTAACCAAGCTCCCTGACAGCATGACAAAATCGCTCAAACCAGGTAAGAGGAGCATGTTTGAGCCAATAAATGGCCCAACAAAGATGACACATGTGCTAAGGATGAATGCGGAGACCGGGAGGAGGATCATATCCATCTGAAGAAGGAGCCATCGATGAACGACACTGAGCGCCTGAAGAG
This sequence comes from Chamaelirium japonicum, assembly GCA_947650365.1. Lineage (NCBI taxonomy): Eukaryota > Viridiplantae > Streptophyta > Magnoliopsida > Liliales > Melanthiaceae > Chamaelirium > Chamaelirium japonicum. The sequence continues at coordinate 1,142,664 of CANTAL010000004.1, forward strand.
CACTAATAGTGGTCATCTGAGCCATAGTAGTAAAGTTCTCTTCGTAGTCAATGTCGTACACCTGGGTAAATCCACGGGCCACCACCCGAGCCTTGTGTTGCTTAATAGATCCATCAGGTCGGTCTTTGACCTTATAGATCCACTTGCAGCTGGCAAGCTCAACGCTAGAGGGCAGTGGGGCAAGATCCCAAGTCTGAGTCTACTAAAAGGTTTGGAACTTCTCATCCATAGCCTGATACTACTGAGAAAATTAATCTACCTCAGAGTAGGACTAGGGCTCTCGATCTGCGTGCATAGTATTAAGAAAAGCAGTAAATTGAAGATAGTAGTTGCAGACAGAGGCAAAGCCAAAACTGTCAGGAGGCCCAGTGGCATAGCTAAAGCGAGTAGGTGGGTGGTGCTCATGATGGGGGTAGCGAGCCGGACACGGATCCACAACCGGTGATGACAGAGCATGCACAATAGGCAGAGTACGAGGAGCAAACTCAATAAGAGGAGAGACGACATCCTTTGAGAAGGAGAAAGAAAACTGAGACACAGGGACAGTCCAGTGAGAGTAAACATGAGGAAAGGGATAGACAACCCAAGGAGGAAAGAGAGGCACAAACATAGAGGAGAAAACCTAGGAGGACTCCCCTGTAAAAGCTAGGAAAACAACCGACAAAGGAGCCGGTGGACCTGGTGGTAAGTAAGGAGTTGGTGGAGTCGGGGGGACTGGAGAAGATGAAGGAGGCGCAAGTGTTGAGGATAGAGGAGAAAAACCCATTCTCCTATCTATCATTAATCACAATTGCGACCTAATATAAATAAGAGTAGCCCCATTAAACCAAAAAAATTTCAGCACATCCTGGCCCTAACCCATGTATCTTGAGTGGGCCCCATGGTTGTATGGTACGCAGGTGCATTGAAAATTTTTCCCATTAAACACATCCTTTGCGATCCGCTACCCCATGTCTAATGAATCGTAGTGGTCTCCATGGTTGTATGGTATATAGGTGTGTTGAAGCTACCCCATGTCTCTTGAGTAGGCCTCATGGTTGTATGGTATGCGAGAAATGCAATTCTTGCCGAAATAGTCATACTGAATGGCGTGATGTGATCACAATTGTCCTTTTTCAGCTATCCAGACATGTGATTGCACTCTTCCCGGAGTAGCAAGCAAAAGGTGCGCTATGAATGTGGGGGAATTTCCCATCGGCCACACCCGATCGTCAGATGGAGCAGTTCCTCTCCACCTCCTTCTTGTGGTACCTGCAAGACGACTAAGGCTCACCTCCGAGCCAAGGCCCCTCTGACGCTCAAACATGGGAAGGGAGCAAATGTAAGTGTGGTCGTGGGTTCGGGAGCTAGAGATTGCTTACCTGCCCTTGTAGGGGTGGGGTTCTTTTATAAGTCTTCTTCTATGTGTATGTGAAATGCTCACTGAATATCCTCTGAAAATCTCGGGTGGTTATGGTGAATCCCCTTCGATCGGACGCCCTTCATATCTTTCCTTTTATGTTCCCGTTGATCGTGGGCCCTTGACAAGTAATGGGTGACACACGATGCAAACGGGTGAGATATCACATGTCTCCTCCAGCCTAGCGGATCTCCCAGCCATTACAGGCGCCCTTCGATCTTTTTGGTGCTGATCAGGTCGGGACCCAAGTGGGTCTGGACTGTTGGGTCAGGTCCATGACCTATCCGACCCTTTCCTCGACCTAGTTCTGGTCTTGGAGCTTAGGCTTCTCTGATCTCTTTCCCAGGCACAGTCTTCTGCGAAGGGTGTAGCTCGTGGACCGAGTTGGGCTAATTGGCCCCAACCCGACCGGTCTGGCTCTCCAAACCAATATGTCGGGTCGAACCAGGCGACATGTGTCATCATCTGATCGGTGTGGCGAAAAACCACCCCTTCTACAAAGGCCCCCTTTCGGTCCTGGTGTCTAGATACCACAGGCCGAAAGTCCTGTCCAACAGGTTTTTGCCATGTGTCCTAAAGCTGGAGTGACGGCTCGCTAATGTGATGGGTGATCATCATTGCCTTTCTTTGCCTCTTGTGGTGGGGGCCGTAATCCCATCTTTGAATGGGGGACCCAATTTTCAAGGCGGTTGCCTTCTGATGCTCCAAATCGACCCGTCGCTCTGGTTTCGTCGATTCTATAAAATGGGCAGTGCTTCAGCCCCTTCAAATACTTTCCCTTGGCGGGAGAATAGGACGTTGGTCCTACACCTCTTCATCTCCTTCTTCTCTTTTTGTCTTGCTTTATGCACATGTTTCTCTCATTTTGTAATGGCTCGGTGTGTGGATCTTTTATTGCTCGCACCAGAGGAGCAGCACCTTGTGCTGAAGGATGAGTTTCCCTTCCTGTGTTAGTTTGATATTCGATCTACTGACATCACCGTCTTTGCCAATTCCGGCTATACCGTCATATTCGGTGAGCAGCTACGTGCCGGCATGTCTCTGTTGTTGAGGCCGTTCTCCGGGCTATTCATGTCCTATCTTTAGCTCTGCCCGTGCCAGTTAGGTCGGAACTCCTAGCGAATTCTCCACTGCTATGACGTCCTCCAGGCTCAAGGGGTTGCGGTCAACCTGGACTGGTTCTTCAACAAATTCCTCGTGAAAAGGACTCTTGTCCAAGGGGTCTCAGGGGTGTTCTTCAGTGGTCGCATCTCGACGGTCGTGGTCCTCGATGGGCTCCCGGAGTCGGACCCAATTTGGATGGCCGCACCGTTGCACCTGGATAGGGATTGGCAAGGAGACTTCATGGTGCCAAACTTTACCTGCTTCGTGCCAGAGGATCTCTCTCGCCGCTGTACACCCCTCAAGGAAAGGAGGTCACAGAAGGAGCGAGACCTTGTTGATGCTCAGATCGCGGACATCTATAAGCGTACGCCAGCTCACTGGGAGATCATCTTCCACACTAATCCTAGCAGGAAAGTCATCAGGTGCTAGTGATAGAAGCAGCGACGGGGAGTTCAGGGAAGACGCGACGAGGGTGAAAATGATGGCTGTGGTGAAGGTGATTATTGCCATGTTGGAATTGGATCCGCTTATCAGAGTCGCAGCGGAAGCAAAAGATAGATCCGAAGATCATATGGTGTATGTTTCATTACAATTAATTCTACAAAACAATCTACATGCAAATCTATGATCTTAGCATATGTGCGGACACCCTAGAGGCATACTACGATCTACGGAAGACATGCATGCATCTAGTTAGGTATTTAGAATCATCATATCTTATGGATCTATGATCCGGAGATGACGGAACAATGAAGAACCGCACTTGAATCGCAAGGGAAACTATCGGATAGCACCTTGTCCTTTGCGAATTGAAGAATCCTCGAAATCCCGTCTCTGAGTGCAAGGATTACGAGCCGACGGAGGAATCCATTGCGAAGACGATGGCGAGCAGCGAGATTTTCTCCTCCTCTTTCTCCTTTCTTCCTTCTCCTTCCTTCCTCTTTCTTCTCCCTTCTTCTTCCTCTCTTTTCCTTGGCTGAAACCACAAAGGAGGAGGTAAAGCGGGTTCGGATTTTTTGGAGGAGAGGGGAAGCACTAAAGGCCGGCCCCTCCCCCTCCCTATTACTTATAGGGCCGGTCTACTAGTGCCTTGGGCAAGCTAGGGCCGGCCCTAATAGGATTAGGATGAGGGGGGTCGGTTTTTAGGGATTTCCAATGTCTATCGTGAAGCCTGGACGAAAACGCCCTTCACGAAAAGTGAAAAACTGAAAGAGAGACTGAGTGAGGTGCGCTACTCGGAATCGAGTTCCGTCAGCGCCTATGAGCTCCTGGAATTATACCGCTCATTCTAAGATCCATATTCAATATGTTCTGAGCCATATTTTAGTATTTACCAAAATACCCCTATGGCCCGTAAAACATGTGAATTAGGTTCTTAGGCTCCGGGCTTACGCTCCATCGTGATACTTCGCATCCAACGTATCCAACTAGGTCGGGGAACAATTCCTATACGCAACGACAGGGTGGAACCTTCAGGGTTTGGGATCTCTAGCTCCAACCGGATCCCTGATTAACTGTTCCGGTAACACACCGAAAGTTCCGTTAATCAGCCCTAATCCGATTAACCCGCGTAGCCACCCAGAGTGCGACGCGAGTTGAACTCTAGTGATCCTAAACTTATGTTACTCCCTCGTAACCCTATTCTCTACTATACTCCGATAATCCTTAGTCCCTCCTATTACTGGTGCCATGATACGACTCGGGTAGTGGGGAGCACCGTCAGATCTCGATCGATCATCTGACTAGGGTTTGATGACTTGTCATCTATAACACCACACACCTTCCGATGCTATGCTTAGCATCCAGAACGTCGTCAGTCATACTAACAACCACCAGGCCTGGGTTAACTGTGTGGACAGATTGACTCATCAAAACGCACCCATCCAACACTGGACGTCGGATAACCTGTAGGGATTACATGTCACTCAAGCGCCAGTCGGGTAACCCAACGTACCGTGGTATTGGACTATGGAAGGTCCGCACACGTTGGCACATCAAAGCACCACTCAACTGGTTGGCCCAGTATACATGGTCCCTCAGGGTTAAGGACAGATTATCTATAGAGTAAGACGGTTTATGCACCAGTGTCTGAATCACTGAACTGTGCATCGTCTTTGTTCCTGTTCAATACGATCATCGTGCTTGGTCAGGTGAATGAGAATCCCACGTTCCCGTGGTGGAGACTTCACCACATCCTTTACCTGCCAACAGCTTGTTCTCGGTGAAGCGACCGACATCACCTAAGCCGTGAACTAGTTCTAGGTCTACACATAACTGGTCCACTGGGTCTCCCAAGCATGGATCCACCATGCGCCTCAGTGGCCTACTGTGTTCCCTAGGGTCCTTTATTATTATATGTTTATTAACATATACCATAGTAGTATTCTAATTAAAGCAATAACCAAAGGCATCTTTATTAATGTTAATACAGAAAATCCACGCTAAGGACACACGAACTACAACATGCCATGGTGACGACGAGAGGGGGGGGGGCAGCTCTAAGAATAGAGAGGGCCTTGGTGGTGGCGATAGTGGCGGTGATGATGGAGTTAGCGATGGTGGCGGTGGTAATGGAGATAGCGATGGTGACAAAGATGGCGATGGTGGCGGTGGTGACGGAGATGGCCATGGTCATGGCAACAGCGGTAGTGGTGATGAGTATGGCAAGGTCGGCCCCAGTCGTGATCGCCCGGCCCCGAGCCCTATGCGCTTAGACTCCAGTGTGGAGATTCTGAGGGAGGCACCTGCTCCGGCTGATTCTCCAGGAGGCTCTCACATCGACCGGGTAGAGAAGAGGGCCCGTCCCCGTTAAGCCCCAAGGGCTTGAGGATGGCTCTGTCATAGAGGCTCTCCCCGTATTCATCTCCGGGGTGGACCATGAGGGCGGTGCCATGAATGGCGTGCTCCTCTCCTCTGACAAGTTCTTTATAGCTTTTCATCGGATTCAATAGATGAAGCAGGCGCGGCTGCAGACGGAGCTTGCTGGTGGATCTCATGAGGGCTTGGTCGACGTCCCCATGGCCTTACCTAAGCAGGGGCACCAAGAAGGTCCAACTCCGGCAGCCCTGCCAGTCACGGCTGTTGGTTTGGAGGGGCCAGGAGCGATTGGAGGCAATGCAAGCGTGGCAGAGGTCGACGCCCAACAGACGGGAGAGGTCCCAAGAACAGGAACTCAGCCCGAAACTGCGGGTAGGCTTTTCGTGAAGCGTCTTTGAAGTTCTTCTTTCCTGCAGTCATTTGTCCATAATATTTGCTTCTTCATGTAGTCGATGGTGAGCAGCTCGTGGTTGATGCTGCCGAGGGGCCGGGGCCTTCCTCCGGCAATGCGCCGGGCGGTGAGATTCGTCAACCCGGACGCTGCCTTCTCCGGCCTGCTCTTATGGTGAGGGATGGAGAAGTGGGTAGTTGTCCTATCTTGAGGGATGATAGCTCGGCGGATTCCTCGATCGCTATCGCCTTGGCTCGGGGTTTTGTCCTCCCTAGAGACTATAATGACGATGTATCTAAGTCATGGGCCCCTCTTTTTATGAGCTTCATTTTGTATTTTGCTCAGGTACATCTTTCTCGCTTTTCGTGTCTCTCGTTGATGCTTTGCGTGCCTAACTATCACTCCCTCCTTGTCGGGTCTCGCAAGCCCCGTCCAAGTCAGTGAGAGGGCTGCACGAGAGTCTCGAGAGCTTTGCCTACTCCACGAACTCTCCGATCAGACCCCGCGCCCTGAAGGTGTCCCTCCAGTCTTGCGCTTGGTCCACGTGAATGCCTTTCTTGCAGAGGCAGTGGAAGAGGAGAAGAGAAAGGTTTGTTGGGCGCAAGGCATAGCTGCGGAGGCCGCGGCGGATTCAGAGGAGCTGCGGAGTAGGGCAGCGATAGCGACTCAGCTTCAAGTCGAGTTGTCCGGCCTCAGAGAGTCTCTTACACAGAGAGATTGAGGTTGAGGCTCTACAAGCTTGCGCAGTGCGGATCGAGCAGGAGGCCAACAAGCTTCAGGTGGAGCTTGCCAAACTCCAGTCCGAGCTGGAGGCGAAGGACAAGGAACGGGAGAACACTGGTACCCTCGTCCAATGACTTTGGTCTGACTTGGACGGTGCCAATGCTACTCGCAAGGAGGTCTCAACCAATCTGGTCGCTGAAAAGGTGGCTTGAGCGGTCGAGGTTGCTGCTCTTCTTGAGATGCACCGAAACGACCTGGCGGTGAAGGACCAAGAGCGCAAGGATGAGATCGTGGCTATCCAGCGCTGCTATATGGAGATGGTGCAGTCTTTGTAATGCCTTATTAGTCTTATTTTTGTAACCCCCAAAGCCAAACTTGAATGAATTTTGTTCTCTTGCTCTTCTATCTTCAAAATCCGTTTAGTCGTGATTGCATCTATGCTTGTGTCCATCCAATTTGTTGACGTGCTTGTTCTCTGTCTTGACCCTGCTGGTTAAAAATCACCACGTCACAGGCGTTGACCGACGCTGCTTTGATTCGTCTCTGCTTTAATGCTCCATGATAACTGTATATCCCAGGAGAATACGATGAATCACGATTTCTGCACTCCGTAATAACTACCCATTTTGCTATAAATAGGGGGAATCCCTATGTCGTTCTTCATTGGCGAAGTTCTCCCGTCTTCTCGAGTGCCAGTCTCTCTCCAGATGAGGCGCTCTGAGTGGGATCCTGGAGGAACCCGAAGAGGGGCGGGTGATGGTCTTCGTTAGAGGAGAGCCTGTAAAGGAGGGTCGCGCATGTCCTCCATGACTTTGTTCGTCACAAGAGGGCACATAAGACTCTCCACCCTTCGCTCACACTATCTCTGGTACCAAAGAACCAGGGGGATTAGGTTGGGCATATAATAACCTACCGCCCCCTACCAGATTGGGGTTCGAGATCAGGTTCGTCCTTCGGTTCCTACTTCCCTAAACTCTAGGGTGGATGACCTACGTAGGCCATGGTGCCACCGCTGTCACATCCCAGATTTCCGTCGGCCACCAAGAACCCCGAGCGTGAGATTTTACTTCCATATATATATTTTTTGAAATAAAAGAGAAAAAAAGAAGTTTTAAGTTTGTTCTTCCTTTCTCGAACCTATCTAATGCCTGAAGACACTGGAATATCAGTCCTCGTAAGGAAGATAAGAAAACTATTCATGAAAGAGAAGTATTGCTCGATTACCCGAGGGCATCACTCATCGAAGGAGGGAGACAATTCTCTTAACTCTTCTAAGAGTGTTACTCTCGTAAGAACACGAGACTCGAGTCCAAAAGGCACGTCATTCCTTATGTCACTCTAAACTAGCCTTAAGAGGCTCCTCATACTCTTTTTTTTTTAATTTCGATTAATAGAAGCAGTTGGTATCTCGAGCTAGAATAACACACCACTAGAAGTAAACTCTATCTATATACATAAATCAATAGTCTTTATATCTCATCTTTGGAGTACATGTATAACTTTTTCCTGATCTAAATAAGACCCAGGTAGAAATCTAAGGTTCCTGCTCCAGCTCTCCATAGCAGCTCCATAGCTTCTAGCTTCGCTACTCCATCAAGTACGCACGTCCATCTCCTCTACAAACTCAACTCCTTCTTATACCTGGGATTGTGCCCAACTAAACCACACGCACAAACCCTGAATCACTTAGAAGACTAAGTGACTCAGTGAGAGCCATGCTAACAACTATCAGAAGAAACTGGTAAACATAATGGTGGAGCCTTAATTGATATCATCATCTTGTTTAACCTAAATCAAATCATTCCTCTCTGGCAAAGTATTTTGAGCTATATTACACCTCTCGTTATCTTTCAACTTTAAATCATTTTATCTTATTTTTTACTAATATTAATTCTCAATTCCGTTTCGATTAATATCATACATTTAATACTTTTATTGTTATTCGAATAATATCGAATCTCACTCATATCTTAGATAATAGCTTATCCCTTGTACTCTAAAGGCTATAAGAATATCATTATTCGAATAATATCGAATATCATGAAATAGCATCTCTCAAAGAATATTGAGTCTTGAATTGTCCTAAGACTTTATCAATGATGCAATACTGTCATACTCATCATGATCTAGCATAGACTTCTACTACCGAAATCTATCATAGAATCAATACATCAACCACAAGACTTAGGGTACTTAGAAGAACTATCACCAATAAAAGACTCATCTGAACAATAGTCAGACTTGCAAGTCAACTACATAGACTATACTGGTTGGCACTACCAAGTTAATCTCAACTCTATACCCGGTATTCCGAGTTAGACATTGATTATGGTATCTTTGTCTTCCTTAATCTAGAGCTAGAACCCAGTTCACATTATCACAATATTAACCATTAGACTTTAGGTACTTGAAAGCGACTACCACCGGAGGTGGGGCCAATGCGATTCGTAGATCCACCGAGGTGGAGTACGATTCACCGATGCAGGAGGGAGCAATGGGGGCTGGAGGTTGGGGAGGGGAGGGGGCTGATTGTAATATCATCACCGGAGGCACTGCGAGGCCAATGCAATTCACCGATCCGGTAGGGTGGAATGTGATTCACCGACCGACAAGGGGAGGGACCGTCGAAGGTGAGGCTGCTGTCCCTCAACGACGTCGAAGGGAGGCTACCGACGTCAAAGGCAAGGTTACCGGCCAACGGGGGGAGGACTGTCGAAAGGGATGAAGGGGAGAGAGAGAGGGGGGGGGAAGGGGGCGATGGGGGCTAGAGGTCGGGAAGGGGAGGGGGCTATGTGATCTCAAAGAGGCCACGGGCACATGATTTAATAGGGGGACTGTAGACACACAAATTGTGTCAAACCTGAACCCGAATCGCATGCACCAACCCTAGGGGGGCAAACCCGACACGAACCCGGGCCCACCAGACTTGACTCGGGCCCACCGAACCCAACCCGCGCTAAAAGAAGGGTCAGGTAGGCCCATCATCAAATGGGTCCCACCCGGCCCCCTTCTAGAAAGCTGTGTCCCTTACCCACGGGTAGGGGGTAGCCGGCCATGCAAGCAAAAAAAAGAGAAATAAAAGAAATAAATAAAAGAAAGGAAAGAAAAGAAAAAAAGAAAAGGAAGAAAGGAAAGAAAAAGGAAAGAAAACCGTCGTGTGCGGGGCGAGGTTGCATAGATGTCTACATAAGCGTGGATCTGCGTCGATCCCTCGATCCGACGGACAAGAAACAAAGCCGGGTCGCCATCGATTTAACATGCAAGATTTAAAAAAATTTTAAAAAAAGATTGGGCCATAACTACTCCGCCAGAAAAGGAAAATAAATAAAGGTTTATTCCTCCCATCAATGAAGGAATAAATCTTGGGTAGTTATGGAAGAGATATTAAAGGGATTCAAATAAATCTTCCCACATCTCTTTCATCCCCCTTCACCTATAAATAGAGGAGGAGGGGAAAAGCTCAAGAGGTCGAAGAAGAAGACAAAATTGAAGAAGCACTGCAAAGGAGGAGACGCGCCCTTCATCGACCCAAGGCTTTACGAGGCTCGAGCAAGCCTATCCCTTCGGGACCGACTTAGTCTATTGAAAGTCCTCATCAACGTGAATACCCTTGCACAAGAAGATCACCCCTTCAACTCCGTGCACGAAGAAGAAAGCTCAGAGAAGAAGAACCCTTCGACTTCGAAGTCACCAGAAGCAAAGGCCAGAGAAGAAGTTCGGAACGGTATCACCCTGTCGTCTCCAACAAGCCTTCGACTCTGATCAAGCTCAAAAGCCCAGAGAAGAAGATAGGAGCGATATCACCCCGTCGTCTCCAACAAGCCTTCAACTCCGATCAAGCCCAAAAGCCCGGAGAAGAAGATCAAAATGGCATCACCCTATCGTCTTCAACAACGCCCGCTCCATTCATGAAGAAGAAAGCTTGGAGAAGGATACCCGAAGCGCCGCTATACCTGTCGTCTTCAACTCCGATCACGCTAAAAAAGCTCAAAGAAGATGAAAAGTCAATTCGACGCGACAACCATCAATGAAGCCGAAAGAATAAAAAAGAAGTAAAGAAGTAGCCATCGCCGTTCGAGAAGAAGATCAAGTCAACGCTCAAGCAAAAGCCAACGCAAGAAGCCAAAGCAAAAGCACTGGTAAAGCCTGCGCCAAAACCACGCAAGTGCCAAATCCAAGCAACTATGCCAGTCACGAGCAAAGCACCGCACGTTCTAGCCGATACGACGCGAAGTCCGGAAGAACTAAAGCATCGCAAGCCTCTACCCGTCTACGTTCAAGTGCAAGCGCCAAAGCAAAGTAAAAGCCAGTGCCACGCCAATGCAAAGCCAAAGCTAAAGCCAATGCCAAAAGCACGATCGATGCCGCAAACCGACGATCAAGGATGCCAAGGTCTAGCAAGGATCGAGGGAGACATGAAGACCGAGGAACAAAGCCAAAAACCTCCTAACCGAGAAAGCGCGAAGCACGGAAGGGATAAAAGCAACAGCGGATACTCTTTAGCCTCTTAAGAAACCCTCACCCTATAAAGACCTTTGTCCTGGGCAACTCCTTTAGAGCTCTCGCACGAACACCACGTGGAGACACGGATCAAAGGGACCCTCCAGAGGATCTCTTCCACAATCTCCTGATCAAATCTTCGCTACACCCGGCTCATCACCCCCGAGTCCCGGCATCTGTAATCTTCATGTGTTTGCAATAAAAATGACCTGTATCTTTTTCTACGCATATAGATTTCTGGCACGCCCGGTGGGACCTTCTTTCCTTTTTATTCGTACGTCTGAAGGAGTTGCTGCAAATTCGCCATGGCCGAAACAAATGACACCATGTTTGCTCCAACAAGCATTTCACCTATTGCCGAGTCTCCACTACTTCGACACGGTGATCCAGAAAACCTGGAGGATAATGCTCCCTCGGTAGTATGTGTCTACACTCGGCGTACTCGAACTCTCACGAACATCTTCATGCCAAAAACTGCTACCGAAGATGCTCGTTAAAATGCTAATGAGGCCATGGTACATGAAGAAACGAGCCTTGATCCTGGTATCTCTATCCAGAAATTTGTGGAGGACCATCCCTAACCCCAAGCCCGTACGAGTTCTCCAATGAACTTTGCACCTCCTTTGCAGGAGACAAACGTCCACCATCAAGCAGAAGCAAATTGGCGTAACTACGTCTCCGATGATGACGGCGAGGATACAGGCATGCAGCACCGAGATGTCCTATGTCATCATCCTCCATCCACTCTCTATCTCCAAGTCATGAAAATGGGCAAGCATATGGCGCAAATTACTCGGTTGATGGAGGAGAAGGACCGTCATATCAACACTTTGCTTCAAAAGCTAAGTGTGAGAGAGGCTACAACAATCGATCAACCTTTTGCTTCTCCAGTAGCCGCTCCAGCTCCATCTTCAACTACTGCTCCTGCAAAGGTTGTTTCGACAATTTTAGTGACTACTCCGACACTCTCTTCGGTTCCTGTCCTTGCGAAAGTTATCTCTCTAGTGCCAGTATCGGTGACCACACAACCTTCGACAACAGCAATGATGACTGCCCAACAGATACAGTCATTGGTGGCCGACATGATGCGTTCCCATGGTAGTAGTCTTCCTCTGATCACGGTGGCCTACTCGAAGCCTTACACTGCAAGGATCCAGCAGCTGCGTTTCCCTACCGGGTTCCAGGCACCAAAGTTTCAGCACTTCGACGGGAAGGGAAATCCAAGGCAGCATGTCGCCCACTTTGTCGAAACTTGCAACAACGCCAGCACATACTGTTAGAATGATATCGGAGGCACAACAAAAGGTGGATTCGATCCCGTGGATCGTTTCGGTGTGCGGTACATTTTAAAATTTTTATTTATATTAATCATATACGTAAATAATAAAACAAATACGAATCGAACCCCTATAGTCATCTACCGAAATGATTAACATATCTCATATGTATGCATTATGATAGATCTAGAGGTTAGTAGGTTATACCTTCGTGCGGGATTTAACACCGCGAAGAATTTCTTCAATGTTGATGAAGATGAATTCGGATCTGCACGAACACACTTCAGTGCAAAGGCTGTAACTTTCTATCCCGACATCGGAATGGAGCAAAACTTGATTTACCGGAAAGAATACTTCAATACTAAGAATTTACATCCAGTTTGAAGTCATTTGGACTTCTACAACTCTTGAAGTGATCGAAACAATATAGATCTGTCCGTAAAATTTGGGCAGCAATCACGAGCGGGATCCTCGTGCAAGAGAGAAATGAATCTCTTCGGATTCACCCAATCTCACATATCGTCCCGGATACTTGCACTCTAATCTCTGAGTGTCTCAAAGTGCAAGAGATCTCCATCAATCTCACACACACACACACTTGGAGAAGAAGATGAGGGAGAGAGAAGAGATGAACTCGAGATAGAGAAATGGCAAAAACCCGAACCATAAGAGAAAATGGGATGGTTCTCCTTCGGAAATCTAAGAAGGATGCACCATTTCAAATCTGAAATTCGTGCCCCTCACTCTCCCTTGCCATTTGAAACCATTCATCTCTCTCTCCATCTCATTACTCTCAAATTCAATGCCCCTTTTTATTACTAGTTGCCACATTAAAATTGTTACAATTAAGGAGATGATTCAAAATCTTTTAAATTTGGATTAATCCCTTAATTATAAGTTTGATGGCCATGCAAGCTATCCCTAGTGAGGATGGCGACCATTAGGGCATGCGGGACATTTTGAAATGACCAAAATGCCCCCATGCATCTAGTGGTTGTTCACCTCATGCGGGACTATGTATGGCCCATCTACGTGCACGATAATGCACATTAACACTTAGGGCACCTCATCGGCATCGGCAACAAGTCAATACACCATGGGATGATGAATAATATTTTTACTATTTACTTGGGTGCCCTTAGTAAAAAGTGGGGTGCCCCATAGTAAAAAATTACTAAACTCACATTTTGCGTTCTAATGTAACACGCACACACAAAATAGACTCCTTATGATATAATGGCAACATCGTATGTCTCTACACTACTCTGGGGTTGCCCCCTAGTAAACACACTTAGTCCTGTGCAACCACCATGCTCTAGTGTGATGCACTCACGGAACACAGGACGATTAGGCATTATTTCTTCAACTCATAATATGCTGTGAGACAAGGAGAAAGTAATGATCTGTAACGATCGTGGATAGGGTAGAACCTTCAACGACTAGGATTCATGGCTTCCAACCGAACCCGATCGACACACTACCCAAGTGTCCCTGTCAATCCTCTGGGTCCCGATTAACCTGTGTGGCCACCTAGAGTGCGACGCAGGCTACACTCCAATTCTCCTAGACTTATTAAGATCTCTCGCATACCCCTGCTTTCCGCTTAGTATTGGGGACTAGGTTCCTTCCAGGTTAACTATTATATCGCACCTTCAATTGCTTTGGCCAAGCAATTGGATCCGGTCAACAGCTCAACTATTTACCACCAGGCCTGGGTTTAGTGTGGTGTATGTCATACCAAGGAACGCACCTCCCGATAAGGATATGGATGGACTGCAAGAGTGGCGTGTCGATGCAATGCCAGCCCGGTAACCCAGCGCACCGTGGTATTGGGTCATGGTTAGATCCCTCACACGTTGGTGAACCAAAGTTACACGCAACTAGTTAGTCCACTGGTCATGGTTCCTCAGGGTTTAGGACCGATTACCCTTAGCAGAAACACAGCTATGTGCATCGGTATCTGCTCACTGATCCTTGTACCATGTTGGTTTCGTTCGGCCACAGACACTATGCCTGGTAATGACCATTATGGAGATACTTATGCTCTGTCATTCCAACAACTTATCCTGATAGGGAAACAAACCCAAATCAGAGCTGCGAATGATTTAGGCTCATAGGATCGATCCACTGAGTCTCTCACTCAGATGGACTACTATATAGCCATGGCTCCTTAAGTTCTGTAAACAGAACACGTATAATAATACGTACCTTTATACAATTCTAAATAAACTATCAATAATATACAACTAAACCTAGGGTTTTACGAGTTGTAGACCATATCAAACCTAACACATATGGCAACGAGATGGTGAAGCAGTTCGTTCGCACCCTCAAAGGTAACGCATTTGATTGGTATATTGATCTCCTTCCAAGATCCATCGATAGCTGGGACCAGATAGAAAGGGAGTTCCTTAATTGTTTCTACAACACTTGACGCATCGTTAGCATGACCGAGTTAATGGCCGTCAAGCAAAGGAAGGACAAGCCGATGATCGACTACATCGATCGTTGGAGGAACCTGGCGCTAAATTCACGAGATCGCTTGTTTGAAGATTCGGCCATCGAGATGTGTACCCAAGGCATGCACTGGGGCTTGCTCTATATCCTCAAAGAGATCAAGCCTCGGTCCTTTAAAGAACTCGCAACTCGGGCTCATGACATGGAGCTCAACCTAGCAAATGGCGGAGACTCAAAGGGCAAAGAATTTTTGAAGGTGGAAAAGAAGGGCAAGCCGCTAGCACCAAGAGCAAAATAAATCAACGTTGCTGACGTCACTTCAACCACTAAACCGCTCAAAATCAGTTGCAAGCCGGATCAAGGAAAGGGGACTACCATACCGCCACCTCAGTCTCAAAGACAACCAAGGATGACTCTCGAGGAGCTCGAAGTAAAAGAATATCCCTTTCTAGACTCAAAAGTCTCCTCCATGTTTAACCAGTTGCTGCAGAAAAATATGATCGAGCTTCCTCGATCAAAGTGGCATGAGCAAATGCATCGTGTCGATGACCCACTCTTCTGCAAATACCACTGAGTGGTTATCAATCCCATCGAGAAGGGCTTCATCTTCAAAGAGAAAAGCATGGCGCTCGCAAAGTAAGGGAAGATCGAGATCGACTCCGGCGATATCGCTGCAGCAAACATGATGTCAATCACCTTCAGTTCCTTTCCACCGGTACTCATTGCTGCACGATGGGGAACGCCCAAGTTGAGCATCAGTCGTCAAAGGCCGATCGCGAAGACGGCTTCACAACCAAAGATTTCGAAGCAACAACGGTGTGCCCTTGCACTTGCTGGGAATAAAACACCATTGCCCCAGGGGCAACCATCACCATGGTAGCAAGCACCTCTCCCGAGTGAAGCTATATCTCAACGTGCCCTCCAAGAAACGTACGAGCAGGGAGATCTAGAACTCGGCCTATTGGGCTAACCCTTGGGTAAGTTCGATTACTACGTTCTCTACTCTCAGCCTCCATCAGTCTCAATGGAGGAGATCACACCAACTAGCTGGGGGTCGGAGAACGCGTCTGCAAAAGGGCGAGTCCCTCCCCATCAAGCTATGTCTCAATAAATTCTCCAAGAAAGGTACGAGCGGGGAGATCTAGAAGGTGTCCTATTGGGCCAGCCTTCGGGCAAGTTCGACTACTACGTTCTCTACTCCAAGCCTTTGTCCGTTTTGATAGAGAAAATCAAGCCCATCGGCTGGGGATAAGAAGACGAGCCAGCCGAGCCTCTGGAAGAACAAGTTTCTCTGACCGATGAAGAATTTGTAGCTGCTACTCCATACCTTCACCTTGGTGTGGAAGAATCCACCGATGAAGACGCATGGGTCATGCTACCCCGGAGGCGAAGACCACGGCCAGCGAGACGACACAAGCTAGATCGAGTGACAAGGAAACTCCATGAGTGAATAACTTATAAGAAGAAAAGCAAAGTTCCAGGGAGAAAGTCATTCAAGGTGCCACCGGCAAATCCAGAGGACCTCCTCTAGCAGAGCCCTCCAGAACTAGCAACGCTGCAAGAGTTCTTCCCTGATCACTTCCTCCCAGCCGATCAGCATCTCAGAGTCTACTGTTGCATGGTTGAAGTTCACAAGATGCCAGAGGGAGAAAGCGAGTCTTCCGAAGAAGACGACTCCGACGACGAGAGGAACGACATTGACAAGGAGGGCACTGCCTCCCATGATGAGGCAATCTTGCATTTGCCGCTCATATAAGCCTTGCACCTTCGGAAAAAAGCTCATCTAGCAATAGCCGCAACCATGGTTGATCCAGATAGCTACAAGAGAAAGAGGAGAGACGGTAAGAAGGGCAAAACTGTTGCCTTTTGTGACGCAACGATAACCTTCTCAAATGAAGATCTACAACTCGGAGAACGACTGCACAACCGGCCCGCCTATGTCTCGAGATACATCAAGGAGAAGCTAGTAAATCGAATCCTACTGAACTGCGGCTCTGCTGTTAACATCATGCCCATCCAAACAATGAGGCAGCTCGGCATTACCACTAACCAGCTCTCACAAAGCCAGCTGGTCATTCAAAGGTTCAACCAAGACAGACAGTCCACTATCAGGATCATTCGTTTGAAGCTTTCCATCGGCTAGCTCGATATGACGGTCCTCTTCCATATCATTGACTGCCAGACATCATATTGCCTTTTACTGAGAAGACCTTGGCTACATGAGAATGGTGTTGTGGTGTCCACCTAGCACCAGTGCCTCAAATACTACGAGGAAGGCATAGAGAAGTGCATTATCGATGACAACAAGCCATTTAATGAGGCCGAAGCACATCTGACTGACGCTAAGTTTTACCAGGCAAAAGACCTTGTTGCGGAAGTCCTTCCAGCTAAAGCTCTTCAAACCCAAAAGGCTGAAGAAACAAGGCGGGATAAAACTCCTCTACCTGCAAATCCGATGTAACCTTCTAGCAAGGCGATACTTGAAGTCAAGGAAGCATCAAAGTCAAGACAAAGGATGCGCATCAGCTTCAAGCTGAGATCCATGCAGCATACTCCGTTGCCCGTCCAAGCTGCGCCGGTCCTACGCCTCATACCTCAATGGCTTTGTAAACATTAACGATCGCCTATTGCTTCGGTAAAAGAGCTGATTCTGCCATTATCAGAAGCCAACATCATCACTCTGCAAGAAATGACATTGCCATTACAGGGTCTGACGCAAGCTTCAAGGCCGATCGGACCTGTCGACTCCAATCAAATCGAATTTAAGCCAAGAGGGAGCTGGGAGCAAAACGCCACTAAGTTACTGTTCAAAGACTACTACAACAAAGAGAGCGTCATGCATATAGGCACACTTCCTCCAACTGTGATACCCCACGGGATGACCCAAACTCAAGCTCGTCTTTTTCAAAGGGGCGAGCAAATTCTCCTAAATCGGCGAGGCATCGGCTCCAATCAAACCCCGATGGTCATCAAACTTGCAACGAAGAAGACCTTCACCTCCAACTACATCGAGGTAAAGATGATAGATGAAGTAGCTGAAGGATCGTCCAACTCCGATACACGCTCCACCTACACCGTCCATCCTAATAGAAAATCAGTCAAAAGAAGACGGCGACAAGCTCAATGTTGGGCCATACTCCAGAAGCAAACGAAAAGCAATCAAAACCAGTCAAAATCTACATCCGTGTTTGAAAGACTCGAGGCAAACAAACAAACAAAGAGGAAGTCGATGTTCGACCGTTTAGGAATGCCGGTTAGGAACATAGTTTTGAAACCCACCCACCCTCCCAAGGTGATGCATACGATTGGATCTCCTAAAAGAATCTTCCGCGATCACTTCATGGTGGCCATCAATTACATCTCCGTAAATGGAACTGAAAACGGTGATGCTTTTACTTCGGGCGACGAGTTGCAAGACACCCCGCTAGTCCTCGAATAAGGGGGGCAGTCCACCGTTGATGACTTGAAGGAAATAAACTTGGGCATAGAAAAGGAGCCTCGGCCTATATTCGTCAGCACATTCTTGACTCCTAAAGAAGAAGCTGCATATATCAAGCTGCTTCGAGAATATAAAGACGTCTTCATATGGTCCTACAAGGAGATGCCAAGGCTCGATCCTAAAATCACAGTACACCAGCTCGGCGTCAAACACGAAGCTAGCGCCATCAAGCAAGGACAAAGGCGCTACCAGCCAGAGTTGGTACCCCAGATAGAAAGTGAAGTAAATAAGCTCATTGAAGCCAGCTTCATCCGATAAGTCAAGTACCGGACATGGATCTTCAGTGTCGTTCCAGTCAAAAAGAAGAACGGTAAAATTTGAGTGTGCGTGGACTTCAGGTACTTAAACAATCCATACCCCAAAGACGACTTTCCACTGCCAATCATAGAGCTAATGGTAGACGCGACGACAGGCCACGAAGTGCTAACTTTTATGGACGGATCTTCAGGCTACAACCACATCATGATGGTGCCAAAAAACGAAGAGCTCACGGCGTTTTGCACACTGAAGGGGATCTACTACTACAAAGTTATGCCTTTCGGCTTGAAAAACACAGGAGCCACCTACCAACGAGCCATGTAGATAATCTTCGACGATATTCTTCATTAAAACATGGAGTGCTATGACGACGACCTTGTCGTAAAATCTAAGAAGAAGTCGACACATCTTCAAGATCTCGAGCTGATCTTCAAACGGCTTCGAAGGTACCAACTCCGCATGAATCCACTCAAGTACACATTTGGTGTCTCCTTAGAAAATTTCCTCGGCTTCATTGTACGGTATCGAGGCATTGAGATAGATTAATCTTAAATTGATGCTATCATCAATATACCTGCACCTAAGACGGTGCGAGATCTCAGAGGTCTTCAAGGGCATCTGGCATATATCAGAAGATTCATCGCCAACCTAGCCAGAAAATGCTGCCCTATCAGTCGCCTCATAAAGAAAGGAGTACCGTTCAAATGGGATGAAGCTTGCTAAGAAGCTCTCCAAAGTGTCAAGGAGTATTTACTTAAGCCTCCAGTCTTGTCAGCACCAGTTGAAGAAAAGCCATCGATTCTCTACATTAGCGCCCATGAGCAATCCGTGGGGGCGCTTCTGGCTCAAGATAACGGACTAGGCAAGGAGACTACTTGCTATTACTTGAGCCGTAGCCCCGTCGGCGTGGAGCTAAACTACTCCCTGATCGAGAAAGTATGTTTGGCGCTCATCTTCGCTACAAAGAAGCTATGACACTACATGATGGCTCACACTGTCAGACATATATCAAAAGGTGACCCTCTCAAATACATCATGTCAAAACTAGTGCTCTCCGAACAGCTAGCAAAGTGGGTGCTGCTACTCCTCGAGTTCGACATCACCTTCGTTCCTCTGAAGACAGTCAAAGGGCAAGCTCTCGCGGACTTCCGGGCAAAATATCCTCTCCCAGCGGAATGGGAATTATCAGAAGACCTCCCAGACGAAGAAGTATTCTCCATCGATATCGCTCCCTCGTGGAGGATGTTCTTCGATAGGCGCAGCAAGGCAAGACATGGCAGGAGCAGGGGTTATCTTCGTCACTCCAAACGATGAGATACTTTCCTTCTCATTTCTACTATCAGAACCAGGGTCCAACAACATGGTGGCATATTAAGCGCTGCTCATCGGCCTCGAACTCGCCAATGACATGAAGCTTCAAGGGCTCGAGATCTTCGGTGACTTCTAGCTTGTCATCTAGCAGGTCTTGGGGGTATACAATGTCAACAAAGAAGACTTCATACCGCTGCATACACGAGCTCTGGAACTCCTCAACATGCTTGAGGCTGCTTTCATCCAGCACATCCCTAGGAACCTCAATCAAGAAGCAGACGCACTTGCAAATTTGGCAGCTATACTCCCGTTTCCAAAAGGACGTCAGCTCGTTGTCCCCATCTGTAAAAGAATAGCGATCTCCAACAAAGATGACCCTGCTAGGGTTCCAGTTCAAGTCAACGCAGTACACATCTTCGTGATTGAAGAACAAGATTGGAGACAACCCTTCGTGGATTACCTCGTCCATGGGAAACACCTTGATGATCCAAGGCACAAAATCGACATTCGCCGGCAATCCCTGAAGTTTTTCCACTTCAATAATGAGTTGTACCATTGAAGCTATGATGGCACGCTCTTGAGATGTCTTATAAGAGAAGAGGCAGAAGCAGCACTGGACTAGGTCCACACTAAAATCTGTGGCTCTTATCAGTCCGGTCCAAAGCTCCATTTTTGTGTAAGGAGGATGGGCTATTACTGGCCCACCATGGTTAAGGACTGCTTGGAGTTTGCAAAGAAATATCATGCCTGCCAAATACACGACGATTACATCCGTCAACCACCAGAGCCTTTGCATCCGATGATAACATCATGGCCCTTTGATGGATAGGGACTCGACATCGTCAGTCCTCTGCCCAAGTCATCCAGGCAGCATCTTTACATCCTGGCAACAACAGACTACTTCCTCCAAATCGACCGAAGTAATACCTCTATGGGAAGTCACAAAACACTCCGTTATCATCTTCATACAGAACGATATAATCTTTCGATATGGAGTCCCTCGCTAAATTGTCACAGACAACGGGAAGCAGTTCAAGAATGCCGCTGTCAGCCAGTTCTGTGCCAAGTACGACATTAAGCAGAAGTGCTCAACAATGTACAATGCTCCAGCCAATGGTCTTGCAAAAGCCTTCAACAAAACTCTCTGCAAGCTGTTGGAGAAGATCATCTCAAAGTCGAAGAAGGACTGGCATGAACGCATCAGCAAAGAACTATAGGCCTACCGTATGTCCTTCCATACTTCGACACAAGCTACTCCGTACTCCCTTGTTTATAGGGTAGAAACCGTCCTTTTACTCGAGTTCTAGATCCCATCGCTCAGGATAGCAATCCAAGAAGGCCTCACCAGCGACGACAATGCCTAGTTCTGCCTGGAAGAATTGGAGGCACTAGAAGAAAGGTGTCTTGAAGCTCAGCAATGCTTGGAGTGCTATCAAGCCAGATTGACTCACGCCTTCAACAAGAAGATTAATCCTCGATCATTCCAAATAGAAGAGTTGGTGTTGGCAGTCAAACGCCCTATGGGATGGACCGTAAACTGTCAAAGAAGTCTACTCCAGCGACGCATACCTCCTTACCATACCAGAAGGGCTCGATTTCGGCCCCATCAACGGCAAGTATCTCAAAAGGTACTATGCCTAAGGCGAGGCCGCACTGGGAAAAAAAAAACATGAACTACGTGTGACTTGATCCCCCTTAGGGGGGTACGTAGGCTGCCTAAGAAATCACTTCAGGTTCAGTCCGACAAAAAAAAAAGAGCCAACAATACTCCATGCAAACGATCTGGAAAATATGATGATATTATTCGATAATCAAAGAAAAGCAGTACATGTTATGAGTCCGAAAAAAAAAAAAAAAAAAGAAATTCCAGCGCAAAATGTCAAAACAAAATACAACTAGTAGAGGGTATCCAAAGCTCGAAGGCACTACAACAACTCTACTCTAGTGGCCTCCACTTGCTGCAGTTCCAAAGGGAGTGTGGCCATAAGCTCGCGATGGGCTAACAAGTCCGCTTGCTGTTTCAAGAAGCTCGCCCTCGAAGCTCTCTCCGTAGTCTCGGCTCGCTCCAAATGAGATTCTGCTTTCCAAAGCAAAACTCGCACCGATTCCACCTTCTTTTGCACCTTCACCAAACTTAAAGTCGCATCTGCAAGCTGGTCATCCGATTGACCCAAACTCTCCTCGGCTGTCGCTAACTCAAAAGGAGTATTCCCCTCCAATAGAGCCCGCCGAGAATGATAAGCCTCACTATCAGTCACGAGAGAGTTCATCTGTGTAGCAAAAGAAGAACCGTCCACCTTGAACTCTGCCAAGCTCGCGCAACTCAGCACCATCGGTAGACCACCAGTCCCGGAAAGTGCCAAAATCCTCATCCTGGAAAGACTCAAGTGCCGACCTGATGTACTTCCGACAACTCTCAAGAAGGAACTCTAAAACTCTACTCCTTAGTCTCAACACCTGACAAGGTGCCTCAGAATACGTGGGCAAAACTTTACCCACTGCTGCGGTCGCTGGTGGACCTATCTTCGCTAATGAGGTCGGCAAAACTGGGGGAACTGTCACCATTACCACACCAACTGTCTTCTCCACCAAGCCTGAGAAGACGGCAATCGGGGTATGTCGCCTACCGACACTTGAAACCTGGGCCCCCTCGTGAAAGGACAAAGCATCAACATTGATGTCATCCAGATCAATGCCACTACTAGGAAAGTTCTCCCCGCAAAGCCCAAGGAGGGCTAGGTCATCCATGGGAACATCTAGCCTACACTTCCTGGATGCTTCTTACATGGCCTCAGTAAGCGAATGCCCTTGGCACGCTTTCGAAGAATCCAGCTCACGCTCCACTACTATGACGGAGTCTGCCCAAAGAAAAAGGAAATGCACTACTCAGCATGATGAAGCCCCTAGAAATCAAAGGAGCAAAAGGAGAAACTTTATGCATACCTGCAAAGTTGGACAGAGCTATCCCAGACAGGAGAATTACCTCATCCCCTAAAAGGCCAGGCTCCTCGACATCCTCTACCGGGCAGGGCACCCTCGAAGTTACCCCACGCAGAATGCACAGCTTCCATCTCTTAGGCGGGGCACTTTCAATGGCTGTCTTCTGAATAGTGGACGGCCCGAGGGCACTCACAGGATCGACCCCCGGCACAGGATCCAAAGAAGAAACCCGATGGGTACTGGAAAGACGACTACAAGTCTTTCCAGTCCTTTGAACACCCAATCGGAGGCAGCGATCCTCCGGTCCCATGGAATGATCAAAACTGAAGCCTTTGAACTTGCTGGCCGCCAAGACGTCTACTGGAAGGCTAGCAAGTAGTGGGGATACTCGCTCTTTGATCCATTTGCAATAACCTGGAGTTGCAACATCCCTTGATCCCAACTTAGTCCCAAGGAAGAAACTACAGCCAGTCAACCGAGCGTAAAAAGAAGCCCAGGGGTGGTAGCCTTCCTGCGGACTAATACGCCCCTGCAATCGTTACGGCATGCTAGGTACCTCCTGCCAAAATCTCTATTAGTGAGCCAAACAGTGAGGGGAATACTGTTCCACCTCCACTATGTCTCCTCGACGCCAAACCAGGTAGCCAGGGCGGCAGCTGACCATGTTCCAGTACAAGCCATCAGAGAGCTCCTCATTGTCATAAACCGTCGACCACTCTAAAGACAATACTAAGTGCTCTGACGTGAACTCGAAATCCGTGCCCCCCTATCTTTCGCAAAAGGGTTCGAGCATATTCCTTCAGACGTTCCCAGCTGATGAAGGCATTCAAGATCCCCCCTACGCCTTGCAAGAACGGCAAATCGGCTGGATGCCCACATCTAGCGAAAATCCCTTTCAGAAAGTGAAGGGCCATCCAACCGTACAAATAGTGCAGAGCGCCAAAGGCATTAGAACGGCTGATTTCCCCTTTGGCATTATCTGAATTGGACAAGCTCCAGTAAGTGCCGCTAAGCCCCTAATACACGACACACAAAATCGCCAGAGCCAAATTGAAGAGCTCCCCCCTCACCATCCGAGATGCTACAAGAAAAATCCCAGGACGGATGGCCTCATCAGTACAAGGAAACACAAATCGACAAAAATAAATGACAAACCCGGCGGCTCGATAAACTGCTTGCCACTCCTCACTGTTACACTTCAGACCAAAAACCTCCCACGGGCTCTATTTTCCTTCCATCATATGCCTCACTCGGGCTAAAGACTCGATAGGTCTCACAAAGGATCGCAGTAAAGGCCTCTTCATCTGGGCAATTTTCCACATCGGGTGAGCTGAAGGGACAGGGGACCGGTACTGATCGCTGAACCAGAAATCTACCATGATGAATTGTGAACTCAGTCCAATTGATATCGCACTGCAATAATGGCATACGCCTTGAACAAGAGAAGGAAGGAACTCGGGGAGAAGCTACTATCTATCAGATCCTTCAAAGCTGGAACTTCCTCTTGATAATAGTTTCGCACCTCAGGACATCCGGTAATGATATGAACATCGCGGAGGGAAATCCCTATTTCTCCCGCTCTAGTAAGAAACATGTTGGTATCAGGGCACTAGAGTTTGCAGAGAGCTCGGTACATCCCCTCAGGATGACTGTACTCTTGATGAGTTGGCACTAGGAACTTCGCCAATGGTTTCATCTCAAGCTACGCCCCGAAAAATTCTGAAAGCTCGCCATCCACTCGTGAAAGCCGCAAAGGTACTGAACGTTCCCACGAGGCCAGGAGTCAACACCCCATCGGGTCAAGTGAGAGTAGATCTTCGAAGCCACTACTAGCATAGGCACAAAGTCTTCAGCACAGTGATGAAAGGGCAGACTCAAGCTCGGGCGAAGAAGCTTCATGGAAATCGCCTCGTCAGTATAAACCTCTCACTCAGCTTTGGCATCCCACAATTTGAATCGGCTACTCCATCCTCTGTGATGCGCTCATGGATAGGAATCCAAATCATAGATAGATGATCATCTCTCCTCGAAGGGTCGTAGCGGTAAACTCGGGTAAGGGAGAAGCGAAGGTACTTACTCCCATCGGAGAAGTTTTCAGCAATCCACCCCGTCAAAGCCAAACTCTCGAAAGCCCGAATCCTGAAAGAACACAAAGAGTAGCAAGTCAAGTCTGGTAAAGGATCCGGTAAAAAAAAAAAAAAGACCCCAGAGGTCACAAGAGGCACCAATGGGGGACACAACCCCTTCCCTATCAGAGCCGGTCAAAAAAAACAAACGAGAGAGAAAGAGGGGCCCACAGCCCCCTCTCTCCTATCCGAACCCGCGCAGGGGAAGGGGCCGTGCGTCACAATCCGAAAGGGGGGGCCCACAGCCCTGCTTCTTCTCCTGCCCGATCGAGGGGGCCGCCCGAGTCGGAGCCGTAGCCGCCCGGATCCCCCGGCACTCGCGCCCTTCTTCGACCCGGTCGGGGCCCGCGCACGATCACCAACCACCGCCGCTGTGCCCCGCGCTCGGAGCCACAGACCACCGCCATTGCTCCCCATGCCCGAAGCCTCAAGCCACTGCTATTGCGCCCCGCGCCAACGCAGGCCACCGCCGCTGTGCCCCACGCCCGAAGCCATAGAACACCGCCACCGTGCCCGCACAGGCCACCGTCGTTGCGCCCCATGCCCAAAGCCGCGCTGCCTGCTGCCTCCATGGACCAGAAGAAGAAAAAAGAGAAAGAAAAAGAAGAAAAAGAAAATAAAGAAAATAAAGAAAAAGAAGAAGAAGGAAGAAGAAGACAGCGGAGGCGGTCGACACCTCAACCGCGGTGCTCCATCCTCCATGCCTTGGTCATCTTCCTGCCCTCGCTTCAAGCCCGCCTTCGCGACGATCTTCAACTCGCGCACCATTGTCAATTCGTTGATGGTCGCCAAGCGGCGATGCTCCGCAACCGCCACCGACAACGAAAGAGGCGACTATTAGGAAGACGGAGCTAGTCCTATGCAACCCTAGGCAGCCTCTTCCAATGACGGTCTCTAAGCTCCAGCCCTATGTAAGAACAGACGCTGGATGAAAGGGGTAGTGGCCCTTAAATAAGCCTCAACCCCGTCCACAAAAGGAACCAAGGACAAGCGTTGTGCGTTTCCCGCATACACAAGGGTTACACGTTTTCCGCTGGCGCACTCATCCTTGAGGGGGCATTTGTAGACACACAAATTGTGTCAAACCCGAACCCGACTCGCATGCACCAACCCGGGGGGGCAAACCCGACACAAACTCGGGCCTACCGGACCCGACCCGTGCCAAAAGAAGGGTCGAGTGAGCCCATCCTCAAGTGGGGCCCACTCGGTCCCCCTTCTAGAAAGTTGAGCCCCCTACCCGCGGGTAGGAGGTGGCCGGCCATGCAAGAAAAAAAAAAAAGAAAGGAAAGAAAGGAAAGAAAAGAAAGGAAAGAAATGGAAGTAAGAAAAGAAAAAAGGAAAGAAAACCGCCATACGTGGGGGAAGGTTGCGTAGACGTCTATACAAGCATGGATCTGCGCCGATTCCTCGATCCATCGGATAAGAAACAAAGTCAGCTCGCCATCGATTTAATGTGCAAGATTCAAATAAATTTAAAAAAAAAATTGGGCCATAACTACTCCGCCAGAAAAGGAAAAGAAAGAAATGTTTATTCCCCCCATCAATGAAGAAATAAATGTTGGGTAGTTACGGGAGAGATATTAAAGGGATTAAAATAAATCTTCCCATATCTCTCCCATCCCCTTTCACCTATAAATAGAGGGGGAGGGGGAAGGCTCAAGAGGTCGAAGTGGAAGACAGAAGCGAAGAAGCTCTGTAAAGGAGGAGACGCGCCCTTCATCGACCCAAGGCTTCACGAGGCTCGGGCAAGCCTATCCCTTCGGGACCGGCTTAGTCCATTGAAAGTCCTCATCAACGTGAAGACCCTTGCACAAGAAGATTACCTCTTCAACTCCATGCACGAAGAAGAAAGCTTGAAGAAGAACCCTTCAACTCCGAAGACGCCAGAAGCAAAGGTCGGAGAAGAAGATCGGAGAGGCATCACCCCGTCGTCTCCGACAAGCCTTTGACTCCGATCAAGGCCAAAAGCCCGGAGAAGAAGATAGGAGCGGCATCACCCCATCGTCTACAACAAGCCTTCGATTCTGATCAAGCCCAAAAGCCTGGAGAAGAAGATCGAAGTGGCACCAGCCGGTCGTCTTCAATAAGCCATCAACTCCGATCAAGCCCAAAAGCTCAGAGAAGAAGATAGGAGCGGCATCATCTCGTCGTCTCTAACAAGCCTTCGACTCTGATCAGGCCCAAAAGCCCGTAGAAGAAGGTAGGAGCTGCATCACCCCATCGTCTCCTACAAGCCTATGATTCCGATCAAGCCCAAAAACCTGGAGAAGAAGATCGAATCGGCACCACCCCGTCGTCTTCAACAAGCCTTCTACTCTGATCAAGCCCAAAAGTCTGGAGAAAAAGATAGGAGTGGCATCACATCGTCGTCTCCAACAAGCCTTTGACTCTGATCAAGCCCAAATGCCCAGAGAAGAAGACCGAAGCGGCTTCACCCCATCGTCTTCAACTACATCCCACCATAGCTGATTTTGTTGAAGCGGGCATTATCTATTCTACTAAGTGGTGAAGAGGAGGCGGGAGATCTGCCTTTATTTCAGCTGCTAGAGGTATGCATGGTTCGGGATATAGACCTGGTGTATCGGGTGCTAGATCTGGTGGCTTGGGTGCGAGATATGGTGAGGACCCTTCTCCAGATTTCTCTTTTAATGGCAGAGATTCGGGAACAAGCTATGCAGGGTCAGGGTCCATGGGTGTTTTGGGAGAAGGCGAACGAGGTTCTAAA
This sequence comes from Chamaelirium japonicum, assembly GCA_947650365.1. Classification (NCBI taxonomy): domain Eukaryota; kingdom Viridiplantae; phylum Streptophyta; class Magnoliopsida; order Liliales; family Melanthiaceae; genus Chamaelirium; species Chamaelirium japonicum. The sequence goes on from CANTAL010000004.1 coordinate 1,170,191, forward strand.
GGGGTGATTCCCAGATCTGTGATTGCTAGAGACATATGTCCGACTGGGCTAGATGATCATTTACTTCGAGTTGCTGACCTTCAGTCGAAGGTGTTGGGAGATGCCGAGGAGTTCCCGCCCCTTTGCTTTACCCAACATAGTCCTAGGAGTGTCATTGAAGCAGCTTCTGCCCACCAGGTGTTCGGTGAGAAATTTGGATCTGCAGGGGACCTTTCAGCAGACAAGAAGCAACTTGGTGCCCACCAGGTGCTTGATGGAATGCCGGGTTCAAGCAAATCTGGAGGTAATGCAGTTGCTAGTGTGGCAGCTGATGGTACTGGTTATGTGGGTCTTTGTGATCAACAAGAGTTGGGTGAGGGGGTCGATCGAGTGTCATCTACAAGGTCTGATCCAAGATGCTCTAAACTGAGGTTTATTGCCCCATCAGTTAGAGGTTCCAAGAAAGTTGATGTTTGTCCAGAAGCGGAGATCGAGCAAAATCAGAAAAATTGGGAGAGGACACTAGTGGGATACGTGCTAGGGAGAAGACCCTATTTTTTGCACTTGAAACCTTTATTATTGCAGAAGTGGAGGCCAAAGGGGAGTTTCGATCTATTCTCTCGTGACAATGGTATTTTCCTTTTCAAGTTCGGGAATGAGGAAGACTATTTCAAAGCCTTGGAGGGAGGACCGTGGCAAGTTGACGGTAGGCCATTAGTCTTGAAAAAATGGGTGAAGGGTATGAATTGCGAACGTGATCTTCTAACTAAGGTTCCGATTTGGGTGAGATTTCCTAACCTGTTAGTGGACCTATGGTCTGAAGAATTGCTCAGCAGAATGGGGAGCGTCATCGGGATTCCATTGTATATGGACCAAGCTACTACTGACCAATCCAGAGTAAGTTATGCCCGCTTTAGTGTGGAAATTAATGTGGAGGATCCCTTGCCTAAAGAGGTGGAAGCCCGAGATAGCAAAGACAATCTTCTTTCCATTCAACCAGTCTTATACAACTGGATCCCCCCAAGATGTCGTGCCTGCAAATCCTTCGATCATGGTGAAGGAGCTTGCAGCAAATATCCTAAAATTGGAGATCATTGGAAGAAGAATGGGCCGACATTCGCCAAAGGTGGCATGTTGGGGAGATACTTCAGTTGGAAACCAGTTCCCCCAATGGTGACAAGGGGGCCGCCTCCCCCTTCGATGACTTCAACTCAGCCTCATGGGGTTCGTCCCATTGTAGGCGAGCATGAGTGGACACAAGTGGGTAAACTTGATAGAAGGAAAGGGAAAGAGCAAGTGGGGGGTGGCTCTACGGGAACAGGCAATCGATATAGCCCTCTAAGGGAGTTTGCTGAAGTTGCAGAGGGGATAGCAGGTGTTGGTGGTAGGGATGATGCAGGGGCAGGTGTTGAGGTTGTGCAACCGGCTACAACTGGTTCAGATCGAAGTTGGTGCTGGCACTGTTGTTGTTGATGTTGCGCAGTCCCAGGGCAGTATTGATGATAATGTTACAGATTGTAGAGGCGTGGTAACAGCTGGGGTCTTAGATCAGTTTGATGTGATCGTAACACAGCCTGCTGGCCTTCTTACGTTGCAGGCTGATGCTGGTTTGGGTAAAGTAGGAGTAGACCAAGGATTATTAGTTGTTGCTGCTGTTGGCTGTGTAACAGTGGGTGATGGCACTGATAAAGTTGATGTTACGCAGCAATCTGGGTCCATTGTTGGGACTGATGTTACGCTCAATGTGGCGGTGGCCGTAGAGCAGCTTGATGCTGTCGTAATAATGCTTGCTAGGCAACCTGTGGATTTTGCTACTCGTGGAGATGCTGTTGTAACACCATATGTGGCTGAAGCAGATCCTGCTGTTACACTGCCTAAGGATGATGCTGCTGAACTTGCTGCTACTATTGCAGTACCTGATGCTGTAACACCATTTGTTGCTGATGTTTCACTGCCTAAAGATGCTGTTATGTTGCCAAAAGTTATAGAAGCAGTTGATGTTACAGAGTCAGCAACTGGGGAAAAAGAGGATGTTACGATGCCAGAAGCTGGTGTAACAGATGATGGTTCGGAGGATGCTGTTGGTGCTGATGCAGTACCTGCTGCTGTAACACCAAATATTGCTGATGCAATACCTGATGTTACATTGCCTAAGGATGCTGTTACACAAGGAGAGGCTGATGCTGAATGTCAAGCTGATGCAATACCTGATGTTACACTACCTACGGATGCTGTTACACAAGAGGTTGATGCAGTACCTAATGCTGTAACACCAAATGCTGCTGATGCAGTAGTGGGTGGTAATGCTAGTGATGGAGTTGGAGTTGGAGGTGGTGTTGATGACTGTGAATTACGCAATATTGCAATAATTGAGCTAGCTGCTATTCGCCTATTGCAGGTTATGCCTTCAGGGATTGAACCGTTCAAAACCTTTGTGGAGGGACTTTTCAAGAGACATGGTCAAGTTCTAGGAGATCTTTTGTTTTCTCCTCTCGAAGCGAAGGCATTCACGGATTTGCTTGGTTCTAGGAGATATTTTCATGATCTACGTGTTGACCAAGGATTGCTCGATTTTCTGGGTATTCAGAGAGAGCCCTCTAGAACTGAAGAATTTGTGGTGAGAGGGGCTGATGCTAGCACTGCACTAAGTGCTAGTACTATAGTCACCCAAAATTCTGCAGGACCCGTGCGTGGAGATGATGGAGGTGAACTAGATTCTCTTGGTATTAAGAAAAAATTGTTGGCCAAAGAGCAACTTGAGAATCGATTGGGTGCAGGCAAAAGACACAAGGTGAGTTGGCCAAAGGGTCCTTGTGATCGCTCTACTAGGAGTAAACGTTGAAATCCTTTGGATTGCTTCCCTTTGACAGTGTTTGCTCACCTGTTGGAGCAAGTGATTTTTATTTTTTTTGGGTTTTAGTGCGGTGTGTGGCCTTTATTGTTGTAGAGTTGTCGGAGTCTTTGGGCTTTGATACTGCTTGCTCAGTCAAAGTGTAGCCGTGATCTGTATTTTAGTACTATATTTATAATACATATTTTTACTCTTCAAAAAAAAAAAAAAAAAAGAAAGCTTGGAGAAGGATACCCGAAGCGCCACTACATCCATCATCTTCAAAACAAAGCCCTCAACTCCGATCATGCCAAAGAAGCCTCGAGAAGAGGAGAAATCAAGCCGATGCTACAACCGTCGAAGAAGCCAAAAGAATAAAAGAGAAGTGAAGACGTAGCCATCGCCGTTTGAGAAGAAGATCAAGTCAATGCTCAAGCAAAAGCCAACGCAAGAAGCCAAAGCAAAAGCACTGGTAAAGCCCGTGCCAAAGTCACGCAAGTACCAAAGCCAAGTAACTACGCCGGTCATGAGCAAAGTACTGCACGTTCTATCCAATACGACACGAAGTCTGGAAGAACTAAAGCATCGCAAGCCTCTACCCGTCTATGTTCAAGCGCAAGCGCCAAAGCAAAACAAAAGCCAGAACCACGCCAAAGCAAAGGCAAAGCCAAAATCCAAAGCTAAAGCCGATGCCAAAAGCATGATCGATGCCGCGAACCGACGATTAAGGATGCCGAAGTCTAGCAAGGATCGAGGGAGACATGAAGACCGAGGAACAAAGCCAAAAACCTTCTAGCCGAGAAAGTATGAAGCACGGAAGGGACGAAAGCAATGGCGGATACTCCTTAGCCTCTCAAGAAACCCTCACCATATAAAGATCTCTGTCCTGGGCAACCCCTTCAGAGCTCTAGCAAGAATACCACGTGAAACGCGGATCAAAGAGACCCTCCAGAAGATCTCTGCCACAATCTCCTGATCAAATCTTCGCCGCACCCGGCTCACCACCCCCGAGTCCTTGGGTCCCGGCATCTGTAATCTTTGTGTGTTTTCAATAAATACGACCTGTATCTTTTTCTGCGTATACAGATTTCTAGCCATGGCCAGAACAAATGACGCCACGTTTGCTCCAATAAGCCTTTCACCTATTACCGAGGCTCCACTACTCCGACACGGTGATCCAAAAAACCCGGAGGATGATACTCCCTCAGTAGTATGTGTCTACACTCGGCGTACTCAAACTCTCGCAAACGTCTTCACGCCAGAAATTGCTGCCGAAGACGTTCGTCAAAATGCTGAGGAGACCTTGGTGCAAGAAGAAACGAGCCTTGATCCTAGAATCTCTGTCCAGAAATTTGGGGAGGATCAGTCCTAACCTCGATCCCGTTCGAGTTCTCCAATAAACTTTGCACCTCCTTTGCAGGAGGTAAACATTTACCATCAAGCAAAAGCAAGTCAGCACAACTATGTCTACGACGATGACGGTGAGGATACAGGCATGCAGCACCGAAACCTCCTACGTCATCATCCTCCGCCTGCTCTCCAGCTCCAAGTCATGCAAATGGGCGAGCATATGACGCAAATTACTCGCCTGATGGAGGAGAAGGACCGTCACATCAATACTTTGCTTCAAAAGCTAAGCGCGAGGGAGGCTACAGTAATCGATCAACCTCTTGCTTCTCCAGTAGCCGCTCCAGCTCCGTCTTCAACTCCCGCTCCTACAGAGGTTGTTCCGATGATTTTAGCGACTACTCCGGCACTCTTTTCGGTTCTTGTTCTTGCGGAAGTCATCTCTACAGTGCCAGTATCGATGACCACACAACCTCCGACGGCAGCAACGATGACTACCAACAGATACAGTCGTTGGTGGCCGACATGATGTGTTCCCACGGTTGTAGTCTTCCTTCGATCACGGCGGCCTACTCGAAGCCTTACACTGCAAGGATCCAGCAGTTGCATTTCCCTACTGGGTTCTAGCCACCAAAGTACCGGCACTTTGACAGGAAGGGAAATACAAGGCAGCACGTCGCCCACTTTGTCGAAACTTGCAACGCCGGTACAAAGGTGACGAGATGGTGAATCAGTTCGTTCGCACCATCAAAGGTAACGCGTTTGACATGTTGATCTCCTTCCAAGATCCATTGGTAGCTGGGACCAGATGGAAAGGGAGTTCCACAACCACTTCTACAGCACTCGACTCATTATTAGTATGACCGAGCTTACAGTCATCAAGCAAAGGAAGGACGAGCCGGTGATCGACTACATTGATCGTTGGAGGAACCTGGCGCTAAATTCATGAGATCGCTTATCTAAAGATTCGGCCATTGAGATATACACCGAAGGCATACACTGGGGCTTGCTCTATATCCTCAAAGGGAACAAGCCTCGGTCATTCGAAGAACTTGCAACTCGGGCTCATGACATGGAGCTTAGCCTAGCAAATCATGGGGACTCAAAGGGCAAAGACTTTCTGTCGGCGCCAAGAGCAAAACAATTCAATATTGCCAACGTCGCTTCAACCTCCAAACCGCTCAAAATCAATGGCAAACCGGGTCAAGGAAAGGGGGCCGCCATACCGCCACTTTAATCTCAAAGACAACCAAGGATGACTCTTGAGGACCTCGAAGCAAAGGAATATTCCTTCTCGGACTTAGAAGTCTCCTCCATGTTCGACCAGTTGCTGAAGGAAAAAATGATCGAGCTTCCTCCATCAAAAAGGCCTGAGCAAATGCATCGTGTCGATGACCCACTCTTCTACCAATACCACCGAGTGGTTAGCCATTCCATCGAGAAGTGGTTCGTCTTCAAAGAGAAAATCATTACGCTCGCAAAGCAAGAGAAGATCGAGATCAACTCCGGTGATGTCGCTGCAGCAAACATGACGTCAATCACCTTTGGTTCTTTTCTGCCGGTACTCGTTGCTGCACGACGGGGAATGCCCTAGTTGGGCATCAATCGTCAAAGTCCGATCACGAAGACGGATTCACAACCAAAGATTTCAAAGCAACAACGGCGTGCCCCTTCGCTTACTGGGAATGAAACACCATTGCCCCGGGGGAAACCATCACCATGGCAGTAAGCACCTCTCCAGATCGAAGCTATATCTCAACATGCCTTCTAAGAAAGGTACGAGCAGGGAGATCCAGAAGTCGGCCTATTGGGCCAACCCTCAAGTAAGTTTGATTACTACATTCTCTACTCTCAGCCTCCATCAGTCTCAATGGAGGAGATCACGCCAACTGGCTGCGGGTCGGAGAACGAGTCTGCAAAAGAGTGAGTCCCTCCCCGTCAAGCTATGTCTCAACAAATTCTCCGAGAAAGGTACAAGTAGGGAGATCCAGAAGTTGGCCTATTAGGCCAGCCTTCGGGCAAGTTCGACTATTACGTTCTCTACTCCAAGCCTTCGTTCATTTCGATAGAAGAAATCAAGCTCACCGGCTGGGGATCGGAAGACGAGCTGATAGAGCCTCCAGAAGAACATGCTTCTCCGACCAACGAAGAACCTATAGCCACCAGTCCGAATCTTCACCTTGGCGAGGGAGAATCCACCGATGAAGACACATGGGTCATGCTACCTCGTAGGCGAAGGCCTCGGCCGGTGAGACGACACAAGCTAGATCAAGTGACAAGGAAACTCCCTGAGCAAAGAACTTACAAGAAGAAAAGCAAAGCTTCAGGGAGAAAGGCATTCAAAGTGCCACCAGCAAATCCAGATGACCTCCTACAGTAGAGCTCCCTGTAACTGGCAACACTGCAAAAGTTCTCCCCTGATCATTTCCTCTCAGACGATCAGCATCTCAGGATCTACTGTTGTATGATCGAAGTTCATGAGATATCAAAAGGAAAAAGCGAGTCTTCCGAAGAAGGCAACTACGGTGACAAAAGGAATGACTTTGACAGGAGGACACTACCTCCCACGATAAGGCAATCTTGAACTTGCCGCTCGTAGAAGCCTTGTATCTTCCAAAGAAAGCTCGTCTAGCAATGGCCGCAGCCCTGGCAGATCCAAATAGCTAGACACAAGAGAAAGAAGAAAGACGGTGAGAAGGGCAAAACTTTGGCATCCTGCGATGCGTTAATAACCTTCTCAGATAAAGATATGCAACTCGGAGCACGACTGCACAATCGGCTCGTCTACGTCTCGGGATATATCAAGGAGAATCTAGTAAATCGAATCCTGCTGGACTATGGCTTCGCTGTCAATATCATGCCCATCCAAACAATGAAGCAACTCGGTATTACCACCGACCAGCTCTCACAAAGCCAGCTAATCATTCAAGGGTTCAACTAAGGCGGACAGTCCACTACCCGGATCATTCGTTTGAAGCTTTCCATCGGCCAGCTCGATACGATGGTCCTCTTCCACATCATTGACTACCAGATGTCATATTGCCTCTTGCTGGGAAGACCTTGGCTACATAAGAACGGTGTTCTGGTGTCCACCTGGCACAAGTGCCTTAAGTACTACGAGGAAGGCATGCAGAAGTGTATCGTCGCTGATGACAAGCCATTTAATGAGGCCAAAGCACATCTGGCTGACGCTAAGTTTTACTAGGCAAAATATCTTGTTATGGCAGTCCTTCCAGCAAAAGCTCCTCGAACCCAAAAGGCTAAAAAAAATGAGGCGGGATAAAACTCCTCCACCTGCAAATCCGACGCAACCATCCAGCAAGGCGATACTTGAAGTCAAAGAAGCATCAAAGTCAAGACAAAGGATGCACATCAGCTTCAAACCAAGATCCATGCAGCATACTCCGTTGCCCATCCAAACTGCGCCGGTCCTATGCCTCATACCTCAATGGCTTCGAAAACATGAGCGATCGCCTATTGCTTCGGCAAAAGAGCTGGTTCCGCCATTATCAGAAGCCAACATCCTCACTCTGTAAGAAATGACATTGCCGTTAGCGGGTCTGACGCAAGCTACGAGCCCGATCAGACCTGTCGACTCCAATCAACTCGAATTTAAGCCAAAAGGGACCTGGGGGCAAAACGCCGCCAAGTTGCAGTTCAAAGCTAGTTATAACAAAGAAAGCACTATATATATGTGCACGCTTCCTCCAGCTGCGACACCACACGGGATGACCAAAAATCAAGCTCATCTTTTTCAAAGGGGCGAGCAAATTCTCCCGAATCGACGAGACATCAGCTCCAGTCAAACCCCGATGGTCGTCAAACTTTCAATGAAGAAGACCATCACCTCCAACTATATCGAGGATGAAAATGATAGATGAAGCAGCTGAAGGATCATCCGACTCTGATGCACGCTCCACATATGACGTCCATTCCAATAGCAAATTAGTCAATATAGACGGCGACAAGCTCAATGTCGGGCCACACTCTAGAAGCAAAAGAAAAGCAATCAAAGCCAGTCAAAATCTACATCCATGTTTAAAAGATTCGAGCCAATCAAACAGACAAAGAGGAAGTCGATGTTTGACCGTTTGGGAATACTGGTTAGGGACGTAGTTCTGATACCCATCCACCCACCCAAGGTGATGCATTCAACATGATCTCCTAAAAGAATCTTTGACAATCACTTCATGGTGACCATCAATTATGTCTCTATTACTTGAACTGAAAATAGTGATGCTTCTACTTCGGACGACGAGTTGCAAGACGCCCCGCCAGTCCTCGAAGAAGGGGGGCAGTCTACCATTGACGACTTGAAGGAAATAAACTTGGGTACAAAAAAAGAGTCTCGACCTACATTCGTCAACACACTCTTGACTCCTGAAGAAGAAGCTGCATACATCAAGCTGCTTTGAAAATACAGAGACGTCTTCGCATGGTCCTATAAGGAGATGCCAGGGCTCAATCCTAAAATCGTAGTACACCAGCTCGGCGTCAAACATGGAGCTAGCGCCATCAAGCAAGGACAAAGACGCTATCGGCCAGAGTTGGTACCCCAGATAGAAAGAGAAGTAAACATGCTTATCAAAGCCGGCTGCATCCGAGAAGTCAAGTACCCGATATGGATCCCCAACGTCATTCCAGTCAAAAAGAAGAATGATCAAATCAGAGTGTGCGTGGACTTCATTGACTTGAACATTGTATGTCCCAAAGACGACTTCCCACTACCAATCACGGAGTTAATGGTGGACACGATGACATGCCACGAAGTGCTAACTTTCATGGACGGATCTTCAGGCTACAACCAGATCAGGATGGCACCAAAACACGAAGAGCTCATGGCGTTTCGTACACCGAAGGGGATCTACTGCTATAAAGTCATGCCATTCGGCCTGAAAAACACAAGAGCCACCTACCAATGAGCCATGCAGAGAATCTTCGACGATATTCTTCAACAAAACGTGGGGTGCTACGTCGACAACCTTGTCGTAAAATCCAAGAAGAAGTCGACACATCTTCAAGACCTCGAGCTGATCTTCAAACGGCTTCGAAGGTACCAACTCCACATGAATCCACTCAAATGCGCATTTGGAGTCACCTCGGGAAAATTCCTCGGCTTCGTCATACGGCATCGATACATTAAGATAGATCAATCTAAAATTGATGCTATCATCAACATGCATGCACCTAAGATGGTGCGAGATCTCAGAGGTCCTTAAGGGAATTTGGCGTATATCAGAAGATTCATCGCCAACCTAGCCGGAAAATACCACCCCTTCAGTCGTCTCATGAAGAAAGGAATGTCATTCAAATAGGATGAAGCTTGCCAATAAGCTCTCCAAAGCATCAAAGAGTATTTACTCAAGCCTCCAGTCCTGTAAGCACCAGTTGAAGGAAAGCCATTGATTCTCTACATTAGCACCCAGGAACAATCCGTGGGGGCGCTCCTGCTAAATACAATGGACTAGGCAAGGAGACAGCTTGCTACTACTCGAGTCACACCCTTGTCGGCGCAGAGCTAAACTACTCCCCGATCGAGAAGGTCTGTCTGGCGCTTATCTTCGCTATAAAGAAGCTGCGACACTACATGCTGGCTCACACCATCAGACTCATATCAAAAGTTGATTCTCTCAAATACATCATATCAAAACCAGTGCTCTCTGGACGCCTAGCAAAGTGGGCGCTGCTACTCCTCGAGTTCGACATCACCTTCATTCCTCAGAAGGCAGTCAAAGGGCAAGCTCTTGCGAACTTCCTGGCAGAATATCCTCTCCCAGCGGAATGGAAACTGTCAGAAGACCACCCAAATGAAGAAGTATTCTCCATCGATATCGCTCCCTTGTGGAATATATTCTTTAATGGCACAACAAGGCAAGACGTGGCAGGAGTAGGGGTTATCTTCATCACTCCAAACAATGAGATACTGGCCTTCTCGTTTCTACTATCAGAACCATGCTCCAACAACATGGCAGAATATCAAGCGCTGCTCATCAACCTTGAACTCGCCAATGACATGAATCTTGAAGGGCTCGAGATCTTCAGCGACGCCCAGCTCATCATCCAATAGGTCTTGGGGGCTTACGAAGTCAACAAAGAAAACCTCATGCCACTGCATACATGAGCTCTGGAACTCCTCAATACACTCAAGACTGCATTCATCCAGCACGTCCCAAGGAACCTCAATCAACAAGTAGACACACTTGTAAATTTGGTGGCTACATTCCCGTTTCCAGAAGGACGTTAGCTCGTCGTCCCCATTTGTAGAAGAATAGTGATCACCAACAAAGACGACCCTGCTAGGGTCCTAAGGAACCTCAATCAACAAGTAGACACACTTGCAAATTTGGTGGCTACATTCCCGTTTCCAGAAGGATGTTAGCTCGTCGTCCCCATTTGTAGAAGAATAGTGATCACCAACAAAGACGACCCTGCTAGGGTTCCAGTTCAAGTCAACGCACTATACATCTTTAGGATTGAAGAACAAGATTGGAGACAACCCTTCGTGGATTACCTCGTCCATGGGAAACTCCTTGACGATCCAAGGTGCAAAATCGATGTTCGCCGGCGGTCCCTGAAGTTTTTCCACTTCAATAATGAGCTGTACCGTCGAAGCTATGATGGCACGCTCTTGAGATGTCTCACAAGAGAAGAGGCAAAAGCAGCACTAGAAGAGGTCCATGCCAGAATCTGTGGCTCGTATCAGTTTGGTCCAAAGATCTATTTTCGCGTCAGGAGGATGGGCTATTATTGGCCCACCATGGTTAAGGACTGCTTGGAGTTTGCAAAGAAATGTCATGCCTACCAAATACACGACGATTACATCCGTCAACCCTTTGTATCCTACGATCACATCATGGCCCTTCGATGGATGGGGACTCAACATCATCGGTCCTCTGCCCAAGTCATCCAGGCAACATCTTTACATCCTAGCAGCAACAAACTACTTCTCCAAATGAGCCGAAGTAATACCTCTACGGGAAGTCACAAGGCACTCTGTTATCAGCTTCATCCAGAATGACATCATCTTCTGATATGGAGTCCCTCGCTACATCATCATGAACAACGGAAAGTAGTTCAAGAATGCCACTGTCAGCCAGTTCTGCACTAAGTACGATATTAAGCAGAAGTGCTCAACAATGTACAATGCTCCAGCCAATGGTCTGGCGGAAGCCTTCAACAAGACTCTCTGCAAGCTATTAGAGAAGATCGTCTCAAAGTCGAAGAAGGACTGGCATGAACGCATGGGTGAAGCACTATGGGCCTACCGCACGTCCTTCCGTACTCCAACACAAGCAACTCCGTACTCCCTCGTTTATGGGGTCGAATTCATCCTTCCACTCGAGTTCCACATCCTATCACTCAGGATAGCGATCCAAGAAGGCCACACCAGCGACGACAATGCCCAGCTCTGCCTGGCAGAATTAGAGGCAGTAGATGAAAGGCGTCTCGAAGCTCAGCAACGCTTGGAGTGCTATCAGGCTAGATCGACTCACGCCTTCAAGAAGAAGATTCGCCCTCAATCATTCCAAATAGGAGAGTTGATGCCGGTAGTAAAACACCCCATAATTCTCTCGCATCAAGGAGGAAAGAAGTTCGATGCCAAATGTGAGGCGTACTGAAAAAAAAAATATGAATTACATGTGACTTGATCCCCATCAGGGGTGTATGTAGGTAGCCTGAGAAGTCACTTCAAGTTCAGTCTGACAAAAAAAAAGAGCCAACAATACTCCATGTGAACGATCTAGAAAGTATGATGATATTATTCGATACTCAAAGAAAAGCAATACATGTTATGAGTCCGAAAAAAGAAACCCCAGGACAAAATGTCAAAAAAAAAATACAACTAGTAGAGGGTATCCAAAGCTCAAAGGCGTTGCAACAACTCTACTCTAGTGGCCTCCACTTGCTGCAGCTCCAAAGGGTGTGTGGCCATAAGCTCATGATAGGAAGACAAGTCCATTTGCTATTTCAAGAAGCTTGCCCTCAAAGCTCTCTCCATAGTCTCAGCTCACGCCAAACTTGAAGTCGCATCTGCAAGCTGGCACTCCGACTGGCCCAAACTCTCCTTGGTTGTCGCTAACTCAGAAGGAGTACTCCCCTCCAATAGAGCCCGATGAAAACGATAAGCATCACTACCAGTCACGAGAGAGTTCATCTGCGTGGCAAAAGAAGAACTGTCCACCTTGAACACCGCCAGGCTCACACAAAACTCGGCACGATCGGTAGACCACCAGCCCTGGAGAGCGCCAAAACCCTCATCCTTGAAAGACTCAAGCATCGACCTGATGTACTACCGATAACTCTCAAGAAGGAACTTCGAAACTCTGCTCCTCGATCTCAAAACCTGACGAGGTGCCTCAGAATACGTGGGCAAAACTTTACCCACTGCTGCGGCCGTTGGAGGACCCATCTTCGCTAACGAGGTCGGTGAAACTGGGGTAACTGTCGCCACTACCGCACCAACTGTCCTCTCCATCAAGCTTGAGAAGACGGCAATCGGGGTATGCCACCTGCCGACACTCGAAACCTCTGCCTCCTCGTGAAAGGACAAAGCATCGACATTGATGTCATCTAGATCTATGCTGCCACTAGAAAAGTTCTCCCCACAAAGCCCAAGGAGGGCTAGGTTATCTATAGAAACGTCTAGCCCACATTTACTGAATGCTTCATGCACGACCTTAGTAAGCGAACGCCCTTGGCACGCTTTTGAAGAATCCAGCTCACGCTCCACTACTACGACGGAGTCTGGCCAAAGAAAAAGGAAACGCGCTACTCAGCATGATGAACCCCTAGAAATCAAAGGAGCAAAAGGAGAAACTTTATACGTACCTACAAAGTCGGACAGAGCTATCCCAGACAGGGGAATCACCTCATCCTCTAAAAGGCCAGGCTCCTCGACATCCTCTACTGGGCAGGGCACCCTCGAAGTTACCCCACGCGGAATGCATAGCTTCCGTCTCTTAGACGGGGCACTTTCAACGGCTGTCTTCTGAAGAGTGGATGGCCCGGGGGCACTCGCAGGATCAACCCCCGGCACAGGATCCAAAGAAGAAACCCGACGGACACTAGAAAGATGACTACAAGTCTTCCCAGTCCTTTGAACTCCCAGTTGGAGGCGGCGATCCTCTAATCCTGCCGAAGGATCAAAACTGAAGCCTTTGTACTAGCTGCCCACCAAGACGTCAACCAGAAGACTAGCAAGTAGTGGGGATACTCACTCTTCGATCCATTTGCAATAACCTAGAGTCGCGGCATCCCTTGATCCTGACTTGGTCCCAAGGAAGTAGTGGGGATACTCACTCTTGTAGCGTCTCGGATGGCGAGGAGGGAGCTCTTCAATTTGGCTCCAAAGATCTTGTGTGCCTTATATCAGGGGCTTAGCAGCATTTACTGGAGCTTGTCAAATTCGGACAACGCCAAAGGGGAAATCGGTCGTTCTAATGCTTTTGGCCCTCTGCACTATTTATACGGTTGGATGGCCCTATACTTTTCGAAAGGGATTTTTGCCAGACGTGAGCATCCAGCCAACCTGCCGTTCTTGCCGGGTGTAGGGGAAATCTTGAATGCCTTTATCAGCTGGCAACGTCCGAAGGAGTGTGCTCAAATCCTTTTGTGGAAGATAGGGGGCATGGATTTTGAGTTCACATCGGAGCGCTCAGTGTTGCCTTTCGAGAGGTCGACGGTTTATGACAATGAGGAGCTCTCTGATGGCTTATACTGGAACATGGTCAGCTGCCGCCCCAGCTACCTGGTTTGTCATCGAGGAGACATAGTGGTGGTGGAACATTATTCCACTCACCATTTTGCTCGCCAACAGGGATTTTGGTAGGAGGTACCTGGTGTGTCGCAGCGATTGCAGGGGCGTATTAGCCTGCAGGAAGGCTAACACCTCTGGGCTTCTCTTTACGCTCGGCTGACTAGCTATAGTTTCTTCCCTGGGACCAAATCAGGATCAAGGGATGTCGTGACTCCAGGTTATTGCAAATGGATCAAAGAGCGAGTATCCACACTACTTGCTAGCCTTTCGATTGACGTCTTGGCGGGCAGCGAGTTCAAAGGCTTCAATTTTGATCCTTCAGCAGGATCGGAGGATCGCCTCCTCCAATTGGGAGTTCAAAGGACCGGGAAGACTTGTAGTCATCTTTCCAGTACCCGTCGAGTTTCTTTTTTGGATCTTGTGCCGGGGGTCAACCCTGTGAGTGCCCTCGGGCCGTCCACTCTTCAGATGACATCCGTTAAAAGTGCCCCGCCTAAGAGATGGAAGCTGTGCATTCTACGTGAGGTAACTTCAAGGGTGCCCTTCCCGGCAGAGGATGTCGAGGAGCCTGGCCTTTTAGGAGATGAGGTGATTCCCCTGTCTGAGATAGCTCTGTCTGACTTTGTAGGTACGCATAAAGTTTCTCCATTTTCTCCTTTGATTTCTGGGGGCTTCATCATTCTGAGTAGCGTGTTTCCTTTTTCTTTGGGCAGACTCCGTCGTAGTAGTCGAGCGTGAGCTAGATTCTTCGAAAGCGTGCCAAGGCCGTTCGCTTACTAAGGTCGTGTTGGAAATAAATCCATGGTAGAGGCCCGCAGCAGAAGCAAAGAATAGGTCCAAGGACCGTAGGCGGTGTGCGTTACATATCAAAATTTTCATCGAAACGATCTACATATGCATGTATGAAACTAGCATGGCAACTACACGAACCCCTAACGACGATCTAACGCAAAAGAACAATCTAGCATGTATGCATGTTCTAATTATGTTAGATCTACTTGTTAGAGATCATACCTGCGTGCGGAATCTTTCACCGCGACAAATTTCTTCTTTGTCGATGGAGACGGGCTACGGATCTGCTCGACATAGCTTCGGTGCGACGGCCATAACGTTCTGCTCCAAACTCCGATTGGGCTGAAATTTTGACTGCAGGTAACCAACTTCGAGACGCAACTTTTCCAACAAGTTTCACGTCGTTTGGACTTCTGTAGATCCCGGAATCGTAGAAACAACATTGATTTTTTGTGCAGATTCTGGACAGCAAAAGGTTGCGGGAGACGCCTTCTAGTTCACCCGATCTCACACGATGCACGGCACCTCGTCGATGGATCTCTGAGTGCCTCCATACGACGAGCCTTCTCGTTCTACGAAACACCACGCGAGGAAGACGAGTCGCCATCCAATGGCGCAAGCGAGGGATAGAGAGACGAGGGAGGAGATGAGAAGAGAGGAGAGGGGCTTCGGTTTCCCCATGGCTTGCATGGCCGGCCCTAGGGCTTGCCCATGCATCTAATTTCGTGCACCCTCTCTCTCCTTCTCATATATAGGGCCGGCCTATCCATATGGATAAGGACAGTATGGATAAGGATGATTGATTCAAACCTTATCCCTATATATCTCTTCTTTATCTCTATCCTTTCCTTGTTTTCGAAAACGGTCAAAACCAGCCCGTTTTCTGCGCCTTATAACCGGCCCCTTCATCGGAGGCAACAACCTCCCGAAACTAATGGGGCCGGCCTTGACCAGTCTCTCAACACTTAGGGCCGGCCCCCTTAGTGCATAGTGGCGCATGGTATGACCAAAACGCCCTTATGCCACTAGTTGGCCGTTCCTCGTGTACGAGACTTTGCAAGGCACACATAAGTGAAGTGCACTAGTGATTTCACTATTCTCTGAGGTTCCCATAGGGTGCCCCTAGTGAAGTCAACTAGTCAACTCGCAATATGTCCCGGTGCATCGCACCCATGTGGCAAAGTCCACTTATGGCAAGGAATTGCTACATGCGTCTCTGCACTAACCTAGGGTTTCCCCTTAGTGCACACACGTAGCTACGCATCTACCGTACACTAGTGCGAAGCACTCACAGAGCGTATGCTTGGACTTCTCGCTTCCTCTAACTACGTTCTGTGTTTCGAGGAGATGGTATAAGAACCATACATAATGTCGATAAGGTGGAACCTTCAGGGACCAGGGTTCATGGCTTCCAACTCAGACTCGATCGACACACTACCCGAGTGTACCATCGATCCTCTGAGTCCGAGTTAACCTGCGTAGCCACCCAGAGTGCTACGTAGGCTACACTCTAATTCCCCCGGACTTACTATGTTCTCCCTTATACCTCTGCTCTCCGCTTAGTATGGTAAACCCGCTGTCCCTCCACTTGGTGCCATGACGCAACTCGAGCGGTGGAGAATACCGTCAGACTCGAGTGCTCATATGACTCGGTTCCTTCCAGGTTGACCACATACATCGTACCTCCGATTACTCTGACGAGCAACCGGATCCGTCATCAGTCCAACTGATGATCACCTGGCCAGGGTTTAATACGACGTAGGTCAGACCAAGGAACGCACCTCCCGTTAGGGGTGTGGATAGCCTGCAGGAGTGACACGCTGATGCAACGCCAGCCGGGTAACCCAGTACACCGTGGTTTTGGATCACTGTATTCGGATCCTCACACATTGGTGCGCCAAAGCACCACACAACTGGTTAGTCCACCAGACATGGTTCCTCAGGGTTTAGGACCATTTTACCCTAAGCAGAAACACGGTTTAGTGCACCGATGTCTGCTCATCGATCTGTGCACCGTGTTGGTTCCGTTCGGCCACAGACACTGTGCCTGGTAATGACCGTGGTGGAGACACCCATGCTCTGTCATCCCAACAGCTTATCCTGATAGGGCGACCAACCCTTATCAGAGCTGCGAACGTATTTAGGTTACATGGGACCAGTCCCTTGAGTCTCCCACTCAAGAGGATTACCATGTAGCCATGGCTCTCTGTTCTGTAATCAGAACACGTACTAAGGTACGTACCTAGATGCAATCTTATACTATCAACCATACATAGCTAAACTATAGGTTTTACGAGCTGTAGACCTCACCGATTCTAACAATCTCCTACTAGGTCTAACGAGGAATAACGGTGTTGAGCTCTGTAGCTTCTACATGCTGCCCAAAAGCCTTTGCAGGAATTCCCTAAAGGAATTAGCAACATTGTCTGTAGATTCCACCTCAGTACCGCTACTTGCATTTCCTCCTATAACTGTCAGATCAAGTGAAGTTTGTACTTGATGGGTTTCCCCTCACGGTGGTGCCTAGTCTCCTTGGACCTTGCTTACCGCTCTTCTGTTGTAACAACAGATAACTGAGCCTCTGGTACGCGTCCCAAGTTCTCTAAGAACTTCCTAAGCCTTACCACCTGATATATTACCTAGCACACAACAACGTGCTAAGCCACTGTGGTAGAGTCTGTGATGCATTCTTGCTTCACACTCTACCATCTACCGCTTCTAATCCCAAAATAAAAATAATCCCTGAAATCGATTCTCTGAAACACACATCTGACACCAAAGTCAGATCCTGTGTGTCCAATCGATATCAGGACCTGTGAAGTGCAAGCTAACTCACAATCCTTACTTAATGAGGATTTCTGAGTATACCCTTCACATCGGTCCAAAGATTTGGACCCGGGTTCGACTGAAACCGACCCATCTTCCTACTGCGCAATAGATATCTAGCCTCGTAAAACGAATCTGGCTAGAATCTTATCTTCATGCGTAGCCTGTGACAGCAAGAGAATCTTGCTCTGGTTGTCTCGAGTTACCTTGATTCCCAGAGCATAACTCGCCTCACTAGGGTCTTTCACATCGAATTGTGATGACTACAAACCTTTACCGTAAACAATATTCTTACATCATTTTCAATCAGTAGAATATCATTAACATAAAGTACTAAATACACCCTTGTTGCTATTTCACCTTTCTTGTACCAACTTGGTTTATCCTCATTCTGATCAAATCCGTATGAGCGGATTCCCTTGATCAAAATAGATATTCCAACTTGGATGCTTGCATCAGTCCATAAATGGACCGTTGCAACTTGCATTCCATATCTTCCTAACCTACTGACACAAAGCCTGAGGCTACATCATCCATATGTCCTTTCCAAATTCCCGTTAGGGAATAACTGTCTTGACATCCATCTACCAGATCTCCCAACTATAATGGGCTGCGATGGATTAAGAGGATCAGTTATAGACTTATGCATAGCTACCAATGAGATAGTTTTGACATAGTCAATCCCTTCTCCTTTGGTAACTAATCTAGCTACTTAAGTCTTTAACTGGGTGCTGTTCTTATACACCTCCTACACCCTGAAGGGTGATAGTGTCATAAGTGTCAAGACTGTTCCAAGGGACATTGATGCTGATTTGCCTCCATGGTCTTTTGTCAGTCTGAGCTGTCGAAAGCTCCCACTACTTCTTCGTAGCTCTAGGGATCATCCTCCTGAAACTCTGGATTAACTATCGAAGTTTCTCCATAGTATCTTTCAGGAGCTCTGATAGTCCCACAACGACGAGGTGGTGGTGGTACAAAGGAAGCTCCCACTACTTCTTCGTAGCTCTAGGGATCATCTTCCCGAAACTCTGGATTAACTATCAAAGTTTCTCCATAGCATCTTTCAGGAGCTCTGATGGTCCCACAACGACGAAGTGGTGGTAGTACAAAAGTGAATTGTTTCTACAGTACCTGGTATACTAGTTTCTTGTAACATCTACTCCCACTACGTTTTCAGATGCGCACTCTCTACCAGTACCCAGTAGTTCACCCAGAACTACCTTACTGATAAACTTATGGTCTATAATATAATCCTGGTCTAGGTAGATGGTATTCGTAGAAACGATTACCTTCCAAACCTCAAGATCATAGAACAGTCCACCTTATGCCTCCTAAGGGTAACCTATAAACAGATATACCTGAAACTACATCTCCATCTCATCCCTCTTGTCCTTTTGCACAAGTGCAGGACAACCCTATATCTCGAGACTCTATAGTGTCAGCTTTCGCTTAGACCATAGCTCTCTATAGGTCTGAGGCACTGATCTAGATGAGAGAGAGTTTCAGATATAAGCTACTGTTTTAAGGTACAACCCCACCAAAGGGTGGGTAGTACATTTGGCAATATTCATCATACTACGGACCATGTCAAATAGGGTCCGATTCCTTCTCTCGGAGACTTCATTCTGACGTTTCATCCTAGGAGCATTTAACTGGGAGATAATCCCATACTCCTTCAGGATCCTATGGAACCTATCCAATAGGTTCTCATTCCCTTGATTAAATCGAAGAGACTCCTATCGTCTGGATGCTCTTGGAACCATAGACGTCAAAATTAACTAACTCCCATACCTTCATGGCCCTTTTAGTTATTCTGCCTTCCAGATTACACTCATAGGTTAGAAGGATCTCCGATGATTCTGTGAACAGAAACTCAGCCTTCTGTCACCTCTGAATTTATCTGAGTCAAAATATCTAAATCAGAGGGATCACAAATGGGATAGATTCTCCGAAGGATTTAGATGAATTTAAATTTGACGCTGCAGCTGTCATGAAATCTATTTCCGAATTAAGATTAAATTTAAAGAGATTATTCTGATCTATTCCTCTAGTACTGAAGCTATCTTTTCAGTTTAAGATACACATATACGGTACTGTCTAAAACTAAAAAACTTTATTTACTAAGGAGGAAACAGAACTACATCTCTAAAAAAAAACAAAATCTGTATTATCGGAAAAACTAAGACATTCATATCTAACAGCTTCCGCAGCGGCTTATGACATCAGTACCTATGTTAGGATTACTTCACTATAAAGTAGCCTTCTGCTTTCGTTGAATCTCTGTAGACCCGAAGTCTACATTCTAAGAAGCATAAGAACTGCTACTAGATAGCGACTCAATTCCTAACATCCTGAGGCCATACTCAATCTTCAAATAACCCCTATACTTGCTAAAACAGAAACTCTTCCGTCCTTAGCGTTACCATACTTAGGAGTCCACACTAGTTTCTGCACTAGAATAGGTTTCGATCTCTTATAAGTTACTCCCTTAGGTTCTTCTAAAGAAGACCTAGGTTAAGCACTAAAGGCTTTGCCTTTAATCTTGATCCCATCCTATGTCTCTTGGAAATCTCCTTAGAAGTTCTGCGTTTATCATCTCTAACTTGTTAAAGCTAAAGTCTCTGATAACGCCTTCGAAGGTTCCAGACAAGGATGCAAGACAGACGTCTTCCACCACCTCGTCATCTGGTACCATGTCTTGGGAATCTAGTTCGTTCTGGAACTCAAAGATGTATTCCCGAACAAGCATTCCCACTGACATCTCGGTACCGACAAGTATCTTGGTGGATAAGCGATGAGTCTACCGACTTCGCCTAGCAGACATCTTATGCAAGTAAAACTTATTTTGAGAAGACCCGGCATATCTCTGACTTGCTTCTAAGGAGTTGTCTACAAGTCTGCTATGACACAGAACTTGCACATCTCCTCAGACTCTCGCTAGTCATCATATGCCCTAGTTAGTGCCCTAGTGATATCTGGACTCATTAGGTCTAATATAGGGATACTTAGATTACATGCCAATGTACGTTTACTACCCTAAGCATAAGCTAAAGATAGCGCTTCCGCTCTACGTAGCTAGAGACCCGATAACTGGTTCTCTTATGGGATAGCGGATAGGGGAACTATATGGTTGAATGAAAATGAATGCAAGAAAACTTATTTTATGGATTTTGAAAATAAGCTAATTATATCCAAATGTCAGCGCTACCCTCACAGCGAAGACACCTCTATGGATTAATTTAACCATGTATGTAAGATCTCGGAATAGGCTGCACCTGTCCGAGGGGGCAGTGTGCAGGTCATCCGCTTACACGGGTCTTTCCCTTGACCCTATCCAAATCTGCCAACTAAGGGCTTTGATGAACCATGGTTATCTTTTGGCCAGTACCACGTGATCACCATTGTCTTCGCAACGAATACCTCACGTGTACTTCGGATGCTTAACCATGAGCCTAGGCAATTACGGAACGGAAGTTCTAACGGCCCCCACGAGGGTGAGTAAAGCCTGAACCCTTGGCGCCGTAACCGCCATATCCCGAAGGAGATCACTAGGTAACTTGGCATGGAAAAACACAGCTCTCACCCGAGGGGGTTGTTGAGTTATGCCCTCCCACCCGAGCACGAAGTGATTGGCCGTGGAGGCCAGGGGATCTCTAAAAGTCCTCTCTTGCATCCCTTATTAAATTTGAGGGTTATTTTATACAAGTATGAGTGTATACTAAGGTCACGACAACCTATACACTAGACCCTGGTCATACCGTGCTCCCACTAGCGTTTCAAGCCTTTCGTGAAGCATTAATCGATCTCGGAATATCATAGTCCCTGCCTCAAGTGGATTTCTCCACTCAAGGGTCACATTACATATCCCAAGAACATCGATGCTTCGCAAACTTGGCTATCACACTAATGCTCTGGAGCCTAGCCTAAGGTCAGACTGACAGGAAAGGTCTTCCACTACCATGGCGCCTCGCTTATAAATTTGACGAATGATGTCATAGTAGAATTTCAACTCATTCTAGGTTTCGATGCTTGCCAAATAGGCACACCCGACTAATCGGGTGTTGACCTAATGGGGGCATAACCAAATGTGAGGAATTCATGCTATCATCAAGGGTCAACTAAATAATAGGCGTCACTAGTGGAATCCTATCCTAATAAGGTCGCTAGGACCCGAGGGGAAAGGGCATCCCTCTAACACAGATAATCAAATTATCGCATCGGGGTTCTCTACAGAAATATAAAGAACTACTGAAAGAAACAAGCACACAACTGAATCAAGTTCAGGATCTGACCCCTGAACCTGACTGGCACAGCGCAAGTTCTCTGTCTCCTTCACAAGGCTCTCGATCCGGTGCAAGCCTCTGTATACGATCTCCTGACGCTTTCTGCCCTTTGCCGTCAACGTGTACGCTTCGCCGGATCGTCATCGTCCTCCAAGGTTCCGCTCATCTTCCCGGTAGTGGATCTTCACGGTAGGTCCTCCTCTTCAATCTGTAACTGAAAAAGATCTAGTACGCTTCGAGCAAGTGCTCGCTCGTACACAATTTCCTAGAACGAAAAGGAAAACAAACCTAGCAAAAAGCCTGGGAATCAAGGGTGGTAAATCTTCACCTCTTGCCCGACTATGGCTCTAAAATCTATCCACACTCAGAAGAAAAAACATCCAGACAAAATCGCTAACACGGGGTCCGACCCCCGGTAGCAAGCAATCACATATCCAGAATAATTTTAGAAGCGGCGCCCTGCAAGAACTATTCATAGAACATACAAAATATACTATGCATGATCTACTCGTAGAACCCCGATGGCGGCACATACTATTCATACGCGCACATGACGGTTTCATGAAAAAACATGAAACGCACACCACTAGCGAGGCTCTGATACCAATTGTTGGAAATAAATCCATGGTAGAGGCCCGCAGCGGAAGCAAAGAATAGGTCCGAGGACCGTAGGCGGTGTGCGTTACATATCAAAATTTTCATCGAAACGATCTACATATGCATGTATGAAACTAGCATGGCAACTACACGAACCCCTAACGACGATCTAACGCAAAAGAACAATCTAGCATGTATGCATGTTCTAATTATGTTAGATCTACTTGTTAGAGATCATACCTGCGTGCAGAATCTTTCACCGCGACAAATTTCTTCTTTGTCGATGGAGACGGGCTACGGATCTGCTCGACATAGCTTCGGTGCGACGGCCATAACTTTCTGATCCAAACTCCGATTGGGCTGAAATTTTGACTGCAGGTAACCAACTTCGAGACGCAACTTTTCCAACAAGTTTCACGTCGTTTGGACTTCTGTAGATCCCGAAATCGTAGAAACAACATTGATTTTTTGTGCAGATTCTGGACAGCAAAAGGTTACGGGAGACGCCTTCTAGTTCACCCGATCTCACACGATGCACGGCACCTCGTCGATGGATCTCTGAGTGCCTCCATACGACGAGCCTTCTCCTTCTACGAAACACCACGCGAGGAAGACGAGTCGCCATCCAATGGCGCAAGCGAGGGATAGAGAGACGAGGGAGGAGATGAGAAGAGAGGAGAGGGGCTTCGGTTTCCCCATGGCTTGCATGGCCGGCCCTAGGGCTTGCCCATGCATCTAATTTCGTGCACCCTCTCTCTCCTTCTCATATATAGGGCCGGCCTATCCATATGGATAAGGACAGTATGGATAAGGATGATTGATTCAAACCTTATCCCTATATATCTCTTCTTTATCTCTATCCTTTCCTTGTTTTCGAAAACGGTCAAAACCAGCCCGTTTTCTGCGCCTTATAACCGGCCCCTTCATCGGAGGCAACAACCTCCCGAAACTAATGGGGCCGGCCTTGACCAGTCTCTCAACACTTAGGGCCGGCCCCCTTAGTGCATAGTGGCGCATGGTATGACCAAAACGCCCTTATGCCACTAGTTGGTCGTTCCTCGTGTACGAGACTTTGCAAGGCACACATAAGTGAAGTGCACTAGTGATTTCACTATTCTCTGAGGTTCCCGTAGGGTGCCCCTAGTGAAGTCAACTAGTCAACTCGCAACATGTCCCGGTGCATCGCACCCATGTGGCAAAGTCCACTTATGGCAAGGAATTGCTACATACGTCTCTGCACTAACCTAGGGTTTCCCCTTAGTGCACACACGTAGCTACGCATCTACCGTGCACTAGTGCGAAGCACTCACAGAGAGTATGCTTGGACTTCTCGCTTCCTCTAACTATGTTCTGTGTTTCGAGGAGATGGTATAAGAACCATACATAATGTCGATAAGGTGGAACCTTCAGGGACCAGGGTTCATGGCTTCCAACTCAGACTCGATCGACACACTACCCGAGTGTACCATCGATCCTCTGAGTCCGAGTTAACCTGCGTAGCCACCCAGAGTGCGACGCAGGCTACACTCTAATTCCCCCGGACTTACTATGTTCTCCCTTATACCCCTGCTCTCCGCTTAGTATGGTAAACCCGCTGTCCCTCCACTTGGTGCCATGACGCAACTCGAGCGGTGGAGAATACCGTCAGACTCGAGTGCTCATATGACTTGGTTCCTTCCAGGTTGACCACATACATCGTACCTCCGATTACTCTGACGAGCAACCGGATCCGTCATCAGTCCAACTGATGATCACCTGGCCAGGGTTTAATACGACGTAGGTCAGACCAAGGAACGCACCTCCCGTTAGGGGTGTGGTTAGCCTGCAGGAGTGACACGCTGATGCAACGCCAGCCGGGTAACCCAGTACACCGTGGTTTTGGATCACTGTATTCGGATCCTCACACATTGGTGCGCCAAAGCACCACACAACTGGTTAGTCCACCAGACATGGTTCCTCAGGGTTTAGGACCGTTTTACCCTAAGCAGAAACACGGTTTAGTGCACCGATGTCTGCTCATCGATCTGTGCACCGTGTTGGTTCCGTTCGACCACAGACACTATGCCTGGTAATGACCGTGGTGGAGACACCCACGCTCTGTCATCCCAACAGCTTATCCTGATAGGGCGACCAACCCTTATCAGAGCTGCGAACGTATTTAGGTTACATGGGACCAGTCCCTTGAGTCTCCCACTCAAGAGGATTACCATGTAGCCATGGCTCTCTGTTCTGTAATCAGAACACGTACTAAGGTACGTACCTAGATGCAATCTTATACTATCAACCATACATAGCTAAACTATAGGTTTTACGAGCTGTAGACCTCACCGATTCTAACAATCTCCTACTAGGTCTAACGAGGAATAACGGTGTTGAGCTCTGTAGCTTCTACATGCTGCCCAAAAGCCTTTGCAGGAATTCCCTAAAGGAATTAGCAACATTGTCTGTAGATTCCACCTCAGTACCGCTACTTGCATTTCCTCCTATAACTGTCAGATCAAGTGAAGTTTGTACTTGATGGGTTTCCCCTCACGGTGGTGCCTAGTCTCCTTGGACCTTGCTTACCGCTCTTCTGTTGTAACAACAGATAACTGAGCCTCTGGTACGCGTCCCAAGTTCTCTAAGAACTTCCTAAGCCTTACCACCTGATATATTACCTAGCACACAACAACGTGCTAAGCCACTGTGGTAGAGTCTGTGATGCACTCTTGCTTCACACTCTACCATCTACCGCTTCTAATCCCAAAATAAAAATAATCCCTGAAATCGATTCTCTGAAACACACATCTGACACCAAAGTCAGATCCTGTGTGTCCAATCGATATCAGGACCTGTGAAGTGCAAGCTAACTCACAATCCTTACTTAATGAGGATTTCTGAGTATACCCTTCACATCGGTCCAAAGATCTGGACCCGGGTTCGACTGAAACCGACCCATCTTCCTACTGCGCAATAGATATCTAGCCTCATAAAACGAATCTGGCTAGAATCTTATCTTCATGCGTAGCCTGTGACAGCAAGAGAATCTTGCTCTGGTTGTCTCGAGTTACCTTGATTCCCAGAGCATAACTCGTCTCACTAGGGTCTTTCACATCGAATTGTGATGACTACAAACCTTTACCGTAAACAATATTCTTACATCATTTTCAATCAGTAGAATATCATTAACATAAAGTACTAAATACACCCTTGTTGCTATTTCACCTTTTTTGTACCAACTTGGTTTATCCTCATTCTGATCAAATCCGTATGAGCGGATTCCCTTGATCAAAATAGATATTCCAACTTGGATGCTTGCATCAGTCCATAAATGGACCGTTGCAACTTGCATTCCATATCTTCCTAACCTACTGACACAAAGCCTGAGGCTACATCATCCATATATCCTTTCCAAATTCCCGTTAGGGAATAACTGTCTTGACATCCATCTACCAGATCTCCCAACTATAATGGGCTGCGATGGATTAAGAGGATCAGTTATAGACTTATGCATAGCTACCAATGAGATAGTTTTGACATAGTCAATCCCTTCTCCTTTGGTAACTAATCTAGCTACTTAAGTCTTTAACTGGGTGCTGTTCTTATACACCTCCTACACCCTGAAGGGTGATAGTGTCATAAGTGTCAAGACTGTTCCAAGGGACATTGATGCTGATTTGCCTCCATGGTCTTTTGTCAGTCTGAGCTGTCGAAAGCTCCCACTACTTCTTCGTAGCTCTAGGGATCATCCTCCTGAAACTCTGGATTAACTATCGAAGTTTCTCCATAGTATCTTTCAGGAGCTCTGATAGTCCCACAACGACGAGGTGGTGGTGGTACAAAGGAAGCTCCCACTACTTCTTCGTAGCTCTAGGGATCATCTTCCCGAAACTCTGGATTAACTATCAAAGTTTCTCCATAGCATCTTTCAGGAGCTCTGATGGTCCCACAACGACGAAGTGGTGGTAGTACAAAAGTGAATTGTTTCTACAGTACCTGGTATACTAGTTTCTTGTAACATCTACTCCCACTACGTTTTCAGATGCGCACTCTCTACCAGTACCCAGTAGTTCACCCAGAACTACCTTACTGATAAACTTATGGTCTATAATATAATCCTGGTCTAGGTAGATGGTATTCGTAGAAACGATTACCTTCCAAACCTCAAGATCATAGAACAGTCCACCTTATGCCTCCTAAGGGTAACCTATAAACAGATATACCTGAAACTACATCTCCATCTCATCCCTCTTGTCCTTTTGCACAAGTGCAGGACAACCCTATATCTCGAGACTCTATAGTGTCAGCTTTCGCTTAGACCATAGCTCTCTATAGGTCTGAGGCACTGATCTAGATGAGAGAGAGTTTCAGATATAAGCTACTGTTTTAAGGTACAACCCCACCAAAGGGTGGGTAGTACATTTGGCAATATTCATCATACTACGGACCATGTCAAATAGGGTCCGATTCCTTCTCTCGGAGACTTCATTCTGACGTTTCATCCTAGGAGCATTTAACTGGGAGATAATCCCATGCTCCTTCAGGATCCTATGGAACCTATCCGATAGGTTCTCATTCCCTTGATTAAATCGAAGAGACTCCTATCGTCTGGATGCTCTTGGAACCATAGACGTCAAAATTAACTAACTCCCATACCTTCATGGCCCTTTTAGTTATTCTGCCTTCCAGATTACACTCATAGGTTAGAAGGATCTCCGATGATTCTGTGAACAGAAACTCAGCCTTCTGTCACCTCTGAATTTATCTGAGGCAAAATATCTAAATCAGAGGGATCACAAATGGGATAGATTCTCCGAAGGATTTAGATGAATTTAAATTTGACGCTGCAGCTGTCATGAAATCTATTTCCGAATTAAGATTAAATTTAAAGAGATTATTCTGATCTATTCCTCTAGTACTGAAGCTATCTTTTCAGTTTAAGATACACACATACGGTACTGTCTAAAACTAAAAAACTTTATTTACTAAGGAGGAAACAGAACTACATCTCTAAAAAAAAACAAAATCTGTATTATCGGAAAAACTAAGACATTCATATCTAACAGCTTCCGCAGCGGCTTATGGCATCAGTACCTATGTTAGGATTACTTCACTATAAAGTAGCCTTCTGCTTTCCTTGAATCTCTGTATACCCGAAGTCTACATTCTAAGAAGCATAAGAACTGCTACTAGATAGCGACTCAATTCCTAACATCCTGAGGCCATACTCAATCTTCAAATAACCCCTATACTTGCTAAAACAGAAACTCTTCCGTCCTTAGCGTTACCATACTTAGGAGTCCACACTAGTTTCTGCACTAGAATAGGTTTCGATCTCTTATAAGTTACTCCCTTAGGTTCTTCTAAAGAAGACCTAGGTTAAGCACTAAAGGCTTTGCCTTTAATCTTGATCCCATCCTAAGTCTCTTGGAAATCTCCTTAGAAGTTCTGCGTTTATCATCTCTAACTTGTTAAAGCTAAAGTCTCTGATAATGCCTTCGAAGGTTCCAGACAAGGATGCAAGACAGACGTCTTCCACCACCTCGTCATCTGGTACCATGTCTTGGGAATCTAGTTCGTTCTGGAACTCAAAGATGTATTCCCGAACAAGTATTCCCACTGACATCTCGGTACCGACAAGTATCTTGGTGGATAAGCGATGAGTCTACCGACTTCGCCTAGCAGACATCTTATGCAAGTAAAACTTATTTTGAGAAGACCCGGCATATCTCTGACTTGCTTCTAAGGAGTTGTCTACAAGTCTGCTATGACACAGAACTTGCACATCTCCTCAGACTCTCGCTAGTCATCATATGCCCTAGTTAGTACCCTAGTGATATCTGGACTCATTAGGTCTAATATAGGGATACTTAGATTACATGCCAATGTACGTTTACTACCCTAAGCATAAGCTAAAGATAGCGCTTCCGCTCTACGTAGCTAGAGACCCGATAACTGGTTCTCTTATGGGATAGCGGATAGGGGAACTATATGGTTGAATGAAAATGAATGCAAGAAAACTTATTTTATGGATTTTGAAAATAAGCTAATTATATCCAAATGTCAGCGCTACCCTCACAGCGAAGACACCTCTATGGATTAATTTAACCATGTATATAAGATCTCGGAATAGGCTGCACCTGTCCGAGGGGGCAGTGTGCAGGTCATCCGCTTACATGGGTCTTTCCCTTGACCCTATCCAAATCTGCCAACTAAGGGCTTTGATGAACCATGGTTATCTTTTGGCCAGTACCACGTGATCACCATTGTCTTCGCAACGAATACCTCACGTGTACTTCGGATGCTTAACCACGAGCCTAGGCAATTACGAAACGGAAGTTCTAACGGCCCCCACGAGGGTGAGTAAAGCCTGAACCCTTGGCGCCGTAACCGCCATATCCCGAAGGAGATCACTAGGTAACTTGGCATGGAAAAACACAGCTCTCACCCGAGGGGGTTGTTGAGTTATGCCCTCCCACCCGAGCACGAAGTGATTGGCCGTGGAGGCCAGGGGATCTCTAAAAGTCCTCTCTTGCATCCCTTATTAAATTTGAGGGTTATTTTATGCAAGTATGAGTGTATACTAAGGTCACGACAACCTATACACTAGACCCTGGTCATACCGTGCTCCCACTAGCGTTTCAAGCCTTTCTTGAAGCATTAATCGATCTCGGAATATCATAGTCCCTGCCTCAAGTGGATTTCTCCACTCAAGGGTCACATTACATATCCCAAGAACATCGATGCTTCACAAACTTGGCTATCACACTAATGCTCTGGAGCCTAGCCTAAGGTCAGACTGACAGGAAAGGTCTTCCACTACAATGGCGCCTCGCTTATAAATTTGACGAATGATGTCATAGTAGAATTTCAACTCATTCTAGGTTTCGATGCTTGCCAAATAGGCACACCCGACTAATCGGGTGTTGACCTAATGGGGGCATAACCAAATGTGAGGAATTCATGCTATCATCAAGGGTCAATTAAATAATAGGCGTCACTAGTGGAATCCTATCCTAATAAGGTCGCTAGGACCCGAGGGGAAAGGGCATCCCTCTAACACAGATAATCAAATTATCGCATCGGGGTTCTCTACAGAAATATAAAGAACTACTGAAAGAAACAAGCACACAACTGAATCAAGTTCAGGATCTGACCCCTGAACCTGACTGGCACAGCGCAAGTTCTCTGTCTCCTTCGCAAGGCTCTTGATCCGGTGCAAGCCTCTGTATACGATCTCCTGACGCTTTCTGCCCTTTGCCGTCAACGTGTACGCTTCGCCGGATCGTCATCGTCCTCCAAGGTTCCGCTCATCTTCCCGGTAGTGGATCTTCACGGTAGGTCCTCCTCTTCAATCTGTAACTGAAAAAGATCTAGTACGCTTCGAGCAAGTGCTCGCTCGTACACAATTTCCTAGAACGAAAAGGAAAACAAACCTAGCAAAAAGCCTGGGAATCAAGGGTGGTAAATCTTCACCTCTTGCCCGACTATGGCTCTAAAATCTATCCACACTCAGAAGAAAAAACATCCAGACAAAATCGCTAACACGGGGTCCGACCCCCGGTAGCAAGCAATCACATATCCAGAATAATTTTAGAAGCGGCGCCCTGCAAGAACGATTCATAGAACATACAAAATATACTATGCATGATCTACTCGTAGAACCCCGATGGCGGCACATACTATTCATACGCGCACATGACGGTTTCATGAAAAAACATGAAACGCACACCACTAGCGAGGCTCTGATACCAATTGTTGGAAATAAATCCATGGTAGAGGCCCGCAGCGGAATCAAAGAATAGGTCCGAGGACCGTAGGCGGTGTGCGTTACATATCAAAATTTTCATCGAAACGATCTACATATGCATGTATGAAACTAGCATGGCAACTACACGAACCCCTAACGACGATCTAACGCAAAAGCACAATCTAGCATGTATGCATGTTCTAATTATGTTAGATCTACTTGTTAGAGATCATACCTGCGTGCGGAATCTTTCACCGCGACAAATTTCTTCTTTGTCGATGGAGACGGGCTACGGATCTGCTCGACATAGCTTCGGTGCGACGGCCATAACTTTCTGATCCAAACTCCGATTGGGCTGAAATTTTGACTGCAGGTAACCAACTTCGAGACGCAACTTTTCCAACAAGTTTCACGTCGTTTGGGCTTCTGTAGGTCCCGGAATCGTAGAAACAACATTGATTTTTTGTGCAGATTCTGGACAGCAAAAGGTTACGGGAGACGCCTTCTAGTTCACCTGATCTCACACGATGCACGGCACCTCGTCGATGGATCTCTGAGTGCCTTCATACGACGAGCCTTCTCCTTCTACGAAACACCACGCGAGGAAGACGAGTCGCCATCCAATGGCGCAAGCGAGGGATAGAGAGACGAGGGAGGAGATGAGAAGAGAGGAGAGGGGCTTCGGTTTCCCCATGGCTTGCATGGCCGGCCCTAGGGCTTGCCCATGCATCTAATTTCGTGCACCCTCTCTCTCCTTCTCATATATAGGGCCGGCCTATCCATATGGATAAGGACAGTATGGATAAGGATGATTGATTCAAACCTTATCCCTATATATCTCTTCTTTATCTCTATCATTTCCTTGTTTTCGAAAACGGTCAAAACCAGCCCGTTTTCTGCGCCTTATAACCGGCCCCTTCATCGGAGGCAACAACCTCCCGAAACTAATGGGGCCGGCCTTGACCAGTCTCTCAACACTTAGGGCCGGCCCCCTTAGTGCATAGTGGCGCATGGTATGACCAAAACGCCCTTATGCCACTAGTTGGCCGTTCCTCGTGTACGAGACTTTGCAAGGCACACAAAAGTGAAGTGCACTAGTGATTTCACTATTCTCTGAGGTTCCCGTAGGGTGCCCCTAGTGAAGTCAACTAGTCAACTCGCAACATGTCCCGGTGCATCGCACCCATGTGGCAAAGTCCACTTATGGCAAGGAATTGCTACATGCGTCTCTGCACTAACCTAGGGTTTCCCCTTAGTGCACACACGTAGCTACGCATCTACCGTGCACTAGTGCGAAGCACTCACAGAGCGTATGCTTGGACTTCTCGCTTCCTCTAACTACGTTCTGTGTTTCGAGGAGATAGTATAAGAACCATACATAATGTCGATAAGGTGGAACCTTCAGGGACCAGGGTTCATGGCTTCCAACTCAGACTCGATCGACACACTACCCGAGTGTACCATCGATCCTCTGAGTCCGAGTTAACCTGCGTAGCCACCCAGAGTGTGACGCAGGCTGCACTCAAATTCCCCCGGACTTACTATGTTCTCCCTTATACCCCTGCTCTCCGCTTAGTATGGTAAACCCGCTGTCCCTCCACTTGGTGCCATGACGCAACTCGAGCGGTGGAGAATACCGTCAGACTCGAGTGCTCATATGACTCGGTTCCTTCCAGGTTGACCACATACATCGTACCTCCGATTACTCTGACGAGCAACCGGATCCGTCATCAGTCCAACTGATGATCACCTGGCCAGGGTTTAATACGACGTAGGTCAGACCAAGGAACGCACCTCCCGTTAGGGGTGTGGATAGCCTGCAGGAGTGACACGCTGATGCAACGCCAGCCGGGTAACCCAGTACACCATGGTTTTGGATCACTGTATTCGGATCCTCACACATTGGTGCGCCAAAGCACCACACAACTGGTTAGTCCACCAGACATGGTTCCTCAGGGTTTAGGACCGTTTTACCCTAAGCAGAAACACGGTTTAGTGCACCGATGTCTGCTCATCGATCTGTGCACCGTGTTGGTTCCGTTCGGCCACAGACACTGTGCCTGGTAATGACCGTGGTGGAGACACCCACGCTCTGTCATCCCAACAGCTTATCCTGATAGGGCGACCAACCCTTATCAGAGCTGCGAACTTATTTAGGTTACATGGGACCAGTCCCTTGAGTCTCCCACTCAAGAGGATTACCATGTAGCCATGGCTCTCTGTTCTGTAATCAGAACACGTACTAAGGTACGTACCTAGATGCAATCTTATACTATCAACCATACATAGCTAAACTATAGGTTTTACGAGCTGTAGACCTCACCAATTCTAACAGGTCGCACATGAAGCATCCGGGAAGTGTGGTCTAGATGTTCTCATGGATGACCTAGTCCTCCTTGGGCTTTGCAAGGAGAATTTTCCTAGTAGCGGCGTAGATCTAGATGACATCAATGTTGTTGCTTTGTGCTTTCACGAGGAGGACAAGGTTTTCAGTGTCGGCAGGTGGCATACCCCGATTGCTGTCTTCTCAGGCTTGGTGGAGAAGATAGTTGGTGCGGCGGTGACGACAGTTCCCTTAGTTTTGCCGACCTCGTTAGTAAAGATGGGTCCTCCAGTGGTCACAGCAGTGAGTAAAGTTTTGCCCACATATTCTGAGGCACGTTGTCAAGTGTTGAGACCGAGGAGCAGAGTTTCGAAGTTTCTTCTTGAGAGTTGTCGGCAGTACGTCAGGTCGATGCTTGAGTCTTTCCAGGACGAGGGTTTTGGCGCTCTCCGGGACTCGTGGTCTACCGATGGTGCCGAGTTTTGCGTGAGCCTAACAGAGTTCAAGGTGGACAGTTCTTCTTTTGCCATACAGATGAAATCTCTCATGACTGATAGTGAGGCTTATCGTTCTCAGTGGGCTCTATTAGAGGGAGTACTCCTTTTGAGTTAGCAACAGTCGAGGAGAGTTTGGACCAGTCAGAGTGCCAGCTTGCAAATGCGACTTCAAGTTTGGCGAAGGCACAAAAGAAGGTGGAATCGGTGCGAGTCTCGTATCAGAAAGCAAAATCTCATTTGGAACGAGCCAAGACTGCAGAGAGAGTATCGAGGGTGAGCTTCTTAAAACAGCAAGCGGACTTGTTAGCTCATCGCGAGCTTATAGCCACACGCCCTTTGGAGCTGCAGCAAGTAGAGGCCACAAGAGTAGAGTTGTTGCAGTGCCTTCGAGCTTTGGATACCCTCCACTAGTTGTATTTTGTTTTGACATTTTGCACTGGGGTTTCTTTTTTTTTCGGACTCATAACATGTACTACTTTTCTTTGAGTATCGAATAATGTCATCATATTTTCCAGATCATTCGCATAGAGTATTGTTGGCCCTTTTTTTTCAGTGCGGCCTCACCTTAGGCATAGTACCTTTTGAGATACTTGCCGTTGATGGGGCCGAGCTTGAGCCCTTCTGACGTGGTGAGGAGGTATGCACCGCTGTAGTAGACTTCTTTGACAGCGTACGGTCCATCCCATTTGGCATCAAACTTCTTTCCTCCTCGATGCGAGAGGATGATGGGCGTTTAACTGCCAGCACCAACTCTCCTATTTGGAAGGATCGAGGATGAATCTTCTTGTTGTAGGTACGAGTCAATCTGGCCTGATAGCACTCCAAGTGTTACTGAGCTTCGAGACGCTTTTCATCTAGTGCCACTAATTTGCCAGGTGGAGCTATGAATTGTCGTCACTGGTGAGGCCTTCTTGGATCGCTATCCTGAGCGATAGGATCTAGAGCTCGAGTAGAAGGATGGCTTCTACCCTATAAACAAGGGAGTACAGAGTTGCTCATATCGGAGTATGGAAGGACGTACGGTAGGACCATAGTGCTTTGCCCATGTGTTCATGCCAGTCCTTCTTCGACTTCCAGATGATCCTCTTCAACAGCTTATAGAGAGTCTTGTTAAAGGATTCTGCCAGACCATTGGCTGAGGCATTGTATATTGTTGAGCACTTCTGCTTAATATCGTACTTGGCGCAGAAATGGTTGACAGCGGCATTCTTGAACTGCTGTCCATTGTCCGTGATGATATAGCGAGGGACTCCGTATCGGAAGATGATGTCGTTCTGGATGAAGCTGATAACGGAGTGTCTTGTGACTTCCTGTAGAGGTATTGCTTCTGTCCATTTGGAGAAGTAGTCTGTTGCTGCTAGGATGTAAAGATGCTGCCTGGATAACCTGGGCAGAGGACCGACGATGTCAAGTCCCCATCCATCGAAGGGCTATGATGCGATCATCGGATGCAAAGGCTCTGGTGGTTAATGGTTGTGTATTTGGCAGGTATGACATTTCTTTGCAAACTCCAAGCAGTCCTTAACCATGGTGGGCTAGTAATAGCCTATCCACCTGACACAAAAATGGAGCTTTGGACTGGACTGATGCGAGCCACAGATTCTAGCATGGACCTCTTCTAGTGCTACTTCTGCCTCTTCTCCTGTGAGACATCTCAAGAGCATGCCATCATAGCTTCGATGGTACATCTCATTGTTGAAGTGGAAAAACATTAGGGACTGCCAGTGAACATCGATTTTGCGTCTTGGATCGTCAGGGAGTTTACCATGGATGAGGTAATCCACGAAGGGTTGTCCCTAATCTTGTTCTTCAATCATGAAGACGTGTACTGCATTGACTTGAACTGGAACCCTAGCAAGGTTGTCTTTTTTGGTGATCACTATTATTCTGCAAATGGGGACGACGAGCTGACGTCCTTCTGAAAACAAGAGTGTAGCTACCAAATTTGCAAGTGCGTCTTCTCGTTTATTGAGGTTCCTTGGGACGTGCTGGATGAAAGCGGCCTCGAGCGTGTTAAGGAGTTTCAGAGCTCATGTATGAAGCAGCACGAGGTCTTCCTTGTTGACTTTGTATGCCCCCAAGACATGCTGGATGACGAGCTGGGAGTCACCGAAGATCTCGAGCCCTTGAAGCTTCAAGTCGTTAGTGAGTTCGAGGCCGATGAGCAACGCTTGATATTTCGCCACGTTGTTAGAGCATGGTTCTGACAGTAAAAATAATAAGGAGAGTATCTCATCGCTTGGAGTGATGAAGATAACCCCTGCTCCTGCCATGTCATGCATTGCTGCAACGTCAAAGAACATCTTCCATAAGGAAGTGATGTCGATAGAGAATACTTCTTCGTCTATGAGGTCTTCTGATAGTTTCCATTCCACTGGGAGAGGATATTCTGCCAGGAAGTCTGCAAGAGCTTGTCCTTTGACTGCCTTCTGCGGAACGAAGGTGATGTCGAACTCGAGGAGTAGTAGTGCCCACTTTGCTAGATGTCCGAAGAGCACTGGTTTTGACATGATGTATTTGAGAGGGTCAGCTTTCGATATGAGTCTAACGGTGTGAGCTAGCATGTAGTATTGCAACTTCTTTGTAATGAAGATGAGCGCCAGATATACCTTCTCGATCGGGAAGTAGTTTAGCTCCGCACCAACGAGGGTGCGACTCAAGTAGTAACAAGTTGTCTCCTTGCCTAGTCCATTGTCTTGGGTCAGGAGCGCCCCCACGGATTGGTCATGGGCGCTAATGTAGAGAATCAGTAGATTTCCTTCAACTGGTGCTGACAGGACTGGAGGCTCGAGTAAATACTCCTTGACACTTTGGAGAGCTTCTTGGCAAACTTCACCCCATTTGAACGACGCTCCTTTCTTCATAAGGCGACTGAAGGGGTGGCATTTTCTGGCTAGATTGGCGATGAATCTTCTGATATACGCCAGATGTCCTTGAAGACCTCTGAGGTCTCACACTGTCTTAGGTGCAGGCATGTTGATGATAGCATCAATTTTAGATTGATCTATTTCAATGCCTCGATGCCGTATGACGAAGCCGAGGAATTTTCCCAAGGAGACTCCAAATTCGCACTTGAGTGGATTCACGAGGAGTTAGTACCTTCGAAGCCATTTGAAGATTAGCTCAAGGTCTTGAAGATGTGTCAACTTCTTCTTGGATTTTACGACAAGGTCGTCAACGTAGCACTCTATGTTTTGATGAATAATGTTGTAGAGGATTCTCTGCATGGCTCGTTGGTAGGTAGCTCCTGTGTTTTTCAAATCGAATGGCATGACTTTGTAGTAGTAGATCCCTTTTGGTGTGCGAAATGCCATGAGCTCTTCATCTTTTGGCGCCATCCTGATCTGGTTGTAGCCTGAAGATCCGTCCATGAAAGTTAGCAATTCGTGGCCTATTGTCACGTCCACCATTAGCTCCATGATTGGCAGTGGAAAATCATCCTTGGGGCATACATTGTTCAAGTCCCTGAAGTCCATGCACACTCTGATTTGATCGTTCTTCTTTTTGACTAGAATGACGCTGGAGATCCATATCGGTACTTGACTTCTTGGATGAAGCCAGCTTCGATGAGCTTGTTTACTTTGCTTTCTATCTGGGGTACCAACTCTGGCCGGTAGCTCCTTTGTCCTTGCATGATGGTGCTAGCTCCGTGTTTGACGCCGAGCTGGTGTACTGTGATTTTAGGATCAAGCCCTGGCATCTCCTTGTAGGACCATGCGAAGATGTCTCTGTATTCTCGAAGCAGCTTGATATATGCACCTTCTTCTTCAGGAGTCAAGAGTGTGCTGACGAATGTAGGCCAAGGCTCCTTTTCTGTGCCCAAGTTTATTTCCTTCAAGTCGTCAACAGTGGACTCTCCCTTCTTCGAGGATTGGCGAGGAGTCTTCTAACTCGTCGTCCGAAGTAAAAGCGTCACCGTTTTCAGTTCCAGTAATGGAGATGTAATTGATGGCCACCATGAAGTGATCGTGGAAGATTCTTTTAGGAGATCCTGTCGAATGCATCATCTTACGTGGGTGGGTGGGTATCAGAACTACGTCCCTAACCAGCATTCCCAAATGGTCGAACACCGACTTCCTCTTTGTCTATTTGATTGGCCCGAGTCTTTCAAACACAGATGTAGATTTTGACTGGCTTTGATTGCTTTTCTTTTGCTTCTGGAGTATGGCCCGACATTGAGCTTGTCACTGTCTTCTTTTGACTATTTGCTATTGGGACGGACGGCATAGGTGGAGCGTGCATCGAAGTCGGACGATCCTTTAGCTGCTTCATCTATCATTTTCACCTCGATGTAGTTGAAGAAAGGTCTTCTTTGTTGCAAGTTTGACGACCATCAGGGTTTGACTGGAGCCGATGCCTCGTCGATTCATGAGAATTTGCTCGCCCCTTTGAAAAAGACGTACTTGAGTTTTGGTCATCCCGTGTGGTGTCGCAACTGGAGAAAGCGTGCCTATATATATGGTGCTCTCTTTGTTGTAGCCGGCTTTAAATAGTAACTTGGCGATGTTTTGCCCCCAGCTCCCTTTTGGCTTAAATTTGAGTTGATTGGAGTCGACAGGTCCAATCGGGCTTGAAGATTGCGTCAGACCCGGTAATGGCAACGTCATTTCTTGCAAAGTGATGACGTTGGCTTCTGATAATGGCGGAACCAGTTCTTTTGTCGAAGCAATAGGCGATCACTCGTATTTGCGAAGCCATTGAGGTATGAGGCGCAGAACCAACACAGCTTGGACGGGCAACGGAGTATGTTGCATGGATCTCGGCTTGAAGCTGATACGCATCCTTTGTCTTGACTATGATGCTTCCTTGACTTCAAGTATCGCCTTACTGGAAGGTTGCATCGGATTTGCAGGTGGAGGAGTTTTATCCCGCCTCATTTCTTCAGCCTTTTGGGTTCGAGGAGCTTTAGCGAGAAGGACTTCCGCAACAAGGTCTTTTGCCTGGTAAAACTTGGTGTCAGCCAGATGTACTTTGGCCTTATTAAATGGCTTGTCATTAGCGACGATGCACTTCTCCTTGCCTTCCTCGTAGTACTTGAGGCACTGGTGCCAGGTGGACACCACAACACCGTTCTCATATAGCCAAGGTCTTCCCAGCAAGAGGCGATATGATGTCTGGCAGTCAATGATATGGAAGAGGACCGTCATGTCGAGCTAGCCGATAAAAAGCTTCAAATGAATGATCCCGATAGTGGACTGTCCGCCTTGGTTGAACCCTTGAATGACCAACTGGCTTTGTGAGAGCTGGTCAATGATAACGCCGAGCTGCCTTATTGTTTGGATGGGCATGATGTTGACAGCGGACCCACAGTCCAGCAGGATTTGATTTACTGGCTTCTCCTTGATGTATCCTAAGACGTAGATGGGCTGATTGTGCAGTCGTGCTCCGAGTTGCTCGATCATGCTAACGATGTGTCGGGTGGTGTAGAAGTGGTTGAGGAACTCCCTTTCTATTTGGTCCCAACTATCGATGGATCCGTGAAGAAGATCAACATACTAGTCAAACGTGTTACCTTTGAGGGTGCAAACGAACTGCTTCACCATTTCGTCACCGTATGTGCCGGCGTTGTTGTAAGTTTCGACAAAGTGGGCAACGTGCTACCTTGGATTTCCCTTCCGTCAAAGTGTTGGAACTTTGGTGGCTGGAACCTGGTAGGGAAATGCAGCTGCTGGATCCTTGCAGTGTAAGGCTTCGAGTAGGCCGCCATGATCAGAGGAAGACTACCACCGTGGGAACGTATCATGTCGGCCACCAATGACTGTATCGGCTGGGCAGTTATCGTTGCTGCCGTCGGAGGTTGTGTGGCCACTGATACTGGCACTGGAGAGATGACTTCCACAGGGATAGGAACCAAAGAGAGTGCCGGAGTAGTCGCTAAAATCATCGGAACAACAACTATAGGAGCGAGAGTTGAAGATGGAGATGGAGCGCCTACTAGAGAAGCAAGAGGTTGATCGATTGCTGTAGCCTCCCTCACGCTTAGCTTTTGAAGCAAAGTATTGATGTGATGGTCCTTCTCCTCCATCAGCCGAGTAATTTGCACCATATGCTCGCTCATTTACAGGACTTGGAGCTGGAGAGCAGACGGAGGATGATGACGTAGGACGTCTCGGTGCTGCATGCCTATATCCTTGCCATCATCGTCGGAGAAGTAGTTGCGCCAACTTGCTTCTGCTTGATGGCGAACGTTTACCTCCTGCAAAGGATGTGCAAAGTTCATTGGAGAACCCAAACGGGCATCTTCGACAGCAGTTTCTGGCGTGAAGACGTTCGCGAGAGTTCGAGTACGCTGAGTGTAGACGCGTACTACCAGGGGAGCATCATCCTCTAGGTTTTCTGGATTACCGTATCGGAGTAGTGGAAACTTGGCAATAGGTGAAAGGCTTGTTGGAGCAAACATGGCGTCGTTTGTTCCGGCCATGGCGTACTTGCAGCAAATCCTTCAGATGCATGGATGAAAAGGAGAGGAGGTCCCACCGGGCGTGCCAGAAATTTGTATGTGCAGAAAAAGATATGGGTCGTATTTATTATAAACACACGAATATTACAGATGCTGGGACTCGGGGGGGGTGAGCCAGTTGCGGTAAAGATTTGATCAGGAGATTATAGGAGAGATCTTCTGGAGGGTCCCTTTTTTTTTTTTTTTAAGGGTAAAAACTAATCTATTACTGGAAAATAAAGGCAATTACAGGACACGGCTTGTCTCTGAATGAGCAAGCAGACCACACGACCAAAGAGTCCACAACAACAAGAAATCCTACCTCATCGCACTAGGGGCAGACCGACAAGGTAGCCCCCGGACTAGAGGAAATACACAACACTCAAGTTAAAGAAAAAAGGACACAAACACCAGTGAACCAGAGCAGCAGATATCTGAACGCATTAGCTAGCCCCCCTACTCCTCGTAACCCTATCAGATTGTCCCTTTGGCCTAGCTTCTTTATCTCGGAACGCAATCGTTGGATTCGGCATGGTAAGGAATGACGGTCGGTTGGCAAGATGGGGGGGCAGTTGCTTGTACTGATCAAAGGAATCCAGAGGATGGGCATTACTTGCCTCCTCCACTCGATCTGTAACCTCCCCAACTTCACCACCGAAATCCTACAGAACAACTGATGCCGGATCATCCGCTAATCCCACTACCTTCCGAACCAAATTCTTTCGATGAATTCGTTGAATAGCAGGAATTGAAAGGCTGGGGCTTCCTTCTCGAAGGCTCCGTCTAGTAGTATACTTAGTACCACCAGCAGAAACCCCACTCCCACTAGCAATAGCGGGGGCAATCGGAACCCCTCCTCCCTCGCTAGCTATACTTTCTGCTTGCGTAACAGTAACCTTTTGTCGCTCAACAACAGCCTTAGCTTGCGTAACATCAGCAGCCTCTACTTGCGTAACAGCATCCTTAGGCAGTGTAACATCAAGTACTGCATCAGCAACATTTGGTGTTACAGTCGCCTCTTGCTGTTCAGCATTAGGCCTTACAGCCTGTGTAACATCAGCCCTCCCTTCCTGACCCGCCTGTGTAACAACAGCATTAGCCTCACACTCTTCTGCAGCAACAAAAGCAACAGCAACATTGACAGCCTCAGCAGCAGCACCACCTCGTGTAACATCAGGTTTTGTAGCAACATTACTGCTGAAACCAGTTGTAACAGCAGCAATTGCCTCACAAACATCAGGTGTAACACCAACATTAACAGCCTCAGCAGCAGCACCCACTCGTGTAACACCATCAGGTTTTGCAGCAACAGCACTGCAGAACCCAGGTGTAACAGCAACATTACTCTGCGTAACAACAACTGTGGCAACAGTAGCCCCCACAAGCTGTGTAACATCACCAGCAGGCTGTGTTGCAGCATCAGGTACTGCCTCAACAGCTACAGCACTTCTGGCAGTTGCTGCATCAGCAACAGCAATGCCAATATCACTTTGGACTAGGATCTCTCCAGCAGCTCCTACAGCTCCATCCTCCTGCTCCTCCTGACCAACATCCTCTAAAATAGCAAACCGAGATTTAAAAGCCATGGTGCTAGGACCCACCACAGGTGTTGGAGGTACCTTTTTGTGAACCCCTCCAACTGTTTGCCACCCTTCTTCAAGAATAGATTTACCTTTAGCAGAGGATGCAATCCTCACACTGTGAGCTCCAGCCGACACCTTTGGTTGCCATGTTTGAGCCGGAGTCTTGGCTACCTTGGGATGTTTAGTACATGTGTTATCACTATGGTCAAAGCTTTTGCAAGCCTTGCATCTTGTGGGAATCCAATCGTACGTCACCGACTGCCAAGAAAGAAACCTACCAAATTCGTCTCTAGCTTGAACTCTATTTGGCAGCGAGTCTTCCACATTGACAACCACACAGATCCGCGCAAAAAGTGCCCTCGTACCTCCTGCAGTAGCTTGGTCCATGTATATGGGGTTGCCAAACACACTACCCAGTCTACTAAGCATATCCTCAGTCCACAAATCCCCTTCAAGATTAGGGAAGTTTGCCCAAATAGGGATTGCTGAAATCAATTCCCTCTCACTACACATCCCTCTAGCCCATTTCCTCAAAATCAATGGACGGCCTTCAAAATGCCAAATCTTCCCTTCAAGAATTCGAGTAAAATCGGAAGCTAACTCGAATTTAAACCAGAAAACTCCAATTTCTCTCGACAAGATCTCCAACTTTCCCTTTGGTTGCCAAGCACGCATAACATAATTTTTGAGATGTAAATAATACGTTCGACGCCCTAGGACGAACCCAACAAGAGTGTGCTCCCATTTTTTTTCCATTAGCTTCTAAATCAGCCCTCGGCAAAATCGCTACTTTTTGCCCTTCGAACATCCCCGGCTTAACATAGTGCAGCCTCAACTTTTCTAGCGGGAGCAATGGAGGTACTTGGGATAGAGGAGGAGCCCAAGCATTTGCACGGGAACCTTCAACAGGCCTATCTGCAGTCTGGCTTGGATCGGGCATTTCTGCAAACACTTCATGTCCACTAGACTGCAAATGTTGTTTTGCAGAACTGTTACCACTCTCATTCACAGCAATGTTACCTCTCTCAGGCACTCCCACAAACACCTGGTCTGTTCTATATGAAGCTGCATCAACAAAAGAAAATCCAGCCGGTGCACCATCACTCTCACCCACGGGTACTGCCTGGTTTGTAACTCCCACCTGAGTGCTTACGATTGCCCAAACCTATTGCCGTAGGACTCACAACAACAGCTGGTTGTGTATTAGGCAGAACATCAAACATCTGATGGGCATCAGGTTGCAATGTTGGCTCTGCAGCACCCAATTCCCCCGAACTCCTTGGCATTTCCTCAGACACCTTGTGAGCAGCCACAGACAAAACATCAGTCCCTGCCATTCTACCCGATCTTGGACTATGTTGGGAAAAAACCAGTGGGGGAAAATCATCAATCCCGCCATAAGATTCTCCCTCATTAAGGCATAACCCCGACCTAGAATGTATACCATCTTCAACCTGGGCATTAACTCCAGATCCACCGGATCTAGAGCTCAAGATTACCTCATCTCCCACACACGATCTAGGATCTGCATACGATCTAGTTCCCAGCATATGTGTCGATCTGGATCCCACACCCGAACCAAATTCTAACCCACCACTGCCTCGATCAGAAGAAGAAGAAGACGACTCTGCACTTCCTCCTCGCCCTTTAGACTGTGATCTGCTGGTACCCACTGCAATGAACTCCTCCAAGGTTGGAGCTCGAGGTTGGAGAAAAGACTCCTCCACCGCTAGCTGTTCCACGCCATCCTGTTGACTGTCGCTACCCCCATCCCTCCCTAGCCCAAGACTTGGATCCGGTTCTTGGGGGGGCTTCATCGCCCCCAAAGGGAGAAGAAGATGAAGAGCGCCAAGATCTCCCGAAATCCTAGAGAGAGAGGCTCGGACTCTTGACGTTAAGAATGGAGACTCCTCTTTTTCTGGAGGGTCCCTTTGATCCGTGTCACGTGGTGTTCGTGTGAGAGCTCTAAAGGGGTTGCCCAGGAGAGAGATCTTTATAGGGTGAGGGTTTCTTGAGAGGCTAAGGAGTATCCGTCATTGCTTTTGTCCCTTCCGTGTTTTACGCTTTCACGGCTAGGGGGTTTTTGTCTTTGTTCCTCGGTCTTCGTGTCTCCCTCGATCCTTGCTAGACCTCAGCGTTTTTTATCGTCAGTTTGCGGCATCGATCGTGCTTTTGGCATCGGTTTTAGCTTTGGCTTTCTGCTTTGGCTTTGCTTTGGTGTTGCTCTTGCTTTTGCTTTGCTTTGGCACTTGCACTTGAACGTAGATGGATAGAGGCTTGCAATGCTTTAGTTCTTTCAGACTTCGCATCGTATTGGCTAGAGCATGCAGTGCTTTGCTCGTGAGTGGCGTAGTTGCTTGGCTTTGGCCCTTGTGTGGCTTTGGCGCGGGCTTTACTGGTGCTTTTGCTTTGGCTTCTTGCGTTGGCTTTTGCTTAAGCGTTGACTTGATCTTCTTCTTGGACGACGATGGCTACGTCTTCACTTCTTTTTTATTTTTTTATCTTCCTCCATGGTTATGGCGTCGGCTTGATTTCTCCTCTTCTCCGGGCTTCTTTGGCATGATCGAAGTTGAGGGCTTTGTTTTGAAAACGACGGGTGTATCGACACTTTGGGTATCCTTCTCCAAGATTTCTTCTTCATGAATAGAGCGGACGTTGTTGAAGACGATGAGGTGATGCCACTTCGATCTTCTTCTCTAGGCTTTTAGGCTTGATCGGAGTCAAAGGCTTGTTGGAGACGACGGGGTGATGCCGCT
Source organism: Chamaelirium japonicum (assembly GCA_947650365.1). NCBI lineage: Eukaryota > Viridiplantae > Streptophyta > Magnoliopsida > Liliales > Melanthiaceae > Chamaelirium > Chamaelirium japonicum. Next base: position 1,213,929 of record CANTAL010000004.1, read on the forward strand.
CCTATCTTCTTCTCTGGGCTTTTGGGCTTGATCGGAGTCGAAGGCTTGTTGAAGACAATGGTGTGGTGCCGCTTTGATCTTCTTCTCTGGGCTTTTGGGCTTGATCAGAATCAAAGGCTTGTTGGAGATGACGGGGTGATGCCACTCCTATCTTCTTCTTCGGGTTTTTGGGCTTGATCAGAGTCGAAGGCTTGTTGGAGACGATGGGGTGATATCGCTCCGATCTTCTTCTCCGATCTTTGCTTTTGGCATCTTCGGAGTTGAAGGGTTCTTCTTCTCCGAGCTTTCTTCTTCGTGCATGGAGCTGAAGGGGCGATCTTCTTGTGCATGGGTATTCACATTGATGAGGACTTTCAATGGACTAAGCCGATCCAAAAGAGATAGGCTTGCCCGAGCCTCGTGAAGCCTTGGGTTGATGAAGGACGAGTCTCCTCCTTTGCAGAGCTTCTTCGCTTCTGTCTTCCACTTCGACCTCTTGAGCCTTCCCCCTCCCCCTCTATTTATAGGTGAAGAGGGATGGGAGAGATATGGGAAGATTTATTTTAATCCCTTTAATATCTCTCCCATAACTACCCAAGATTTATTCCTTCATTGATGGGGGAAATAAACCTTTATTTCTTTTCCTTTTCTGGTGGAGTAGTTATGGCCCAATCTTTTTTTGAATTTATTGGAATCTTTCATATTAAATCGATGGCAACCCGGCTTCGTTTCTTGTCCGTCGGATCAAGGGATCGACGCAGATCCACGTTTGTGTAGACGTCTACACAACCTCCCCCCGTACATGGCGGTGTTTCTTTTCTTTTTCTTCTTTTTCTTCCTTTTTTTTCGTTCCTTTTTATTTCCTTTCTTTCTTTTCTTTCCTTTATTTTTTTTATTTGGCTGGCCACCCCCTACCCGTGAATAGGGGGCACGGCTTTCTAGAAGAGGGGATAAGTGGGACTCACTTAAGGGTGGGCACACCCAACCCTTCTTTTGGCATGGATCGGGTCGGATCGGGTGGGCCCGGGTTCGTGTCGGGTTTGCCCTCGGGTTGGTGCATGCGAGTCAGGTTCGGGTTTGACACAATTTGTGTGTCTACAAATATCGCCTCAAGGATGAGTGCGCCGGCGGAAAACACGTAACCCTTGTGTATACGGGAAACGCACAGCACTTTTCCTTGATTCTTTTTGTGGACGGGGTTGAGGCTTATTTAAGGGCCACTACCCCTTTCATCCAACGTCTATTCTTGCAGAAGGATGGAGCTTGGTGACCGTCGTCGGAAGAGGCTGCCTAGGGTTGCAAAGGACTAGCTCCGTCTTTCTAGTAGTCGCCTCTTTCGTCTGCGGCGGCGGTTGCGGAGGATCGGTGCTTGGAGATCATCAGCGAATTGACGATGGTGCGCGAATTGAAGATTGTCGTGAAGGCGGGCTTGAAGCTAGGGTAGGAAGAAGACCGAGGTAAGGAGGACGGAGCACCGCGGTTGAGGTGTCGATCGCCTCTGCCTTCTTCTTCTTCTCCTTCATCTTCTTTTTCTTTCTTTTCTTTTTCTTCTTTCTTATTTTTCTTTCTTTTCTTTTTTCTTTCTTTCTTTTTTTTTTTTTTTCTTCTTCTTCTAGTCCAAAGAGGCAGCAGGTGGCGTGGCTTTGGGCACGGGGCAAAGCGGCGGTGGTCTGTGTGGGGCACGGTGGCAGTGGCCTATCGCTTCGGGCGCGGGGCGCAGCGGTGGTGGCCTGCATGGGCGCGGGGTGCGGTGGCGGTGGCTTACGGCTTTGGGCACGTGCTACAGCAGTGGTGGCATGCGGCTCTGGGCACGGGGCGCAGCGGCGGTAGTCGGCAGCCTAGTGCAGGGCCTGACCGGGTCGGAGAAGGGCGCGGGGGCCGGGGGATCCGGGCGGCTGGGGTTGCGGCTCCGACTCGGGCGGCCCCCCCGATTGGGCAAGAAAAGATAGGGAGCTATGCCCCCCCCCCCTTTTCGGCTCGTGACACGTGGCCCCTGCCCCCCCTATGAGGGTTCGGATGGGAAAGAGGGGGCTACGGGCTCCTCTTTTTCTCTCGTTTTTTTTTTGCACCTCTACCAGACTTTACTTGATTCTCTTTGTGTCCTTTCAGAATTTGGGCTTCTGAGAGTTTGGCTTTGATGGGGTGGATTGCTGAGGACTTCTCCGATGGGAGTAAGTACCTTCGCTTCCCCCTTACCCGGGTTTACCGCTACCGCCCTTCAAGAAGAGATGATCGTCTGTCGATGCTCTGGATTCCTACCCATGAGCGTATCACAGAGGATGGAGTAGCCGATGTAAATTGCAGGATGCCAAGGCTGAGTGAGAAGGTTTATACTGATGAGGCGATTTCCATGAAGTTTCTTCGTCCGAGCTTGAGTCTGCCCTTTCATCACCGTGCTGAAGACTTTGTGTCTATGCCGGTAGTGGCTTCGAAGATCTGCTCTCGCTTGACCAAATGGGATGCTGACTCCTAGCCTCGTGGGGACATTCAGTACCTCTGCGGCTTCTGTGAGTGGATGGGCAAGCTTTCAAAAGTTTTTGGGGTGGAGCTTGAGACAAAACCATTGGCGAAGTTCCTAGTGCCAGCTCGTCGAGAGTACAGTCGTCCTGAGGGGATATACCGGGCACTCTGCGAACACTGGTGCTCGGATACCAACACATTTCTTAGTGGAGCGAGAGAAATAGGGATTTCCCTCTGTCATGTTCACATCGTTACCGTATGTCCTGAAGTGTGAAACTATTATCAAGAGAAAGTGTTGGCTTTGAAGAATCTGATGGATAGTAGCTTCTCCCCGAGTTCCTGCCTTCTCTTGTTCAAGGCGTACGCCATTATTGCAGACGAGATCAGTCGAACTGAGTTCACTATTCATCTTGGATAGATTTCTGGTTCAGGGGTGAGTACCGGTCCCCTGCTCTTTCAGCTCACCCGATGTGGAAAATTGCCCAGATGAAGAGGCCTCCACTGTGATCCTTTATGAGGCCTATCGAGTCTTTAGCCCAAGTGAGACATTCGATGAAGGGGAAACAGAGCCTATGAGAGGTTCTTTGTCTGAAGCGTGACAGTGAGGACTGGCAAGCAGTTTATCGAGCCGCCGGGTTGGTCATTTTCTTTTATCGATTCGTGCTTTCTTGTACTAGTGAGGCTATCCGTCCTAGGACTTTTCTTGTAGCGTCCCGGATGGCGAGGGGGGAGCTCTTCAATTTGGCTCCGGCGATCTTTTGTGCCTTGTACCAGGTGCTTAGCAGCACTTACCGGAGCTTGTCCAATTCAAACAACACTAAAGGGGAAATCGGTTGTTCTAATGCCTTTGGCCCTCTGTACTATTTGTATAGTTGGATGACCCTTCACTTTCCAAAAGGGATTTTCGCCAAACGTGGGCATCCAGCCAATATGCCATTCTTGCCGGGCAGAGAGGGGATCTTGAATGCCTTCATCAGTTGGGAACATCCGAAAGAGTGTGCTCGAGCCCTTTTACAGAAGATGGGGGGCACGGATTTTGAGTTCACGTCAGAGCACTCAGTGTTGCCTTTAGAGAAGTCGATGGTTTATGACAACGAGTAGCTCTCTGATGGCTTGTACTGGAACATGGTCAGCTGCCGCCCCGGCTACTTGGTTTTGCATCGAGGAGATATAGTGGTGGTGGAACCGTATTCCCCTCATCATTTTGCTCGCCAACAAGGATTTTGGCAGGAGGTACTTGGTATGCCGCAGCGATTGCAGGGGCGTATTAGCCCGCAGGAAGGCTACCACCTCTGGGCTTCTCTTTAAGCTCGGTTGACTGGCTGTAGTTTCTTCCCTAGGACCAAGTCGGGATCAAGGGATGCCGCGACTCTAGGTTATTGCAAATGGATCGAAGAGCGAGTATCCCCACTACTTGCTAGTCTTTCGATTGACGTTTTGGCGGGCAGCGAGTTCAAAGGCTTCAGTTTTGATCCTTCGGCAGGATCGAAGGATCGCCGCCTCCGACTGGGAGTTCAAAGGACTGGGAAGACTTGTAGTCGTCTTTCCAGTGCCCGTTGGGTTTCTTCTTTGGATCTTGTGCCGGGTGTCGGTCCTGCGAGTGCCCCCGGGCAGTCTACTCTTCAGAAGACAACCATTAAAAGTGCCCGCCTAAGAGATGGAATCTGTGTATTCTACGTGGCGTAACTTCGAGGGTGCCCTGCCCGGCAAAGGATGTCGAGGAGCCCGGCCTTTTAGGAGATGAGGTGATTCCCTTGTCTGGGATAGTTATGTCTGACTTTACAAGTACGCATAAAGTTTCTCCTTTTTATCTTTTAATTTCTGGGGGTTTCATCATGCTGAGTAGCGTGTTTCCATTTTCTTTGGGCAGACTCCGTCATTGTAGTAGAGCGTGAGATGGATTCTTCGAAAGCATGCCAAGGGCGTTCACTTACTGAGGCCGCGCATGAAGCATCCGGGAAGTGTGGGCTAGACGTTCCCATGGATGACCTAGCCCTCCTTGGGCTTTGTGGGAAGAATTTTCCTAGTGGCGGCGTAGATCTGGATGAGATCAATATCGATGCTTTGTCCTTTCATGAGGAGGCTGGGGTTTTGATTGTCGGCAGGCGGCATACCCTGATTGTCTTCTTCTCAAGCTTGGTGGAGAAAACAGTTGGTATAGCAGTGGCGATAGTTTTTCCAGTTTCACCGACCTCGTTAGCGAATATGGGACCTCCAGTGGCCGCAGCAGTGGGTAAATATTTGCCCACGTATTATGAGGCACCTCGTCAGGTATTGAAACCGAGGAGCAGAGTTTCGGAGTTCCTTCATGAGAGTTATCGGTAGTACATCAGGTCGATGCTTGAGTCTTTCCAGGACGAGGGTTTTGGCGCTCTCCGGGACTAGTGGTCTGCCAATGGTGCCGAGTTTTATATGACCCATGCGGAGTTCAAGGTGGATAGTTCTTCTTTTGCTGCATAGATGAACTCACTCGTGACTGATAGTAAGGCTTATCGTTCTCGACGGGCTCTATTAGAGGGGAGTACTCCTTCTGAGTTAGCGATAATTGAGGAGAGTTTGGGCCAGTCAGAGCGCCAGCTTGCAGATGCGATTTCAAGTTTGGCGAAGGCGCAAAAGAAGGTGGAATCGATGTGAGTTTCAATTCAAAAAGCAGAATCTTGTTTGGAGCGAGCCGAGACTGCAGATAGAGCTTCGAGGGCGAGCTTCTTGAAACAGCAAGCGAACTTGTCAGCCCGTCATGATCTTATGGCCACACACCCTTTGGAGCTGCAGCAAGTGGAGGCCACTAGAGTAGAGTTGTTGCAGCGTCTTTGAGCTTTGGATACCCTCTAATAGTTGTATTTTTTTTTGATATTTTTTTTTCGGACTCATAACTTGTACTACTTTTCTTTGAGTATCGAATAAAATCATCATATTTTCTTGATCGTTCGCATGGAGTATTGTTGGCTCTTTTTTTTTTGTCGGACTGAACCTGAAGTGATTTCTCAGGCTGCCTACGTACCCCCGAAGGGGGATCAAGTCACACGTAGCTCACGTTTTTTTTTTTGTTTCAGTGTGGCCTCGCCTTAGGCATAGTACCTTTTAAGATACTTGCCATTGATGGGGCCAAGCTCGAGCCCTTCTGGCCTGATAGTACTCCAAGTGTTGCTGATCTTCTAGACGTCTTTCATCTAGTGCCTCCAATTCTGCCATGTGGAACTGGGCATTGTCGTCACTGGTGAGGCCTTCTTGGATTGCTATCCTGAGCGATGGGATCCGGAGCTCGAGTGGAAGGACGGCTTCTACCCTATAAATAAGGGAGTACGGAGTTGCTTGCGTTGGAGTACGGAAGGATGTGCGGTAGGCCTATAGTGCTTCGCCCATGCGTTCATGCCAGTCCTTCTTCGACTTCGAGACGATCTTCTCCAACAGCTTGCATAGAGTCTTGTTGAAGGCTTCAGCCAGGCCATTGGCTGGAGCATTATACATTGTTGAGCACTTCTGCTTAATGTCGTATTTGGCACAGAACTGGCTGACAGCGGCATTCTTGAACTGCTTCCCGTTGTCCATGAAAATATAGCAAGGGACTTCGTATCGGAAGATGATGTCGTTCTGGATGAAGCTGATAACGGAATGACTTGTGACTTCCCATAGAGGTATTGCTTCGGCCCATTTGGAGAAGTAGTTTGTTGCTGCCAGGATGTAAAGATGCTGCCTGGAGGACTTGGGCAAAGGACCGACGATGTCGAGTCACCATCCATCGAAGGGTCATGACGCGATCGTTGGATGCAAAGGCTCTGGTGGTTGACGGATATAATCGCCATGTATTTAGCAGGCATGACATTTCTTTGCAAACTCCAAGCAGTCCTTAACCATGGTGGGCCAGTAATAGCCCATTCTCCTGATGCGAAAACAGAGCTTTGGACTGGACTGATGCTCATAGAAACCTTGCACCTTCCGAAGATTTCTGCACATACAGATTTCTGTAATCAAAGTAGGTAACGTGCTGCCTTGGATTTTCCTTTCCGTCGAAGTGCTGGAACTTTGGTGGCTGGAACCCGGTAGGGAAACGCAGCTGCTGGATCCTTGCAGTGTAAGGTTTTGAGTAGGCCGCCGTGATCGGAGGAAGACTACTACCGTGGGAACGCATTATGTCGGCCACCAACGGCTGTATCTACTGGGCAGTCATCGTTGCTGCTGTCGGAGGTTGTGTGGCCATCGATACTGGCACTGGATAGATGAGTTTCGTAGGGACAAGAATCGAAGAGAGTACTGGAGTAGTCGCTAAAATCATCGGAACAACCTCTGTAGGAGTGGGAATTGAAGACGGAGCTGGAGCGGCTACTGGAGAAGCAAGAGGTTGATCGATTGCTGTAGCCTCCCTCGTACTTAGCTTTTGAAGCAAAGTATTGATATGATGGTCCTTCTCCTCTATCAGCTGAGTAATTTGCACCATTTGCTCGCCCATTTGCATGACTTGGAGCTAGAGAGCGGACGGAAGATGATGACGTAGGACATCTCGGTGCTACATGCCTGTATCCTCGCCATCATCGTCGAAGACATAGTTGTGCCAACTTGCTTCTGCTTGATGGTGAACGTTTGCCTCCTGCAAAGGAGGTGCAAATTCATTAGAGAACCCGAACGGGCTCGGGGTTGAGGCTGGTCCTCTATAAAGTTTTGGACAGAGATTCTAGGATCAAGGCTAGCTCATTTCTTCATGCACCAAGGCCTTCTCAGCATTTTGATGAGCGTCTTCGGCAGTAGTTTCTGGTGTGAAGACGTTCGCGAGAGTTCAAGTACACCGAGTGTAGATGCGTACTACCAGGTATATTGATCTCTTTCTAGGATCCATCGATAGCTGGGACCAGATGGAGAGGGATTTCCTCAACCGCTTCTACAACACTCGACGAATCGTTAGCATGACCGAGCTTACGGCCATCAAGCAAAGGAATGACGAGCCGGTGATAGACTACATTGATCATTGGAGTAACCTTACATTGAATTCGCAAGACTGCTTGTCTGAAGACTCGGCCATCAAGATGTGCACCCAAGGCATGCACTGGGGCTTGCTCTACATCCTCAAAGGGATCAAGCCTCGATCCTTCGAAGAACTCGGAACTCAGTCCCACAATATGGAGCTCAGCCTAGCAAATCATGGGGATTCAAAGGGCAAAGACTTTTTGAAAATGGAGAAGAATGATAAGCTGCCGGCACCAAGAGCAAAGCAAGTTAACGTTGCAGACGTCGTTTCAACGTCCAAACCACTCAAAATCAGTGGCAAGTTGGATCAAGGAAAGGGGGCCGCCATACCACCACCTCAGACTCAAAGGCAACCAAGGATGACTCTCGAGGAGCTCGAAGCAAAAGAGTATCCCTTCCCGGACTCAGAAATCTCCTCCATGTTCGACAAGTTGCTGCAGGAAAAGATGATCAAGCTTCCTCCATCAAAGAGGCCTAAGCAAATGCATCGTGTCGATGACCCACTCTTCTGCAAATACCACCGAGTGGTTAGCCATCCCATCGAGAAGTGCTTCGTCTTCAAAAAGAAAATCATGGCGCTCGCAAAGCAAGGGAAGATTGAGATCAACTCAGGCGATGTCGCTGCAGCAACATGACGTCAATCACCTTCGGTTCCTTTCCATCGGTACTCGTTGCTGCACGACGGGGAATGCCCAAGTTGCGCATCAATCGTCAAAGGCTGATCGCGAAGATGGCTTCACAACCAAAGATTTTGAAGCGACAACGGCGTGCCCCTGCAATTACTGGGAATGAAACACTATTGCCTCGACCATCACCATGGTAGCAAGCACCTCTCCCGAGCGAAGCTACATCTCAACGTGCCCTCCAAGAAAGGTACCAGCATGGAGAGTTAGAAGTCGGCCCATTGGGCCAACCCTCGGGTATGTTCGATTACTACGTTCTCTACTCTCAATCTCTATCAGTCTCAATAGAGGAGATCACGTAAACTGGCTGGGGGTCGGAGAACAAGTCTGCAAAAGAGCGAGTCTCTCCCCGTCAAGCTATGTCTCAACAAACTTTCTGAGAAAGGTATGAGCGGGGAGATCCAAAAGTTGGTCTGTTGGGCCAGCCTTCGAGCAAGTTTGACTATTACGTTCTCTACTTCAAGCCTTCGTTCGTTTCGATGGAAGAAATCAAGCCCACTGGCTGGGGATCAGAAGACGAGACGACAGAGCATCCAGAAGAACAAGCTTCTTTGACCAACGAAAAACTGGCCTGTAGCCACCACTCCGAATATTCACCTTGGCAAGGGAGAATCCACCGATGAAGACGCATGGGTCATGCTACCCCGGAGGAAAAGGCCATGATCGGCGAGATGACCAAGCTAGATCGAGTGGCAAGGAAACTCCCTGATCGAGCAAAGAAATTACAAGAAGAAAAGAAAATCTCCAGGGAGAAAGGTGTTCAAAGTGCTGCCGGCAAATCCAGATGACCTCCTCCAGCAGAGCCCTTCAGAACCGGCAACGCTGCGAGAGTTCTTCCCTGATCACTTCCTCCCTGCCAATCAGTATCTCAGAGTCTGCTGTTGCATGGTCAAAGTTCACGAGATGCCGAAAGAAAAAAAGCGAGTCTTCCGAAGAAGGCGACTCCGACGACGAGAGGAACGGCTCCAACTAGGAGGGCACTGCCTCCCATGATGAGGCAATCTTGCACTTGCCGCTCATAGAAACCTTGCACCTTCCGAAGAAAATCCGTCTAGCAATGGCCGCAGCCCTGGCGGATCTAGATAGCTACAAGAGAAAGAGGAAAGACGGTGAGAAGGGCAAAATTGTTGCCTCCTGCGATGCAGTAGTAACCTTCTCAAACGAAGATCTGCAACTCGGAGCACGACTGCACAACCGGCCCGTCTACGTCTCGGGATACATCAAGGAGAAGCCAGTAAATCGAATCCTATTGGACTGTGGCTCCGCTGTCAACATCATGCCCATCCAAACAATGAGGCAGCTCGGCATTATTGAGTGTGAATACAAGTCATAGGCAAAGCCGGTACCCGAGGAACCTCATCATCCTCTAAGAAGGTGCCAAAAGCCCTTAAGGCCTCGGCAGCTGCAGCTACTGCCCCTATATCCTGATTCTGATCCTGATCCTCATCGTCGTCATCATCACCAGCCTTGCATCCTCTGGCACTGGCAGTGTCTTCCTTATTGCTATAGACTTAGAGACAGATCTGTTGCTCAGAGGAGCAACAACCTTCTCCATAGCCTCGCCTTCTGGTATTGCAACCCCTACCGCTTGCATCAGTCTCATAATCAGCAAGGTGTAAGGGAACACCAAGTTTTTACCGGTAGCGTGATCCGTGAAGATATGATCCATCCAGGCAACAATGAAGGTGAACATGTTCCAGTGCGACTCCACGTACTCCTCTCAACAGCTCGAACATCAGCTAGCTGTGTAGGATCCCACAACATCAAGGCCTTGAAAATGAGTACAGGCCTGATGTACGTTGTGCAGATTCGTCTTCTTCCTCAGCATGTCTTTCTCGGTGAACCGGTAATTGCTCGAGAAGCACTTGTGGTTGGCATCCATAATCCAATGGATCTTCGTCCCTGCTAAGCAATGAAGCTTTCAAGTTTGGACTCGAAAAGTGCATGATAGTGGGACAGGAAACCTGAAGGGCGTGTCATGACATGTAGGTGAGGGATATGACTTGAGGGATCCCAAACAGTACTCGAGCGTGGTCACGCGCGCGGAAGCCACGCCCAAGCACCAAGGTAACAAAATTGGGTTGCTCGGAATTAAGGAAGTTGCAACTCGATCGCCAACATATATCGATCCTGCATGCATGTTGATTAGAAGTGCTGAACAAGCCAGCCGGGGATATATAAGCCGGCCGGAGGGAAATTTCAAATAATTAAGCTCGATCTCCCACCCCTAAAGAGAAAGCGAGGAGCTCGATCGCCAAAGACGGAAACTCATCCAAAGCCAACTCTCACTCAAGCAAAACTCGATGCATGCATGATATTGGAAATAATCAATGAAAATCGAGAGGGCTTGCTCAGAATGGAAACCTAGGGCTAGATATGGAGGAGGAGGAGGAGGAGGTGGCATCGTTACGTTGCATGACGAGCGGGAGGTGTCGACGATGAAACACCACGGGATCGAGGAGGTTGATGTCCGCAGATCGAGGCACGAGGAAGCTAGGCGTTGAGGAGATCGGCTCGAGGGAGAGTGCGACATCGATCGATCGTTTTAGTAGCGAAAGTGCATCTTCTGACATCGTGCATCGGTGCATGCAAGGACCACCATTCACGTCTTCATAATAGCGTACGTTCGTGTACAAAGGAAAATAGCGCTAGAGGTGATCGAAATCTTTTACGGGGAAAATGGACGTGTTCTTTCTTTACTCGTTAATTACTTAGGGATATCCTGATTCCCGAGAATGTTGTACGTGGGCCCACGAGTGGTATTGTACATAAACAGTACGTAGATGCATGCACGACGTACGGCAGTCTGTACGTACGTTGCTTATTTTTGAAAGGGCTAGCTTGCTAGCTGTTGTACATTGTTGTAACTACCAAGTGATCGATGCTGATGATGCTGAAATATCTGTACGTGATATTGAAAATGTAGACAAGCTTTGGCTTCTGTTGAATTGTTGAGCTGAAGTATCTAAGACATGCATTCTCCCTTTTGCATGTGGGATCTATTTTTCAAAGTGAATGCAAAATGTTGTTATGGACAATTAATGTATGTCCTTTCTTCTTTTTTTTTTAATTTGGAAGTTGTGCTATCCTGAATGTTGTGGTGCAAGTGAGTAATAATAGTTATTCTAGTGGTTCTAGCTATTTGATCTTTTCATTATAGGATTTTGTAGATAACCCCCTAACAAATATTGATATTATAAGTAACCCCCACTTTTAAGTTATATGAATAGCCCCCTCGTACGTGTCATCTGACATTTACTAAACTCGTCACACTGTTACGGGAATGAATTAAAGAGGTATATATCATTAAGGGGGTGTTAGTCAATTGGGACTCTTCAATGAGTCCCTTGTATTTATGAATCCGGCGCTATTGGTATGGGAGTCCGTAATTAGTCCTCTGAATCTAGCATTTAAAATGTACTAGTTTAGATTAAGTCCATCTGACAAAAGAAATCAAGAGTCCTAAGCTTATCAACAAGATAACTTTCGAACCAAAATGCATCATGAGATATATATCTTGTCAATCGCGTGCATTTCAATTCTAACCATGTAGAGATGGCAAAGCCGAAAATTAGACATTACAATTTAATTCATATTTGTGCTAACTCAGAGGAAATCCACCACAAAAATAAAATATTTGGCCACATTGGGCTCTTTTCAATCTTTCATTTTGCCAACTTATGATGTTTTAGACTCAAGTAGTAATCACATGAGGTGACAATCCCGCTCAACCGAGCAAGTTGTCAGGTTTCAAGATACCCCTTCGACACCGTGCACAAGTGTTGACATCATAAGAAACCATCAATTTAAAGCTCTATCATATGGATGACTCATGTAGCGAGGGATTGGCCAGTAGATCCAATCCAATTGGCTAGCTTTAGGTACCAAACACAACTCTCGATCTTCAGGCCAACGCCTCAAGACATCATCAATATGCTAAGGGGGTGTTAGTCAATTGGGATTTTAAAATCATTATTCAGGAGTTCATGAACTTGCGATCTTTGAGAGTTCGCAGACTTTTTTTAAAGAGTCTCTGGGTTTTTTTAGGAGTCTGCAGACTTTTTTGAGAAGTCTACGGTCTCATAAATCCTTTTTTTAGGAGTTCACGTGGGATTTTTGTTGTGTACTTGGACATAAAATTCCATTTGACTAACACATTTGAAGAACAATTTTGATGAATTTTGAAGGCCTAATATGAAAAGTATTAATACATTCATTTAAAAAATGTACAAGAACAATGAATCAAAATTAAGATCGATTTAATCAACATTGCCTCTGCTATCCAAGATTGCATCACCACGTTGGATAGATAGTTTGGCCAATTTTTACATAAGTCAAATGGTAAAAAAAATTAATATCAAAGATTTTAGTAATTTTACATATAGAAATTGATAATTTTTTTATAAATAAGATCATATTTCAAACAAGATTACCAATTGTATCATGCCAAAAGATTTTAGCATACCATCAACTAAGGAGGTCATTTACATAAATAACATACAAATTGGAAGTAGCATCCTAATTAAAATAATGAGTCCAATATATGATCGAGGAGGTAGGCGTCACGACGAAGCCGGATGGGTGTCGCGATCAGCACCGGATGGGCGTTACGATTGGAGCCGGACGGGCGTCGTGATCGAAACCGGACGAATCCAGAGGGCGTCTCTCTCTCTCTACTGTATTTTGTTCCGACCGGGGGGGGGGGGGCGATGGGAGAGGGCGGTCGAGAGGGGTTGGGTATACCCAAAGAAGAGGAAGGAGGGAGATAGAGAGATACCTGGAAGAGTAGAATGAGGGTTGCTGGGGATCCGACGTTGGCTTCCACGATCATGAGCACGGGTGCTAGGGTTCCGGGACATGCCGATGATACCTTTCAAAAAGTCTCACGTAGGGGATTTAAAATTCTACCTTTGAGGTGGAACTTTTGATGAGCAAAAAGTATATATACTAGGGTTTGTAAATCCCTTTTGTTATGAAGTCATGGACTTGTACCATAATTATTGACTAACGTCTAACTTAGGAGTCCAAGGTCATATAAAATATTGACTAACGCCTGGATCAGGAGTTCACGTTGTGGACTCTGCAACCACTAGCGCTTAAATCTACAATACCACAAAGAAGTTCAGAACCGCTACTGATGTAATCCTAAATACAAGGAACTCTTTACCAAATCCTAATTGACTAACACCCCCTAACAGAATTTTTTGACAAAAATGTGAATCCGATCTAAGTCAAGAAATACGATGGTGAAGTCTAAAACGACTAGCCCAACCAAAACATGTAGAACATCTTTAATGCCAATTCACAGATAATGTGCAAAAATATGGGTCTGTATGCACAAAAGGAGAATCAAATCTCATAATGAAAACACGATGTAAACATCAATCGTTGTACAAAAAAAGACAAGAAAAGGAGCAACGAGATATCAACCACCATATGGTAATCTAGAATAGACAAGTGAAATAAAACTAAGCACAAGCGTCGAGGATCTCATCTCCACTAGTCGTGCACTACACAAGTCAAACACAAAATGAATATTGTGTGAACGATCTAAGATTATGCAAAAAGAAATAGAAAAACACCAATCACGAGAAAACATGCATGAATGTATGTGTGCATGATATGATTCAAAAAAATCATTCCTTGCCTAGACTTTAGTGACACCATAGTTGTCCGAGCATGAGGGTGTGAGGGTCGGAAAGATGGAGACACACCCGATATGCAATCCTTCTACCGATGGTAACGACAGTAGGTAAAAATGTGACCCGATTTGCCACAGAAGTGGCACGAAGGATGAGTCTTACGGGTACTAGAAGAATGAGCAAGGTCTCCCTCGGTCCCCAATCTCTCATCACTCTTGAGGAATCTAGAATTGCTCTTCCTAGCATTTATGTAGCCAAAGTGATCAATACTCGGATAGCCAAGCTTTCGCTTGTCATTGACTCACCAACCACTAGTAAACACATGTTGTTAAGATTCAAAGAACTTTGTTGTTGATTCCTTATGAGGTCTTTGGACCTTTTGCATTTTTCATTTGCAAGAGCAAGCTCAGTCCTTAATTCCTCCACCAAAGTGTGGTGAAGTTCCTCTCGATCTAAGTCTGAAGTTTCAACTCTTGTGGCAACCAACTCATCCTTCTCCTCTCAGACACTAGAATTTTATGGAGTAGCTATCGTGCTTCTTGCAAAGCATGGCATACTCATTCATCAAAAGTGAATATAAGATATTGACACTCATGTTCTCAAAATCAAATGAGTTCTTGTCATTGCAATCATAGTCCACAGTGTGAGCATAGGAGATAGAAGTTGCACTTGAAGCATGCAAGGAAACAAATGTCATCACATTGGCCAAACCACAATCATTTGGTGGACAAACTCTCTCCTTCTCGGAATCCGAATGGTCCCAATTCACATTCATGGACAAATCCTTAGGTACAATGACCTTGGATAGGACACTCAGAAGAGACATGGCCAAAGCTTCGACACTAGTAGCATCGCACAAGTTTAGAATAGGTCTCTATCTCCTCATCCAAAAGAGGAACCACATTAAGCTTAGCTTTTTGAAAAGCTTTGCCACGATCTCCTTGTCCAGATCGTTTGGATGGTTCCGAATTCAACACATTCCTACCATGCTTTGACATCATGAATTTACCAAAATTATGAGTTAGCAAGGCACCAAGATTTCCTTCGGAATCGGATATCTCGCTATCCGAACCACCATTGACTGACAAGGAGGAGTAGCCATATTCATGGTCGGCAAAGTTGACTCATAAGTTTGGAGGTTTCATACCATCTCTTCAGGAATAAGCGAATCCAACGACTTGGTTTCCTCGATAGAGGTGACCTTGAGTCTAAACTGATCTGGAAGAAACCTAAGGATTTTGCAACAAATTTTCTTATCCGAGATGTGTTTGTCAAGAGCAAATAAAGAATTCACGATATCACTAAGGCAAGTGTGGAACTCATCAAACAATTCATGATCGTACATCTTGAGCATTTCGATTTTAGAGGCAAGGAGTTGAAGCTTTGAATCGATTACAATTTGGGTACCCTCGTGAGTGGTTTTGAGGATATCCCAAGTGAACTTTGACGTTTTTGCATTTGTAATCCATCAAAATTCACCCTTAATCACACCACATTAAATGGCATTCAACCCAAGTTTGTTGTGAGAGCTCAAAACTTTCTCTTCAGAAGTCCACATGGATTTTGGCTTAGGCACAATGTTGTCCTTACCATCTTGCTAAACCACCATAGTGGGAGCAATCCAACTGTCTTTGACAATGGTTCAAACATCCTCATCAATGCTCCCAAGAAGGCTTGCATCATCGCTTTCCAAAAAACATAATTTTTTCCATCAAGGAAAGGTGGACGATTCATGGCACTTCCTTCTCATGCATCGCGAATTCATCGCAAGAAGGGCACAAGGAACAAAAACAGACAACCGGCAAGCAAAATAACGCAACACACCATAAAAATGAATCTCACTCTGGAAATTAATCCCAAAACGGAGAACCATGCTCTGATACCAACTTGTGAAGTGGTATGTATGTGTGGTGTGGTAGAAATACAAGGCTTGTATTCCCTTAGCAAAAATAAGGGAATAACGGATCACCAATGCTACGTTTAAACTAAAAGGGAGCAATCATGAAGCATAGCATTTGTAACATCCATCCCAAAGACATAAGATATTATCCGCTTTGCACATGCCTGCACGAGGACTTCTCAGGAGGTCTCCTATCCGAATACTATTCTCGCGCAAGCACACTTAACTACAAAGTTCTTATAGAATCTGTAGCAGCACACGATTTTAAAATGCATCTTCTATGTTTGGGAGGGAAAATTATATAAGTAGCTCAGGGTCTCATTCTCTATAGGCGATATAGGGCTAAATTGCTACATTGGATACCTTACCTCACCTTACCTTATTCATCTTGGCATCACAACTTCAGGAGCCTTGACTATTGGCTATTGAATCTGTTGGGATTAGTATGTCCTACATGCCAATTCTAACAATGACGATACTTGATTGTGATCATATCACTAACACTCACACATCATAATTCATGAGATGCATAAATCCACTAGTCCATATTAATGTAGTCGAGGTGACTCAGGAATGTGGATGAGATCCGTGTATAGGAGATGTGAGTCACCGTATACACTCATGTAGGTTCACACTCGGTTGCTAGACTGGACACCTAGCTTGCAAGATTGTAACACATTGACCTTCTTTGTAGGAAAGATGGTCTATCTCGACTATCAGTATGAGATACCAAGTCATGATATAACCAGAATACATTGAGCAGAATCAAGAGAGGAAACCGGTCCTAACAATTGTCACTCAAGGCCATAGGACCTCTACTACTAGTTGACTAGAACTATATGTTAAAATTTGTGTGTTATAAGTTTGTAAAACTCTTTGTTTTGATCTAATGATAATGGTTGAATGTTATTATTTGAGATACATGTTGATACATAACATAGTTATGTATTCTTTCGAGAACAGAGAGCCATGGCTACATGGTAGTCCACTAAGTTAAAGACTAAGTGGATTGACCCTATGTACCTAAATTAGTTCGCAGCTATGATCAGGTTGGTAGCCTCATCATGATAAGCTATTAGGGATGATAGTGCATGGGGAGTTTTCACTATGGTCATCACCAAGCATAGAGTCTGTGGCCGAATAGAACCAACACGGTGCATAGATCGGTGAACAGATACCAGTGCACAAAGTTGTATTTATGCTTAGGGTAGAACTATCTTAAACCCTAAGAAACCATGTCTGTTGAACTAACCAGTTAAGTGATGCGTTGATGCACCAATATATGAGGATCCAGTTACGTGATCAAAATCACAGTGAACTGGGTTACCCGGCTAGTGTTGCATCAGTATGCCACTCTTGCAGGCCATCTACACTCCTAACAAGAGGTGCGTTCTGTGGGGGAAAATCTTCGTGCCGACCCAAAGACTTCTCCTCACCAGTCAATTGAAGTTTTGAGTCGAAGATCGTTGTTCGATCTGTCGATTGGAGTTGGAGCTCTCAATATGCAAATAGAGAAAGTTGGACACGAGAGATGTGATCTCGGAGTTCAGCCGAAGCTTACGTCTCCGTGCTATAGGGAGCAACCTGAATTCACTAACACTTGTATCGAAGTGATCTCGACAGGCCGAGTATCACTGAAACTACTCTGATCTCTTCAAAGGAGAGAAGAAGATCAAAGAAAGGTGGAAGAGGGAAAGCTGAGAAATTCCAGAGCTCTGGGTTCTGAAAATCAGATCTCAGAAGTGGAAATCAGATTTTTCGGATCCTTTTACATTCGAAGGTTCTGCTATTTATAGAATTTCTGGGGAGGAATTCCTGGGAAAATGGCGGTCTCTGCTGCCGGCTCTGGGGATCCTCCAGGTAAAGCTGGTGGGCCCCGCGACCGTCTCTTGGGAGATTCCACAGGCTCTTGGGCCCACCAGGCAGGGTCGGTGGGTCCCGCGATAGTCTTCGTGGGCCCACCAGGCGGGGCCGGGGGATCTCGCTGTAGTCTTCGGGGGCCCACCAGGCAGGGCCGGTGGGTCCCGCTGTAGTCTTCGGGGGCCCACCAGGCAGGGCCGGTGGGTCCCGCTGTAGTCTTCGGGGGCCCACCAGGCAGGGCCGGTGGGTCCCGCTGTAGTCTTCGGGGGCCAACCAGGCAGGGCCGATGGGTCTCGCTGTAGTCTCCGGGGGCCCACCAGGCAGGGCCGGTGGGTCCCGCTGTTTGCAGACTTCTTGCCAAAATTTGTACCCACAGTTACCCCCTCCAAGTTAGCTAAGAGGCCACCTTGGCTGGCTTGGATTCGTGGTGCAAAGCTAACGACCCCCTGTCACACACGCAGAGGAGCTTTTGTCGAGTGTTAGTGTTTTTTGAAAATAAGAATTTCATCGGTCAACTTCTGACTGATCGGTCAAAATTGACCGATCGGTCAAGTTTGACCGATCGGTTGAATTTGACCAATCGGTCAAGTTTGACCGATCGGTTAAATTCAACCGGTCGAGTTTGGTGTGATCGGTCAGAAAACACAGTTTTCTGACCGATCCAGTAGAAATTCGACCGATCGGTTGAATTTGATCGATCGGTCAAGTTTGATCGATCGGTTAAATTCAACCGATCGAGTTTGGTGTGATCGGTCAAAAAACACAGTTTTTTGACCGATCCAGTAGAAATTCGACCGATCGGTTGAATTTGACCGATCGGTCAAGTTTGACCGATCGGTTAAATTCAACCGATCGAGTTTGGTGTGATCGGTCAAAAAATACAGTTTTCTGACCGATCCAGTAGAAATTCGACCGATCGGTTGAATTTGACCGATCGGTTAAATTCAACCGATCGAGTTTGGTGTGATCAGTCAAAAAACACAGTTTTCTTACCGATCCAGTAGAAATTCGACCGATCGGTTGAATTTGACCGATCGGTCAAGTTTGATCGATCGGTTAAATTCAACTGATCGAGTTTGGTGTGATCGGTCAAAAAACACAGTTTTCTGACCGATCCAGTAGAAATTCGACCGATCGGTCAAGTTTGACCGATCAGTTAAATACAACCGATCGAGTTTGGTGTGATCGGTCAGAAAATACAGTTTTCTGACCAATCCAGTAGAAGTTTGATCGATCGGTTGAATTTGACCGATCGGTCAATTTTGACCGATCGGTTGAATTCAACCGATCGAGTTTGGTGGGATCGAGTAAAAAACCAAGATTTTTGCCTGATCCAGTAGAAATTCGACTGATCGGTTGAATTTGACCGATCGGTCAAGTTTGACCGATCGGTTGAATTCAACCGATCGAGTTTGGTGGGATCGGGCAAAAAACCAAGTTTTTTGCCTGATCCAGTAGAAATTCGACCGATCGGTTGAATTTGACCGATCGGTCAAGTTTGACCGATCGGTTGAATTCAAGCGATCGAGTTTGGTGGGATCGGGCAAAAAACCAAGTTTTTTGCCTAATCTAGTAGAAATTTGACCGATCGGTTGAATTTGACCAATCGGTCAAGTTTGACCGATCGGTTAAATTCAACCGATCGAGTTTGGTGGGATCGGGCAAAAAATCAAGTTTTTTGCCTGATCCAGTAGAAATTTGACCGATCGGTTGAATTTGACCGATCGGTCAAGTCTGACCGATCGGATAGTTTCAACCGGTCAAGGTTGGCGGGATCGGGCAAAAAACCAAGTTTTTTGCCTGATCCAGTAGAAAATCGACCGATCTGATGATTTTGATTGATCGGTCAAGTTTGACCAATCGGTTAAATTCAACCGGTCGAGGTTGGTATGATCGGGCAAAAAACAAAGTTTTTTGCCTAATCCAGTAGAAAATCGACCGATCGGATGAATTTGACCGATCGGTCAAGTTTGACCGATCGATTAAATTCAACCGGTCGAGGTTGGCGTGATCGGGCAAAAAACCAAGTTTTTTGCCTGATTCAGTAGAAAATCGACCGATCGGATGAATTTGACCGATCGGTCAAGTTTGACCGATCGGTTAAATTCAACCGGTCGAGGTTGGCGTGATCGGGCAAAAAACCAAGTTTTTTGCCTGATCCAGTAGAAAATCAACCGATCGTATGAATTTGACCGATCGGTCAAGCCTGACCGATCGGTTAGATTCAACTGGTCGAGGTTAAGTTTCGAACCTGCCCATTCGAGGCAGCAGTATAGCCTGTTCTTCTTCGTGATCTTCGGGCAGAGTTTTGAACATTGATGGAGTTTGATTCTTTCTGTTTCGAACCTTTGGTTTGTCTGAATAGGGTTTTTTGAACCGACGGTCCGGTTCACTTGGATCAGTGGCTCGTTTGGACCGGTGGCTCGCTTGGACCGTCGGTCTGACGCTTCATCTGGTCCAACGGTTCGCCTAGTTTTGCGCTTGCTACGGATAGATGCCACGTGTACCTGCAAAAACACGCGATTTGATATGGTGAAGACACGTGTCTTCTCGATTTATGCACCTAATTCCCTCAGGATACTTAAGCTTCTCTGGTTGTCATTTTCGCCTCATGCTTTCAGAAATTTTTCAAAGTCCAGAACTCTTGCTCCCAATCTCTCGTTCTCTGTTTCCTTTCGATCGGTCAAATAGCGTCTTCTGGCAGTTTGAAGAAGAACGCAGTTCCTTCCAAGAGGAAGGGGAAGGAGATTGCTGAAGAATCATCCCCCCCCAAAGGTCGCGGCAAGGGCAAGGCAGTGCTTGTGGAGTTGGGTCAACTTGGCAAAAGACACACTGGAGTTGGATTTGTTTCTGCTCCATCAAGGCCGGAGCATATTCCGAAGGCGAAGTTCGTCTTGGGCCCTCTGATATCTCTGGCGGAGGAGCCTGCTTACGTCTACAACACAGGTGGTCAGCTTACTGACTCGAAAAGGGCAAAGTGGTAGAAGCTGCTGGCGTGCTTCACAGAGGGGAAGAACAGGCCGTCACTGTCAGGGGTTCTATCTGGTTTTGGCATCGACAAATAGACAATGTTTGTGAACGTTGCCAGCATGGAGCAGGTGATGGGGACAGTGGTCTCTGTGGGCCAGCTGAACTGCGGACTTCGTCTTCCGCTGTTGCCGTTTGCCGCGAGGCTGCTAAATACCTCCGGCCTTTGCCCAGGATAGCTCATCGGCAATGCATGGAGGATAATTTACGCCTTCTGCCACGTAGAGTTCGATTTCCAGAAGGAGCTGAGGGAGTGCTATTCCAGCATCCCGGACGACGAAGAGGCCCGGATCAAATTGGGCTACTTTTTCTATCATTACCGATGGGCTTCGAGGAAAGACAGCCCCTTCTTCAACCTGACAGGGGTTTCTGCTCTACGCCCCCTCACCGACACGGTTGCTTCCGACAAACTATACTCTGAGTGGCCGCTCTCAGTTGCTGGCGCCTGGACTTCACTCTCAGTGCCAGAGACTCCTCGCGCTGACGTGAACAAGGAGATCAAGATGTACTATACAGGAGGAGAGCTGGCTTGGCCTTCGGAGAGGGTTAGGGCCATCGACAACCTGTTCCTGGAGTTGACCTGCGGTACCAGATCATGGAAGCAGTTTTCAAACTGCCCAGTCAGGTATGGTAACGCCAATCTCCTTCACCGATCGCAGACCAGATATAAAGACAACGAGGTCTTGTACTCAGACTACGAGGAGGATCCTCAGTCTGGCAAGATTATCAGAAAGATTAGAGTCGAGAAGAAGGCCTACGGTGCGAGGCGCCGATTGCCCACCACTGAGGAGAAGTTGGTGATACAGCGGGGCCCAGCGAAGAAGAAGAGGAAAATCATCATCAAGCAGAAGGACGATGAGGACAAAGAAAAGAAGGAGGAAGATAAAGAAGAAAAGAAGAAGAAGAAAAGAAGAAGGAAGACGAGGAGGAGGAAGAAGAAGACACTGAAAATGGCAGCAACGGCAATGGCGGCAATGACGATGATGAGGAAGATGGGGGTGGTGAGGATGATCTTCCTCCCACCCCCACTGGTGGAGATGGTGGAAATGGGGGTGGTGAGGAAGAAATTCCTCCCACCCCCACTGGTGGTGATCAAGGACAGGGGGGTGGTGGGGATGAACTTCCTCCCACCCCCACTGGTGGTGCAGAAGGAGAAGAAGACTCTCTGCCTATCCTTATCGATGAGGCTAAGGTCCGTCGCATGGAGGGGGTAATGGATGCGGAGGGCGACGGCCACAAGGTGGTTCCCGCCTACCACTTCGAGGAGTTGAAGAAGCGCCCGATGCGCTTGAAGATCAAATTCTTGGGGAGTGGTGGGGTTGGAAGCAACCCCACGCCCCTCGATCAAATACCTCCTGAAGTTCCTCGTATCGAAGGAGCGACTACGAGTGGGGGTTTGGAGGTTGAGCAACCTCCACCCCCCTCGTGCTCTTTGGCTGAGGAGGTGGCTGCTCTCATGGCGGGGCTCGATCAGCCAAGCGGGCAGCACGAGGAAGGGGGTGTCTCACCTCCCCGGGGTGCTCCTTCTCCTATTCACTTGGAGAGGGAGAGCCGTGTGGGCGATGGGGCTCCCCAACCCCAGCCAGAGCCAACCCCCACTAAGGAGAAGTCGACCCCTCGGGGTAAGAGCTCCGACCGTGGGAAGGGAAAGGCTCCTCGAGTCGATGTCTCAGGTATCTGTACTAATTTACCTCGATTGCCCTGCCTTTGAAGTTTGAATTTATTCTAACTCTTTGAACTGTTGTTGATTGTAGGTACGCCTGCTGGCTCGACTCAGAAAATAAAGAACTTGGATGAGGTTGACATCAACCACCCAGCGGCTGTAATCCGGAAGCTCTGCAACCTTCCGGAGGCTACTCTGGATGAAGCCTTTCATAGGCTCGAAGTGGTGGTAAGTGCATCAGCTTGAATTGACTTTTGATTTGAATATTCTGATATATTTCTAACATTTCTTGTTTGTTCGCAGAACTCAGCGGTTCTGAAATTCGGCACGAAGCTCTTCAAGAAGGTTGGAGAGCGAGAGGCTTCAACTGAAGTCTCTCGTCTAACGGCCGAATTGGAAGCTGCCCAAGAGGAAAAGGATAAGCTGAGGGAGCTTCTATCCTCCAAGAAGGAGGCTTTGAAGGCCAAGATTGAGGCTCTTCGCAAGGAGAAGCTCGAAAGCAAGGGCTGGCAGAACGGCTACGAGGCCCGGGGTCACGAGCTCGAGGAGTTGAGGAATCGATTTTTCAAGATCGAGAACTTATCCTTCGATCGCGTGACTCGAATAAAGGAGTTGGAGGCTGAACTTGCTGCAAGAGATGCCGCTCTTGCTACTAAGGAGACAGCCTCAGCTGCCAAGGAGGAGGCCCTCAACAAGGAGCTGGAGCATATGCGTGCTGAATGCACGAGTTACAGGAAGACGACCGAGAAGGCGGTGGAAGCACTCAGGGTCCACGCTAGCAGCGTCCGATCTTCTAAGGCTTCAGTGGCGAGCAAAGCTCGTGGTGGATCCGAGGGAGAGAAGTCACGCGCGCAAAGTGTGGCCAAGCCTTGAGATCTTCCATCTTCTTTTTTGTCGTTTGAACTTGTAAACTCTTGATATATAACAGCTCACTCCTGTACTTAGCAAATTTTTGATAATAGAGATCCTTTTGGTGTTTGAAAATTGAATGTATCTGGTATTGAATTCTTTGAATGTTGAGTTCTAGAATGTTATTGGAATGATTGAATATTCATACACTTGAAAATAAGGGGTCGAGTCGCAACTTAATCACCCGAACTTGTTAAGTATCTTGAAAATTGAACTTGAATTCGTTTAACATTTGTATATGAGGGGTCGAGTCGCAACTCAAACACCCAAACTTGTTAGACGATATTGAAATTGATTGAAATTGAAGGTCGAAATTGAAGGTCAAAATGGAAGGTCAGTTTAACATCTGTAAGTAAGGGGTAGTGTCGCAACACATACTCCCAAACCTGTTAAACCGACTAGTGACTTGAAGGTTGCTTTGTATGACAATCTGAAATCCTTTTAACATTTGCCCGTAAGGGGTTGAGTCACAACTCAAGCACCCAAACTTGTTAAAAGACCTTGCAATTTGAATATAGCTAATTTGAAACTGCTCCAGAACTAGGACATTTGAACAGGTTAAAGAGATTTTTATTCATCATGGAATTTACATCATGGATAGAACAATTTGAGGTGTATAGAATTCCAAGCTCGTGGCAATCTATCTCCTTCTGGTGAGATCAGTCGATAAGAGCCTTTGCCTCCTACTGATTCGACGATATATAGACCTTCCCAGTTGGGAGCAAGTTTCCCACTGCTGTGTTCCTTCATGTTGTAGAAGACTGCTCTGAGGACCAGACTGCCAATTGGGAATTGCCGTTTGTAGACTTTTAGATCGTAGGCTTGCTTGATCTTTTGTTGATACTTGGCCACACGAAGAGATGCTTGATCTCTTAATTCTTCAGAGAAATCCAGATCATCGGTGCGAAGCTCTTCATTGATCCCTTCTTCAACTACCCTGGTCTTCAAAGTATTTGATATATTCTCTGTCGGGAGTACTGCTTCCGATCCATACGTCAGACGGAAAGGTGAGAACCCTGTGGATCTTCTCGGAGTTGTGCGATATCCCCAAAGAACTTCAGGTAGGACTTGTTACCACAATCCTTTCTTGTCGTTGAGCTTCTTCTTGAGTATACCAAGAATAGCTCTATTGGAGGCTTCAGCTTGACCATTGCACTGAGGATATCTTGGAGTTAAATAAAAGAGTTTGATCCCGTTGTTCAGGCAGAACTCTCGGAACTTGTCGGAGTCAAATTGAGCTCCATTGTCAGCAACAAGAACTTGAGGTGTACCAAACCTTGAGAAGATGTTGTGCCGAATGAACTTGATCACTTCATCATCGGTCTCTCGGAAGAGTGGCACAGCTTTAACCCATTTGGTGAAGTAATCCGTGGCCAGCAGTAGATACTTCTTCTTGCTTGGAGTTGGTGGGAAGGGACCCAAGAAGTCCAACCCCCACTGATGGAAAGGCCATGGACTTGATAGTTGGTGAAGCTCATCTGCAGGAAGATGGATAGCACGAGCGTGTCGTTGGCACGGCTCGCACCTTTGAACCACTTTGCGAGCATCCTTCGCCATTGTAGGCCAGTAGTAGCCTTGCAATTTTGTCTTGGCTTCAAGTGATCTTCCTCTCGAATGATTCCCGCAGGCCCCAGAGTGGATATCAATCAAGATTGCCTTTGCTTGTTCAGGGCCAATGCATTTGAGCAACATCCCATTGTTAGATTTGAAGTATAGATCTTCTCCTTGAATAATATAGCACGGAAGCTTTCTTTGAAGTTTTCGGGCTTAATTTGGATCTTCTGACATTTTGCCATGTTCGAAGAAGTCAAAAATTGACCGTCTCCAGTCTCCAAGCTCACTTGTAGTGGTACGGTTCAATACCAGTTGATCTCCACCCCCAGATTCCTTTGTAGTAGCAAGGATCTATTGTTCGGGGGTGGTCTTGGGCACTTCTTGATAATCGATTTGTATTTGCCTTCCTCCGAGTGAGTCTCCAAGAACTGAGGCAGCATTGGCTAAGGCATCTGCTTCTCGGTTCTCTGCTCTTGGGATTTGAACGAATTCAGTATTAGTAAAACGTTGTTGAAGACGTCGTACTAAGGCCAAGTAGAGTTGCATTCTCTCTTCACGAGCTGTGTACTCTCCATTGATTTGTCTTATGATCAGCTGGGAATCGCTGTAGATGATGATTTGATCTACCCCCAGGGATTCAGCCATTTCGAGTCCGGAAATGAGTGCTTCATATTCGGCTTCGTTGTTGGTGGCATTGAACCCGAGGAGAGTGGCCTTCTGGAGATAATCAAGTTCGGGGGATACCAAGACTATCCCAGTTCCCGAACCGATCGTACTTGAAGCTCCATCAGTATAAAGCTTTCACGGAGGAGTTGTGGCAATAGCCTCGAGGCTCGGATTGATTTTTGTTGCAAGATTGATCGGAGGATCAGCTTCATCTTCTAAGCGTATATCGACATCTTCTTCCCAAGTGATGGGGTCTTCAACCGGAAAGTCAGCTAGAAAATCAGCAATGGCCTGACCTTTGATGGAAGTACAAGATTCGAATTAAATCCCCAGAGCGCTCATTTCGATCACCCATTTGGTCATTCGACCAGCTCTACCAGCTTTGTCAACGATATCTTTGAGTGGGTGTTCTGAAATGATAGTGATCTGATGAGAGACAAAGTAGGGTTGGAGGCGACGTGATGCAGTGAGCAAGGCTAGAATGACCTTCTCAGTTTTTGAATAACGAGACTCAGCCGGAAGAAGAATATGGCTGATGTAGTAGACTGGATGCTCGATGCCTTCTCTTCTGCTGACTAGGACCACACTGATTGCTTGATCGGTGACAGCGAGGTAGAGCCCTAGATCTTCTTTTGGAAGTGGAGCCGTCAGGATAGGGGCTTGCACCAGATATTTCTTGATGTCTTGGAAAGCTTCTTCGCAAATTGGACCCCACCCGGAGGTATCCGCCTTTCGTAGCTTGTCGAAGAGCGGTTTGCATTTGTCGGAAGACTTCGAGATGAACTGATTGAGGGCAGCAAGTCTTCCAGTGAGACGTTGCACTTCCTTCCGATTGGTAGGTGATGGCATATCGAGGATGGCTCGAATTTGGTCGGGGTTAGCTTCAATGCCCCTCCTGGTTACAAGGTGACCCAGGAATTTCCCCGATTGAACTCTGAAAGCACACTTGGCTGGATTGAGCTTCATATGATACTTTCGAAGGACCTGAAAGGTCTCCGACAGATCGGATAGATATTTTCCTCGAGTGGAGCTCTTTTTGAGGAGATCGTCGACGTAGACTTCGACGTTGCGACCGATCTGATCTTCGAACATCTTTGTGACTAACCTTTGATAGGTAGAACCAGCTTTTTTGAGGCCGAACGGCATCACATTGTAACAGTAGAGGCCTCTGCTAGTCACAAAGCATGTCTTCTCTTGATCATCAGGGTGAAGCGGAATTTTATTGTACCCAGAGTATCCATCCATGAAAGATAACAACTCGTGGCCGGCAGTGGCGTCGACGAGTCTGTCTATTCTTGGCAAGGGGAATGGATCTTTGGGACAAGCTTTGTTGAGGTTGGTGAAGTCGATGCACACTCTGACCTTCCTGTTCTTCTTTGGGACAGCAACTATATTAGAGATCCAAGTAGGATACTCTACTTCACGGATGAAGCCTGCTGCGAGTAGCTTGCTGATCTCTTCTTGAACGGCAATTTGTAGTTCTGGTCGGATTGTGCGTGGCTTTTGCTTGACGGGTTTTACCTCTTCTTTGATTGCTAGGCGATGGCAAGCGTCTTCTGGATTGATCCCAG
This sequence comes from Chamaelirium japonicum, assembly GCA_947650365.1. Taxonomy (NCBI): domain Eukaryota; kingdom Viridiplantae; phylum Streptophyta; class Magnoliopsida; order Liliales; family Melanthiaceae; genus Chamaelirium; species Chamaelirium japonicum. The sequence goes on from CANTAL010000004.1 coordinate 1,240,802, forward strand.
GCATATCTTCGAAGCACCATGCGAAGACGTCGATGTTGGACCAAAGGAAGGATACCATGTCTCGCGCTTCTACGTCGCTGAGACCGGTACCGATGAATGTTTGTCGAGAGAGACTTCCACCGCCGATATTGATAGGGATGATTTCTTCAATTGAAGGTAAGGCTTCCCATTCGATTGGTGGAGGCTCGATCAGTGGAATCTCCTTTAATTGCTATTTGGAAGAGGGACCAGCTTCGTCTCGCGGCCGCTTTAGAGGAGCAATATTGATCTTACGATCTGTTTTAGCTGCAGCAGCCTCACAAGACCTCCCAGCTTGTTGATCGCCTCGAATACAGACAATGCCTTCTCCCGTTGCAAATTTGAGGAGTTGATGGTAAGAAGAGGAGATGGCATTAATCTGGTAAAGGAATGGTCGTCCGAGAATGGCGTTGTAGCTAGACATTCCTTCGACAATCGCGAACCTAACCGAGACTCGAGTCTCTTGGCTAAGATCGAGAGTGAACCTTGATTCGCCCACCGTAATGCTTTGTTCGCCGTTGAAGCCAGTGATCACAGTCGGGACGACGTCGAGGCTTGAGTATCTATGTCCCAGACGTTTGAAACAATCTGAGAACATAATATCGATGAAGCTCCCGGTGTCGATGAGGATTCGATTGACGGTGCTTCCGTCGATGAGGAGTTTCAAGACCAGGGGGTCTCGATGGGGAGTATGAACTCCTTGAAGATCAGAGTCGTTGAAAACAATGGATGGCCAAGCCAAACCTTCGATAGGCTTCTCGATCCAGGTATCCTTCTTGTTCGCAGTAGAACGAACGTAGAAGATGCGTCGAACTTGCCGATCCACTTCCTTCCCGGTCAAGGTTTGATTGTGCAATGTTCCATGAATACCAAAGACGTTGGCATTCACAGAGATAGGTTGCCGGTTGGAGGAGATTTGATGGATCCAACATTCTTCTTTCCCCTTTGCAGAGGTTCGACGTTGATCTTGCCCGCCCTTGACGTACTCTTGAAGGTGGCCTTCTCGCAATAAGTCTTCGAGATGAAATTTCAGCCGATAGCACCGATCGGTGGAATGGCCGTGACTTCGGTGGAATTCGCAGTAGGCCATTTTGTCAGCCGTGAATTTAGTGTTTGGCTGAAGCGGATTGGGCCTTCGAAGGAATTCTTCGTGTTGAATGTGGTCGAGGATCTGTTTGACCGGTAAATTCCACTCGGTGAAAGTGGTCTTCGTCGGAGATCGTCTTCCATCGTTCTTCAATCGCTTATTGGCAGGGGGGGCTGCTGCCTCAGCGTTGTGAGCTTTGGCTGCATACTTCGGAGCCTCTCTCTCTACAGGCCTTCGCTTTGACTCTCGCCCCTTTCGGGCCACTTGATCATCTTCAACCTCAATCTCCCTCTGAATTCGATCAAACATTGAACCCAGGGAAGGAGGGGGATTGCAAATGAAGTCGTTGTAGATATATAGATCGAAGGGGAGGGCGTTCTGGAAAGCCAACATGATGGCTTCATTATCCAGATGTCTTCCAGAGAGGGCAGCATGCTCGTTGCGAAATCTCCTTGTGAAGCTGCGGAGAGTCTCGTCAGTACCCATCCTTAACCGATAGAGGGAGTCGAGCTTCTTTTCTGGCTTCAGATTGAGTTGATAATGCTGCACGAAGAGGTTAGCCAAAACACCGAACTGGGTGATGGACCCAGCTCGGAGATTATGATACCAATCGAGTGATGGCTCATCGAGACTCCCGGCGAAAGTGCGACAAAGCACGTTGTTCTCTTCTTCGTGCGGTGTCAAGGGTTGCTTGAAGGCAAGTATATGGAGAGTCGGATCTCCTTTGACGCAGTTGAATTTGGGGAGGATAGGAGTTCTCCATCTCCTTTGAAATGTTGACTTGAAGAGGCTTCGATGGAGAGGTCCGGCAGAGGAATACCCGTCCCTACGACCGTTTCCTCGACCTAGATGTGGGTCAAGAGGCAAGATCGCAAGGTCTTGCTCAGGCATTGAAGTATTTGCCGGTTGAAGTCGGTGTCGAAGGTCCGATCCAAGTCCACGTTGAAGTGGAATGGAAGGGGAGACTCTACTCTTTGAGGGAGCACCTTTCATCTGGTGTCTTCTTGGTATATCGGGCTTTGAAGGAGCCTTCCTATCGCAGTTGCGACCAGAAGAGGATTGGGAGGACTCGTCGTCGAGGCGATCCCAAACACTCTGCTTCCATGGGGCAGCAGAGGGAGTTGGGTCGCGTCGAATTCTCTCGAGGGCAGCAGTGCCCATTGACCTCCGATGCTCGGAGTGTATTGATGGTCATGGAAGTTCGACCCTCTCGTTAGTAGAGGGGATAGGTAGAGCAATTCCAGCCTCGGAGGCTGCCTTCTTGAGGGCGTCCCTCTCTGCGGTGAGGGCGGCGTTTTGTTTTGCAAATTGAAGCAATTGGAAGTCGACCGCATAGATTTGATAGGTCGATGGAGGCTCTTCAGCAGGAGGAGGAGCAGTCTGCCCGATCGACTGTCGTGCGGGCTGGGCGATCGGTCGATCGACAGATCTCCCGCTCCCTGAGCGAACCCCCATCTCGGGGACAGCAAGGGGCTGTCCGAAGTTGAGCCTTTGACTCATTGAACGAGTCTCAGGACGAGCTTGTTGTTGAGTGTTACTTCCTTCTGGTTGACCCTGATGTTTTGTTCTCGCCATTTAGTAGAGAGCGAAGGGTACAACGAGAGTGCTGATGTCCGAACAGTTGTCTGATCAACCGAGGGGGCGAGGAAGTTTGACTATCAAGATCAGTTGTCTGCTCGACCGATCTAATAGTCATAGATAGAGCTTGGCTTTTCGTTCGGGATCCCACAGACGGCGAAAAACTGTGGGGGAAAATCTTCGTGCCGACCCGAAGACTTCTCCTCACCAGTCAATTGAAGTTTTGAGTCGAAGATCGTTGTTTGATCTGTCGATTGGAGTTGGAGCTCTCAATATGCAAACAGAGAAAGTTGGACACAAGAGATGTGACCTCGGAGTTCAGCCGAAGCCTACGTCTCCGTGCTATAGGGAGCAACCCGAATTCACTAACACTTGTATCGAAGTGATCTCGACAGGCCGAGTATCACTGAAACTACTCTGATCTCTTCAAAGGAGAGAAGAAGATCAAAGAGAGGTGGAAGAGGGAAAGCTGAGAAATTCTAGAGCTCTGGGTTCTGAAAATCAGATCTCAGAAGTGGAAATCAGATTTTTCGGATCCTTTTACATTCGAAGGTTCTGCTATTTATAGAATTTCTGGGGAGGAATTCCTGGGAAAATGGCGGTCTCTGCTGTCGGATCTGGGGATCCTCCAGGTAAAGCTGGTGGGCCCCGCTACCGTCTCCTGGGGGATTCCACAGGCTCTTGGGCCCACCAGGCAGGGTCGGTGGGTCCCGCGATAGTCTTCGTGGGCCCACCAGGCGAGGCCGGGGGATCTCGTTGTAGTCTTCGGGGGCCCACCAGGCAGGGCCGGTGGGTCCCGCTGTAGTCTTCGGGGGCCCACCAGGCAGAGCCAGTGGGTCCCGCTGTAGTCTTCGGGGGCCAACCAGGCAGGGCCGGTGGGTCCCGCTGTAGTCTTCGGGGGCCCACCAGGCAGGGCCGGTGGGTCCCGCTGTTTGCAGACTTCTTGCCAAAATTTGCACCCACACGTTCCTTGGTCTGACTTATGTTGTATCAAATTCAGGCTTGGTGGTCATCAGTTGGACTGTTGACCGGGTTCGATTACTCGACGGGGTAATTAGTAGGTACGATATATGTGCAATCTAGAAGGAACCAAGTCATATGAGCACTCAAGTCTGACGGTATTCTCTACCACTTGAGTTGACTCATGCCACCAATTGGAAAGACAGTGTGTTTACCATTACTAAGTGGAGAATAGGGGTATGCAAAAGAACATAGTAAGTCCAGGGGGAATGGAGTGCAGCCTGCGTCGCACAATGGGTGGTTACGTAGGTTAACTCGAACTCAGAGGGTCAATAGTATACTCGGGTAGTATATCGACCGAGCATAAGTTAGAAGCTATGAACCCTGGTCTCTAAAGGTTACACCTTATCCACATCTTGTATGGTTATCGAACCATCTTCTTGATTCATGAGACATAATAAGAAAAAATAAACAGATCAAGTCTAATATGCTCCATGTGTGCTTTGCACTAAAGTATGGTAGTTGCATGTGCACGTGTGTGCACTAGGATATAGATCTGGAATAGTGCGAAGATGCATGAGGTTATTCCCGAACCATAAGTGATGTTCGCTACACGGGTGCGATGCACTGGTACGTGTTATGAATTGACTAGATGACTTTATTAAGGGGCACTCTAGGTATTTGCTGAATAGTGAAACACTAGTCATAAGTCACTTGGGTGCGTCATGCGCGTATTCCCAAATACGAGGGGTAACCAACTAGAGGTGTGGGGGTGCCTTGGGAGACCAAAGCACCATCACACACTAATTTGGCTACCTCCCCATGGGGACACAAGGCATGGCCGGCCTCCCCCCCCTTTGATTATAAAGTTTGCTAAAGTAAACTTCAAGGAGAGGGGGGCGGGTATAAGAGGTTTTGACCACGAGAAAGCCGAACATATGGGTCAAAGAGAGCTGGCCTACACATCTACACAGGAGAGGAGACAAGTTAGGGGTCGGCCCTAGCTTCTTGGAGAAGTTAGGGAACCAGCCACTATAAGGAAAAAGGGACAAAGGGGGGCGGCCACTTCTTGCAAGGCATACCTAGACCCCCATTTGCTCTCTCTCTCTCTCTCTCTCTCTCTCTCTCTCTCTCTCTCTCTCTCTCTCTCTCTCTCTCTCTCTCTCTCTCTCTCTCTCTCTCGTCTCTTGTCTTTCCCGCATGTGTGACCTCGGACTTCATCCTTGCGTGTTGAATTGAAGGTGAAAAAGGGTCATTTCTCGAAGACATACGAAAATCTAGGAGTGACGTTCCGTGCAACATGTGAGATCGGGTGAACATCGAGGGCTTCATCCTCTCATATATCGTCGTCCATCTTTGCAGGATGTTCCATTCGCTAGATTGACCTTAGACTATTCATTTCTCATGTACATACGTGCATGCACATTAGTTTCCATGAAAGTTTTATCGTGTAACATGCACCATGCATCGTCCTCCGACCGACAAATCACTTCCGTTGCGGGCCTCTACCATAGGATTATTTTCAACAATTGGTATCAGAGTCATGCTATGTGGTGTACGTTTCATGAAACCATCATGTGTGCGCATGATGAGTGTGAGATTTCATCGGGGTTCCAACGCTTAGATCTTGTATATGTGTATATTGCTTGTTCTATGTATCGTGCTTGCAGGGTGCTGCTATAAAAATAATCCGGATATGTATTTGTATGCTACCGGCGTCGGACCTCGTGCTAGCCATTGTCTGGATTTGCTCTCTTTGTATGTGAATAGTTTTTAGAGCCATAGATTAGGCAGAAGATAGGGGTTGACCATCCTCAATTCCCAAGCCTTTCTTCTAGGTATGTTTTTCTTTTCTTTCTAGGAAATCATATATGAGCAGATACTTGCTTGAAGCGTACTAGAACTTTTTTGGTTACAGATAAAACAGGAGAGCTTGCCACGGAGATTTACCATCAAGAGCGCAAGCGAAACCTTGGAGAATGAAGACAATCACGCTAAGTGCTCGCAAGTATGACGAAAGAGCCGGACCGAGGAATCTTTTAGAGGAAGTCGGAGAGCCTACGCTGTGGTCAGGTTCAAGGGTCGGACCCTGAACTTGATTTAGTTATTTGGACGCTTCCTTTATTTGTTCTTTATGTTTCATATTGAACCTCGATGAGATAATATTATTATCCGTATTCAGAGGGAGGCCTTTCTCCTCTGGTTAAGCGACCGTATTAGGATAGGATTCCACTAGTGATGCCTATTATTTAATTGACTTTTGATGATAGCTTGAATCCTTCATATTTGGTTATGCCACCATTAGGTCATGGTAGTGGGAGTCCTTTTCCATTTGTTTAAACTTAGGCTAGCCTCCATGGCATTAGTGTGATGGCCAAGTTCGTAGAGCATCGACGTTCTCGGGATATATAATATGGCCCTTGAGTGGAAAGATCCAATTAAGGTAGGGACTATGATATTCCGAGATTAATTAATACTAGGTGAAAGGCTTGAAATGCTAGTAGGGGCATGGTGTGACCAGGGTCTAGTATATAGGTGGTCGCTACCTTTGCATATACTCATACTTGCAAAATAATCCTCATATTTAATAAGAGATGCAAAAGAGGACTCTTAGAGTTCCTCTGCCTTCATGGCCAATCCCTTTATGTTCGGATGGGAAGGCATAACTCAACATCCCCTAGGATGGGAGTTTCATGGTTCCATGCCAAATGACTTAGAAACCTCCCTACAGATATGGCGATTACGAGGCCAAAAGAGAAGGGATTTTTGTCCTACCTTAGTAGGGGCCGAATGAACTCCCGTCTTGTAATTGCCTAGACCTGTGGGTAAGCATCCAAAGTGCACGTGAGGCTCCGGTGCTTCATATGAGGATTATATGGCACTAGGCAAAAGATAACCATAGTCCATCAAAGCTCTTAGTTGGCAGATTTGGATTGGGTTAAAGAAAGACTCATGTGAGCGGATGACACTACATGATACCCCCTAGGGCAGGTGCATCTAATTCCAAGATCTTGCATGCATGGTTAATTGATCCATAGATATATCTTCGCCTGAGGGTAGCACTGATATTTGGATATAATTACCTTGTTCTAAAAATCCATAAAATGAGTTTTTATGTATTCTCATCGTTCAATCCTTTGTTTTCAGATGACCAAGTTAGTGTTGGAATTAGATCTGCTTATCAGAGTCGCAGCGGAAGCAAAAGATAGATCCGAAGATCATATGAAGTATGTTTCATTACAATTAATTCTACAAAACAATCTATATGCAAATCTATGATCTTAGCATATGTGCGGACACCCTAAAGGCATACTACGATCTACGGAAGACATGCATGCATCTAGTTAGGTGTTTAGAATCATCATACCTTTTGGATCTATGATCCGAAGATGACGGAACGATGAAGAACCGTACTTGAATCGCAAGGGAAATTGTCGAATAGCACATTGTCCTTTGCAAATTGAAGAATCCTCGAAATCCCATCTCTGAGTGCAAGGATTACGACCCGACGGAGGAATCCATTCCGAAGACGATGGTGAGCCACGAGATTTTCTCCTCCTCTTTCTCTCTTCTTCCTTCTCCTTCCTTCCTCTTTCTTCTCCCTTCTTCTTCCTTTTTCTTCCTTGGCCGAAACCACAAAGGAGGAGGAGAGGGGGGGTTCGGATTTTTAGAGGAGAGGAGGCACTAAGGCCGGCCCTCCCTCTCCCTATTCTTCTTATAGGGCCGGTCCCCCATGGCTTCAAGAAAGCTAGGGCTGGCCCTAGATAGATAAGGATAAAGGGGGGATCGGTTTTAGGGATTTTCAATGTCTATCGTGAATCCTGGACTAAAACGCCCTTCACGAAAAGTGAAAAACGGAAAGAGAGACTGAGTGAGGTGCGCTACTCGGAATCGAGTTCCGTCAGCGCCTATGAGCTCCTGGAATTATTCTGCTCATTCTAAGATTCATATTCAATGTGTTCTGAGCCATATTTTAGTATTTACCAAAATACCCCTAAGGCCCATAATACATGTTCTTAGGCTCCGGGCTTGCGCTCCATCGCGCTACTTCGCATACAACGTATCCAACTAGGTCGGGAAATAATTCCTATACGCAACGACAGGGTGGAACCTTTAGGGTTTGAGATCACTAGCTCCAACCGGATCCCTGATTAACTGTTCCGGTGACACACCGAAAGTTTTGTTAATCAGCCCTAATTCGATTAACCCACGTAGCCACCCAGAGTGCGACGCGAGTTGAACTCTAGTGATCCTAAACTTATGTTACTCCCTTGTAACCCTGTTCTCTACTATACTCCGATAATCCTTAGTCCCTCCTATTACTGGTGCCATGATACGACTCGGGCGGTAGGGAGCACCGTCAAATCCCGTTCGATCATCTGACTAGGGTTTGATGACTTGTCATCTATAACACTACACACCATCCGGTGCTATGCCTAGCATCCGGAACATCGTCAGTCATACTGATAACTACCAGGCCTGGGTTAACTGTGTGGATATATTGACTCATCAAAATGCACCCATCCAACACTGGACGTCGGATAACCTGTAGGGCTTACATGTCACTCAAGCGCCAGCCAGGTAACCTAACGCACCGTGGTATTGGACTATGGAAGGTCCGCACACGTTGGCATATCAAAGCACCATACAACTGGTTGGCCCAGTGAACATGGCCCTCAGAGTTAAGGATAGATTATCTATAGTAGTAAGACGGTTTGTGCACCAGTGTCTGAATCACTGAACTATGCACCGTCTTGGTTCCTGTTCAACATGATCATCGTTCTTGGTCAGGTGAATGGGAATCCCATGTTCCCGTGGTGGAGACTTCACCACATCCTCTACCTGCCAACAGCTTGTTCTCGCTGAAGCGACCGGCATCACCTAAGCTGTGAACTAGTTCTAGGTCTACACAGAACTGGTCCACTGGGTCTCTCAAGCATGGATCCTCCATGCGCCTCAGTGGCCTACTGTGTTCCCTAGGGTCCTTTATTATATGTGTATTAATATGTACCATAGTAGTATTCTAATTAAAGCAATAACCAAAGTCATCTTTATTAATGTTAATACAGAAAATTCACGCTAAGGACACACGAGCTACAACAATCTCCCACTTGGCCTAGCGGGGAACAACAGTCTTAACTCCCATGGCATGCACGTGCTTCTCAAAAGCCTTGGTCGGTAACGCCTTTGTGAAAGGGTCCGCCATGTTATCTGCAGACGCCACCTAAGTCACTACAACCTCCCCTCGCTTCTGCAAGTCCCGGATAATGTAGTATTTTCGCTCGATATGCTTGCCCTTCTGGTGATATCTTGGCTCCTTGGATTATGCTACCGCTCCACTATTGTCACAGTAAAGGACAATAGGATCTTGAGCTCCCGATACGCATCCTAAGTCCGTGAGGAACTTCTTGAGCCACACCGCTTCCTTAGCTGCTTCGTACGCCGCAACGTACTCAGCCTCTGTCGTCGAATCCACGATGCATCCCTGCTTCACGCTCCTCTAACTGACAGCTCCTCCTCCCAATGAAAATACAAACCCTGACGTCAATCTCCTGGATTCTGGATCTGACGCAAAGTCAGAATCCGTATATCCAATCGGCATCAGTTCCTGTGAAGTGTAAACTAACTCATAATCTCTCGTTCTACGGAGATACTTGAGTATACTTTTCACAGCAGTCCAGTGCCCTAGACCCGGATTTGACTGATACATGCCCATCATGCCTACTATATAGTATATATCTGGTCTCGTGCACTGCATAGCATACATCAGACTCCCTACAGCCGAAGCATAAGGTATCTTCTGCATCTCTGCCCTCTCCTCAGGAGTCTTAGGACCCTTATCCTTGGACAACTTCATTCCATGTCTGAATGGAACCAGTCCCTTCTTGGAGTTGTGCATACTGAGTCTGACCAAGATAGTATCTATGTAGGCTGACTGTGACAGCGAGAGAGTCTTGTTCTGACAATCTCGAGTTACCTTGATCCCCAGAACATAACTCGCTTCACCCAGGTCTTTCATGTCAAATTGAGAGGATAACCATACCTTCACTGTAGACAACGTTCCAACATCGTTTCCAATGAGCAGGATATCGTCTACGTAAAGCACTAGAAAAACTACTACAGTCTTATCGCTCCTTTTATAAACACATGGTTCATCCACGTTCTGTTCAAATCCATAAGACTGGATAGCCTGATCAAAATGCATGTTCCAACTTCTGGATGCTTGCTTTAGTCCATAAATGGACCTTTGCAACTTCCACACCAGACTTTCCTAACCTTTTGCGACAAAGCCTGGAGGCTGAGACATATAGATGTCTTCTTCCAAATCCCCATTGAGGAATGCGGTCTTGACGTCCATTTGCCAGATCTCCCAATCATAATAGGCTGCAATAGATAAGAGAATCCGGATAGACTTAAGCATAGCCACTGGCAAAAAGGTTTCGTCATAGTCGATCCCTTCTCGCTGGGTATAACCCTTAACGACTAGTCTAGCTTTGTAAGTCTCAACGGTACCATCCAGACCTCTTTTTCTTTTGTACACCCACTTACACCCAACAAGTTTAATGTTGTGAGGTGGTGTTACAAGTGTCCAGACCGAATTTTGGGACATCGATGTCAGTTCTACCTCCATGGCTTCCTGCCATGCTGCATGGTCAGAGGATACCATCGCTTCGTCATAGTTCAGGAGATCATCCTCCTGAAACTTTGGATCTACCATAAAGGCTTCTCCAATGTATCTATTAGGAGCACTTGTGGTCCTCCCACTGCGACGAGCCTGCGGTGGTTCCATAGGAGTCGATTCTACAGTATCATTTATCTTACTGGTATCGGCTCCCACTACTTTTTCTGTCTTGCGTACTCCCATCAGTACCAAGCAATTCTTCAAGAACTACTTTACTGGTGGGCTTATGGTCTATTAAATAGACCTGCTCAAGGAATACGGCGTTCATCGAGAAGACAACCTTTCTATCCTCAGGATCATAAAATAAACCACCCTTTGTCCCTTTTGGATACCCAACGAACAGACATACCTTAGTTTTTGACTCTATCTTATCTCGCTTGTCCTTTCACACATGTGCTGGACAACCCCAAATCCTAAAGTGTTGTAGGCTAGGCTTTTGCTTCAACCATAGCTCCCAAGGAGTTAGAGGTACTGACTTTGATGGAACAAAGTTCAAAGTATATGCTGCCGTCTCTAGGGCATATCCCCAAAAACTAGGTGGCAATGTTGCATAACTCATCATAGTCTGAACCATGTCTAACAAAGTTTGGTTTCTCCTCTCAGATACACCGTTCTGTTGTGGTGTCCCTGGTACAGTCAATTGGGATACGATCCCATACTCACGTAGGTACCCAATAAATTCATCCGATAGGTATTCGCCTCCTCGATCCGATCGAAGAAACTTGATACTTTTACCCGTCTGCTTTTCTACTTCAGCTCTGAACTCCTTGAACTTATCAAAGGATTCAGACTTCCACCGCATTAGGTATATGTATCCAAACCTCGAGTAATCATCCATGAAGGTGATGAAATACTCGAAGCCTCCTATGGCACGGACACTTATGGGCCCACATACATCAGTGTGTACCAACTCTAATACCTCCTTAGATCTGCTACCTTTGGCTCGGAAAGATCTTTTAGTCATCTTGCCTTCCAAACAAGACTCACACGTCGGTAGGCTTTCTGAAACATCTGGACTTAAGAGTCCTACCTTAACCAACCTGTGAATCCTGTCTGAGGCTATATGTCCAAGCCTTAGATGCCAAAGGAGTGTTGGATTATCTGAGGGATTTTTCCTTTTAGATGAATTAACCACACAAGCTTCAATTATGTTATCTTGCTTATGATTGGAGTTAATTACATAGAGACCATTCTGTATCTTTCCCTTTCAAACAAAGGAACCATTCAATTTTAATTGACACACCAGAAGCATCAAATAAAACTGAAAAACCTTTATTATTCAATAAGGAAATATAAATTAAGTTTCGTCTCAAGGACGGTACATAAAGTATGTCTCTAAGTAATAAACTTCTTCCATCAAGAAACTGCAAGACGACATCTCCAACTGCTTCAGCCTCTACCACGGCCTCAGTTTCCATGCTTAGGATTATCTCCCCATCACCCAGTTTTCTTGTCTCCTTAAACCCCTGCAAATTATTGCAAGCATGGTTAGTGGAACCAGAATCCACAATCCATGAAACTGGAGAACAACTGGATGCTACAAGGGATTCCACTATGTGGATTTGAGATATACCTGTCTCAGCCTTCTTGGGAGCCGTGCGGCAGTCGCCCTTCCAGTGCCCCTTCTTGCCGCATCGGAAACATTTTTCATTGGGCTTCGCTGGACCATACTGCTTAGGAACCTGCAACTGCACCTGGCCCATCTTCACGGACTTCTTAGACTTTCTTTTCTGAAACTTGCCTTTGGCTTTCAGAGAAGAATTCTGCTCTATGTTCAGGGATTGAGCTCCTGCCTTCATCCCATCCTCTACCACCTGGAGCGCCGCTAGGAGCTCTGCGTTAGACATCTCCAACCTGTTAAGGTTAAAGTTGGTAACGAAGCCCTCAAACGCTCTTGACAGAGACGCGAGGAAAATGTCGGTCTGGATCTCCGCATCCAAGATGACATCGAAGGAACCAAGCTCGTTCACATAGCCAAACAATTTCAGTATATGATCCCGAACTAAAGTCCCCTCTGCCATCTTCGTGGACACCAATTTCTTGATGGTCAGGTAACGAGTTACCCGACTACGACCCTCGAACATTCCCTTTAGGTAGAGCATCATGTCTGAAGCAAAGACCATGTCTTCGACTTGCTTCTGAAGGACGGTCTGCAAGGATGCCACTATGTAGCACTTGCACATCTCATCAGCATCTAGCCAGTCTTTCTATTCCTTCAACTGAGCCTCAGTTGCACTTGGTCCCGGCATGGCCGGTTGAGGGGTACTTAGGGTAATTGTGTGTTTGCCAACCCTTAGGATGAGCATCAAGTTACGCTTCCAGTCCTCGTAGTTTGGTCCCGTAAGTTTGTTATCATTAAGTATGGAGGCAAGGGGGTCGAGCTTGGTCATGATTTCTGTAAACAATGGTTCAAAGCAAAATTAGGGTTTACTACAATCTATTTCATGGAATTTAGAAATAGATAATGTTTACTCCAGCCGCTATGTCTTCACTACCTCAAGTGAAGACATCCAGGAATCTAAATTCCCTGGGCTCGAGCACTGAGACTATCGGTCTTGAATTGGAGATAGCATCTCGATGAGAGCATGCAACCGCTTCTGCCAACGGGGTTTTTACGACCCAGTCTTCATCAGAATTAACCATGGTAAACTGAAAGACCTCCCAGTCTCCTTTTGGCCAGCTTTATGTGACCCGCGTGCTCAGCAACGGTGGCATCACACAAGCTTTCGGATGCTTCCCACAAATCTAGGTGGTGTCGGCAGGGGGGTTCATAGGCTCTCGTGGTGCAGGAAAAAAAAAACCGTCACCCACTGCCACCGACATCCTCCATGTCCCGTAGGAAACCACTAGGCGAACCAGCATGGAAAGAAACACAGCTCTCACCCGGTGGGAATATCGAACTGCGTACCTCCCACCCAGACCCTTAGCCAGTTGATTGTGGAGGCCAGGGGCTCCCCTTTGGAGGGAACCTCTTACACATCCCTTCTTTATAAGGTTTTATGCATATCTAGAAAGGTCATGGCCTCCTAGACTTAGACCCTGGTCTACCGTGCTCCCACTAGGATTACGAACCTTCCCGCAAAGCATTAGTATCCTCGGAAAATATCATAGTCCCTACCTTGAATACTCAGCTTTCGCCTTTCTTACAAGGATCATATTACATAGATTCCAAGGATCCTGATACTTCACTAGTTTGCCCATAATCCTAAGATATGGAGCCTAGCCTAAGGTCAACGTGGAAAGGACTCCCACTACGATGACGCCTCATTCACAATTTGATGCCTGATGTCATAGTAGACCTCATCTCATTATAGGTTTCGATGCTGGCCAAATAGGGACATCCGACAACCTCCACCGGACCTCAACCTAATTGTGGCATAACCAAATCGTGATGAGTTCATACTACCATCAAACGTCATCTAGAAACGGGTATCACATAGTAAAATCCTAACTTAACTTGGTCGCTAGGACCACGTGGAGAAAGGGCATCCCACTAGGGTTATCATACTTCTTATGGAGACATTAGTTAATTATCTCTAAACAAATCTAACACTGCGTCTATCTCGATGCACAGTACTTGGCTACCTGAACTACCACGAGGGCGGTTACCACCTTTCCTTTTAGCTAGCCACCGGATTTGCACGTGTTAGAACCATATAGAGACACCGATGAATCCATAAGCTTAGTACTAACCCTAAGCCTGATCTAGAGACAAACTCACAAGCAAGATAGATAATCACATTATCATCGGGGTTCTCTAAACACTAAGTAAAGAGAAACAACAGAAAAAACATCCAAACTGAATCAAGTCCAAGGTCCGACTCATGAACCTGAATAGCACAGCCAAGATATCCTGCTCTTCCGTTCCGCACGATCTCTGACGACGATCCCGATCATCGCCAACATGCACGCTTTCGCCGGGTCTTTACACGCCATGGTACCACTTGCCCAAACCGTGGAAGTTGCATCATCTCCTTCTTTTAGTGACCGAAGAACTAACACGCTCCGAGCAAGTGCTCGTTCGTGTACAATTTCGCTAGAAAAAAAAGAAAACAATCCTAGAAACATGGCCAGGGAACCAAGGATGGTCAACCCCCACCCTCGCCCATCTAGAGCCTTAAAATCCACAAGCACAATAATAATCAATGCAAAAATAAATCTGGGGTCCGACCCCCGGATGTATGCAATCACAGATTACTATTCAGCGCGGCACCTGCAAAAAGACGATACATAGCACAATACATATGCATGATCTACGCCGAACCCTGACGAAAATATATGCCATCATATATTCACATGATGTTTTCACAAATTCATGCATGAAACACACACAAAAGCATGCTCTGATACCAATTGTTGGAATTGGATCCGCTTATCAGAGTCGCAGCGGAAGCAAAAGATAGATCCGAAGATCATATAGTGTATGTTTTATTACAATTAATTCTACAAAACAATCTACATGCAAATCTATGATCTTAGCATATGTGCGGACACCCTAGAGGCATACTACGATCTACGGAAGACATGCATGCATCTAGTTAGGTATTTAGAATCATCATATCTTTTGGATCTATGATCCAGAGATGACGGAACGATGAAGAACCGCACTTGAATCGCAAGGGAAACTGTCGGATAGCACCTTGTCCTTTGCGAATTGAAGAATCCTCGAAATCCCGTCTATGAGTGCAAGGATTACGAGCCGACGGAGGAATCCGTTACGAAGACGATGGCGAGCCGAGAGATTTTCTCCTTGTCTTTCTCTCTTCTTCCTTCTCCTTCCTTTCTCTTTCTTGTCCCTTCTTTTTCCTCTTTCTTCCTTGGTCGAAACCACAAAGGAGGAGGAGAGGGGGGGTTCGGATTTTTGGAGGAACCTCCCTCTCCCTATTTTTCTTATAGGGCCGGTTCCCCATGGCTTCAAGGAAGCTAGGGCTGGCCCTAGATAGATAAGGATAAAGGGGGGATCAGTTTTAGGGATTTCCAATGTCTATCGTGGAGCCTAGACGAAAACGCCCTTCACGAAAAGTGAAAAACTGAAACAGAGACTGAGTGAGGTGCGCTACTCGGAATCAAGTTCCATCAGTGCCTATGAGCTCCTGGAATTATTCCGCTCATTCTAAGATCCATATTCAATTTGTTCTGAGCCTTATTTCAATATTTACCAAAATACCCCTATGGCCTATAATACATGTGAATTAGGTTCTTAGGCTCCGGGCTTGCGCTCCATCGCGCTACTTCACATCCAACGTATCCAACTAGGTCGGGGAACAATTCCTATACGCAACAACAAGGTGGAACCTTCAGGGTTCGGGATCTCTAGCTCCAACCGGATCCCTGATTAACTGTTCCGGTGATACACCGAAAGTTCCGTTAATCAGCCCTAATCCGATTAACCCGTATAGCCACCCAGAGTGCGACGCAAGTTGAACTCTAGTGATTCTAAACTTATGTTACTCTCTCGTAACCCTGTTCTCTACTATACTCCGATAATCCTTAGTTCCTCCTATTACTGGTGCCATGATACAACTAGGGCGGTGGGGAGCACCGTCAGATCCCGTTCGATCATCTGACTAGGGTTTGATGACTTGTCATCTATAACACCACACACCATCCGGTGCTATGCCTAGCATCCAGAACATCGTCAGTCATACTAACAACCACCAGGCCTGGGTTAACTGTGTGGACAGATTGACTCATCAAAATGCACCCATCCAACACTGGACGTCGGATAACCTGTAGCGATTACATGTCACTCAAGCGCCAGCCGGGTAACCCAACGCACCGTGGTATTGGACTATGGAAGGTCCGCACACATTGGCACATCAAAACACCACACAACTGGTTGGCCCAGTGAACATGGTCCCTCAGGGTTAAGGACAGATTATCTATAGTAGTAAAATGGTTTATGCACCAGTGTCTGAATCACTGAACTGTGCACCGTCTTGGTTCCTGTTCAACACGATCATCGTGCTTGGTCAGGTGAATGGGAATCCCATGTTCCCATAGTAGAGACTTCACCACATCCTCTACCTGCCAACAGCTTGTTCTCGGTGAAGCGACCGGCATCACCTACGCTATGAACTAGTTCTAGGTCTACACAGAACTGGTCCACTAGGTCTCCCAAACATGGATCCTCCATGCGCCTCAGTGGCCTACTGTGTTCCCTAGGGTCCTTTATTATATATGTATTAATATATACCATAGTAGTATTCTAATTAAAGCAATAACCAAAGTCATCTTTATTAATGTTAATACAGAAAATCCACGCTAAGGACACACGAGCTACAACAGTTTGACCCCCTGTCCGTAATCCTAAATGACCATAAACTTATCGGTCCTAACTATGAGGACTGAAAGCAAGTCGAGGATATGCCTGACGCATTTGACATGATATTGTACTTGAAGAAGATATTTGAAGGGTATAATCGTGTTACGCGATACCTCACTATCTAGAAACTTATCAGCACTAAGATGTCACAAGGAACGCTGGTTCCGGAATACATGTTTAAAATGTTTGAGTTTTAGAACGAGCTAGCATCCATGGACATAGTACTAGAAGGCGAGGTAATGACAGGCATCTTTCTCTCATTACTGTCTGAAGCCTTTGAAGGCTTTGTCACCAACTTTAATCTAAACAAGTTGGCAATAATAAATGTGAAACTTTTGTGAGCTCTCTAGGTAGTTGAGGATAGCTTCAAGTAAAAGGGCGAAGCACTGCACGTGCAACGTAGATCATTCAAGAAGTCAGGTAATCCTCAAAGCAAGAAACACAAGAAGAAATCTAAATCAATACATATGCAGAACTCTGTGGGGACCTCTGGATCCAGTGACTCATAGAAGCCGGATACCTAGTGCTTCCGGTGTGGCAAGAAGGGCCATTGGAAGAAAGATTGTAAGAAGCCTCAGAATACTAGAGAAGTTAAATCATAACTTTTTATTATTGAATCATTTATTTCATGTAATAATTCTTTTGCTAGTTGGATTCTGGATTCTGGATCCACTAACCATGCATGTAACTCTCTTTAGGGATTTCGAAAAAACAGAAGATTGTGTGGGTGCAAATTTTGGCAAGAAGTCTGCAAACAGCGGGACCCACCGGCCCTGCCTGGTGGGCCCCCGGAGACTACAGCGAGACCCACCGGACCTGCCTGGTGGGCCCCCAGAGACTACAGTAGGACCCACCAGCCCCGCCTGGCGGGCCCCTGAAGACAACAGCGGGACCCGCCGGCCCCGCTTGGTGCGCCCACAAAGACTATCGCAGAACCCACAGGCCCTGCCTAGTGGGCCCAAGAGCCTGTAGAATCCCCCAAGAGACGGTAGTGGGGCCCACCAGCTTTACTTGGAGGATCCCCAGATACGACAGCAGAAACCGCCATTTACCCCGGAATTCCTCCCCGGGAATTCTATAAATAGCAGAGCCTTCGAATGTAAAAAGATCCAAAAAATCTGATTTCCACTTCTGAGATCTGATTTTCAGAACCCAGAGCTCTGGAATTTCTCAGCTTTCCCTCTTCCACCTCTCTTTGATCTTCTTCTCTCCTTTGAAGAGATCAGAGTGGTTTCAGTGATACTCGGCCTGTCGAGATCACTTCGATATAAGTGTTAGTGAATTCGGGTTGCTCCCTATAGCACAGAGACGTAGGCTTCGGCTGAACTCCGAGATCACATCTCTCGTGTCCAACTTTCTCTGCTTGCATATTGAGAGCTCCAACTCCCATCGACAGATCAAACTACAATATTTCGACTCAAAACTTCAATTGACTGGTGAGGCGAGGTCTTCGGGTCGGCACGAAGATTTTCCCCCCACAGTTTGGCGCCGTCTGTGGGATCGAACGAGAAGCTGTGTCCGTTCCACAACTACTATTAGATCAGTCAAGAAGACAACTGATCAATAGTCAAACTTCCTCACCCCCTCGGTTAAACCAACAACCGCTCGGACGCTGGTACTCTTGTTGCACCCTTCGCTTACTGAATGGTGAGGACCAAGCACCAAGGTCAACCAGAAGGAAGTAACACACGGCAACCTCGCCCTGAGACTCGATCAATGAGTCAAAGGCTCAATTTTGGGCAGCCCCTTACTGCCCCCAATATGGATACTCGATCAGGTAGTGGGAGATCGGTTGATCGACCAATTGCCCCCCCCACCTCATCCATCAATAGGGCATACAACCCCTTCTCCCGCTGAAGATTTTCCCTCAACCTATCAAATCTTGGTGGTCGATTTCCAGCTACTACAATTGGCAAAGCAGAATGCCACCCTCACTGCTGAGAGGGACGCACTCAAGAAGGCGGCCTCCGAGGCTGGAATTGCTCTTCCCATCCCCTCGACTAATGAGAGGGTCGATCGACCACGACCATCAATCCACTCCGAGCAACGGAGGTCAATGGGCACTGCTGCCCCCGGGAGGATTCATCGCGACCCAACTCCCTCTACTGCCCCATGGAAGCAGAGTGTGTGGGATCGCCTTGATGATGAGTCCTCCCAATCCTCTTCTGGTCGCAACTGCGACAGAAAGGCACCTTCAAAGCTCGACATACCAAGGAAGCACCAGATGAAAGGCGCTCCTTCAAAGAGTAGAGTCTCCCCTTCCATTCCACTTCAACGTGGACTTAGATCGGACCTTCGACACCGACTTCAACCAGCAAATACTTCAATGCCTGAGCAAGACCTTGCGATCTTGCCTCTTGACCCACATCTAGGTCGAGGACACGGTCGTAGGGATGGGTATTCCTCCGCCGGACCTCTCCATGGAAGCCTCTTCGAGTCAACATTTCCAAGGGGATGGAGAACTCCTATCCTCCCCAAATTCAACTGCGTCAAAGGAGATCTGACTCTCCATATACTTGCCTTCAAGCAAGCCTTGACACCGCACGAAGAAGAGAACAACGTGCTTTGTCGCACTTTCGCCGGGAGCCTCGATGAGCCCTCACTCGATTGGTATCATAATCTCCGAGCTGGGTCCATCACCCAGTTCGGTGTTTTGGCTAACCTTTTCGTGCAGCATTATTAACTCAATCTGAAGCCAGAAAAGAAGCTCGACTCCCTCTATCGGCTGAGGATGGGTGCTGACGAGACTCTCCGCAGTTTCACCAGGAGATTTCGCAACGAGCATGCTGCCCTCTCTGGAAGACATCTGGATGATGAAGCCATCATGTTGGCTTTCCAGAACGCCCTCCGCTTCGATCTACACATCTACAACGACTTCATCCGCAATCCCCCTCCTTCTCTGGGTGCTATGTTCGATCGAATACAGAGAGAGATTGAGGTTGAAGATGATCAAGTAGCTCGAAAAGGGCGAGAAACGAAGCGAAGACCTGTGGAAAGAGAAGCTCCTAAGTATGCTTCCAAAGCTCACAACGCTGAGGCAACAGCTCCTCCAGCCAACAAACGACCAAGGAATGATGGACGTCGATCTCCTACGAAGACCACTTTCACCGAGTGGGATTTACCAGTCGAACAGATCCTTGATCGCATTCAACACGAAGAATTCCTTCGAAGGCCCAATCCGCTTCAGCCAAACACTAAATTCACAGCGGACAAAACGGTCTACTGCGAATTCCACCGAAGTCACAGCCACTCCACCGATCGGTGCTATCGGCTGAAATTTCATCTCGAAGACTTATTGCGAGAAGGCCACCTTCAAGAGTACGTCAAGGGCGGACAAGATCAACGTCGAACCTCTGTAAAGGGGAAAGAAGCATGTTGGGTCCATCAAATCTCCTCCAACCAGCAACCTATCTCTGTGAATGCCAACGTCTTTGGTATTCATGGAACATTGCACAATCAAATCTTGACCGGGAAGGAAGTAGATCGGCAAGTTTGACGCATCTTCCACGTTCGTTCTGCTGCGAACAAGGAGGATACCTGGATCGAGAAGCCTATCGAAGGTTTGGCTTGGCCATCCATTGTTTTCAACGACTCCGATCTTCAAGGAGTTCATACTCCCCATCGAGACCCCCTGGTCTTGAAACTCCTCATCGACGGAAGCACCGTCAATCGAATCCTCATCGACACAGGGAGCTCCATCGATATTATGTTCTCAGATTATTTCAAACGTCTGGGACATAAATACTCAAGCCTCGACGTCGTCTCGACGTCGTCTCGACTGTGATCACCGGCTTCAACGGCGAACAAAGCATTACGGTGGGCGAATCGAGATTCACTCTCGACCTTAGCCGAGAGACTCGAGTCTCGGTGAGGTTTGCAATTATCGAAGGAGTATCCAGCTATAACGCCATTCTCGGGCGACCATTCCTCCACCAGATCAATGACATCTCTTCTTCTTACCACCAACTCCTCAAGTTTGCAACAGGAGAAGGCATTGTCTGCATTCGAGGCGATCAGCAAACTGGGAGGTCTTGTGAGGCTGCTGCGGCTAAAACAGATCGAAAGATCAATATTGCTCCTCCAAAGCGGCCGCGAGACGAAGCTGGTCCCTCTTCCAAATAGCAATTAAAGGAAATTTCACTGACCGAGCCTCCACCAATCGAATGGGAAGCCTCACCTTCAATTGAAGAAATCATCCCTATCAATATTGGCAGTGGAAATCTCTCTCTACAAACATTCATTGGTACCGGTCTTAACAACGCAGAAGCGCAAGACATGGTATCCTTCCTTCAATCCAATATCGATGACTTCGCCTGGTGTTTTGAAGACATGCCAGGGATCAATCCAGATGACGCTTGTCACAGGCTCGCGATCAAAGAAGAAGCAAAACCAGTCAAGCAAAAGCCACGCACAATCCGACCAGAACTACAAATTGCCGTTCAAGAAGAAATCATCAAGCTACTCGCAGCAGGCTTCATCCGTGAAGTAGAGTATCCTACTTGGATCTCTAATATAGTTGCTGTCCCAAAAAAGAACGGGAAGGTCAGAGTGTGCATTGATAATGCTCATTTATGTACAATAATCATCCTATTTTAAATAAGCATTAATTAAATATTCTCTATATCCTATCACATGTTGAATGGAATTGCGGACATTTTATCTTTGTTCTTATTACGCGTTATTTTGTTTGTAGGTGTGTTGTGGATACTCTCGGAGAACATTGGCGGGGGATCACACTCTCATACTTGGAACAAAGTCGATACCTAGTTGCACACAAGAGGGCAGGCTCTTGGATATGGATATATCATAACTTCGACATTTGACCATGGTGGAAGGACTACTCGAATCAGTCTTACCCAAAACTTGGTTGTAGTTCCTAGTGAATACAGTAACTAGGTACAGCCAAGCAATGAGGAATGACCAACTAGGGAGTCTTTTCTTCTACCATATAATTTGGTATGTTGTTGGGCGCACACTAGTCAGAGCACATTGACGGGCTCGAACTTATAATCGGGCATGCAACATTTTGGTGCACTCAAAGTCCCAACAAGAAATCCTTCCCAAGGGATTGAAGTCCAAAACGAGAGGCAACCATAGATTTGGGCCCACTCAAGTGCAGATCAACAAAAGATGCGAACCCACTTCGGTCATAGCTTGGTGCATTCTTGCAATCCCCATTTTGGAGTTAAATGGCATAACAAAAAAACTGCAGCCCCCTAATTTATCTATTGGCACTAAATGCCAAATCCCAAGTACAGCAACCATTGAAAGCATAGCAATCATGGCACTTGATTGCTTTGGCTTAATATGGCAAGTAATATATTTAAATGAGCAAGCATTGAAGTCCATAACAAACAGCAATATGCCAACGGGTAAAAGATTTCACTAGTTGTTCGGGTTTGCAATCCCATCATTTCTGACAACGGCTAGTTGCTTCCCTCTTTCTCTTGAATGAAAATTTTATATATAGGAGCATTTCAACCATACGAAAGAACGGGTTTTTGGAGGAATTAGTCATCCAGAATTTCATTCATCCACCCCTCTTCTATATTTTATTTTGTTCCAATAATGAGGGGCTAAGTTCATTGCTAGGGTTAGAGAGGAGGTCCAAGCCCTCTCCCCTTTTGTAATTTCTGGAGGATTTACACCATGATTCAATGCTTAATGGAAGGTTCATTTTCGTAAATTTCTTGTTCTTGATTACTCATTTCACATTGTATGTCACGCATGCATTGTCGTTGTTAGTTCAAGTTCTTTAAACTTCTAGACATTTTCATTATCGGTGAGACGATGAGTAGTTTTGCTTGATCAGTGATATCATTGATGCCTGGGATTCACTCTTCGTGCCCACACCTGGACTATTCTAGGATTTGGTTTTCAAAGATTAAAAATGTCTTGTTGAGAATGAATCTATTGTTTCTGAAATAATGTGCTTCGATTTAAATATCTTTGTGGAAGAAAAACTCATTAGTTATTCCTCCCATCTTGGTGTACACCTCTAGAAGGAGCAAAAGGGAAGGGTTTGGGCCACTCTCAACACCCTAGCTCTCTCTCATCTCTGCATCACTCCTTACAAAACTTCACCACCTTTGGTGGAACAAATCCCTTCTGCACACTTGCACCCATTAAATTCTAGTAGCACTGTTCAATCGTTCACCAATCACATTCCCTGTGGATTCGACCTTGGGACTCTCAAGTATATCTTGACTACAACGCACTCATTGAGTGTGCACATTAAGGTTGTAACATGCATCGACTTCACCAATCTCAACAAAGCTTGTCCCAAAGATCCATTCCCCATGCCAAGGATAGATAGACTCGTCGATGCCACTGCTGGCCACAAGCTATTGTCTTTTATGGATGGATACTCTGGGTACAATCAAATTCCTCTTCATGCTGATGATCAAGAGAAGACATGCTTTGTGACTAGCCGGGGTCTTTACTGCTATAATGTAATGCCATTCGGCCTCAAAAATACTGGTTCCACTTATCAAAGGTTAGTCACAAAGATGTTCGAAGATCAGATCGGTCGCAACGTTGAAGTCTATGTCGACGATCTCCTCACAAAGAGCTCCATTCGAGGAAAGCATCTATCCGATCTAGCGGACACCTTTCAAGTCCTTCGAAAGTATCGCATGAAACTCAATCCGGCCAAGTGTGCTTTCGGGGTTCAATCGGGCAAATTCCTGGGTCATCTTGTGACCAGGAGGGGCATTGAAGCCAATCCCGACCAAATTCGAGCCATCCTCGACATGCCATCACCTACCAATCGGAAGGAAGTACAACGTCTCACTGGAAGATTTGCTGCCCTCAATCGGTTCATCTCAAAGTCCTCTGACAAGTGTAAGCCTCTTTTCGACAAGTTGCGAAAGGCAGATACATCGGGATAGAGTCCTATTTGTGAAGAAGCTTTCCAAGGCATCAAGAAATATCTGGTGCAAGCTCCTATCCTGACTGCTCCACTTCCAAAAGAAGACTTGTGGCTCTATCTCGCCATGACCGATCAAGCAATCAGTGTCATCTCGGAACACCCACTCAAAGATATCGTTGACAAAGCTGGTCGAGCTGGACGAATGACCAAATGGGTGATCGAAATTAGCGCTCTGGGGATTCAATTCGAATCTCGTACTTCCATCAAAGGTCAGGCCATTGCTGATTTTCTAGCTGACTTTCCGGTTGAAGACCCCATCACTTGGGAAGAAGATGTCGATATGCGCTTAGAAGATGAAGCCAATCCTCCGATCAATCTTGCAACAAAAATCGATCCAAGCCTCGAGGTTATTGCCACAACTCCTCCGTGGAAGCTTTATACTGATGGAGCTTCAAGTACGATCGGTTCGGGAACTGGGATAATCTTGGTATCCCCCGAACTTGATCATCTCCAGAAGGCCACTCTACTCGGGTTCAATGCCACCAACAACGAAGCCGAATACGAAGCACTCATTTCCAGACTCGAAATGGCTGAATTCTTGGGGGTAGATCAAATCATCGTCTACAGCGATTCCCAGCTGATCATAAAGCAGATCAATGGAGAGTACACAGCTCGCGAAGACATAATGAAACTCTATTTGGCCTTAGTACGACGTCTTCAACAACGTTTCACTAATACTGAATTCGTTCAAATCCCAAGAGCAGAGAACCGAGAAGCAGATGCCTTAGCCAATGCTGCCTCAGTTCTTAGAGACTCACTTGGAGGAAGGCAGATACAAATCGATTATCAAGAAGTGCCCAAGACCACCCCCGAATAACAGATCCTTACTACCATAAAGGAATCTGGGGGTGGAGGTCAACTGGTATTGAACCTTATCATGACAAGCGAGCTTGGAGACTGGAGACGGTCAATTTTCGACTTCTTTAAACATGGCAAAATGCCAGAAGATCCAAATCAAGCCCGAAAACTTCAAAGAAAGCTTCTGTGCTATATTATTCAAGGAGAAGATCTATATTTCAAATCTCACAATGGGATGTTGCTCAAATGCATTGGCTCTGAACAAGCAAAGGCAATCTTGATTGATATCCACTCTGAGGCCTGCGGGAATCATTCTGGAGGAAGATCACTTGAAGCCAAGACGAAATTGCAAGGCTAGTACTGGCCTACGATGGCAAAGGATGCTCGCCAAGTGGTTCAAAGGTGTGAGCCGTGCCAACGACACGCTCGTGCTATCCATCTTCCTGCAGATGAGCTTCACCAACTATCTAGTCCATGGCCCTTCCATCAGTGGGGGTTGGACTTCTTGGGTCCCTTCCCACCAACTCCAAGCAAGAAGAAGTATCTACTGCTGGCCACGGATTACTTCACCAAATGGGTTGAAGCTGTGCCCCTCTTCCGAGAGACCGATGATGAAGTGATCAAATTCATTCGACACAACATCTTCTCAAGGTTTGGTATACCTCAAGTTCTTGTTGCCGACAATAGAGCTCAATTTGACTCCGACAAGTTCCGAGAGTTCTGCCTGAACAACGGGATCAAACTCTTCTATTCAACTCAAAGATATCCTCAGTGCAATGGTCAAGCTAAAGCCTCCAATAGAGCTATTCTTGGTATACTCGAGAAGAAGCTCAATGACAAGAAAGGATTGTGGGAACAAGTCCTACCTGAAGTTCTCTGGGGATATCGCACAACTCCGAGAAGATCCACAGGGTTCTCACCTTTCCGTCTGATGTATGGATCGAAAGCAGTACTCCCGACAGAGAATATATCAAATACTTTGAAGACCAGGGCAGTTAAAGAAGGGGTCAATGAAGAGCTTCGCATCAATGATCTGGATTTCTCTGAAGAATTAAGAGATCAAGCATCCCTCCGTGTGGCCAAGTACCAACAAAAGATCAAGCAAGCCTACAATCAAAAAGTCTACAAACGGAAATTCCCAATCGGCAGTCTGGTCCTTAGAGCAGTCTTCTACAACACGAAGGAACACAGCAGTGGGAAGCTTGCTCCCAACTGGGAAGGTCCATATATCGTCGAATCAGTGGGAGGCAAAGGCTCTTATCGACTGATCTCACCAGAAGGAGATAGATTGCCACGAGCTTGGAATTCTAGACACCTCAAATTGTTCTATCCATGATGTAAATTCCATGATGAATAAAGATCACTTTCAATTGTTCAAATGTCCTAGTTCTGGAGCAGTTTCAAATTATCTATATTCAAATTACAAGGTCTTTTAACAAGTTGGGGTGCTTGAGTTGCGACTCAACCCCTTACGGGCAAATATTAAAAGGATTTCAGGTTGTCATACAAAGCAACCTTCAAGTCACTGGTCAGTTTAACAGGTTTGGGAGTATGTGTTGCGACACTACCCCTTACTTACAAATGTTAAACTGACCTTCAATTTCAACCTTCAATTTCAATCAATTTCGATATCGTCTAACAAGTTTGGGTGTACGAGTTGTGACTCAACCCCTCACATACAAATGTTAAACGAATTCAAGTTCAATTTTCAAGATACTTAACAAGTTCGGGTGATTGAGTTGCGACTCGACCCCTTATTTTCAAGTGTATGAATATTCAATCATTCCAATGACATTCCAAAACTCAATATTCGAAGAATTCAATACCAGAGACATTCAATTTTTAAACACCAAAAGGATCTCTCTTATCAAAAATTGGCTTAAGTACAGGAGTGAGCTGTTACATATCGAGAGTTTACAAGTTCAAACGACAAAAAAGAAGATGGAAAATCTCAAGGCTTGGCCACACTTTGCGCGTGCGACTTCTCTCCCTCGGATCCACCACGAGCTTTGCTCGCCACTGAAGCCTTAGAAGATCGGACGCTGCTAGCGTGGACCCTGAGTGCCTCTACCGCCTTCTCCGCTGTCTCCCTGTAACTCGTGCATTCAGCACGCATATGCTCCAGCTTCTTTTTTAGAGCCTCTTCCCTGGCAGCTGAGGTTGTCTCCTTAGCAGCAAGAGCGGTATCCCTTGCAGCAAGTTCAGCCTCTAACTCCTTTATTCGAGCCACGCGATCGAAGGATAAGTTCTCGATCTTGAAAAATCGCTTCTTCAAATCCTCGAGCTCGTGACCCCGGGCCTCGTAGCCGTTCTGCCAGCCCTTGTTCTCCAGCTTCTCCTTGTGAAGAGCCTCAATCTTGGCTTTGAGAGACTCTTTCTTCGAGGACAAAACCTCCCTCAGCTTATCCCTTTCCTTGTGGGCAGCCTCCAGTTCAGCTGTCAAACGGGACACCTCAGATGAAGCCTCCCGTTCTCCTGCCTTTCTAAAGAGCTTGCTCACGAACTTCAAAACCGCTGAGTTCTGCAAATGGACCCAAGAGTTAGAGTTATTCTGAAAATGCAAACTCCAACGATCGATCAAGCAGAGGCACATACCACTACTTCAAGCCTATTGAAGGCTTCATCCAGAGTAGCTTCCGGAAGGTTGCAGAGTTTCCGGATCACAACAGTGGGGTGGTTGATATCAACCTCACCCAGATTCTTTATTTTCTGAGTTGAGCTAGCAGGCGTACCTACAATCAACACAAAAGTTCAAAAGAGTTAGAATATTTTCAAACTTCAAAGGCAAGTCAATCAAGGCAAAGTTATTGCAGGTACCTGAGACATCGACTCGGGGAGCCTTTCCCTTCCCACAGTCGGAGCTCTTACCCCGGGGGGTCGACTTCTCCTTAGTGGGGGTTGGCTCTGACTGGGGTTGGGGAGCCCCATCGCCCACACGGCTCTCCCTCTCCAAGTGAATAGGAGAGGGAGCACCCTGGGGAGGTGAGACACCCCCTTCCTCTTGTTGCCCGCCTGGCTGATCAAGCCCAGCTATTAGAGCCGCCACCTCCGCTGCCAAAGAGTACGAAGGGGGTAGGGGTTGTTCAACCTCCAGACCCCCGCTTGTAGTCGTGCCTTCGAGACGAGGAGTGACTGGAGGAACTTGGTCGAGGGGTATGGGGTTGCTTCCAACCCCACCACTCCCTGAAAACTTGATCTTCAAGCGCATCGGGCGCTTCTTCAATTCCTCGAAGTGGTAGGTGGGAACCACCTTGTGGCCATCGCCCTCCGCATCCAGGACCCCCTCCATGCGACGGGCCTTAGCCTCATCGATGGGGATAGGCAGAGAATCCTCTTCTTCTGCACCACCAGTGGGGGTGGGAGGAAGTTCATCCCTACCACCCCCGTGACCTTGATCACCACCAGTGGGGGTGGGAGGAATTTCCTCCTCGCCACCCCCATCTCTACCATCTCCACCAGTGGGGGTGGGAGGAAGATCATCCTCACCACCCCCTTCTTTTTCATCATCGTCGTCGCCTCCGTTGCCATTGCTGCCATTCTCGGTGTCTTCTTCCTCCTCCTCGCTTTCCTTCTTCTTTTCTTCTTCTTCTTCTTCATCTCCCTCCCTTTCTTTGTCCTCATCTTCCTTCTGCTTGATGAGAATTTTCCTTTTCTTCTTCGCTGGGCCCTTCTGTATCACCAACTTTTCCTCAGAGGTGGGCAATCGGCGCCTTGCACCGTAGGCCTTCTTCTCGATTCTAATCTTTCTGATAATCTTGCCAGACTGAGGATCCTCCTCGTAGTCTGAGTACAAGACCTCGTTGTCTTCATATCTGGTCTGCGATCGGTGGAGGAGGTTGGCGTTGCCATACCTGACTGGGCAGTTCGAAAACTGCTTCCAGGATCTGGTACCGCAGGTCAGCTCCAGGAAAAGGTTGTCGATGGCCCCAACCCGCTCCGAAGGCCAAGCCATCTCTCCTCCTGTGTAATACATCTTGATCTCCTTGTTCACGTCAGAGCGAGGAGTCTCTGGCACTGAAAGGGGAGTCCAGGCACCAGCAACCGAGAGCGGCCACTCAGTGCACAGCTTGTCGGAAGCGACCGTGTCGGTGAGGGGGCGTAGAGCAGAAACCCCTGTCAGGTTGAAGAAAGGGTTGTCTTTCCTTGAAGCTCATCGATAATGATAGAAGAAGTAGCCCAATTCAATCCGGGCCTCTTCGTCGTCTGGGAGGCTGGAGTAGCACTCCCTCAGCTCCTTCTGGAAATCAGACTCTACGCGGTAGAAGGCATAGATTATCCTCCATGCATTGCCGGTGAGCTGTCCTGGGCAAAGGCCGGAGCTATTCAGCAGCCTCACGGCAAACGGCAGCAGCGGAAGACGAAGGCCGTAGTTCAGTTGGTCCACAGAGACCACTGTCCCTATCACCTGCTCCATGCTGGCAACATTCACAAACACTATTTGCTTGTCAATGCCAAAGCCAGATAAAACCCCTGGTAGTGACGGCCGGATCTTCCCCTCTGTAAAGCACGCCAGCAACTTTTGCCACTTTGCCCTCTTTTTGTCGGTAAGCTGGCCACCAGTGTTGTAGACGTAGGCAGGCTCCTCTGCCAGAGACGTCATGGGGCCCAAGACAAACTTTGCCTTCGGGATGTGCTCCGGCCTTGAGGGAGCGGAAGCGAATCCAACTCCAGCGTGCCTTTTGCCCAGTTGGCCCAACTCCACCAGCACTGCCTTGCCTTTGCCCCTACCCTTGGGAATGGATGAGACCTCAGCAATCTCTTTCCCCTTCCTCTTCGAGGGGACTGCGCTCATCTTCTTCGAGTTACCAGAGGAGGTCATTCGATCGATCGAGAAAGAGCAAAGAGCAGAGAACGAGAGACTGGGAGCAAAAGTTCTGGAAAAATTTCGGAAAGCGTGAGGCGAAAATGACAGCCAGAGAAGCTTAAGTATCCTGAGGGAATTAGACACACAAATCGAGATGACACATGTCATCACCATATCAAATCATGTGTTTTTGCAGGTACACGTGGCATCTATCCATAGCAAGCGCAAAATCAGGCGAACAGTCGGGACCAGACGAAACGTCGAACCAGCGAACCACCGGTTCAACCAAACCACTGGGTCCAAAGATTCAACTCGTTGCACAAATATGTCATCCGATCAACCGACAGGATGGTGGGTAATTTACCAGAGGATCGGGCGAAAAACAGGCTCTTTCGCCCGATCACTCAAACCTTGACCGGCTGATTTTAACCGATCGGTCAAACATGACTGATCGGTCAAAATCAACCGATCTGTCGATTTTCTACTGGATCTGGCAAAAAACTAAGTTTTTCGCCCGATCACTCAAACCTTGATCGGCTGATTTTAACCGATCAGTCAAACATGACCGATCGGTCAAAATCAACCGATCTGTCGATTTTCTACTGGATCTGGCAAAAAACTTAGGTTTTTGCCCGATCATTCAAACCTTGACCGGCTGATTTTAACCGATCGGTCAAACATGACCGATCGGTCAAAATCAACCGATCTGTCGATCTTCTACTAGATTTGGCAAAAAACTTAGTTTTTCGCCCGATCATTCAAACCTTGACCGGCTAATTTTAACCGATCGGTCAAACATGATCGATCGGTCAAAATCAACCGATCTGTCGATTTTCTACTGGATCTGGCAAAAAACTTAGGTTTTTGCCCAATCATTCAAACCTTGACCGACTGATTTTAACCGATCGGTCAAACATGACCGATCAGTCAAAATAAACCGATCGGTCGATTTTCAACTGGATCGGGCAAAAAATTTGGGTTTTTGCCCGATCATTCAAACCTTGACCGGTTGATTTTAACCGATCGGTCAAACATGACCGATCGGTCAAAATCAACCAATCGGTCGATTTTCAACTGGATCTGGCAAAAAACTTGGTTTTTTGCCCGATCACTCAAACCTTGATCGGTTGATTTTAACCGATCGGTCAAAATCAATCGATCGGTCGATTTTCAACTGGATCGGGCAAAAAACTTGGGTTTTTATCCGATCACTCAAACCTTGATCGGTTGATTTTAACTGATCGGTCAAACATGACCGATCGGTCAAAATCAACCGATCGATCGATTTTCAACTGGATCGGGCAAAAAACTTGGGTTTTTGTCCGATCACTCAAACCTTGATCGGTTGATTTTAACCGATCGGTCAAAATTAACCGATCGGTCGATTTTCAACTGGATCGGGCAAAAAACTTGGGTTTTTGTCCGATCACTTAAACCTTGATCGGTTGATTTTAACCGATCGGTCAAACATGACCGATCGGTCAAAATCAACCGATCGGTCGATTTTCAACTGGATCGGGCAAAAAACTTGGTTTTTTGCCCGATCACTCAAACCTTGACCAGTTGATTTTAACCGATTGGTCAAACATGACCGATCGGTCAAAATCAACCGATCGGTCGATTTTCAACTGGATCGGGCAAAATACTTGGTTTTTTGCCCGATCACTCAAACCTTGATCGGTTGATTTTAACCGATCGGTCAAACATGACCGATCGATCGATTTTCAACTGGATCGGGCAAAAAACTTGGTTTTTTGCCCGATCACTCAAACCTGGACCGGTTGATTTTAACCGATCGGTCAAACATGACCGATCGGCCAAAATCAACCGATCGGTCAACTTTGGCCAGGTCAAAATCGACTGATCGGTCAACTTTGACTGATCAAACCTTTTTAAGCTAAAAACTCGACGAGCTTCTTCATATTTTTTCGTGAACAGGGAGTTGATAGTTTTTGCACCAAGAATCCAAGCCAGCCAGGATGAACTCTTGTTAACTTGGAGGGGGTAACTGTGGGTGCAAATTTTGGCAAGAAGTCTGCAAACAGCGGGACCCACCGGCCCTGCCTAGTGGGCCCCCGGAGACTACAACGGGACCCACCGGCCCTGCCTGGTGGGCCCCAGAGACTACAGTAGGACCCACCAGCCCCGCCTGGTGGGCCCCTGAAGACAACAGCGGGACCCGCCGGCCCCGCCTGGTGGGCCCACAAAGACTATCGCAGAACCCACAGGCCCTGCCTAGTGGGCCCAAGAGCCTGTAGAATCCCCCAGGAGACGGTAGCGGGGCCCACCAGCTTTACCTGGAGGATCCCCAGATACGACAGCAGAAACCGCCATTTACCCCGGAATTCCTCCCCGGGAATTCTATAAATAGCAGAGCCTTCGAATGTAAAAAGATCCAAAAAATCTGATTTCCACTTCTGAGATCTGATTTTCAAAACCCAGAGCTCTGGAATTTCTCAGCTTTCCCTCTTCCACCTCTCTTTGATCTTCTTCTCTCCTTTGAAGAGATCAGAGTGGTTTCAGTGATACTCGGCCTGTCGAGATCACTTCGATATAAGTGTTAGTGAATTCGGGTTGCTCCCTATAGCACGGAGACATAGGCTTCGGCTGAACTCCGAGATCACATCTCTCATGTCCAACTTTCTCTGCTTGCATATTGAGAGCTCCAACTCCCATCGACAGATCAAACTACAATCTTTCGACTTAAAACTTCAATTAACTGGTGAGGCGAGGTCTTCGGGTCGGCACAAAGATTTTCCCCCCACAGGTTGCTTGATGGAGAGGTGACCTTAAGCATGGGAAGTTATGGCAGCTGTTAAAGCCGTTAAAGATGTTACTCTCAATTTTTCGAATAATAAGAGTATGACACTTAGAGATATCTTTTATGTCCCATTCATGAGACAAAATTTGATTTATGTTTCCACTTTAGTTAATGAAGGTTATTCAGTTTATTATGATGCTTTTGGAGTATCCTTTAAACTGAATGAAACTTCTATTATGGGAGGAATGGTTCAGAATAATCTCTATGTTATCAGTTCTAATTTTGAAAGAGAAAACATAACGACTTTAATATTTTATGTTAATTCATCTAAGCGTAAGAATCCTTTAAAAATTTAACCCAATTGTGCCACTTACATCTTGGGCATATTGCCTTGGACAGAATCTATAGAATGGTGAAGGCTGGGCTTCTGGAAACAAATCCTTCGGAGATCCTTCCTATCTGTGAATCTTGTCTGGAAGACAAGATGACTAAGAGGGCCTTTAAAAGCAAGAGAATAAGAGCCATTGAGGTATTGGTATTAATTCATTCAGATGTGTGTGGACCCATGAGCGTCAAGGCGATAGGAGGCCATGAGTATTTAATCATTTTCATTGATGATTACTCAAGATATGGCTATATTTACTTGATGCATCAGAAGTCAAATTCCTTTGACAAGTTCAAAGAATTCAGGGCCGAAGTAGAAAAGCATACAGGTAAATATATAAAAACCCTTCGATCTGATTGAGATGGCGAGTATCTATCTGATGAGTTCCATGGATATTTGATGGAGCACGGGATTAAATCTCAGTTAACTGCTCCAGGGGTCCACAACAGAATAGAGTTTTAGAGAAAAGAAATCGAATCTTGTTAGGCATGGTTCGCAGCATGATAAGTTATATCAATTTACCAACGACCTTTTAGGTATATTCCTTATAAATAGCAGCTTATATTCTGAACAACATTCCATCTAAGTCAGTGCCCCAGACTCCTAGAGAACTGTGATCAAGACGAAAGCCTATACTGCAATATTTCAGAATAAAAGGATGTCATGCATATGTGCGAAAGGACAATAGGTATAAGATGAAATCTAAATCCAGAGTATGTTTGTTTGTAGGGTATTCCAATGAGACCAAAGATGGACTATTTTATGATTCTGAGAAAAAGAAGGTAATTGTTTCTACAAATGCATAGTTCCTAGAACATGATTATATTATAAACCACAAGCCCACTGGTAAGGTGGTTCTGGATGAACTACGAGATACTAGTAAAGAGTGTGCATCCGAAAGCATAGAGAGAGCTGACAATACAGACACTAATGCACCAGACACTGTAGTACCTAATCATCTAAAACCGACTCCCAAATAATTACAATTACCATAGATGACATCCTAGAAAAAAAATTGGGCTAAAATGACTCCAAACGATAAAACTAGAAAGTTACTATAAATAGCAAAAATGCCTGAAAAAGCTTTTTCCCAAACGATTTTGGGCTTGAAAATTGAGATTAATACCGTAGGAATAAACTCCTTGTATGCTACTCATGTCATTTTCTAAAATAGGTCATAATAGACAATCCACCAACTAAATTTGACAAAAAAATAAAAGTTACCAAAAAAAGAAAGTTTGTAAAAACAGCAAATTAATCCAAAACCGACTCCCATATGATTACAATTACTATTGATGACACCACAGTCAAAATCAGGCTAAAAAAGAACTCAAAATGCCAAAACAAGAAAGTTATTATAAATAGCAAAAGTGCCCGGAAAATGGTCTTACCAAAATATTTTGGGCTTGAAGTATGGGTTAATCCACTGTAGGAATTAACCCCTCTTAGGGCTACTCAAGCCATTTCTAGAAATATGTTATAATCCGCCAACCGAAATTAGCCAAAAAAGAAAGGTACAAAAAAAAATGGGAAAAGTTTTGAAAAATTGCAAAAATTATCTGAAAGTGATCCCATACGGTTACAATTACCATAGATAGCATCCCAATCAAAATTTGGCTAAAAAAAGACTCCAAATGCCTAAACTTGAATATTACTATAAATAGCAAAAGTGCCTAAAAACTGGTCTTCTCAAATGATTTTTGCATTGAAATTCTGGGTTAATCCCATAGGTATTAACCCTCCATAGGACTAGGATGTCATTTCCGAAAATATGTCATAAAAGATAATCTATCAACCGAAATTAGCCAAAAAAAGAAAGTTACCAAAAAAGGAAAGTGTCTAAAAAATAGCAAAAAATTATCCATGAAACCGACTCCTATACGATTACAACTATCAAAAAAGGAAAGCGGGAGGCGAGCCACTTCGACGCCTTAAGGTCTTCGACTTGCTACTCGTGCGTCGTTTTAGAAGCTGGGGTTCCGTTTGGGGAAAGCTCGAGCGACCGAGATGACGTCTGGAGCGGAGCTTGCGAAGCAGCACGATGAGCTGACGAAGTGCCGGGAGCTGGTAGAGTGACCGAAAAGGCTTCCGGAGTGAACTTTGCGAAGCAGCGTGCATAGCTTGCAATGCGTTAGGAGTTGACGGCTTCTCTACCCATGGAGTTACAGCGCGTGTAAGCTGCGGGAGGCGAGCTGCTTCAGCGTCTCGAGGACTTTGACTTTCTTGTCATCTTTTGATTTGCTAACTGGACTTATGGATCTGCACTCGTTCTCTTCTGGACCGGTCTTCTGGGATGAATTTTTTTTTTTTTTAGTCTGGGCTGAACCTTTGTAGGCTGCCTACGTACCCTACTGAGAGGGATCAAGTCGCACGTAGTTCGTTTATTCCTTTTTTTTTTTTTGGCAAGGGGGGTAACCTTGCGCTAAGCAAAGTACCTTTTGAGGGACTTGCCGCTGGTAGGCAGAGTCGCCACTGGCTCGCAGCTGTCGCCTGCCTTCTTCGCTTCAATGTAGTTAGAAGTGAAGATCTTCTTGACTGGAGTTTTGATGAGTGCTGGAGCTTGACTGGAGTCGATGCCTCGGTGATTTGGGAGGATTTGTTCTCCACTTTTGAAGAGACGAGCTTGAGTTTTTGTCAGGCGATGTGTTATTGCAGCTGAGGGTAGTAAACCCATGTGCAATATGCTTTCTTTGTTACGATTGGATTTGAAATCAAACTTGGTAGAGTTTTGCCCCCGAGTGTTTTCTGGCTCATTTGTGAGTCGCTTGGAGTTGGTGTACTCGGAAGACTCTTGTGAGCTCGAGATGTGCAACCGACCATGTAACGGTAGTGTCATCTCTTGTAAAGTGATGAAGTTGGCCTTGGAGAATAATGACGCTGGTTCCTTTGCTGGAGTAGAAGGCGATCGTCCTACCTTGCGAAGTCACTGAGGTGCAAGCCGCAGGACTGAAGCAGCTTGAGCAGGCAATGGAACGCATCGCATCGAGCTTGATTTGAAGTTGATATGAATTTTTCATCTTGATGCTGACGCTCCCTTGACTTCATGCACCGTCTGGCTGGAGGATGTTGTTGGTTTTGCTGGAGGAGCTTCTGCAACGGGGTCTTTGGCCTGATGGACCTTGACGTCAGCAAGGTGTGCTTCAGCCTCGTTGAACAGCTTGTCGTTGGCGGTAATGCTTTTCCCCATACTTTCGATATTGGTGTCGCTTTCTTCATCGTATTTCCGGAGCACTCGGTGAACTTCCATCATGCAGCAGGAGACCTTGAAGTTTTGATCAGCTTCAAGGAAGCGATTGGGAAAGAACTCCTGGAGTGTCGCCAGCTTTGGGCATATTTGCTGGAGAAGATTTTTCAGACTTGCTGGTGGTACTTCGGACGTCTTTCTTTCTAGAGATATTTTTTCCTTGAAGGTCTTTCTTCTAGGGAGTTTTCTTATCACCCGATGTTTCTCGTGGTTAGCCAGACGTTCTATCATGTAGCTTGATCGTCGTGGCCTTCTCCTTCGAGGTGCCATAGCCCATGTGTTTTTATCAGTAAGATCTTCCTCGCCAAGGTGAAGAATTGGTGCTGCGACTGAAAGCACTTCTTTGATCGGAATGACTTGCTCTTCTGGAGACTGTACAGATTCTCCTTCTGATCCCCAGCCGGTTGGCTTGACTTCTTTGTTTGGAAGAGGGAGTGTTTGCATGAGAGGCGATTGCCCCCAAGACAGTAAGGATTTGGTCCTAGGCATTGAAGGAGTATGCCGTTGTCGTCTTCTTGGACTGCCCCCTTCTTTGAGTCATCAACGGTCGACTACCCCCCATCTGCGAGGACTGGCGGGCTTTTTGCAACTCATTGTCGGAAGTAGAAGTATCACCGTTATCAGTTTCGATAACGGAGATATGGTTGACGGCCTCCATGGGTGGATGGGTGGGTGTTGAAACAATGTCATCGACTGGCATTCCCAAACGATCGAACACCGACTTCTTCTTTGGTTGCTTGACTGGCCCAAGCCTTTCGAACACGGATGTATGCTTTAGATTCGATCGGCTTTAACTGCTTTTGTTTTACTTCTAGAGTAAGGCTTGGCATCGAGCCTGTCGCCGTCTTCTTTTGTTGTCGAGACGACTGGCGTAGGTAGAGCGTGCATCGGAGATTGTTGACCCTTCAGCTGCTTCGTCTACCATCTTCGACCCAATATAGTTGGAGGTGAAGGTCTTCTTCACTGCAATCCTGAAGACCATCAGAGTTTGACTGGAGCCGATGCCTTGGCAGTTCGGGAGAATTTGTTCACCATTTTGAAACAGTCGAGCTTGAGTCCTCGTCATCCCATGTGGCGTTGCTGCTAGGGGAAGTGTGCCTATGGCACTTTTTTTATTGTAGCCGGCTTTGAACAGCAACTTAGCAGCGTTTTGCCCCCAACTCCCTTTTGGCTTGAATTCGAGTTGATTAGGGTCGGCAGATTCGACAGGTCCGCTCGGGTTTGGAGCTTGCGTCAGACTAGGTAATGGCAACGTCATTTCTTGCAGAGTGATGACATTGGCCTGTGATAATAGCGGGACCATCTTTCTTGCCGGAGTAGAAGGCGATCGCTCGGATTTACGAAGCCACTGAGGTGCGAGACGCAGGACTGGCGTTGCTTGAACGGGCAACGGGGTATGTTGCATTGCTCTTGGCTCAGAACTGATACGCATCCTTTGCCTTCATTTTGACACTTCTTGGACCTCGAGTCTCGCCTTGTCGGAAGGTTGCGTCGGATTTACAGGTGGAGGAGTCTCAGTCCGCTTGATTTCATCAGTTTTTAGGGTTCGAGGGGCTTTAGCTGGAAGGACTTCTGCCACATGGTCTTTGCCTGATAGAACTTGGCGTCAGCAAGGTATGCCTCGGCTTTATTGAACGGCTTATCATCGGTGATGATGCACCTCTCCGTGCCTTCCTCGTAGTACTTGAGGCACTTATGCCAAGTGAACACTACAACGCTGTTCTCATGTAGCCATGGTCTTCCCAATAGGAGGCGATACGACGTCTGGCAATCAATGATGTGAAAGAGGACCGTTGTGTCGAGCGGGCCGATTGAAAGCTTCAGGTGGATGATTTTGATGGTGGACTGTCCGCCCTGGTTGAACTCTTGAATGACCAGCTGGCTGTGCGAGAGTTGGTCATTAGTGATGCCGAGTTATCGCATTGTCTGGATGGGCATTATATTGACGGTGGAGCCACAGTCTAGCAGGATTTGATTCACTGGCTTCTCCTTGATGTATCCTGAGACGTAGACGGGCCGGTTGTGCAATTGTGTTCCGAGTTGCAAGTCTTTATCCGAGAAGGTTATCACCGCATCGCACGAGGCCACAGTCTTGCCCTTCTTGTCGTCCCTCCTTTTCCTCTTGTAGTTGTCCGGGTTTGCCAAGGCTGCAGCCATTGCCAGGCGAGCTTTCTTTGGAAGGTACAAAGCTTCCACGAGCGGCAAGTGTAGGATTGCCTCGTCGTGAGAGGCAGTGTCCTCTTTGTCGGAGCCGTCTCCCCCGTCAGTAGAGTCACCTTCTTCAGAAGTCTCGACCTCACCCCTTCCTTCCGACATTTTATGAACTTCAACCATGCAACCCGAGACCCTGACGTGCTGATCGACTGGGATGAAGTAATCGGAGAAGAACTCTTGCAACGTTGCTGGTTCTGGAAGGCTTTGCTGGAGGAAATCGTTCAGGTTTGCCGGCGGCACTTTGAACGTATTCCTCCCTGTAGTCTTGGTTTTCTTCTTGTAAGTCCTTCGCTCGGGAAATCTCCTCACCACCCGGTCTTACTTAAGTTGCCTTGCTAGCCGTGGCCTTCGTCGCCGGGGTAGCATGACCCATGCCTCTTCGTCGGTGGATTCTCCCCTGCTAAGAAGATGATCGGCAGCAGCAGCTGGTTCCTTATCAGTTGGAGGAACTTGTTCTTTCGGAGGCTCTACTGGCTCGTCTTTTGATCCCCAGCCGGTGGGCTTGATTTCTTCAATCGAAAGTGATGGAGGTTTTGAGTAAAGGACGTAATAGTCGAACTTTCCCGAAGGCTGGCCCAGTAGACCGACTTCTGGATCTCCTTGCTCGTATCTCTTCTGGAGAACACGTTGGGATGTAGTTTGACTAGGAGGGACTCGCTCTTCTGGAAGCTCCACTAGCTCGTCTTCCGATCCCCAGCCGGTGGGCTTGATTTCTTCGGTTGGAACGGGGAGAGGCTTTGAGTAGAGGACGTAATAGTCGAATTTGCCCGAAGGCTAGCCCAGCAGACCGACTTTTGGATCTTCTTCCTCATACCTCTGTTAGAGAGTACGTTGAGACGTGACTTTGCTTGGGAGAGGTGCTGGAGTAAGCAATGGTTGCCCCTGGGGAAATGTCGTTTCTTCCTCAGCGAGTGCAAGAGCACGGTGTCGTCACTTCGAGTCCTTCAGCTAGGAAGTTGACTTCGCGGTTGGCCTTTGACGGTTGATACGCAAGTTGGGTATCCTTTGTCGTGCAGCAACGAGTACCGGTGAGAAGGAACCGAAGGTGATGGATGTCATATTGGCCATAGCGACCTCCCCAGAGTCGATCTCTATCTTTCCTTGCTTTGTGAGCGCCATGACTCTTTCCTTGAAGATGAAGCATCTTTCGATGGGATAACTTACCACTTGGTGGGATTTGCAGAAGAGAGGATCATCGACGCGATGCATCTGCTCGGGCCTCTTTGAAGGAGGGAGCTCTATCATCTTCTCCTGCAGCAATTGATCAAACATAGAGGAGACTTCCGAGTCCGGGAAGGGGTACTCCTTTGCTTCGAGCTCCTCAAGAGTCATCCTTTGCCTTTCCGGCGGAGGCGACAGTATGGCGGCGCCCTTTCTCTGATCCGGCTTGCCACCGATTTTGAGCGGTTTGGAGGTCGAAGCGACGCTGGCAATATTGACTTGCTTTGGTTTCGGTGCCAGCGATTTGTCTTTCTTCTCCACCTTCAGGAAGTCCTTGTTCTTCGAGTCTCCATAGTTTCCTAGGCTGAGTTCCATGTCGTGAGCCCGAGTTGCGAGTTCTTCGAAGGACCGAGGCTTGATACCTTTGAGGATGTAGAGCAGGCCCCAGTGCATGCCTTGGGTGCACATCTCGATGGCCAAGTCTTTAGATAAGCGGTCTCGTGAATTCAGTGCGAGGTTCCTCCATCGATTGATGTAGTCGATCACTGGCTCGTCCTTCCTTTGCTTGATGGCAGTAAGCTCGGTCATGCTGACGGTGCGTCTGGTGCTGTAGAAGCGATTGAGGAACTCCCTCTCCATCTGATCCCAACTGTCGATAGATCCTGGTGGAAGATCCACATACCAGTCGAATGCATTACCTTTGAGGGTGCGAACGAACTGCTTCACCATCTCATCTCCGGATGTGCCAGCATTGTTGCAGGTTTCGATGAAGTGAGCGACGTGCTATCTTGGATTTCCCTTCCCGTCGAAGTGCTGGAACTTTGGTGGCTGGAACCCGATGGGGAAACGCAGCTGCTTGATCCTCGCGGTGTAAGGCTTCGAGTATGCCACCGTGATCGGAGGAAGACCACCGCCGTGGGAACGCATCATGTCAGCTACCAACGCTTGTATTTGCTGGGCATTCATTGTTGCTGTTGCCGGAGGTTGTGTGGCCACCGAGACTGGAGCTGGAGAGATGACTTCCGCCGGGATGGGAGCCGAGGAAAGTGCCGGAGTAACCGCTTGAATTGTTGGAACAACCTCTGCGGGAGCAGGAGTTAAAGACGGAGCTGGAGCAGCTACCAGAGAGGCAATAGGTTGATCGTTTGTTGCAGTACCCTTTGCGCTTAGCTTTTGAAGCAGAGTGTTGATGTGACGATCCTTCTCCTCCATTAGCCGAGTAATCTGCACCATATGTTCGCCCATTTGCATGACTTGGAGCTGAAGAGCAGATGGGGGATGATGACAGAGGATGTCCTAATGTTGCATGCTTGCATCCTCGCCATCATCGTCGGAGATGTAGTTGTGTCGACTTGCTTCTGGTTGATGACGGATGTTTGCCCCCTGCAGAGGAGGTGCGACGTCCGCTGGAGAACCCGAACGGACTCGGGGTTAGGGCTGGTCCTTCCCAAACTTCTGGACATGGACTCCATGATCGAGGCTTATTTCTTTATGCGCCAAGGCCTCGTCGGTGCTTTGGCGAGCATCTTCGGTAGTAATTTCTGGCATGAAGACATCCGCCAGAGTTCGAGTACATCGGGTATAAACGCGTACCATCGGGGGAGCATCACCTTCCGGGTTTACTGGACCACCATGTCGAAGTAAAGGAGACTCGGTGATGGGCGAAAGGCTTGGAGCAAACGCATCGTTGCTTGTCCCGGCCATTGCGAACTTGAAGCAACTTCTTCAGCCGTACGGATGAAAGGAGAGGAGGTCCCACCAGGCGTGGCACAATAGCAGCAATAGTGGCAGCGCATAGACGAGGTGCAGGCAACGGCCGTGTGAAGTGGCACACAGGCGGGCGCGGTCATAGGTGGCCGATGCGGGTGCAGCGCAGGAAGGCTGCAGGTGCGCAGACGGCCGGCGTCGGGGCGCTGGCGAGTCCGAGAGGCCGGCAGGTGGCGCAGGTCGTGCGACACGGGCATTGGGTGCACGGAGGGTCGAGCACATGTGCAGCAGCAACGGCGGTGGCACTGGAGCGGGACGCGGTGGCCGGGTGAGGGTGCAGCAGCAACATCGGCGGCGCTGGCGCGGGATGCGATGGCCGGGTGCGGGCACAGCAGCGGCGGCGGTGGCCTAGCGCGGGCATAGCGGCGGCTTGCGGCGCGGGACGCGGAGGATGCGGGTCGAGGGACCCCAGCCCCTCTTCAGGGTTGCTATATTTTTAAAGGGAGAGAGAGGGGGGCTATGGTTTTGCACAGGAGAGAGGGGCTGCGTCTCTCTCTCTCTGGTTTCCCCCTCTTTTTTTCTCTTTTTTTTTTTTACGAAGGGTTGTGGCCCTCTTCCGTTTCTGGGTCTTGGCTGACTCTTCATCTCCGGGTCCTAGCCGGCCTTTTCTCTGGACTTGACTTCTTTTCTCTCGACTTCTGGACTTGATTTGTTGTCTTTTTCTTCCGGAATTGACTTTGCCACTCGATTTGGACTTGCACTTTTCATCTCCTTGCAGGATGCGTTTGTTTGAACAGCTTCCGAGGACCGACTTGATTATCGAGGAGGTCTACAGTGATGCGGCTTTCGAAGACCTGTCATCGAGCTTTGGAGAGAACGTTTCCGATAATGATGCCGGCTTGAAGGATATCGAGATAGGCGATTTGGAGTTTGGTGAGGAGGAAGACGAAGCCACGAGCATCGACAAGGAGCAGACTACTTTGGTCGTCTTTGGCTTGCCGATCTTGACCTTGGTGACTACTCCAACGGTTTTCTTGGCTTCATGGAGGTCACAGAGGATGTGGTCGTCGCTGATGCATACGCTCTTCTTCGAGTTGCTGCTTTTAACTTCAGTTGAGGTTCCATTCCTTCGGATGGCCCGAGCTTTTGCACGAGCCTGGCAGGTTTTAGGGCGGATGACTCCGTGTTTGCGGAGCAGACGCACACCTTCTTGGAGGATAGCGATGTTTATTCCTTGTGACTGACTTTGCTAGAGGAGGATGTTTCCTTGGCTTTAGATATGGCCAAGGAAGAGGGACGTCGACTGGAGGGACTTCACATGCTTGTTACTGTTCAGTCGGTTCGAGAGCGAATGAAGGCAAAGGCCACTCGTGCGTTGCTGCAAAAGTTGGAGTCCTGTCTGGAAAAAGCGAAGGCAACCTTGCAAGGCAGCGAAAGGAGCTGACTGTGTGCTGGGAGATACTGGCTTCTTGCCCTTTGGAGTTGCAGTACGTGAATGCCTCGAGAGACGAGATGCTGCCGCGCCTGAGGGACTTCACATGCTTACTACTGTCGACTTGGTTCGAGTGCAGAAGAATATGGAGATTACTGGCGCGTTACTTCAGAAGCTGGAGTCCCTTCTGGAGAAAGCTCGAGCGACCGAGAAGCCTTCTGGAGCGGAGCTTGCGAAGCAGTGGAAAGAGCTGGTGACGTGTTAAAAGCTGGTGGGACGATCGAGAAGACTTCCGGAGTGAACCTTGCGAAGCAGTGTGCATAGCTAGCGACGCATTGGAAGTTGACGGCATCTCTACCCCGGGAGTTGCAGTGCGTGTAGGCCGCGGGAGGTGAGCTGCTTCAACACCTTAAGGACTTCGACTTGCTACTCGTGCGTCGCTTTAGAAGCTAGAGTTCTTTTTGGGGAAAGTTCGAGTGACCGAAAAGACATCTGGAGCAAAACTTGCGAAGCAGCATGAAGAGCTGACGAATTGCTGAGAGCTGGTGGAGCGATCGAGAAGGTTTCTGGAGTGAACCTTGCGAAGCAGCGCGCATAGCTTGCGATGTGTCGGAAGTTGACGACTTCTCTACCCCTGGAGTTGCAGTTCGTGTAAGCTGCGGGAGGCGAGCCGCTTCGACGCCTTAAGGTCTTCGACTTGCTACTCGTGCGTCGTTTTAGAAGCTGGGGTTCCGTTTGGGGAAAGCTCGAGCGACCGAGACGATGTCTAGAGCGGAGCTTGCGAAGCAGCACGAGGAGCTGACGAAGTGCCGGGAGCTGGGGGAGTGACCGAAAAGGCTTCCGGAGTGAACTTTGCGAAGCAGCGTGCATAGCTTGCGACGTGTCAGGAGTTGATGGCTTCTCTACCCCTGGAGTTGCAGTGCGTGTAAGCTACGGAAGGCGAGCTGCTTCAGCGTCTCGAGGACTTTGACTTTCTTGTCATCTTTTGATTTGCTGACTGAACTTATGGATCTGCACTCGTTCTCTTCTGAACCAGTCTTCTGAGACGATTTTTTATTTTTTTATTTTTAGTCTGGACTGAACCTTTGTAGGTTGCCTACGTACCCTACTGAGAGGGATCAAGTTGCGCGTAGTTCGTTTATTCCCTTTTTTTTTATTTTGGCAAGGGGGTAACCTTGCGCTAAGCAAAGTACCTTTTGAGGGACTTGCCGCTGGTAGGCAGAGTCGCCACTAGTTCGCAGCTGTCGCCCGCCTTCTTTGTTTCAATGTAGTTAGAAGTGAAGATCTTCTTAACTGGAGTTTTGATGAGTGCTGGAGCTTGACTGGAGTCGATGCCTCGGTGATTTGGGAGGATTTGTTCGCCGCTTTTGACGATGCGAGCTTGAGTTTTTGTCAGGCGATGTGGTATTGCAGCTGAGGGTAGTAAACCCATGTGCAATATGCTTTCTTTGTTGCGACTAGATTTAAACATCAACTTGGTGGAGTTTTGCCCCCGAGTGTTTTCTAGCTCATTTGTGAGTCGCTTGGAGTTGGTGTACTCGGAAGACTCGGTTGAGCTCGAGATGTGCAACCGACCATGTAACGGTAGTGTCATCTCTTGTAAAGTGGTGAAGTTGGCCTTGGAGAATGATGACGCTGGTTCCTTTGCTGGAGTGGAAGGCGATCGTCCTAGCTTACGAAGCCACAGAGGTGTGTGCCGCAGGACTGAAGCAGCTTAAGTGGGCAATGGAACGTATCGCATTGAGCTTGATTTGAAGTTGATATGAATTTTTCGTCTTGATGCTGACGCTCCCTTGACTTAGTGCGCCTTCTGGCTGGAGGATATTGTTGGTTTTGCAAGTGGAGAGGTTTTGTCCCTCACAACTGCTTTGACTTCTTGGGCTCGTGGAGCCTTTGCTGGAGGAGCTTCTGCAATGGGGTCTTTGGCCTGATGGACCTTGAAGTCAACAAGGTGTGCTTTAGGCTCGTTGAACAGCTTGCCGTTGGCGGTGATGCTTTTCCCCATACTTTCAATATTGGTGTCGCTTTCTTCATCGTATTTTCGATGCACTCGGTGAACTTCCATCATGCAGCAGGAGACCT
This sequence comes from Chamaelirium japonicum, assembly GCA_947650365.1. Taxonomy (NCBI): domain Eukaryota; kingdom Viridiplantae; phylum Streptophyta; class Magnoliopsida; order Liliales; family Melanthiaceae; genus Chamaelirium; species Chamaelirium japonicum. The sequence goes on from CANTAL010000004.1 coordinate 1,284,971, forward strand.
TGAAGTTTTGATCAGCTTCAAGGAAGCGATTGGGAAAGAACTCCTGGAGTGTCACCAGCTTTGGGCATATTTACTGGAGAAGATTTTTCAGACTTGCTGGTGGTACTTCAGACGTCTTTCTTTCTGGAGCTTCATTTTTTTCCTTGAAGGTCTTTCTTCTGGGGAGTTTTCTAATCACCCGATGTTTCTCGTGGTTAGCCAGACGTGCTATCATGTAGCTTGATCGTCGTGGTCTTCTCCTTCAAGGTGCCATAGCCCATGTGTTTTTATCAGTAAGATCTTCCTCGCCAAGGTGAAGAATTGGTGCTGCGACTGAAGGCACTTCTTTGATCGGAAGAACTTGCTCTTCTGGAGACAGTACCAATTCTCCTTCTGATCCCCAGCCGGTTGACTTGACTTCTTCGTTTGGAAGAGGGAGTGTTTGCATGAGAGGCGATTGCCCCCAAGACAGTGAGGATTTGGTCCTAGGCACTGAAGGAGCATGCCGTTGTCGTCTTCTTGGACTGCCCCCCTTCTTTGAGTCATCACCAGTGGACTGCCCCCCTTCTGCGAGGACTGGCGGGGCTTCTTGTAACTCGTCGTCTGAAGTAGAAGTATCACCGTTGTAGTTTCGATAATGGAGATATGGTTGACGGCCGCCATGGGTGGGTGGGTGGGTATTGAAACGACGTCCTCGACTGGCATTTCCAAACAATCGAACACCGACTTCTTCTTTGGTTGCTTGACTGACCTGAGCCTTTCGAACATGGATGTACACTTTAGACTCAACCGGCTTTGACTGCTTTTATTTTGCTTCTGGAGTAAGGCTTGGCATCGAGCCCGTCGCCGTCTTCTTTTACCGTCGGGACGGCTGGCGTAGGTAGAGCGTGCATCGGAGATTGTCGACCCTTCAGCTGCTTCGCCTACCATCTTTTCCCTAATGTAGTTGGAGGTGAAGGTCTTCTTCGCTGCAATCCTGACGACCATCAGAGTTTGACTGGAGCCGATGCCTTGGCGGTTCGGGAGAATTTGTTCGCCGTTTTGAAACAGCCGAGCTTGAGTCCTCGTCATCCCATGTGGCGTTGCTGCTGGGGGAAGTGTGCCCATGGCACTTTTTTTCTTGTAGCCGGCTTTGAACATCAACTTAGCAGCTTTTTGCTCCCAACTCCCTTTTGGCTTGAATTCGAGTTGATTAGGGTCGACAGATTCGACAGGTCCGCTCGAGTTTGGAGCTTGCGTCAGACTAGGTAATGGCAACGTCATTTCTTGCAGAGTGATGACATTGGCCTGTGATAATGGCGGGACCATCTTTCTTACCGGAGTAGAAGGCAATCGCTCGGATTTACGAAGCCACTGAAGTGCAAGACGCAGGACTGGCGTTGCTTGGACGGGCAATGGGGTATGTTGCATTACTCTTGGCTCGGAACTGATACACATCCTTTGCCTTGATTTTGACACTTCTTGGACCTCGAGTCTCACCTTGTCGGAAGGTTGCGTCGGATTTACAGGTGAAGGAGTCTCAGTCCGCTTGATTTCTTCAGTTTTTAGGGTTCAAGGGGCTTTAGCTAGAAAGACTTCTGCCACAAGGTCTTTTGCCTGATAGAACTTGGTGTCAGCAAGGTATGCCTCGGCTTTGTTGAATGGTTTATCATCGGCGACGATGCACCTATCCATGCCTTCCTCTTAGTACTTGAGGCACTGATGCCAAGTGGACACTACAACACCGTTCTCATGTAGCCATGGTCTTCCCAACAGGAGGCGATACGACGTCTGGCAATCAATGATATGGAAGAGGACCGTTGTGTTGAGCGGGCCGATTGAAAGCTTCAGGCGGATGATTCCGATGGTGGACTGTCCGCCCTGGTTGAACCCTTGAATGACCAGCTGGCTATGCAAGAGTTGGTCATTAGTGATGCCGAGTTGTCGCATTATCTGGATGGGCATGATATTGACGGCGGAGCCACAGTCTAGCAGGATTCGATTCACTGGCTTCTTCTTGATGTATCTCGAGACGTAGACGGGCGGGTTGTGCAATCGTGTTCCGAGTTGCAAGTCTTCGTCCGAAAAAGTTATCACCGTATCGCACGAGGCCACAGTCTTGCCCTTCTTGTCATCCCTCCTTTTCCTCTTGTAGCTGTCGGGTTTGCCAAGGCTGCAGCCATTGCCAGGCGAGCTTTCTTTGGAAGGTGCAAAGCTTTCACGAGCGGCAAGTATAGGATTGCCTCGTCATGAGAAGTAGTGTCCTCTTTGTCGGAGCCGTCTCCCTCGTCAGTGGAGTCGTCTTCTTCAGAAGTCTCGACCTTACCCCTTCCTTTCGATATTTTACGAACTTCAACCATGCAACACAAGACCCCGACGTGTTGATCGACTGGGAGGAAGTGATCGGGGAAGAACTCTTGCAACGTTGCTGGTTCTGGAAGGTTTTGCTGGAGAAAATCGTCCAGGTTTGCCGGTGGCACTTTGAACGTCTTCCTCCCTGTAGTCTTGCTTTTCTTCTTGTAAGACCTTCGCTTGGGAAATCTCCTCACCACCCGGTCTTGCTTAAGTTGCCTTGCTTGCCGTGGCCTTCGTCGCCGGGGTAGCATGACCCATGCCTCTTCATCGGTGGATTCTCCCTTGCTAAGATGATGATCGGCAGCAGTAGCTGGTTCCTTATCAATTGGAGGAACTTGTTCTTCCGGAGGCTCTACTGGCTCGTCTTTCAATCCCTAGCCGGTGGGCTTGATTTCTTCAATCGAAAGTGATGGAGGTTTTGAGTAGAGGACGTAATACTCGAACTTTCCCGAAGGCTGGCCCAGCAGACTGACTTCTGGATCTCCTTGCTCGTATCTCTTCTGGAGAACACGTTGGGATGTAGCTTGACTAGGAGGGACTCGCTCTTCTGGAAGCTCTACTGGCTCGTCTTTCGATCCCCAGCCGGTGGGCTTGATTTCTTCGGTTAGAACGGGCAAAGGCTTTGAGTAGAGGACGTAATAGTCGAATTTTCCCGAAGGCTGGCCCAGCAGACCGACTTATGGATCTCCTTGCTCATACCTCTATTGGAGAGTACGTTGAGATGTGACTTTGCTTGGGAGAATGCTGGAGTGAGCGATGGTTGCCCCTGGGGCAATGGCGTTTCTTCCTCAGCGGGCGCAGGAGCACGTTTTTGTCACTTCGAGTCCTTCAGCTGGGAAGTTGACTTCGCGGTTGGTCTTTGACGGTTGATGCGCAAGTTGGGTGTCCTTTGTCGTGCAGCAACGAGTACTGGCGAGACGGAACCGAAGGAGATGGATGTCATGTTGGCCGTAGCGACCTCCCCGGAGTCGATCTCTATCTTTCCTTGCTTTGTGAGCACCATGATTCTTTCCTTGAAGATGAAGCATCTTTCGATGGGATGACTTACCACTCGGTGGTATTTGCAGAAGAGAGGGTCGTCGACGTGATGTATCTGGTCGGGCCTCTTTGAAGGAGGGAGCTCTATCATCTTCTCCTGCAGCAACTGATCAAACATGGAGGAGACTTCCAAGTCCGGGAAGGGGTACTCCTTTGCTTCGAGCTCCTCGAGAGTCATCCTTTGCCTTTGCGGCGGGGGCGGCGGTATGGCGGCTCCTTTTCTCTGATCCGGCTTGCCACTGATTTTGAGCGATTTGGAGGTCGAAGCGACGTCTGCAACATTGACTTGCTTCAGTTTCGGTGCCGGCGGTTTGTCTTTCTTCTCCACCTTCAGGAAGTCCTTGTTCTTCGAGTCTCTACGGTTTGCTAGGCTGAGTTCCATGTCGTAAGCCCGAGTTGCGAGTTTTTCGAAGGACCGAGGCTTGATTACCTTTGAGGATATAGAGCAGGCCCCAGTGCATGCCTTGGGTGCATATCTCGATAGCCGAGTCTTCAGATAAGCGGTCTCGTGAATTCAGCATGAGGTTCCTCCATCGATCGATGTAGTCGATCACTGGCTCATCCTTCCTTTGCTTGATGGCAGTAAGCTCGGTCATGTTGATGGTGCATCTGGTGCTGTAGAAGCGATTGAGGAACTCCTCTTCATCTGATCCCAACTGTCGATAGAACCTGGCGGAAGATCCACATACCAGTCGAACGTGTTGCCTTTGAGGGTGCGAACGAACTGCTTCACCATTTCATCTCCGTATGTGCCAGCATTGTTGCAGGTTTCGATGAAGTGAGCGATGTATTGTCTTGGATTTCCCTTCCCGTCGAAGTGCTGGAACTTTGGTGGCTGAAACCCGATGAGAAAATGCAGCTGCTAGATCCTCACGGTGTAAGGCTTCGAGTATGCCGACGTGATCGGAGGAAGACCACCGTCGTGGGAACGCATCATGTCAGCTACCAACGCTTGTATTTGCTGGGCATTCATTATTGTTGTTGCCGGAGGTTGTGTAGCCACCGAGACTGGTGCTGAAGAGACGACTTCCGTCGGGACGGGAGCCGAGGAAAGTGCCGGAGTAACCGCTTGAATTGTTGGAACAACCTCTGCGGGAGCGGGAGTTGAAGACGGAGCTGGAGCGGCTACCGGAGAGGCAATAGGTTGATCATTTGTTGCAGTATCCTTTGCGCTTAGCTTTTGAAGCAGAGTGTTGATGTGATGATCCTTGTCCTCCATCAGCCGAGTAATCTGCGCCATATGTTCACCCATTTGCATGACTTGGAGCTGAAGAGCGAACGGGGGATGATGACGAAGGACGTCCCGATGTTGCATGCTTGCATCCTCGCCATCATCGTCGGAGATGTAGTTGCGCCGACTTGCTTCTGGTTGATGACGGGTGTTTGCCCCCTGCAGAGGAGGTGCGACGTCCGGTGGAGAACCCGAACGGGCTCGGGGTTGGGGCTGGTCCTTCCCAAACTTCTGGACATGGACTCCAGGATCGAGGCTTGTTTCTTCATGCACCAAGGCCTCGTCGGCGCTTTGGCGAGCATCTTCGGCAACAATTTCTGGCATGAAGACATCCGCCAAAGTTCGAGTACGTCAGGTGTAGACGCGTACTATCGGGGGAGCATCACCCTCCGGGTTTACTGGACCACCGCGTCGGAGTAAAGGAGACTCGGCGATGGGCGAAAGGCTTGGAGCAAACGCATCGTTGTTTGTCCCGGCCATTGCGAACTTGAAGCAACTTCTTCAACCGTACGGATAAAAAGAGAGAAGGTCCCACGGGGCGTGCCAGAAATCTGTATAAGCAGAAAAAGATCCGGGTTGTCTTTATTGCAAACACACGAAGATTACAAGAGTGCTGGGACCCGGGGACTCGGGGGTACGGTGAGCTGGGTGCGGCGAATATTGATAAGGAGATTGTGAGAGAGATCCTCTGGAGGGTCCCTTTGATCCGCGTCTTCATATGGTATTCGTGCGAGAGCTCTGAAGGTGTTGCCCAGGATAGAGGTCTTTACAGGGTGAGGTTTTTTGAGAGGCTAAGGAGTATCCGCCGTTGTTTTTGTCCCTTCCGTGCTTCGCGCTTTCTCGGCTATAGGGTTTTTGGCTTCGTTCCTCGGTCTTCGTGTCTTCCTCGATCCTTGCTTGACCTCAGCGTCCTTGATCATCGGTTCATGGCGTCGATCGTCCTTTTGGCATCGGCTTTGGCTTTGGCTTTCGGCTTTGGCTTGGCTTTGGCGTGGCTCTGGCTTTTGCTTTGCTTTGGCGCTTGCGCTTGGACGTAGACGGGGGGAGACTTGCGATGCTTTCGTTCTTCCAGACTTTGTGTCGTATCGGCTAGAACGTGCGGTGCTTTTGCTCGTGACCGGTGTAGTCGCTTGGCTTTGGCACTTGCGTTGCTTTGGTGCGGGCTTTACCGGGGCTTTTGCTTTGGCTTCTTGCGTGGACTTTTGCTTCGGTGTCGACTCGATCTTCTTCTCGAACGGCGGTGGCGATTTCTTCAAGGCTTCTGGCTTCCTCGACAGTTTAGGTGTCGGCTAGACTTTGCTTCTTCCCCGAGCTTCTTTGGCGTGATCGAAGTCGAAGCGTACCTTTGAAGACAGCGAGGGTGGCACCGATCTCCGTGCGATGGTTGTAGCGTCGGCTTTGCTTTGAAGACGACGGGTGTAGCGAAGACTTTGCTTCTCTTCTTCTCCGGGCTTCTTCGATGTGATCAGATTCGAAGGGGTCTTTTGAAGACGGCGGGGGTAGCACAGATCTCCGTGCGACGGTTGTAGCGTCGGCTTTGCTTTGAAGACGACGGGTGTAGCGACGCTTCGGGTGTTCCTCTCCAAGCTTTCTTCTTCGTGGATGGAGTAGACGTTTGTCGAAGGCAACAGGTGATGACGCTTCGGTCTTCTTCGCTGGGCTTTTGGGCTTGATCGGAGTCGAAGGCTTGTTTGAGATGACAGGGTGGTGCCGCTCCGATCTTCTTCTTCGGCCTTTGCTTCTGGTGTCTTCGGATTCGAAGGGTTCTTCTTCTCCGAGCTTTCTTCTTCGTGCACGGAGTCGAAGGCTTGATCTTTCTTGTGCAAGGGTCTTCACGTTGATGAGGGCTTTCAATGGACTAAGCCGGTCCCGAAGGGATAGGCTTGCCCGTGCCTCGTGAAGCCTTGGGTCGATGAAGAGTGCGTCTCCTCTTCTGCAGAGCTTCCTCGCTTTGTCTTTAGCTTGCGACCTCTGACCCTTTCGACCTGGCGACGGTTGTGGCGTCGGCTTCTCCTCCGGGCGTATTCGGCGTAATCGGAGTTGAAGGCTTTGTTGAAGATGACGGGTGTAGCGCCGTTTCGTTTTTCTTCTCCGGGCTTTTGAGCTTGATCGGAGTCGAAGGCTTGTTGGAGACGACGAGGTGATGCCGCTTCGTTCTTCTTCTCCGGCCTTTGCTTCTGGCGTCTTTGGAGTCGAAGGGTTGTTGGAGACGACGGGGTGATGCCGCTCCGATCTTCTTCTCCGGCCTTTGCTTCTGGCGTCTTCGGAGTCGAAGGGTTCTTCTTCTCCGAACTTTCTTCTTCGTGCACGGAGTCGAATGCTTGATCTTCTTGTGTAAGGGTCTTCACTTTGATGAGGACTTTCAATGGACTAAGCCGGTCCCAAAGGGATAGGCTTGCTCGTGCCTCGTGAAGCCTTGGGTCGATGAAGGGCGCGTCTCCTCCTCTGTAGAGCTTCTTCGCTTCGGTCTTCAATCTTCCACCCTTTTGAGCCTTCCCCCTCCCCCTCTATTTATAGGTGAAGGGGGGAGGAGAGAGATATGGGAAGTTTATTTGAATCCCTTTAATATCTCTCCCATAACTACCCAAGATTTATTCTTCAATTGAAGAGGGGAATAAACCTTTATTTGCTTTCCTTTTCTGGCGGGGTAATTATGGCTCAATCATTTTTTGATTTATTTTGAATCTTGCACATAAAGTCGATGGCGACCCGGCTTCATTTCTTGTCCGTCAGATCGAGGGATCGGCGCAGATCCACGCATAAGTAGACGTCATACGCAACCTCCCCCCACGCATGGCGGTCTTTCTTTCCTTTTTCTTCTTTTCTTTCCTTTCTTTCTTTTCTTTCCTTTTCTTTCTTTCTTTTCTTTCCTTTTCTTTTCTTTTCTTTGCATGGTCGGCCACCCCCCTAAAGGGGTTCGGACTTCAAGAAGGGGGCCGTGTGGGCCCCACTTGGGGATGGGCCCACCCGGCCTCTTGTTTGGCGCAGGTCGGGTCCGGTTTTCCCCCTTGAGTCGGTGCATGCGAGTCGAGTTCGGGTCCGAGTGCGTGTCGGGTTTGCGTCCGCAGTGGTGCATGCAAGTCGGGTCCGGGCCCGAGTGCGTGTCAGGTTTGCATCCGAATTGGTGCATGCAAGTCGGGTCCGGGCCCGAGTGTATGTTGGGTTTGCCTCCGAATTAGCGCATGCAAGTCGGGTTCGGGTTAGACACAATTTGTGTGTCTACATCTACCCCAAATAGATAGGACATGGCTTGATGGTTATGGTCGCCTTGTTTATGGTAGTATTCTCCCCACCCCCTTAGTCTCTTTCCATTGAGAAACCATATGGGCATGCATAGTTCAACGGTTTCAACCTAAACAGTGGGAACAGGCTTAAAACTATAATAGTATCTTCTCTCAAAAAAAAAAAAAAAACTATAGTAGTATGACAGTTTACAGGATCCAAGAAGCACAACCATAACTAAAGCCCATTCACTCATGTTTCATGCTGAACAAAGGGTGCAAGATCAGAGTTTTTAAAAAAAAAAAAAATTGGAGAGGTGTGTGTGTGTGGGTGGGGGGGTGGGGGGGGTGGGAGGGGAGAACAATCAGACAGATCCTTCAAGAAAAAACACTTCACTTGGTTCACAGTAAAACTACATCCACATGGCCTTAGTCATCTATAGACAACTGCTTCTTGTGCTTCGTAAGCTTTGGTTGCAGCTTCTTGACCGTGTCTATCCGATCGCTCACAGAACCATCCTGCACGCTGCACATCTGGGACTTGAACCCGAGCTTCCTCCGAAAGCTGCTGCTCCACCCGCTTTTCTCATGGGCCAACTTACCAATCTCCTGTTTCATGCTCGAGCACTCCTTCTCGAGCTCAGAGACACGCATCCTCATGCTATCCATGCCCACCTTCAGGACCTGGTTCTCCCTGACAGCTGTTCCCCACCCGCCACCCTCACCAGAGGCGGGAACCCCGCTCTGCAGCTGCCTTGAACCATCGAGGTTGTCGGACATGAGGAGGCAGCCAGCGATTGAGCTCCTTAGCTGAAGCTGCTCGAAGAAGAGGACTTGGACAATGACTCGGAGTGGAAGCCTCTCGTTCTGTGCAGCATGAGTGCAGGCTTCCAACGAAAGCTTCTGGCAATCAATCAGCCGGCATAGTTGTTCTCTCTCGGACTCGGTTAGCCATGGGTGTGCCTGCATATCAATTGATGAATAAAAATTTAGAGAAAAAGGTTGCAAAGGGGGCACAATGGCGGATCAAACCAACATCAATCATATTCGTAAAGAGGGACTGATTCTTGGAAAGCATCCATAAGAAGGGTAAATTGCTGCTAGCATGATCAGAAGATACATAGTGAGCAATCAATTCTTAGGTTTTTTTTTTTATTTCAACTCTCCTACATAACCCTTAGTAATCAATGCTTGGTTATGAACCATTTGTTCCACGATGAAACATGATTTTTTCGGTTGGCACCTTTGAAACTGTCTAAAAGATAAAGAATGATCTCAACCTAATCGAAAAGATGCAACCTTCAAACCATTGCATTCAGAGATACAAGTGAGCGTTGTTCATACCTTCAGGTATATATCTATTGCACGATACAACCCATCATCCAATGGTCGAGCATAATCTGGTATTGCAGCAGCCAAATACTGAAACTTTGGTAGCTTTAAATTAACATCGGGTGCGATCTCCGCCAGATACCCGTCGATCAGTTTGGCGACCGTTGTTATCGGAGTCAGAGATGGCGAGCCCATGAACCGCTCATCATCAACTAAGCAAGGGGGGGAGGCCTCACCGGTCGCCTGATCGATGGCTAAGAAATGCTCAAGAACCCGTTGAATGCAGTCAACATCATAGAGCGTTTCTATGGAGTAAGAGACATTGGGTATCAACAAATCCTCCAAGGTGGCCTGGTCCAGGTGCATCCCTATCCTTCTCTCCAGGTTCGACGTACAAGAAGAACTGGCTCGAAGAATCAAAGCAGTGCGGAGAATATCAAACAAAATCTTAGTCGATGCGACACCCGTTTGCATTGGCAACAACCTATCAATCTCTTCGATGAGATGCTTCTGTTCTTCCTCACCCAGTGGGGCCGTCATAGAGCTGGGCGCCGTCCAGCTGCTGGCTTCACGGACACTGTGACGCCTGTTGAGCCCCGGCAGATACCTTTTGGCATAAGAAGTCAGGGAGCCAGTGATGATCTCCTGTCTGATGCCTCGAGATTCCATGGCAGAGATCAACCTCTTATACATGGGAAGACTCAACGATGACACATCCTCATACCACCAATCCGAACTGAAATTTCTCGGCCTGGCTCCCGTGCTTATACCATTCCACAAGACACTCCCGCCGGGGCTCTGCATGGGACCGTGCTCCACTATGGGCCATCCGAATAAGCTCGGATCCGTGCATGCTTTTACAGCTATCGACTGGATGCACCTCTTCACGATCTGCAGATCTTCAGCGTAAGGGAGAACATCGCCACATGTGTGGAGGGCTTTTATGGAATCTTTCCAGTTACATAGAACTACCTGATTAAGGAAGATTTCAGCCTGAGCAATAAGATTACCCTCTGCAATTTCTTCTGTCATTTCAAGATGCTCAGCCGCGCAGCGTAGGTGGACAACATTCGAGGAAGTGAGCTCCAACTTCACACCATAGCAGAACTTAGCAATGAGCTCAAATACCTTTGCCCCGCCGGGAACGTCAGAGAGCTGTATGACACAACCCTCTTCTCCCTCATCACATTTCTCCCTGATCGATTTTTCCAGGACACTGCTCTTGGATAGGAGAGGGAACTGGAAGGATGAGTGGAAGACATGATACAGAGTCTATTAGTATTCAGATAATCCATTAGTGTTGGGACTATAAACAGAGGAAGAGAGGGGAGGGAAATGATATATTAGCTTGGACATGCCAATACACAAATTGACGAAAATCCTAACATATATGAGGATGAAGGTTTTCTATTTCTAGAAACAAGAAAAAGGTTAAGGAAATAAGCATTCTTGCTACTGTGCTTATACCCTGGTAAAAAAAAGTTACAAGATCGTACAATTTTTTTTGTTACACTCGAAACAAATTCTAGCGAGAAAATTTTAGGAGACTTAGTGATAGGTCCTTGCAACTGTTCATATTTAGTGTTAAGGGAGGACAACGTTTCGGTTTTACACCAGGTCCCTCCTAAAAAGATGTGTTACAAGTCGCATGTTGGTTTTTCCCCCTCTTCAAATGACAAAACTGCCATAATTCTAAAATCACATAGAACAACAATTTGGTAGAAAAATAGTAACAATTCTTTAGGAACTCACATTTCACTGCAGCAACTACAGTGATTTCACTGTAGCAGCTGCAATGATTTCACTGTAGCAGTTATTAAGACTGATACAATGAAATCATTCTAGCTCCTACAGTAATTTGCTACAGTATTTTATTGTAGTAATTGTTACTCTGCAGATTCTTACACTTGCTATAGTAATATCACTGCAGTATATTGTTACTCTTTGCCGATTGTTGCTCTCTTTTTTCCGAATTGTTACTCTTCTATGTGATTTCCCTGTATGCATATAGAGGTAAAATGGACATTTCCAAATGAAAGAACATAATCGTTAAATGCTACAAAAATAAGGATTATTTGAGCATTTTCATTCACCTATAGTAACCTGCGGGCTCTGTCTATGAGCTAGCTCGAACATGTCTTTTGACTACACAAATTTATCCTTGAAAAAGGTTTTCCACATATTCCCGGAGAAGGCGAACTTCAATTTAAAGGACATACTTTGTGATGATCAGTCATGATTTTCTATTAACAGAAAGATGTAAGTTTATCAAGAAAAGACGCTCAGCGCTCACGCATAAAAACAGGATTTGCTTCCATTTCTCAAAAGACAAATAAGGAATATGCAATGTGCAACAACTTATTCCGTGCACAGACTCGGACTAACATTCTCATGAGAAAGAATGATGAGTAGAACCAGATTGCAGTATATCAGTTAAGAGTTAACTATAAAAGCACAAGACAGATTTTTTATTGTAATTTGTGAAGGATTTCACCTTGTGAAGATGAAAGGTCATCTCCTCAACTTCTAAAGTAACATCGCTGGGAAGGCCAGTTGTGCAGAACCTGCCATGTGCACAAACCCAAAAAAAATGAAAAAATGACAGATACCACAGCAGTGTAAGCATGGACATAGATCATACCAACAATATCCTGAATGTTGTTTATGAAACATCGATATAACAGTCGAGTGAATTTTAATACATAGCTAACTTTGAACATTGAAGTAATGAAAAACTCGAGTGAATTTTAATACATAGCTAACTTTGAAGTCATGAAAAACTTAGGATACTCAATTATAGTGGCATCCATGCAGACTATATCATGCTGTTAAATCTGAAGCTTCAATGCAGTTGGCCGACAACAAAAAATAATAATAATAAAAGATCATATGGGGACAAGCCATTCAGTCTCTCATCATGGTAACACCAGAATACATATTCAGACAATGTGAATCAGTAGAATTTAGAAAAAATATCATGCAACAAAGACAAAGTCCTATAAACACATCATCTGCGTAGTGCAAATCCAGGAGGACCATGTCAAGCCAAAATTCCAACAATAAGTTAACTGGCCAAAGCAACTAATGAATGTTTTCCATGTGCACAACCTTTCCAAACGGTTCTCAAAAACTTGAGAGGCAATAATCGAGAAATACATTGAGTATTCCCCACACCATCTTAGCAAGTGGTAGGGTCAAAGTCAAAATTAGATTGCTTACCATATTAGGTTCAGGCCGTAGACTCGTAATATCCAACCAGGTGGGGTATGATCAGATGAACCTACACAGGTACTATAGGTCTGATATCTCAACAATGTCAACAATCTGGCTGAAACTATGGGCAAGACCATATAAAGCCTAAACACACTGAACACATCTAAGTGGGCATGTGAAATTCTTATTGGCTCTGTTTGGTTTGAAGTAAAACGGATTCAAGTAAAAGTATAGGAATTATATTCCATCTACCATATTGAATTTGCTAAAGCAAGAGGAGAGGGGAAGTATTTTTGCGGTATCATCTCTCCCAAACTGTCATTCTAATTTATTCCAGATCTCCTTGACACTAGGAACCAGGAGATAGATTTCATACAATTTAAGAGAAAGAACGCTTAGCAGTTGGTTTTTACAATGGTAGCAAAGCTCATTTTTAGGCAAGGGTTTATTTGATCCATTCACCTTTTGGATGCGCCAAAGAACAGGAACCTCCTCTTTTTCAGAAGATTCGGGTAGTTCAGATAATCCCGAAATTGCTGGAAGTAGACCCAATGCATTGAACCAGTAACGGGCTTGGGATTTCCACCTATTATAGTCTTTTCCATTAAAGAGTTTGGGGTTTAGCTAGGGATTCCATTGAGGTTTGGCCCATCTTAAATTTGTTATTAGGCAAATGGGTGGGCTAAAACCAAACCTGAAAGAGGTACAACCAATTATATAAGCTAGAGATCAAATGAGTACGAACAAGATTCAAAAAAGTGCAACAAGTATAATGCAGGACATTAAACTTGTGATAAATTACTTCCATAGAACCCCAATAGAAGAAGTTTTAGCCTTCTGGAGGTAAACAACAAAAAATATTGTCTAGCTAAAAGAATTAACAATTTAGATAACTAAGAACTAATGCTAGCAATATAGCTAAATTAGAACTAAAGCACAATATATTGCTTTTGATTTTCAACGAAGATAATCTTCGAGATTGTTAGAAATTTTTTGTACGCTGAAAAACACAAGTAATAAATCATTAGTAATATAAATAGATTAGTCAAAATTGAGGAAAATATATCAACCCTTGGTTTCAACGAAGTGAGCGCAAGGCTTCTTCCCTCTTATGCAGGGTTGTACAAGATAGATCTACGAGGATAATCGCCCGTTCAGCAGCACAACGACCAAACGAGATGGACCGCGAGTCGACTAAGAACCAAGAATAAAGCACAAAGTTGAAAGAAAAAAACCAAGAGAGATGAGTTTTATTTTGAGGAAGAAGAGGAGAATTTTTCATATATCTTAATCTTTACAATACTTTTTGGAAACAAATAGGTACCTTGGAAGTGATGTTGCAGTTGCACGTTAGAGCCCATTCAATGCTCTAAAAGGTAACTAAAGCAATAGCCACAAGAGCCTATTCAATGCTCTAAAGGGAAACAGGGAAATGGAACCAATGCAATAGCCATAAAAGACTTTAATGCTCTAACGGGCAGCACATTAAAGGAAATAATCCCATAACCCATCACAGCTAGGTCAAAAAGAAATATTTTATTTTGAATTTATTTATTTGATCCAACACATTCCAAGGGCTTTGACGAGATCAACATAAGGGCAATGCTAATCCAACTAACAAAATTAGACAACTTTCACTAAACCAACCACGAGCATGAGACAAGATAAAAGGAAAAGTAGGCTGGAGGGAGGAGGTTTAGATGTGCAACAACAATACAAATCCAGCCATTTGAATGCCATTAACTCAAAATTTCTTCACGAGTGGTTGTGTATTTAGATACTAGGACATCCGATCTCAAATACCCCTAGTTCAAAAAAAAATCATCTTCTGGTAAAATTGAGATTATTCAGCTCGGAATCCTCAAGTAGCTAATGTACAACACATGAGGATGTTTCTCCAAGTAAAGTAGTAGGTCTAATATGTGAATCAATGATCATACTTTTGTTGGTTATAGTACATTTTGGTGCCCCTATTGCATGTTGACAGTTGAAAGTTGAAGTGATCAACATGGCTGACAAGAATCATAAAGGATTTTTTTTATTTTTGAAATAGAGCTTTTCTTTACATAAAGGAAGCAAAGCCATTTAAGAAATCATCCCATTCCATGATATTAAGGAAGAAGAGCGCGACAAAGCAAATATGTCTAGGGAATACCACATGTCCACAAGCCTAGACCCCTCTATCTATGTGTAATACCCCAATTCAAAAATTCCCTTTTTAAAGGTCAATCAAAGCTTGTTCAAGCAAACCTAATCATAGATTGCTCGAACAAAAATCCAACGGTGCCAATGTGTCCGTCTAGGCAAAATGGTCGAACACCATATATAAAGTTTTATCATTTGACCTCATATAGGTTATTTAAAAATTAATAAAAACTAAAGTAAAATAATGTTGTTGGTAAGTTTGGAATTGTAGCCATCTAATACCCCACCAAACCACTTAACCAGACAATGATTATTGGAATATTATCTACAGAAATATTATATAAACCTAGCTATCATATCCGAATTAGTTAAAAGCCCCTCAAATTACCCATTAATCAGTTGCTTAAACCTTTTCGCATTCAAAACTGTTATAATATTAAAAAGATAATTGACCGGAATTGCATTTAAATGCCTGGGCTTTTGGGATATTGTAAAACAGTATAAAAGGGACCAACCTCCCCTCTTCCTTCTTCACAAGTCCCAAGGAGGGAGCCACCACCCAACCAAAACTCCAGCCACCTACCCTTCCGCCATCAACCCTCGGCCATCGCACCACCTGCCAGCTCGGCGTAGCTCCAGCGACCATTGCCTGTCTCCACCGCCACCGAAGCACCACCGGCACCACCCGTCTTCGTCGCTAGTCGTCGTCCCGCCACCGAATCGTCGGACCACCAGACCATCGTCTTACGTCGCTGCCGGACACCATCCGGCCGCCATCGCTCGCTGCCATCAGGTAGTGGGCCAAGCGCAAATAGTATAGACCCAACCCTATGCACACAAAGGATTAGTTTGGGAGGAAGCTCATTAATTAATCTTAAAGAGTCTAAGTCATCTAGCTAACCCAAACTCAATCAAATTGGAAGAGAGCTAAGTAGATTTATTAGGTTAAATTAGATCAAGTAGACTAACCTGACTCAAGCTCATCTCAAGTGGGTTCAACCAGTTGGTTGGACTCAGTTGTTCCAGTTTTAATAAAAGAAGACCTATAACTAAATACAACCCAGGCTGATATCTAGGGGGCAACCCAGATTCATGAATTAAATGTATAAGGGCCTTTATGGCCATAACCTAAGCAAAGTAGCACAGAATTCAATTCCGTCTGTGGCCACAAACTCGTGGCGCCTGGCACCAAGACGAACCTACTGGCATTCAGGAATAGTAAAACCAGACACCCCCCCCCCCCTCCCCCAAAAGGTAAAATTACCATTATGCCCCCCCATAGGGTAATTAGGCCATAACTTTCTTGATCGGGCTTGGAATTGAGTTTCGTTCGTGACTAACCATTCGTGGTATCGAACCCAACATTTTGACAACAATATATTTTTCAATTAGTACACTAATCATTATAATACCATACTCAGGGATACCCAACTCCAAAGGAATACCGAAAGGGGAAGTCAACTCATTCTAAAACTAGGTAGGGGAGTTGAGCTAATGCCTTTTGTGTTCAATTATATACTAGGAATGTTTAATTTACACTAAGTTGATTCATATGAGTATTTTGACCCGTAAAAAGGCATGGGGATTGCTTGAAAGACCCTAAGTGTGAGGCTAGCCTCGTGGTGACTAAAAACCCTCAAGTGTGGGGCTAGCATGGAAGACCCTAAGTGTGAGGCTAGCCAAGTGTGACTAAATGCCCTTGGTGGGGAGACCAGCCTGGTAAATGGTCTCAGACCAGGACAATTACTCAATGAATAACTTAAGCTGTACTTTACTCGTTTCTAAGTATATTTGACTAGCTAGAGTATTAAGCATCATGAACTTAGTGAGTCTGTGTTGTAAGACTCAACCCCCTACAGATTGTGTGTTGTCAGATCCTAACCCTACAGGACTGGAGAGTACACCAGATGGAGAAAACCTAGTTAAGACCGGAGATCCGCTCCATGAAACATGGGTGGAGCCTGCAGGCGAGACTGAGCAGTGAGGAGAACCCGAGGAAATAAATAATTGTATTTTCTATTTAATTTTGAAAGCAATGTAATCGTGGAATTATTAATGAAAAGTTGTGTTTCCCTCTTATCTGTGCGTTGGAATTTATGCCAAGTTGTTTTTCTCTTCTAACCCCTGTCTATTATAGGTTGCCTAAATCCTTAAAATATTAGGACGATATAACTTGGTATCAGAGCCTAGAGAGTTAGAAAACATTGATTTAGAACCAATGTTTTAACTATTTGGTGTCCATGTCAGTCGACCAAAAAAAGAAAAAATTTTGTTTTTCGGTAATTTGTCGGTGGAAAAATTGTAAAATAAAAAAGATAAATTTTGGTGGAAATATTTTGTTTTTCGGTCAAATTTCGGTGTCTTTCGATGGAAATTTATCGTTTTTTAGTCAGATTTTGATTTTGTTCGTTTGATATGAAAAAGATGGAATATTTCAGCAATACTTCAGGATAAAGATGACAGTAAAATATTGTCTATTATGAAAAAAAAATCAAAATTGAGAAAAAATGTAACTTCTTACTGATAAAGATGAGTTTTGTTTTGTTAAAAAAGAATAAAATTTGCAATGAAATTGTCTAGAAAAAAAAGCAATGTTGAATTTCAGTCAAATGTCGATCATTTCGGTCAAATATCGATCATTTCGGTCGACATTTCATTATGTCGGAAGAAAATTTGGTACTATTAAAAATTCAGTCAATTTCTATGTCGGACCCTTGAAAAAAAGACATATTTCGATGATTTTGTAAGAAATTTGTCGACATTTGATTCCATGTTTAGAATATCAATAATCTAGTCACTTAACCTAGAAGACAAGTTAGGTTCAATATAGTTAAGGCAAGCCTAGGCGCCCGCCTAAGGCGAGAGGCGAGGCAAGGGCGCCTCGCCTGGATTGAGGCGAGAGCAGGTATATAAGTCGGCTTGAGACGCCCACCTTACACCCTGAGACGGTCGAGGCACGAGGCGGTCGAGGTGCCCGCCTTATCTAATTGACGGTTTAGGTTGAAGCCAAATTGAATCACAACCGTCCTTTCGCATGACATTTGGGACTGAGTGTTTCACTAGTCGTGCTAGGTGTAACGGACAGTTGTGATTCAATTTTAGCTAACCTATCTGATCCTATGAGTTTATAAAAAGATAAAAAAAGAACTCGTGATGATCGGACAAGCTAGGGTTTAAACTTTGGGGCCGCCTTCAGCGTCAGTCGCGAAGTGAGTATAATGTTGCCCATCAAAACTCTCCTCTCAGTTTTTTAATTCATATTTTTATTCAGTTGTATAGTGCTATAATTCTTTATATGTTTACTTCATATCTTCAATTCACATTTTTTACATCTTACTTACAGACATCCAGTCCTAGATCCCAACCTATATTATTTAGATTTTATAGTTTTTAAGATGAGGATGATATAGATTATAGAACTTGATGATGATGAATTTTATTAATGTTTGATGGCACATGCTATATGATTATGTGAACTTATTTCAACTAGTCATTTTATATTGTGTGTATATATATATATTTATTTATTTATTTATTTTTGCATGCCTTATTTCAATCAAGCGCACACCTCGCCTCTCACCTCAGGCGCCAGTAAGGTTGAGCGCCTTGAGTCCGCCTTAACGCCTTGACTACACTAGGTTCATGTGAATTAGATGTACGTACACGAAACCTAGATTATTGAGACATTGATAATCTAAGATACTTAATCTAGAGAACAAAGTAGATATACCTGAACCTAGATTTAAAAATTTTCTTTTAAGTATGTTATAATATCTTTCGATGCCTAGGTCTAAGAAAATAACATAAGTCGCTAGGAAGTATATCAATTAGCCATATGATCACTAAAGAAGAGTTAGAAGCTAGCTAGGCATATAGGTTAAGAAAGTAAATCTTTCTCAAAGATTGAACAAAAGCCTAGGGTAATTGCTCGCCAAAACTCAAGCCAAGACCTCCACCATGGTATTCAAAGTGGTTAAGGCTTCAATGCTATAGTGGAAAGTACGAACTTCTAAAATTAAGTTTTTGTGTGTCAAAGACTAATAGTCAACCCCTTTCCCGTGCTACCTGAAACCTGGCCAAAGTGTTAGAAGATTACCTAAGTTCATTTGAAAATATGAATCGCGACGAGATTAGTTTAACACAAGAATAGTACCGTCCATTCAGTAGTAAATCGATGGTTGAGAATGATTACTAGTAGGATCAAGTCAAAATAAGTTGTTCCAACAACTCGTAAGAAAAATTCACCAAAAATATTTCTTGAAGAGCATTTCTTTAAGATGACCCAAGATAAGAGTGCTCCAAAATAACCTAATAAAATATTATTTTAAAGATTTTAGATTCCTCAGGATCACATAATATTAGATTCTTATGGACCTATGCATGAGATACTGAATTTCAAGTTGCTTCGAATATTAATACATTATTAGGTCTATGATATTTAGGATCAGAGATGGTCATCATGAATCGGAATCGAGTTCGAAGGAAAGGGCTACCTGGGGTTAAGTAGAGTCATCCCTTGAAGGGAAAAGGGCTACTAACTTTCAGCGTGAAGCAATTTAGAGTTGAACCACCTAGAACATCGATTGCGAGAACTTGGTGATTTATACCTGTCTTAAATAATCAGGAGACCTAATGGGAAGAGTTTGATAGTTCTGAAGTCTTCATAATTCTTCGGGACGAAAAGGAGAAAAGAAAATTTTTGTTACAGTAGGGAAAAAAGAAACCCTTCTCTCTTTGGTAGCAACCCAGGTCTACCACTTACCACCCAAACAGACATTAGATTTTAGAGTTTGCATCCACATCGATCTCTAACTCCCTGTGGAATAACTCACTAAAAAAAAAAACCAGATGAACTACTAGAGAAAGGAATCTTCCAATCAAACACCTCATCTTGGCTATATCTGATTTTGTCTAGAAAAACGTTCCAAAAAAATTACAACAGTAAGAACAATGTGGTTGTAGTCACTAGTAAGTTCCTATCTTCATCGGAACAATGCGGTTGTAGTCACTAGTAAGTTCCTATTTTCATCGATCACAATAACCAGAGTCACGAGGATTGTTCCTAATGGTAACTCTTTAGGGTTGACACCTTGGACCCTCTTATAACAAGAAGCTCATGATTTCTAGTTGAATTTCAAGCTTAGTAAAAGTTCACAAGCCATAGGATTATCATAAAGTGATTCTCGAATCATCAACTAGTTTTTATCTCCTGATGCGTAGGAAGACCCCCATAAGAAACCCAAACCAACATTATTAATTATACAGACGCTTTCAAGGCCGAAGATGCTTTCTAACAGCTTTAACCGTCACAGAGGAAACTCAGTGCTGGCACCAATGGGTACAAAATATGCTCTCTCTCTCTCTCTCTCTCTCTCTCTCTCTCTCTCTCTCTCTCTCTCTCTCTCTCTCTCTCTCTCTCTCTCTCTCCACAGTTGCATTGTCATCTTCTTAAATTTTGTCTTTTACCCCCTTTTCTGAACTCTAGGATAATTATATATGTGTTTATTAATAAATTCATGTGATTGTTTATATTTTTAAAATATATCTTTTAATTTGATTGATAACTATAGGGGTATTTGCATTCTTG
Source organism: Chamaelirium japonicum (assembly GCA_947650365.1). Classification (NCBI taxonomy): domain Eukaryota; kingdom Viridiplantae; phylum Streptophyta; class Magnoliopsida; order Liliales; family Melanthiaceae; genus Chamaelirium; species Chamaelirium japonicum. The sequence goes on from CANTAL010000004.1 coordinate 1,305,051, forward strand.
ACATCCAATTTAAATTTGCTTGAGAATTTGTAAACTCCCTCTGTTTAAAGATTTGGTTATGTACTTGTTTTTTTTTTGGCAAGATCCTAAAGATGGGTGAATCATGCAAGGTCATGGGCGGGGGTAGGACTCAACTCGTTCTCTTTATTTTTATTTTGATTTCCTGTGATATAAATCTATTATTTTTGTCGGTTTTTTATTCATGTTACTTTGATACATGCTTCGATACCGATTTGATGATCGGGGCTTGCGGGGAAGTTGTATACGTAGCAACACGGCAAGGATTTACTGCTCTTAATCTTCACAACATCAATAATTCTGCCAATGATCCAAACCCACAACAAAGAAGAGAATTTTTATTAATCATGGAACCATGTATCCAAGTGTATGTTATCAGAAAATGGTTCAAAACAATTTTTTCATTTTTCTTAATTTTATTCTTACAAACTCATGAGCTTGATTATTTGGTTAAATGCAAAGAAGCAAGCATGTAGTTTTATGGGTTCAAGCAGCAAAACATACACACATCTTTTATGTTGATTAAATTATGTGTTTGGTGGAAGAAAAAAGATTATTGATCCAGCTCAGTTAATGCACAGGCATCAGCAGCAAAGCTATATGTTCAACTACATTAGGAGCCTGCACTGAAGGTGGACAACCTCAGCGACCACGAACCTCTCGGGGCTGATGGACACCATGGACGACGATAGGACATAGGCCAAGATTGTCAGAAGCCTCCTCTGATCATGAATGGAGTCCGAAGCAGAACACATGTGTTTTCACTAAAGACGAGGAGGTTCGATATCAAAAGCTTCAATTCAAATTCTTGAAATTATAGAGGTTTTACTTAATATTGTACTGAACTCTTTCGTTTGCTTTTTTTTATATATTTAAAATTGAAAGATATGTGGATAATGGATGTGCATCTTTATGGAATATTATAATCAATTGTGATCAAGCATACAATTATTTTTGTTGATAATTCATCCATGCTTATTGTCATCTTCAATTTTCCAAGTTGAATTATTGTTCCCCGCAATTGTCGCTTTTAAAAAATTTGCTCCTACGCTTTTTCTATATTTAGGATTTTAGCCTTTTGAATTTTTAAGAAATCTCTCCCCAACCCAAAAAAGAAATACCTGATTAGAAACAAATACGAAGAGGGATAAACAATCGAAGGCGGTGAGAGATTGGGGGTGTTATGATCAATCGGAGCTGGGTGCAAAGCACGGGTCAGGCTGAGTGCAAAGGACAGTTGTGATCAGATGTCATACCTACTGCTTGATGGTGTTGAGCTTCGTTTGCGGTTCAAGTTGTAAAATGGTTTTTTGTTGCTGCTATTCAATTACCAATTTGTATGTTAGGGGGTGTTTGGCATAATTCTGGAACAATCTATTTCCATTCCGAATTCCATGATTTAAAAATAACGGTTAGTAATTGTTCCGGTGGAATGAAGGACTTGGGAACTGAAAAACATCACTCCGGCTGTTTCTATACCAACCGAAACGCTAGACCATCAAATTGCATTAGAAATTATAATTGACAGTAATAACCTCTTCTGGAAAAGGATTAAAGAGTACAGTTGTTCCACATACCAAACACCCCCTTAATGTACTTCATGGGTATTGCATTACACATTATTGTTGTATATATTTGTGTACATCACTGGTATTGCTGAATAATGTGGTCACCCTGTTGAAAATGGTCGCCACGACCGAATGTGGGTGTCCCCATCCGAATGTGAGTGGCGTCGTCGAATTTGGGCGCCCTCGCCGAATGTGGACATCTTCACATAATATGTATGCCTCCGTCGAATATGAACACCTTCACAGAATATAGGTGCCCTCACCGAATATGTGTGCTGACATGATCATATTCACATTTTTTAAATTGTTGTCCTTGAAATATTACCACCTCCCTCGAAATATTATTGTCGCTTTTGAATTATAATTGCAACCCTTAACTATTCTTCGCCCTTAAACTTTTTTCACGCCCTCACCGAATGTGCGTGCCGACAAGCACGGGCATTACAAGTACAAAACATGGAACAAAAATGGAAAAAGAGATCCATTGATCCTGAAAAGGCCTATACATATCAGAAATTTCTATTTTGCTATCAGATGTGTAGCATGCAGAGGCGAGAACAAACGATAGCTTCATTCTCGATTATAATACAAATAACATGAAGCCAACTCTTCCAAATTATGCAGAAATGCTAGTTAGAGTGCATGTCAAGGTAAATTCTCACATATCTGCATTGAAACAACACAACCAAGCAAACCAAAGGAAACAAGAGAATGCGGCATACCAGGCCTGCCCTTGTCGTTGGAAGGCATCAGCTTTTGATCCCAGCTTCATGCAGGCCATCTTCAACAGATTATAAGAAGGAAAGATGAAGGGAAAAGGGGTCTCTAGGAAGACCCAATTCAGGCCAAAACAGCCTCACACACCAACAACTACCAGACCCAGATAACCTTCAGACTCTCTCATAAAACCCACCATTTTAAAGCATGCAGCAAAATCCACAACACATCTGTCTATAAACCACATTGGGCATAGAGCTGTGGTGATGGTCTCGATACACCCCCAAGGAAGCACAGACCCTCCTCTGAAGATCAACAAATCCCTGCAACGTCGATTTCTAAAGCTACAACTTTGGAAGCTTAATGTCAATTCTAAAACAAGAGCTCAAATTCCAGAAGAAAAAAAACCCAGTGCCTAGAAAAACCCTTGGGCTATCAAAAAAAGAAGGGATCAAGATTTAGGAAGCATCATACCCAGAGTAATCCCAGCAAGCAGAAGCATCAGCAGATCTCAGCCCCAAACCATACTACAACCCTGATCCAAATCCCCATCAGTGACTGCACTGCAACAACCTCAAAACATCAAGAACTACAAACCCCAACCCACCTATTCCTAAACCCAGCCCACTAAGTACTCTAAAAACCAATATCGAGACTTTGGCTTAAACAACGAAAACAAACACAGCCAAGATCTTCTCGAACCAAAGAGGAGACGGGAGAAGGGAAGGCGGCCCCTAGCTCCAACTCGAAGAGGGCAGTTTCTATACTGTCTTCACCCCTGCAACTGCCCTACTGCTCTGCAGAGTGGGATTGAGGGAGACCAAACCCATCTGTCAAGAAAAGGGCAAAGGGGGCAGCTGGGAAGGACGGCGACGACCCCAAAGGCTCGGTCGGTTCCCCCCCTCCTCACCCCAGAGACAGAGAAAGAGAGAGAGAGACGCTAGAAACAAACCTCGTATATCTCCTCCGTTACCCTCTTCCCTCTGTATAATTAATGACTCACCGTTCTAGCCAGGAGGCAGGAGGCAGTTTTCCCTGACCTAGAGTCAACTTTACACTCTCCTCCATAACACTGTACCTGGATAAGCGCTTACAAGAACATGGAACGAGGGCTTTTTTTTTTAGTGAGTTTTTCACAAGAAAAAATTTATTCATACCCTACCAATTATTGTATATAGGGGTGGGTCTTGGGCGGTTCGACCCGAACCCGACCCTTCCAACCCGAATAATGGATAAGCATGGACAAAACTAGTTAAAAACTTGGACGGATTTGGATAAAAAAAATCAATCTGATTTCAATTTGGACGGATTTGGGCACCGGTCTTCCCAATCTAAGGAACCCGAGTATAGCGGCATACTTGCATCCAGTGGAAGTCCTTGTTATATTTTTATTCTTGTTATAGGATTGTCATGCACTTGTGCAGAACAGTGTTCTAAAAAGCGGTCTAGGCGGCCGCCTAGGCGGCGCCTAGGCGCTAGGCGGCCCCCCACCGCCTCGCCTAGGTCTTAGGCGCTCTAGAAAAGCGGCCAAGCTCCCAGGCGGAGCTAGGCGGCCCCGCCTAGGCGGTCTAGGCGGGGCAAGGCGGCCGCCTAGGCTGTCTAGGCGGGCTGAAGCTGGCCAGGCGAGCCAGGCGGGCTGAGGCTGACCAGGCGGGTTGAGGCTAGCCAGGCGGACCAGGCGGGCTAGGCGGGCTGAGGCTGGCCAGGCGGACCATGTTTTCTTTTGTTCTTGTTAATCACTTAATCTTGAATTATGGTTATATACTTGTTCTTTAAAATAATGATTTGGGATAATCTTGAACTTATATTAATTTTTAAACGTATATATATATATATATATATATATATATATATATATATATATATATATATATATATATATATATATATATATATATATATATATATATATATATATTATATATATATAATATCAAAATAATAATTAAAAAAAAGACAAAACGCCTAGGCGCCGCCTAGGCCCCGCCTAGGCGCTAGGCGGCCCCCCACCGCCCAACTAGCGCCTAGCGCTTTTTAGAACCTTGGTGCAGAAGGACAAGAGGGATGAGATGGAGATAAAGTTCTAGGTATATCTGTTTATAGATTACCCCAATGAGCAGGGACGGAACCAGGAATTCATCTTGGGGGGGGCCAAGCATAAGCAAAAAAATCACCAATTCAAGAATGAGAATATATTAAAATTCAATACTAAATTAATACATAGAAAATAAAACTAACATCTGTTGTCTGTTCACACATTCTAAACAAAAGAAAAGACATAATAATTGTTTCTTAATATATTTCAACTCACTCAGTAATCAAAATGGAACCCGTCGTTCTTTTAGATCTCTGAAATCATCAATGATCGAATCTGTACTAAATTTCACAGTAATTTCTCTTTCAATGTACAAAATCAAAGAGTCAGTCAGAAAATCATCATCAATTTTGTTGCGAAGCCTAGTTTTGACAATATTCATGGCTGAAAATGGTCGTTCCGTTGTTGCAGTAGAAACTGGAAGAGTAAGTACAAGTGAAATCACTCTATAAACAAGTGGATAGCCTCTTGTTGATCTTCTGGTCTTTACCAACCATTGGCACAATTCAGAAACATTTGACAATTTCTTGAATTCCGAATGTCAAACTACACTATGCTCATAATGGTGAAGCTCCATTTTTAATTGTTCTTTTTCATGATCGGTGAAGTCTTGTGGATAAAACTTGTTTACCAACTGACAAATATCATCGATTCTGAAAGATTCAAGCGCATTTCGAGGATCCAGAGCTGAACTGAGAATAAGTAACTCCATTGCATGCTCATTAAATCGATGATTTAATTCTTGTAATTGAGAATCTATAGCATCATAGAAAATGTTCACCCGATAATGATGCTCAATTGTAAAGTCACCTTGTTGTTGGCGAGCTCGACCTCGTCTCTCAACATAACGAGTATTCATATCTGGGATATCTATATTGCGTGCCTCACAAAATAATTTTACATTGGTAAGTAAAGCATCCCATCCATCGTCTCTAAATTTTTGGATAAGTGCTTTAGTAGAGGAAACAAGATGCATAGAATTTAAAATGTCTTGAGATTGACACTGTAAAGCTTGACAAAGTAAATCAGTGATCTCCATAGTTCCTTTCATGAGATGCAGTAGGAAGACAAATTCAAATGAAACCATTGCTTGATAAACTGAGTCCGCTTCTCCTCGTTGGGCAGAAGTAGTTCCTTCATCAATAATGTTAAGTAGAACTGTACATGTTGCACTGAACATCTTCATCAAACTAGAAACAGATCTTAAGGTAGAACTCCAACGAGTATCTCCAGCCCGTTTGTAAAGTGCCAATTTGATTAAGTCCCCTTCCACTTTCAAGTTCATCAATTTCAATCATATAAGCAATATCAGCAGCTTGAGCAGCCCTCAATTCTTCATTACGTTTGCATGAAGCACCAACAATATTGACAATAGAAGTCAATTTAGTAAAAAACTGATGAACATGGATAACTTCCTTTGATGCTGCCACTAATGCCAATTGCAAACGATGTGCGAAACAATGAATGTAATAAGCATATGGACAATCATTCGAAATCAAAGCTTGTAGTCCATTCCACCCACCACGCATGTTACTTGCACCATCGTATCCCTGCCCTCGGATATTTTGAATATCTAGGGTATGATGAGACAACACAGAATATATCACATCTTTTAGGGTTAATGCTGCAGTGTTAGAGACATGAACAAGACCAAAAAAACGCTCTCGTATAAAGCCATCTTTATCAACAAATTTTAAAACTATAGCCATTTGTTCTTTCATTGACTCATCACGAGCTTCATCAACAATTATGCAAAACTTTGCATCACCAATTTCTTCACGAATTGCCTTCTTTATTTTGGTTGAAAAAATATGTAAAATTTCTTTTTGAATCATTGGTGATGTATAAGAGGCATTTTTTGGAGCTTTAGTTATCGCTTCAGCAACCTTTTCATTATATGAAACCACAAAATCTAATATTTCAAGAAAATTTCCACGATTGGTTGAACCAAGACTTTCATCCCGACCTCTAAAAGCAACACCTTGAAGTGCAAGAACTCGAACAGTATCAATTGAGGCCTTCAAACGTAGTCGATTGTTTGCAACTTGTTCAGAGGAGAAATTTTCAAGCACCTTTTGTATATGCTGAGATTGGTTCATCAAATCCTCACATGACCTCTCAGCAATTTTATGAAGAGAGTTAGGATCTTTACCTATATGATTTAGAAAAGCACAATTTTTCCCATCTCTAACTTTCTTCCAATTTTTAAATCCATCAACAGTGAATGCATTATGTCCCGGATACCCGGATGGCTTATTAAAGAAAAAACACGGTAGGCAAAAAGCTGCATCTTTATCGAGAGAATATTCAAGCCATGAAGGAAATAGCGTGAACCACGAAGGTTGAAAACTACGAAGATGACTTGCTAATCCAGATTTTGGATACTTTGAAAGAATAGGTTGGAACGGACCTGATTTAATGTAAGCTCGCCGAATTTCATCATGCCGATTAGCATCATAATCCCATATCTGCGGACGTAATCCAGGATCACGCTCCAACGAACTAATATCAATTTCATTGACTTCAACTTTTCGAGATTTTGTAGGAGGATTTTCTGTAATTTGGATATCCATATTGGAGGCTGGAGATGCTGCATCACCTTCACTGACTTCTAAATTTTGTACATGTTTTCTCTTGAAAAAGTCAAACATTGTAGTTGGCTTTACCATAGTCTACAATATCAAATAAATGATAAAATAAATAAAAACGTCTTTAAAACGATTTCTATATCTAAATAATGAATCAATAAATTAGGCGTTGCCCCTTATTCAGAGAGAGAGAGAAAGAATACCTTGTGTCTTGTGAAACTGGAGTTTTGAATTTTAAGTTGGGGGTGAATCTAAGCCAGATAATCGAAAAGAACATAAGAACTGCAAGTCTGCAAAAAAAATAAAAAATATTACTGAATATAAGTCATACAATCACAAACAAAATAAAAGCTAGGGTTGAAAATTGAAATAAATAAAGATTATTGTTTTACCCTAAAGCAAATGCAAGAGAGGGAATAAAGAATTTTTCAAAAAAAAAAAATATTCAAGAAAGGGGATTCAGGGAATCAGGGGAACATAGATACTAAAAGAAAAAGAAAAAAATCCTCAAAGGCTCAAACCTTCTTCAGCAGCCGGCGGCTCTAAAATTTCCTCGTGCACAGGCCCCGTATACTCTCCTGAGTCTCCTCTTAAGGCTTGCGGTGGTTTCCTTTTTTTAGATCCGATTTTTTTTACATGTGAGGTACAGCTGTACCACGTGACACACATATGCCGTTAAAAAAAAAAAGATTTGGACGATCCGTGATTCCGAATCATCCAATGATTCCAATCCAATGGTTCCGATTGTTTGTTTTTGACCAATTTCTTTTACACAGCAAGTACAGCCGTACAGGTGGCAGTGGCACCATCGGGTCATGGGTCATCTTCCATCCCTGATCTGTCTCGTCTCTCTGATCTCTATCTCATGATTCTCATCTGATCTCTCTCTCATCTCTCTAGAGCTCCGAGGATGTGGATCGTGACGGCACTGACGGGGTCGGCCACTCGGCGAGCCGGCGAGGCCGCGAGGCGCTGGCGTTCTGCACTTCTGCGTTCATCCACCGGACCACCGCCCACCGGTCCACCACACCACATGAGCCGATCGCGGCGGGGAGGTCGACGGATCGCGGCGGCACCGCGGCGGGTTCCTGCTGGAACTCCTGACGGGCCATCGGGGCCGAGGATGTGGATCGTGACGGTCACTGACGGGGTCGGCCACTCGGCGAGCTGGCGAGGGGCTGGCATTCGGTTCTGCATTCATCCACCGGACCACCGGTCCACCACACCACACGAGCCGATCGCGGCGGAGACGCCGGGGAGGTCGACGGTCCGACGGATCGCGGCGGCGCCGCGGCGGGTTCCTGCTGGAACTCCTGACGGGCCGACGACAGAATGGCGTCGATCGCTGCTCAGCCTGCTCGCAGAGTCGCAGAAAACCGGTTTTTAAAAAAAAAAATAAAAAAATTGGGGGGGCCATGGCCCCCCTTGGCCCTATTGTAGTTTCGTCTCTGCCAATGAGGTATAAGGTGGACTGTTTTATGATCTTGAGGTTTGGAAGGTAATCGTTTCTACAAATACTATCTACCTAGATCAGGATTATATTATAGACCACAAGTTTACCGATAAGGTAGTTCTTTGTGAACTACTAGGTACTGGTAGAGAGTACGCATCTAAAAGCGTAGTGGAAGTAGATGATACATAAACTAGTATACCAAATATTGTAGAAACGATTCACTTTGTACCACCACCACCTCATCAATGTGGGAGAATCATCAAAGCTCCTAAAAAAGACTATGGAGAAACTTAGATAGTTAATCCAGAGTTTAATGAGGATGATCCCTGGAGCTACGATAAAGTAGTGGGAGCTTCTAACAGTTCTGACTGGCAAAAGATCATGGAGGCATGCTTGCATCAATGTCCCTTGGAACAGTCTTGACTCGTATTACATTGTCACCCTTTTGGGTGTAAAGGGTATATAAGAAGAGGACCCGTGTTCTTATTAAGACTTAAGTAGCTAGATTAGTTGCTAAGGGAGAAAAAATTGACTATGTCGAAACCTTATCGTCGGTAACTATCCCTAAGTCTATTTCGGATCCTTTTAATCCATCACAGCCCATTATAGTTGGGAGATTTGATAGATGGATTTCAACACAGTTATTCCCTAACGGGAATTTGGAAAATGACATGTGTATGATACAGCCCTAAGCTTTTATGTCAACATGTCAGGGAGATCTGGAGTGCAAGTTGCAAAGGTTCATTAATGGACTAATGCAAGCATCTAGGAATTAAAATATCTATTTTGATCAGGGAATCCACTCACACGAATTTGGTTAGAATGAATATAAACCAATTAGGTACAAGAAAGGTGATAGACCAACAAGGATATATTTAGTACTTTACGTTAATGATATTCTCCTGATTGAAAATGATGTAGGAATATTATATACAGTAAAGGTTTGTAGTCATCGCAATTCGATATGAAAGATCCTAGTAATGCGAGGTATGTTCTGGGAATCAAGGTAACTCGAGATCAATAAAGCAAGGTTCTCTTGCTGTCATAGGCTATGCATAAAAATAAGACTCTAGCCATATTTGATTTTTCAAGGCTAGATAACTATTGTGCAGTAGGAATGATGGGTCGGTTTAAGTCAAACCCGGGTCCAGTTCACTGGATTGATATGAAGGGTATACTCATAAGTCCTTATCAATCGAGGATTATGAGTTAGCTTATACTTCATAGGCCCTGATATCGATTGGATGCACAAAGTCTGACTTTTAGGTCAGATGTGCATTCCAGAGAATCAATTTTAGGAATTATTTTTATCTTGGGATTAGAAGTGGTAGTTGATAGAGTGTGAAGCAATAGTACATCATAGACTCCACCACAGTGGCTGAGCACGTTGTCGCTTGTGAGGTAATATAGTAGGTGGTATGGCTCAGGATGTTCTTAGAGAACATGAGACGTATACCAGAGGCTCAATTATCTATTGTTGCAACAGAAAAGCGGTAAAGCAAGGTCCAAGGAGCCTAGGGACCACCGAAAGAGGAAACTCATCAAGTACAAACTCCACTTGATCTGACAGTTTTAAGAAAAAATACAAGTAGCGGTACTGAGGTAGTACTGCATATAATGTTGCCAATTCCTTTAGAAAATCCCTGCAAAGGCTTTTGGGCAGTATGTAAAAGCTATAGAGCTCAACACCATTTTTTTCTCATTAGACCTAGTAGGAGATTATTGGAATTGGTGAGGTCTTCGGCTCGTAAAAACCTATAGTTTAGTTGTGTATGGTTGATAGCTTAGGATTGTATCTTGGTACGTACCTTAGTACGTATTGTGATTACAGAACAGAGAGCCATGACTCCATGGTAATCCACTTGAGTGGAGACTCAATGGATTGGTACCATATAACCTAAATACGTTCACATCTCTTATTAAGATTGGTTGCTCTATCAGGATAAGCTATTGGGATAACATAGCATGGATGTCTCTATCACAGTCATTACCAGGCACAGTGTTTGTGGCCGAACGGAACCAACACGGTGCACAGATCGGTGAGCAGACACCGGTGTACTAAGCCGTGTTTCTACTTAGGGTAAAATAGTTCTAAACCCTGAGGAGTCATGTCTGGTAAGCTAACCAGTTGTGTGGTGCTTTTGGTGCACCAATGTGTGAGGGTCCAGTTACGTGACCCAAAACCATGGTGTGCTGGGTTACCCGGTTGGCGTCGTATCAATGTGCCACTCCTGTAGGCTATCCACACCCCTAACGGGAGGTGCGTTTATTGATCTGACCTACGTTGTATTAAAACCTGGTCAGGTGTTCATCAGTTGGACTATTGACCGGATCTGGTTACTAGACAGAGTAATCGAAGGTACGATTTATGTGGTCAACTTGGAAGTAACCAAGACATATGAACACTCAAGTCTAACGATATTCTCTACCACTCGAGTTGTATCATGGCACCAAGTGGAGGGACAGCGGGTTTACCATACTAAACAGAGAGTAGGGATATGCAAGAAAATATAGTAAGTCTAGGGGAATTAGAGTTTAGCTTGCGTCGCACTCTAAGTGGCTACGCAGGTTAACTCGGACTTAGAGGATCAATAGTATACTCGAGTAGTGTGTCGATCGAGTCTAAGTTGGAAGCCATGAACCCTGGTCCCTGGAGGTTTCACCTTATCAACATAATATACGGTTCTTGAACCATCTCCTAAATTCACATAACGCAGTTAGACGAAGTAATTAATCCAACCCTAATAACCCTATGCTCTGTGTGTGCATGGCACTAGTACATGGTAGATGCGTAGGTACGTGCGTGTGTGTACTAGTACTATGGGAAATCCTGAAGTAGTATAGAGACACACGTAGTCATCTCCTTACCTTAGTGGGCTTCGCTATGCGGGTGCAATGCACCGGTTCGTATTGCAAGTTGATTGGTTGACTTCACTAGGGGCACCCTAGGTGTTTACTAAGGGCACCCCGTGTTGGAATTGATGTGTTTTAAGCTTGTAATAAAGAGGTTGTATTTGAATAAGAAATGCATTAGTGGTACGTGATCATATCATGTGTTCTAGGATAGAACAACAAGCCATGGTTTATGTAGATCTGCTGAGAGAAAGGCTCAGTAAATTGGAAACATATAACCTAAATAGTTCACAGCTATAATAGGGTTGGTTCCCCTATCATGAGAAGCTGTTGGAATGACAGAGCATGAAACCTTCACCATGGTCATCGCTAGGCACAGTTACTGTGACCGAACAGAGCCAACATGGTGCACAGATCAGTCAGAAAACACTGGTGCATTAAGCCGTGTTTCTGCTTAGAGTAGTTGGTCCTAAACCCTGAGGAATCATGACCGGTGGGCTAACCAGTTGCGTGGTGCTTTGATACACCAACGTGTGAGGGATCCATTTATGTGCGACCCAATACCACGGTGCGTTGGGTTACCTGATTGACGTCGCATTGGCATGTCACTCCTACAGGCCATCCACAACCCTAACCGGTAGTGCGTTCCATGGTCGAACTCACATCGCACGAAAACTAGGCCTGGTGTTTATCAGTCGAGCTAATAACCGAGTCCCCTATCTTGGCCAAAGCAAAGGGTAGTGCGTTGAGGTTAACTCACCTGGATGGAACCATTCAAATAATCACTCGAGTATGACGGTGTTCTCCACCGCTCGAGTCGTATCATGGCACTACATAGAGGGATATCACACTACTGTAACTGAGCGGAGATTAGGGGTATGCGAGAGAACATAATAAGTCTAGGAGGATTGGAGGTCAACTTTGCGTCGTGCTCTGTTTAGCTTCTTAAGTTAACCGGGGCTCAGAGGACAGACAGAGACACCTGTAGGGTGTGTTGGTCGAGGCCTGGTTGTTATCCACGAATCCTAGTCCCTGCAGGTTCCACCTTGTCCATATCCGAAATCGTGTCTACCATCTCTTCCCTTACTTGCACTACCTTAGTTAGGAAGATGATCATCCCACGGGTGCTTCGCACTAGAGCGTGAGAGAGAAAGAGAAACAAAGTATGCTTCCAGGGGGCAACCCCAGAGTGGTTAGAGGCATACGTAATGTGGGGGATGATCTTCGTGCCGACCCGAAGACTCCGCCCAACCAGTCAATCGAGTTGAGTCGAAGGTCTGGTCGAGTGTTTATCTAGGTTGTTGATTCGAATGTCATTTGTAGGAGCCTTTGAGCTTAGACTTTGAAGAGTAAGGATAACAGATTAACACAAGGTGTGATCTCGTAGTTCAGGCGAAGCCTACGTCTCCGTGCTATAGGGAGCAACCCGAATTCACTAACACTTTGCTCAAAGTGACCTCAATAGGCTGAGTGTCACTGATCACTTCGAAAAGAAGATGGAAGGAAATGGAATATCGAGGGGTTGGGATATCAAAGCTCTGGATTTTTGAAAGTCTGATCCTGGAATCAGAGATTCGATTTCAGATCCCTTTTACATTGGTAGGGTCTGCTATTTATAGACTTTTCTAGAAGGATAACCGGGGCAAATGGCGGTTTCTGCTGTCGTATCTGGGGATCCCCCAGGCGGAGCTGGTGGGTCCCGTTGTCGTCTCTGTGAACCCCCCTGGCAGGGTTGGTGGGTCCCGTTGTCGTCTCTGTGGACCCCCCAGGTAGGGCTGGTGGGTCCCGCTGTCGTCTCTGTGGACCCCCAAGGCAGGGCCGGTGGGTTCCGCTGTCGTCTCTGTGGACCCCCCAGGCAGAGCTAGTGGGTCCCGCTGTCGTCTCTGTGGACCCCCAGGCGGAGCTGGTGGGTCCCGCTGTCGTCTCTGTGGACCCCTTAAGCGGAGCTGGTGGGTCCCGCTGTCGTCTCAGTAGACCCCCTAGGCAAGGCTGGTGGATTCTGCTGTCTGTGAGGCTTCTAGCCAAAATTTGCACCCACAGTTACCCCCTCCAAGTTAGCTAGGGGCTGTGCTCGCTGACTTGGACCCCAAGTGCAAAATCCAATCCCCTTGCCAAGGGTTGGTGATGTTGAGGCTTTGTAGAGCATCACTGAATGATAGGACCTCGATATCTATAAGGAAGAAAAAACCCAATGATAGATTGATCACAGTATATAAGCCAATTTCGTCCGATCGGACAAATCTGACCGATCAGTTAAATTTGATCGATCGATCAATTTTGTCCGATCGGTCAAAATTGTCCGATCAGTTAATTTTGACCGATCGATCAAATTTAATCGGTGGAGGTTAGGGCGATCGGTTAAGAACGCAAGTTTTCTGCCCGATCCTGTGGAAAATCAACCGATCGATCGAATTTGTCCTATCGATCAAAATTGTCCAATCGGACAGTTTTGACCGATCGGTCAAATTCAACCAGTAGAGGTTGAGGTGATCGGGCAAAAAAGCACGTTTTCTGCCCGATCCTGTGGAAAATTGATCGATCAGTCAAATTTATTCGATCGATCAAAATTGTCCGATCGGACAGCTTTGACCGATCGGTCAAATTCAACCGGTGGAGGTTAAGGCGATCAAGCAAATAAGCACATTTTCTGCCCGATCCTGTGGAAAATCGACTGATCGGTCAAATTTGTTCGATCGATCAAAATTGTCTGATCGGATAATTTCAACTGATGGAGGTTGAGACGATCGGGCAAAAAACTTGGTTTTTTGCCGATCTTATGAGAAATCGACCGATCGGTCGAATTTGTCTGATCGGTCAAAATTGTCCGATCGGATAATTTCAACCGGTGGAGGTTGAGGCAATCGAGCAAAAAACTAGGTATTTTGCCAGATCCTGTGGAAAATCGAATGGTCGAATTTGTCCGATCGGTCAAATTCAACCGATGGAGGTGGAGGTTGAGGTGATCAGACCAAAAAGCACGTTTCCTGCTCGATCCTGTGGAAAATCGACCAATCGGTCGAATTTGTTCGATCGGTCAAAAGTGTCTGATCGGTCAAATTCAACCGGTGGAGATTGAGGCGATCGAGCAAAAAAGCACATTTTCTGTCCGATCCTGTGGAAAATCGACTGATCGGTTGAATTTGTCCGATCGGGCAAAAGTGTCCGATCGGTCAAATTTAACCGGTAGAGGTTGAGGCGATCGGGCAAAAAATACGGTTTTTTGCCAGATCCTTTGGAAATTCGCCCGATCGTCTGCCTATCGAACGGGCGAAGTCTTGTAAGGCGATCAGTCAAAATTATCCGATCGGACAAGTCTGACCGATCGTTCAATTTCAACCGGTGGAGGTTGAGGCGATCGGGCAAAAACATGATTTTTTGCCAGATCCTTTGCTAATTCACCCGATCGTCTGCTTGTCGAACGGGCGAAGTCTTGTAAGGCAATCGGTCAAAATTGCCCGATCGGACAAGTTTGACCGATCGGTAAATTTCAACAGGTGGAGGTTGAGGTAATCGGGCAAAAAACATGATTTTTTGCCAGATCCTTTGGAAATTTGCCCGATCATCTGCCTGTCGAACGGGCATAGTTTTGTAAGGCGATCGATCAAAATTGCCCGATCGGACAAGTTTGACTGATTGGTAAATTTCAACCGGTGGAGGTTGAGGCGATCAGGCAAAAAAATGGTTTTTTACCAGATCCTTTGGAAATTCGCCCGATCGTCTGCCTGTCGAACGGGCGAAGTCTTGTAAGGTGATCGGTCAAAATTGCCCGATCAGACAAGTTTGACCGATCGATAAATTTCAATCGGTGGAGGTTGAGGCGATCGGGCAAAAGACATGGTTTTTTGCTAGATCCTTTGGAAATTCGCCCGATCGTCTGCCTGTCGAACGGGCGGAGTGGAGTTGGAGTTCCGTGTAGCTCGATGCTCAATTTGGTCCGGCGCTTCGCCTGGTCCGATGCTTTGCCTGGTCTGACGCTTTGCCTTGTTAGGCACCACGTGTCACTTTTGAAAAGACGGCACTTGATCTTGAGGCGCCACGTGGTACTCCGATTTTCCCGCCAATTTTCCCGGGGTTTATAAGTTCCGCTCCGAAGTTCATTTTTCTCCTCATGCTATCAAAAAATTTCTGAGTCCACAGCTTTTGCTCCCGAATTCTCGCTTCTTCGCTCTCTTTTGTTCCTCCGATCGGTAGCAATGGCATCTGTGAGCAACACGAAGAACGTCGTCCCACCAAAGATGAGGGCCTCACAGAAGGGGAAAGAGAGGGCTGAAATTTTGTCACCCAACGTTGCTGGGAAAGGCAAGGGCAAGGGTGCTCTTGGTGTCCTCGGTAAGAGACATTTTGGAGTGGGGTTTGCCTCTGCGCCTTCCAAGCCGGAGCATATCCCCAAGGCGGATTTCGTATTGGCGCCGCTGAGGCCGCTGGCAGAGGAGCCAGTGTTCAAGTACGGGGTTGGCAAGAACGCTACTGACGCCAAGAGGGCCAAGTGGGAGAAGCTGCTCAGCTTCTTTACTGAAGGAGTTCATCGCCCAGCCCTCGCTGGAGTGCAATCTACTTTCGGGATCGACAAACGATCCGTCTTCACTGAGGTGTCCAGCAGGGAACAGGTCATGAGGACGATCGTTACGATCGGTCAACTGAACTACGGGCTGCGTCTTCCTCTACTGATGTTCGTTGCTCGAGTGCTGAATACTTCTGGCCTCTGCCCTGGGCAGCTGACGGGGAATGCATAGAGGATCATCTATGCGTTTTGCCGGGTGGAGTCAGACCACCAAGAGGAGCTGAGAGCCTGCTACTCCAGCGTCCCCGAATGTGAACCAGCCCGGATTGAGTTGGGCTATATCTTCTACAACTATAAGTGGGTGTCAAGGAAGGATAGCCCATTCTTCGATCTCCATGGCATCTCCGCCCTCCGCCCGATCACCGACACGGTCCCCTCCGACAAACTCTACATGAACTGGACAATCTCCGTCTCGGGGGCGTAAACTCCCTTCTCTGTGCCTGAGACTCCTCGTACTCAGGTACATAAGGAGGTTGAGAGATACGCCCCGGGAGGGGATCTGTGCTCGTCGTCCGATCGGGTCGGGGTCATCGACAATCTGTTCCTGGAGTTGACTTGCGGCACCCGGTCGTGGAAGTAGTTTTTGAACTGCCCGGTTCGACATGACAATGCTAACTTGATGCATCGGCTGATGGTTAGATATAAGGATAATGACGCCCTGTACTCCGACTACGAGGAGGATCCCGAGTCAGACAGGTTGGTCAGATATGTCAGGGCCAAGAAGAAGGTTTATGGGGCGAGGCAACACTCAGGCCCGACGGAGGAGAATCTAGTGGTAACCAGGCGGGTCAGGTCAAAAAAAGAAAAGTATTGATGGAGGTGGAAAAGAAGAAGGTGGAAGAAGAAGAGGAGGAAGAAGAAAAGGGAGATGGAGGTGAAGGAGGAGAAGAAGAAGAGGAAGAAGATAGAAGTGAAGAAGAAGAAGAAGAAGAGGAATAAGAAGATGAGGAGAAGGAGGAAGGAGGAAGGAGGTGGAAAGGAGGGAGGAGGTGACAAGGTTCCCCCCACTCCTCTCGGGACTGGCAAGGTCCCTCCTATCGACGAGGCTAAGACCCGTCGGATGGAGGATGATTTGGATAAGGTGGGCGACGGCAAGAAGGTGCCACCCATCTATCACTTTGAGACCCTGACGCGCCCTACGCGTATCAGGGTCAAGTATTCAGGGAGCGATGTGGTTGCTAGCATCCCAACGCCCCTTGCATAGTTTCCACCGGGTAGCCTTCGTCAGGGCGAGGCTTCCACCGGACGGGCCTCGACGAGCGGGGGCCTGGAGGTCGAGCAGCCGAAGCCTGTGCCGCAAAGCACTGCGGCCCAGATGGTGGAGGAGGCCACCACACTTGTGGCCTCCCTTCAGGGGGCAGGTGAGCGGCTCAAGGAAGGGGAAGTCTCTCCTTCTCATAACGTTCCTTCCCCCGTGCAAAGGGGGGGAGGAAGTAAGGGGGAGAGGGAGACGCCTCAACTGATTCCGATCGTGTCCCCTGTGAAGGAGAGATCTACCCCTAGGGTAAAAAGCTCCGATCGGGGGAAAGGATTGGCGAAAACTTCCCGGGGGGCCTCTACGGGTAAGTGTATGCTAACCATGCCCTTGTCCTTCATTGCACTTGAAATTTGAATATGTCTGAGTCTTTGTTTGTTTGCAGATGTACCTACCGGCCCTCATCCCATGATGCGGGACTTAGGAGAGGTGGATATAAACCACCCAACGGGGACACTAAGGAAGTTATGCAATCTTCCGGACGCGTCCCTGGAAGAAGCCTTCAACAGGCTCGAAGTTGTAGTGAGTGCATCGACTTGACTTGGGCTGCATATCGTAATCATTCGATATGTTGCTTCTGACTTGTTCCTTGTTATTGGTAGAATTTAGCCTTGCTGAAGCACAATAACAGGCTTTTCAGGAGGGTCGGTGAGCGGGAGGCTTTGGCAGAAGTTGCACGCTTGAACGCCCTTTTGGAGGCCTCCAACGACGAGAAGGAGAAGCTGCATGCAGCCCTATCCGCCAGTCAGAAGGCTGTTCGAAGGAGCGGTTGGAGAAGAAAATTTTGAATGCCTCTTATGCCGCTTTGGACAAGGAGTTCCAAGACTTGAGAAGAACAGGTTCTTCAAGGTGGAGACTTCTGCCTACGATAGAGCGACAGAAATAAAGGAGCTGAAGGCTGAGCTCGCTGTGAAGGAGGCAGCTTTTGCGGCCAAGGAGGAGGCCTATGTGAAGGAGCTCGAGCAGATACGTGTCGACAATGAGAGCTACAGGTCGACTGCAGAGAAAGCGATGGAAGCCCTCAGGCAGGCTCACGCTAGTGGCATTCATTCTTCCAAAGCATCTGCGGCGAGCAAGTCTCGTGGGGGATCTGAGGGAGATAGGTCGTGCGCTCAGAGTGTAGCGAAACCCTAATGTATTCCTTCTCTTTCTTTGCATTTATAAGACTTGTATCCGCGAAAACTTGTATCTGCAAAGTTTTGAGTAATAAAAAAGACTTGTTTTGGATGTTTGAAATGGAATGTCTCTTATGTGTTGAATGTTATGGATGCTAATGTTTTGAATGGAGGGTTGTGCTGTCTCACAATCCAAAACCGTTTAACATCTGCCTATAAGGGGTCGTGTCGCAACACAAATTTCCAAACTTGTTAATCGATTTGGTAGTCGAGGGTTGTGCTGTCTCACAACCCAAAACCGTTTAACACCTGCCTGTAAGGGGTCGTGTCGCAACACAAACTTCTAAACTTGTTAATCAATTTAGTAGTTGAGGGTTGTGTTGTCTCACAACCCAAAACCGTTTAACATTTGCCTGTAAGGGGTCGTGTCACAACACGAACACCCAAACTTGTTAATCGATCTGGTAGTTGAGGGTTGTGTTGTCTCATAACCCGAAACTGTTTAACATCTACCTGTAAGGGGTCGTGTCGCAACACAAACACCCAAACTTGTTAATCGATCTGGTAGTTACGAGTTGTACTGTCTCATAATTCAAAACTGTTTGTGGCTATGTGAGCACCTAGAATTGGAATGAACAAGAGATTGACATCGAAACTAGTCTTCATTCAGTAGAGTCTACATCAAGGATAGAACATTTTGAGATGTCTAGCATTCCAAGTTCGTGGTAGTCTATCTCCTCCTGACGAGATCAGGCGATAGGATCATTTGCCTCCCACGGATTCGACGATATAAGGTCCTTCCCAGTTGGGAGCTAGTTTTCCACTACCTCGTTCCCTAGTGTTAGAGACGACTGCTCTGAGAACTAGGCACTCGATAGGGAAGTGCCTTTTGTTAACCTTCTGGTCGTAGGCTCGTTTTATCTTCTGTTGGTAATCGGCAATGCGGATGGTTGCTTGATCACACAATTCTTCCGAGA
Source organism: Chamaelirium japonicum (assembly GCA_947650365.1). Taxonomy (NCBI): domain Eukaryota; kingdom Viridiplantae; phylum Streptophyta; class Magnoliopsida; order Liliales; family Melanthiaceae; genus Chamaelirium; species Chamaelirium japonicum. The sequence continues at coordinate 1,324,251 of CANTAL010000004.1, forward strand.
AGTCAAGGTCATTAACTCGAAGTTCGTCGTTTACCTCCTCTTCAATTGCTTTGGTCTTTAGAGTGTTAGAGATGGCTTCCGTTGGGAGAACTGCTTCCGATCCATAAAACGTCCGGTAGGATCTTCTCCCACAATCCTTTCTTGTCATTCAATTTCTTCTTGAGTAGACTGAGGATAGCTCTGTTAGAGGCTTCGGCTTAACCATTACATTGAGGGTACCTCGGTGTTGAGTAAAAGAGTTTGATCCCGTGGTTTAGGCAAAAGTCTCAAAACTTATCAGAATCGAATTGAGCTCCGTTGTCAGTAATCAGGACTTAGGGTGTGCCAAACCTAGAGAAGATGTTATGTCTGATGAACTTGATGACTTCATCATCGGTCTCTCGGAAGAATGGCACCGCTTCCACCCATTTGGTGAAGTAATCTGTGGCCAGCAACAGATACTTCTTCTTGCTTGGTGATGGTAGGAAAGGACCCAGGAAGTCCAACCCCCATTGGTGGAAGGGCCATGTACTTGTTAATGGATGGAGTTCATCTGATGGGAGATAGATGGCTCGGGCGTGTCGTTGACAAGACTCACATCTTTGAACGACTTGGTGAGCATCCTTTGCCATGGTTGGCCAATAGTAACCTTGAAGTTTTGTCTTAGCTTCGAGAGATCTTCCACCTGAATGATTTCCATAGGCCCCAGAGTAAATGTCGGTTAGGATCACCTTCGCTTGCAGGGGGCCAACACATTTAAGCAGCATCCCACTGTGTGATCTGAAGTAGAGATCTGCTTCTTGAAGACTGTAGCATGGAAGTTTCCTTTGGAGTCTTCTAGCTTGGATTGGATCTTTTGGTATTTTGCCCTGCTTAAAGAAGTCGAAGATTGGCTGTCTCCAATCTCCGAGTTCATGCGCCATAGTAAGATTGAAGGTTGGCTGTATCCAACCCCTAGATCCTTCAGTCATGGCAACGATCTGTTGCTCGATGGTACTCTTGGGCGACTCTTGATAGTCGATCTGAATTCGCCTTTCTCCGAGCGAGTCTCCGAGTACCGAAGCAGAGAGCAACTAATCTTCCAGTGAGGCGTTGCACTTCCTTCCGATTGGTAGGTGAGGGCATATCGAGGATTGCCCGAATTTGGTCGGGGTTAGCTTCGATGCCCCTCCTGGTCACAAGGTGACCCAGGAATTTGCCCGATTGAACTCCGAAGGCACACTTGGCTAGGTTAAGCTTCATGCGATACATTCAGATGATTTGAAATGTTTCTGCCAAATCGAAGAGATGGCTCTCGTGACAGGAGCTCTTGGTGAGGAGATCATCAATATAGACTTCGACGTTGTAGCCGATTTGTTCTTCGAACATCTTTATGACTAGCCTTTGATAGGTTGATCCAGCGTTCTTGAGGCCGAATGACATTACGTTATAACAGTAGTGGCCTCTGTCTGTCATGAAGCATGTCTTCTCCTGATTGTCCGGATACAGGGGGATTTGGTTATACCCAGAGTACCCGTCCATGAAAGATAGAAGCTCGTGGTCAGCAGTGGTGTCAACAAGTCTGTCTATCCTTAGCATGGGGAACGGGTCTTTGGGACATGCCTTATTGAGATTGGTGAAGTCGATGCAGACCCTGATTTTTCCATTCGTTTTAGGAACCGCGACGATGTTAGAGATCCAAGTAGGGTACTCTACTTCACGAATGAAGCTTGTCGCGAGTAACTTACTGATCTCCTCTTGAACTGCAGTTTGATATTCTGGTCGGATTGCCCGAGGTTTTTGCTTGACGGGTTTCGCTCCTTCTTTGATGGCGAGTCGATGACACGCGTTATCCGGGTTGATCCCGGGCATATCTTCGAAGCACCAAGCGAAGACGTTAATATTGGACTGAAGGAAGGATACCATGTCTCGCACTTCTGCGTCACTAAGACTGGTACCAATGAACGTCTCTCGAGGGAGATCACCACTGCCGATGTTTATTTGAGCGATTTCTTTGATTGAAGGTGAAGCTTCCCACTTGATTGATGGAGGTTCGGAAAGTGGGATCTCCTTTGGTTGCTATCTTGAAGAAGTGCCAGTTTCATCTCTCGGACGCTTTGGTGGTACCAGATCTACTCAACGATCTGCCTTTGCCGCAGCTGCTTCACAAGATCGCCCAGCCTATTGATCTCCTCGGATGCAGACAATACTGTCTCTCGTTGTAAACTTGAGGAGTTGATGCTAGGAAGAGGAGATGGCATTGATGGTGGAGGAATAGCCGCCCGAGGATGATGTTGTAGTTGGAAGTTCCTTCGATGATGGTGAACCTCACGGAGACTCAAGTCTCCCGACTTAGGTCCAGGGTGAATTCTTATTCACCCATGGTCATACTCTGCTCCCCGTTGAAGCCCGTGATCATGGTCGGGACAACTTCGAGGCTTGAATATTTGTGTCCCAGACGCTTGAATCAATCTGCGAACATGATATCGATGGAGCTTCCGATGTCGATGAAAATACGATTGACAGTGTTCCCGTCGATGATGAGCCGTAGGACCAGGGGATCACGATGCGGAGTATGGACTCCTTGAAGGTCGGAGTCGTTGAAGATGATCGATGGCCATGCCAAGCCTTTGACAGGTTTCTCGACCTAGGTATCTTCTGTGTTCGCTGTGGAGCGAACATTGAAGATGCGCCGCACTTGCCGATCGACCTCTTTCCGTATCAATATTTGATTGTGCAACGCTCCGTGGATATCAAAGGCATTGGCTCGCATAGTAATAGGTGATGGACCGATAGAGATTTGGTGGACCCAACAAGCTTCCTTCCCCTTTATAGAAGAAGATTGGCGTTGGTCTTATCTGCCTTTGACAAACTCCTGTAGATGGCCTTCACGTAGCAGGTCTTCTAGATGATTCTTTAAGTGGTAGTATCGATCGGTAGGATAGTCGTGGCTGCGATGAAAATCGCAGTAAACCGATCTGTCAGCGGTAACCTTGGTATCTGGTTGCAGCGGATTCGGTCGTCGAAGAAACTCCTCATATTGAATCTGGTCAAGAATCTGCTCGACTGGAAGGATCCAATCTGTGAACATCGTCTTCTTCGGAGGCGATTTACGACCATCGTTCCTTGGCCGCTTAGATGGCAGAGGTGCCACTGCTTCCGTATTGTGAGCTTTGGCAGTATGCTTCGGTGCTTCTCTCTCGGCAGGTCGACGCCTGGTTTTACGTCCCTTCCGGGCGATCTGATCATCTTCGACCTCAATCTCCCTCTGGATTCGGTCAAACATCGAACCCAGGGAAGGCGGGGAATTGTGGATGAAGTCGTTGTAGATGTGCCGATCGAATCGGAGGGCATTTTGGAAGGCCAACATGATGGCCTCGTCGTCCAGATGTCGTTCGGAGAGAGCGGCGTGTTCGTTGCGGAATCTTCATGTGAAGCTGCGAAGATTCTTATCGGCTCCCATCCTCAGTCGATAGAGGGAATCAAGTTTCTTCTCTGGCTTCAGGTTGAGTTGATAGTGCTGCACGAAGTGGTTTGCAAGTACTCCGAACTGGATGATAGACCCAGCACGAAGGTTGTGGTACCAATCGAGAGATGGTTCATCGAGGCTTCTAGCGAAGGTTCGGTAGAGCACGTTGTTCTCTTCTTTATGCGGCGTTAGAGCTTGCTTGAACACTAGTATGTGGAGGGTAGGATCCCCTTTGAGATAGTTGAATTTCGGGAGAGTCGGAGTTCTCCAGCCTCTCGGGAAGGATGATTGAAATAAGCTTCGGTAGAGGGGTCCAGTGGAAGAGTATCCTTCTCTGTGACAATGTCCCCGAACTGGATGCAGATCGAGGGGCAAGATCGAGAGGTCTTGTCCAAGCCCTTGAGTAGTTGCCGGATGAATTTGGTGATGAAGATCGATTCCAGCTTCATGTTGGAGCGGGAAAGATGGGGAAGCTCTGCTCTTTGATGGCACTTCCTTCGTCCGATGCCTCACCCGTAGGTTGGGTTTCGACTGTGCCTACCTAACACAGTTGCGACCCGAGGATGATTGAGATGATTGGTCATCGATACGATCCCAAACACTCTGCTTCCACAGAGCAGTAGAGGGGATGGGGTTGCGACAATCTCTCTCGGGGGCTATGGTGCCCATAGACCTTCGTAGGTCGGAGTGAACCGATCATCAAGGCGCATCGACTCTCTCATTGAATAAAGGAACAGGGAGGGAGACCCCGGCATCAGAAGCTGCCTTCTTGAGGGCGTCTCTCTCGGCTATGAGCATGGCGTTCTACTTAGCCAGCTGTAGCAGCTGGAAGTCGAGCGCCGAGATCTGGTAGGTGGATGGAGGGTCCTCCATAGGAGTGGGGGTAGTTTTCCTGATCGACTGTTGGAGAGGCGGGGGGATCGACCGATCTTCCACTTCCTGAACGAGCTGCTATCTCGGAGACAGTGAGAGGCTGCCCAAAGTTGAGTCGTTGACTCATTGAACGAGTTTCAGGACGAGATTGATTTTGACGAGTGTTGCTTCCCTCTGGATGATCCTGATGCCTCATCTTTGCTATTTAAAGAAAGCAAAGAAAGCAACCAGATCTCCGGTGTCCTAACGGTTGTCTGCTCAACCGAGGGGACCAAGAAGTTTGGTTATCAAGATTGGTTGTCTGCTCAACCGATCTGATACTTGTTATAGAGCGGAACAAGCTTCTTGATCGATCCCACAGACGGCGCTAAACTGTGGGGGATGATCTTCGTGCCAACCCGAAGACTCCGTCCAACCAGTCAATCGAGTTGAGTCGAAGGTCTGGCCGAGTGTTTGTCTAGGTTGTTGATTCGAATCTCATTCGTAGAAGCCTTTGAGCTTAGACTTTGAAGAGTAAGGATATCATATTGACACAACGTGTGATCTCGGAGTTCAGCCGAAGCCTACGTCTCCGTTAGGGCTGGGACTTGGTCCGGATGAACCCGAGCAACCCGACCAAATTCTGAATTTGGACAATCACGGACAACAATATTTGAGAATTTGGACGGGCATGGGCAAATTTTTTTTGCCCGAATTTGAATTTGGGCAAACATGGTCACCCATATGACCAACCCGAGCAACCCGAAGAACCCGAGGAATATATATATATATATATATATATATATATATATATATATATATATATATATATATATATATATATATATATATATATATATATATATATATATATAAAGATTGAGGGATTAATAGAAATGCACATATTCTCTACAATCAAGTTAAACTTGTAATATTCTTCATTGCACGGTTGACACCGATTTTTTTTTTTTGTTCAAGTGAGGAAGCTCCATATTGATTGGTGTAAATTTTATATCGGACGTACCTCTACTTTTTAGTAAACGGTCCGGACGAACCCGAGCAACCCGAGGAACCCGATGAACTTCCATGGTCCAAACACGGGCAAACTCTCTACAAGTTTCCCGGGCAACTCGGGCAATTTGGGCAAACGCAATGTAACTTGGTCCAAACACGGTCAGACCTCCAAACCCGACCAACCCGACCATGTCCACCCCTAGTCTCCGTGCTATAGGGAGCAACCCGAATTCAGTAACACTTTGCTCGAAGTAACCTCGACAGGCCGAGTGTCACTGATCTCTTAGAAAAGAAGATCGAAGGAAATAGAATATCGAAGGGTTGGGATATCAGAGCTCTACATTTTTAAAACTCTGATCCTAGAATCAGAGATTCGATTCTCAGACTTCGATTTCAGATCCCTTTTACATTGGTAGGGTCTGCTATTTATAGACTTTTCTGGAAGGATAACCGGGGCAAATGGCGGTTTCTGCTATCGTATCTGGGGATCCCCCAGGCGGAGCTGGTGGGTCTCGCTGTCATCTCTGTGAACCCCCCAGGCAGGGTTGGTGGGTCCCGTTATCGTCTCTGTGGACCCCCCAGGCAGGGCTGGTGGGCCCCGCTATCGTCTTTGTGGACCCCCCAAGTAGGGCCGGTGGGTCCCGTTGTCATCTCTGTGGACCCCCCAGGCGGAGCTGGTGGGTCCTGCTGTCGTCTCTGTGGACCCCCCAGGCGGAACTGGTGGGTCCCGCTGTCGTCTCTGTGGACCCCTCAGGCAAAGCTGGTGGGTCCCGCTGTCGTCTCAGTGGACCCTTCAAGCAGGGCTGGTGGGTCCCGCTGTCTGTGAGGCTTCTGGCCAAAATTTGCACCCACACGTAAAATATCTAACACCCCTCATAGATGCAAACAATCCGAGCGTGCATCACACGGGAGCTCGGTAAAGTTGCTTTGGTAAATTTTACTAAGGGCACCCCTCATTTTATTAAGGGCACCCCTAATTATGGATAAATTATTGAGGGCACTCCTAGATAAGAGAACACCATTTCCATGTCAAGAGGATACTAGAAATCTTAGGGGTCCTACAGGTTTGAACGGTTTCGTAATCGGAGCCCGGTACACGAGTGTACGACCATTAGAAGCATGGGGGGTATTTTGGTCTGTTTCCAAATAGCCCCGCATGCCCTAATGACCGGCCACTCATGTTAGGGGTGCCCCATTTGTAGCCATGACCTGATATGGGGAGGATCTGAGAAGATCCTCCCCCAGATATGGATTGTTGCATAGTTGGAACAGCCCCCCCCTAAAATCTTGGGGGCGGTTTTATCGGGTGGTTGGATAGGATAGGACCAGCCATATCAAGGGGATTTTTAATCCCTATGGCTGGTCATTTAAAGGTAGGGTGAAAGGAAAATTCGTGCAAGGGGTTCCAAGAGAGTATTGGCTGCAATCTATTGTTCCAAACGACCCTCTCTTGCACCGAAAATCTACACACCGTCCTCTCTCTTTCTCGTCTTCTTCAAGGCTTTTGCAAGCATCAAAAGTGGTTCGTTGGCGAGAGGCATTCAGAGATCTCTCAATGAGGATGCGGTTGGGAGGGGAGGCTAGGTGAACCCAACGGTGGATCTACATCCGAACCTCGGTATCCATCTCCACCAACAAAAAAGAAAATCCTCCACAGTGAAAAATCCTGCACGAAGGTATAATTTTTCTATCGCTCGTTCTAAGTTTTAATGCATAGGTCATCTGATGTATGTTGCATCATCTCGTTAAAATGACGATTAGGGGTTCGTACTATTCCATCATGTGTAGATGATAGGATTATATAATGTAGAATTTTTGTAGCACATACCCGGCAACGTGGTCCTATGATCGCTACCCGACTCTCGTTGTGCAGACTTTGATCAAGGGAATTAATTTTTCTCAATAACTGGTATCAGAGCCAGCGTTCGGGTGTGTGGTACATGATGAGATTCTTATCGAATCCAATCATACGCACATGAAATGATAGTTCATCATCGGGTTCACTTCTTATCATGCATATATATATATATATATATATATATATATATATATATATATATATATATATATATATATATATATATATATATATATATATATATATATATATATATATATATATATATATATATATATATATATATATATATATAGGAATATTACAGTGAGCTGTGAGCTGCGGTTTTAGAAAGTGAGCTGCGGGTATTTTGACCACCCTAGAAGTTTTGGAATTTGATGAAATTTGGTGAGGGTGTTGTCTAGGGTAAGATGATCATCCTCACCAATTTTCATCAAATTCAAAAACTTCTAGGGGGGTCAAATGGTCGAAGCAAAATCTGTCATCTGCAGTCACCGTTAAAATCTGCAGATTTTGCTTCGATCATTTGACCCTCCTAGAAGTTTTGGAATTTGATGAAAATTGGTGAGGATGATCATCTTACCCTAGACAACGGCCTCACCAAATTTCATCAAATTCCAAAACTTCTAGGGGGGTCAAAATACCCGCAGCTCATTTTCTCCTACCGCAGCTCACAGCTCAACGTAACAGCCCCCTATATATATATATATATATATATATATATATATATATATATATATAGAGAGAGAGAGAGAGAGAGAGAGAGAATACAGGGTATGAGGTGACAGCCCATTTGGGCATTTGGCCTGTCAGCTCACAGCCCTTCCGATCGTGATCACCGCCCGTCCGTTTAAAAGAAAAAAAAAACATCGAACAACTACCCTCTCTCTCCTTCTCCCTCTCTCTCTCTCTCTCGCGACGGCAGCGGCAGCCCCGTCCCCGACCTCGGCAGTGGTAGCCCCGTCCCCGACCTCCCGCTCCAGCTGCCCCCTCCGGCACCGGCACCGGATCCGGCCGGGGGACAGCGCACAGCTGGGTCGGAGGCTGTTCGGCTCCGGTGTCGGGGGACGGCGCGCAGGGGTCGGGGGCGCAGGGCCGG